>OY728161.1:1208389409-1210889409 GCA_963277665.1 Viscum album | reverse complement strand
ATCCGAGGTTGTTAATATGTAAGTATCTACTGGGACCTCATTATCATCCACATCCATGTTTTCTTAAAAATGTAATTCAAAACATTTTTAATATTTAATATTATATGGGTTAATGTAATTTATACCATTATTTTAACAAGCATTTTTTGAAATTAATCTTTCTGTCATTTTGAAAACAAGGTACTTTATGACCTTTTTGACAAAATTAAGGCATGAATGTCTTTTTATAACTTATACAGTGGGTGCGGCTATTTTCCGTCATTATAACATCGCCGAAGCTTCCCATATAATCTTAGAAGAATATTTTCTAAATAAATTTTTTCTTTTATAACTATGTGACTTTTAAATGATTTCAAAATAAAAAGAGGTGTTTATTTCAAATAGTTTTCATTTCATCTATGTCAACATCCTTTGATGGATTTTAAACATGTTTGAAGTTGATTTATTATGATTCAAATATTCCATATTTTATTGAAGGTTTTGTGATATGCTTGACTGTGGATGTGGTATTTTTATACCATTCATGGTTTAATGTTAAATTATTAATATTTCTTATTACAGTTTTAATACGAATGTTTATGTTGTGTTTAAACTTTTTCATATAAGGAATGCATTGGACTTAGTATGTGATGGGTGGAGCCTGCTATAGCTCCTCAATGCATCAGTGGGTCTCATGAGAGAAACTAGTGTCTTGGCATAATTCCTTGACAAAATCTTATTTGTAGTCTTGGAATGAGGCCATGAACATGTGGTTATGAAGTCACGCATTATGCATTTCCATCATTATGAAATTGGATATTGATATTACATGTGATTGTTCAACTAGTAGAATATTCATGTGAATATGTAAATGTAATTATTTGATTTATCATTGCCATATTTTGGTGAAGCTTAAGTTTAAAAGGATTTTGTTTTATTCTTATACATTGCATTAAAGGTTTATACTTATTTATAAATTTTTCTGCTATATTGTTATCCTTACGGAGCATCTCAACTCACCCCTTTATATATTTTATTTGTCCTTAGATTCGAAAGAAGTATATTATGAATGACCTTCAGGTATAGTCAAAGGGATATAAATGTGGTCGATGGAGACAATATTGATGTTGTTTGTCATTTTATAATGTAATGTAAGGCTTATGAATGTATCTAGTATATCCAAGGCTACTAAACTGATTGGTCTTTCATGATTTGAACCCTTGTGATCATGTCAATGTTATGTAATAATACACTGACTCTGGGTAACTTGGGTCGGGGAATTATATTATTTCTATAGATTTTTTTACTTTCATTTTCCTCTGTTTGTGTACTAAATGGACTAAAAGAATGTTTTTAAGTGAAATTGAAATTATTTTTCCCTTCAGTGAAGAAACTTCTATTCCAGGTTTATATTATTGTTAACATGTTTTAAATAATGTTATAATATTATATAAATTATATTTAATCTATTTTTTGACTATGTCAAACTTTATTTACCATGGTTCAAAAGGAATTGTAACAACCCAAACTTTTGAATAATTTTTTCTCCTGACAATGTATTTCTTAATATGTCATAATCAATAAAAAAATATAAGTATAAATTAAATGTAACAATCGAGTTTTGACCATTATATAACAATTGGCCAATATAACTGTAGGTAAATATGACTATGGGAAACAATAATACTTTTTACATTATAATTTTTGTTTAAAATAGAAATAATAATGTATATCTAATTTAGAGAGAAGATTCGATGGCCCCATCAAATATATTAGAGCCATATGAAATACATCTACCAGAGCTTGGAAAGGAGGTAGTATCATTAGGATTTGCTCTGGACTAAGCCCAAACTGAGCTTCAACATGTTAATCTTGAACGAAATCACCTACGAGAGAAGTTGAGGCTGATTGAAATCACCACCCAGGCATTGTTGTCCGAGCTACCCGAAGATAATATCACCATTGCACACCTTAATCTTAGGTCCTATTTAGGTGTTATAAGGGGCTATGTAATGAGGCTTTAGTTATTTTGTGTAATAATTTTTTATAAATAAATTTTTTATTTATTATTATGGTAAAATAACCATCATTTTTGAATTACAAATTTCAAAATTAATATAGGATTAATTTTTAGTTTTCTTATAAAAAATGTCATATTATTGATTAATATTGAAAAAAGAGTATTTTAAAAAAAAATTACACATTAAATAATTGATAATTTGTAAGATTTTTAAAAAACATTGATATGCAGTTGTGATCAATAAGAAATTTAGAGTCTGATAAGATCAAATTAATTTTTGTGGAATAGAAAATAATGAATAGTAATATTACCCTTATGAATAGTAGTATGACCAATGGAATAGTAACCTCACTTTAATTAAGTATAAATATAATTTAGGCATATTGAATGGTATTATGATATAATAACATTACTAAATATGTGTTTCAACTTATTAGTTATGTATTAGTATTTTTTCTGGTAAATAGAGATTTTACATAAAAAATAAATATCTCATATTTGGAAAATTACTTTCTTAAAATGGATTTTTTTTAATTCAGAACATCTATATTACTATAGGATGAATTTATGATATTTTTTTAAAATGTTTTGTTTTTTGATGAATAGTAAAAATACAATTTTGGAGTTTTATGTGTGTTTTATGACATCTTAATGATGAAATATGTAATTTAAAATTATGGTCGACCCTTTTGGATTAGAATATTATTTTTGGTGTCCCAAGTGGCCAAAACCATAGAAATACAAAATTGGAAATCCCATGTTTTATGAAATACCACCGATGAGGTGTCCTTGAAAAATAATAAACAATTCTCTCACTTTTTCTATAAATATCAATCCATTCCATCATTAAATTCATTTAAAATTACCCTTCAATTAATATGGACTTTTTAAGTCTCTATTAGTCCTCCCAAGATTCCCATAATCCCTCAATGTCCCAACCATCAGGTTTTTTAAGTTACTCTTTAAGGTAAGGGAACCATTAACCCTCCTCTTTTAGTCAAGAACTCTTTTATGTTATGTATTGTAATTTACATTTTATTATGTTTGGGTATGTTATTATATATCCATATTTCTATATATTTTATGTTAAAATTATTAGAGATCCTTTTCACTCTCATCAAATCATTTTCTTGATGTTTTAAGTGACACCGTTAGGATGCCGAATTTTGGAAAGGGGATTCTAAACTTCTCTTTTCTTTTCAAGTATTCTTCTTTATGGTATGGATTTAAATTTTTTATTCTATGTTCATATTTCCATTTAATTATATACCTCTACTTTATTATGAATCATTTATTAAGGGGGACCTCTATCCCATTTTTTAAATGTTTTCAAAAACCATATTGCATAGTCGTTGTACTGAAGAATTTTCATCTCAAAATCTTTTTTCCCTCAAGAAAATGTCTTATTTTATTTATGTTAATAAAAAAATCTATTCCATTTCTAGTGGTATTCAAAACTAAATAAAAATTATATAATTTTTTCTTGAATTTACATACATAAAACTTTTATTCCCTTTCTGTGGGTTAGGAATGATATAATGATCATGCTTTTAATGACTTTTAGAAATGTCTTGATTTTGATATGAAACCCATTTTGTTTTTTTCCTTTGGGTTATTTATGAAATGTTTGATTATGATGTATATCGATCACTGTAAAATAAATTATTTTGAAGGGTGTTCCCAAATATATCTCTAATTCATTGGTTAAAGAAATTAATCTCTAAAGATTACAAGTTTTATGATACCTCTGTGAATAACCTTGTTAATTTTTATGACAAAATTGAAATGGCACTTAGTGATATTCTTATAAAGATCTAAATTAAATGTTTTATCCACATTTTCAAGTTACTATTCAACTTCTTATTATCATGATGTGTCTATTCTCATGGATTCATGATATTTCTTCATGTTCTTATTATATTCGCTCAAGTTCACATCTAAACAGTTTTCCCACTTTTCTTGTTTTCCCTTACTGGGCATTATGCTCACCCTTTCCTTTGATGTATGTACCCATGTTATAAGATATATTAATTTTACTTAAGATGAACATTTAATGAATTTTTTCAAGGGTATTAAAATTATTTTATATTTTTTCATGTAATATTTACCTTTTATCCAAGACACTAAAATTTAAAGATCCTATGTTTGTAAAATGTAATGAAAAGTTATGTAATAAAAATTTGGGATGTCATAGTTGTGATCATAGGATATTTTAGTTATTTGAGGAAATTAGGCTATGAAAAAGTTAAGTATAAACCTATAGAAAAATTTAAATATAGGAAAAATTCCTTATAATTTGGTGAAATATTAAGTGGTTTCTAAAAAAAATTGATTCCTATATTGATAAAAACAAGTGTATGTGGCTCCAGTATAGATGTATATAGGGGTAAAACCTGAAAACACTGCTTTGAGATAGCCGCTAATAGGAACTGGTGAACCACAACTGGCCTTGATGCACTCCTAGTATGATACTCTCAGGTGATATGTTTGGTTAATCATGATCGGTTTTTGAATCATTATGAAGTATTTATAGAGAAAATTAACCATTGTTAATATGTTTAAGATTTATTCTTTAAGATATAAAAATAATATATAGTTAAAATATTAATAAATGAAATAAGATTGTCACTAAGTATTTATTATTTTAGAAAATGGACAGAAATATGACGAACTATTCAAATAGTTATCATAATGGACCTTGCACTGATAGTCCTCTAATAGAAGAAATAATGGAAACTTTGATGAGAATGATTAACCAAATGACTGAAGTTATGGGAAATAACTTGAATCAAGAAAATATTCCTATTTCACCCTGAAGGTAAAAAATTTTTAGTGAGTCCTTTATGCATCAACAATAACCAACCATCTTTGGATCTATCCATCCATTTATTTCTAAACAGTGTACAAGCTCTATTGAGAAGATATTTGTTATGCTACACTTCTCAGAACAAGATAAAGTCACCCTAGATGTTTACCGCATAGAGGTATAAGCTGATTAGTGGTCAGAACTGATTAAAAACATGTTGAAAAGAGTGGAAGTTGAATATATGGAGTTGGAAGAGTTCATAGGGTTATTCTTCAATAAGTATTTCCCTCATTTGATGAGAAAAAAATGGAGAAGGAGTTTCTCAAGATGAAGTAGAAGGAGAACAAATCATTTGAATGTTATGAGATAAACTTCCCAAGACATTCATGTTACACCTCAAGCTTTGTCATGGATCCTAATGTGAGGGTCAATAGATTATTTGGTGGACTAAGACCTAATCTACGGAAGAATCTAACCAACCGAGACTATGATAACTATAAAGGGATCATGAAGAGTGTCATGAAAGTCTAACAAGTGTTCGGTGAAATGTAGTGCTTTCATAAATCTATTGAAAAAAAGTGATCAATGGAGCCAGGACTACAGAGGTGCATCGATCAAGGAAGATGAGGTAAGCAAGCACAACATCCCATGTGTAATAAATATGGGAAGAATAATTCGGGGAACTTACTACTTGAAAGTGGGTGGTTCTACAAGTGTGGAAGTGATGGCCATATCATGTAGAATTATCATAGTGAGCTGATGCCTCAACTTACCAACACTAAAGTCAAAGGGAAGATGGTGTATTCCCTACCTAAAGTGAAATGTTTCAAGTGTAGATATCTTGTGTACTCTGAAAATCACTTTTCAAATCAGAGGGCAGTGGAGGGGAATAACCATCATCCTCAACAAATTACAAGGTAGTAAGGTCGTTCTTTGACAATCTCGAAAGCTGATTCTGAAGATCCAAATGACATGGTGGAAGGTACTCTTTTTTTTCTCTGAAATATTGCAATTACTTTGTTTGATTTAGGTTCCACACATTCTTTCTTCCACCATGTTATCAATGAATTTTCAATCAACCCCAGAATTCTTAAAATTAGAGTTATCATTCAATAATCCTTGAGGTATTACCCAAGAATCGACAATATTTCAAAACACCATAATTTAATATAATGATCACAATCTTATTGAAAATATAGTAGTCATTCAAATGTTGGAATTCAACATTATACTACGGATAAACAGACTCTAAAAGTATAATTCTAAGATCAAATATAAAAACATTGAAATATCTGTAGTCTTGAAAGGGAAAGATATAATTATCTTAAAAAGAGAGATTTATAGACCATAACTTTGTCTAGAAGAACCTCTTATAGCCTTCTATATGGAGTTTATCGGTAAAGAAGAAAATGAAAATGATAGTATCAGGATAGAAAATGTCTCCCTTTTCTAGGAATTCATTAGTATATTTTCTAAAAATTTACCCAGACCTCCCCTAGAAAGAGAGGTAGAGTTCTTTATTGAACTCATACTCGGATCTCATCCGATATGAAAAACCCCGTATAGGATAAAAAATGTTGAGCTGGAGGAATTAAAGAAAATACTCCAAGATATTTTGGAGAAGGGTTCTATCTGACTGAGTGAGTGTCCTTAGGTAGAACATTCTATCTTTATAAAGAATAATGATGGATCAATGTAAATATACATTGATTATAGATAACTGAATGAGATTATAGTGAAAAAAAATATCCTCTTCCAAGAATTGATGACTTATTTGACCAACTTCATGGGTCTCAATTGTTCTCTAAGACTGATCTTTGATCTGGTTTTCATAAATTAGGGGTGAAGAAAAAAGATATTCCTAAATCAATCTTCTGATCAAGATATGTGCATTATGAGTTTGTTGTTTATGCCCTTTGTCTTGACTAATACTCCTGTTATTTTTATAGATTTTATGAATATAGTCTTTAAGGACTACCTTGATAACTCTGTGGTAGTTTTTATTTATGATATTATGACATATTCTAAAAGTTTCAAGGAGAAATAGGATCATATAATCATTATTTTGGAATCTATATTGAATGATGATATTTTTTGAAATTTTAGAAACTGTGAGTTTTGGTTACAATAAGTTTCTTTATTAGGGCACATTGTAACAAATGAAAGAATCGCAGTTTACCCTACAAAGACAATGGTTTTTGAGGAATTTATTCATCCTAAATTAATAACTAAGATTCATTATTTACTTGAATTAGTGGGATATTATGGGATGTTAGTGAAAAACGTTTCATGAATTTCTATTATATTAACCAAGTTAACTCTAAAAGGGTAAAGTTTATTTAGAAAAAGGAGTGTGAGGAATGTTTCCCAAAGTTGGAGAATATATTGGTTACTCTTCCCATGATAACTTTTCTCTCAAGCGATGAATGATTTTTTATTTCTATCGATGCATATCCAAAAGGGATTGGTTGCATCCTCATGAAAAATGATAAGGTGATTGCTTAGGCATTACAATAATTGAAGACTCATGAGAAGAACAATCCTACGCAATATCTTGAGCTGGATGTGATTGTTTTTTCTCCAAAGATATAAAGTCACTATATTTATGGGGATAAATGTGATATATATATAGACCATCAATGTTTGAAATATATTTTCTTACAAAATTAATTGAACATTAGACATAGGATATGGTTAGAACTTCTTAAAGACTATGATTGTTCAATTCATTATCATCTCGGAAGAGCAAACAAAGTCACTGATGTGTTATGTAGAAAATACTGAGTCGTTCTATATATGATGAGGATTCAAAGAGATCCCTTAATCCAAGACCTATTGAAACTGGAGATGATAATTATAATGGAAGAGACATCATCAACCCTCTCCCAAATGATTTTTCAACCTTCATTACTAGAGAATATCAAGAAAGATCAGAAAGAAGATCTGTTTCTACAGAATAAGTTTGAGGTTGTTAAGGATGGGAAGTTTCCTGAGATAAATATTTATCAAGAAGGTGTATATAATTTTTTTAAAAGACAATTTGTTACATATATTCTAGAAATAAAGAAGGATATGATGGATGAAGCTCATATCTCTACTTTCTCTATACATTCCAGAAGCATGAAAATGTATAGGGACCTTTATGTTAATTATTGGTGGGAGAATATGAAAAAGAGATTGTAGATTACACTAAAAGGTGCCAAGTATGTCAGAAATTGAAGGAAGAGTGACAAATTCATAAAGGTGTATTACAACTGCTACCCATACCAGTATGGAAGTGGGACAACATCACTGTGGACTTTGTCACTAGTTTCCCAAGAACTTCTAAAGGAAATAATTCGATATAGGTTATAGTAGACTGAATCACCAAGATTAACCATTTTATCTCTATTCTGTAATAATTCTCTCTTGAGAAACTTTATAGGAATTATTTGAAGGAAGTGGTAAGGCTAAATAGAGTTTCAATTTCTATCGTATCTGATCATGATCCAAGGTTTATATAAAAATTAAGGAGAAGTCTTCAACATTATATGGGTACCAAATTGAATTTTAGTATGACATATCACCCCAAACTGATGTCCAATCTGAAAAGACTTTTCAAACACACTAGGACATACTGAGAACATGTGAAATGGAATTTAAAGGCTCATCGGATCAATATCTCCCATTAGTTGAGTTCTCTTACAACAATAGCTTCCTGTCGAGGATTAAAATGAAACCCAATGAATCTCTATGTGGGAAGCGATACAGAAATCCTACTTGTTGGGATAAAGCTTGTGTGAGAAAGCTTCTTGGGCTAGATCTAGTGCAAGAGATGGAAGAAAAGGTTCATCCCATCCAAAAACACATTAAGGCTACTCAGAGTCAGATAAAGGGCTATTCCAACATTCGTCGAAGGGACATAGAGTTTGTTTTTGGTGAAAAAGTAATTTTTTGAATTTCACCTTGGAAGATATTCATGAGGTTTGGGAAGAACGCATAGCTCATCCATAGATACATTAGCCCCTATCACATCCTTGATCGCGTAGGAGAAGTTTCCTATCGGCTTGAAATTTCTCAAAATCGAGCACAAGTTCATGATTTCTTCCACATATCCCTCTTGAGGAAGTACATATATGACCCTTCACATGTACTAAATCCATAGGTAGTACAACTGGAACATGAAATCTTGTATGAGAATCATTCAGTGGAGATCATTGATAGAAGAGACAAGGTTATATACAATAAGTCTACCCACCTTGTTAAAGTGTTGTGGAGGAACCACAAATATGAAGAATCCATGCGGTAACCAGAAGAGTATATGAGGAAGAAGTACCAACACATTTTCTTTTTTGAGGATATGAGTTGAAATTTCAAGGATTAAATTTCTTAAGGGGGAAGACTAAAATGACCTGAATGTTTGAATAATATTTTTTTGTAAAAATTACGTTTTACTATGTCATAATCAATAAAAAAATATATGTATACATAAGATTTGACCATCATGTGTTTACCGTAATATGACCATTGGTCAATACAACTGTTCGAAACAATAATAATTTTTAAGGTTTTAATTTTTGTTTAAAATATAAATAATAATGGATAACTAAACTTGAAAGACGAGTTAATGGATTCATCCAGTTGACTTAGGCCACATGAAGCCCATCTGTCAGAGCTTGGGAAGGAGGTATCATCACTAGGCTTTGCTATGGGCCACACCCAAGCTGAGACTCAACATGTTAATCTTGAACATAATCACATATGGGAGAAGTTCAAGATGATAGAAATCACCACTCGAGAAATGCTTCCTGAGCTACCCCAAGATTCTATCACCATTTCAAACCTTACACTTAGGTCCTATGATGGTGTTATAAGGGAATTTTTAATGAGGAGTTTTTTAATTTTTATAATCCTTTTGTATGAATAAAATTTTTAAATCTTATAATGGTAAAATAACTATCATTTTTGAATTGAAAATGTCAAAATTAATATTTTATGAATTTTTAGTTTTTTTATGAAGATTTATATTACTGATCAATATTGAAAAAAAGACTACTTTAAAATATATTTTATACTTTAAATAATTTATAACTTTAAATTATTTTCAAAAAACTGTCATATATTGTTTTTATCTGAAATAAATTTATAATATGATAAGATCGACTTAATTTTTGGTGAATATTAATGTGACCAATGGAATAGTAACCTCACTTAATTATGTATAAATATAATTTTGGTATATTTAATGGTATTATTATATAATTTCATTCATAAATAGCAGTTTCAAAAATTAGTTTTTAATTATTAGTATTTTTTTGGGTAAATAGTGATGTTACATAGAAATTAAATTTATTATATTTAAAAAATAATTTTCATAAAATGGAGTTCATTTTTGAATTTAGAACATTGATATTAGTATTGGGTGAATTTATGTGATTTTTATAAAATGTTTTGTTTTTTAGTGAATTGAAAAAATACAGTTTTTGAGTTTTCGATGTGTTTTATGACATCATAATTATGTAATATGTAATTTAAAACTTTCGTATACTAATTTGGATTAAAATATTATATGAGGTGTCTTATGTGGCCAGAACCATGGGAAATACCTTTGGCAAGCCCCTGGTTTTACAAATACCCCTGATGAGTTGTCCAGATAAATTAATAAACAATTCTCTAAATATCAACCCATTATTTCATTTCTTTCATTACAATTCCCCCTAAAAGAATATATAGATTTTTCACCTCTCATGTGGTCATCCCAAGGTTACTTCAATCCCCCAATGTCCCAACCTTCGAGTTTTTGAATTTACTCTCCAAGGTAAGGGAACCAATCACCATCCTCTTTTAGTCAAGACTTCTTTATGTTGTGTCTTCTAATTTCCATTTTATTATGTTGGGGTGTGTTCTTATATATCTTTATTGATTTAAATTTTAGGTTCAAATTATGAGAGACCCATTTCACTCTCATCAAATCATTTTCTGATGCTTTAAGTGATGCCATTATGCTGCCGAATTTTCGTAAGGGGGTTCTCAATTTCTCTTTTCCTATCAAGTTTTATTTTATGTGGTATGGCATTAAAATTTAAATACCATGATATTATTTACATTTTATTATATCCTTATAATTTATTATGAGTCATTTATTAATGGTATTCCTTTATCCCCACTCTTTTTATTATTTTCTAAAACCATGTTTCATAGCTGTTATGTTGCAGATTGTCTGTCTCAAAATATCTTTTTTTTCTCAGGAAATTATCTTATTTTCATTATTTGAATACCAAAACCTATTTCATTTATAGGGGTATTCATAATGACATAAAAATGATATATTTGGTTCAATAATTAACATACATAAAACCTTTATTTCCTTTTTGTGGGTTATGAATGATATAGTGATCATGTTTTTAATCAATTATTAAAATATCATGATTTTGATATGAAAGACATATCTTTTATTCTATTTGTGATATTTATGAAGTTTTTTATTATGAACTATGTGGATCACACAAATATAAAAATGTATTAAGGGTTCTTCCTAATAAATATTCAATGCATTGGGTAAATAAATTAATCTCTAGAGATGACAATTTTTATGATACCTTAGTGAATTACCTTGGTAATTTTTATGAAACCAAGGGGATTGACCTTGGTGATATGCATGAATGGCCAGAAGGCCTTCTTTTTTATTTATTTATTTGATAACTCCCCATTCAAGGGATGAGAGGGGACCTTGGTGATTTGATTATGAATGTCTAAATTAAATGTTGTATCCACATTTTCAAGATATGATTAAAGTTATTCTTATCATGATATGTCTCTTCTAATGCCATTATGATATTTCCTCATGTTCTTATTTTATTCTCTAAAATTCAAATTTAAATAGTTTTCCCTATTTACACTTACTGGACCTTATGCTAACTCTTTACATTGATGTATTTCCCCAGGTTATGAGATGCAGTAATTATAATTAGAATAAAAATTTCAAGAATCCTTTCAAGAGGATTGAAATAATGTAACATGTTTTCATGTAATATGTACATTTTCCAAGAGACTAAACTTTAAAGATCCTCTGTTTGTAAAATATAATGAAAATTTATGTAATAAAATGGTGGGATGTCATAGAAACCTTCTTATAATTTTTCAAATAGGGAACTATTAAATTTACACAAAAAATGTGAAAAGAATTCTTGTTTTATCATATACTACATGAAAAAATTTCCCTTCCCTCATGAATAAAATTTCATTTATGGATTTGTTTGTAATTTTTTTATTTTCAATGAAAATGAATTATTTAATATTTTTGATATTTTTAGATGCTAAATATGATTTTTTTTAAATGTGTTCTTTTATCATGAAATATTTAAGTTATATTATAAAGATATTTTTAACCACATCCTTTGTTACACCTGGACTTTTGAATTCTTTTTTATTAATCCTTGGCCCCGGGTCCTCGCGCCATGGTCCAGGTTGGGTCCCGGATTAAAATCTTCATCGATTAGTATTTTTACTTGGATTTAGACCCGTGCATGGGCGCCGCATGATTTTTGGTAACCGCGCGGTCTCCCAAGGTGCTTGTGCCGGTGCCCAAGCAGACTACGTTGAGGTGCGCAATTTGCGTGCGTGTTTTTTTTCAAGACATGCGTTGAGCGCGTGGTTACACAGTTTTTAGAATTTGTTAATTAAATGGATTAAGTTTAAAAAAATGTTTGTTAATTATAATAATATTATTGTTATTCATTTTTATTATTATTGTTTTGGTTCTATATTGTTCTTATTTAAATTTTTATAATTATTATTTATATTGTTATGATTATTATTAATATTATTAGTTTTATTGTTATTATTATTATTATCTTCATATTTGGTTTTATTATGATTATTATTATTAAACCTATTAAATATCTATTGTTGTTCTATTTATTATTTTTATTATTATTGTAATATTGATATTACTAATCTAATAAATGAAAAAAAAATCTGGAAACCCTAATACCCATGCCCCCCTCATTTTGGCTTTCTCCTATGTGAGATGCTCCGGAGGCTCCTTGCGCCGACTCCAGCGAACGCCGCCCCTCCCATCTTCCCTCCTCCTGCGCCGTGCCCAGCTCCTACTGCATCACACTCTTGCCGTCGTGACCAACCCCCAAACATCCGCGTTCGCCCTCCAGCTCCTGGCGCCCGACCGCTGCTCGTATCGGCTTCTACATCCCGTGCCAGCCCACTTCTGCTCTGGCCATGTCGCACCTCCAGCCGGCCGCCTCACCCCACAGGAAAACCTCAGCTCCCCTACTCCCATTTCGACGGCCCGACGCGGCCATCCTGCTCTTGCTCCGGTGGCCTGATGTCGCGACCCCACTCCCTGCTCTAGCGACTCGGCCACCACAATCGATCCCTCCTGTCATCAGAACCCCCCTCACTCGCGTTCTGCCTCCGGCGACCACCCCCCTGTCTGGCCAGTGTGAACTGCGGCTCTGGTGACTAGCTGTTATGGCATGAACCCCTCACTGGAGCGTTTTTCATATAAATTTGTGGGGTTTCATGATGGGTCGAACCAAGATTCTAGTATTTATGTGCGGGTTGGTTTTAGTTGGGGTTTAGGGTGTGCGAAGAGTCGGCGAGGTCTCGATCCCCATCTCCTTGAAGTCTCATCTCATCCACACTTGAATTGAAGTAGGCGAATCCTGATTTATCCTTTCCAATGCATTCTTTTGACACATGCATTCTTCAAATTATTTATCTTATTTGACTTTCAGCTTTATAATACCCCATATTTAGTCCTTTTCTGAGTTTATAATTCCTTAGAATGTGTTAAAAATATATATTTGGTGATTTTTTGAAATTTTATTATTTAGTGAAATGCTTGGACCTTAAGTTTATTTGATAAGACTATTTAGTTGTGAAGTTGGTTTGGTGGAAAATTTGTTTTTAGCATTTGTTGAGTTGCTTCACTTATTTGAGTGAGGTTTTGTGGTAAAACATTATTGCGCACCATGATAATGTTCTATTTATTGTCTCACTATTTTATTAAATGATTTTTGTGCTGCAAAAAAATATTTTTTTCTTTTAGAGTTTGTTATGCGTTTGATTTTGGAAGTGGTATGTTCTTATGTATTATGGTCCGGTTTTGATGAAATCTACTTTGTGCCATCAAATAGAGCTTTATTAAATCACGTAGTTGATTTATTAAAATATACCAGGGTTGAGTATTGTGTTTTAGAAATGCGTTGATGTGAATTTGATCATAAAAGTATTTTTTAAGTGGCTTAAGTTTGTTTCGTGTGTTTAAACTCGCGGTATGCTTTTCAAAATTTTTTCGTAATGTTTTAAATGTTTTATCAAATAATTTTGAGGCTTTGAGTTTGGCTTTGAAAATGTGTTTAGGTGCGCTTGCTTTAAATGCATATTTCATCATGTCGTGCACTTTTGTCTGGTTTTTCACTCTAAGTGTTTTCTTGAAATGGGTAATTGGCATGGCGTCGTGTAGTTTTGTTTACACTTTGACAATTTTTAAAGTGGCCTAATATATAATTTTGATGGTGTGAGTTGTGTTTCGAAAACATGTCGAGGTGGTTCTTTTGCATTGTTTTCTTGTTTGTATTGTTTTAAGTCCGTCTTTGCGTGGTTTTAGTTTTATGCATTTATTGCAGCGAGTTCGCAAGGTAGCCCTACGATGTTGATGTCATCAGCTTGCGCTTGCTTATACACCTGCGGGAGGCATGTCGCACCTTTGTGTTTAGACTGCGAGCTGAGCTAGGTCCCCCATTGCACTCACCTTTAAATTTAAAATTTATTAATTTCTTATTATTTTATTAATTTTAATGAATGATAAATAATATAAGATAATTAAGTTTTAAATGATTATTTGGTGTGCAAAGAGCCGTTTATTTTATACCGATCACTTGAAACATTTTCTTAACGAGCAGACAACTAGTATTGAAATAATTCTTGTTTGGCCTTTATACATAATTCAAGGAATTCCAAATGTACTTCTATTTTTAAAGATAAATGATTTCTTCTGAAAAAGTGTATCGGGTTTTCTCAAGAAATGATATTTTTCTTTAAATTCGGTGAAGGACCGTTTTGAACATTAATAAAATAAATTGTTTTGGAAAACCCATTCAAGGGTGATCTTCGGTTTGCGTTGATTGTGTGAGCTGTATGTGATGTTTGTGCATCGTGACTGATTGATTTACATTGTGAACACACCCCTTTTTATTACTTGTGTTGACATGGGAACCTGGCATAGTGAGTAAATCTTCTGGGAACGATTGCCGCACCAGTTTTGATTATGCACTGGCTAGTGGCTCCATAGCAGGGGAATACTGAGTCATTACTGTTATGGGGATTGGGCCCCTTGGTTAGGCCATGTAGGGCTATACCGAGTGTTAGGGCCTTATAATGTCATCGAGTTAGAGCATGCTTTTAGGAAGAGTCACATGTATGGTATGTTCTGGATTGTTCACAATCTCTTAGGTTCGACCCATGTTTCTTTTACTGTTTATTTGTATATGGAGGACGTTTGAGAGGTCTAGTTCGGTTTGTGGCCCCGTGTGCCACTTTTTCCATTTCTCTTAGTGTGTCTTTTGTGTTGTGTGTGGTTTTCCATTTGACCAACAACTAAAATTTAGATTTCGGAATTGTTCACAAAATTGCTTTAAAGTGAAATTCATATGTTTCTTCCAAACACTAAACTTGTTTTTAAATTAAAAAGGGAAATGAGTTGTTACTTGTTTTAGAAATGAAAGTGTGTGTGGAAAACAATATTTTATATAATTTAGTTCAAACCTCAAATTGATAAATTCTTTATTTATTGGTATGTGCATTGGGAGTAGAATTAGTCGGGTCTACCTACAGAGTTTTAATACTCATGCCTATAGTGTTTTCTAGTTTTTAGTTTCTATTGCAGGTTGACTTGAGGTTGTTCACTATGCATGAGACTTGGTTGTGGGGTGGAGAGTGACTCTTGAGGTCACGAGTAGTTTTGGTCGTTGATAGGTCAGTAGTGTTATTGGTTGTTCTTTATTTATTTTCTTTTGTTCTGATTATTTTCGTTGCTTAGTTTATTTTCTCTTGGGCTAAATCATTCCCACCTATTTAATTTCGATGCCTAGCACTAGTTTCCAGCCTTTTGGGATCAGGAACGCCCCTCGGGCCATGTCAAGGGCTGGCTCAGGTGACCAGTTTAGGGTCGACCCAGGTTGGTTCATGACATCCTTTGATGTATTTTATGATTTATTGGGGGATATGATCCAATTTTACCTTCTTAATTCATTCTCTGAAAGGTTTATGAATATTAAAATAAAATATTTACAAAACCAATAACTTTTATAGGGGTCAGGATTGGATGATATTATAAATGTTTTATGATCTTTTGGAACACATATATATGGTTCTCATTATGTGATGGTTGGTCAAGAAATTATATAGCCCTCCAATTCATTAGGTAAAGAAATAAGTATCATTATATAATAAGGACGGGAATGAGGAGCAAACTCAGTTAAGTAAGAGACATAATCCAACAAGATAATCATAGGAGTAAACCATTACTATAGAAATTATCTAATGAGGACTGAACCAAATCCACTTTAATAGTCTTGGCAGTGATCCTTTACTATGGAATTTATTTTCTATGATTATTTTCACTCCATAAACTTGTATGTTATGATTATGATTTTTTTCATTGCTCATGGTTGATTATTGATTATTGTACAGTCTTATTACCTTTTTATTGCTTTTGACAAAACCTTCCTCCATATTTCATGATTAAATATACTTTAATGATTTGAAATGATTGTTTTATGTCTGGATCATGATATCATACCATTATACTTATATTATGCATACTTATAGTCAAAAATTGACATATTTTTTTAACTATACTGAGAATTTAAACAAGCTTATTCTCATCTAGTAGAAGGTAATAAATATGGTTTTTGTATGTATTAATGTATATATCCAAAATCTCATGATTTTTTTTTTATTTTTAGAATATGGGGTTTATTATGGTTGAATATTTAATTAAAATAACCACTTAGATGTGAATTAACACATTGAATTTCCATTTTAAAAAATTATTTTTGCTTCCCTGAATTTTATTTTTCTAACAAACCATGTTTTTCTTGAGGCTTCTAAAATGGGTTTCTCAAATAATTACACACTTTTTATAACTATTTGTGAATTAATTTATAATATTTAATGTTGTTATTTGTACATTATATATTTTAAAATTGGTTATTATTCCTTCCAAATTATTCTAATTATGTAGTTAAGTATTTAATATGTTTTCTATTTTATAAATTGTTTATAGTGTTTTCATGTGAAATTTGAATAATCTAGTGATGTTTTATGCCATTAATTTTTTTTTGTGAATTTTCCTTAGAGTATGAGATATTTTTTTAGTTTCTTTATTTTTAGGTTGTTTTAGTGAGTTGTTTTGGTTTATTCATTTTTTGTTCACATTTGGATTATTTTTATAATTATTGTATGCTATTCTGAAATTTTTGTAAGATTTTTTTGGATTAAAGAGATATAATGGGATGCGATGCTTGATAAAGTACCCATATATGGACACATGTTGATTGATGTACATATATGCCCTATAGGAAGGGGATTGTGAGGCATCTGGATTGAAAAATTCTGGTGGATAAGTTCAAGGAAAATTGGAAATTGATATATGATGATTGGATTATTATTTTTCAATTATTAAAGATATGTTATCATAAGTGTTTAGATATAAAAACATGTTTACATTATTAAGAAACCATCCTATTATTTGTGTGAATGATATATCATAAAGATGGGATGAATATTAAAAAATAAGATCCAAAGGATGAAAAAAAATTGTTTTCAATAATGTAATCAAAGAATTGTCAATATAGAGGTAAAATTTACAAATAATTTTAGTAACTCTTTTTACAAGAGTTTAGTAAGAAAATAAATAGAGTGATAAGTAATAAAAAAGGTCAACTGAAATTCATAAGTGTGATTTAATCTCACCATACTGGAGAAATCCTACATGGATAGTATGAGGTGACATGGGAGTGTAATGGTGGCAGATCGCCTGTATGGGTTGGAATGAGCATGCCTGAGTGGTGAGAAAAATGTATATGGTTCTTGTGGGGTAGGCACACCATGGGCATGGTTATTCATTATTTTGGATAATTCCTAGTTAAACATATCATGTGGCTGAATGGTTGAGTTTTTATACTTATGATCAAAAATTTGAAGTATTCTCTAATGAAGGATCTGTGTTACATGAGCTATAGTGCAACCATAGTTAATGATGAACTTATAATATAAACTATCAGATCATAGATGATCTAGAACCACATGAGACTCCATATAATCATCTTCAAGCTACTATATGGGAGTAGTATACATGAAAAATTCTACAATTGACCATGTAGCTATTTAGATAGGCCAAAAGAACATCTTTTGATCTACCACATGAACAAAATAAATTACAAAAAAGTGATATGTACAAATTCAAAGGTAGTGAAAACTAATATATATATGTGTGTGTGTGTGTGTGTCTGTAAATGAGAATATTTCTAATAGGTATTATGTTTTTTTTGTTTTAAATTTAAATACAGACATGTATTTTTCTAACATAAATAAAGGATGTTATTAATTGATTAATACTAACAAAAAAATTAACAAAAATAATTTTTTTACATTATAATATTAAAAGTAATTTTATTTACCAATTAATCAATATGTTATTATAATCATTATTACAAAAAAAATTCATCTATATTTAAATTTATGGCTAAAATTTATTCTATATAATTAAATTATTTACTAAAAAAATTCAGAAACTGTTATTTAATTATTTATAAAAGGTTAGTTTGTAATAATTAGTTGGAATAAATATACAATTTCATCCGATATATATTATATTTTAAATTTAATTTAAATTTGTTTGAATTGGGATAAAATATGTTATCAAAAATTAATTTTATAAAAAATTCAAAATATAGAATGGTAAATGATAAATAAATGACTATAAATATGTTTAGTATTTGTGAAAAATAAATTCCCTCACCAGACACACTAATTACCCTACACCTCCACAATCCCAATGTCTTTATCTCCCACCGCTCTTTATTCCGAAAATCCTACCCTGCATTAACTGACATAGTTGATCACTATTTCCCACAGCCACCCCCACACCCCCTCAATAGTTAGGCTGAAAAACCTCTACACTTCCCTAACATTATATCATCAAACACCCCCTCTCCTCCTATATCTTATCTCTAATTTTATACTAATTTTTATATCCTTGAAGTATCCAGCCACATTCATTTTCTCCCAAGATATTTCTCTTTATATATCCATGTTTCTCGATCTCTCTTCCTTCCATATTTAGACACTCTTGGATAATTTCAGTTTGGATCGTCCATGGGTGGAACCATTTAAGGTTTTTTTTCAATATTATATGGGTGTTACTTTTAGGGGTGTCTTTAGGGATTATAGATCATTATAATTAGAGAATAAATATATTTTCAATAGAGTATTTAATTTGGAAAACCTCCTCAGTGTCACACTAGTGTAAAAATGGAACCACCATTCTCTTCTTTTGGATTATAAATTTCGGTAGAGGTCATGATTCAAAGTGTGCAATTGTTCTAATTTTTTGTCATAAACTAGCACTTCCCTCTCGAATCCAATCAATCATCAATTGTTTTAGTGAAATTTTGGTTATTTTTATATATTTACAATCAAATTATATTACTGAAAGAGATGAACATCATTCATTTATGATTTTTGAGTTTATATATTTTTATTGATATTATTTTGAAAACTGAATGGTTATTTGGAGTCACTATGTTTAATTTATTTAGGGCTTTGCACTTATTCCAATCAATTGAATGTGTATATTTGTAAATTTTATTCATTTTTCATATAAATAATGTGTTGAACCAGTGGATGTATGCATTGAAATAACCCTATTAATTCCACACTATACATTATAAAATTTCATATCAAGATGTGATAATCATTTTGTTTATTAATTAGGGCTTGTTTTGGTATAAAAGTACTAAAATAAATAACATGTAGTTCATGAAATCACTTTGTGTTTTTTATACTCTACGAAGATGAGTATTTACGCATTGCGTTAATTATCACAAGCCGTGTGGTGGAACCACACATAATGTTACCATTAATTTTCCATCTCAGTGTGTATCGGGAGTACATGCCTAGGAGTCCATGTGTCTCCACATGCCATATGGTGGGATCACATTGCATGTATCCCTTTATTACATGGATAAGTATATATGGGGATTACAAGTCGAGGATACCATCCAGACTCACATGCCATTTGGGGTAAGGAAAACGAAAAATACATTGGAAGGTATGCGGGCTTTGGTGCGTGGCACATGCCATGTGTTTACCCAATCCTCACATTCCATGTGTCTTAGAATACACACCATATACTCTAGAAAGTACTCATATAGGTCCATCATACAAGGGAATATTCCATAGTAGATATATGGATTTTATGGTACATGTCGTGTTCTAGATCTAACTCAATGTGAGATGTACCCCTAAAGGGTGAAATGTCTAAGTGGATTAATACATTCCATATGAGACAATAAAAAAATGGTACTTCTAAACTTAGGAAGACACACCCCATAACCCATAGGATACATCTGGTACTCTTTAAAGGGAAGGTTAAATCCCTTTCTCTTCCTAGACTTGTTATGGTATGAGCTTGGTTGTGTTCAATAGATCTATATTAGTCTGGGTGTGTTCCCTCCTTTCATTATTCTAGAGTGATTTTTCTCATCCTTCCTAAATGAGGGATCAATGTGGAATATTTTTCAAAGCATTGGAAAAGATCCCCTTGATGGACTAGTGATGGAATCCCTCAGTGAGGCCTGAGGGTTTTATCTTCATTCCCATTATATTCCTCCATAGGTAGGTTTTTAGAAATCATGTGAACAACATATACTGGAATAATCCCCAATAAATCTAGTCATTCTAGTTTGTATAAGGTATACCTTATGAGCACCGAGTTTTATCTCTTATCTTTGTATCCCCATTTTTTATCTTTTAGTGAGTTTTTTTTCAATTGAGTAAGTAACTAGGACAATACCCATATGTTTCCATCATTATTATTCATGAAAAAACCTGGTGAGTATGTCCTCTCAGATGAGTACCATTAGTATATTGAGTCCTGGTGAGTGTGTTCTGTGTGGATGATGTTACCTTTGAACCTCAATTATAATTCTATATTGGAATTTAGGACATTGGATTACCTTTAGATGTGGTGTCTACCTTCAAGCATGTCAAGGTGTCCTACTAAGTATGTTTATACTCACACCTTCAAGGTTTCTTATACCACAAGTCATGTATTATGGAAAAAATGATTTCTAACATAACCCTAGGTGGACCGGGTGTAGTTGGAGGTTTGTTGTTCTAGAAAAACATCAGATGAATCAAGAAGTATTTTTGGGTATCCCCCCCTGAATTTTCAATAGTTTGGGTTTCTTTTTAGTTTTGTTGGGATTGTATTTGGCCATCATTATTTCTGTATACATCTTATTGTACCCTAATATGAGATAGATATTATGCCTGCATTTACAATATGATTTTTTATATCATTTCACATTATTATGGTGATGAAGATGTGTGCGTGTGTAAATTTACATTAGGTTAATGTCTCCCATATGTTTTATATTACTTATCGGTGCTAGTCACCAGAAGTTGGCCTATTAGAGGTTGGATTTTCATGTCAAACTTTGAATACCACACTAGTGAAGAAAGTATTTAGCAAATTTTCCTTTTCACATCGTTTATTAATAGATGATGTGCAAAGCCATGTATATTGATTAATCACATCAGTTATTCTATAACTGATGTGATAAATTATGTATCCACCTTTATCACATTGGTTATTCTATAATCGACATGGTAAAGTGATATTTTACATCGGTTATATAATAACCAATATGATAAATGATGTATCCCACATTATCACATTGGTTATTCTATAACCGATGTGACAAAGTGAGTTTTTACGTTAGTCATAGTATTATCGTCTTGATAAAAGAAAGAGTCTTTTATTTACCATGTGTGTTTTTCTATAAATGATGTGATAAATCAATTTATCACTTCAACCTTAGATTAATAGGTTTGAAAATTCTAATAATTTTTTTATCACGTCTGATATTTAATAACCGATGTGAAAATCATTTAATATTTTATGAATTACTAATTTTTTCCTTGTTTTTCTTTTGATCAGATGAAGACAGACTCAGTTCACACTTGTACAAAACTCTAAAATCATTTCTTCGATCCTGTGGCCTCCAATTACATTTTACTACTTCATTAAACCTATTTTTCTTCAATGCATCTATCTGATCAACTCACAACTCTAAAGTAATATTAGAACACTTTTCTTTTGGTTATTCAATTTTTCAGATGCCCTTACTTTCCATTTTTTAATATTGTTTACTAAAATATTACATTACCATGTTTTTTAATATCCTCATGTTATCAAATTGAATCTGTAGCTGGAACATGGAATTGTCTACATAAAATAACATCATTTTCTCCTACAATCCATAATAATGTTCTATTGTACGTCTAAATGTCATTGAGCATTCCTTGATAATTTATTCATGGAAGAAGAATAATGGGTTTTATATTTTTTAGGATATAATTTTGCATTAACACATGTTTTTTAGTTTAAATTTCAACACTAAAATTAATTTTTCACAATTTTATTGGTCATACAATCTCATATTTCATTTCCCAGTTTCATAGATTTTTCATTCAATTTTATGGGTTCTGAAATATTTATTTATAGATACACCCTATATATTTCAACAGGTTATATTATCTTGTTTTATTTACAATATAACTCCTTATAAACTATAGTGATTTCATAGGAAATATTTATAAATATTACAAACAATTTATTTTATACATGTGAGGATATATTTGGATAATATCATATGACCAATTTAATCATTTTAAATTTTTCTTTCATTGAGTAAAGTTTTTCACCACGTGAAATCCACAACCAAGACTATTGTTACGATAAATTATAAATGATGATTTCAATGTGGTAACCGTTAGACAATATTCACATACCATAGGTCATAGAAATAAGTTAAACTACAGTGTGACATAAAATGTTAGTGAATTATTATATTGCTTCAAGGTTTTTATTCTTATGTAAGGATGTTTTCATGTTTTAAATTAACATAAAAAAATATGTGATATGTTAGTTATAGATAAAACAAGTGGATGGTGATTTGTTTTTGCATAGTGGGTTTCTATCTTGTTTCTCAAAAACAATATCATTAAAATGTGAGTAAATTATTATTAATAATTATCCGAGTTAAGGAAATATCATTAAATATATGATATTTAGCATATATTATCTATCCACACACTAATTTCATTTTAATCCCTAATGGTTCCTGTAACTAAATCCATTGTTGATAAAACAACTTGTAACCTTGATTATTGTGCATATCCAATATCCCAATGAGTGTGTATATTTGATGCCAAAAGTTAGACTAACTACATTTTATTTTTTAAATTATTTCCATTCATATATTTTTATAATTTACAATTTATATTCAAACTTATCTTCCATTATTGATTATAATTAATAATTATAATTTTCAAATACACATATATTTTTCTTATATTTCAAAATTGTGTTACTTTCAAATTATGGAATATTTCATATAAATATTAAATTGGATTTTCTAACTATATTTTATTTTTTAAATTATTTCCATGAATATATTTTAATGATTTATTATTTATATTTAATCTTATTTCCCATTATTGTATAGAATTTATAATTAACTTATTTAAATATGTATGTACTTGTTTTATTTTTCAATATTGTGTTACTTTCAAATTATGGAATATTTAATATAAATATAAAAATAGATTATCTTAATAAGATATATATTTTTTATATTATTTATAGGTAATAATGGTTCTATGTTGGATAATATAACATTGAATGTGTGATGAATGTGAAGAAGGGGTTGATGATTTTTTTGGAATTTTCTAAGTGAAATGTTCAAAACAGTGACATGTTTTTCTATCAATGCATAAAATATTTAAATATGAAGAAGTTGGAAATTATAACGATCAAAGATGAACTAATTTTTCATGATTTTAATCCAAGTTATATCCCTTAGATTTTTCATGGTGAAATAAGGAATAATTTGATATGTATTAATGATGATGCTTTGCAATATGGTAACTCTGATGAAATTGAAGAAATGATTTGTGATATTGAAGAAGAGGCAATTTATAAAGAGACAAAAATTGAGCATCCATATTTCGATTCTTAAAAACCATTGTATCTTGGTTGTATGGATTTTATGGTTTTATTGATAGTGTTAAGACAATTTAACATGAAGAAGAAATATATTTGGAGTGAAATTTGTTTTACAGATTTGATATAATTGTTGAATAATATTCTTCCTTATGAAAATTATGTTCTTGATTCATATTATAAAGTGAAGTAAATACTATGATGAATGGGATTAGGGTATAAAAGATACATGATTTCTTGAATAATTGTGTACTATATAGGAAGGAATATGAATTTTTGTCAGAGTGTCCCAAATGTGGGACATCACGATATAAGTTGAAATAAAAACCAAAAGCTGATTTTAGAGATTACAGATCCCCCTACCAAGTTATTTTTGTATCTTCCTATAGTTACTCATCTGAAACGTTTATTTTCTAATTCACAAGAAAAAAAGGTTATGATGGCATGCTGATCAGTGGATATCTGATTGAAAAATACATCATCCATCTGATTTTCTATAGTGGAAGAAAATTGATATGCAATTTACTACATTTCAAAATTAATTTAGAAATCTAAGACTTGGATTGTGCACGGATAGAATGAATCTATATCAAATACTTAGTAGCACACATAGTTGGTGGGCCATTTTATTGATAATTTACTACTTATCTATGATTTTGTTTATAAATTGAAAATATTTCTTGCTGAGTTTTATGATCCCAGGACCAAAACAACCCAAAAATGATATTTATGTTTTATTGTCACCATTAGTTGATGATTTGAATCTATTATGGGAGTATGGAATTAGGGTGTATTATTCTTATAAAATGGAATATTTTCAACTACATGTAAGGTTTATATTCACTATAAATGACTTCCCAACTTATGAAAATTTTTAAGCAGTAATTTTTTAGGGAAATAAATCATGTTTAATTTGAGAACAATATACTCCATATTATCAAATTCATTGTGGTATAAAAATAGTGTACATGGTTTATAGAATGTTTTTATCTATGAACCACTCTTATAAAAGATTAAAAAATGTATTAAATGGTGCATAAGAATTTTATATTGTCTTAAAACCAATTTCCACTGATCCATATTTTGATAGGGTGAAAAACCTTGATGTGACATTTCAAAATACACATAAATTTACTAATGATAGAAGTATTTATAAGAAATGATCAATATTTTTGAGCTACCATATAAGATATATCATGAGGTGAAACAAAAAATTGATGTCATTCATGTCTAATTTGAATGAATGTTTTGATTTTCCATCAATGGGAATATGTTTGGAGTTATCTCCCACTCCTAATGGAAGGTAATCATTTCATCACCCTAGATTGGCATACGTTATACAATAGGTAGAAATTAGCTTTTGTCAGTGTCTACAAGATATCAATGTACAGAAGGGTTATTCTTCAAATGATAAAAATTTTGCATCTTTAAAGGATTTTATGTTGACAGTTATGAAATCTCATGATTTTCATGTCATGATGCAAAAACTTCTATTGGTTGCATTACATAGAATATTTCCCTTCAGTGTTAGAAATACTATCATGATGGTATTTATTTTTTCAATTAAATTTATAATATGGTAATTTATCTGAATTCATTGGACATTTTTGGAAAACGAATCAATTTATATACTTTCTCAAATGGAAATGTATTTTTATCCTTATTTTTTGATATATTTGGTGCATTTAATGGTTTATTTGGTTCAATAAATTATTCTTTTTCATACCTATATATCTTAGTTGGATGTGTCCTTTTGAATTTTTATGAAGTAATTTAAGGGGTATGTTAAGAATCTATATACTTCTAAAGCCTCTATTGTTGAAAAGAATATTTTTGAGGAGGTTGCATAGTTTTGTACAAGCTACTTGTATGTTGTGGAGCACATTGGTTTACCTCCTCTCACCATGAACAAGTTAATGATGTGGGAAAGGTGATTCATGGGTGGAATGTCAAATCTTTTTCTAGTGAATAGATAATAAAGGTAAACTTATACATCTCGAATGAAATAGATGAAGCTCAACCATATATAACATTTCATATTAAAGTTTTAAAACAATTTCATCCAAAGAATAATGAAATGTAAAATTTGAATGAGCATAAAAAAAACTTTTTTTTCATGTTTTCAAAAGATCTTTATTCATATATCATATATGTCAGAAACATTAGGTTATTAGTGGGTGGTCTATGTTTAAATGTGATAACATTGTCCGAGTATGCGATTAATGATTATACATTTCATATAAAAGATCAAGACCACATAAGTGTTGTTCTTAATAGTGTTGTATTACTGTTCACAGAAGAAATAAATTTTTCGGTTTCAAAATTCAAAAACCCAATTTATGCATCAATTGAATATTATGGATTCATTGAAGAAATATGGGAGGTTTATTAACTTATATTTAAATTTCCACTCTTTAACTGAAAATGGTTTATCCGTAACAATAATGTCATACATGATGATTTTGGATTAACACATGTTAATCTTTATAGATTGGAATTCATAGCGGATCCTTTTTATAATGAAAAAACATGAAAAAATTTCATTGTTATTGATCAATCTGATATGCAGTGGTCTATTGTTTTAAAACAAAAAAAAAACAATATGTTGGTAATGATCAACATGATGAAGATGTGGATTTATGTGAGATACCTACATCCATGTAAATATGAAAAGATAATTATGATGATCACATAGTAGACATGGTTTATACCATAAAGAATGATCATGATGAATGAATTTGGGGAAAACATCCTTTATTACATTCCTAATATTATAGGAAACATATGATTATTTATCATTTAATTTTATATATCTCACAAAATGTTAGATATGTTAATTTTATTTTCTCTATTAAAAAATATATTATAACTATTAAGATAATTTTTTATGTTTATATTAGTTTAGTTTTGTTTAGTTTACCATGTTTTTTCATAGGTAACTTAAATATTTTTCAATTTTTTGAAATTAAATTATTTTCAATATAATATTTTAAATAAAAACCAAAATATTTTTTAAGAGTTTATTTGGAAAATATTATTTTTTTTGTTAAAAATGATTTATTTTTTTCACAAATTTATAATATTACTATGCCATTTTAGATTTATTTTCATTCATTAACATGAAGTATCATATATCATTGTTTTTTTATAATTTTAGTTTATTATAACAAATATGAATAATAATATTTATGTTTTGGTTTATTTTTACATTTCATAATTTTTCATTTTTTATTTACTATAATATTATAAGTTTAATTTGTATATTTGTGTACTAATTTTTTTTATGATTGATTTAAAGGATAATGTCAGACCAATTAATTGATCAATCACATAATTCTGGAGATGAGAGTACACATACCTTTCAGGAGGAAAGTGCACATGCTCTTATTGGTGTTCCCAATCATTTTTGACAAGGTTCATATACTCTAACAGAGCCAAAGGACATTTTTAGGGTTGGTAAAAATTTAAGCACACATTTTCCAAAATTATGAGTTTCTCGTATCTAGGACTAGAGGATATTGGTAGAAATTAATGATAATTCTATTCCATGTGGCCCTAATGAAAAAAGTCAACAATTTTGTATCAATTCAAGGTAAAAGAAATGTCAATATTTTGATTAATGATTGGAGAAGTGTTGGAAACGAAAAACTAAATCATTTGTGCATGAATATATTCGTATGATATTTTTTTATAATTATAATAATCCTGAAATTTTAATAATAACATATATTCTTCCCTTCTTGTTAGATAACATATGATATACCTAACACAAGAGAAGTTAGGAAGAAGTTTGTAACATTGTCTTCTAAGAGAAGAAGACATATAAAATCAACCCTCACATCTAATTTAATTTTTTGGAATATATAACATGAAAATACATGTTAAATAAATCCTTTATATATAAAGACACATAGATAAAATATGTTCAAAGTAGAAGAAAATATAAATTTTTGGTAAATGTCATGTAACTTTTTAGAAGTATTTTTATTAATGATCTTATTAATGATTTATTATTATTAATTTACATTAATATAAGAGATATAATCATGAGATCTCATCTAGAAATGTATACCCTCCTACATTATATCAGGGAGGATATAATTTTTTGGAAGAACAATTTATGGCTAAATGTTTTCAAAAACTGAGAGTTGTGTCTTCTAGGTTGAGTGAGGTTTTTCCTCTAATCCACCCAGCTGAACATAAAAATTAGAAGAGGGCTCAGATGATCCCAACAGAAAAATATCTTATGGAACAATTGAGGGTTGAGTTTAAGGGGATTGTATGATGTTTACGTTATGAATTAATTTTAATTAATTCAATTATTTATATATGTGTTGAATCATTACATAATTTCTCAAAAAAATCATAGGATTCTCTTGATTCGTAGAGAATAAAGGGGGTCTTTGTAGCTGAGGGTACGTAGGATATCTTATCTGCAGCATTGGGAAAAACCAAACACTCAGGTCATGTACGATGATACCCAGTGAGTATATCAGTGAGAAATGTGTTACCAAATTTGTAAGATTCTCAAATGGAGGTTTTTTTTATAAAAAACTAGATTCTTTTGTTTTTGAAGTTTAGAATATTAATTTTTTGATGGAGGATAAGATCAATGTGTCGATACAATCCATGGTTGCAGACATGCAAAGGAAATTTCTGACAGTAGATCCCACTCCTCCACCTCTACTAGTAGCTCCCACTCCTCCACCTTCACCTACAAATCCCATTTTTTATCCTACTCTTAATCCCCCTCCTCCACAACTTCCCAATTACTATGAGTTATATGTTGATGATCCTCAGTATCATATTGTTTCATATCAGATCTTATATTATACTGGAGATATCGTTCATCATAAACCATTAGATAAAGAGATTCAAAGGCTCATATTATATAATAT
This sequence comes from Viscum album, assembly GCA_963277665.1. Taxonomy (NCBI): domain Eukaryota; kingdom Viridiplantae; phylum Streptophyta; class Magnoliopsida; order Santalales; family Viscaceae; genus Viscum; species Viscum album. The sequence goes on along the minus strand of OY728161.1, from coordinate 1,210,860,412 downwards.
TATAGATATATCATCTCAAGTGACATTACATACAGATGAGGGGAGGATAGTTAGACAAAGTATCGACCACTTTTTAGATTGGTCATCTAGACTTCTAAGACATATTACCATAGAGGCATGTGTATATTTTATCTTCATTTTTGTATTAAATATGTTTTAACATTGAATAGATAATCTATTTATCTATTTATTTATAGGAATACTTTAATGGTAAAGAAATATTGTATATTAAACAACAAAGTGAAAGGGATACAATTTGATAGATAGGTTCTAGTAGTCTTGATGGATTGTCAAGATATTAATTTTTTTTGTTAGGTGTTTATGAGATCGGAATATAAGTTAATTTATGTGGGCATGAAATTACTATAGGGCTTTTGAAAAATTATTTCAAGGTTCGTGTTATAGGAGATAAGGGGGGAACCAACACAATTCATGTTATTTTCATGTATTTCTTAACATAATCATCCCCTAAATTAAATTTATTGAAAATTTATACTTATGACTATTTTTTATTAGCTATCTTTATAAAATGTATGAGTAGAATGACAATACATATGTGTATGGATTTATATACCTATAGTTCATTTCACTAGAAGATAGAATAGTGAATGAAGATGAAATAATAGTTTATATTGGTGAAATATTTGAACAGAATATAATTACTCAGTGTTGGATATTTCTTTATGTTGAGAGGTTTGAAACATATATCTCAAAAAGTATTATTTATGTGTTAACATAATAATCACTAATATTAATTTTTCATTAATATCATTGAATGTTGGATATTAGGTGTCTTTTTTCCAAGGGAGACAAAACTTTACTGGATATTCTCTATCTATAGCGATGTGCGAGGAAATTTTAAGAACATATTTGAACTATAAGTTCTAATTTTAGAATAGTTAAAATTATAATGAATTTTAAATTTTTTTGCATTCATATTATTTTATTAAATGGGATCTATTTTCTTTTACAAAAACACAATGAAAAATAGCACCAAGATCAAATATGTAAATTTAATGGTTAATTTTCAATTATATTTAGTATATTATGGATATATTGCATAAAAATATTATTTTGAATTGAAAAAATCATTTAAATAGCATGGTCATAACAAAACATTAAAGAATGCAGATATTATGTTATAAGATTTATGTAAGAAATATTTACAACATGAATAGTTATGAAGTCCAATAAGGTTTGATTTCTTTATAAACTATTCCTCAATATTTATATTTTTTTACTCATTATACATATTAAATACTTTCCTTTTTTATTGTAGATTTTTTATTCATCTTTCTATTATAATGAACAAGATTTGACACACTTACAAGTGGAATGGGAACATAATTTTATAGTTTTGTTTCTCTTTTAGTTTGTTTTTAGCTAATATTGTACTTTTGAAGGTCGTAATTCTAAATCTGTATTTTTTATTTTTTTTCATCTGATTCTGTTTCTTCTTGTTTGTGTTTGTTGGTTTTTTTAGTCAGAAGTAGAGATGAACTTTTAAATTATGTATTTTAAATTGAATCCACATTTTCTATTTTATAACCAATGTTAAAAACCTATATTCATGGTTTTACATGTCAGTTACAAAATAACCAACATGGAAAATGTGTTTTAATGTATACTATAAAATAACCGATGTAAAAAACCCTTCATTTCAATTATATTCTACATCGATTTCTTTGGAACTAATGTGGAATAAGATCTTTTACATCATTTATTTAATAACTGATGTAAAAGAGCCTCCATGTAGATGATTCTTGATGTTGGTTATTGAAAGCGCGGCCGATTGTCGCCTATAGACCGTTCAAGGTTCCGGTTCTCTGCTAATGTGTATAACAGCACTCGGGTCGAATCCTCGGCGATGGTACAATTTTTTATAGTTGATTGTTTTTGAATTGTGTTTTGATTTGGGGGTTTTTTTGAACAGATTTAATTGAAATGATTGATTGATTAATATTGATTTAAAAATTTGATAAATATTGGGGTGAGTTCATCATTAGGTAGTTAAGCTTGTGATATCCTTGAGCTTTGCTTTATATTCCATTAAATTAACACCCATGTCACAAGTTGACATTGATTGGAATTCCCAAGTGTTAAGGCTCTAATCCAAGCCTTGACTTAACTCAGGGTTCTAATCTTAATCATATCTTGTTTATGGTAGCAAATTTATGGTTCCAATAATCCATGGAAACCACATGTTAAACAAAACAAGTCATTAATCCATGACATGCTAAGTCTAACATACGCAATGTTGATTCAAAGAATACACATCGAGCAAAAGCTCTCCATCGCTTAACATACCTAAATTATAAATCACCCCAATGAGATATTTACTCAGCCATTAGAATGGTTATTAATCTGGTAGGGATGTTTATATTATCAGGGTATGAGAATAAGAGGAAGAAGAACTGGACAAGAAAAGAGTGGTGTGCCGAACACACACACGAACTACAAAGAACGTGAATGAAACACGTGTTTTGATTGAATAAGAAATCACTTAAAGGAAATGGTTTTAAGATTTATTTTTAACAATTAAGAAACTATTAATATTAAACTACAGAAGTTGTATGATAATTAGAAGTGATGAAGGAGAAACTTGCATTAAAACTCAAAAGAAATTATAAGTACACTAAAACAATTACAAAGGAAAGAGCATGAAATACATGGAAAAAAATGAAAGAGGAAAGGTTTCTCAAGTAAAAACTTGAGTATGGAAGATCCTACCAAGCCCTTGGAAATGACTTGTTTGTGCCAATATATCCTCCTAAGTTCCAAAGTGCTAACCTCTTGCAAGGAGAAGAGGGGAGTGTATTTATAGCCAAAGGTAGTGGTCTGTTTTCATTCCCAAACTGCCCCTCCAGTTGTCCCGCCAATCTGTCCTTTAAGATAGCAGAATCTCGAGAGATATCCTTCTTCAATATTGTAGATTTGGATGTGGACTAGTCACCCAAAAAATTTGCTGTCATTGGACTTTTGTGGCAAAAGTTATGGCCGGATTACTAAAAACTTTTCTACTGTCCAATTTTTTCCAGAAAGTTTCCATGGCCTAAATGTGAATGCATTTATGGCTATGGAAATTCCTTAAAATCCGAACCATTTTTTCTGGAAAGTTGATCCTCCATATCGTATCTTTCACGCCACAAAATATGAGCTTCTTTGGACAAGTGGATTAGTTGAAAAGTCAATAATGGTGGGCTGATTTAAAATCCCGTACAGAATGGTGGGCTTGATTTAAATGGATCCATTGGGCCCCAAAATGGTAGAGTTGGGACTTTAAATTTTAATCCATGACTCCTTAGGAAATTCCAGATCTTGAAAAAGATTATCCACTCATTTTGGATGGGAAATTGAGCCCAGTAATGAAATCTTCAAGGCTGGTCCAGAAATTAGGCAGATCCGGTGGGTCATCTTGTGTGGTCCATATGGCCCTTCAAATGGCTGAATTAGCCAATGCTCCAGTTGAGTGATTTGTAGGAAATTGAATTTAGAACCCTACAAGAAAATAATCATGCTATTTTGATTAGTAGGGTGAGAGTTATATTTAAAATACTAAACAGACACGAATCTGTATTATTCGAAACAATACTCCAAAATAATATTTAATATTAAAGCACTAGTATTTCACATAAGTTATGCTCATTTAATTGAAAATCAGTAGAGGGAGTATATAAAATGATATTAATAAATTAATAACATCAACTCCCCCACAATTAATATTGTGCATGTCCTCATGTGCAACAAACACAAAAGAAAATCAAAACAAAACCATATTCATTCACCAACAAATATTAAAATTTTGTTTTCACCAATCAGGGGAGGTTTAGAATATTTCACTTATCCATATTGAATTCCATCACAAATTTGGTTCACAACAATGCATCAGAAACAATTCATTTTTTCATGTTCAAGGATTGAATTGGAAAATGTAGGCACTCAAAACTTACTCCTCTCAAGATGATAAAAATGTATTTTAGGAGGTTCACTCATTCACCAACAAAAAGTGAAAATCAAGAGTTTGTAAGAGCTCTCAGGTTCCATTACCAAATCTAATTTGTACAAGAATCAAGAGGTCTTTTAAGGGGGTTTTCAGTGGCTATGGGATGGTAGGTATATAATGTCCAAAGGAAAAGAGGGGTTAAAAACACCAACATGGAAAAATCAATGCACATTTTTTTTGAAATTTGATTTGGAAGGAAATAGAAACACATATTTACAAGGGCATGAATGTGTGATGAATGAAAAGTGAGGGAGATAGAAAATGGAATTGGGTGAGATGATGGAATATGTACAACATGGAAGACTTCCAATAATGACACAATACAAGATGATTCAAGTGTTCATTTTTTTTTTCTCTTTTTGCTTTTTTTTTCGAAAGTTGTGCTTGAAACAAGTCTCACAGTCATCTCCCAACCCATGCTTGATCTCCTCATGGAACTAATTTTAGTAGTCAAAACACGAAAAAAGGTTGATGATGAATGATTTTTGACCCACCCAAGACACAACCCATTATTTTTTTTTTATTTTTTTTCATTTTTTTTATATAATTTTTTTTCATTTTTTTGAACACTATTCAATGAATTTTGTACAAATGACAATTACACATATACTCCCCAAAGCTCACAGAATTAAAACCTCTCCCCCACACTTGAATGGATGCTTTCCCTCAATAATATGATGACACATTGGAAATCAATGAAAGTACGCCCAAAAATGAAGTCCATTCCCCCCACACTTAAATTTCAATAAATTGTACAATGAAAATCCATGAAGATATTGGGTGGGACAAGGTATTAGGCTTGTAATGTGGCTATCAAAAGAATGGTTTTCATAGGATCAAAGGGGCTTTCAAAAGTAGGATCAATGTAAGGGTAACGGGAGGCTATTTGGCTATTCTGATTCTCATGTGGCTTAGAAAATGCCTCTATCATATTAATGCACACAAAAGATGGAAATTCAGCTCGATGGTCCACAAACTCAAGAATCACAATCAGTGGTGAATACACACAATGAAAAAGATGGCCATAGATGACCTTGGCATGAAGGCTAATGTTATTCCTCACGGTAGGGGAGAATCATTTTCCACCAAAAATTGTTCATTCAAAATGTTTGTTATTGACAAAAAATTGTTTACCGAAGTTTGAGATAAACATTCAACATATTTGAGTTTAAAACAAGCCTTTTGACTCCCCAAAATGGTTGGACAGAATTTCAATATTGGATGATGAGTAATTATGACACCCCTTTTTTTATGTTTCATTTTTTTTTTAATTTTTTTTAATTTTTTTTATTTTTAATGACACATCCACACAAAAGAGAAAATAGAAAAAAGGTTGTGGAAGAATGTTGTCAAAAAAATGAGAGGGAGAGAGGAAAAGAAGAAATAGAGAGAAGAAGAGAGGGAAGAGAGATTGAGAGAGAGAGAGTTAAAGGGAAAGAGGTGCCCCTGGTTTGGATTTGGTGGGTCGCCGTTTCCATCTAGTGGTGGGTCAATGGAAGTCGATGTGGAACCTGTAGTGAATGGCCTCTCATGGTGATGCTTTAACCGGTGTCCATTTACCATGAATGTTCTTTTTGAAGAAGGGTCTTGGACTTGCACTGCACCAAATGGGTAAACATTAGTAATAATAAAAGGTCCATCCCAACGAGAATTGAGCTTACCTGGGTGAAGTCGAAATCGAGAATTGAAGAGCATTACCTTTTCACCTTCATGAAATAACTTTCAAAGAATGTGCTTGTCATGGAGTGACTTTGCCTTTTCCTTGTAGAGAATGGAGTTCTCATACGAATCGAGTCGAAGCTCCTCCAATTCAGTCAACTGCAACAATCTTTTTTCACCAGATTTTTCACAATCAAAATTACAAGTTTTGACAACCCAAAATGACTTATGTTGGATTTCAACTGGTAAATGACAGGCTTTACCAAAAACTATCCTAAATGGAGACATCCCAATGGGTGTCTTATAGGTTGTTCTATAGGCCCAAAGTGCTTCACCAAGTCTATCGGGCCAGTCTTTTCTTGTGGGCTTAACAATTATTTCAAGCACTCTTTTCACTTCTAGGTTAGAAATTCCAGCCATTCCATTTGTTTGAGGGTGATATGCAGTGGATGTTTTATGTACAACCCCATTCTTTCTCAAAAGTGACTCCATGGTTCTATTACAGAAATGAGTTCCTAAGTCACTTATCAAAGCACGTGGTGTTCCGAATCGATGGAAGATATGGGTTTTGAGGAACTCACTCACAGTTTGAGCATCATCTTTCCTAGTGGGTTTGGCCTCGACCCACCTAGAAACATAGTCAACATCAAGGAGAATGTAGGATAATTTATTGGAAGGGGGAAAAGGTCCCATGAAATCGATGCCCCAAACATCGAAAAGCTCACAGAAGATTAATGGCTTTTGAGGCATTTCGTTTCTTTTGGAAATTGTGCCAAACTTTTGGCACGTGGGACATGATTGACAAAACTTGTGTGAGTCCTTGAAGAGTGAAGGCCAAAAGAATCCAGATTCTAGGACCTTTCGAGAAGTCCTTTGTGGTCCAAAGTGGCCACCTCCAGGCATTGAGTGGCAGAGTTCCAAGATGGAGGATTGTTCAGTTTCATCAACACATCTCCTAATTACCATGTCAGCCCAAGTATTCCAAAGTTTATTATCTTCCCAAAAATAATGCTTCGAATCAATTTTAATCTTTTCTTTTTGTTCTTTTGAAAAATATTCAGGGAAAACACTAGAAAACAAGTAATTGATAATTGGGTCATACCATGGTAACTTTGGAGTGAGAGATGAGAGGTGTTCAGTTGGAAATTCAGGATCAATTATTTCAGAATGAGAAGAATTAAAAATTCTACTCAGGTGGTCAACCACATCGTTTTCTTTTCCAGGTTTATCTTTTATCACAAGGTCAAACTCTTGGAGCATTAAAATCCATCTTATTAGCCTTGGTTTGGAATCACTTTTCTTAAGTAAGAACTTTAATGCTGAGTGGTCTGTGAAGATGATGATTTTGGCACCTAAGAGATAGGGCCGGAATTTATCCAAGGAAAAAACCATAGCTAAAAGTTCTTTTTCAGTCACAGTGTAGTGTGATTGAGTTCCATCCAATTTTTTTGAGGCATAAAAGATGACATGAGGAATGTTTTCTCTTCTTTGACCAAGAACAGCCCCAATGGCCCTATTAGAAGCATCACACATCAATTCAAATGGTAAGGACCAATCTGGGGGTTGGATTATTAGAGCATATGTGAGAGAAGATTTGAGTTCAATGAAGGCTCTCTTGCAAGACTCATCAAAATTGAATGTGACATCATTTTGAAGTAAACGAGTGAGTGGGAGGGAAATCTTGCTGATGTTCTGAATGAATCGCCGATAGAAACCGGCATGACCAAGGAAGGACCGAATGTCTTGAACTTATTTGGGTTCAGGAAGTGATTGGATCACCTCAATTTTGGCTGGATCAACTTGGATACCCTCTTGAGAAATTATGTGCCCTAAAACAATCCCATTTGAAACCATGAAGTGACATTTTTCAAAATTCAACACAAGGTTTCACTTGACACACTTTTGAAAGACCGAAGAGAGTGAATGTAAGCAAGATTCAAATGACTCGCCATAAATGGTAAAGTCATCCATGAAGACCACCATTCAATTCTCAATGAATTCAGAAAAGATACTCATCATACACCGCTGGAATGTTGCAGGAGCATTACAAAGGCCAAAAGGCATTCGCCTATAGGCATAGGTTCCAAAGGGGCAAGTGAATGTGGTCTTTTCTTGGTCTTGAGGTGCGATTGGAATTTGGAATTAGCCGGTGTAACCATCAATAAATCAATAGTGCGACTTTCAGGCCAATCTCTCAAGCATTTGGTCAAGGAAAGTAAGTGGGTAGTGATCTTTTTGTGTTTCAGCATTCAATTTGCGATAATCGATGCACACACGCCATTTGTTTTTCACTCGAGTTGTGACCGCTTCTCCATGTTCATTTGTGACAACAGTTATCCCGCCCTTCTTAGGAACGACTTGAATTGGACTAACCCATTCACTATCAGAAATTGGGTAGATAATACCAGCTTGAAGAAGCTTGGTAATCTCTTCCCTAACTACCTCAAGTATGAGTGGATTGAGTCTTCTTTGAGGTTGCCTAATTAGTTTGGATGATTCCTCTAGATAGATGTGATGCATGAAAAGGGCAGGGTTGATTCCTGGAATATCCTCTAGGGTCCAACCTAAGGCATTTTTGTTTTCCTATAACACTTGAACAAGGTGGGACTCCTCAGTTTCAGAAAGTGAAGAAGAGATAATGACAGGGTAGGAGGGATCATGGAAAAGGAATGCATACTTGAGGTGTGAAGGAAGTGGTTTTAGATCAGTTTCAGCCTTGATTTGAGAGATAGACAAGTTAGGAGCAAGAGAAGGGATTCCAGATGGGTTTGGGTCATTTTCCTCAACATTGTCCAAGGTGGAGCAGTAGATATCGGAGTTGATGTGGGATTCAAGGGAGTTTTCAAGTTCACTTTGATTGATGGAGTCTAAGAAAGAAAGGTCAACATCTACTTATCCATTTATAACTTGGTTAATCATTGAGCAGATTTCACAGTCTCCACTATCATTAGAACATGATGAGCATGAAGAAATGGAGGTGGGTTGATTCTCAGAAGTGTCATCAGATGCATGAATAGAGAATGCAGAGTGATTCTCTGATGGGTATCACATGGCTTGAAAAATGTTGAACTTGACCACTTGGTCACCAAATTCCATGGATCAGATTCCTGAATGGACATCGATCTTGGTTCTAGTAGTCATGAGGAATGGTCTTCCTAGAATTAGGGGAGATCGAGAAGAGGTCATCTCACATTCCATATCAAGGACATAGAAATCAGCTGGGAAGATAAGATCATTGACCCGAACAAGAACATCCTCAATTATCCCCTCAGGACTGGCAGTGCTTCGATTAGCTAATTGAATGACAACACCCGTTGGGTGCAAGGGACCTAGACCAAGTTTGGAGAAAATGGATTTGGGCATGACATTTATTGAGGCTCCAAGATCTATGAGTGCATCATCAAAGTTGGAACTCCCTATTTGACATGGAACCGTGAAGGTCCCTAGATCTTTTCACTTCATGGGAATGGACTGTTGGGTTGAAACATTTTCAATGTTCCTAAGTTTCCTCTTATGGTTGCACAATTCCTTAAGAAACTTGGCATACTTAGGGATTTGATTGATGGCATCTAAGAGGGGGATGTTCACTTCAACACGTCTAAACATGTCAAGCATTTCAGGATCAGGTTCAAAGGACTTCTTAGGCTTGGAGATGGCTTGAGGAAAAGTAATTGGGTTCCTTAGAGGAATGGAAGGAGGTGAAGGATTGGATTCAAGTTCCTTTTCCAACTTTTTGTTCTTTTCATTTTCTAGATCAACATCGAAAGGGGAGGTAGAGGAATCAGCATGGGGCATAGCAATTTTCTTTCCCGATCTAAGTGAAATTTCACTTACATTACCCTTAGGGTTGGGTAAAGGTTGAGATTGGAGTTGGGATGAATTGGATGGTTGTTGCTGGCTAAGGTGGGATGCAAGTTGACCTATTTGGGTTTCAATGTTCTTGAGGCTAGAATGGGTGAAGGAAGAAAGATCCTCTACAGCACATTCTCATGGTTGTTTAGAAGAAGAGGCTTGTCCCAAATTGGGTTGGCCTTGATTTTGGTTCTTGGGAAAGCGATTGTATTGGGTGGGGAATTGGGAAGGCTCGTTAGGATAGTGGAATCCAGGAGGAGGATTGTTCTTTTGGGGTTGAGGAACAAAAGGATAAGGTTGATGGATGTTACCACCACTTTGACCATATTGGAACTGGTTTGGATTATGATGAGGGAACAGAGGAGGATGAGAAATGGGATTACCATACCTCAGAGGTGGGTTAAAGGTAGAAGAGAAGGGCTCGGAGTGGGGTTGGTTGATGTTTCTAACAAACTGACCTGATTGTTGAGGGTTGAAGTTTCGCTGAGCATAAGTCGCATTGAGCTCCATTGGACTAGATGAATCAGATGGATCATCTTGAAGTTGTGGACATGTGTCAGTAGAATGAGTTGGTGAGTTGCAGATTCCATAGTTCTTGATAGGCCCAGTGAAAAGAGATTGTTGAGGAGAGGAGTTTGGGGCATTGGAATCCATAGCTAGTTAACGCACAAGACCTGTAAGTTCACTCATCCACTCAGTCATTTTGTTGGGCTCTATGGATTGATTCTCTTGGGCTTGTTTCACTTAAGCATGTGCTCGAGTATAGAATTGTTGCGTGTTTGCAGCCATGTTGCTTATGGGTTCTCATGCAGCTGCATGAGTTTTGTCAACAAGAGCACCGCCACTTGCGGCATCAATGAGAGTTCGCTCCATAACCAATAACCCCTCATAGAAGTATTGGATCAGGAGTTGGTCAAGGATTTGATGGTGTGGACAAGTTTCCACAAGATTTTTGAACCTCTCCCAATACTCATGGAGTGATTCATTAGGGAATTGACGGATGCCGATTATTTGCTTTCGGATAGAAGTAGTTCGAGAAACAGGAAAGAACTTCTCAAGGAAAAGTCTCTTCATGTCAACCCATGAGTTTATGGAACCAGGTGGGAGGTAGTAGAGACAAGACTTGGAAGAATCCGCTAGGGAAAAGGGGAAATCTCTAAGCTTGATTTGTTCTTCAGAAACCCCTTGAGGTTTCATGGTTGAGCAGACCACTTGGAACTCTTTGAGGTGAAGATGAGGATCCTCACCAGCTAGCCCATGGAAATGAGGAAGAAGATGAATCAAACCCAATTTGAGTTCGAAATCAGCCTCGATGTTTGGATATTGAATACCAAGAGGTTGGTAATTCATATCGGGGGCAGCGAGTTCTTTAAGGGTCTGTTCCCTAGGATTAGCCATCTCTAAATCAATTGGTCTAGGAATGAGTGGGCCTTGGTTGTTTTGATTGTCCCTAAGGTTCCTCCTAATTCGGCGAATAGTTCGCTCAATCTCAGGATCAAACAAATCCGAGGGATTGTTTGGGGGGCTACGGGGTATCAAGAGCAGAGTAAGACTTGAAGATGATGGAGGGTTTTTCTTTGTGTAATATTTTTTTTTGTGGGTTATTTGAATTTTTTGGTCTTTTTTTTCAAAAATCAGAAACTATCAACTACAATTATGCACCATCCCTGGAAACGACGCCATTTGAAAGCGCGACCGATTTTCGCCTATCGACCGTTCAAGGTTTCGGTGCTCTGCTAATGTGTATAGCAGCACTTGGGTCGAATCCTCGGCGATGGTACAATTTTTTATAGTTGATTGTTTTTTAATTGTGTTTTGATTTGGGGGTTTGTTTGCAGAGATTTAATTGAAATGATTGATTGATTAATATTGATTTAACAATTTGATAAATATTGGGGTGAGTTCATCATTAGGTAGTTAATCTTGTGATATCCTTGAGCTTTGCTTTATATTGCATTAAATTAACACCCATGTCACAAGTAGACATTGATTGGAATTCCCAAGTGTTAAGGCTTTAATCCAAGCCTTGAGTTAACTCAGGGTTCTAATCTTAATCATATCTTGTTTATGGTAGCATATTTATGGTTCCAATAATCCATGGAAACCACATGTTAAACAAAATAAGTCATTAATCAATGACATGCTAAGTCCAACATACGCAATGTTAATTCAAAGAATACACATCGAGCAAAAGCTCTCCATCGCTTAACATACCTAAATTATAACTCACCCCAATGAGAGATTTACTCAGCCATTAGGATGGTTATTAATCTGGTAGGGATGATTATAGTATTAGGGTATGAGAATAAGAGGAAGAAGAATTGGACAAGAAAAGAGTGGTGTGCCGAACACACACACGAACTACAAAGAACGTGAATGGAACATGTGTTTTGATTGAATAAGAAATAACTTAAAGGAAATGGATTTAAGATTGATTTTTAACAATTAAGAAACTATTAATGTTAAACTACAGAAGGTGTAGGATAATTAGAAGTGATGAAGTAGAAACATGCATTAAAACTCAAAAGAAATTACAAGTACACTAAAACAATTACAATGGAAAGAGCATGAAATACATGGAAAGAAATGAAGGAGGAAAGGTTTCTCAAGTATAAACTTGAGTATGGCAGATCCTCCCAAGACCTTGGAAATGACTTGTTTGTGCCAATATATCCTCCTAAGTGCCAAAGTGCCAACCTCTTTCAAGGAGAAGAGGGGAGTGTATTTATAGCCAAAGGTAGTGGACTGTTTTCATTCCCAAACTGCCCCTCAAGTTGGCCCGCCAATTTGACCCTTCAGAAACAAGAATATCGAGAGATATCCTTATTCAATATTGTATATATGGATGTGGACTAGTCACCCTCAACATTTTGCTGTCATTGTACTTTTGTGGCCAAAGTTATGGCCGGATTACTAAAAACTTTTCTACTGTCCAATTTTTTCCAGAAAGTTTCCATGGCCTAAATGTGAATGAATTTATGGATTTTGAGATGCCTTCAAATACGAACCATTTCTTCTGGAAAGTTGATCCTCCATATCGTATCTTTCACACCAAAAAATATGAGCTTCTTTGGACAAGTGTTTTAGTTGAAAAGTCAATAATGGTGGGCTGATTTAAAATCCCGGACAGAATGGTGGGATTGATTTCAATGGATCCATTGGGCCCCAAAATGGTATATTTGGGCCTTAAAATTTTAATCCATGACTCCTTAGTAAATTACCGAGCTTGAAAAAGAATATCCACTCATTTGGGCTGGGAAATTGAGCCCAGTAATGAAATCTTCGAGGCTGGTGCAGAAATTAGGCAGATCCGTTGGGTCATCTTGTGTGGTCCATATGGCCCTTCAAATGGCCGAATTAGCCAATTCTCCAGTTGAGTGATTTGTAGGAAATTGAATTCAGAACCCTACAAGAAAGGAATCACACAATTTGGATTAGTATGGTGAGAGTTATATTTAAAATACTAAACAGACATGAATCTGTATTATTAGAAACAATACTCCAAAATAATATTTAATATTAAAGCACTAGTATTTCACATAAGTTATGATCATTTAATTGAAAATAAGTAGAGGGAGTATATAAAATGATATTAATAAATGAATAACATCAGTTATCTACAAAACTGACATGGAAAATTATATTTAGTTCATTTATATAATAACCGATGTAAAAACTCCTCCATGTTGATTTTGTAGAAACCGACATGGAGGAGGGTATTTAATGTTAGTTATTAAATAACTGAAAAAACTCAGTTCCATGATACATTTACAATGTCTATTATTTTAACCAATGTTAATGAAATATTTACAACATCACCTTCAATAACACTGTCTAATAACAAACTTAAAAATGAAAAAAAACAATGTTAAATAGTATTTCTAAACTAGTTACACCAGCCAGGAATCCCCTAGTGAATTTGGTCATGATATTCTAGTATTTTATGAGGTCATTTTTATACCACATCTTTATTATAGTCTAGCTATAAGGTTTTCTTTGGGGTTTTGGGAAATTTATTTAATGTTTCTTGAGTATAGTGGTTTAAGCTAGGGAACCTTGTATTGGAGTGGTGATTGACATATCCATTCATTAGGACTCTGATAAACTTCTTGTAGACTAGAAATATATTTTTATTGGTTGTAGTAAAATTTTTGGTACATCCAACATATAAAAAAAAGGTTTTGGTTTACGTGTCTTTCATGATTCAACACCTCAAATATGCTCTTTAAACCATGAAGCAAGTCATATATTGATGGGTTCCACCAAGATTATAGCCAACATAAATTCCATATTCGGATCATGGTTTTCATCCACATAGTGATGGGTCTTTAGTTTAGGGACCTGTTAGTAGAAAAATCCTTGGGGTGGATGAGATATGTTTCTCCACCAATTCATCAGCATGTCTACCCATATTTTGTGGTTTTTGTGGATTACACCTATTTGGTTTAGAATAATTTCATTCTTGTGGTATCAGAATGTGAGAAAACATTGTTGAGTGCACTTCATGGGTTTCAAAGAAAGATATTTCCTATGTTTCATGGTGATCTAGACCCCCTTCTGGGGTAGTATAGGACCTGTTGATCCTATAGTGGAAGTGTGCTTCTTGGTTATAACTCATCTTGATGGTAGTACTGATTGTGTGAATTATATAGGGTGAAGGTGGGTGTCATTAGAGACTTGTTTGTGATTTTTTTATTTAAATTCTTTTGTAAAAGGAATGGAGACTCCCCCCCCACCAAGATGTGTTCTTGTGAGATGATCTAAAACCATGTAGTTGAGTAAATGCTACCCGAAGTGGATAGTGTTGTGGTGTGGTTGATGAGTTACATTGACTTGTCTGTTTGGTGTAATTTTGATATTCTGAGGTGTTGGAGGGAGTCATGGTTGTGTAAAAATTTTGTATATGGGGAAGTATAGATTTATACAGTTGGATTTTATGGTCTAGAGGCTTTGAGTGTGGTTTGAGGTAAAAAATGTTCTTTGTCTTCCTCAGCTGTAATAGTAGGAAGGAGTTATAAGCTACATTTCCATGATTTTGTCCCATGTTCATGATATAACGATGTGAGTGGGACTTTTTTCTCAACCATTGAGTTCAAAGACTCTATAAGAGAATTTTTTGTGATCATACACTTCTATCGATAGTGTGACCTATCTCTGAAAGGAGAGAGAAACTCATATGGAAAATTTCTATAGTGTCACCATGTCCCTATGATGTTTACCATATTATAGACTCATGCATACCTTATATACTCTGTTGATAGTTATCTATATTGTTTTTAGTTTACCTAAGTTAGTGGGTTGAAATTTTACTTCATTGGTGAAAAATAATCCCAGGTAGAGTAGGATGAGCACTTGTTTAGGATGGTATAACCAATATCTTATTAGTTGAGAGTGTATCCCATGGAGTAGTGGATGTGACGGGATTTTAGTTTCCTATGATACTGGAGAAGCATGAAGTCATCCTCCCAAATTATTTACCAGGATTATTTCCCCATTATTTTTTATTTTACATAGAATTTCACCCATGGATGATTTGATATCGTTGAAAGCGTATTAGATGACCCCAGGTGGTTGCAATAGATGGAGGTATAGTTAGAGGATCTATAGAGTTGGGTCTTGGTTAGACCTATGGTGTTCCCATGAAATCCCATTATAGTTCACCTAGAAGGAGGACGCGAGTGTGATGTTTATTGTAGACTAACAATGAAAAAACCAGGTAATGGTCAGGTAAGAGCATCAACTCCCTGAGAATAAATGTATTCTTCGAAAAGTGGATAAGGGAGAATTGGTGCATTGTGTTTGACAAAAGGATGGGTTATAACCAACCCATATTGTGATAAGATGATATACTCTGGGTAACCTTGAGTCACTGTACTTTATTTTAGTTCCTGGTGATACCGTTCGATGTTTTGAACACCATGGTAGTGCTTGTGAGTCTTATAAACTAGATCCTCAAACCCTTGTTGGGTCGGTTCGTGGTAGTATATTTTTATGACACCCTCTTGTACTTAGAATTAGTGTAGGATCACTTGTATCTTTTTAGGATCATTATGGACATTCTATAATAGTACCATCTGTATGGGGATATATAGAAGTGTTGGTTCTTTATTTAGGAGGTCCACTTCTTGGGATATGTCTTCTCAAACATGGGAGTGATAATGGACATACAAATTCTAGGATATATCTATCTTGAGATCTACCCATGTTTCTCTCCATGGTAGTATATGCTCACATAATGGTTTCCCATCTACTTTTATTGAGTGAATTGATAGAGATGTTGGCATCTTTGTAGTTGAACCTTTAGGATGTGGATAGTTTTGTTTTACCCCCTCTACATATTCAGTTTTTCAGGGAAGTGAAACTTTGGGATGTCAATTATGATATCTTGCAAGATCAAATATCCATGGGACATGTTTCTAATGGATATTCTGACAAAGTGGAGAACTTCGTTATTATTTTTGGATGGATGATGACACTAGTCATGCTACGGGATGAGTTTTTAAGAGGTTTCAAGATTTATCTTTGAAGTACATATAAGGTTGGTGAGGATTTTATAGGGTCTAGTGGAATTAGTTTGGGAAGCCAATTATGTTGTAGTGTTTTGATTATTATAAATCTTGATGTCTCACATACCAATTTTTTTTAGGGAATGATAAACAGATAGAACTAGAAATGGTATGGTATATTTGTGGTTTTTGAGTTCAGGATTCCATGATTGTTAAGAGGCCATAACACTATCTAAGTAATATTAGATAGACTCAAAAATCTATCCTACTTCATAACCACCTCAAAGCAGAGTTCATTAAGGTGTTTGGGGGGCCAATGCATGTAAGAGGTAGTTCAACATTATGGAGTTTTCTCAATCACTATCGAAAAACCTGATGATTTCATCACATCATGATAGTAGAGGATTAATGAAAATTTTGGGACTCATTTTTTGTCAAGAATGGTGTTTTTACCCAAGATATATGGATAGGTGAAATAGACCACTCATGTTCAAGAGAACAAACTTTGGGTTTGCATGTTAGTTTTTTTTAGGGCTAGGAGGATCATCTACCATCTATAGAATTTGAGTGTCACAATAGTTAACACTCCGATACCAATGTATCACCATTCATTTCCATATAAGAGATACCATTTGGGTCGTCATTTTATTATTTAGAGCCTTGAGAATAATTATTATGGTTATAGGTTTAGTAAGACCGATGTTAGTATAGGATTAGTTCATCCAGTAGTTTATGAGGATGACACAAATTCATTAGGAATCCTTTTCTTGACCAATTGTAAGGGCCTTTGTTATTTTATGTGAGGTACCATATGTTTTTTAAGGTCTCACCCTAGAAAGGATTATGGAAATTTGCATCATATAGCTGGATATCTATGAGGTTCATAATCCCTTTTCGTTAGTTACTCTATTAGGGTAGTGAGGTGGCATGCCACTTATCACACCACCATAGTTATACATAGCTTGAGATTTGTTCCACATGTCATAGATAAGGAGATACTTGCACTTCTTATTATGGGATATTGATTGGGGCGTGCAATACATTAAAGGTAGAGTTACTTTTTTTGAAGTTCCTGGTGAAATTTGAGATCTGGTAGGAGAATAAACTTTTAGGGGAAAGTGTTTTTCATGTATACATGTTTTTTGGTAACAATAAATCTTCCAGTAGAGCTAATTAGATAGAGATATCTAGATAAAGGATTATTATCCTCACCGATCAGTGTAGGTTTTCACTTTTTGAGTCGAAAATCATTGAAGTTGGGGAGAAGGTAACAACTCCAATATTTCTGTTTGACAGTCTAAAATATTTTAAATAATATTTCTCAAGTTAGGTGAAGAGTCAGTAAAGAATTATTGGTCTTGAAGATCCTCAGTGTGGAAATATTGAAAATATTAAATATTTTATATATAACTCTCTCTCTATCACACAATATTTTTCAAAAATAAGGGAATATATCCTAAGTTGTGTTCCAGATCAGAACTAGATTGTGGATCGGTGATCAGTACCGAGGAGTTTGACTATTCCAATAGTGTTTTTAGATTTCATTAATGATAATAATGTAAAATTATCCTTGATCACTGGTTGATTCAAACTTTAGGTAATAATTTATTTATGTTAGTTCCATCGTAATTTTAATCCCAATTTTTACATGAAAAAATGATTCTAACAAATTAATTCATGTGTCGATCATTGATTTTAGAATGTTGATTTTATCTTCCTAGAATTTGGAAATTAAATTATTTTTTATTCTTGATTATCCATTTGTTCTTACACCCCATGAATATAGATTGTGGCCAACTAGGAAAATAGGAAAGGATTATTCATCATGTTTGTGTTTTGTGTATTTCTCCCACTATTCATCACACCTTCATTAGGAGTATTTTATTTTGCGGACATTTCAATAAATACATGGTAGACTATTGCTTCCAAATTATTACTTTGAATAAATGATCATTACTAAAGGTTTGGTTTTGAGATCGAAATAATAGTTTATGAAAGAAATGATGCGACAGATGATAAAATATATATCAAGGTATGGATCTAATGATATTTATACTTTATTTTGGAATTTGGAAATGTGGTGTGATAGAAGATGATCTTTATAAAGATTATGTGGCTCTAATCTGGCCTCGATGGTGATGGTGGTCCTGTGATGGCATAGACAATAGCTTTCCCATGGATTAACCAATACTGATTCTTCAGGATGGGGGAAAAATACATTTTCTGGTGAACAGGGGACCAAAATATAGCCATCTGTAACATTCAAGGCTTGATCATCCCAGATCTAGGGATTTATAGCTGTGATTTATGGCTCAAAAAAGGATAAGGTTGCACATGTAGAAATTCATAGAGATTAGTGGGTTTTAGAAAATCCTGTCGTACATGGTGCGTAGTTTAGGAACACTCACCTTGTAGTTTGATCTTTATGGAATCCTGGGGTTACATATTGAGTTAAATATCACATGTTGTGTGGGGGTCCAACACACCCTATGACTATTATCTAGCTAGATCAGCATGCACAATAATTACATGATTAAGAGGCTATGTGAATGCACATTCCATGTGGTATGTTTATACGATGTGTAACCCTTTTTCATACAACTCAAAATGTACAAAGAGTGCATGACCAAGATACTATGTGGACCTAGACATCCTACTTGGTGGGGCACATGCCGTTTAATTCATATGGTATACATGATTTGGTTGGAAACACATGATGAGTGATGACCTAACCCTTATATGTATTATGATATGTATCACACACTGTGTACTCTAAAAAGTAATGAGATAGGTCCATCATACATGGGCACGTCCCGAGTACACTACTAGAGGCCTGAGTACATGATTGGCCATGATTACAAAACCCAAGAACCAGATCGACCTCTATACATCATGTACCCCTAATAGACACACATTTTATATAAATTAATACAATATAGGTGATTTACTAAGACATTGGTTGTTCCCAACTTATTGAGACAAGTCATGTACCCCATGGGACACATCATGTACTCCTTAAATGGAATGTTAGTTCCCTTCATTTTATCAAAAAAGCAATGATATTGTCATCGGGGGGTTCCCTTGAACCTTATATATGTATGTTTTGTTCCTTAATTATATTGTTCTAGAGTAAGTTTTCTCAGTCCTCCTCCATGAAGGTTCAATTCAATATATTATTCTTCCCATTAGACAAGATCCCCTCAGTAGACTAGAGAACCCCCTGGGGCTCAGGGGTTGTATCTTCATTCCCATCTTCTTCTTCCCTATGTAGGGTTTTAGTAATCACATGAGAAACATATGTGTTTGTGATCTCCTATCTAGTGTGTTATTGAAATTAGGTTCTACTATACCCTATAGGACTTGGTTGTTATTGTAACACCCAAAGATTTTAAAAGAGGAAAATCATGTTTGATAGCATATATGACACACAATACTAATCATAGAAGAGAATGTAACACCCTAAAACTTTACAATAAGCTTATTTTTATATAAATTTTATCTCTTTGATAGATTTCATTGCTTGAAACACATGGGTTGAATGAAATGTAATACTATATTAAAAAATTACTTTTTATATATTATGATTCTAACAAAGACCTTAAGTTGATGAGTATGAATAGTAACATGTAAATTATGAATCTTATATGATATAAACTTGTCTAAAATAAATTAAATGGTTATCTAATGATTAGAAATAATATTAGAATAATTTTAAATAATAATTAATGTATTTTGAAAAACATTATTTTTCTAAAAGGCAGTATAGTCCCTCTTTTCACACATAATTTAATTTTTTTTTACCAATTTCAGAAAATATATATAAAAATGAACCAAACACATCCAACACCCATTTTATGGACATATTTAGAACCTATAACTTATATTTACATTCAATAAATCAGTTTTTAAAAAATTTAAATTTTATAAATGAGGGTACAACATTTTCTTATGAAAAAAATACAAGTATACCACTAACCCCACTTATAAAAGGTGGTCATTTCTTTTATCTTTTTCACACCTTGAAGCCACATTGTTTTAGAAAATAACAACCTAAATCAATTACAAAATTACATTTTCTCATAATATAATCCTTTTTTGGTAAAAAATAAACTACAGGGAGACATTAGATATAATCATACAGAAGTGGTCTAAGAAGAGGTAAAATTCTTAACTATGGGTTTTTGTTTTATTTTTTTTATTCCATCTCTTTAAAATATTAATAAATCATGATTATATAATTACAAAATTAGTTCTAGTAAATTTTGATTTTATTATTTTATTTTAATAAACTATATTTGTATCCTCTTTCTCAAATGAGAAATGATAACATCGCTCATGTGCATGGCAAACTATTGCCTTCCAAACTAATGAGAAATGTTTACCATAAAAACATTTCATGGTTGGCTATGAGGATGGATTTAAAGTACATATATGATATTTGTAACATAATTATCACTATACAGAAATTATATCATATATACCTTTTTATTTTACATTAATAGTAGATATGATAGCATCACTCTTCTGTACAAAAAACTACAGCCTCATGAAGTGATGTGATTATTTTTTCACTAATGCTTTATATGGAAGGTAATAACTATATGTTTAATGAATAAATGTGATATACATGGAATAATAATTATACTAGTGGCATATTATTTATTTTGAAAAGATAATATATCATTTTATTTCTTACCTTTTCACTCACAAAAAGATGACAATGTCGTTCATATACATGTTGACTACCACCATCACAAAGTGAGGTGACTCTCCTTTAATCACCAAACCATATGAATGATATATATAAGTATATTTTAAGAAATAAGACATTATTTTTTATATTATTATAATTCTATAAAGAACATATATTACTAACCTCATTTCCATAATGACCATTGAAATATGGAAATGTTACTCATCAGTACGTACGACCTACCATCTCCATGATCGTAGGATACTTCTTTTCTAAAAAATATATTTTATGACTAATCATAAAACTATAATTAATGTATAAATATAATAATTATGTTATGATTATTATTCTTTAAATGTTTAAATAATGACCTCTTAGACCAATTGTCTACCTACTGATGTCATTTTTGATATATAAGTTAAATATCATCAAAACACCCTACATAAACTTGATTGATTAAGTTAAATTATTTAACAAGGTAATAAATGTAATAAAATAAATAAGAAAATTGAAAAATTAAAGAAGAAAATAATTTACTTATTTTTATTATTCTGGAATATAAAAAACATTTGTGACAATTCAGACTCAAGTTAAGGTTTTCTCGTCACACTTTTACTTCTCTGCGATAAATTTCATATTAATAAATTTTTTAATTTGGGAGGGTTATATAATTAACCTTTTGATATAATATATCATGAATCAATTTATTTCCAAGATATTTAATGTATTATTTGAAATTATTTCTTTCACATGTCTTATGCTTCAAAATTTACCAAAGTGGAAAGGGTTTATATCAAAATATCATCATTATCTAGGATTGTTTTTTAAGTCTCACTTGTGAGAATTATTTTACTTTACTATCTTAAAATAAATATATTTTCATATCTTATGGTTAATCATGAAAATTTTCAATTAATAGTACCACTTTCTCTCTCTAGTTTTTAAAATGTTTAAGAAAATGTTTTTTAGAAAATATGACATGATTTCTCCCATCAGTTGAAAAGAATTTTTCTTCGAAAAACATGTTTTAAAAAATTTTATTTACATTTTCTAAATGGTTTGTTAAAAAAATAATACCCTTTTTTGATTTTTTTTAATTTTTTTTAAAGAAATATGTTTTTTCATTTTTCATATGAGGAACATTTCTACCATTTTGATAGTGAAAAAGTAATGTTCTTTTAAACTTATATGGTATGTACGGAATTAATTTCAATCATGAATATCATTTATTTGAAGCTTACATTTAATGTTTAAATGGTTATTTCTAAATAATTATTTTACTAATATTCTTAAAAATTTTATATTTGAAAAGTTATTTTCAAATAAAATTATTTTGGAAACATTTTATGAATTTTCTTACATTAAAATAAAAAGGGTGATTTCCAAATAATGGTTATTTTCCACCATAAATTTTTCAATTTGTCTTCAAAAATCATTTTCCATATAATAATATTGACATGGATGTAACTTATGCTTTAATGGGGATATAAATTAATGATACCATACATATTATTTCACCATATGGTTTTAGATTAGTTTTTCTAGAGAAGTACTATATTGATACCATTCATTTTACTCATGATAGTTTTTGATTATGTTTATCAATTGGAGAAATTATTTAAATTTCATATACTACTTTCAATATAAATGTTAATGTAGATTATTCTTCACCCAATAAATATGAGGAATTCACTGGACTTAGTGGGTGAAGGGTGGAGAAAGTTATAAATAATACCTTGATGCATCGGTAGGACTCATATGACAAACTGGAAAGGGTTTTGGTCATGGCCTTATACATTTAATTATATTTCCTAGAACAAGGCTTCAACTATATGTTTTAGGTGTTTGACATTAGGCATTCTTTCATTATGAAATCAGTTATTGATATTCCACGTGTTAATTCAATTATTTAGAATATCCATGGGTATGTTTTTAAGTTCATATAATTATTTAAATGGAATTGTTAAATTATCATGTTTTATTTTCTTATTTTTTTTGAATTTATTGATTTAATGGATTGTTTTTTAGTTATTTACCTTTATATATTAATTAACCCTTATTTACTCACATCATATGATGTAAACTTACCCGTATTAATCATATGATATCACCCTTTATTATGTTTTATTTTTCTCTTAGGATACAAGGAAGGGTTTTGGGACTGATATGTAGGGATACAGTATGAGAAATAATGTAATTCTCAATTAAAAATCCTTGTATATTTTATGTTTTCAAATGTAATATTAGTTTCAAGTATATATAGTTTACCAACACTAATAAAACATTCTGTCCTTAGAGATGTGATTCCTTGTATATTATGCCAATTTAATAAAGTGGACACTGACTCTGGGCTACTGGAGTCGAGGTCACTATTGTTTATATTAGAGGAAGTTTAGTAGAAATCTTGGGAAATAGATTTAGGGAAACATATATTAGGGAACATAACCCAATGATTGATTTTGTGGATATGTAAAGAATAATATCCTAATATTTTTGTAAGAAAGGGATTATGTGGTTTTTCATAGAAAATGAATCCATGTCTGAATGATGAAAGTGGATATAGTTCTTTAAAAATGTACCTTAAGGTAATAACTCTGAAAAGGGTATACTACGCTTGGCCCGATCATAACCTAGTGTATGAAAATGTTCCTAACTTCCCACTTGGTATAACACTACCATTAGATATGATTACGATAAATCACATTTTCTTTACAAACTATTATTAAATAGTTGAAAATAATTATATCCCAAAAAGAAACCATGTTTATGATTTTGAGATTATCTATGCATAAATTATTCAATTTATGTTAAGTGCTTCACTAGTTATGATATTATAACTTATGTTCCCTAATTTTATGATTTAATGTAGTGTATTCCATTGTTTTGGAAGAATAAATAACTAAAGCAATAAGAAATGTATTTGTACACATACCCATGAAGGGATTCCCTCTAAGTAAGATAATGAAGATAGTGTTGGAGCTAGAGATAAGACTGATCAAATTTTAACCATATTTGGAATTATGACTCAGGTTATGAGTAAAATTATTTCCCATAATATTTAATATGATGATGCACTATGTGGTGTAACAATGATAGAACACTTCATGCATTAGAAATCATTATCATTCAATGGAACTAAAAATACATTTTTTTACCGAGTAATGTATATTCTTCTTAAAGAAGATATTTTATAGTCTAGGAAGTATTGAAATAAATAATGTTATCAAGGAAGTTTATTATCTCTCAATAGAGGAAGATCAACAGTGGCCATTAATTCAAAACACTATGAATTAGGAGGAAATAAAATGTATAGAGTGAAAGGATTTCATGGTATTATTGTTGAAAAAAATTGCACCCTGAGAATTGAGTGGATATAAAAAGATAGTTCTTGCATCTAAGAGATATAAAAAGGAAAATGTTTCTATGTGTGATGTTAACTCCATGTGGTTATTAATTTATGTCGTCGTCCATGTTCGTAATCCAAATATCAAGATTGTCTATTTTTATGGGATTTATCCAATCATTAGAATGGAACTAGTATCCCAAAATTTCTTATCATTTGAGGATATAGTATCATGTGAAATCAAGAAATAGAAATAATTCTCCACATCATATGGATTAGAAGGGAAGATATAGATGAAGAGGATGATAGAGAAAATGACTGATAAATAAAATAAGGGAAAAAAGTATTTCCCAACATGTGATATTTTTGGAAAGAAAAAACATTGTAACCCACTTAAAAGAAAAAAGATATTTCATAATGTGTAGAGAAAAAGGCCACCATGCACATGGTTATAAGGGAAAGAAATAATTCCCAAAGTTAAATGATTCCACTTTTCGGATATAGGGTACTATAGAAATGAATGAAACAAGCCTTAATGGAATATATATCAAAAATAAATAGCATGTAATAGTTAATATTATGTTGTTTATAAAAATGATGTGGAATGATTCATGTTATTTTGTTTGGATTTAAGAATTGTTTTATAGGATTATTTTAATTAACTATATTCTGGTTATAATAATTATGAAATGTATAAGGATTGTAATAGAGTACTTTTTCATTAAGGATTTGAGAGAATATGTTGAATGGTTCCAATGAACAAGAAAATTTACTTAGAGTAAAGGTGATCTTCATGGAAAACACATGATTAAAGGAGGATAACCCTTAATATGTTGTCGATGTTGAGATAATAATTATTAAGAGGTTTTCATGAATGTATTTTTAGCCATTAATGATTATATAATATTTGATGTCGTGGTAATTTGGGGTTATTAAAATTTGGTAATATTTTAGGAATTATAATAATATGGTTTTAGAAAAAGGAAAACCCACATGCTTCTTGAAAATCCATCACATTCGGAAAGGCTATGGGAGAGAACCAATAATGAAAGTATGATAAGGGTTTAGAACCTACCACTGGCCTACATGATGCCCTGGTTTATATGTCTTTGTTTTTAGTAAAATGATTTAACATATAAATATTAAAGATTTATTAGTGGTTTTACTATTGAGGGTTAGATATTAATATGTCATATTAAATAACTTTTTATAAAAAAATTATTTTTTCAAAATATTTGTAAATTGAAAGAATGTTTTTTCACTATTCTATGGATTTTATAATCTGTTAAAAAAATAATTTTAGTGCCTGAGGTATAAAAAAATTTATCTTTGATATTAATTTATTGTATAAAATAATGTTTTTAAACTTATTTAAGAACAAAATAAGATGAAATTGAGCCTATGAAATAGAAATATATCAAGTAAGAATATTTTTGTAAATTCTCAGTCTATGTTGTAAGAGAATTCCCCTACTCTAGAAAAAGGATATCAAAACCAAAATATTTCCCTATTATCTTCAAATCTATTGAACTAATGGATTATTATCCACCATATATTAATGTATTTTTGTTTTTTATGTTCTAATTATAATTCACTTTATTATGATCAATGATATCTACCACTCTCTATTAATCCTTGGGCATTAGTATTTTATTCCATGTCTATATCTTCATTTACCACCTATGTTTTCCTACTAGGAAACATAGTGATATGATTATTCCAGATGAACTTTTTTACTTTCCTTTCTATATTATCTAGAATAATTTTTATCAACCCTCTCATAATGTGAAAATTCAATAATGTATTGTCAAATATCAAACCCTTTATTATCTAGATCATGATTAGATATCAAGGGAGCAATTTCTTTAAAGGGGTGAAATATAACACATGATGATTTTAAAAGAATAAAATTATGTAAGATAGCGTATATGAAAAAAAATATTAAAATAGAATTTAACACAATAAGACTTTAAAATATATTTATTTTATAATAAATTCAATATCTTTGATACCTTTCAATTTACGCTATACCGGTTTTGAATGAAACATGATACTCTTTCAAAAAATTATTATTTAAACATTACCATCACCACCTAAAAGTTAATTAGGAAGGTATAAATATTATAAACTAAATTGTGAAAATTATATGGTTCACACATATATATAATAAATTAAATTATTATATATTGATAATAAATTAAATAAGAATCATTTTATTTAAAAATATTTTTTTTAAAACTGTATTTTTCTTAATAGTGGTCTAGTCTCCCTTTGTAAACATAATTTAAAATTCATTTTTTTACCAAATTTATAAAATTTATTTAAAAAAGTAAGAAAAAATTCTATAAATAATTTTCCAAAATTTCTTTGCGTGAATTGTTTATTATTTTTTTGAAAAGATTAATTTTATGATAAATACTGAAAATACTTAATTTTAATTGAAAAATATCTTTTCATTTAAATTATTGATAAAGAAGAATTATAGTTTAATTTTTTCTGAAGTTAAATTACATCAACTATATATATATTTATTTATTTATTTACATATATTAATCCAATTTAGGTCTCCTTATTCGTTTTAATATGGAATTTTGATATAAAAAGTTTGCTAAAATTTTGAATATTTTCACATTGAAAACCAGCTTTCTCATCACGTATATGAGATTAATTTTACACTTATTTTAATTGAATTGGAAAAAATCGAGTCCATATTTTTAATTATCAGAATTTGTATTATATAATAATGTCAACATAATTTTTGGCCATAATGAATATTAAAAATAGTTAAAATTAATTACAGTGGTTAAGGTAAAAGAAGATTTACAGCGGGATTAAAATAAAAAGATATTGGTTAAAAAAGGACCAAAATTTGTAAAAAAAGCATTTAAAAAAATATTTTTGCATTATTATTTAAAATTATCAAGAATAATTCATTTTGGACCCTTTTAAAATGTGAAAGGAGTGTGTATAACTTTTTAGATTCAAAAATAACAATTGTTCCACTCACCTCACATATAAAATGACACCTCCACTCCTCTATTATTCCCACATTAAAACCCTTTTTATTAAGTTATGAAATACCAAAATACCATTAAAATTTTCATTAAATCATCCTAGAATCCATTTTTTATAAATATATTCTTGGAATAATTTGGTATAATCTTAAAGAGGAGGCCCGAGAAGAGGTAAAATTAAAAACTATTCATTTTTTGTTTTATTTCTTCTTCTACATCCTCCAAATATTCTTCATTTATATTTATATAAAAAGATAAATATCTTGAAAATACATATATATTATTATGTTAATGTAATTACATATATCCATCTCCTATTTCCTCCAACGGAAGCGCTAATGTTTCTCTTGTGTAGGTTGGACTATCTCCCCACAAACCGATGTGACACGTTTTCCAACAACACCTCACAACATTGGGTATGTTGATTGATATAAAGTTTATATATGATACCTATAAAATAATTATACATATGGATTCATTATATCAAATATAAAATGTTTTACTTTTAGTTCCTTAGGTTATAGGATAATGTCACTCATGTCTACGGTAGACTACAACCTCATAAAGTGATGTGTTTCATATTTCACTAACACTTTACATGGAAGGTAATAAGTATAAATTTAATTGATTTTTATATATGATATAAATGC
This sequence comes from Viscum album, assembly GCA_963277665.1. Classification (NCBI taxonomy): domain Eukaryota; kingdom Viridiplantae; phylum Streptophyta; class Magnoliopsida; order Santalales; family Viscaceae; genus Viscum; species Viscum album. The sequence continues at coordinate 1,210,832,692 of OY728161.1, read as the reverse complement.
AAATATTATAATATTTAAATAATATTTACTATTATAAAAATATAATATATCATTTTCTTTCTCACCTTTTCACTCTTTAAAAAATGATAACATTATTTCAGTATGTGTGGACGACCACCTTTACGAAGTGATGAGACTCTATATTCATCACCACAAAAAAAGGATGATATATATAAGTATATTTAAATAATTAATATGGTATTCATTATATTACTATAAATATTAAATAATAATATATTAAACACCTCATTTTAATAATGACTGTTGAAAAATTGAAATGTTACTCATGTGTGCATGAAACCTAACGTCTCTATCATTGTAACATACTTCATTTATCAAAAACAGCTATCAGGATTGGTCATAAAATTATAATTTATGTATAAATATTATATTTATTTTATTATTATTTTTATATATATTTTTAAATAATTAACTCTTAGACCAATAGTCAACCTATCAAAGTCATTTTGACACATAAATAAAATATGATTGAAACACCCAGCATTAACTTGATCAATTATGTGACTGTATATTGTGTTGTCATAAGTGAAATAAAAGGAATTATAAAAATGAAAAATTTTCTTAATAAAGTAAGTAATTCTAATATATTTATTATTTTATAATATAAATAACATACAAGAAATTCTGGACTCGAGGATAGTGTTTCTCTCATCACTTTTACTTCCATGAGATGTATCATATATTAACCACTTATTTTCTTTATTTATTGTATAAACTTTACATATAAATATTTTATATCTTGAATTTATTTATCTAATTCTTATTTAAAGTATAATTTTAATTTATTTCTTCTATGGGGATTATGATTCAAAAGTTACCAGAGTGGTAAGGGTTTATTACACGATCTCATCATTATTCAGAATTGTTTTTTTAAGTCCCCTTAGGGGAATTTTTTAAAATTTCAATGTTAAAATAAATTTATTTTTATCTCCTTTATTAATTCATGAAAATTTTCATGTAATAGTACCATTTTATATTTCATTGGTACTTAAAATGGTTAAAAAAATATTTTTAGGAAAATCCTACATTATTTCTCTCTTCATTCAAAAGTCACTTTTCTTCCAAAACCATGTTTTCAAAATAAAATTAAAAAAAATTTACGATTTTTTAAATGATTTAAAAAAAGTAACAATGTTTGAATTTTTAAAAAATTGTTTGTAAGTAATATAATTTTTGTTCTTCTAATGAGTAATTTTCAATCCTTTTTATTGTTCAAAAGGAATGTTATTTTTAACTTGCATGAAATGTATAAAATTAACTTCCATCATGACTATCATTTTTTAGATCTTTCATTAAAATTTTACAAGGTTATTTATAAATAAATTTTTTTTCCAATATTCTATGAATTATTAGTTTTTTATAGTGATTTTAAGTGAAAATAATTATGATAATATTTTTATGAATTTTCTTGTTTTCAAATTATATGGAAGATTTCCAAAAAAGAGGTTATTTTCTTCATGAAATGATCCAAGTGATATCAAAAAATCATTTTCTATATAAGATAACAACCTTTAACATAACATTTTCTTTAATGGTAATACAATATAATGGTACCATCTTTATTATTACTTTGGATGGTTTATGATCAGTTTTATGGGGGAAGTACTCTATTGATATAATACATTTTACATTGAATTTTATAGGATTATTTTTATTAATTGAAGAATATATTTTATATTTTTATTCTAGTTTATATATGAATGTTTATGTGGATTTTTTAAACCCCTTATATATGAGAATTTCATTGGAATTAGTAAGTAACAGGTGGGTCCTCATTATAGATAGCCCCTCTATGGATTAGTAGGTAAAATGAAACAAACTAGATTGGGTTTTCCTTATAGACTTATCCATTTATTTATATTTCCTTGAACAAGGGCCTGATGTTCTATTTCTACTATATGGTATTATGTATTCCAACATTATTAATTTTATTGTAGGTATACCATGTGTTTATTTGATTATTTAGAATATCCATGGTTATGTTTTCAATCTCATGTGATTATTTTAATTGCATTATTTGATCATCATCTATTATTACGATATTATATTCACATGATTGATCAAATATAATGTGTTTAATTTATTTACCTTTACATATTAATTATTCCATCTTTATTCATAGATTCTGCTTTATTCTTTCCCTTACTGAGCATCTAAACTTAATCATTTCTTGTGTTTTATTTCCCCCCCAGAATAATGGCCTTCTCAAAGAAAATAACTTTCATATTTTATGTTTTAAATTGTGATAACAAATTCAAGTATATCTAGTTTACCAAGACTAATAAACTAATTAGTACTTTGGGATGCTATTATATATATCGTTTTTAAATGAAATAATGTATACTTTGACTCTGGGATATTTTTTTATGGTTTCTGTAGTGATCCCATATCCATGTATCGATATATATTATCTTTTAGTGAGTATTAGTCCAATAAAGTGAGTTTCTTGGATGAGGTATCTTAGTTTCCATAGTTCCACTTGATTGAAATAAACAAATATTACATATTATCTATAAATATCCATCAGTATACTGAAAACCAACTAGTGTGTTCTCTTGGGAGGATGCTACCTTTGTACCTTTAGTCTAATCCTAGACTATCAGTGTGGAATTGATGTCACATTGAGACTTAGTGTATCCCTTCAAACATATATGGTTTATTTTTATTATTATATCTCATATTCTATTTGAAAAATATTCATGATGATGAGTTGAATACTCTATGAAAGATTTATGTTTGGTGACTTCATTGTGTTCTATTGGTTATGTTTATACAATTCCCTATATGGGGCCATATTGTATTGGTATTGACTTATGCAGACGATAATATTTTTAATATATACCTAGGTAGAATAGGATAAGTTGGATCTTTTTTTTTCTAGATAGATCTTACATGAATCAATGATTTTATTTTGTTTAGCTTCCCCATTATTTGTTAACAGCTTTGGTTCTTTTACTCTTTTGATGGGCTTGAATTTGGTCATTTTTTTGTTGCTCTTTTAATTAAACTCTGATATGAGACAGATTATATGAATTAATTATAAATATGATTTGTTTATATATTTATATATTATGATATTGTATAGATATGTGTTCCTCTATATAGTTACTCGAGGATAATGGCTATCATGTTTTTGATATGTCTATTCGGTGAAAGTCTCATGACCCAGACCTATTGGAGGATAACTTGTGAGGTTACTATCTTCTTACCTTCAGTTAGACTGCCCCCAGTGGTTTTGGTCATGACATATTCATATCTTTTACTCTTATTCCAATGAAATAATATTACACCAAAAAAATTTAAACCACTATCAAGCCCATTAAAGCATCTATTTCAAAGAATACATCACAATATTCATAGAGAATAGGTGAACAATATCTTCTTATTATTTATCTAATTACAATATTTATATGTCATTATGTTCATATATAAGTAAATTTACCGTTGAATAATAATAGTTTTTGAAGATATAAATTTCTTAAATGATAAGAGGCATATTTCTATAAAAACTAATTATCACAAAAGATAACTTATTACTTGTTTACACAAACATACACTCTTAAAAATCATATCTGATCCCATCATATTTTTCTAACATTGATAAATATTTTTTAAATGATTACCCATAAGTTATATCACATATCACCCATAATTGTTATGCCAAAATATTAGTGGTATTAGTTTTATTTCTTATGAAATAATGTGAATTGCATATAAAAACAAGTTAAATAAGATTTTTAAAGTCACTTATTCAATAAGAAATATATTTAATCAGAGAAGAAATGGATAATTCTAAATAGTAAGTGATATTAAGACAACGTGATAAAATGTTATATTTTTAGGGACTTTAATCAAACCATAAAAAATCATAAAAATGGAAGAAAACAAGATTACTACTTCACAAATGGTTGCATCGATAATGGATAAATTCTAAAAATATATTATTATGGAGACATGTGTAGATTTAAAGGAAAAAGAGTATAATAAATATAGATAACTCAGGATTCTATTATCAATTAGTTATGGTAATGACCCATTAGTTTCTAAAAATAGATATAAGACGAGGAGTACAACAAACAAACTATATGAAATTCCCAATATTAAATGGATTGTGTAACATGTTGATCAATTTTTATATTATTAAATTTAATATCATGTCCCAAGTATTATATTATTTTCAAGGATCCAATCACTTAAATTATTTCCCCTAATACAATTTGAATTATATTGATATTTTACTATTAAAATGAGAATGATGATTCTATGTAAATGAAAAAATTATATGGTTTTACTAATCGTATATTAAAAGTGTGAAGTAGTGAAAATAATGATGAAGAAATGATAGTATTTATAATTTTGTTTTTATACACATATTCAAATCATAATAAAATTTTAATTAAATTTGTTTAGAATGGAATGTAACAGTATATTTTGTTATGATTTTTTGAAATCTTATTACCATATTTAATCCTTAATAATGGTAATCTTGAAGAGGTGAAAATTGTTACTTTATCAGCATCTAATCATGGATTGTATAGAATAATTAATTCCCACATTATATCCTTAGGTCAAGGTCATATAAAGATTGTTTTTAAAACTATTTTCTCATTTTTTCAAAAAACAATTTCTGCTCTAATTTTAAATATTTTATAAATAGTTTTAAGGGATGTTTTTTATGTAATGGTTTGATGTATTTATGTCAATTAATAAGAAGAAACTATTTGATTATGTAATTCAATTTATTTTTTTGTTTATCCAATATCAAATTCTGTGATATGGTTTCCCTATGGATATCTTCTTACACTATTTCAAATTATAATGCATATCCTAACAGAATATTACAAACAAAATTGAAAATTTTTTAATGTCTGGTGGATGTTTTATTGAATCTTATAATTTATCATCAAATAGATAAAATGAAACAATTGATTTCCAATTTAAAACAAGCTAAAAATACTATTAGTAAATACTGATATTAATATGAGTACATTTACATAAAAATATTTTATCAAATAAATTATTTTATTGGAGAGGGTTAGGGTAACATATGGATTAGAATTTCTTTATGAAAAAACATCAATGAGTTATTTTGATCTTTTATCAGTATCTTTTAAGATCAAATGTGTAGGTACATGAATATATATATCTTTTAACATGAAATTTGGTTTTGTATAAAACTTTCTATAACACATGTTTTATTGAAATTTGTTCACCCAAACCATCTCCACTATTAATTGACCTCTTATTTATATACTTTTTATTCAATGGTCATATTACATGAAACTTTATAAATTTTACATTCGTAGAAAAAAATTCATGTTCAACGAGTTTCTATTTTTTGTCCAATAAAAATATTGCGGTTTCATTTTTTTTAAATAAAATGTTATTAATAATATATAAACAAAAATTAAAATGAAAACATCATGTTAATCAGTTCATTGAATTTTTTTTTCAATTTTATGTCATTATAGTATAACATTATTATTTTATTCTAGATTTTATTTGAGAGAAAATGGTATTTTTTATAAGTTTTGGTGATTAAATTATTCAACATATGTTATATTAAAATTGATTTTAGGTTTTACCCCTCTCTCATCCTCTCTATGATATGATTTCTTTAAATACTATTTAAGTGATAATCAGGTCACAAGAAGAATACAATATAGACATGTTTCTATAAACATTTTTGAATTGAGTGGGAAGTGATTCACTATTACTCAAACCATGTATTAAAGAAATATTATTTGGGTGGATAAAACATAGTTAATGTGATAAGGATTTTCCAGAAATAAGAATCCTAATAATGATAATTGAAGGTGATCATGGTGGCTGAAGAGTACCAAATTTCCGGATTTTTTTACCTAAAACTGCATAGTTTTATCCTTCCTACAATCTATTGATATTTATTTAAGTTATTTAATTTTTATTATAGGGAAAAATATAATTAACTATAATTTTTTTTTCATTTTTTAAAGACTCTAACAACTTTATTACTTATTTAATTTTTTTCTTGTTTCATGCAATCACTTTAGGAAACAGCATAAATAGAATATGTTTATTTCTTTTTTAAATTTTCTAATGTTTTCATTATTTTATAAATCATTATGATATTAAAATTATTGAATTGAATTTTGTTAATTTTTTGTTATTGGAATTGTTGTTAGAGAACAAATATATTTTTTATTATTTAAATCTATAATATATTTGAGACCATAAGTTCTATTTTATGGTCATGTGTAATTAAATTCTTGAATACTCATTTTATTAAATATAAATTTAGGTTTTATCCCACATATTTAACCATATGATATTATCTTTCCAATTAATAGTTATATGGGTATTAATGATCTGAAAGAAAACAAAAGTGACATGTTGAATCAATCATATGTTAAGTCAATGGGAATTTATTTTATACCACTGCTTTCATTGGTTAAGGTGGTGTTATTTGGGTGTAAAGGACTTCTAATAGGATAGAGTCCACATAAATTAATGTTATTTTCTAAAACCTAGGTTCTTGATCTATTGGTATATTGTGAATTTGGTCCTTTTATATATGGGAAAAATCTAATGACATAAACCTTTTTTATTAAATAATCACTAATATTTAAAATCTATAGTACACATGAAATTTTTGATGAAACCTATTAATTCATTTTTTTAATAATTTGGGATGAATTTTTTTTACAATATGAAATTTATCTTAGTAAAAATATAAAATGTAGTTCATTTATTTAGTTGAAATAATTAAATTTAGACTCCATCTATTTTGTTCCAATATTATTAATATTAGACCCTAATTGGTTCAGGTTAAAGTTAGGGATTTTATAAAAAAAAAGTGAATAGTGTTTCCTTTCATTTAAATATTTTTAGTGAAAAATAATTTTATATTTCTGAAGTATTTATGTAGCTTAGTAGTTCAAAAAACTAAATGAAATTTTCTCATAGAACTATACCGTTATTAAACCAAAATAAATTTATTATTAACTAAGGTATTGTTGTGTAATCGTATATTAAATATATTGATTAATTAATATATATGTATATTGAATATATTGGAAATAATTATCTTTTCATAGGTAAACTGCTCAATTTTTTCTATTTAAATCCATTTTCCCTTGGCTTTGAGGTGCCTACATAGATTTATTATTACTTATATTACTATCAATTTATATTAGTATTTTGGATATTAATGGTTGGCCCCCCAAATCTTCCCCCCTGAACTCCTTTCTTGATTTAAAGGGACACACTATGAAATGAAAATATTATTTATTTTTTCAACCAACCATTCCATATTTAATGTATTAACTCTTTTATTATATGTTTGAGTTTTTTTCATTTGATGAGTGCTACATTATTTCAATTAGAGAGAATCACATTATAAAAAGTCAGTCCTAGTGAGGAGGTATATTCATTAAAATTGTATCTTTATTTCTCTCATTCCCTTGACTGGTGAGAAAAAATTGATAAGAATAGTAAATGCATCATTTTTTTATTTAACAAAGAAATAGGATAATTAAAACAAATGAGATGTGTTATGTTTCCTTATATTTATTTAACATTATTATGGTATAATTTTTTCTTAATGTACTTTAATGTGTTTGATAAAAAAGTAAAGATATAATCTTAATTTTTTATATGATAACTAGCCTATATATGTTTCATTATATTTATTTCTTATTGATAATAGATATTCATATGTTAAAATATCTTTATTTATCTTTAATAATTGGATTGTATATCTTTCATTAACTGATGATATATTTTATGATCCATTAGAATTGTTTTATTTTATAATTGGAATGTATATGAAAAAATTTATATATTTTGAAATTACAGTTTTTTATGAGACCATAATAGTATTTATACATTGTTTTTATAATTTTTTTATAAAACACTTGGAAAAAATTTCCTAGTAATTTTTTGATTCCTTTATTACTACTACCTCCTAGACTATTTAAACTTTATATTATAAAAAAAACCTATTATGGGTTGGGTTGGATTGTAGGTGTGGTAGTGGCCATAAATCCAAGTGACATGATGAAACCAATGAGTGTGGCCTTTGTTCATACACTCTATAAAATATTGACTTACCGTCATACCATCCCTAGTGGGTTTTGTGTCATTATTCCAAACATATTTAGGTTTCATAATAAGTTATGAACATCACATTGTTATTTTATATCTTGAACTTGTGTCAGGGAGTGGGATGTGAAACTATTGTGTTTGTGTGGGTATGTATGTTTTTAATTGTTTTGTCCATTTTTGATTATTTTCTTAGCACAAATTAATGAAAATGCTAGTGGATAAAATTATTAAAAAATATGGCCATTTTTTTTATCTTTTAAAATAATGTTTGAAATTATTATATAATAATTTAATTATATGTAGATTATATAGTTATAATAATATATTTAATATATTTTGTTACATGAAAATATTAGAATATGAATTAATTTGTTTCATAAAAATACATTTCAAACAGATAAAATTGTTTTTATTTATTAAAAAACAAATATATTGGCATAAAAAATAATATTTTTGTGAATATATTATTAGTAGAGAAATATTTTAGTGAAAATTTCGAAAACTAAATATATTATCTATTAGTGACATTATAATTTAATCTTAATCCTTTTATTCATCACAATAAAAAATTTTGAAGTAGTTTATTACAATAAATTAGTGATAGGGAAATATTTGCTGATAAATAATTTATGAACATAATATGTACTTTCAAAAAAATATATACCCCTGTAGAAAAAAAGATACACAATTTTTAGTGGAATCTATCATGTGACATGAGTTGGATCAAAAATTAATTAATATAATTTTCTCCTTCATGAAAATATGGTTTTTTCATGTGTGGTGAGGTTAAAACAAATATCATCCCTGAATAGAGAATATTCCATAAGGAAATACAATTCATGGATCCTCTATGAGTGAACAGATTATATGAAGGGAACATACCTGCTGTGAGAATGTAGATCTTTTATGAGGGAGAACCTCTATGGATCTTCCGTGAATATGAAATTTTGTGCATATCTACATTAAGGATGATGCTTCATTTTTTCATGGGAGACATCCAATTAGAGGGATATACATAAAGTGTAATTGTTTATTCAAAAAAAATTGAGTAGAAGAAACTAAAAAATTATAGATTTATCCTTAGCATTGGTCGATCATGAATTCCACAAGATTTGATCAAGTTATAGGAAATACATAGGTGTTTCCAAACAAGAGGTACAAATGCAACAAGCATTGAAAAAAAGGCATTATCAGTGGTTTTTTCATGCACATTATGTGTTTTAAACCGTTAACTAATGATGTAGAAGTGGATAGTAATACCACAATGTATTTCATGTTCTCTTTTTATTTAGCAGTAGTTTCATTAATTTAATGGATGTTTTTTTATTTTTCGTTTTTTGTGAATTTAGAAAAATATTCTTGTTTATTTAGCTATGATTTTTTATAATAAAAATATCCATGGGGAATATAAATAATATATAACTAACCACCATTGAACCAATGGGTCATGGTTTTTTAGTGGTTGTTAAGCATTACTGCTAATAAAGATAATTCAATTAAATTATTTAGCAGTTGTTACAAAAAACCGCTAGTAAATCGTAAATGCTTTTTAAAAATATTTAATAAAAAAATTTAAATATATGAAACTTATAGGTAATAAAAAATAGCAAGAATATATTATAAACCCATTATACATATGTAATAAAAACATAGAAATATATACAAACATCCACAATCATTATAACCTCAGTCTTAGTCATCTAATACATCTATCTACCAATACCACATTCATCAATATATACATATAATATATTTCTAACAACAAACCATGACTAATATACATCCATGTCACAATTTCCACTATATATGTTTACCTCCACATCATCTCATCATCTTAAACCAACCATTCCAACTCAAAAACTATAAAAAAACTAAAACTAACAATAATAAATCATAATTATAGAATAATAATTGATAAAATTTTATCATAGAAAGGAAACTAATAAAAATAAAAAATATCTTATTAAGAACTTCATCGAACAGAATGGTAAAATACATGCAAAATGACGATAGCATCCACATACAATGGAAATCATAATATTTAAAAAAGAAATTAAAAAGATAAAATACACAAAATATATTTAGAACGTTGCACATAAAATATGTTATTTTATTAATCAACCTTAATACATTTTAATATGTAACAAATAATATATAATTAAAACGACTTATAAAACCTAAAATTGACTTATTATGATATGATTCAACGCTTGAAATTGAAAAGGGATGTGTAAATATTCTAATTTTTTTTTAAAATGGTATGCGGTGTGATTTAAATTTATGTAATATTTTTTTAAAGACATTGATATCACAATATGTACTATATTTCAGAAACCACTCAGTGGTGGTAATTAAATGATTTCACATCAATATATTTTCATTTTAGTTATGTTTTTGGCCATTCCAAGGACATTTTAGTGTTTTGAAACAACAATTTTTTTTTATGGATATCCTAAACAAACTACAATTTTTAATGATGTGTCGTCAGTTTTTATATTTTAAAATTCAATATATGATTTTTATCATGATTATTGGGAAATACAACATTATTTTCTTAATTTTTACCCCCAGACACATATTTTGAAATGTATTTTGTAACTTTAAGAAGTGTTTACTGAGTAATTTTGACCACACCAAACTTCATATTGATGTGTTATACATGTGTACACATCAATAAAACTGAGAGGTAGTTTTATAGTGATTTCACATCCATAGGAGATTTTTTATGGTTTTGACCATTACATACAAGTTTTAGTATTTTAAAACACTAAAAACATGTTTTCAGAAATCCAGAGGGAACGGTAATTCAAAACAACATTTCATCAGTTACTATAATTCAAAATTTATTCTATGGAAAATTTTCTCAAATTTCAAGAAAAGAAAATGTAGTTTTAAATATTTTGAACCCCCACCAACTAACATTTATTATTTAAGGCTTCTATACCTTTAAGAAGAGTTTACTAAGAAATTACAACCACACCACATGTCAGATTAATGTGTTGTATACATGTTCAGAACAAGAATAACTTATGTAGTTGTTCAATAGTTTCATGTAAATATGAGGTCATTGGATATGGTTTTGATCGTTCCACACATGTTTTAGTGTTCTGAAAAAGTAAAAAAAATGTTTAGGATAATCCAATGAAAAGTTTAATTCGGAATCACATGTCATTGGTTCGTAAATCTAACAATTCAATCTACGGTCACTGTACCCTTCTTTCGGAAAAAAATGACATCATTTTCTAGGTTTTAACCCCCCAAAACATGTTTTTAATGGTTTTTATACATTTAAGAATTTTTTATCAATTATTTCTATCCACACCATACATTAGACTAACATTTTTTGTATGTGTAAATGTCAAAAATAACTCACAAGTTGTTTTCAAATGATTCCATGTCAATATGTGGTCATTTAATATGGTTTTGACTATTCTATACACATTTTAGTGTTTTAAAACACTAAAAATAGCATTACAACCATCCTGGGATAATCATAATTTATAATGACGTGTTTTCTATTCTTATATTTTAAAATTAAATATGGGTTCATTATCCCATGATTTCAAAGAAATTTGAGGTTATTATTTTTATTTTGACCCCTAAAACATATTTTTAAAGGATTTTGTGCCTTTTAGAAGTGTTTAGCGAGTAATTTTGATAAAAAATCACATAAAATTGGCATGTTTGTTATCCCCACTAGGTTAAATACATAGTGGCAAATTAATGTATGAAAAATTAAAACCACTATGCCATTGGATCTTATTTAATTGTTAAAAAAATCTCATCTCTCCTTCTCCTATATTAATTTATGAACTAAAATGAAATCATGCATGAGAGTTATTGATTTTACTTGGTTCAACCTCACTAGGAAATGTTCAAAGAGCATAAAATAGAGATGTGACAATGTACATAATCCATTAAGCCTCACATCCAAAATACAAGGTCTGGGATAGATCACTTATATGCCCAGGCCCACTACCTTTCCATGGTTTAGGGTTATCTCACTACTATCCCAAGGGCCACTCCAGTTGTCTCTTTCTATATATCACTATAGGTTGAAAGGATCACCTTCTTACACATACATCTCTCACTTCTCTAAAGGGAATTCACACACAGTTTATGGGCATGCATCTCCCTTCATTATCATGAAAATATGCATCCTCGGTTGTAGATAGGTTCTCTGTTGAAATGACACTTTCATCCTATTGATGAATACCACTTTAACATAAGTGTACTGAGAAATTATCATTTCAACACATAGACTATGCTCAATTCCTTCACAAAGAACCTTTATTTCAATAATATTTAACAATATTCTCAAAACACCTTCTTTCCGAGAAACTCTAAAAGCCTTTACGATGAGGCTAACTTCCATAAAGGTCACTTAGCCTTCCTGAAGCATCTAACTTTTGGTTGGATTTTTATTGCCTTTTAAAGCTTCAGTACTTTCATGATGATCATAGTTTTTGGTTTCCTTTCACAACCTTTTTAAATTACCTTTCTTTGTAGACTTTTTCACAAGAACCACCTTCTCAAACCACCTGTACGAAATCATAACCTACGGATTTTCATTAAGTATCATTGATTTTATGAAGGGGTAATGGACTATTTATTGGAATTTACCCCACTTCTAGAAGATTCTCGCCAGATCACCACCATTTCATGATGCTCTCCCATTTCAGTCATGATGTCATGTCAACAATATCATTGTACTTCCACAACATTCCTTGGAAACACTCTTTGTAAACAAACACAATCAACCCAAAAATACTATGATGTAACCTTGTGGGATTTCCCTACACATACACATAAAAAACAATCAATCGGTAGTTTTTAAATTATTTAACATCATTATATGGTCATTTTCTTTAGTTTTAACCATTCCACTCATGTTTTAGGGTTTTAAAACACAAAAAATTGGTTTATGGAAATATCAAGAAAATCGTAATTTGGAATGATCCCCTATCAGTTCCTATATTTAAAAATCCAATATAAGGTCATTTCCCCTAGATTTTAGGGTAAAATTTAATTTGTTCTTAGTTTCACCCCCAACACTTGTTTTTATTGGGTTTTGTAACTTTATGAAGTGTTTACCTAGTAATTGTGACCACACTGCATGTCGGATTAACATGGTGACTACACATACACATCAAAAATAAATCAAAGATGATTTTCCCATGATTTCACATCAATGTGAGGCTTTTTGAAATGGTTTTTACTATTCCATACATGTTTTAGTGTTTTAAAACTCTAAAAACATGTTTACATTCAACTCAGAAATACTGTAGTTATGAATGACGTGTCATCAGTTCCTAAATTTAATAATTAAATATGTCGTAATTTCCCCTATATTTTATAGAAATATGATGTGATTTCCAAGATTTTAACACCCCCGACACTTGTTTTTATAGACTTCTGTACCTTTAATAAGTGTTTACTGAGTTATTATGACCACATAGCATGTTGGATTGACATGTTGACTATGGATACATGTCATAAATAACTCATCAGTGGTTTTGGAATGATTTTACAATAATATGAGGTTATTTTCTATGGTTTTTCATTCAATTCATGTTATAGTGTTTTAAAAGAAAAAAACACATTTACCGAAATCTCAGGAAAACAGAAATTATAAATGATGTTTCATTAGTTCCAACATTTTATAATTTAATATAAAGTCATTATCCTCTGATTTTAGTGTAATTTTATATTGTTTTCCTCATTTTGAATGACCAACAATTATTTTTAATGGATTTTGTATCTTTAAGAAGTGTTTACCAAGTAATTCGAACCCCACTGCACATTATATTGATGTTTTTTCTGCATGTACAAGAAACAAATAAAACAATGATTGTTTGTTAATGATTTCACATCAATATGCGGTCGTTTTCAATGGTTATGATCATTCCATACATGTTTTATTATTTTTAAACACTAAAAACACCTTTATATCCATCCCATAAAAACTATAATTATAAATGAAATGATGTCAGTTCCTATATTTTACATTTTAATCTATAGTATTTGTAGATTGATTTTAGGGAAATCAAATGTAATTTTCTGGGTTTTGACCCATGACACTTGTCTTTATAGGCTCTTAAACCTTAAAGAATTGTTTACCGAGTAAGTTCGACCACGCTGCACGTAAAATTGATGTGTTGTGTATAAGTACAAATAAAAAAACCTAAGATGTGGTTTTCCAATGATTTTACATCAATTTTAGGTTGTTTTATATTGTTCTGACTATTCCATACATGTTTTAGTGTATTAAAACACTAAATAAAATTAAAAATCCCAATCAAACTATAATTTAGAATAATGTTTTGTTGGTTATTATATTTAAATATTCATTATATGGTTATTTTCCCTTGATTTTAGGGAAATCCATCATCATTTCCAAGTTTTGACCCCTCAAAGATTATTTTTAAAGGCTTGTGTACCTTTAAAAAGTGTTTACCGAGTAATTGTTACCACACCATAGGTTTTATTAAGGTTTTTTCTATGCATACACATTAAAAATAACTGATAAATAATTTTCTAATAATTTCATATCAACATGAAGTTGTTTTTAATGGTTTTGACCATTCCATTCATTCTTTAGTGATTTAGAACTCTAAATTGTTTTTTATGTCAATCCTAGGAAAATCATAATTGAGAATGACGTATTGTCAGTTCCTAAATATCAAAATTAAATCTACAGTCATTTTTCCAAGATTTCATGGAAATATGGCATCATTTTATTAGTTTTGACCCCTGAATCTTGTTTTTAAGGGATTTTATGCCTTTAAAAAGTGTTTACAAAGTAATAATAACCACAAATCAATAAGATATATGTTTTATCTATATGTACACATCAAAAATAACTCAATGGTGGTTATATCTTGATTCTACATCAATCTGATGTCATTTCCAATGGGTTTTTTTTCATTCCATGCACATATTAGTGTTTTAAAACACTAAAATGTGATTATAACCATAACAAGAAAAATTTCATTTAGAATGACATGAACACAGTTCCTACATTTTAAAATTAAGTCTATGATCATTTTAACTTGATTTTAAGGAAATCTAACATTTATTTCCAAGTTTTTACCCCACCAATACTTATTTTTAAAGGATTTCATAAATTTAAAAAGTGGTCATAGAGTCAAAACCAAGTAGACATGCATATATTGTTTTTAATTAGATTGATAATGATCTATAATTATATTTTTATTTGTAGAAATAAACCACAAGTCAATCCAAAATAATATGTGGTCGGTATGAATTGAAATTAATGTTATCTATATAAAAGTGACATTTTAGTTTTATTTATAGTTGTTTTATGTGTTCATTACAAATGTGTGAACGATCTATAGAATTTATAATTTACCTAGTTGGGATAAGATATAAGGGAGAAAATTTCCTCAGGGATCATGTCTGTCATCTGCTGAAATAAAGAAAGTAAATCATGTTCCATTTCTAACCACCCCAGATCCTATTTTTTTCAAAAAGAGTCATGTTCTTTCACTTTTTTTTCAATAGTTCAATTTTTATTTCTGATTCCTGATAAACAATTGCACTCAAACCTCCACATGGAATAAACGTAATTGATGATGCCACCCTATCATAGGAAACTAATGAAGTAGGCCTAAAACCAATCCATCTCATATGGATGGGATGCTATTTCCCTAAAATTATTCCAACTGCATCGTTCTTGGAAACCGATGGTGATTATGAATGGTTCACATCCCCATCATCTTGAATTTTATCCTGTTAATACAAAAATATTAACAATGATTTTTTAAAATATATGAACATCATTATATTAATTTTTTAATACATTTTTCATTAAGATTTATTGTTATTTTATTACTATAAAAACATAATAATAAAAATTATATTATAACAACAAACAATCCTTATACCCAATTAATTGGGGTCGACTAGATGTATAAAATTATGCCAAATTGTCATTGTTGGTACATATAACTAGCACATTTTAATTGTGTTTAATAATTTTTAGTTTTTATAATAAATTTTCATTATAATTTTTTTATAGTAGTGAAATAAGATTAAATGGTAAAGAAAATCACTTACTCCAACATCTTTGGTTGGCCCAATTATATAACTTCCATCAAGATTCCAATGCACTTTAAACCACATCTCTATTCGACCAAAAGAGTGAACTAAAAATCTAGAATTAATAACAAAAATATAAACCAGTTAGAAAAAACCTAGAGTTATAATAAAATGAAATAAATTAAAATGAATAAAATATAAACAAAAAATTTTCTTCTTCTTGAAAAGCTCTATCACCCAATAATGTGGTAATCACTTGATTCTCATGATTCACAATATATTTTTTAGATAATTCTTAAAAGAAATAGAAACATTAATAAAAATTATAATTGTATTTTTTTTATTTTTTTAAGATAATATAAAATTTGAACTTTCCTCATCAGATGCATCTCTATTGATAAGAAAAAAGAGCATCCATTGATCATGAGAAAATTTTTCAGGAACTTTATCATATCTCTATAACTATATCATAGTAGTGGCATTAATCTCACTCCATAATATCTATTTAAAATATCTCGATTTCATTCAAAAAAAATTCAAATTTTAGGGGTGTGGAATAGATTTTGGGATATCAAAATGAAGAGACATCTAGAAATAAAAAAAATAACACATTATAAGTATATTAAAAAAAATTATTCTTGTATTTTAAATTACTTAAAAATGAATATTAAATTAATATTAAATTCACTTGAGTATCAAATAAATAATTTTCCCAAGCATTTGAATATTCTTCCAATCATTATAATTAATAGGAAATCTCATATTCTCAAAAGAAATATTACAAAGAATCAGAGCATAGATTTCGGAAGCGTCACCAATAGGCACCATGAACTCATTAAATAGAACGATAATCCTAAATTCCTCCAACCCATTTCAAACATGACCCCTTAGTGGTCTCTTTTTTTGTAGTTTAAATTATTCAATAAATGAATCTACAATAACACTATTGAGAAGCACATATCTATTTGATTGTAGAAAATCCAATTTAGTTAGTGTAAAATTTTATTCCTTTCTAACTGGTCGTGCAATAGTAGAAAATATTGATTACTTGTTTTCAGAATAAGAATTAGTGGACATGTTGTCATCACATAAAGAAAGATTGAATCCAATATCAATCCCATCCAAATACCAATAAAAGAAGGTCAGCACTCTCCATCTATGTATCCTTCACTAATAGATCATTCTGGTTGAGATTTATTCGTCAAATATGTTTTCCAATGACATAAGTACCTGATTAAAAAATATAAGAAACATATTAATAAAATAAACAATTATTTGATGAAATCAAATTCACTAATAAAAATAAGAATAATATCAACATACCTATCAATTGGATACATCCTTCAATAGTGTAATGATCAAAAAATATTATCTTCTTAAACAAAATTAATATTCAAATGAATCATGACTATTAATAATTATGGGGGAAATAACCTCTCAAGATAATATAGGGATACAAAAATTATATCATGAAGTTTATCAAGCCCAGTTGGATTTATACTTTTTCCAAAAAGCTGTCTAAAAATGGTTCAAAACTCTACAAGAGTTGAAGTTAATTTTCTATTTAAAGTGTTACAAAAATCCAACGAAAACAACAACTCTATAAAAATGTGTGATTCGTGACTTTTCAGTCCATGTAACTTTCTATTTTTTACATCAATTCACCTTGATAGGTTTCTTGAATATCTATATGGAACATTCACATTCCTTATAGCCGGAAGGAATACATATTTTTCATTATTTTTCATTTTAAAAATATCTGAAGGATACATCCCTTTTTCATCTTCCCACAAACCATGCTATATATTCAGTGAATGAAAATATTTATGATCATTTAGTTGATCCTTTAATTTACCCTACTCATTAAGCACTTTAAAAAATTAAATTCTCATATATGTTTTTCTAAATATAAATTACATCAAGACTATGATGTATCAAATTAAACACCCAATAATAATTTTTCAAAAATATAATCTTTTTCATCAATTTTTTTGTCCAACTTCTTCGAATATTTTAAGATATACCCTTTCCCCCTTCTTAAACTAATGAAATTTTCCAAATTATTCTGTGGCATTCATTAATTATCTTAATATCTCTAAACTAGATAACACCTTCAGTGACATTCTCATTTTCATATCTTAATTGAATCGTGTCTTGTTAAACCATAATTTATGAGAAGCATCACAAAATCTGTGATGACACATAAAAAACCATTTTCTACTTTATGGTAATTGTAGAGGTTTAGAATCATAATTACAAACTAAACAAGACAATCTAGAATGAATGTTCTAATAAAACAAATTTTTTAATCTAAGAAATTTACTAATTGTCCATATTATAGAATCATCATTTTGAATATTTGTCTTATTGAATCATTAACTTTTTCTATGACATAATATACTAATTCTCTTAATTAGTTTATTAGAGGATGAAGGATACATCAATGTCATTTCTAGGCATTTTATTTCTAAGAATAATAATAAAAATAATGAAGGAATGGTCATTCATACACATCCATAGAGAAATATTATTGGTGGTCAAAAGTATTTTCCCAATTATATAATTAGTGCTTAAAGTATCAAAATAGTTAAAAACATCAAAATCAAATCCAAAAGGTATATGTTTATTATCCGAAGAAAAATTTGGATAATGAAAATAAAACATATTGAATGATGTTAAATGTTCTGGATGTCTCATCAATCCAACAATACTATCCCTGGCATGAAACATCTTGTTTAATTGGTACATGATCTAAAGGTATCTAGAGATAGGAATGAAAATTGGATGGAAGATGAAGTTTTAAAGAAAAAAATAGACAATGCATTTAAAAATAATAATTTAACAACCATGAACAAAAAAAATTGAGAAGTAGATATTTGAATTGTAAATAAGAAATCTACTCAATTGAAAAATAGACTAATCATTTAAACAATGAGAAAAATGAAAATAAAATAATTGTGAAATGAAATGAAATGAATTGAGAGTATTATGTACACATACAAAGCTGAGGTCATAGACATAAAATCCACATATCTAAGAGATTCTACAAAATTGGGAGAAAATGAGATATTTTAGTTATATAATAAACATAATTTAAAAAACAACAGAAAATATCCAATCCTCTAGATCCCTCACCTATTTGGGAGAGGACGATGGGAGACAAGGGTATAAAAGGGTTTTAGAGAAAGCACCGAAGTGGCGAGGGGAACTGCTGGGGTGGAAGAAATATGAGGAGATCAGCATCAGATGAGTGAGGGGAGAGGCAAGTGGACAAAGTATCATGAATCGAAGGGAGGGAAACATGATTAGGGGAAGGTGGGTGAGCCTACAGTTGGAGAGTGCAGGGGTGTCAGACAAGACTAGGAGCATGCAAGAGATGGGATGGGAGAATCAAATTAGAGAGAGGGAACATGACATGTGATGAGTGATTCTTAGTAGCATAGGAGGTAAGTAGGATGGGTGGGGGATTGAGGGTTGTTGACACTATGGAGGGGAGAGGAGGATGTTGGGGGATGGGGTCGAGGTAAAGGTCTACGCCATTGGGTAAGGGAGATGAGGTGGTCAGGTGAGGGTGGGTTAGGGTCACCTCTGTCAGGGAAGGGAGGGTAGGAGGATGGGGAGATGAGAGGTTAGGGTTGGGGATTCCAACAATGGGGAGGGGAGAGGAGGAGGCCATTATAGGGGTAGGGGGATAGGGGATGGGTTGGGTTTGTGCCAAGGTAGTGGCGGAGGGGAGGAAAATTATGGTTTTCCAAAACTTTTAGAGGTAGTTTTAGTTAAAATACCGCTAATTGTAAAAATAATAAAAAATTATGGATGTTTTATTAAACCTCTGTTATATTATATTTTTTACCAGACTTATTTTGTATCATTTATTAAAACCACCGCTAAGTAGTGATTTTTTTCTAGTGATGTTTTATGTAGAAAATAAAATAAATTTGTTTTGTGTATTATTTATACAATAATAATATTAATACTTCATGAAAAAAATTGATATTCATTTGTGTGATCCATATATGATGGAGAATTAACCTAGATACATAAAATTTAAATGTTTAGGAACTGACGAAGATAAACTACATATTATTTAAGAGATATATAAATTCATAAATTTAAAAAATAGAATATCAAGAAAATATAGGATGTAAGTTATATGAGTGGAAACATGAGTGAGAGTACGGATTAGTAATTGCATGCAAGGAAATATGAATTTGTACATGTCAATATTTAAATGGTCAAGCATACTACTTGTCCAAATATATTGGATTTTATATCTATAAGAACTTCTATTCAAGACTATATAGAGATATTCCATGAATGATTCAATATTTATTCAATGTGATTAGTGTGATATTCTAAAAAATGAGAGTGTGAATTACTATTGGAATTTTAATTTTGGATATATGTAGATACAATACATGAATGATCGGGGTTGTTTTTTGACCCCATAAAGAAGGATATGAACACCTGAAGGGAATTTTAATTTGATAATTAAATTTATTCCCGATTTCAATAACATAATATAATGATATATGAATCATTATTAATACATAAATTAAATTAGAAATAATTATAGTCTATGAAACATCTAGTAATATTGAGAATAAATTAGGATATATTTCATTATTTTTTGACCAAATTAAAACATGAGTAATTACCTAATGGAATTGATCTTGCTGCTTTCATATTGATGGTATAATTTCTGTTATAATTTTTATTATTATATTTAGGATATTTTTATTGTGTATATAAATTAAACATACAGGTAATGAAGAAAAAGTTCAGAGATTGTATGTTTATGTGCATACATTGAGGTAAATATGAGAAAACCCAATACCTCATTGTATTGTAGAGGCAAGTTAAGAAAAATCAAGGAGTATTTGAAAGGGATCTTCATGGTTAATTTTTATTGAGAAGAACCATATCATTACAAATATATTTTCAAAGTGTTTCAAGACCAACAATTTTTTTCCAAGAAGATAATGACGATCTGGAAGGTGGACCCAAGCAATCCAGATCTAAAAAACATGTGAATACAGATCACTTTGGAGATGAAAGATGAATTTATTATACTAGATAAATATTAATTAGAATATGATCTTTTAACTATGGTGTCTAACTTGTTATTGAAGAGTCTTGGTGGTTTTATAGTATAACCAAGTAAGGAAGAGGAAGAGGAGGAGAATGATAGTTGGGGTGTATAATCAACAATCAACATAGATTCAGTGGCTAGGGGTATTATTATGATAAAATCATAGTTTAAGTATTAGGGGGTATAAGTAGTTTCTTGTGATAACTTTTTAATATAGAATATGATAATGAATAATCCATATAAGGTGAATAACCAACATGAAAGGGAGTATGTTTTCAGGATAAACCTTGTAAATATTTTCTGATTATGTCTCTTATTTTTCTACTACATATAAGGTTAAATTGCGATATAATATTTATTTTATCAATAACTCTACTAGGTTTAAGATGTTTAATTCAAAATATGAATAATTAAAAAAAATAGGGCAACTGATTGACCACCTCTTAGTGGTTCTTAACTCATCTTTGGGCTATACAAGTGGTATTAGAGATAGGATTCCTATATATATCCAAAAAATATTAAATAAGGAATCCGATGAAGGTTTCAATGAGATTATTTTCCATATTTATGGAATGTTTAAGAAGGATAAAGTGAAAAGATAAGGGAAAAATTACTAATGTTTTGGAATTGTATGGGTAGTAAAAACCTTTCCACAAAAATCCCATAGAAGGAAATAATGAGTTTAAAAGGGAAATTTTATTAACCATTTTTAGGTAGAAAATATTTTTATGAAATTACTATTCATTATTTTGATGAGAATGATAGAAAAAATACTAAAATTAGGACGGAAATTCTTGATGAAAAAATGGGAGATCTCAAGGAGAAGAAGTATGTAAGGGATGAATAACTATATAGGACAAAATAAATATGTCTTCTAGTCCAATATTTGATAAAAAATCTAGAGAAATATTTATAAATTAAGAATTAGTAAAATAGCAGTCATCTAAAATAGATGAGAGGGGAGGTCCAAAGGAATAAGGTAAAACGTTAGTTTTTTACAATATAGGTGTTGAAAAAAATTTAAAGGGGTTTGTGATAATAGTTATGAGAGGAATTCTTCCCCATAAAAGGCAGTAGAGAAAAGGGAAAATAATTCCCTAACCCAGACAAAAATAGCTTCATTTATAATAGTAAATTAGCAGCATAATACTTTTCATATCAGAATTATGCTTCAAAATTTAAAACACCATGGGTTCTGCTAGTTTTATGGAAAATATAGACACAGATATGTTTCTTATTGGAATAATAGGTCATTTCATTATAAAAGGAATGAACTAGGGGGTAATGTGGGAAAAATGGGGGGCAAGGAGTTAAAGGAATGAATATTTGAGAGGAATTACTTAAAATCAATACACCTAGAATAAAATTATATAAATTCAATAATATGTGTTTAAGACGTGGCCAATAAGGTCATAAAACTAAGGTATACATGACTGGTCTGATAAGAGAAGGTGACTATGCTATAAAAATATAAGAAATTAAAAATATAATAATAGAAAATTCATGTGAGAATTCCAAAGAATTTTGGAAACCAATGAAATAATTCTTTATTATTGGGCCTCTACAAGTGAACAGGGAAAAGGAAATGATGAAATAAAATGTGAGTTTATATGAGAATTCATCCATAAATAGTGATTTGAAAATTCATAAGAGGGTATTGAAAACATAAGGTAATAAAGTCTCCTGGAAAACTAATATAGAGAAAATAAATACACATAAAAAGACAATACATGGGAGAAAGATATGTGTACAATATGTAGAATCTACCAAAACTGAAGAGAGAATAACCCATACTGATCTTTGAAATAATAAGAAATTGACGATGAGATAAATATGTCATCATTTAGGTTTATATTTAAGAAAAAGGTAATTCCCCCTTATTCATTGTTATGTTTGGTTTAATTGTGCTAAAATGTAGCGAATTGAAGGAGATGGTTGAGGATATCACCTTTAGATTGTGATTAATATTAGGACTATTCATGGTCTAGACCGAATAATTGGTCCTTTTATGGTTTTTCCCAACTACCGTGAATTGGTAGTGTGAGTGCATCCCCTGAGGGGGATCATGATTTAGGAGAATCAATCATTTATATAAATATTTATTGAATATTTCTACTTTAGATAGATTTTTTAATTTTATGAACAAGATAGTAAATATCCCTTATAACCTTTTTTTATTATCATATCATTCATTTTTATTACTAAGGAGTATTGATTTATTGAAATGGTGAGAAAAATGGTGGAGGTAAATATTTTACACCTAAATTTTATGAAGTGTTTTCTAAAGTGTGTGTGGTAATAGTCTTCTTGATGAATATGTTTTATATAACTCCTATTTGAGAAATGAGAATGTTTTGTGAATAATATCACATGTATGCAAGTTTATGGACATAAAATACAACTTTGGTTATATCTCTCTTGTTTTCCAAATAGATTAATCCCATAAATAGTTTTAAAAGACTAACTAAAGAATTATTTATAAAATTAAAAAGGGATGTCATCCTTCGATATGAAAAAATGTGGATCATAATCATGATTTCCAAGAATGGTAGAAGAAGATATGAGAACACCCATATATTTTCCTTTGTATTTGTTTTTCAATATACTGGATATGATAGAATATATCCTAGTACACACGCTGATATCAATGAATTAAGGTATTTCTAATAAATAAATTGGAATAATTTTTATTCACATGTGAGTATTTCACTTATTATCAATGGTTAAATATGTATTTGGTGTGGTTATGATTATTATTAGATGATTTTTTCTATATTCATGAGATGGAATTGGATGTCATGCTTGATAAAGAATCTATGTGAGTCTATAGGTTTAATATTGTATTTTCATGGCCTATGGAAAAATAATTTTGAGGATTCTAGTGTAATGAAATAAAGTGGAGAAGTTCTATAAAACGTTTAAATTGATATAATATTATTTTAGTACTGATATTAAATTTTTAATAACATCTTATAATAGGTTTTTGGATATAGAACTATGTTTACATAATGAATAATACATCCTATTATGTGTGTGAATTTAGTATCATTAAGATTTCATGGTGATTGAAAAATGTGATATGAAGGCCATGAAAAATTATTTTCATTTTTTTTATGTAATTTAAGATTTCTTGAGATGGGTTTATTATTTATTTAGAATTTTTTAACTCTTTTTTGAAGTGTTGAGTAACAAAAATATGCTGGATATAAGAAAGAAAAGGTTCTAACTTAACTGCACATGTGGGAGTTTAGCTTACCACACAGGAGTGAGACAGCATGTCTAGAATAATTTATAAAAAGAGAATATAGGATTTATAGTTCATGAATGGATATGAATTAGCACACAATTCGTGCTTAGGAGGCTCATGGTGTATGCTTGGTGGAATGCACCATGAGAAAGTGTGTTCATTGTTTCAAAGTGGAACAAGTTACTCATATCGAGTGGATGAAGTGATGAGTTTGTATATAAACAATTAAAATTCTGAAGTATTTTTTGATGTATGATAGATTATACATGGGATACTAATCCTCCTTTGTTAATGATACTCTTTCAATGTGAATTTTATAAACACATATGATACAATTCCACTTGAGGTTCCATGTTATCATCTTTAAGGTACCAATCATGTTCTGTCTACCTATAAACATTTAGGATCAACCATGGAGCACTATGGATCAACTACCTGGACAACTTATGATCTACCTCAGAACTAAGGATCAACCATTCCAAATGATATGGATTGACCATGTATAAAGAGAGTGATATTCCTTATGAATAGCATGTTTTTTCTGTGTATGATGATGATACAGTAATAAACATCCATGAATATAAAAAAAAATTTAGGGATGGATAATTCCTGGACCATCCTAGTATTAAGAGTTTCCATGAAAATAATATACATACTATGTGAATATTAATCTTCCATGATATGATAACATCTATTGAAATTTCATAAGTATAACCTTGGATGTATATCTTCCGTGAGGATGAAGCTCGGTTTTCACATGGATGATATCAAATTATTGATATATACATACAGTCTGGCATTAATCTATATAAACTATTTTAGAATATAAAAGGAAAAAATGTACGTCTATCGGTATAATTTATTGTTCATTAATTCTGTGAGATGAAATCAGGTCATAAACAATGTGAATTCATTTCCATGGCTGAGGAGAAAATTATATGGGTTTGTTGTAGAATAGAGAATAAATGATATTTTATTGTTTTTCGTATCATGTAAATATTAATAATGAATGAATAAAAATAAATGTTATCCATGTATGTGTTCCATGAATAATAGGTAACTAACCAATCCATACTAAATCCAAACCTTAATAAATATAAGTATCTTGACTACCTGTGATTTCTATGGATATGTACATCAATAAATTACAACAAATTGATTCTCTAGAAAATAGAGGAGACGAGTGTGGTGTGTGTATACATGAGAGATAGTGTATACATGTACAAGAATGTAGTATAACATGCATGCATGTATGGAAATTTGAATAATTACATGGTGAGATCAATCGATTTGAGTGTTCTGTGCTCATGATATCCCTAAAACAAGATGTACATGAATATAAGAACACATCCCACATATGATTGAATATTGAGTCTATGTTATTTCAGTGACATATTATCAAGGATTATATTTTGTTTTCATATGGTTTTTTTAATCTATGAATCATAAATATGCCAAACATGGATGATTTTCTTAATTTAATAACAATGTGAAGAATGAGAAGAAAATATGAAGATTATTTAAATACGATGATGCTATTTTTCAAAGATTTCAATAAAAAATGTCACGATTAATGAATATTGATTCATAAAAGACTTAGAATATGAATCAATACGAAACATTAAACATCGAGTAATATATTAATAAAATCATGACATGATTTGGGATTCGTTGACCAAATGAAAAAAAGATGAATTACCTAACATAAATGATCATTGTGTTCCCATATTCATGGAATAATTACTACAATAATTATGAGAATTTTATTCGTGATATTATTTTTATGATTATAAATGAATTATACAAGTTATAAAGATGAAGTTATGTTATTTTATGTGTCTCTATAGCCATTACGATCAATTTGATAAAACCTGATACACCCAAGTATCATGGAGAGATGTTGAGATAAATGCAAGAGTCCCTAAAGAAGATAAACATATGTATTTAAATATTGAGGCAAACAAGACCATTACAAATCTTGTTTGAATGAGTATTAAGACCCATTGATGTGTTAAAAGAAGCTATTTAAGATATTAAAGTGGTAAATGATAATGAATTATCCTACATTCTCATGGATAAAGATCACTATAAAGAAGAAATAAGTCTTTCTATAATTAAATCAACAAAAATAAGAAGAGAATCTTGTAATTGGGATTCTATGAAAATTCAGAAGAGGATTGAGGGATTGTGTGTATAACCATCTAAATAAGAGGGAGATAACGAGAAGGAAAATTTATGTGCATAACAATATATGGTAGTAGTGTTGGTGGATGGGGTGTAGAAGTAGCATAATCTACTGGATAAGCTATTTGGTTGTATAACCAGTTGATTCTTGTATATCTTTAATTTTAAATAAGATAGTAAATAATATTTTGGGCGGGGGTGGGGGGATAACCAACATGGCTAGGATTATGATTCAAGGTAAAACCTTATAAATATTGTGTGATTCTCCATCTTATATTACTACTACACATGACATGATATTGGGATATAATATTGAGTGGATTAAATACTCTAACATTTTCAAGATATCAAATTCAAAAGAGAATGAATTCATAAAAGGAGTAGAACATGTATTCGCATCCTCTAATTGATTCTTAGATGATCCGTAGGCTCTATAATTTATACTTTTAGTAAAATATTATTTTAAGTAAAACTATCTTTTTAATGGTTCAAATGAAACAATTAATTCAAAGCAGTATTTCAAAATGGGTTTTAATTGAGATTTATAATGTGTATTACAAAGGCCCATTATGAACAATACAGAAAGTGGGTTTTCAAGAATTTATCCAAACACTAGAACTAATCCCCATGGAACATGATTTTATATTAGTTTAATGGTCAAACATGGTTGTTTATAATATTTATATGAGTTTAAGTGGGAGATTTACTAGAAAAAATGTATGAGGGTAGGTTAAGGTATGTTATTGACATTTTTTCCTTTTGGGTTATTATTAGTGTGTGTGTGTGTGTGTGTGTATGATATAATATACACCCCTCCCCACTCTCTACTATTACTTCTACCATGGATATACTAATAATTTTAATGACTTATTTAGAGATAGTTAATATATCCTACTAAGATGTACTTCTTTTCTATGGATTCAGAATAGAACAAATAAGAGGTGTTCCACCCATGAGGATAGTTGAGAGAAAGCTAATTGGTTGTAGAATAAGAATGACTGATAGAATTAAGAATTATTTATATTGAGCATGTATATGATCATATTTAAAATATTTATTGTTTTACAATGACTATATGTACATTACTTTGTTTTATTTACTTCCCATTATTATACACCCTTTTCCCTTAGTCCTATATTGTTATACTTTAATTTTCATCTTCTTTCTTGGATATATTATTATTTACTTTTCATATCCCATATTTTTTTATCTATTTCATGGCTAATTTTTTTTTGAATAGTTTATTTATTGGTTATTTATTGATACTTTCAACTATTTTATCACTCTTTAACATTCATTTATTTAATTTCTCATTTATATTTATTTATGTTTATTTTTATTTATTTTTTTGATTCTTTGTTTTATTAAGTTGGGTTAATTTTTTAATATTACCATTCTATCCAAAAATTGTTTTTTAAAAGGGTTTGGATGGTATATTTCAAAATGGGTCTTAAAAAGAAAATCTAAAAATTTGGTTTGAAATAATTATTTGGGTTTCATGAAAGGATTTATTATATGTTTATGAGTATGTTTCCACTTGAATTGGAAAAAAATAATTTAAAATATTATATTTATAACAACTGTTTTGAAATTTTTTAGAAAATAAGGAAATTCATAGACTTTTTGGTGGTATTCTACCTGGATATTTTTTCTCACACCCTACATGCACCACATGGTTCATGTAGTTTGAGTGGCTCTAGTAGCTTTATGCTTATGTTTTGATGAGTTTCCTTTTATAAACTATTTTAATTTCAACTATGAATTGAGTGTGTTTTCCTATTTTTCTAGGGAATGACCATTGGGTATCTTGGAGAAACTGAGTAGGTATTATGGTTTTGTTTTATTGAATATTTGTTTCAAGCTAGTTGAATTTCCTATTTCATTAATTTTTAATTCAATTTATATTTTTTCATTGAAATTCCTTTGTTTGATATTTTAATTGTGATTTTTATTTGAGTATACATGGAAACAAAATATATAGATGTATTATGATAGAATTATACAATAGTTTTGGGGATTTTTTTATATTTTCCCTTGTAAAAAATCACTCCCAATGGATAGTATTTTATGTATTAGAGTTATTTTCCAGCTCAAGGAAATTTGAAACATACCTGAGGGCATTATACAAATTAACTAGGTAACCTGGATAGGGTTTTACCAATTTGGTTTATAAACAATTTAATTTTATTGAGATAATATTAAATGGATATTATTAATATCTTTTTTTACAGATGAGTGTTCATCGGTGATCACCCTAATTTTTTCTATTATGAAACTAGTGAAAAATGAAGCGGGAAACTTGTTGGATATTAACAATTATTATATCAAACTGAAACAAGGTCAAATATTATGTTTGAAACATGTGTTTATATAATATTTCAATGTAAATACAAATAAATTCATCTATATTCAATACCACAAAACATTAACTACACTAGGGTTATAATTTATTTCCTCATATATTTTGTTATACATTGTAAAGAGAACCCAGTTCACCATTTTTAATATGATTAACCTATAACTGATAGAAAATCGCAAACATGTTTGAAATTATTTATAATTGCTAAATATTTTTAATGGTTTATCTAAATTATAAATTGTGTATCATTTTTTGTATATTAAATTGAGTATATATCTAATGTAAATCCATGCACTCAACTATTATGAATGAAGAAATAACTATATGAAATTAGTAAAATTTTATTACTATCAAATTCATTAATTCATCATAATAAAAGGAATATAAATCATTTTAAGAGTAAAATTCAATACTTTAGAGGTAAAAATATAGTAATACAATATCATTTCATCAACTATATAAAAGATAAATATCTTTTACAATCATAATATTCATATAATCATGATCTTATTTCTGATATTAAAACTATGTTTATATCTAATCTAACATTTCAAAAACATAAGATCTATCTTGGAAACCAAACCCCAAAATTAGCTCATCAATTTGAGGAACTATCCTCTGATTCAAAATAATTTATATGATTTTATTAACTAATTTTTATTTTGTATTAATTCCCTATATAAATAGGTTACATGAGGTATGTATTTTTATAGATAATTTTCTATATTTTTTAGATTAATTAATTAATTTATCTTGTTTCCACTCTAGGAACTGACTCACATAAGATTAAACATTTTTATTAAAAATATTGGTATATAAAATTTTTATTTTTTTATGAAGGGGTGGGGATAATCTTGATAATAATTTGGAGTTTTATCAAATGGATGTTTTTAATATTCTAGATGGTTAAAGTTAAGAGATAACCAATTTGTAATAAATCTAAATTAAAATAATTCTATATATTTTTTAGTTTAATAATTTTTCATTTTTTTAATGACAATGGATATGTGTGATGGTTTTTTTGTAATGTGGGGCCATTAATTTTTTCAAAACGAGTTTCTTGAAACTATATGGTGAAGAGTTAAAGGAAATGAAAACTCCAAAATATATGAAATATATCTATTATTGGTTAAAAAATAATGTTCTTGGTATTTCAGGTGATATCATAAATATAATGTAAATAAATATTCATTGTGTTTATGTAAGATGTGATACTATGAGATTTGATATTTTACTTTTAAGATCATAAAATTTAGTTCTCAAAGAATACGCGCTATTAGAGAAGATATTTTTTTGAAAAATATAACTCTTTATTAATGATGATATATAATTGTTGGGACCAGGTTGTGATACTCTATTTACGTTGTATAAATAGAATATTCCAAAATTAAATATGTGACTTTTATTGATTTGATTTATATTTATGACAAAATATTATAGTCTTCTTCCCAACCATAAATATTAATAGTGGATAAGATTGATTATAGTCAGGTAGCTGATTAGGATTTACAACATCACAAGGGATTTACGTGTTGATTGAATCAACATTTTATAATTAAAAGAAAATAATTTTTCCAATGCTGATATAAAGAAAAGTAGACAATGGGATTTTGAATAAAATTACTAAACAAGTTTTTATATCAATGTTTATGATATTATTATAGTGATATTATTGGATAATGTATGATATTAGAGAATATCAAATAATAGTTTATGATTTTTCATATTACAAACTCTAATTCAATTATAAATTAAAATTGACTAAATAATAATCCATGAATTAAAGTTATTGATACAGTTTATTCTCAAATATATTCAGCATGATGATAAAAAATTTTATATAATATAATTACCAATGTTATGGTTTTTGTTAAATATATATAATCAATGTATAGAGATCATTTGTTACAATGTTATCAAGAATTCTATAACATATTTTTTTTACAAATAATTTTTATTTAAATTTTTGATGTGTCTAAAAATGGGATTAGTATCTCTCAAACAAGAAAATATGTGGTTATGTTATTGGGGAATATTTGGATTATTATCAATAGAACTTGATATTGATCTTCAAATAAATAGTGTCTCAAAGTTTTACTTTATAAAAAGATAATTCAAACTTTACTGATCTGCATGTATAATGATCAAGATATAGGGATGAACCAAGAATAAATCATTTATTAAATATTACAAAAATACAATTTATCAATGAGTGTGTAACGTAAATTTACCCGTTTACAGGTATTCCTCTTCTCTCTTTTCATTTCCCTCGTTATTTGGGTACATTTTGGGACCCCTAATGATTGAGAGCATTTGATAGGGAAAATTACCTAATTATCGATGATTTCAATTTTTTTATTAAATAAAATATGTCCATAAAAGCATAAAATTAATTTTAGGGTTTTCTCCATGTTCATAGAAACTAGTGGTCATTTTTTATTTGAGAAAAATATGGACGTTTTGCTCTCTATTAGGTGATCATGTGTCATGATATTATTACACATCACGAAGAGTTTACACAAATTGTAATTTTTTTCATGATGTTTATTAGTTTTTGTTCACATGTTATGATTTTATTTCATGGAATGAAAATATTACACACCATGAAGATATTACATGTTATGAAATTTCAGAAATCTGCATTTTTATTCGGAGGCGGTGCATTTTTCAGCATGACATATAATCCAGAATTTACATGACATATAGGGTTTACAAGCCATGTAATTCTCGTAGTTTTTTTATTTTTAGGTCATTTCATTGGTGATTAATTATTTCATTTGACCACAACATCTTCTCTCTAAACCTATAAGTTCTCCTAAGTGATTTTAGGGACCTCTACATGTTCTAGATGGCTTTGTTCAATGATTTAACTTCATTTAAGTTAGAGTTCATTTAACATGGTAAGTAATCCTTATTATAATTTATTTAAATTGTTCACAATTATGACATTGTGCAATGTTTTTAGTTTCATTGATGTTTTAGAGTTTTTCCTTCAAGATCCATTGTCTAATCTTCTTCGAGTGGTTGACCCTTTATTGGTTACGGTGCAACAGGTGCATTTTCTCTGAGGTTTGTCATAATATTCACTTTTTACCATCTTCTTTGTCTATGGGATGTTATTTTATGACATGGAAATCAATCTCAAGCCCACTGTTGTTGACTTTGTGTTCCTTTTTGTCTGGTGGATCATGTTTCGAGCGTGTGTGACCCAAATTTGAGGTAGGGGTTTTATATATATCCTAAATTGTATGAAATATATTTCTTAGGTTTTATAAGTTTTTATAAAAATGAATTGGAATGATTGATTTGTGTTCATGGAAATGGGTTTTTGAGAAAATATTTTTCCCCTTTTTATGGAAAAATAATTTGTTTTCAAATCCTTATCAAAGGGTATTCTGAAATGGTTTTCAAAGAATTTTTTCTATGAAATGGTTTGGAAAATAAAGAATAAGAGGGTTATTGGGTATTTTGGTGGAAGGTGTTGTAATAGACACTTTCTATTTGTTAGGGGGGTTCACTCCTGGGGTGTACCTATGATCTCTAGGCCCATTTATCTTGTAAATTGATAGACATTTTGGGGGGTTCTCTTCCTAGGGTGTTCCTCTACACTCTAGATTTGATACATATATCTGGTTACTTGATGTACATGATTTTTTATGTTTAGGTATTAGTATCCAAGCTAAACTAACCGGAGATTTTCTATTGACAGATGATGCAAAGTTATTCTAGGATTTTCTCATATCTATTGGTAATTTTTCGATGTCATCAACGGGATGGATTGGTATGTTGCTCATTATGGTGAGGATTCTTATTTTCAATAGTGTTTCTAATTTAGTGATGTCGATGGGAGCACTCAAGTGTTTCTAGGTGAGTGGGATTCAAGTTTTGGTCATGCAAGACCATCGAGACCAGAGCTCAAGATTTTGTTATTTGTTCTATCAGTTGAGATAGATGACGCTTATTCTGTTATTGATCTTACCACTATTGTTCATGATTTTCTTGAAGGCTACCATTTGGTTTATCTATCTATCCTCTATATAGGTTGTATATTTTATTATTTACCGGCTTCTATTTATGTAGAAGATATCAATACTCCCTCATTTTATGGCACCAACGGAGTATAAAGAGATCATGATTCAATTTAATGATTTAATGGTGAAAGGTTTTGTTCACATAGTGTTTTTCTTGTAGGCCACCCTTGTGCTATTTTCCATGAATACAAATGGTTCATTCTAATTGTGTATGGACTATAGTATGATGATCTGGGTAACAATGAAGAATAGGTATCATTTTCCTCTAGTAGTTGATTTGTTTTATCAGTAAAAAAAGGAAAAGTGGTTTTTGAGGATCAATACTTGGTTAGGTTATCATCATATCAGTGTCCAGGAGACTGATTTGCAGATGGTTCATTTTAGAAGCAAGTATGTCCATTATTAATATATTTTTATATCATTTGGATTGTCTCAAACTTCTATTGTTTTCATTGATTTAATGAATTAGATATTTGATGAGTATCTCCACCCATTTTTGTTAGTGTTTAAGGATGATTTTTTTGTTTATTTCAAATTATTATGAGTAAGAACCACATTTGATTTTGGTTTTGTAAATAATGAGGAGTCACCATTTGTATGGAAGGATTTTGAAATGAAATTTATTTATCTAAGAAGTGATTTTATTTGGGAACAAGATTTCAATGCTTGGTATATTGGTTGATCCTAATAATGTGAAGGTTTTCTGGTCAAAGGAAGAGCCACAGAATGTGTTTGAGATTCAAAAATTTCATGGTCTTAATAGATATTATGAATAGTTTATCAATGATTTATCTAAGTTAGTGTCACCATTGAATGATCTGACCAGGAATGGAGTGAAATTAACATGGGGTAAAAAGTTTCATTCCACTTTTGATGAGATAAAATGACTTCTGACATCAGATCTGATTCTAATTTTACCTAATCCCATCAAGGGGATGTGATTTTATACGATTTTTTCAGTGTTATTCTAGGATGAATTCTTATTTTAGATGATCATTTCGTGGTCTTATGTCTCTCACTAGCTTCACCATTATGATAATAATTACCCTACTCATTATTTAGATATTTCCAAGATTATTATTTCACTTAAGTGCTGGAGGTACTATCTTTTTGGATAAGGTTTCATGGTATTTTATGACCATAAGAATTTGAGATATATCGTTTCTCATTAAAACTGGAATAAAAAATAAATTTGGGGGTGTAATACCTTTAGACATTTGAATTCAACATCAGAAACACCTTGAGGAAGGGGAATTCCATTGCAGATGATCTTAGTAGGAAATTACCACCATACATTATTCTAGAATCGAAGGAAGAGTCGAAACATATGAGACTCATGAGGATGTTTTAGGTAAGGTTCTAATAATTGTTTAGTTATCATCATCTCTTCTTGTGTGTATTCTATAGGACCAAGAGTTGGATAATAAGATCAACGTAATATAGGTAACCCTATATATTGGGGATACCATTTCATGTTGGTCTTTATATTTTGATGGTATTCTCTATTTTGGGGATCATTTTTTCATCCTAGCAACATCAAGGATCTCAATTTTTCTTATTCGTCATATTTTTAAAGGTATGTTGATCTGGGAACTATGAAGATGTATTATGACATGATATGGTGATTTTGCTGGTAGGGTATGAGGTGTGACATTGAAGATAATGTGTCTCACTATTACAACACCCAACAGATTATGGTGGAGTATCTAAAACCTCCATGGTCTCTCCATAATCTTCTGATATGGTTTTGAAATGGGATGAGGTTTCCTTGGACTGTTTTTCTTACTACCATTGACTACTGAAGGGAGGAATGTTATCTGTGTGGTGATTGATCGATTGATAAAGATGTCTCACATCATTCCTATTAGGGACACTACTAAGGTCAAATCCTTGGGTAAGATATATGTACATAAGATCATGAAATTATCTGGGGTTCATTTTACCATTATTTGATATATGGATCATAGGTTTACATTAAGGTTCTGTAGGAGTCCCCAAGAGGTGATGGGGACTCAGGTCATATTGAGTAAAACTTATCAAACATAGATTTTCGGCCAGACAGAGCATGTTATTAATATCATTTATGATATGATATATTAATATATCTTAGATTTTGGTGGATTATGGGATAACCATATAGGAATTTTTGAGTTTTTTGATAACAATATTTATCAGTTATCAACTAGAATGGACCCTTTCATGGCATTGAATTGTTGCCCATGAAGATCATCTCTTTGTTGGGAAGAGGTGGGTGACACCTCTTTGGTGTGAAAAAAGTGTCTTTCAGCAGATGTTAGTGCGTATTTACAATATACTTATATGTATCAATATAGCTCAAAGTCAACATAAATCATATGTGGATCGTTGTCATAATCCTTTAGAGTTTTCCATTTTTTGACTAGGTTTTCTTGAAATTTTCTCCTTAGTTGGCTCACTGTCATCTTGGAAAATAGGGAAAGTTTGATACAAGATATGTTGGTCCATTTGAAGTAACTGAGTGGTTTGAGAAGGTTTATTAACATTATGAATTTTCGGTTCAATTGATGGGTATTCATTATTTTTTCTATATAACAAAGCTCAGGAAGTAATATCTTGATCCCTGTCATGTTCTGATTTGGGAAGTGGTTGAGTTAAAGCCCGAAATTTATTTTATAGATAAATAAATGAAGATATATGAATCTTTGGTGAATTTATTTCATGGAAATTAGATCTTATTGGTTATAGTGTTGTAGCGACATGGATCTTATTATCACTAGGCTTTGGGGCATGAATCTAAAATTGTGGAGATGTGTCCTTACCTCTTTCTAGATATTATTATTCTAGATGACATTCCTAGTATAGAAAGACTTTTTGTGGGGATTTTATCACATATTTTACTCAGTTTTAGGTATTTATATTCTCTATTTAAATTTCCCTCTTTATTTTGATATGTTTTGGTAGACTTGAGAATGGAGTGTTTTTTTGGGGAAAATGACCAAAAGTTCGGGGATGTATGTTTTTCTGAATCAATGGAGTTTGTGTAAAAAATTATTGATGTATTTTCATATTTATTCCTATTTTTTGAGAACACTAGAGTTACTAAGGCCTTTTGAGTAGAATATGGACTATTTTATATTTTAGAGGAAATTTCATGTTGTGAGATTTTTACACATCATGAATGGCTTACACACCATGTAAATTATTAATGATGTGAATTGGTTTATGTAAATATGTGATAAGTTTGGTTTGGGGTGTGAAAATATTACATACCATGAAATGATTAGACATTGAAAATTTGTAAAAATATGAATTTTAAATTGACTTTGATGCATTTTTTTAAAATATTTTTTGTCGTGTATTTACTTGATGTGAATAGTTTACACATAGTGTAATTATCACTAATTTTTTTGGGGGTTGTATAGGTGGTTGATTATTTCATTCAGTGACACCCTCTTCTCTCTCTACCTAGGATATCTCCAAAGAATTTTTGGGATCCTCTTCTTATTTTGTATCACTTTTTCAGAAATTGATCTCCATTGTAGCAATGGTGAATTTCTCTTGGTGAGTAATCCTTGCGCTTCTTCATTTCCCTTTATTGTAGTGACACTGTGGAACTCTATTTTAAAATCTGTTGATCTTGTGTTGTTTCTTCTTCTAGATCCTTTGTGTGATATTATCCAATGGGATGATACTTTATTGGTTATGGTGAGGGAGGAGTCTTTTCTTTGAGGTTTTTTCTAATATAACCATTCATACATATACTTTGTTTGTGGGATGTGATTCTAAGACATGAGAATCAATCATAGTACCACCATTATTGAATATGTGGTCCTCTTTGGTTTCTGGATCCCATTGTGGTTGTGCGTGAACCAAATTTTAAGTAGGTGGTTCCTCCTCTATCCTATGTTGGATGAACTATATTTTTATGGTTTTAAAATTTATTTATGAAGGAACTCGAATGATTGATTTGTGTTTGTGGAAATGGGTTTTTGAGAAAAGATGGTTTTCCCCATTTTTGTTAAAATAAAAGTTATTTTCAAAGAATTTTGATATGGATTATTGTAATGGTTTTAACATCATGGTTTTGATGAAATGGAATGGAAAATAGTTTACATGGGATGCCTTGGGTACTTAGATAAAATGTGTAATAATAGGCCTCATCCAATTTTTCATGTGGTTCATTCATGGGGTGTTCCTATACTCTAAAACCCCATTGATATAGGGACCTGCTATGTAGAAACCCATCCCCAGATAGACTAGATCCAGTGTTTTCTAAAAAATAAATAGAAATTATTATAAGGAATCTATCCCTGAAGGACCGATCAATTAAGAAGTCTTGGTAAACTAGATACATAAATGAGTATTGTATTACAAATGAATACATTGATTACAACCTATTTTTTTCTTCATTCTAAATAAATAACTCCATGTATTACTATAGTCCATCTAGTAAATCCCTACATAACATTCATAGTAAACTTCTTGGATTCCTAGTAAAAGAAAAATAAAAAGTGTGTGCTCGAATGCTGAGTATGGGAATAATAGAGCAGAAACAATAATGAATCAATAAGAATAGTCGATATAGAAAGTTAAATTACTGAACACACATTCCATGTAATCAATAAACTTAATAGAAGTGAATAAACAGTATGGTAATGTAATAACTAGAAACACATGCAATTAAAATAACTAGGTATGGAAAAATAAATATGCCAATGTAAGAAACTAAAAGACATGACATCTAAATAACCAAAAATGAAATTTATCCATAAATATGTCGACACAAAATCTCAGGGATAAATAATATCTAATTTCTCAATAAAGGTAATTCTTATTTTCTGGACAACATGCTTCCCAGGAACATGATGCCTTTATAGTCAAAAGGCAGTTTAACCATTCCAATATGTGCAACTAATTCATCCCATGAGACTACCGATGCATCGAGGGGCTTTCATTCACCAATCCACAACCCGTGTATTGCATATCCAAATAATTCCTCATATTTCAAATAAATATTATGCCTTATCAAATAACTATACTGAATAAAGTATATTGATTTATTAATATTAACTGAAATAGTAAAATAAATTTCAAAATAGACACCATATGTAAAATGGTATATAGTTTAGGGAATAGTAATTTTCATAATAAATGAAATAGATAATTTAGGGAAATTCAATGTTCAATAATCATGGGAAATTGAAAACATCAAGGTGACTAAAAATTAAATCAAGGAAGTGAATTTGAATTTTGTCCTTGGAAAAATCAATAATAAACCATCAAGATGAATAACAAGAATTCTATCAATACAACAAACCCAAGTAGAGTAAAATAAAGTTTTGTTATAATTGATGATATAAATTTCTAACTATTAAAAATATTATTGAGAAATATATAATTTTATTTTGAAAAAACTTTTGAAATTATTTTTATTTTAAAAATAATCCCTTTAAACTTGAAAAGTAGGCTTTAAATAAATAATGGAGGATGAATCCGTAAATTTCATACAAGGTAAAAAGAATATTATTTTTGTACGGAAAAATGTTAGAAAATTCCCTGTTAGAAAACTGATAAGAAGATTCCACTGAAAAATTGGTCAAATAAAAAAATTGTAAAAATTGATTTACCAAATATCTGAAAACCCTTTTTGAAAACCTTTTTAATAAAACGTTGATTTTTTAGTAAAATAGGTTCTCTGACTAAAGAGATATATAAATTCAGGTTTTCTGAAAAACATTTCCTAAAAACATCTTAGTACCAAAGAGTGAAAAAATGGTACTAAGACTTGAAAATGGTCATGAATAAGAAGAAAAGAGTAAGATAGATTATTGAAAAATGTTTATATAATTTAATTGAATGGAAATTCCATTTAAAGATCACTAGGATTAGTCTTGATAAAAAATAACCTCTAAACATTCCAAAGTGTCTCATACCACATTGAAACATTTTTAAATCATAAACCTTGTGGATGTATAATATTAAATGAAATTATTAAATACCATGAAGATAATGGTTTAATTCTATCATATGTTAATATGTCAGAATGTACACCATATATAAAAAATTAGGTTCATAACAATTAATTATGCCTCATGAAATGAAAATGAGACCGGAATTGCTTACTACTTGAGTAAATTTAGTGTCAAGGGTTCCCCGAAAGATTAACATCAATTTAAACGTTTAGGATCATGAAAAAATGTTAAATAATGATATAATATATCAAAATGGTCTTTAGTTATATCACACAAAGTAAGTAAGTAGTGAATATGAAATTAATCTCAAAGATTTAAAAATTGAGATGAAAATATCTTACCTTGCATTTCCTTTTAGGAGACCGTTTTTTAAATTCTTGTATAGTGGTTTGATATATGTCAATAAAAAATACCAAAACCATAATCTTGTTTAGAATATCATATATTAACTTATTACAATATTTTATTACCCGTTTGTTAATGTTATTTCATTATTTTAACTTTTTGTGTGTTATGTGCCTAGTTTTTTGAAGTACGTTTTGACTTGTTATTTGTTGTTGTTATTAAATATAAAATGGTTTCATCATCTCTAGAATATATATCATGAATAAATTATAATATATATTCATTACCTATGTATTTAGAATAGTGCATAAAATTTGTAGATTAGAAATTAAGTGCACCATTCATGGAGACGGTAGGCCTTACTTACGCGTGAACGCTACTTTCATTTCTAAATTTAATTAAAATTATTAAAAATAAATATACATATGTATTTTATAATTTCAAGTATCATATTTATGTTATATTTTTTTCATAAGTTTATTATAACCAACCTTTATATGTTCCACGTATTCCATGAACGAGTCAAATCGTTTTGAGGGGGGATATAGTCCACACTTCCTCAAAAACAATTATCATAATTACACATGATGGAAGAATAAAGGTATGTTATAAATAAAAATTAAAGAATAATAA
Source organism: Viscum album (assembly GCA_963277665.1). Taxonomy (NCBI): domain Eukaryota; kingdom Viridiplantae; phylum Streptophyta; class Magnoliopsida; order Santalales; family Viscaceae; genus Viscum; species Viscum album. Next base: position 1,210,792,683 of record OY728161.1, on the reverse strand, counting down.
ATACATTATAAATGAAATATATATTATATATAAATAGAGTGTCGATCATAATGACCACCATGATAGGCAGTAATGGAATAATGAACAATCATCATTTCGTAAGGTAGTAGTTCTTCGTCCACTGAAACATTATCTTCTTTACCCAATAGATGGTGGTCTGTGAAATTATAGGTAAAGATCCTAGCATAAAAACACCGTATTATATTTAGTATATTGGATTTGTTATGCAATAATAGAATAATGATATTTTAGGTGTAACACCCCGACCCCAAAATCCCAAAGTCAGTGCCTTTATTAATACATTGGCATGATTAAGAGGAATGAAATATAAAAGGAACGACCAGTTTAGTAGTCTTGAAAAAATTAGATACATACATGAAACTCAACTTACAATGAGAAAGGTAGCATAATACAATACATACATAAACTAATAAACTGCATCCACGTAAACTCAATAAATGGTCGCCTCTTCATAACCTGTTGAAGGTAAAAAATGAAAGCGGTGAGCTCAAATGCTCAGTAAGGGTTACAAATGGAAGAATAATGAATCAAAAATAGTTTAATCACAATCAAATTGGAATATTCAATATGTAATGGTGAATAAATGTAAAACACATGTCATTAGTAAATTATGAATAAAATTACATTGATATATTTTTTCATAGTGAAAACCTAATGGATAGTAATAACTAAAAATTAATAAAGAGAATAATTATTAATTGGACATCATGTATCTGGAACATGATACCACTATACTATCAAAACAGATTAAGACTTTTGGTTGAAACTTGATTGATTTTTGGAAACAAACTCAATGGGTTTGTCGCCAACTGATTTGCCTCATGATAAATATCAATGCATTGAATGGCTATAGAAAGACCCAACCATCACTATAATTCCAAATAATTATTTGTACATATATTTAATAAAATTATCATATACCTGCTCAATATCTATATAGAGTAGAGAATACAGATTCATCAATATTTTCATGGTCAAAACAACATTCCAAATAAACACTGCATGTGAAATGGTATACATCTTAACGAAATTATCATATCCATCCTTCCTGAATATGGATATTTACCAGAATTATAATTTCAAATGAAAAATTATCTCAAATGGGTATTAGATACATCACATAAGAAATATTAGGTGCAGAATACTGAGTAAGTCTCAGTGAAATGGAAATTGAGAAAAAGTCCCCTACCACATTGTAATCAATTGAATCGTATGACCAAAAATCAATAATCAAAAAATGAATCACAGAATTATATGAATATAAATATAATCATGATATTATATATTAAATTTAAGTACACATATACCACGTACAAGAAATAAGAAGCGAATAATGGACATCTCACGAAACTGAAAGTGAGATGAGAAACCCCTTAAAAACATTTAAGCATTGAAACATGTGTTCATGTAATAGATTAATGAAAGGTAAAGGGGTATAAAATCATTTATATATCATAATTGAAGTATGTGGTAGGTGTTAAAACATACCCTATCATTTGGAATTAAAAATAAAAGGACACAACATAGGCAGAATTCTTGAAGAAAACTGAGAGAGAGGATCCCTTACCTTATGCCTGAATGTGTTCTAGATTGATCTTAATGACCTGAATAATCATATTTATATTCATTAATTAATAATTACAGAACCTCATAAACATGTAATTTATTTATTATAATCTTATTAAGTTCATTCATTCCTTTTTGATGGGTTTAAGAGGTTCAAATGAATTTGTTTGGAAGCATTTTCTTCCTTGGTTTTCATGCTCGGTTTACTTGTATTCCTGAATGGACGTTCATTTGAAATGTGGTCAAACATCAAGAATTGTTAATATATATTTTTAGTGAAATTATATATATATAAATTATCTTATAATTATTTTAGATTATATTCCATGAGGATAACTCATTATTTTAAATTTAATTACAAATGCTTGGATTAACTTAGCGGTTTTTGGTATAGTGAACTTGTTTTGTATTACTATTTTATATTATGACTTTTTAAGGATTAAAGAACATTTAATAATGTAAAATACATATATTATAATCTGGTTCAACAATAAAAAATGTTTCAGGACCAGTATTGAAGATAGTAATAGAAATTGAAAACCTGTCGTCCTTGAATTTGATAAATTAACACATCTTGGACAGTATTTTCATTTCTAGTGTAAGAGGTGGGGGAAATAGAGATGATGATGAAATATTAAATTAGAATAATAAAACTAAATTACATGTGATGTAATGTAATTATTATATCATTTTTATGAGGGGAGATTAGTACAATGAAACAAACGGGTAGAACCTGCTAAAGAATTCAAAAGAAAAGGAAAGAAAGGTTTGCCTCATGAGTACTCCTCCTTGAGAATCTCCTTAAGGCCATTGTTTTTGGACTTTTGGTAAGACCAGTAGGTCTTGGAAGTGGGGGAGGAATTTAGGAAGATATTTGAGAATAATTTTGGAAATTATTGAATCTTGAGAGGTGTTGGAGGAAGAGGGGGTGAGGGTGGTTTATATAGTGGAGGGGAGGAGGGATTTTACATTATTTTAATCATTCGTTTAATATTTTAGCTGAATACTATGAATATTCATGATTAATGTGATAAAAAATAGTAATAATTTCATTTTAGTTCAAACCAAGTTGTCTTACATCAGTTGTGCATCAACTATAATGCAGTAAAACAAGTATTTATCATTTATCATAATTTATCTTATTTTACTATTCATTAAAAATTCATGAATTTCTGAAAAATCCATAAAAATCACCTTAACCATTTTTTAATTTTTAGAATCCTAAAATGAACTAAAAATTTTCAAAATACAATTTCATAAATTGGTAAATTAAATTTTTATTTAAAAACATAATTTAATCAAACAAATACTAACACTTAAAATATTCATCTTTATTTTTACGATGCCTAAATTTTATTTATACATTAATGAGTAATGTTACCATTCATAATGGTTTTATTGCTATTCATAAGGGTAGGTTAATATTCATAAGGGTATGTTACTATTCATAATGGAAACTTAATATTCATTGAAAAGTAACTTCATTCTATTAGACTCCAAATATCACCCAGATCACAACTGTTTATGTCCATTTTTCAAAATTCAAAACAAAAAAGTGGAAATTTTAAGTTTAATGGCTAGGATATGACTATATCCTAAATAAACTTGTTTAGTTTCAATAAAAATCATTGTTAAATGAAATATAGTTTGTGAACAGAATATATTTAAGAGAAATATACCATAAAATGTGTGGGGTGTTATATTATTCCCCCCATCAGAAATTTCTTCCTTGAAATTTTTCATGTATAAATCCCTTGAAAAAGATATGGGTGGTTCTTATTTATAACATTTTTTGGTTATCACATTGCTTCTACCATTTTATGGGTTCACCAAAGAACCTTGACTAGACGAGTTGTCTGATTTCTTAATACCTACTCCATTGTGTCAAAAATCTTGATAGGCTCTGCACAGTATGAAAAATTAGGTTTCAGTTCTATTTATTCATAGGTGATTACATGCATTGGGTATGGAATATATTTCTTTAACAATGACACATGAAACACATTATGAAATTTGGAGAGACTTTGTGGTATTTCTAAACAGTTTGTTACAGCTCTGATCCTTTCTAAAATTTGAAATGGTCTGATGTACCTGGGGCTCGGTTTCCCTTTCTTACTGGAACTTAAAACACCTTCCCAAAAAGATAATTTTAGAAAGAAATGATATCTTACATGAGATTAAATATCCATTATCTATTTTTCATCATTACTCTTTTACCTAATTGGGGATACTTTAATATGGGCCTAAATTTTCTTTATATTTTCACTTGTCTCTTTGATAAGTTATAGTACTAAAAGTATCCAATCGCCACCTTCATCCCAACAAGTTGTATTTCTATACCTCTTACCATATAATTATTCCTTCGAAGCCATTTTATTTCTAGAATGGAAACTATTATTGTAGGAAATTTCCACCAAGGGAAAGTATTGATCCCACATGCCCTGAAAGTTAATTGAGCAAGATCTCATCATGTCTTCTAGTGTTTGAATAGTCCTTTCAAACTGTCCATCAGTTTGGGGTGACAAGTAGTACTAATATGAAGCTCTATTTCCAGAGTCTTCTGAAGACTTTTCCAAAAATTTTATATAAACATGGGTTCTCGATCAGACAATATTGATAGATTTCCACCGCGAATTCTTACAACTTCATTAATATAAAGTATTCCTAGGCTTAAAAGTGTAAAATCTTCTCTTATAGAAAATAAATGTGATGATTTTGTGAGAAGATCAAAAATTACCCATATTTCATCATTTATTATAGGTTTCCTCGGTAGTCCTATGAAAAACCCCTTCATAATTTCATCCCACTTCCACGTAGTAATAGGTAGAATTTACATCACCCCTCTACGATGTTGACTCTCTAACTTGACTTTTTGAAAAACTAGAAACCTTGACACTTTGTTATCAATTTCTCAATTCATATAATCCCACCAAAAAATGTTCCTTAAGATCTCAATAAATCTTATTGACACCAAGGTTTAGAGAAAAATTTGAGCTATGAACATCATCTAATACTTCCCTTTTTAGCTCAGGAATTGATTGAACGTATAACCTCTTCCCAAATTTCAGAACTACTTCCTCCTAAATGAAGTCTTATAATCTCCCATCCTTAACAACTTTAACTTTCTTGTGTATATTCTCATCATCAGATGAAGAGTTTTTTATATTCTCTAGTAAATATGTTTTAACAATAATTTGAGATGGGAAAGGTGTTTCTTCTTACTTAAAAATTTCCATATCCATATTCACTAGATCAATGAATATATGATCTCTCTCAATCCTCATTTGGGTCATAAGTACATGATCTTTAATTCTTAATGCATCTTCAACCTTTTTTTCCTTTCCTGGGTAGTAGGGTATTGAACAATCATAATCATTGAGTTACTCGAGCCATCTATATTTACTCATGTTGAGTTATTTCTATATAAAAATGTATGTAAAACTCTAGTAATCCGTATATATCACACATCTTTCACCATAAATATAATTTCTCTATATTTTTAGAGAATATATTACAAATTCTAACTCAAGATCATAAGTTGGGTAGTTTTTATCATTTTTCTTTAAATTCCTTGTTTATAGGCAATAAAATTATCATTTTTCATAAGGAAACAACCTAGTATATTCTTTTATGCATCACTATATATCACAAATCCATAATTTCCAAATGGAAGAGTCAAAATTGAAGCATTGAACTATCTTCTTTTCAATTATTCAAAGAATTTTGTACATTCTTTTGGACAGGAAAACTTAGCCTCTTTATGTGTGAGCCTGGTTAGCGGGTTATCCAATCAGGCGAAATTCTGAACAAAAATCCAATATTAACCTACTAAGACAATAAAACTATGTACCTTGGTTATATTTATTAGAATTGGCCATTCTCGGATTTCCTTTTTCTTTATCGGATAAACTAAGTTTCCATCTTTTGAGACAATATGTCTGAGAAAAAATACTTATTGATGGAAAAACTCAAACATTCTAAACTTCCAACAGAATTCATTTCTTCTATTATTTTTTAGAATAATATGCATGTGATTCTCATGGTCATCATAGATTTTGGAGTATACTAGGACATCATTGATAAATACCACAAAATTTTCATCAATATATTCCTTGAAAATTTTATTCATTAGATCCATGAAAATAGAGGGTGCATTAGTAAGTCCAAAAGGCATTACTTTAAAATCGTAATGCCCATACCTGGATTGAAAAGTTGTTTTGAGAATATCGTTCTTCCTCACAAACAACTGATGATACCCAGATCGAAGTTCAATCATCAAAAAATATAATACTCCATGAATTTGATTGAATAAATCATGAATTCCTAAGAGAGGATACTTATTATTTTATATAATAATATTTATTTCCCTTTAATCAATGTATATCCTCAAGGTTCCATCTTTCATATTGACAAAAAGGATAGGGGTTCTCCATAGAGAAACGCTAGGTTGAATAAATCCTTTTTTGCTCTATTCCTCTAGTTGTTTGTTTAGCTCCTCTAATTCCGCAGTGGCCATTCTATAGGGAGCCTTTGATATAGATCTTCCACCAGGAATTAAATCAATAGAGAACTCAACTTCTCGTAATGGAATATGTATAGGTAAATCCTCTAGAAATATTTCAATGTATTCTTTCACTACATGTACATCTTCAATTTGAAGATTTCTATCCTCGACCATAGATATTGGGTTCTCTTCCTCACTAATAATTGCATTTAGTAGAGATTCTGGTTCTAGATCTAGAAAAGAAACGGATGGATATGTTTATGCTCTAAATATATGGTATTCTACACTATTTTTAAAAATTGTAAATTACTTCTTATTGCAATATATCTTCACATCATAATTTGACAAACAATTCATACCGATAATTAAAGTAAATTAAATAATTAGTATGATGATAAGGATAGAAACTAAACCATGTTTATGTTCTATGTGGGGGACTAATAGACACACCTTTATTGCAATGATAAGTCCCCTATGAGATTTGAATAACAACACATTTATTAAATCAAATTATACATGTCTAATTTTCATTGAAAACTCAGATGATCTAAATTAATGTGATGCCCTAGAATCAAATAAATCATTGGATAAGTTTGAGGAAAAATTAAAGTACTTACCACAACATCATTAGGAACTTAAACCTCGGCAGTTGTAATCGCATAAGAATTCCATTTCTCTAGTGGCCTTTTTTGATAAAAGTTTCCTTAGAGTTTAAGAAACTCATTTGAATAGTGTCCCATATCTCTACAACTATAGAATTGAATATCATTTACTTTTTTATTTTCCTTTAATTCATTAGATTGAGGACCCTTTTCACCCCACATATAGAAGAATCAGATGCCTTTAAAACATTATCAAGGATGATTCTTTCTATAGTTCTCTCTTAATGGTAATTTCTCATTCCTTTGTTCTTCTTTAGAGATTTAAAATTTCCATGGTTATTAAAGTGCTACTTATTCTCTTGGTTTCCCTTGATCAAATTTGATCTAGAAAATTCCTTCTGTATTTTGATGGAACTTAATACAATTTCATCATATGATGAAAATTATTGAGAAGATAGTTCCCTTCAAATAATTGGCTTAAGAACTTCAAATAAATGATAAATATTTTCTTCTGTATCTTATTCTTAATCTATGGAATACCTAGATAGTCTTGTGATGGTTTCCTCATACTCTACAACACCATCTTCTTACCTTTGATTTAAGCCAAGGAATATCCTATTCATTTCGATTCATTGCCCATGCGGGAAGTATTTTTCATAGAATATTTCCTTAAATGTACTCTATTATATATATTTTATTCCTTCTTCCTTCATGGTATTCTGGAACAAGGACCACCATTGATCAGTTTCACCCTTAAGATAATATACGGTCTACACTGCCTTTTTACTTTCATTGCTTCCTAATTCCATTAATATATTCTAAAAGGACTTGATCCACTTCTCAGATACCCCTGGATTTGTATTCCAACTAAAAGGCTAAGGATTCTGGTGCATGAAACGATCCAATATAGGTGTATCATGGTTATTCTTCACAAACTAAGTATGTTTTCCCAATATAGTAATGATCTAATCCACTCCAACATTGAATGTGTTGACTTGCTCAGTGGGGAAATCCCTACAATGTCCACGAGTATTTATTCCCCTTCTTCCATTAGGTTCCATTTCTAAATAATGGGATACACTATATTAGGTTATAAATCATAATTTATAATCTCAACTAGAAAAGTACTTATCATAAATTGAAATTCCATGCCTAGATAGTCTCATAAATATGTCTTCTGTGAGGAAATATTTATATTCAACCCCTTCATAATGGATTTTAATGAAAATTTGAATTATCATAAGCATATCCCATGGGAGTGTCATCCCAAGAGCACAACAAGGGCAGTTTTCATGCACTATGATACCTCGGGTCAAGCCCGAAACTCCTTATCAGTGTTTTTACTCTAATTTACATCAGTGCCAGCGCCAGCTCTACTTGTTTATATCCATAAAGGAATGTATTTTCTATAAATATCCACATAATATATTCCTTAACAAAATTATATGACATTCTTGTGTGTTTATCCTCAAATTATAGATTACGGCTTAGTTCTATAATCTGTATTTTCTAATCTAATTTCCATGTTTTCTACTAAACTTCTTCTGCTACCAATAGTAACACCCCAATCCAAAAATCCTAGAGCTGATGCATTACTTAATACAATGGAATGATTTAGAGGAATGAAATCTTGAAGGAATGACCTTTTCTAGTCTTGAAGAAACTATAAACATACTTAAAACTCATTTTACAATGATAAGTGAAACTAAATACAATACAAAACAAAAACTAATAAACTATATCCCCAAAAACTCAATAAATGGTCTCATATTCATAACATGGTGAACGTAAAAAAATGAAAGGGGTGAGTTCAAATGCTCAGTAAGGGTTAAAAATATCATATTTATGAAGAAAAAATAATTGAATCACAATTAAATTGTCCTTGTCAATATGGAATAGTGAATAAATGAAAAACACAAGCCATTAGTAAACTGAGAATAAAAATACATCCATAGATTTTGTCAAAGTTAAAACCTCATGGATAGTAATAAAAAATTAAAAATAGAATATTATTAATTTTAATTCATGTATCTAGAAAAAGATACCGCTATACAGTGGAAATAGTTTATATCTGTGGGTAAAAACATGTCTGATTTTTTGAAGCAAACTCGAAGGGTTTCTCGCCAACTGATTTGTCTCATGAGACCTATTAAGGAATCAGAGGGATATAGTGGGCCACAACCATCCCTAAAATACCAAATCATTATTTATAAAATGATTTAATTTAATTACAATATTCCTTCTTAATATCCCTTTAGAGTAGAGAATACTGATTCATCTATATTTCCAAATTCAAAACAACATTCCAAATAAACACCGTATGTGAAATGGTATACAGCTTAATGAAATAATTATATCCATGCTATAAGAAAATGGATATTTACCAGAATTATAATTTCAAATGAAAAAATATATCAAATGGGAAGTAGATACAAAACATATGAAATATTAGGTGAAAAATACCAAGTCGGTCTCAATGAAATTAAAATTGAGACATAGTCCCTTACCAAATTGTAATCAATTGAATTGTATGAACAAAAATAAATAATCATGAAATGAATCACATAATACCATGAATATAAATATAATCATGAAATTATATAATAAATGAAAGTACACATATACCATTTACAGTAAATAAGTGGAAAACAATTGACATCTCACGGAATTGAAAGTGAGATGATAAACCCCTTACAAACATTTTAGCACGAAAAAGGGTGTTCGTGTGAGGGATTAATCAATGGTAAAGGTTTGTCCCATCATTTATATATCATGAAGGAAGTATGGTTGAGGTTCAAAAACATATCCCATCAAAATTAATTTAAAATAAAAGGACACAACATTTGGTGAATTCTTAAACAAAATTGAGATAGAGGATCAATTACCTTATGCATGATTGTGTTCTTGATTGATCTTAATAACCTAAATAATCACATTTATTTTCATTACATAATAATTAAAAACCTCATAAACATGTAATTGATTTATTGTAACCTTATTAGGTTCATCTATGCCCTTTTTGATAGGTTTAAGAGGTTCAAATTTATTGTTTTGGATGCATTTTCTTCCTTGGCTTTCATGCTCGATTTACTTGTATTCGTGAATGAATGTTTTTTCAAAATGTGGTCAAACATCCAGAATTATTAATATATATTATTATTGAAAATAAAGAGATATATATGATATTATAATGAATTTGGGTCACATACCATGGGGATGAATCATTAGTTAAATGTTAATTAAAAACGCTTGTATTAACTTAGAAGTTTTGTTCATAATGAACTTGTTTTCTGTTATTATTCTATATTGTGTGTGTAAGAATTATAGAACATTGAATAAATTAAAATACATAAATATTATGATCTAGATCAACCTTTAAAAAGGTTTCGTGACCATTGTTGAAGATAGTAACAGAAATTGAAAACCTGTCGTCCTTGATTGTGATAAATAAACACATCTCAGAAGGTATTTTCATTTTGTGTGTAATAGCCGTTAGAAAAGAGAGATTATGATGAAATTTTCTATTAGAATAATAAAATTCCATTCCATGTAAGGTATTTTAATTATTTTATCATTTGGATGTGGGGAGATGAGGATAGAAAATAAAAGAATGAAACTTGTAAAATAATTTGAAAGAAAAGAGAAGATATTTTCACCTCTTGAGTACTCCTCCTTGAGAATCTCTTTAAGGAAATTTTTTTTGGCCTTTTGGTGAGACCATAATGTCTTGGACGTAGGGTAGGAGCTTAGGAAGATATTTGAGTAGAATTTAGGAAAGGATTGAAGCTTGAGAGGTGTGGGAGTAAGAGGGGGTGGGGTTGTTTATATATTGAAGGGGAGGAAGGATTTAACATTATATTCATCATTATTTTAATTTTTTTCTCAAGAGTTTGAATAGTACAGATTAATGTGATAAAAATTTTAATAACTGAATGTTAGTTCGAAATAAGTGGGCTTGAATCATCTTTGCATCACCTATGATGCAGTAAAACAAGTACTTAGCATTTATCGTAATTTGTTGTATTTTATTATTCATAAAAAGTTCATGAATTTCCAAAAAATCTCCAAAGTTCACCCTAACCATTTTTGAATGTGTATAATCAAAAAATGAAATCCATTTTTATAGAATAATTTTTCAAAATTGATAAATTTTATTTTTAATTAAAAGATTTATTTAATCGAAAAACACCAACACTTAAAATATTCATCTTCATTTTTTGGGTGCCTAAATTTTATTTATACATTCATGAGTAAGTTTACCAATCATAAGGGTCATATTACTATTCATAAGGGTAATTTACTATTCATAAGGGTATTTTACAATTCATAAGGGTAGGTTACTATTCACCAAAAAAACGTGATTCCATCAAACTCCAAATATCACCCTAATCACTACCATGCATGTCCATTTTTCAAAATTCAAACACAGTAGTGGAAAATTTAAATTTAATCACCAGGTAATGATTATCTCCTAAAAAAACAAGTGCTGTTTAAAATAAACGTAGTTCATTATAAAATATAGGATTTTAATTGAATTTAGTTAATATAAATATACTATAAAATGTTTGTGGTGTTATATTAGGGGTTGGAGAATGGAAGTTAAACGATAGAGATTGAGAAACGTTATTACCATTTAATCGGGTAAGTTCTTGTGGTTTGAACCAAAAGGATTTGTTGGAAGGGTTTATTCCCAAAGGTATGATTCTAGGTAGAGGATATGAATTATGGGAGACTATTTGGGAAGGTATTTTCTAAACATAAGAGGTTTGAGAGGTGTGAGGAATGGGTCGAGGTGGTGTCCTTTTATAGGGAAGGAAAAGGACACCCATGGTATTCTTGAAAAGATGTTTGATGTGCACATGTTACTACCTAATAAAAGTCATAAAAAATCACCCAAACTAATTAATGTAAGGTACATAGCTGATATATGTCCATCCAATGACTTTAGTATAGGTGGCTAGATCATTTGGGCCCTTAAACAAAGTTTTTTGTCCATTTTAAGCCTAATTACACCTTAATTATTCTAATTATTTTTAATCAATTTCACGAATCATTTTTTTCAAAAAATTATGTTGATATTATTAGAAAAAAATATTATCTTGATTAAAAGGGTTTATTTTGGATTTTCAAAATTCAAATCACAGAAGGGTAAAAATTAAGATTAATGATAATCTCGTAAACAGACGGATTAACTAGTTTTAGTATAATAAAGTTCCAATGATTGTTTTTTATATTAAAATAGAAATTTTTATTGATTATATTGAAAAACATTATATCAATATATGTATAATTGGTCCAATTTTAATTTAAAACAAATTTATAATTTAATTTAACATTATTAATTATTTAATAGAAAATGCAATTTTTAACTAAAATGCAGTATTTATAACTATTTACTAAAAATGATGTTTCTAAAAAAATCCCTGAAATTCATCATAATATAATATATAATTATTAATTCAAAACTTAAGATTATTTTATCAAATTAAATTCATAAGATTTTTAAAATTAATATTTGAAATTGGTTTTTGATTTAACAGCGTTAAAAATGCCTTAATAAAAATATAGGTTTTTTATTTTAAATATTATGTTTTCTATTATATTATGATTACCAAACAAATTTTATGAATATAAAAAATACTTTATTGAATATGTAACATATTTATTACATTAATTTCACTCACTAATTGTAATTAATATAATTTATTAGGGTAAAACAATTTTGTGAACATAAAAATAGTTTTGTATAAAAATATAATTTTTATATTCCATTGGTTCTTATATAAATTTATAATTACATTTTAACCTATCAGTTAATTATATATTTTTGAAACCCATATATTTACCTAATTTAGTTAAAATTACTAATAACTTCTAGTATAACTTCTAGGTTATATATTATTTTATTAAATAATAATGCTTTAATTATAGATTGTTTCTCAATACGACTTGATATAGCATATATATAAAGCCATAAAATAAGGTCAATTTTTAATGTAACACAAGATATATAGAAATATTGTTGTTGCGTATGATTAATTTTAATCCATTATTGTGTGCATTGTAAGCTAACTCGAGGTTTCATGCACTGAAATACATAAAATATATTTTAAATAGTAAATATATTATAAATTGTATGGATATTATATTACATTATACACCTGTTGTCATGTGTAATACATGATATCAAATACAAGGTTATTAAATTAGTTTTCCAGGTTTCACATTCTCCCCACCTTATTTAAATTTCATCCTCACAATTTAAACTCCATTATGGTGATAAATTATGTGATACTTCCTATGTTTGAAATCCTACATCATGATAAGGGTTCATAATTAATCATCTATAAAAGAGAGAATGTAATGTAAAATGGTCACATGGAATACCATGTAACTAAGTCTATATGTAGAAGAACATCAGTGGAAAGTAGAGATACAATCATTGAGAAAACCATAAATATTTATAGGGGTGAATGAGGTCATCAGTCAGAAAAAATTAAATGATCAGTGGAATGTTCCAGTCCTCAAATTCACAAATCTTCGATAATTTTTAAGGCCATCACTTCAACATTAATTTAGGTATGAGGAAAAAATTTTATTTCTATTTCATTTTACCAATATTGGGTTATTAAATAATATAAAGAAATATTATTACATGATATGTTACAATATAATATGAACAATCCTAACTTTGGGTTGTGCTTTGATCAAATTATAATTCAACCCTTTACTCCAAAAAATTGAATCTTCGACAAGGATTTTTTTATTCCTAAAACAGTAAAAGAAATAGTTAAAGGATCATAAGGCCTACACATAAGTAAAATTTCTTACTATTTTTCTTTAAATATCTCCCAAAATAAATATGGTTAATATAAAAATCTCTAATCCTAAAATATGTTACTACTGGTTCATCATTAATATTTAGTCGTTAAATTGTTTAACAAAAAACAATTAAAAATAATGCGGAAATTGCATAGTTTAGTGGTTAGTGTGAAACCCTTATCGTATTTAGTTCATGAGTTCATGTCCCATGGCCTTGACGGAATTGATTGGTTGTCACCCAACTTACATGTTTTTTTTTTCTAAAACCATTTTAATATAACTTCCAAATATAAATATGTTGGAGATCTTTGAAATTAGGTTAATTTATAAATTTCATTTTAACTATGGATTTCAGTACAAGCTCAATACATAAATACCACATCAATTTTATATTGACATAGGTCCTTCCTTTGTCTATGGTTTATCTATAATATCATTAGTTGGATTTCGAAATCATGGAACCTTATCTTAAATATAAAACTTCATAGGTTTAACATAGGTTACATATTATGTATCCAAATACATTATAATTGTTTTAAAAGGAAAAGTGGATTAACCAGTGAAAATCCCCTAGGATCTCAAACCTGGTGTGCAGTAAGGCTTGTTGTTGTGTACCAGGTTACACTGAGTCAAGGCTAGAACACATTGTCGAAGTTGTTAATCCTACGTAAATGTTCCAGAACCATGTCCACTTATTGTATTCCGAGAGGGATGCATTTCTAGGAAGCCCCACATAATCTATACTTTACGAAAATGATAGGGTTTTCATCTATACATATTCAACTTCTACCTTATGGTAATGTTTTCTAATATAGGTTTTCTTAAATCATGTTCCGATGGTTGATACTAAACTTCCTTTGATACCAACTATAGCAACCCATACCTAGATATCCTAGTTTTGGTGTCTTTTACTAAATACATTGGCATGATTACAAGGAATCAATCCTTAAAGGATCGATCAGTTTTGTGGTCTTGGTAAACCAGACACATAAATGAGTTTTGTTTTACAAATGAATACATTTATTACAACCTAATTTTTTATTCTTTCTAGACAAATTACATTGAGGATGAATCTAATATGTATAGAAAATCCTGGAATATATTTCATAGTAAACTTATTGTATTCTTGTGGAAGTAAACATAATAATTATGAGCTCGAATGCTCAGTAACAGATAAATAGAGGCAAAGAAACAATGATTCATTGAAAATTGTCAATATAGAAAGGTAAATAACTGAACAAAAATGCCATGTAATCAATAAAGTGAATAGAAGTGCATAAACAATATAAAAATGTAATAACTGGAAACACATTCCATTAAAATAACTAGGTATGGAAAATAAAATATGTAAAGGTAAGAAACTGAAACACATTCCATCTAAATAATTGAAAATGAAATGTAACCATAGATATGTTGACACAAAATCTCATCGATAAATAATAAATAAATTCTCAATAATGTAAATGATTATTTTTTGGACTTCATGTTTCCCAATCACATGATACCTTTACCATCAATATATAGTTTAACCAATCTATTTTTCACAAGTAATTCATCCCATGACACTACCGATTCATCGAGGGGCTTCCATTCACTAGTCCCCAAACCATGTATTTCATGTCCATATCATTCCCCCTATATCAAATAAAAAATGTTCTTTATAAAATATCAATATTGAGTAAGGTATAAATATTTATCAATATTTACCCAAATAATAACATAAATTTCAAAGTAGAGACCGCATGTCAAATGATATACATTTTAGGAAATAGTAATATCCATGATAAATGAAATAGTTAAATTAGGGAAAATTAAATTTTAAATGATCATAAGAAATTTAATACATTAATGTGACTAAAATGAAAATCAATAAAGTGATTTCGAATACTATCCTTTGAAAAATAAATAATAAACCATCCAGTGGAAAAATAAAGATGGTATCAATAAAACAAACCCAAGTGGAGTAAAATAGAGGGTTTTTGTCATTGGTGAAATAAAAGGTTGATTTTTAGAAATATTATTGAGGAAGATATCATTTTCTCTTGAAAACCATTATTAAAAATATTTTTATTTTAAAAATAAAATTTTTAATCTTGAAAGGGGGGCTTCAATGAAATTATGGGGTATGAATCTGTACATGTCATTTAAGGTAAAATTAATATTCTATTTGTATGGGAAAATGTTATAAAATTACTCTTTAGGAAAGTGATAAGAAGATTCCATTAAAACATTGGTAAAAGAAAACAAATGGTAGAAATATCATTACCAAATAATTATTTTAAAAACTTTTTAATAAAATATTTTTTTGAATAAAACATGTTCTCTGACTATTGAGAGACATAAAGTATGGTTTTGAAAAAAACATTTTTTTAAAACATCATAGTACCAAAGAGTGGAAAATGGTACTGACACTATAAATTGGTTCTGAGTAACCAAAAAATATTGAATGATATTATTAAAGAATATTTATATAGTTTCCTCTAATTTAAATTCCATTAAAATATCACAAGGATTAGTATTGAGGAGAATAACCTTTAAACATTCCAAAGTGTCCCATACCACTTTGTAACATTTTTAAATAATAAACCTCAAAAAAATATTAAATGAAACTATTAAATACCATAAATATATGGTCTTAATTATATTATATGTCAATGTGTCAATATGTACACCATGTATAAGATATTAGGTGCATAATTATTAAGTATGCCTCATGAAATGAAAATGAGACAAGAATCTCTCACTACATTAGTAGATTTTGAGTCAAGGGTTCCAAAAAAGAGTAATATCAATTGAAACATTTAATATCCTGAAATAAAGGTAAATAATTATATTATATATCAAAATAGGTTTCATTTATATCATAAAAAATTATTAAGTAATGAATATGACATTAATCTCACAGATTTTAAAAGTGAGATGAAAATATCTTACATTGTATTTCCTTTCACGTGAATGTCCATTACATTCATGTATAGTGGTTTAAAATAAATTAAAAACTAATAACATAATCCAAATCAGTTTTATAATATCATATATTAACTTATTAAAATATTTTATTAATGGTTTGATAACACTCATTCATTAGTTTAACTATTTTGTGTGTTAATTACCTAGTTTTCTCATATATGTTTTGACTTGTTATTTGTTGTTGTTATTTAATATATCATGGTTTAATCATCTAAATAATCTAAAAAATTACTATATTATCATATATATCCAGTAAACATGTATTTAAAAGAGTACATAACATTTTTAGATTATCAATGAATTGTCCGTTCATGGAGACGGTAGGTCATACTTACGCATGATCGCAACTTCCATTTATTTATCGAATTAAAATAATTAAAAATGAATTATAGATATGTATTTTATAATTTATAGTATCATATTTATTTTTTATATATTACATAGGTTTATTATAACCAATATTTATATTATCTATTTGTGGCATGATGGAGTCTTATTGCTTTGAGGAGGCGGTAGTCCACACTTCCTCAAACAAAATTAGCATATTAACACATGATGAAAGAATACAAGTATTCTATAAATAAAAAATTAAAGAATCATAAAGACATTATAAATGAAGTATATATTATATATTAATATAGTATCTATAATAATTTCTACAATGAGAGGCGGTAATGGAAGAATGAACAATCATCGTTTCATGGGGCAATAATTCCCCGCCCACAGAAACATTATGTTCATTACCCATTAGATGGTGGTGTGTGTAAGTGTGATTCAAAATATCATAATAACCACCTCCTAGTATATTTATGATAATTTTTTGGTTATATAAGTATAAAATAAGGATATTTCATTGTTGGAGAATGGAAATGAAGCTATATAGATTGAGAAAATACATTTCATTTTAATCGAGTAACTTCTTTTGGTTTGAACCAAAAGGATTTGTTGAAGGGTTTATGCCCAATGGGATGATTCTAGGTTTTGGATAGGAATTATGGGAGAATATTTGGGTAGGTATTGGAAGAAATTAAAATGTTTGAGTGGTGTGAGGAATGGATAGAGGTGGTGGCCTGTTATAGAGAAGAAAAAGGACTCACATGGTATTCTTGAAAAAACGATAGGTGCGAACATGTTCCTACCTAATAAAAGTCATGAAAAACCACCAAAACTCATAAATGGAAGGTTAATGGTCTATATAGTTCCATAAAAGTTTTTTGGACAAGTGTATTTGTCATTTGGTCTCTTAAACATAGGTTTTTAGTCCATTTTTAAACATAATCACACCTTAATTACTCTAATTAATTTTAATAACTTTCACTAATCATTTCTTCAAAAAAAATTAAGTCGATATTATTAGACTCAAAATATTGTATTTATTAAAATGGAGAATTTAATATTTTAAAATTTT
The DNA here is from genome assembly GCA_963277665.1 of Viscum album. Lineage (NCBI taxonomy): Eukaryota > Viridiplantae > Streptophyta > Magnoliopsida > Santalales > Viscaceae > Viscum > Viscum album. The sequence goes on along the minus strand of OY728161.1, from coordinate 1,210,774,790 downwards.
AAATCATAGGAGAGTAAAAATTAATATTAATATTCATCTCGAAGACAGGTTGATTAACTTGTCTTAGTAGAAAAATGTTTTAAAGATTGTTATGTATTTATATTCATTTTAAAAGTAATATTGATTATAATGAATTAAATTATAATAGTAGATGTATCATTTATCCAATTTGGATTTAAAAAAAAATTATAATTTAATTTAATATTAATAATTATTTAAATGAAAAGGCAGATTTTAATTAAAACGCTTTATTTTTCACTATTCACTAAAAAATGACGTTTCTTAAAAAATCCCAAAAATTAATCTTAAGCTAATATTGAAATTATGAGTTCAAAAATGAAGTTTATTTTATCAAATTAAATTCATAAAACTATAAAAATTAATATTTAAAATAGTTTCTTCATTAAAAGATGGTAAAAATGCCTTAATAAAAAAATTGGTTTCTATGGGAAATATTGGGTTTTCTGTTATCTTAATCTTAAAAAATCTATTATATGAATATAAAAATTAATTTATTGAATATGTAAAATATTTATTACATTAATATCACTCAAAAATTGTAATTAATTTAATCTATTAGGGTAAAACATCTTTGTGAACATAAAAATAGATTTCTATAAAAATGTTCTGTTTATATTCAATTGGTTCTCATATAAATTTTAAGTCAGTTTTTAACCTATAAATTAATTATATATTATTATAAAAATATATATTTTAATAAGTTAGTTAACATTATTCATAACCTCTAATATAACTTCAAGGTTATATATAATTTTATTAAATTACAATGCCTTAATTACAAATTGCTTCTCGGTAAGACTCGATATTGTATATAGAGAAAGCCATCGAAGAAGGCCAATTTTTTGTAATAAAAGCTATAGAGGAAATTAGTTGGGGTGTATGGTGTATGGTAATCCAGCATTTCATGCATTCCAATCTAACTCGTTGTTTCATTCATTGAAATATTTAGAATATATTTAAAAAAGTTAATATATTATAAAGTATAGAGATATTATATTACATTACACACTTTTTCTCGCATATAATACACAATATCGCGTACAAGGTTCTTAATTGAGTTTTTTTGGGTGCAACAAAAAGGACCTATTAGGGGGGATCACTTTCCATAGTGTTTATATAGTCTCTATATTCAAAGAATATATCTAGAGACTTGATGTGCATAGTTTTCTATGTTTAGGTATGAGTGTCTGATATCTATATTTAATGCATACATTTTATCGTATTATAATGTGTTGATTTATATATATAACTGATTAATATTTCCAATTGTTGGACTATTTGATTTTTTTTGTTTTATGGTAGGAAACAATGTATAAATGAAATAGTAACAAAACGATACAAATTTAAGAGCATAAAGACATTGAGAATCCAATAAAGTAAAGTATCACGACATTATGTTCTTGAAGGAAGAGCAGGATTGAAAACTAGAAAAGTACATTTACACATCATGTAACCACCTTACATTACATGGGTTTTCTGGGAGAAGTTATTTTGGAAGAGATATTAAAAAATTAGCAATGCCTTCTCCCATAGTGAAAATTAGAACATTACACGACGTTCAGTTTTACACGTTGTGAATGTATCGATGAACAAAAAATTAAATAGGCCAGAAATAGGGATTTTGAATAGAGGGTTACAAAATAAGACCCTTGTTCATTGCTTTGTGACCTCCAAGATTGAGAGACTCCTTGGAAAATTACTTTTAGAGAAGCATGCACCACTGGAGCCTTACTTCACCAGTGTTTTTCACCACCATTCCATCTATCAAAAATTAAGAGATTTTATTAAAATGGTGGAGGGAAAAGACCAAAAAAGTCAGGGAGGTATGGAATAATTCATTCCAATGCATCCACCCTAATAATATTAACAGACTCTAATATAAGGGAACCAATACTGTTATAAATAATACAAGGACTGCCTGGGTTTCCACTAAAAGAAAAATGATCTGCAACCATATTTCCCTCTCTCCAAGTATGTGAAACCACATAGTAATTGGGAAGAATACTTTTTCACTTTTAAATAAGGTAAATCGTAGTCCAGGGGATGGTAATGTCATCTAGAATGAATATTTTAAGGATAGAAGAATCAGTCTCTTCCCAATTAAGATTCATTCTCTGAATAATACAAAACTCTAACCCTTTAAGAATGGTGGTGCATTCCACCTTGAGAGAATCTCATTGTCTAAGAAATAAACTAATGTTAAAAACAAAAAAAAATTCTTCCGGGTTCTAGATGACCCCCCCCCCCTATATACAACCTTCAATGGAAGAACTCTTGACATTTAATTTGAACCTTTATAAGGAGGATTCCACCATACTTATTTACCCTAAGCATCCCCTGAGTATGAAATATATCTATTACCATCCATGAGATTTCATATTGAAGGAGAGAGATCCCCCTCTTTTATGAAATGAATGATATCTTCTGCAAGCATTCTTTCCTGATCTTTCATAGACAACTATGAACTGGAAACTACATCATACCTGGCCCTATAACATGCCTTCTAGATCCCTGAACACCCTTTTAAAAGGAACTAAAACTGATCCTTGCAATTGTGAGCATTATCTTACACATCGAGAAACCAATATAGGAGGATTTTTTCACCTAAAAGGCCTTGAATTACTGACATTATAAGCTCGTTGAAGTTATTAAAAATCCAGGCCACCCAATCACCTTCATAGAATAAATGTTGTGATGTCACTTCCATTAGATTTCAATAGTAAGTACGCTTGGAAATGGTAAAAATTCCTTACACCGCACCCCCTTAGGTTTTCATGCTGCACATTCTCATTATGACTAGCATGAGAAAATAGTATTTTTATGGTGAGTGATGTAATAATAGGGGGATTTGTTGTTAGGTATTATTTCTTTTTCATATTATTGTTTTAGATTGTTTCATACCCATTTATGAATTATAATATAATTTTATATACAATTGCATGACCATTTATTTTTATTTGAGGATGTTAATTTCATGGAATGGATTAATTGGCCTATTTTTTATTTGACCATTATGAAATATAGAAATGTTATTTTTAAATAGGGTTTTAAGACACTTAGTTTTATGATTTCACCTTATATATCACCATTCCAGTGGTGAAATCATATGATTAGTGTAGAGATCCCGGTCCAAGGACCCCGGATGAAATAATTCTAATACTATATCTGAATAAAACCATAATCATTTAAATACCTAGCACATGAACCTGAATATCACGAAACCTGTAATGCCGCACATCTTGAATTGAAACCCAATACTTGTTTCTATTTATACTTCTTCAAGCAATAAATCAATTTCAATTCCAATTTCAATTGCTTTAATTAAATTTCAATATACATATCATCACTATGGATTAGAAACTTTGGCATAAAAATACTAAATTTTTAGTTAGATTGTTTAATTTTTAATATTTATGAATTTTTTTTAGTCTAGTAGGAAATTATCAATTCCATACGGGCTGTCAGTGCCCCGGTTATCCTGACCAGTAGTGATCCTTGTCATGAAGTTAAATGTGCTTTAGCATGAACTATTTTAGTTTTTAATATAATGGAATTGATATGACATGTGATACATTCATTTCATTGATTTTAATTCATTAATATATGAAATTATATTTAAACTTTTTTACATGGATTATTTTTGAAATGTGAAAAAGTGGAAAATAAATTTTTTTATCATGATTTAGATATAAAATAAATCACTATCTATTTATCATGCCTTATTTTTTTAAGTTGATAATATTTAGATTATTGTACAAAGACTTCATATATAACACCTAGTTGGGATCCTACTAACCCTGTTTAGGTCAAGCCCTGTGCACCCCATCAACGGTGTGTTGAACCTTATAGGTATCTCGATATAGGGAATGAAATGGTGCCAATGTGGGATGGTGATGTTTTTGTCAACCATGTTAGGGTAGTTGGTGGTGAGATAGTGGATTTTTTCCAATTTTATCACACAATGTATGAATTTTGTTTTTTTTCCTTTGATTTTGGTCTGATCTCTTGGATATTGTTTAGTACTACTATAAATTTATCATTTCACAGCGCTATTAATATTCTTTTAACAGTATTAAAAACGTTGACTGCTAAAGCAAGGATAAAAGTATAATGTTATCAGTGATATAAAATGGAACTAATAGATGGGGCATTTATCATTACTATTCATTGGTTATGATAAAGCCCCCCCTTTATCCACACGTTTATTTAGCTCTCATAAATGCCCCATTATATCTGTGATTCTTTTCTAGAAATGATAACAATTGAAAAAAAAAATCTTTATACCCTTTAATAGCACTTGAGAGCACCTTTCATAGAACTCCAACCGATCCCCAAACACCCATCCCCTTCCTCATCACATGTGACCCATATCCTTCACGTTAAACTATTACTACCCCCCTGAGAATGCTTGGATTTGATCCCATGACCTCCATTTCCAGACCAGGCCACTTTACCCCTATCATACACTATTTTCTTGTATAATATGATATTTTTATTTGTTTATATATTTTTTTATACATATTATATATATATCAATACATTTATAAAATAGATGTTTGTGTGAGTGTGCATGTGTTAATGATATATATATATAAACTTAAAAATAATTTAATATATTATATATTAATCTTCATTTACATATATTAGAATATAAGTATAAATATATATTTGTTTATCAAAACACACAGATATGTATATATAAAAATTAAATATATCTATATCTATATGTATGTTTATATATATATATATATTCATATAGGTTTAATATAAATTTATTTATATACTATATTTAATAATAATTATATATTTATATAAAAATAAATTTATATATGATGTACACATAATATTGATACACACACACATGAACACATATTTACACACACAAGTACACATTTATATTTCTCATATACACAAACAAATATATATATATATATATGTATTTTTTTACATATATTATAATATACCCATAAATATATATTTGTTTATTGACACGCACATGTTTCCATATAAAAAAATTATTATATAGGTATATATATTAATATTAATTCATTTCGAAGTAATAAATAATGCGGATAATTATTTATTTAAAATGAAATGAATAATAAAAATTTATTTCCATATGGTTTATATATTTTAAAATACATTTTAATATTAATTTTTATTTAGAAAATATATTTATTATAAGTAAATATAAGAAAACATGCACATATTTAATTTTAATTGAAGCTACAGTATAAAAAATGATAAAACTATAAAACAATAATATCAATATGAATTTAAGACCTAGGAAGAAATTTATTCTCCAAAAAAAATTCAATAATTCCCCTAAAACGAGGTCAAAAGTTTATCAAATGATTAAAAATTTGGACACCCTAACTAAAAAATTTGTTTTGGAATCCTTTCGAGACATTATTAGCTTCAAAAAATAGTAATTGGGGTTTCCCTGGGCCACCAAAATGTAGATCTATATGCATTCTTTGATTTGATATATGGTACAGCTCAAACGGACTCACAGATCAAAAGTTATGGTTGTTTTAAGTTCAAGTCATGTTTTCAACTTATATTACACAGTTCATTAATTCATTTAATTTTTATGTAATCCAATTATTACTAAATAACTATTAATTTATAATAATCATAAAATTATTAATTAATATGATTTTTTAATTTATAAGCCATTTTTTACAAAATATATTATATATTAATAACAAATGTGTATTTGGAAGTATCTAAATAATTATTAATAAAATATATTATATTTATACCAAAATAAATATTTTTATATATTAATATATTATTTTTGATCAAATATATTTTTTAATTAAATATAGCCTAATCAATTCTAGGTAAAATAATTGATAAATCCCCATATTAGTGTTTTTTACTCTCAATGATAAAGAACCTCCTTTATTGTCACTTTTTTCTAGTGCTGATAAAGGATCCCCTTATCAGATCTTTTTATTAGTGCTAATAAAGGGAACTCCTTTATCTATTCTTTTTTTAATTGTTCTGATAAACTTACCCCTTTGTCAGTACTTTTTTATTAGCTATGATAAAGCCTAACCCTTCTCAAAACTTTCTTATGGCTGATAAAACCCCCCCATTATCCGCACTTTTATTAGAAATGATAAGTGGGGCCTTTATAACCACTTTTAGCTAGTGCTGATAAATCCTAGAACTATTATAAGCCTATTTTGTAGTAGTGACTTCATTCATGGAGACGGTATAAAATACATAAGCATAATGGCTATTTTCAATTATTTGTGGGATGGAATGGAAGAAAGGTAAATTATAGTAAACCTTTATAAAATCCTTATTATATCATATATTTTCATTTAATATATCCTCATTACCATTCATTAAAAATGGAAATGAAAAAAATACAGCATTGCTTTGTGGAGGTGGAAGTCTACACGTAGGAAAAAGTGAGGTTTTTGTTTTCCCATGCATTGGAAAGTGAGAATGTAGATGTGATGTTCTAAATTCCAGAAGTATAATTATGTCATATGTATCATATATTACCATTAAACCCATTATAATAATATTCCGTTAAATATTAAGGAGGTAAATGAATGGTATCTGTACATAGAGATGGTAAGTCATGCGTAAGAATGAGAAATAATTTCACTACCCATTTGATTGAAAAGAGGATGGATAAAGGTGATGTAATAATCATTATAAATTTAATTATATTTTTATAGATAATTTATTATTTAATGATAAACACCATGAATTTAGAGGAGTTAATGAAGTGATAAAAAAGAAAGAGATTGGATATGGTGATTACCTATTCTTTGAAAGAACTCATTTAAATATCCTCCAAAAGATCCTATTATTAGACTTTTACAAAAACATAAACATTTATAATGTGGATAATTCTAAAGACCCAAAATTTCCATTTAATTTTATTTATTAAATGGGAATTTTACGAGTCCATGAAAATTGACGGCGTGTGATTCTGGGGCCCGAAGTGTCCGGAATGAATTTATGAACTTTTTTTCGGGTACGTTCAATAAATGTGTGAGTGGTTTTTTCTAACTTTTGAACTGGTACTCGGATTGGAAATTTTACGGTATCATTGAAATCACAACGCCAGTATTCTCTTAAAGAGACTTTCACCACGATGGTAGATGGTCTAGGCTGAATGTTAGTTTTTGGGTTTTTCGTGTAAGAATAAAATAAAAAAACTGTGTGACATTTTTATTTTTATTTGGAACACCCAGGTGGGTGTTGGGATGTGGGGTACACTAGAACTAAACCTCCAAGTGAAAGTTATGGTGTGGGGACCACCAGACCTTAACCTCCCATGAAAGTTTATGGTGGTGGGACCACCCGAACCAAACCTCCCAATAGAGGTTATGGTGGTGGGGACCACCTGAGGCCCAAACCTCTCAACTCCCACAATAAATGAGGGAGAGCATCTTCAACTCCTTCTACATTTAATTGTGCCAACCCTCCTTAATTAATTGTTCCAACCCTTGGTATCCCCCTTTTTTAATTTTTTATACCAACACAACACATTAATTGTTTCCAATTAATTACGCCAACCAATTGCCAAAAAATTTAATAGATAAAAATATTTTATTTTTTTGGTTATTCATTTTTTGGAAAATTACTGGAAAAGAAGGATTGGGAGAATTTTGGAGAAAGTTTCTCTAACGAAGAATGCTTACTCCATGAAGAACGCTTTCTCCACGAAGAACGATTCCTCCACAAAGAATGCTGACAAGGAACATCTTCGACTATGGCGAACCAACACACGAGACTAGGATTGGAGGTGTGTGGAAGAAGAGACAGATGTCGACGAATTCCCCTTTTTCCTCATGCCATCATCATCAAGCGAACAAGGTAGGTGTTTAATTGTGTTTGATTATTTGCAGTAAGTTATAAGGTGATTGATTGATTTTCTGCTCTCTTCCATTCTTGATAATTCATTGAAATTCAATAAGGAAATGAACCGCTTACTACCACTCCAAACGTGGAGGGTGTGGGCCAAATGAACATGGCCTGACCCCTCTGTCGTTATTATTTGGTGTATTATTCGAAAAGGAGGAAGGCGATGAAGGCGACGAAGGCGAAGAAGGCAACAGCGCCACCACTCGCGACCTCTGTGACACGCACCACCCCCGTGGCGTTCTGGCCTCTAGGATGAACTGGCCATGCACCCTAGCTCCACGCGCCCTGGCACCACGCCCCAACTGAGCCACCCCGTGGCACTCCGACCTCCCTGCCGAACTGGCCTCATGCCCCGCGGGCCTCCGGCCTCCCAGCCGAACTAGCCCCGCGCCCCGCGGCGCACCTGCCTCCTGGTCGAACTGGCCCAGCGCTCCCCGTGGTTCTCCGACCGAACAATCCCTGTGCCCCCTGCGGCGCTCCGGCCTCCCAACCGAACCGGCCCCGCGCCCCCACGGGGCGTCAACCTCCCAGCCAAACCGCCCTCATCGTGGCCCTCCCTAGCCACCCTGGCTTGCACCACCCGCTGGCCCTCCGAGCCGCCACATCTCGTGCCACCCACGGCCCTCCGAGCCACCCTGGCTAGTGCCACCCGCCGGCCCTCCGAGCCTCCCCAGCTCGCACCGCACGCGGACCTCCGATCTACCGCAGCTCTCACTACCCACAACCCTCCATGCCGCCCCGGCTTGCGCTGCTAACCGGCCCTCCGAGCCACCTCGACTGAGCCACCCCGCGGCTTCATGCCCTCGCGGCCACCAGCGGCCCTCCGTGGCACCTCGTGGCCTGCCGGATCGACCCAACAGGTTGGGCCGCACTACGTGCCCAGTGAGACCCAATGGGTTTGGCTGGGTCGACCCAAATCGGGTTGGCCTAGTCCAGGTCCGGCCGGGTCGATCCGGCCAGGACGGACTAGACCCGGGCTCACTACGACCCCATTTACTTCATTTGGCCATAACATTGGCACCAGACGTCCATTTGATGAACTGTCAATGGAACTGGAAATCATGGAGTGAGACGGCCCCTTTGAGTGATACCACACTTAGTTTTGGATTGGGATGGTGAATGGTCAGGTTGGATCAAAAACAAATCCAATTGGGCCCCCGATAATAAAAAGGATAATAACTCACAGACCGGGCGTCCGATTGATGTGTCATCTGTTACATTGAGACTCCTATGACGTGACGAAACTTTGAGATACTTTTCATGGGAATTTGTGATAACTGGAGTGTCTACCAGTATCTTGTGGAGCAGATCCTCCCAGAGACGAGCGAGCATAGTGCGTAGACCTAGTAGCTGGCTGAGACTAGACAACTGCTGACCGTTTCAACTCAGAGTGACTCAACTAGCCCAGTGGGGAGTGCCTTGGTGTCACGGCAGACCCACAGTGGGGAGAGCCTCTGTGTTGCCGCATACCCACGGTACTCGATAGGAGCAGTACCTCAGCAGGATACGAGGGGGAGAGTGCTTGGTGACGCGACAGACCCACGGTGGGGAGTTCACTTGGTGATGCGGCAGATCCATGGTACTCGACAGGAGGAGTACCTCAGTAGTCCAAGGTTAGTGGGAAGTGCCTCTGTGTGATGCGATAGGCCCACTATACTCGATAATGGAGGAGTTCTCCAGCATCTGAGGTTTCAACAATGTGACTGGGGATATTACTTGATACTACCCCTAGAATAAAATTTTGGTTTGAGCTGAGTCAGTATCTCTGCGTTTTCCTCATGATTTATATGGATTATTTGATAACTTAGGTATATGTATATGAATATACCTAAGTAAGTTTATCTGTTTTTTTCGTACTTTTTGGTTTATCCTTGATTGATTTGGTGATTCCTAGAGGGTCTCGGGGTCCCTATTGAGTACCACTATACTCACCCCTGCACGGGTTATGCCCGCACCTTGTTGTGTTGTATGCAAACGATGAACAATGCTGACTGAGGCTGAGAGTACCAGGACTGGATGATACCCGGGGGTGGACTATAATAAGAGTCGTTAGATGGAGGAGACGGACATGCGAGGAGTGCTGAGGAGGTGATTTGTACCTACCCTTTAGGTAGGAACCTAGGAGGACGACCCAGTTTATGTTTTCCTTTTCTTCAGTTGTACTTGTACATTCAGTTTCTTGTACTATACTGTAGGGATTTTATTCTGGCCCCTTTTATTTGTAGCACTATTTTGTTATACAGTTTTACTTGGTGTTTCATATCCATGTGTGTGCTTTCTTGTGTGTGTGTTTACTGTTTATAAAGGTAATGCCTTCCATGTTTTAGGGAATTACCCCTCTGGTGCTAGTCGCCAGCCCCTGGCCTATGGAAGGAGGGCTTGGGGTAGTCATGACATGGGCCCCAGAGGACAATTCATGAAAATAATGAAGTCAGGAAGTGATTTTGGAAGGGTATGGTTGATCTGGAAATCTCAATATGGTGTCAAGAAGTGAGGGAGGAGGTTCCTTTTTATAATTGAGTGGGGCGAACCTGTTGAATATATAAAAAGTAAAATATAATAAATTCATTTTCTATAAAAATGATTCCAAATGGTTATATATTGAAATATAAAGTATAGTTTTTTAGAAATATGGTTAGTCAATAAAATTTGGATAGGTTTAGATGGTGTTTTAAACATTATCTTTTGGTTTAGCCCTTAATTAAGTAATTTTAACAGTTATTGTGATAATGTCTTTTTTAAACGTAAATGGTTAAAATATAACATATATGGTTAAATTTGTATCATAATTTATAATGATATTAAATTTTTTACCATATATAATCCTTTTTGTCCTAGATAATTATTTTTATGATTTTTAAATATTTGTATAAAATATAATTAATGTGAATTTTGTAACTATTCATTTAATTGAATTTAAAATACATAAATATAAAGTGGAAACTAAAATATAATCCTTTAACAATATAGTAATATGTCATATTAATCTATAAAATTTGTGTAATACTATAACTCATTCAAATTATATTATTTTTAATATTTTTAAAATCATTTATGAAATTTCATATTAATTGAAGAAATATTGTGTCAATGTTGTGTAAGCATTTAATATAATTATATAATTTATATAAATTATTAATAAATTACAATCATGAAAATAATATAATTAATATAAAAATAGATATTTACATTCATCCATACCTTTTTTGTACCTATATGGACAGAGAAGATATATTTAAAACCAAGAGAGTGACATTTGTTTACTCTCTTTTATTTAAATATTATATTGGTTATTTTCATTTAAATGTGTCCATTAAACAAATAAATTTATATAATAAGGTGATAATGGTATAATTTCATTCATCCGACAAGAATTAATTTAAAATTATTATGACATTATCTCTTATTTGAAAACAAGCTTATCCGGATTTACCCTTTACCGAGGTGATAAATTTAACCATAGATACTATTCACATTGTCCAAAAATAAAGGGGACCTATCTACCAAATTTTAACCTTCTGATTCTAAATATGTAATTAATTTTATTAAATTCAATATATATAATTATAATAAATTAATTTAAAAATAATCACACAAAATGGGATGAGACACGCATTTTAGAAAAAATCATTTTTAAGCATAAAATTGGTTTATTATTATACTATGCCTAAAAAATATTATATGAATGTCAAAAAAAAATTAATAAATATATAATATATAAATTTCACTAAAACCATTCACTAATAGTTTCTTATTTAATTAATTAAGATAAAAACACATTATGCACACATAAATTCTTTTCGAGAAACATTTCTTTTACTTTCAAATGTATTTTATTTTTATTTCTAATTCATTGATAACCAATGAATTTATTTTATAAATGTGTAAAAAAAATTAGAAACTTTTTATTCCAATTTATACCAGAAAATTTTACAATTAGTTAATAATAGTGAACTATATTCTGTTTCATTTATAATTTTTTCCATGTTGTGTATTATATCAAATATAGTGTTATTTTAACATATATAGGCTTTTCATTATGACCAATTAAATAATATTTCTCATCACAGTATGAAATTTTATTGGTTTGAAATTTGAAAATTCATTTTGTGGAAGTCTCACACATTAAAAAAATTTAATAAAACTTTCTCCTAAAATGGGGGAATGGAAAATATGAAGGTGATCTGGAATAACACACAACTGGGTTTACAAATAAGAGAACATAAATGGGAAGTGAGAATATATACATGTAAGAGAAAAATAATATCTAAGGACTAATATAGAGTGATATAGAACATGGTTATGATAATGTTATCAACCACAAATCCATAAGTCTTCGATGGTTCACAAGACCATCATTTCATCAAAAATGATTATAATATGATAACATTTTTATTTGAAGTTCCTTTCCTTAGAGTTGGAAAATTATTTTACCATCAAGAAAACGAATATAATGAAAAATACTTAATTGATATATTTCTATTTCATAATAAAAAATTCATCCTTTGGTTGTAATTCGATCAATTTTTACATTATATATTACTCTATGAAATATCAATCCAAAATGTATTTTTTATTCCAAAAGAAAAAAATAAACTTATGAAGGTTCACATAAAACAAAAAAAGAATAACATGTATTCCTCATATCATTAAATTTTAATTGAAATTGTTACCATAAGGTAAGAAAATATATATAGTGCATAATTCTCCATGTTATGAAATAATACATCTTCCACAAAAAAATTACAATAACCAAAATATTCAACATTGATTATTCTAAAAATAAATACCCCTACATCCCTATTAACCTAAATGTCCTAAAAATTAAATAATAATTTATCCTCAAAGGTGGTCTCATACCTTTTAACTTACATAACAAAAATATAATAATCACATTCTAACTAAATAACCACTTGTTAAAACAGATGTTAAACCTAAAAGTAACATATAACTCCAACCAATGAATCATTTCCATGAATGTCATTAGCCACCATGATATATCTTATAATGTAGTGAACTTATCCCAAATATCATGAATCAAATTTATATACTAACCTGAAAGGTAATCCTTATCTTGACCATAAATATCTTGGAAAATATGTCATTGATACTGAATAACACTTAAACCATTAAATATATCTATATACTACTATCAAATTTACCATAATTGATTTAATATAAATCATATAGTAACCCAGTAAAATATTCACATCACCTCAAAATCACATCTCAGAAAACCTTATATGGGGTGTCGATGACCTTAAACATATAAACCCATGATTCTGTCCATACCTCTTAATTTATCCTCATATGAAAACATATATTCTTTTACACTACATATTACATATATAAAATCATAGTCTAAAAATACAATAAAATTAACCAAAGATGACTTAAATCATGTTGTCATCATATCCCTAACCAATTTCGAGTTTAATAATGTTATCCCATTTACTTCATAAATGTAAATAATTTCATTATAACAATTGAAAATTATCAAATAATCATTGAGGAAATTTTAAGGGTTATCTTTCCTTTATTAATTGTTTCTTAAAAAACATCACCTTACCACTAAATCACTTTTCTTGGTTATCCATACAATTAAACATATTCATTCCAATACTATAATAAAATTGTTTCAGTACAATCCTTATACATTTCATGATTATTATAAAAAATATATCCTTAATGACATAATCCATAAATCCAAACACTCAAGTAATTTAATCATTCCACTTTGGCCATGTTAATAACATAATCTTGACCACGGTCCCTTAGATTCGCCTAAAGTATATTTCCTTGATGCTTTGGGTATTCATTTGTGTACTTAACAATCACTTTATAGTTAAAACACTACATATTAAAGGTTTCATTCATACTCATTCATTCATCATACTGATGAACTTTCTCTACACACTTGAAGAAAACTCACATTCCCAACAAGTATGTTCGAGGGTGTTTCTTTCCACAATTATCACATGGGGAAATTTTTTCTTTGTTTTCTTCCTCTTATCTATTTTTCTAATCCATAAAATTTTTCTCTTTATTTACTTCATGTCCATAAGACATGGTGAAAATATTTATTTTTCATGTAAGCACAAGATACTGTGTCTTCATATGATGATAATGATTGGGAAGCTACTACTCTTAAAAAATGGGATTAATACCGTCAAAGAAATTTTCCATCATGCTATTTGGATTACACTCGTAGTACGCAACATGCCTTTCTAACCCTATAATTTTAGCTTAATACATAGAAAATTATCCTCTTACTTTTATTGTATACTTTAGAATTTTATCTCCATATTCGTTATTTATTCGTGGGGAAATTATTTTCCAATAAAAGTTCCATAAAATACTTCCATTCAAAACTATTTATTTCCTCCCAATCCTTAGTGTTATGAGTCAATTACCACCATTGATCTATATCCCATAATATAGGACTTAAATACATATGAACCTTCTAAATTTCATTACATACTATTGTGATAAATATCACCTCTAAGGAACTTATCCATTTTTTAGCTCAAATAGCATTGTGGTCTAATTGAATGATGTTTTTTATTGATTAATGAATAATTTTAGCATTGTTAAAATTTATTTTTGATCAACAGGATTATACATATGGCCATGTTAATTGGTAATAATTTTATTTGGTTTCCCTAGTATAGTTATAATTTATTCAGTACTAGCCACATCTCCCTGTTAATCTTCATTATCTTTTTCATTAGGGTAATGCGTATATAGATTACATTCATTGATACAAATTCCTTTAACTTCACTTATTTCCATATCTAAGAAAGGGAATACAGAATATTAGATGATGACATTATGAATCGTAATATAAAATACCAAAACTATTGAAACACTTAAATTAAATTGAATTTTTAAATATAACTAATCTTAAAATCATAAGCTTCGATTTTATAGGAATATTCTTAAATTAATTCATAAGGTTGTGTTTTGTAATCCATGTTTTCATATATTAAGTTCCTAAAGACTCTACTAAACTTTCTCTAATACCAACTATTAATTACCCACCTCTAGTAGTCTGATGTCATTGATTACATTAATATATTATCACTGGATACAATCAATCACATCTAAATGGTCCAAATAGTTTAGTATTCTTGGTAATATATATACATACTTGAATCTCACACTATATTTATAAACATAAAATACACAACATAGTCAAATTACATAATCTCCATCCATAAAATCATTCCAATATTCATTTTTCACATCCTGGGGAAATGAAGCAATACAAGAGTGAGCTCATATGATCAGTGAGGGTTACATATAATGGAAGTTCATTTGGCAAGAATAATATGGAAAGAATAAATGATGATAAAATAATACCATATAAATAATCACATGACATATAAAATTATTAATTCATTTAATTACAAATTAAATATCACATGAAATCAAATACTAATTACATAATGACGAAATACATCATTTCAGACATCTAAACCATACCATCGAGGCCTTGTGATAAGAATTCTGAAAATTCCATCAAGGCCTTGTTCCAAGAGATCAATATGAATGGTTAAGTCCCCAACCAAAACCTAATATAGTTTTTATAAATATTCCTATTAATTCATAAAGATGTTATAGAAAGTATATTTCATAACATACTAAGTTCAATGCTTTTATAATATGAAAGGGGATACTTATAATTCAATACATAATAAACATAATCATTCATATTAAAAATCTAGCATATTAAATTTTAATATATCCCCTAATAAAACTTATCATAATCCTTACGTTTAATGAATACTTTTTTCATCCTTATAACATATCCCCAGTGGATCATAAGTAAAATAAATGGTTGAAATTTTATATGAATGGAAGTACTATAAAGAGTCCATTTAAATAATTCTTGAAAAACTACTTTTTGACATTGAAAACTAAATTTAAAACTATATATTTCAACAATATTAGGGGAATAATTTTGTTTTAAAATAATCCTTGATATTTTTAAAGGTATTTTCAATTAATTTTGTGGTGATTATTGTAATACATTCCATTCAGTTCTTACAAGTTAAAAAAACTCCTATCACATTTTGAAAAAAATTCAAAAATTACCTCATTCAAAAAAAAGAAAAATCTTTTTTTTTTTTTGAAGAAATAAAAAATGGGAAAATAAATTAAAACCCCATATTATATTATCATATACATCTTTTAAACAAATTATAAAAACCATGGATATGAAATAAAAACGTTTTATGACTGAAGAGAAAAATAAAGTTGATTTTCCATAAAAAATATTTTTGATTTCTTGAGTAATATTTTTTATGAAAATGAAAAGAAAACATGAATTATAAATTAAAAACTAGATAATAGTAATATATATTGGATCTAATATTTAAATATAAAATAATAATCCCACTGGATACGTTAATATAAACAATATTTTTTGAAACAAGTATTTGTGAAATAAACCCTTACAATTGGTTTTACTTCTGTCATATGCATCCAGAACTACTATATAATAAATATATATTTATTATATATATATATATTCTAGATCCATAAATATATATATCAAACCATATATGACTATTGTAAAATATCTTTTCACCCATTTATTAAATATTCATCTTTAAAATCGTTGTTTTGGGTAATAACGTCTTCATTTTTCAAGAATGTTTTTCTCGATAGTTTCAGTTATTATACTTTGATCATGGTCAAATAATATATATAATTTTAATCATGATATAACTAACTTATATTTTATTTATATAAATATTTATAGTTATCCATAAAAGTTATAGATAGAAAAATGAATTGTGTTGTTCACGGAGACCGTAGGACGTACATACACATGAATGTTGTTTCCATATTTTTGTGGATGGAATTAAATAAAGGTAAATAAAAATTTAATTTTTTTGAAAAATTATTTTATAAATTATTTTATAAAATATTTTATTTAAATATCTCTTTTTTACAATACACATAAAATGGAATTGAGAAATAAATTCCATCGCATCATGGATGTTTTTCTCAAACATACACACGAACGACATTATTATTTTTTAATGGATTTGAAGGAAAGAAGGTATATTTAATGTTATAATTTTATAAGTTTAATTATTAAATAGTTATAATTAAAAAATATTAAAATTATGATAATATCCTTCCATAAAATATGGTGGTGTAAAATGAATTATATCTCTACTTGTATATGGTAATCCATATGTACGCACGAGGGATACATTCACTTCCACTTTCATGGAAAATGGGTTGGATAATGGTGAATTAATAGTGATAATAAAATTTAAATATATTTGGTATAATGAGTTTTTTATTTTATTATAAAAAATTGATTTATAGTAGGTAAATAAGAAGTAAAAAAACAATGTGATCATATAAGGTTATTGGAAAAAAAACCCCTTTAGATCTCCTCTTAATGATCTTAGGGTATGTCTTTTGGGAAAACCATAACCACTAGAATATATCCAAGGAAGCTTAGAGGTATTTTTTATTGAATATTTTTCATCTATCAGGCTCAATATATTGTAAATATTTGACATATTATTTTACTTTTAATAATCAAGGTGAGGGGCCCTTTTGAAATTTCAAAAACAATTAAAATAAAATTTAGGCATTCTTTAGAAAAATGAATTAAAATGGATAGGGATTAAAATATAAGGTAGTATATTCTTAAAATAACATCAAAAAATAAAACATTTAATGGGTTATTTGTATTTTTAAACCATATCTTCTGGTTTAACCCATTAATTAACATATATTAACAGTAATTGAGGTAAATTCTTTTCCACTCTAAAAGTGTTATGATTTTAAATATGAGGTTAAAATTGGATCATAAATGGTGAATAGATTAAATTTTTTATCATATATTATTCTCTATATATTATTCAAATATATTTTTTTGTTTTTATATAATTTAATAATACATTAATTTGATAAAACATCATTAATTACAATTATGACACTATTCATTTAATATGACATAAATGAAATAAATAAAAAGTTTTAATACGAATATAATAGTTTAAAACAGTTATAATAGGACATAATAATTAATAAAATTCATGTCCTAGTTTAAATAGTTCTAATTATATTACATTTAATATTTTTAAAATCATTTATTATATTTTTTTAATTGAATAAATATTTGATCGGTGTTGTATTGGAATTTATGTAAATTATATTGTTAATAAAAGTTATAAATAAATATAAATATGGAAAATTATCACATTAATATAAAAATAAAATATTTATATTCATTTATAAATATCTTTAGACACTATATGAATACATAATAGATGTTTAAAACTAAGAGAGTGAAATTTTGTATCTTGGTTTGAAAAAATATTTTATGGGACATTTTCAAGGGATAGTTTACATTAAAAAATAAGATTCAAGGCTATAGTGATAATGGTATACTTAACTTCATTCAAAAATAATTAAGCTCAAATTTTATGATCTTATCACTTAGTTTTAACCTTTATTAACCCGATTTAGCCTTTACTGGGGTGATAAATTTTCCCATGGTTACTATTCATATTGACCAAAACTAAAATGGGCCTATTAAAAAAAATTAATATCCCAATAAAAATATGGAATCCATTTTATCAAATTTAATTTCACTATGTGGCGTAAATTTATTTTAAGGCAATTGTGCAAAACTCAATGAAAGCCAATTTTTAGAACAATACATTTTTAAGCATAAAATGTTTTTATTCTTATCCCATGCATAATAAAATTATATGAATTTTTGAAAATTTATTGAATATATAATATATAAAAATCATTGAAATCATTCACCAATATTTTATAATTAAAATTTTAAGATAAAAACACTTTGCAAGCATAAAAATAATTTTTTTCTGAAAAACATTTCTTTTTCTTTCAAATGTTTTTTATTTTTATTTATAATTCATTGATAACCAATTATTTTATTTTATTAATATGTGAAATATTTAATTTTTATAATTTAGTTAGTCCTATTAATAACCACAAATTTAATATCTAGGTTATAATGGTATACTATATTGCAGTTCATTTAGAATAGGTGTTGTGGGTTGTGTATGTTTTCGAATGTAGTGTTATTTGAAAATCTTGGGGTGTTACAAGTATTTACACACACTACCAAATCCATAAAAAGTATAGAGATATAAAATAAAACTAATAATATATTTTTAAAACATTCATGCAACAACTTCTAGGAAAACATTAGAGTATAGCAGTATAAAGGTAAATATTACACTCCCAACTAGAGATACAAGTGGAAACCAAAACTGACAATTAGAAAATGGGAAATAATAGAGAGATCATAGCTCAAAATTTCTATGGACTACCATGAAAAACATTTAGTGCTAATATATGTTATACTCCACCAAAACTAGGTCCACTTATTTCACCATCGGTCTTCCTATCATTTGTAAAAGACATACTATGTGTGGGAAAAGGTCATGTAGTGGTTAGTGTATACATAACCAGTAAGTTCCCCAAAATTACCAAAAAAGAATCAAAATAGAGTGGTCATATCAACACCTTTAGGTCATGTCAATAAAAACATTAAACAAAACCATAAAAACCTATATATTCTCAACTAGATGCCAAAATAAGAGATAAAGTGGATATTCATCTTCACATCCCTGTTAAGAGGGATGAGTTATCTTACAACTGCAAGAGTCCATAGATTATGAAACAAATTCATGTGTAACCTAAAAAGGCATAGATTTGAGATCCCCTAGATCACTACTACGTTCCCCATGATAAGGTAGAACTATCTACTAACCATGCATCTCTCAACATCAACAGAATTATAGTAGAGGGGCCCACTCATCACTATTATGCTCTATTGTCAAGGGAGTACCAAATCCCATGGAAGAAATTCTCACCATTGTGCCTTCATAATAGGTGACTATAACTCTATATATAGAGAACCTATTCCCTTAGTAATATTGGTGATTACTAACTCTACCTATATTAAAACTACTGGGGACCCACTCCAAAGTACGATAGGGCGGTATTGACCTAGACATATCACTAGCGATCCAACACGATCTCTTCCATCATTCAAGAATCATTGAATGAAATAATTATGCTCACAAAACCTCATGTCATACCTATGATCCCAAATCATAGTTCATAGTAACATTCTATGTGGAAAACTACTCAAGATAGGCTACTCATTGGCCAAATATTTATCCTTAAAGTATGTACATGAGTTAGAAGTCTCTGAGAGGAGTACATGGTGTGTCCTCCTAGGGCACACCATGTGACTAATGAGAAAAACCCCTCTTCATGTCCACTCAAGGTACTCGGTGTGTAAAAGAAAATTTTTGAGTATGTACAAAGGGTCACATTGCGTGTCTCACTTAAACACTTGGGTGTTTCCTTGCCTGCACCCAACATGGATGGTTATGTGAACATACATGGTGTGTAGATAATGTACATGGAGTGAAACAACTTATAGACACCAATGCCTACCCATTCCTGTAAATTTTTTTGACAGCCATGTGCTCATACATATTGCATACACATAGTATATAGTGTGCATTATCCATCCAAACCTGAGCCTATTTCCTTGGATCAGTTCCTATGTACATCATCCTATGACCATGTACATCACCTCATTCACATGAACTTGTTCATGTCGGCGTAAAACTGTGGTATGGTCATGTAATTCTACATGGCCATGTCCTTTTAACATGGGATTTCTTCCCATGTACTTGACCCCACACGAAAGTCCCATTACCCTACTTGTACTATGAGGAATCAACACGTATTCCTCAAAATTTATTCTTCCCCAATAGAAATAAGAAGAGGAATTTTCTCTTGTACAACACGCCATGTAATCGAGAATTCCAAAATGGGAAATCACTTCAATTAACTCGAATGCCTCATTTTTTCACAAATTAACCACTGATCAATCACCATGGGATCCTTATGAATCATAAATCCATCTTAAAACTCCTAAAAATACATATATGGTGATCATGACATAAAATTCAGAAAAAAATCCTACCTCACTATGAAAATGTCAATGATTTGTGTCCCAAGTGATGCATGGAAGCTTCTACTCCTTGATCTTGTCTCAATAACCATCAATTTTGAAGTCTAGAACCACCTCCTACTTTTACTCTCAGTCCGAATGACACCCATTATAAACAACATCTCCCTCTATCATGCATAGAAACTAAATGGAATTGGGTATTCTGCCCCTCTTAATTAATTAATTAAAATTAATTATTTAATTAATTATCACGAATACCTGTGATTGAATTCCAAAATTGTTTTGGCAGTAGCTAACTTTATATCACACCTACACTAATCCCCACATTTAAAGAATTTTTTTTTATATTTATCATATGAGGTCCTAGACCATAGGAAACACATTTATACAGAAAAATTTGCTCACTTTAATTAACATATATTAATATCTTTAATATATTTTCTATGGGGTCCTATAACACCCAAAAAAGTACCAAATCTGGGGGAAATAAAGAGAAATATTTAGAAATATCAAAAGGAGTAAACAAAAAAACTAGAGTTGTTAAATTAACCACTCAATCAGGGATTTCCTCCACCAAAAAGTAAAATCTAGAAAAAAAGGTGGGGGTACTAAGCCTCTATCTGGGATTCACACTCATGGGTCCTCTCCTATATTTTCCCATACTACAAAAGTAATCAAACACTAAGGGATATTCTATCCACACAGGATCCTTTCCTATCAATACTCATTCACCACTGAGTACTTTTAAAGGACATCTACATCATCAAAGTATAGCTTGTCACAAACGATAATATGATTTGAGACGTTAATTTATATACTCAGTTGTGACACATGAAAAAATTCATGCAATTAGTAAAATTATGGGAGAAAGGCCAAGTGGTAAACAAAATCACCAACCAACTGTACAATCTTTAATGACCCAATGAACCTTTTGGATATCTTTCTCATTTGGTTATACTCTACAACCCTCTTTGTGGGGAGAATCTCATTGAAAACGTGTCCTTACTACTCAAAATTAAAAGGCCTAAAACTTTGAATAAATTAAGATTTGTATCTACAATGGTCCATCCTCATATGCTTATAGATCACTCAAACCATTCAGTTCTTCCCAACACCATCTCTCGCCCAATAAAATATGTCCCGCAAATATCATTCCAATATAAGGGTGACTTGATGTTTTTCCCATTAAAGACCTTGGAAGGTTCCATCATGATAATAGGTTCGAATATATCAATTCCTACCAAGGGTGATTGATATCCCCAACTCTGTATGAAGTCCATAACAAGGTTTATTAGCATAGGCACTAAAACCTAGATGGTCTACTCATCCTACCCATTTATCTCCAAGACAAATGTTATGATCATCTACAATTTGGTCCTAAAATCCTCCTGTTGTTCCATACACAAGAATGAAATAGTCCAAGAATAATGTTCACAAACTAACTTCATGGGTATCACATGAAGATGGATGATATTTGACATATAAAACTTCCCAAAACTCTAAACTGACCTCTACTCCAAAATAGAATGATAATGTACCAACTTGGGGAGTTTGTTAACAATATACATGAGGGAGTCATTGTATATCACTATCCACTAAATCCATTCCACAAAGTACACAACTATTCCATCTATCTTCTCCTCTAGGATCTCATAAAGTTGAGTTAATCTGAGTATAACTTTATGTTCAACCTTTACATGCTCGAATGGGGGCATCGTGAAATAAACTCAACAATTATTTGAATGATTCCTTCCCACAAAACTATCCATGAAGGTCTTTGTCCATATATTCCTCACCAATATGTAATTATAATTTAAAATTTACTAAAATTCCTAAAACCCTCCCCACATAATTTGAGCATAACCACTATTTATCACAAGAATAGGATGATGGTATCCCCTACATAAAATCTATCTAGTGAATCGCCTAGGAAAATATGGTGATGTAGAACCCTGAAATATATTTCAACCAATAGAGACTTTCTCACACAGTAAATTTGTGGAAGATTCAACTCTATTGACTAAAGAAAAATAGCATCCCTCCCCTCCAGGGTTTTCTATACGAAAGACAACTACATAGATGCATCCTCCACCAAGAGGGAACATGAATTCCTACATAGGGAATGCACTACTTCATTTTTCCACCCATGATTAAATGCTATCTTGATTTCATAGTAATGAAGGATATCCAACAAATTCCTCAATCTCATTTCAAGATATCTCTAATATAAGATGTACCTAAGAACATGGTCATATGAGAAGATAAAAAAATCCTCACTCCTGAAGTAACACATCTACATCTCTAAGTTAAATATTTCCATTTCCATGACTGATTAGGTCAGGTAAATATACTTATGAGGCTCACTACTTCAACCCAAAAAATCCTACCTACTTGAACATCAATTTTCATCTGATCTCTGGTCTAGTGGCATGAAAAAACACAAAAACCTAGACTCAATTATCTAAAAGACACAGTACCTGAGAACTTACAAAATTCATCCTTATATACTTTAAGAATGTTGAACAAATTATTCTAATAAAATAATTTACTATTCTTCATCATGTTGGTCAAGGGTCTTCTATCATAGAAATTTCCTCTATCAACTTCTAATACCACCCATACAAAACGAGGAAACTTCCCACCTCCAATACAATTTTTGGTGGCACACAACTAAATATGGAACCGTCCTGTCATGGGTCCACTTCCACACACATGTCTAAAAAGAAATATTACATTAAGTGGACATATAGAAACTAGAACCAATGCTTCGAGAGGTTCCACAAAGTTATCACTCTCAGAGCATGTTCACATTCATCCAAAGGTATCATGCATGATACACCTCTAATGTTGAGTACATAAGGATTTCATTGATAAATACCACCTTGAATCAATCCAAGAAGGTTTGAAGGTCCCTCTTTACAAGTATCAAATTCATTATTGGGAAATTCAACTTACTAAAGGGTATCCCCAAGAAGTCAACACAACTATAGTGACATTTAGAATATAATTTAGATACATACTCTTCTCATAGATGGGGTTAGTGTTATCTGATCTAGAGGTCAAAATCCATGAGCCACTTCACCCCAAACCTCTGTTTAAATAATCCATCAATTATTAGGGTTGTAAACTCACTACTGGAAGTCACATGGTTTACTTGATGTCAGTGCATGACTTACCTCTGTCTCTAATCCACCTTGTTTATAAAACCACAAAAGGAATTCATTAGAAAAATAATGGGTCCATGAACCCCCTTATAAGATTATTTTACACCGCACTATTATCTCCCATATATATATGGTTTCATCTAATATACTATCAAAAATATTGGTCATCCCTAAATTAAGGTCTATGCAGAAAAAAAATGATGAGAGGTAAACCTAGAACATCCATAGGAAGGAAGTCCTTATACTCCTACACAATCTCATGAACTAAAAGATCATAAAATCCTTTAGTCTAATGTTTATACTACACAACTAATAAAATCTGATATTTCCTCCTAATCATGATCTAATATTATTTTGTTTGAGATTCCTTCTGACTCAAGAAGAGAAATTATGTTTCATAGCCTCAGGAACAATATAACCCCCACTATTAATAGTCAAGATATACATCTAAAGTAATAAATTGTTCTACACAGAAGAAACCATCCTTTGGCCTCACTTATAGTTATAGAAATATTCCACATGAGGATTTATATCTTCTTAGAGTCATATCAAACTATTGGTAGAAGTGTGATCTCTGATGCCCATATAGAAGCATCCTAATGTAAGGTTTGAGTAAAAAAAATCCACTAGTACCACTAGGACTTGGAAGAGGTATCCATTATAGTAAAACACCGACCTATGTGTAATATAGTTTTGATGAGGGGAAGTGAAGACATCTATCGTTCCTTAAAACACACATGGATCTTCTAGGTCATAAGACCCTACTACATAAAGCTATTGTTCCCTTTGTTCACATGTCATCCACATGTAGGGCTTTCTCTAAGAACATAGAACGTTGAAATGTCCCCAAAAATACAATTTGAAGGAACTAATCTACCACACCACATCATTATCCTCTATGGGTGAAATTCAATCACCCACGTGATTTTTGATCATGTCATAATAATGCACCTTGGTGAGGGAAGCATATATCTTCCTTTTGTGCCTAAGTCACATTAGAATCTCTAAAAGAGGGCCCTACTATCACCCTAAATTTCAATAGGAAAGTATTAATACTAGGACCACCATCAAGTGGGGACCAAACCAAACTAGGAACTCTCACCACAAACTCAAGGTAGTTCTCTACCACCGAAGAAGGGGTTTCAGTCCCTCCATGAAACCTGGGGGATCTCTATCATAGGAAATCATAAGGTTAACTCAGAACAAGTGTGTAATCATTCAGTAAAAATCAAACCAACTAAATATCTATGAAGAATACTATCCCTGAGCACTACTATCTAATTAGTCAGTGCTGACACAAGCTAGAAAACCCATACCTCTAACATAATCCAATCCTCAATTGACTAAGGGTTTGGAATTGATGTAATGCTATAAACCTTCATGTATCATCACCTAGACCTTCTATAGTTATCAAATACATTTTATGTCATTAATAACTCACCTAGTTCACTGGGGATGGATCTATACACTACTAAAAAAGTGGTAGACTACATCGTACCACTTGGAGGAAATATATCATAAAATGGACACTAAAATGAGGCCCCATATCTCAACTAGTCATCGTCATGAAACTATCTCTGAATAATAGTATAGTGTAATTACGAAATAATATTGAAACTGGTCAATAAAAATCATGGCCATATAGTTTATTTGGGGGGGTTAATCATGGGTTAAATGGAAACCATAATCCATTACTATAGAATGCATGTAAAAATATTATCAATAAAACCAATGCCGATATTTATCGATTTAAAAAGTATATTTTTAGATTCATGGAGAATGTATATGTTTTCCACCACAACAACATTAGGTTTCCTAGCCTAAAGGATGAACTTGAGACCCTATAATACCATGTTCATATCTTCCAAAAAAAACCTAAGAGCTAGAAAAACTACAAACTTCAGTCCTAAGTTGAACATCTATAATACCACTAATTCAGGGCCTAGCCACATAGATCCATCCTCACTACCAATAAGCTGAGTGAGACACCCCATGCTGACCTCCAATAGGTCTGGGGATGGATTATAGCTCCATGTTGGCAATAATGAAATGAGGGCCCTTAACCAAAGTATATACATGCACACACACAACCATCTCCATGAAACAATGCAGAGAAATAAAATTAAATTTAACATCTATGGTGTAAACTTACATGAAACAAATTCTAGTAAAATATTAGAATATAGATGTATAAAGTGTCAAAATACACACCCAACTAGAGATATAGGGGGAAACCCAAACTTACAACTAGAAAAAGGGGAAATATTATAGAGAGACCATCTCAGAATATCCTAGGATGACTCCCAAACATATTTAATTCAAATAGATTTTATTCTCTCCTAAAAATAGGTCCACTGATATCCCAATTGATCTTATTTTCATTTACATAATACACGATGTGTGAGGGTAAATCCCCTGTATTTGTGATTATATACAAACCAAGTAGGCTTCGAAAAATAACCAAACATAAAGCATCAAAAGAGAGTGTTTATATTTATAATAATAGGTCATGTCGATCATAACACAATAAAAAACTACAAAAAATCAGGTATGATCTAATAGAATCCCAAAATATAGATAAAGGGGATCTGCATCTCTATATCCCCGCTAAGAATGATGGGTTTTCAAGACTCTCCAAGAGTTCATCACAAATGCCAAAATCCAATCTATAACCTTAAAAGGTACATAGTGGAGATCCCACATCGTTCTAAAATGTTACACATCCAAGTTAAAAAACTGTATTCTAACCATTTATCTTGCTACCTAACTAAAATTGGTTTAGAGGGGCCCTCTACTCGCTACTACACTACATAGCTGACGAAACAACAACTCTTGTGGCAGGCCTACACCCCACAAGAGCTTGATAACGGTGGAGTAAAACTCTATAGATAAAGGACCAATACCATATATAGTATGTATTAGTACCAAAATTATTTTTCTAAATACGGGGGACTCACGCCTTATTGTGATAGGAGTGTACAGACCCCTTCATCTCTCTAGTGATCCAACTTGATCACCACCACTAGTCAAGCATCACCTAAGGAAGAATCCTTCTCATAACACCATGTTTCATACCCTATATTCCAAAATTAAGGACAATTTCATTTTCTACATGAGAAACTATAACACTTGAATATTCTGAGAAATATTGTTTCGAATTAATTTAATCTTTTCAATATTTTTCATTTCACATAATACATAATATAGATTTTTTATATGAAAAACACTATATTTTGATTGTGTTATGCACAAACCCAAGTGGATATTTATCTACATTAAAGACATATATTAACTTGTGTTATATGAAAAACTATTTTTAGATTGTGTTACACACAACACCATGTTCATTTTATAGCTTTGATTTCATGCAAGTCTGAGTTATACCGAAAAAAGAGTATAATATAAAAATTTTATTATTAAATATAATAATAAATAACCTAGCTATTAAATAAGTGTTTATAAATAGTATTAAATAAATTATGAAAATAAAAGGTTTATATTATGAATTCATTTGATACCAATTAATTAGAAATGACAATATGTACCAATTGATTCTAATAGAAATAGTTCTAGTTTTTTTCTCCCAAAGATAATTTTTCTTAAAAAATTAAATTAATTAAAATTAGTGAATGATATTAATGAAATATATATGTTAAATATTCAATCAAATATATTTCATTTTAATACAATTGATTTTATAGTCATAAGATAAGAAGAAACCCAATTTTACTTATAAAACCCTATATTTTTCAATAAAGGGTAATTTTACTACCTTTTAATAGAGAAACCTATTTAAGTATATTTTTTTAAATTATTACAAATTTTATATGAAAAAATAAACATTTTATTTGAAATTTTGATTTTAAATTTACCTTGTTTGATCTTTTTGTATTTTTATATTATGTTTCATGTTTTGATGAATAATGAAAATACTGAATTTTAATTTAAAACAACTTTTCCATTGAAATATTTTTTTTTCTAATTATATGTATTATTGGTTTTAAATTATAATTATATAATATTATTTTTTTTTAATAAAATTTAGTTCATGGAATTATTTTCACATTGAATTTTTATATAAAAACTTGCCAATCTTTTGGACATTTTCACTTTATAACCTCTTTATCTCGTTATGTCAATGAGATTTATTTTAATTTAATTTCTACTATTTATGTATTTTTTAATTATGAAAAATGGATTTAATATTGTTAGTTTAAAGGGAAAAATTATTGAAATATTTCTTTACCATTTTATGAACAATATGAATAGTAACTTTAGTAATTTTTTATTACCATAGTTAAGGGTAAATCAGGTTATTTTAGGTGGAAATAATATTATAAATATGATATAACTACCCTAACACATGAAAAAATGTTATTGGATGTGGTTAATTTGACCCTTTACACATAAAAATCAAAATTTAATAATTTAATGGACACCTGTCCAAGAAAATGAGTTAAATATTACTAAACTCAAAGAGAGTGACATAATGTCACACTCTTACTTCTAATAAATATAATATTTTTAATATGGGGATAAATAGAAGATATTCTATACTATATATATCATTATGAAATATAAATTTTTTATCTACATCATAGAAATTTATTTTTAATTTTTAGTAATGAAATAATTCTCAAAAATAATTACAAAATGATGATGCGGTAATTATTTAGTTAATGAAACACTTAAATAAATGATTTTACAAATATTAAAAAAATATAACATGACTTAATTAATGTTATATAATAATTTTATAGGAGAATAAGATATGTTAGGTATGTATTAAACTAATTTTATGGAGGTAATATTACTGTCTTTCTTTTCTTAAAGTCAATTTTATGAATAGTTTTAAAATTGACTCTTTTGATTTTTTATGAAAATAATATTTTTTGAAAAGAATACATTATAAATTATTTTGTAAGAAAAAATAATATTATATAAGTACAAGGGTATGATATATTTTCCAAGAAACATAAATTGCCCATTTATGTTCCAATTGACACTTTATAAGTTAAAATTACATCCTCTTATGATAAAAAACGTTGTTACCATGGTTAAAATTGAAATGGATTAACTAAAGATTAATCAAAATGATAAGGTTTAAAATAACATAAAAACATTTGTAAAATATATTGTTTGATTATATTAAAACCCATAATATCTTGGATTCTAATAAATTGAATTTTTTAGGTAATTGGATTGAGATTAATTTTATTAAAAATTAATCTTTTGGAAAATTCCAAAAGTGACCCTCTCCTATCTTATAGAAGGACACCTCCTCCATCAAATCCTTTGATGAAATTGAGTCATCAAGATTGACCAGAAACTAAATATTTATCTTCTCCACTTCTCTATCCACATTATAGATGTGTTTTTCTTTCAAAAGGACAATATCCATAGTCCTTTATAGGAGATCAAAAGGAGCTGTTCCAAAGAATAGGTAATCACTCTAACCAATACTTCTCTTTTTATACTCTTATATAATTCATCAAAATGTATAATATATACATCATAAAATATTAAATTCATAATCCTAAATATTCTAAAATTTTTATTATTATAATGAGGACCCCATTATACATCCATTTCCCATAAAATATGAAGTGAATGTATAGCTCGTGTGCATGTGCAGCTTACCATCTCTACGTAGTGATACAATTCATTTTCCATCATTATATTTTATGAGTGAGAATTATGATGGGTTTAAGGTTTATAAATGATATTTAAAATATAATTATACTTCTATAATTGTAATATAATTTCAACCTTTTTACCATCTAATATTTTGGTAAATAATAATGTCTCTCATCCGTGCATATGGCTTATCATCTCCAAAATGCGACATGATTAGTTTCCCATCAATATTTCACATGGGTGACACTAATGATGAATTTTAAGAACATAATATATATATATAACATAATAAAAATTATTTAATTATAATATATCATGTAATTTTATTTATTTTATTATGATAAGAACATGAAAACAACATTCTTGAGTATGTTCGGCCTACCATCTCTATAAAAGGTAAATTTTATTTTCAACCTTTAAATATTATGAATCACCATAATTACATATATGATAAATTTATATGATTTTTATGTCATGGTCATAATTATTTTTATGATTAAGTAAGTATCTATTTACAAAAACCAGAGATAAAAAGTCAAATACATGTGAAAAACAAATATGATATTATTTGAAGCGTAACATTAACATAGAATTATCAATAAATGAGTAATAAGTATTAATAATAAAACAATATATGGAATTAGATATAAAAATATGGTTATTTATATATGTATAATAAAATTATATTTATTATACATGGGGATTTAACCGTTATTAAGAGATTAAAGATATATTTTTAACAAAATTTTATCTCACTTTTTATTTTTGTGAGATACCAACCATATTCACCACTCACTTATTTTGTGTGGTGAATATATACTGACTAATAGAATTTTAATTCATTAATTCAATTTATTTAATTATATTATAATATTTAATTGATGTTATTATTTTTATGTGGTTAAAGATTCTAAATTTACACAAGTAGTAGGGGATTTAAGACTCAATTTTATTTCTATGGGACACATGCCTTATAAAGTACTTATTTCATCTACATGGTGTATATACTTCCCATGAATATGTTTTATGAGTATCATCTAAAAGACTGAGGTATTTTTATACCCATATAATTTTCTTTATTTCTTGGGGAATAAATATCTAATGGTTATAATTTGATGAGTATTTACTTCACAGTCTCATCAATATTTGGGGTTGTTTCATTTTAAGTCTCAATAAGGTAATATTTATCTTACTTGTACATGTTTTATAGAAATGTTTTCTTTATCATACTATGTATGTTTAAATTAATTTTTACCCATTTTTTACTTTTTACTACATGGTGTTAATGGAATATTTTTATTGTTTCCAACCGAGGATCTTTGTGTCATTTCTAGAAAAATTATGAATGGAATGTTTTTAATGTATACGACATGAACAGAATTTTCCACCATCATATATTATTAATGATTTGAAGCTTCCCTTATAAGATTAAAAATTTATTATCAATGAAACTTTTTCCTTTTATAATTGTGCATCATTTTATGTTTGGAAAAAAGTTTTCAAAGCAGAAAGGATATTTTTTGACAAGATTTATTTTCAAGTGTTATATGAAAATTATTTTCCATAAAAGATAATGTTATTTGATGTGTTTTATTGGGGGTATCCTTAAATTCCACCATTATTAGTCTTTCTAATAATGGTTTATGTTTATGATATAATATAATTTATGAAACCGATTTCTTTTATATGTGTTATGTTATGATTTAATGATGTTTTTGAAACCCATTTCATTCCATGGGTCAAGATATGATGAATGGTTTATTCTATTATGGAACTCATAAGTATATTTTTTTTATATAATGGTTCATACCTATATATCCCTCTAATTCATTGGATAAATATTTATGTCTCTTGAGATACTGATGGGAATCAAATTGATGGGCTTGAACCATAGTGGTAGATGGGGAAACCCAATCCACTATGGGAAAATGGGTAAACTTTATCCCTTACAATGAATTTCATTTGAATGGGGATAGTGGCATGTCATATCTAGTTGGTGTAGTCACCATGAAGTTCCTGGTTATGTTTTACAAATTCTCTTTGACTTATAATGAATTATATTACAGGTTTATGTGTCTTAAAAAAATCTTCATATTTTTCTTACGTTATGTTTTTAGAGATTATCATTCTGATTCTATTATGATTCATATCTTATGATTGAAATTATTTTTTCCATTATTCATTTTTATGATATTTTATTTCTATGATATGATCTTTTAATAATATGATCACGTTCTCATACCCTTATTTTAATGTTTATACTTATGTACTTCCCTTGTTTACCCTTACTGAGCATATGATCTCATCCTTTTTATTATGTTTTATTTTCCCTAGGTTACAAAGATAGGATTTAGGTAGGGGTGATAAATAGGGAGATGTTTGTGTGAAACGTTGAAAAATTTTTTCCAGAACATAATTTTTCACTCCATGTTTCCGAAAGAACTAAAATAATACGGTCTTTGGGAATATTTTTTTCTAATTTTTAAATTATTCAGTAAAAATGTTGAAATTTTGATTTATGAAAAGTGAGGGTTACTATAGTTGGTATTCAAGTAATTTTTTATTCAACCATTAGAAAATCAGATGGGAAAACATTAGTTATATCCTTAGGGATATTTCTAAGGATATTTCTAGGTATGTCACCATAGAAAATTATAAGTATAGCTTATAATCCTGTATTTTTTGTAATAATCATAAATAACATATGATTAAATATAAGGTGTGATAGATTGAAATATCATAAGTAATTTTCCTTGATTATGTGGTTCTACCACTTTGATTAGTTTTTACCACAATATGCTTTCCTGTTTTAGTAAGTGGAAGGAACCCAAAGGAACCATGTTTGTGATGAATTTGATGGGTAATTAAATTATTATCCTCCTTAAAAGTCGAATGTTATGGGGGTTGGAATTAAAAATCCTTTTTATTCTCAAACAACTTTATCAGACTATTAAAAATACTATAATTCCAAATGAGAAAATGTGGAATAATAATATGTTGATTCCTTTACGAAGAAAAATCCACCTTCCTTCATGGGAAATTGTAATCCACTAATGTGAAAGAAATGGACCAACACCACTGAAAAGATATTTTTCGTTCCCCAATGTTTAAAATATGAGTACATTATTTTTCCTATAAATCAATTGGAAGGTGGAGTAGATCAATAGTGTAATAGTATTAATAATTTGTGGAAACAAGATGAGATTTACACCATTTAATAGGGTGAGTTAAATATCTTATTTTTTTATAAGTAATTTATTCATATTCTTTGTATTAAAATGGAAAAGTAATTAATTGAGCTAAATAAAAAGAATTATGATTCTATTGGAACCTTTGAAGAAAATTTTACAAGACTTGCGATGTACATTTCTGGCATTATCATCCAACCTAAAAGTAAGTTATCTATAAGGGACTTTAGTCATTATGAATAAATTTTCATATGTTACATAAGGGTGGAAATGGATGTTGGTTTTATGTATAATCCTCATGGTTTAGACAAGAAAAAGAATATAGAGTTTGAAAAGAAAATATAAAAACCATAGAGAGTATAAGAATATTATTCGTTTATGTTCAAAGTGTATGAAGAAGCATGGTAGAGGTTGTTTTAAGGGTACAAGTATATTTTTTATTTGTGGAAGTATAAGTCATATATAATTATAATATCGATATAATGAGTAGAAGTTAACAAGTTATTATAATAGAGAGAAAGATATGAAGAATGAACACTAAACACTTAAATGCCTCAAGTGTAATGAAAATAGGAATTATGCTAATCAATTCACAAATCCAAGGGATAAAGATGATGATTTATGTTATCAACCTATTAAATCCAATAGAAAATTGAAATCTCATGCGATTAGTATTGGCAATATGGATTATAAAAATGAAGTGGTGAAATGATTGTGTATTTATGTAATGAAATTGAGGAATAATGTTGTAGATGTACTTTTATGGTATTATGTAATAATGAAATATCTATGCATTTCTCCACTATAGTTTTCCCATTAGGATTTAAGATTATATGATGAATGGTACTTGTAACTATGAAAATTTATTGAGGTAATAAGTTGTTTTTTGGAAAAAATGAGATTAAGGGAAGGATAACCCTAAATATATGCATGTTTCTTAGATAACAGTATTTGGATAAAGATATTTTGGATATGAATAATTTAATTGGACAGTGCTGATTTCCTTAGAACTAATTAAGGATTTTTTTTAAATGGTTTATGTTGTTAGGGATAATGTTTAAAAAAAATTGGACTTCAGTAATATATCCAGTAGACTTTAGAATACAAAAACATCCATTTTTTCAATAAGTATTTATGGTAATTTAGGTTATTACCTTGTTTCAAGAGAATAAGTTATGAAGTTATTCTCATGTTTTAATTGTGACAACTAATAATTAACTTTTTATATATTCGGGATAAATTTTAATTTTATTCATTAAAATTAATTATAATGATTCGTAATTTCATCTTTCTGAAGGGTTATATGGTTAACCAAAGGTGGAATGGTTTACTTTTATCATCGAATGATATTTTTAGAGATTAAAGTATTATATAACTATATATATATATAGTAATATTGGATAACTTATGATAACATTTTTGTGGTGGTAAAGATTAATGGAAAGATCAATCATTATATTTATGGATATCATTATCCTATAACGCTTTAGGAAGGAAAAATTCAACTTTATTTCTTGGAATAAGAGATGAAGTGGAAGTTGATCAAGGGACAATAAAGCGTGAGGTTTTCCTGAGATCAAGTAAGTACATCTTCTGAAGAAAATTATTCCACTTTAGGTAAACGTTTAATCAAATAAAATTTTGTCCTATTATCATCATTTTTTATGATATCAATGAACTTTTTCAACCCTCCTTGGGTTATGGAATTGTGATTTTTAACATTATCCTAACCATGTTCTCTATCACTCTCCATCATAACATGATAGTTTTCTCTTTTATGTCCATGTTTTTAATTTCCACCTAGTTTCTATAATATGTAATCTGAGTTATGAGTTATTTGGGTAACCTTCATGGTTCTAAATTTCATTTTCAAAAGATAGTTTTAGTAATCATTTTTAAGGAGGGAGATTCTTTAATGGGAAGATTAAAATATTAAACCTTTGATAACCTAGATGGATTTTGAAGGAGAAATTAATTTTATGGGGTGTATAATGTGATAACCTAATATTTAGTGATATATATATTTAATTAATTTAGTCGTTTCAACATTTTTCATTTCACACAATACCGAATATATCTTTTTTTATACGAAAAAAACTATGTTTGGCTCACTTTACATGCAACCCCAAGTCAATATTGTGCTATGTGAAACACTTAGATTAGTATGAGGTATAAACAAAACAATTCTGGGAAGATGTTACACACAAATACATGTTATTTTGAGATCTTTTATTGAATGGAAGACCAAGTTTTACCTGATAATACTATAATATTAAAATATCAGTATATAATATAATAACAAATTAACTGGACATTTAATTAGTGGTTATAAATAGAATTAACTATGTTATTAAAATATATAGTTTATAATATGAATTCATTGGTTACCAATTAAATTAAAAATTAAAATATATACCAATTGATTATAAAAGAAATAGTTTCATTTTTATGCTCCCTAATACATTTTTTATTAATAAATTAAATTAATTATAACTTATGAATGATATTAATGATTTATATATTTTTTATATTCAACAAAATATTTTTTATTTTCATATAATATATTTTTTATTAATATGATAAGAACAAACCCAATTTTATTCATAAACACCTATATTATTCAAAATGATTAATTTTACAACCTTTTAATGGAGAACCCCATTTTAAATCTAATTTCTCGCACATTTATAATTTTTATATGGCC
Organism: Viscum album; assembly: GCA_963277665.1. Classification (NCBI taxonomy): domain Eukaryota; kingdom Viridiplantae; phylum Streptophyta; class Magnoliopsida; order Santalales; family Viscaceae; genus Viscum; species Viscum album. Next base: position 1,210,739,180 of record OY728161.1, on the reverse strand, counting down.
AAATAATACTATAATTTTAAATAGTGATATAAAAATTTACTTGGATTGTATTTTTGGTATTTTTCTGGTAAGTTTCATGTTTTGATGAATAGTGAAGATATTGAATTTTAATTGAAAACATCATTCTCATCAAAATAATTTACAATGATTAATTATATATTTTATTAGTTTTTAATTTTAATTAGATCCAATTTTTATCATTTAATCCAAATTAGGCCATTGGAATCATTTTCACATTGAATTTTGATATAAAACATGTCAATCTTTTGGATGTTTTCACTTTAAAAATGACATTTCTTATTCCTTCAATCGGTTAATTTAAAAATATTTTTAGAAAATTATGTGTTATTGATTATGAAAATTGGATCTCATATTTTAAATAATAATTTTCAAATTTATTAAATAGATCCCTTTTTATGGAGGCAATATGTGTAGTACCATTACTAATTTTTACTATCAGGATTTAGGGTAAATCAGGTAATTAAGGGTTGAAATATTATCATAAATATTATAAAATTATCCTAACACTTTCCCCAATGTTATTTTATAAATTTAATTTTACCCTTAATACATACGGATTTAAATTTAATAATTTAATGGATACTCCCCCAGGAAAATGTGTTAACTAATATTAAACTCAAAAGGAGTGAGAAAATGTCACACTCTTAATTTTAATAAGTTTAATGTTTTTAATATCAGGATAATTAAAATAAATTCTACACTATATATACTATTATGAAGGATAAAATATTTTTCTACATCATAGAAATTTATTTTTAATTTATATTAAATACATATTTTTGATAAATAATTACAAAATGATGATGCAATAATTATTCAATTAACGTTAAAATCAATTAAATGATATTATAAACATTAAAAGAAATATAATTTGACTTAAATAATTTGATATAAGTATTTTATAGAGGATTATGACATGTTAGGGGTGTATTAAACTATTTTTTTTGAAGTAATATTGTTGGATTGATTTTATCAATGCAGTGTTATGAATAGTGTCAAAATTGACACTTATAATATTTTATAAAAATAATACTTTATCAAATTATTTAAAAATCATAAAAATATTAAATAAGTACAAGGGGATAAAATTATCATGACCGGTCCTCAGGGCCCGTGCCGTGACAACCCCAACCCCGCCTTCCATAGGCCAGGGGCTATCGACTAGCACCAAAGGCGTAAATCCCAATAAAAGGGAAGGCATTTCCAATATATAAGTAAAGAAACACAACAGAGTATGCAAGATGAAGTAAACACTAAGTAAACTGAGTACAAAAGTAAGTGCTGGAAAGTAAATGGGCCAAAATACAAACCCAATGGAAAGTACAGTACAAATGAAAAGAAATTATGGCAGCAGTAAAGTAAATCAACAACCACCGAGTCGTCCTCCGGCTATCCCACCTAAAGGGTGGGTACAGATGGTCTCCTAAACTCCTCGGGTCCAGGTACCATCCCGCTCCACAAGACTCCTCCTCGATCAGTGTTGTCTGTCATCTGCATCCGACATAACATAGTGCAGGCATAGCCCGTGTAGGGGTGAATATACGATACTCAGTAGGGACCCTGAGACCCCCGAAGGTCCCCAAGAATCCAAAAATGATAAACCACAAAGGAAAGATACAAACACAAAGTATCAACCAACTCTACTTAGGTATATGCCCATACATATACCTAAGTCATCAATTCCAATTCGGCTCCAACTCAAGAGCCCAAGTACAACCCAGTCCACACAGGAAAGCACAACCCAGTCCACATAGGAATGTAAGTCAATCATATAGATGATATTGTTTGAAAGTGAAGACTCAACTCACAAAGGTATACTACTCGCGAAGAGGGTGGAGATGATATTTGTAGCCTCTGAATCATCTCCCTTGCCGAACCCACAAAGGATCAAAGCACAGAAGTCGTCGCTGCCGAACCCACATAGGATCCTAGTACAGTAACCATTGATGCCAAAACCACATAGGATCCTAGTAAAGTCGTCATCGTTTCCAAACCCACAGAGGATCCAGGTAAAGTCATCCTCGCTGCCGAACCCACGTAGGATCCAAGTACAGTCGTCATTTTCGTCGCAGCCGTAGCCACCTCTAGGGTTCCCGCACACAGCACACTTGATTCCAGGAGGGTCCGCTCCACGAGCCAAGGGGGTCTCTACATCAACTGTCAGGAAGTCTAGTGTTTATGTATCCCAATGTTCCGTCTCGTCAATAGGAACTCAACGCAATAGATGGCGTGACAATCAGATGCCCGGTCTTAGAGATATTGGCTTCTCTTTCCCAGAGGCCCAGTTAGAAATATGCTCGTTTCTAACCCGGCTGATATCCAAATTCATCCAAAACTCACTTAGAGTATCGCAAAAGGACCGTCTCGTCAATACTGTCCCAATTCCGCAAACGGCGCGTCGATCGGACGCACGGTCCTTAATTTATTCATGTTTAAGTGAATAACGGGCCCGACCCGTTTAGCCCAGTGGGTCGACGGGTCGGGTTGTCCCAGTTTGACAGGTCCGACCTATCAGGGGTGTCAAATCAATTCGAAGAATTACATAACTCGGCCCGAAGGGGTGTGGCCCGGCCTGATGTGGCGCGGCCCGACCCGAAGTGGCACGGCCCCGCCCGAAGTGGCGCGCCCCTGCCCGAAGTGGCGCGGCCCGGCACAGCGGGGCATGGCCCAGCCTAGACCGGCGCGGCCCGGCTGGGTGCGCGGCTCGGTTCGCTTGGCCGAAACCGAGCAGGCTCCAAGGGGGGGGGGGGCGTGGCCCCACTAGTCTTCTGCCCCTGCGGTGCCAGGCGGCGTCCGCCTTCCCCAAACCGGCTGGATAGTCCGGTCGGTCTTCTGTGCACGCCGTCGTGTGTGGCCTGCATGGGTGGGACACTGTTCTTCACCGCGGTGCCCTACCAGCGTCACGGTCTAGCACTGCCCACCCGGCCGATGGGCCGGCCGATCCTCTAACGCGGTTCCCTCCTGGGGTCGCGGCTCCACTTCGCCCGGCCGCCCGATTCTTCCGCAGAAGCGGCCAGCATTGCGGCCCGCGGTTCATTCTGCACAACTGGTGTGACGACACCGGTTCCCTTCGTCTGGATCCTGGCAAGGCGCGACAGCGCCGTGTTTTTCCTCCACCTCCGGTTGCCAATTCCAAAGAAATAAAGTTCCAGAGGAGGGTTTTCGGGCCGTGTTCGTTCGGCCCGCGCCCTCCAGGTTAGACGGTATCACATGGCCAAGAATACACAAGGATCACAAAACACAACAAAAAAATATTATTCTCAATAAAATTGAATCAACACACCCTACCTCGATACTCGATGTAGTTCACTGGGCATCGCGGAAGATGGCGTCACGGGGCGAGGTTTCGTAGAGGACGTTGGCGTGCGTCCAAGGAGGGAACGACGTTTCCACACTAGTTGCGAAGAGAAGAGGGAAAGGCACATCGTTACTCTTTATGTTGACGACGTTCTTTGTCGAAGAGATGGCGTTCTTCGCGGAGAGGATGACATTCTTCATTGAGGATGGAGTTCTTCAAAAATACTAGAGTTCTCCCAATTCCTCCTCACACAACAATTCAAACCAAAATAAAATAAGGCTTCTCCTTATTTTATTTTATTTTTCCATGCATTAAAAATTACAAAATTCAAATACTAATTCACTTAATTAATTAAACTATGATTTTTATAATTAATTAAGTTTTAGGTAGAAAGTTTTAAAGAGGGAGAGAGGGAATAGGAAGAGTTACACAATTAAAGGATACATAAATTAATGGGGAGTTACCATGTAATTAACATGGGAGTTCATAGGGGGTTAAGGGGTTATGGAATGTGAAGAGGGTGGTCTCGTATGGGTCCAACCTCCCACATAACCACACATCGGAAGTGGGGTGGTTGTGAGCCCCACCAAAAACTTCCCATGGGGATGTTTAACTTCCATGTATAATAAAATAAAATTGTACACAATTTTATTTACTTCTTATTTAAACCCCAAAATTTAACTCTTTATCCCATGAAAATGCAATTGTGGTAAAGTTCCACTTGAGCAATTACCAGTGTTGTGAGCTCATTGGTGCCCTTAGATTTCAATTCCGATCACCGGTTCAAATGATAGAAAAACCCGCTCTTTTGTTTACTGAACATACCCAAGCTAAACTTCGGAAATCGATTCCGGGCACACCGGGTTTCGAAATCAGGTGCCGTCAGAAACTACATGCTCTTAAAATTCAAAAGTATTTTAGAAAACATTTTCCTTGAAATTTCATTGTAATTACATTACTCCCACCTCAGGGATCTGTGTCCCCGTAAACCTACATTATAAACTATGAAAAAACATGATGGTACTGTGCACACATCTGAGCCTCCCACTCCCATGTGCTCTACTGGAGGTTCCCCTGCTACCAACGAATGCTCAACAGAGGAATCGACTATCCACATAGGACCCGATCTTGTCGATCCTCTCTCTCCACTGGGACCTCCGCAAATGTCATCCTGTCATCGATTTACAGCTCCCCGTGATCAATGATATGCGTCGGGTCATACATGTATCTCCTCAGCTGAGATACATGGAATACGTCGTGCACCAGGTGCAATTGAGGTATAAGGTTCAGGCGATAATCCACCTCACCTACCCTACTGAGAACTTGGAATGGTCCAATGAAGTGTGGAGATAACTTTCCACCCTGGCCAAATCTCCGTAATCCACGTCGAGGTGAGACCCGTAAGAAAACGTGGTCGCCATCCTCAAACTCCAGTGGTCTCTGCCTCCTATCAGTATAGGACTTCTGTCTGCTCTGTGTAGTCCTCATCTGCTCCTGGATGATCTGCACCTTCTCTATCATAGCCTGAACCATCTCTAATCCTACGAATGCTGACTCCCCAGGGTCAGTCCATCACAGAGTTGATATGCATGGTCGGTCGTCAATGCCTCGTATAGTGCCATCCCGTTGGTGGAGTGGTAGCTGTTGTTGTACGCAAACTCCACCAAGAGTAAGTGATCCTCCAAGCTGCGACCAAAGTCAAGGACACATGCACGGAGCATGTCTTCGAGTGTCTGAATGGTCCTCTCCATCTCACAATCCGTCTGAGGGTGAAAGGCGGTGCTCAGGCATAGCTGCGTCCCAAAAGCCTCCTGAAACCCCTTCCAAAGTCGGGAAGTAAAGAGAGCGTCTCGATCAGATATTATAGATGATGGAATGACATGAAGTCATACGATCTCTTGAACGTAGAGGTGTCCTAAGCTCTCCACTGAGCCCTTCTCTCTGATGGGTAGGAAGTGGGCTGACTTGGTGAGTCAGTCGACAATCACCCAGATGGAGTCGTGTCCTATGGAAGTACGAGTGAGCCCCGTCACGAAATCCATGGATATCCCATCCCACTTCCACTCTGAGAACTCTAAGGGCTGCATCAAGCCTGCTGGTACCTTGTCCTCTTCCTTCACCTACTGGCAGGTGAAGCATCGCGAAACAAATCTGCCACAACCTTCTTCATACCCGGCCAACAGTGCTGTTGTCTGAGATCCTAGTACATCTTTGCCACTCCTGGATGTACCGCCAAAGGGGAAGTGTGGAAATCCCTCAAAACATCCTCCTGTAATGAAACTGGTACCATGGTACATCCCCTGAAGAGGATAACGTGCTCTCCTCCTACAAAAAATTCATCAGGTGCCTGTCCTGTGGATATTTGTGCTCGTCGCATCTCACAGTCAACATCCCCACGTTGTGCCTATCTGACCCGCTGAAGTAGTGGAGGAGTGACTCTTAGTGACTGTAGAAAGTCTGCTCCATCTCTATCCATAGAGGATATCTGCAACACGGAAAGTTGCTTCGTCGCCTCTCCAAGTAGCTGAATGCCCGATCTCCTGATGAGAGCATCAACTACTACGTTCCCCTTCCCAGGAGTATAGAATATCTCAAAGTCATAGTCCTAGAGGAACTCAAGCCATCACCACTATCTCAGGTTCAGGTCCTTCTGTGAGAAGATGTACCTGAGACTCTGGTGGTCAGAGTAGACTGTAAAGCGCTCACCCATCAGATAATGCCACCACATCTTCAAGGTGAAGACCGCTGCTACTAACTCCAGGTCTTGGGTAGCATAGTTCTGCTCGTGCTGCCTCAACTTTCGTGAACCATAAGAGATCACCGCCTGATCCTGCATTAGGACACACCCAAGTCCGGTCCCTGATGCATCGCAGTAAACTACAAACCCAACGCCCTCCTTTGGTAGCCTCAAGATGGCTACACTGGTCAATCTATGTCTCAGCTCTTGGAAGCTCTGCTGACATCTATCTGACCACATGAAGGGTTTCCCCTTTTTCATCAAAGATGAAAGTGGTGCTGCAACTCTGGAGAATTCTGGAAAAAATCTCCGATAGTACCCAGCCAGACCTAGGAAACTCCACACCTCTGTCGCACTCTTGGGTGGATCCCAAGCAAGTACTTCCTTGATCTTCGCAAGATCCACTGCAACTCCCACCTCAGAGATGACATGCCCCAAGAAGTGGACCTCTCGAATCCAGAACTGAAACTTCAAGAGCTTACCATAAAGCTGGTGCTCTCGAAGTGTGTCCAGTAAGAACTACAAGTGTTAGGTGTGCTCCTCCTCAGTAGTCAAGTAAATTAGTATGTCATCAATGAATACTACGACAAATCGATTGAGGTAAGGCTGGATGATCCAGTTCATGAGACTCATGAACACTGCTGGTGTGTTGGTTATGCCGAAAGGCATAACCCAAAACTCATAGTGGCCATACCGACACCTGAAGGTCGTCTTCTTCACATCCTCATCTCAAACTCTGAGCTGATGATAGCCTGACCTAAGGTCTATCTTAGAGAACCATCATGCTCCCTTGAGATGATCAAATATGTTTTAAATCCTTAGAAGTGGATACTTGTTCTTCATGGTCACTTTTTTTAAGTGACGGTAGTCGACACACAGTCGTAAGCTCCCATTTGCCTTTTTGGCGAATAAAATCGATGAATCCCAGGGTGAAACACTAGGTCCGATGAATCCCTTTCCCTGAAAGTCCTCAAGATGTACCTGCATCTCACAAAGCTCTGCAGGAGCCATCCGATATACTGGAGTATATATCGGGGCTGTCCCAGGGTACATGTCAATATACAAGTCCACCTATCTGTGAGTAGGTAGTCCTGGAATGTTATCAGGAAAAACGTTCGTGATCTGATCAACCACAACTGGAAAACTTTGACTCCGCACATCAACCGCTCCGAGAATTAGACTAGCCAACTGATGTGTGATCGGCTGTCCTCTCTTTTGTGTAAGTCCATCCTGCGCTGCAAAGGCTCCCTTCTTTCCGGTGAAGGTGAACCTGCTCCCATCTGTGCAAACACGCTGCACTTTGCGCCAAATATATTCGATCTAATCATAGACTGTAGATAACCAATCCATGCCCAAGATGATGTTGTAAGGCCTCGATGCCGCTAAAAGAAGATCCTATTCGAAGCCCTCACCTCCTGGAGTAAGCTCACACTACCGACACCAGTGTGTAATCATCAAATATTCTCCCATAAGATTCTCTATCCGTAAGGATCGAGCCAATGAATCTGTCAGAATCTCAGAGCTCCGAACAAGGGCAGTGAAAATGAAATAATGACTCACTCCTATGTCAATAAGAACTGCAGCAAGGGTGGAGTAGACACAGATAGTACCTAGAATCATCTCAGGTGCACTGTGGTCGTAAGCCTCCACTGCCTGAAGCTGAGCCTGCCTCTGCCTGCCAGATCCCTGTGGTCGGGGTGGACCTTCTGGTGGTGGTGGTGGTAGAGTATCGAACCATCGCCTACCACCTGTTGCTCGGCCATCTCCTCTGCCTCGTCTGCCTTCTCCTTGCGGACCACCACAGTCGAACCTCTGCCTCTGCCTGGGTGGTCCCTCAACCATTTTTTGCTCCTCTGCATGGAGGTTCGGGCAGTCACGAGCCATGTGGACCTACCTTCCCCATGCATAGCACTGACTGCCTTTCGTATAACTGGCTCTACTGCGTGTTCCCCACACCTTCGAACCAGTAACCTAATTTCACCCACCTAATGGTCTGGTCCTCTTGAACCTCTCTGAGATCTATGTACTGCCGGCTGCAGAAGACTCTGCTACGTTTCACCCTATGATAGGCCTCGCTGCTGGTGTAGGCTCAGCAAGGAAGCTCTCCACAAGAAGGGCTTTCTCCAGTACTCCTTCCTGCGTCGAAATGCTAAGGGATATCATCGAAGCCCTGATATCATGCCTCAGTCCCTGCTCGAAGGTCCTGGCCTGGAAGAATGTGCCCCGTATAATGTCTATGGAGTAGAGAGAGAGGTCGGTAAATCTCTCCAAGTACTGGGCTATGATCATGCTTCCCTACTGCATTAGTAGTAACTCTTGAATGTGCACCGCAAGGAGGGTGGCTAGAACAAACTCTGATCATAAGAGGATCTCGAAGTCCGTCCAAAGAAGTGATGCCTCTTCATGCACCTGGAGCATCAGGCTCCACCATCTACCTACAGCTGCGTGCAGGAGACTCGCCGTAAGGATCACCATAAGATCTGCTGGTGTCCCTACCAATCTCAAGACTCAGAAGATAGCCTCCTTCCAATCCTCGGCTGCCTGAGGGTCCATCTCTCTGCGGAACTTGGGCGGCCTCTGACGCTGAAACTTGTGAAATGCACTCAGGTGACGTGCACTCTCCGTTACTAGGGCTGGTGCTATCAGTGGCCCAGCGGGTAGAGGTACCGCTGGTGCCTCCGCTGTAATGGGGCCCTGTACCGAGGCCTTATCACTCGCTAGGCTGCCATCTCGCACGTAACTGGGAACCCAAGCTAGCTGCCAGCGTGGGGAAATCCTGAAAATAAACAGGTGTGCCACGGTTAATACAGTATACCTGGTGAGCTAACACAAGGTAATCACAAATAAAACTTTTGAAACACACATGCAATCAATGTTTTCCAAAGGCCAGGGGCTGGCGACTAGCACCAAAGGCGTAAATCCCGATAAAAAAGAAGGCATTGCCTTTATATAAGTAAAGAGACACAAAAAGGTATGAAATCTGAAGTAAACACTAAGTAAACTGAGTACAAAAGTAAGTGTTGGGAAGTAATGGTCCAGAATACAAACTCAACTGAAATTACAGTACAACTGAAAAGAATGTACGATAGCAATAAAGTAAATCAGCAACCACCGAGTTGTCCTCGGGCTATCCCACCTGAAGGGTGGGTACATATGATCTCCTTTGCTTCTTGGGTCCAACCGTCCGCTCTATGTACGTCCTGCCAAGTGATCCACTTCTAGGTACCATCCTGATCCACAAGACTCCTCCATGATCAGTGTTTTCTGTCGTCTACATCCAACACAACATATTGCGGGCATAGCCCATGCAGGGATGAGTATACGATACTCAGTAGGGAGCCCGAGACCCCCGAAGGTCTCCCAGAATCCAGAAAGGATAAACCACAAAAGAAAGATACAAACAAAAATTATCAGCCAACTCTTATTAGGAATATACCCATACATATACCTAAGTCATCAATTCCAGTTCGGCTCCAACTCAAGATCCCAAGTACAACCCAGTCCACATAGGAAAGCACAACCCAGTCCACACAGGAAAGTAAGTCAATCATATTTATGATATTGATTGAAAGTCAAGACTCATCTCACACAGGTATACTACTCAAGAAGAGGGGTGTAGATGATAGATGTAGCCTCTGAATCATCTCCCCTGCCGAACCCACATAGGATCCAAGTACAGAAGTCGTCGCTGCCGAACCCACGTAGGATCCTAGTACAGTAACCATCGCTGCCAAACCCACGTAGGATCCTAGTACAGTCGTCATCACTGTCGAACCCACGGAGGATCCAAGAATAGTCTTCCTCACTGCCAAACCCACGTAGGATCCAAGTACAGTCGTCATTGTCATTGTAGTCGCAACCAGCTCTACGGTTCCCGCACACAGCATGCTCGATTCCGGGAGGGTCTTCTCCACAAGCCAAGGGGGTTGCTACATCAACTGTGAAGAAATCTAGCTTTGATGTTTCTCAAAGTTCTGTCTCGTCAATAGGAACTCAACGCAACAGACGACGCGTCAATCAGACGCCCTTTCTGAGAGATATTGGCTTTTCCGTCCCAGGGGTCCGTTTATAAATATGCCTGTTTCTAACCTGGACAATACCCAAATTCATCTTAAACTCACTTAGAGTATCGCAAAAGGATTTTCTCATCGAAAGAGTATCAGTGCCCTAGACGGCGTGTCGATCAGACGCACGATCCTTAAGATATTCACGTTTAAGAGAATAACGGGCCCGACCCGTTTAGCCCAGTGGGCCGATGGGTTGGGGTGACCTAGTTTGACGGGTCTGGCCCACCAGGGGTGTCAGACTGGTCTGAAGAATTACATAACTCGTCCCGAAGGGGTGCGGCCCGGACTGAAGTGGCACGTCCCGTCCCGGCTGGCTCGGCCGGCTGGCCAAGCGGCATGGCCGAAACCGAGCAGGCTCCAAGGGGCGGCCCCCAGGTCTTCTGCACCGGTGGCGCCACCCTTTCCCAAACTGGTCGGCTAGTCCGGCCGGTCTTCTGCGCACACGGCCCGCATGGGAAGGCCGTCGTTCCCTAGCGGGGTGCCCTCCTAGCGCCGCGGTCCATCTCCGCCCGGCCGACTGACGGGTCGGACCATCCTCTAACGTGGTGCCCTCCTGGCGTCGTGGCTCCACTTCACCCGGCCGGACGATGGGCCGGCCGGTTCTTCCACTGAAGTGGCCCGTGTTGCGATCCATGGTTCGTTCTGCACGACCTTCATGATGGCGCCAGTTCCGTTTGTCATGATCCCATCATGGCGCGATGGTGCCGTGTTTTTTCTCCACCTCCGGTGGGCAATTCCAAAGGAATAAAGTTCTAGAGGAGGGTTGTTGGGACATGTTCCTTCGGCCCGCTCCCTCTGCGTTAGATGGTATCACATGGCCAAGAATTCACAAGGTTCACGAAACACAACGAAAAAATTTATTCTCAATATAATTGAATCAACACACCCTACCTCGATAATCGATGTCGTTCGTCGGGCATCGCGGAAGATGGCATCGCAGGGCGAGGTTTCGTACATGATGTTGGTGTGCATCCATGGAGGGAATAGTGTTTCCACACTAGTTAAGGAGAGAATAAGGGAAGGCACATCATTTCTCTTTTTGGTGATGACGTTCTTCGTCGAATAGATTACGTTCTTCGTTGAGGATAGAGTTCTTCAAAAATACTAGAGTTCTCCCAATTCCTCTTCACACAAAAATTATAACCAAAATAAAATAAGTCTTGTCCTTATTTTATTTTATTTTTCCAAGCATTCAAAATTACAAAATTCAAATCCTAATTCAATTAATTAATTAAAATACGAGTTGCCTAATTAATTAAGTGTTAGGTTGGCAAGTTTTAAAGTGGGAGAGAGGGAAGTGGAAGAGTTGCACATTTAAAGGATACAAAAATTAATGGGGAGTTTCCATGTAATTAACATGGGAGTTCATAGGGGGTTAAGGGGTTATGGAATGTGAAAAGGGTGGGCTCATGTGGGCCCCACATCCCACATAACCACACATGGGAAGTTGGGTGTTAGTGGGCCCCACCAACAACTTCCCATGGGGGCGTTTAACTTCCATGGATAATAAAATAAAATTGTACACAATTTTATTTACTTCTTTTTTAATCCCCAAAATTTAACTCCTTCTCTCGTGCAAACGCAATTACGGTAAAGGTCCTCTTAAGAAATTACCGGCATTTACTGAACGTACCCGAGCTAATCTTCGGAATTTAATTCTGGGCACACCGGGCCTCGGAATCAGGTGCCGTTAGAAACTGTGTGCTCGTACAATTCCAAAGTATTCTAGAAAAAAATTTCCTTTAAATTTCCGGGTCTTTACAAAGATATCATATAAAATATCTAAAATTATCAATTTTTTTCAATTTTCTCTATATATATAAATATTACATCATTTTAATATTGAAAACTTTGTTACCATAGTTAAAATTAAAATAGATTAACTAAGAATTAATCAATATGATAAGGTTTAAAATAAAATAAAAACATTATTAAAATATATTTCTTCATGATATCACAACAATGTCATATATTGTATTAAAAAATTTTAATTTTTAAGGTATTTTTGATTAGATTGATTTTTTTATAATTAATCTCTATAGAAATTCCAAAAGTTCCCCTCCATCTCTTATAAAAAGACCAATACTCCCTTATCTCATTTTATCACATTGATTCTTCTATTATGACCTAAATCTGAAAAATTATCCTATCTATTTATTTATACACATTATAGGGGTGGTTTTATTCCCAAAGGACCAACTCTGGAGTCCTCTATAAGATATCTAAAGGAGCCATTCCTAAGAAGTGGTAATATCTATTACCAATCACTCTCTGTTTCTACTCTTCTATGCCTCCTCTTAAAAAATTAATTTATATAAAACAAAATAATAAATTAATAATCCTTATTTTTTTATTTTTTTTATTCTTAATAGACCATTATACATCCCATTTCCCATCGAACAATAAGTGAATGCATCGCTAGTGCGTACATAAGGCTTATCATCTCCACATCATTATATAATTAATTTTCCATCACCATATATTATGGGTGAGAATTATGATGAGACTAATGTTTAAATAGGATATTTATGAAATTATTTTACTTCTTAAATGATATTATCATATCTAAATTTTTACCATAATATCTTTTAGGAAATTCTAATGTCGTTCATGGATACGTATAACTTATCATCTCTACAGTGCGATGCGATTCATTTTTCATAGAAATTTCACATGGATGGTAATAATGTTTAATTTTATAAATATATATGATATATATATATATAATAATTATTTAATTATGATATATTGTATATTTTCTCCCTTTTAATATGAAAATAAAATGAAAATGTTGTTAATGTGTAGGTACAGCCTACCGTCTCCATGAATGGCATTTTTTATTTTCTACCTTCAAATTTTATGAATTTACATATATAAATATATGATAAAAATATATGATATTTATTTAATTTTTATAATTATTTATATTATTAAATTAGGATCTATGCAATAGTTCCAATGATAACAAGCCAAAACGCATGAAAAAACATGCGGATATTACTCAAAGTGTAACATTAACATAGAATTTTTAATAAACTGGTAATATATATTGATTATCCAATCATATATGGTATTAGATATAATAATAGGGTTATTTAATATATTTATAATAAACATTTATTTGTTATACATGAGTTTTGAACAAAAACTAAGAGAGTCAAGATATAAGGTAATGGAATTTTATCTCAATTTTTATTTCCATGAGATACATGCCATATTCACCACTCACTTGTTTTGGGGGGTGTTTATACTTTACTATGGCATGTTATAGAACTAATTTTCATTATTTAATGATATTAAAATATTTTATTCATTTTATTAATTTATGTGGTTCATGATTCTAATGTTACACATGTAGTAAGGGATTTATGTCTCATTTTTATTTCTTGGGGACACATGCCTTATACACTACATGTCTCTTATTTGTAGTGTATATACTACCGATGAATGTACTTTATGAGCCTTATACATAATATTATTGTATTTTAATATTCAAAGAATTTTATTTCTTTCATGGGTCATGCAATTCAGCTAATTATAAAGCGATGAGTATTTATTTTACAATCTCATCAATATTTGGGATTGTTTCATTTTAAGAATTCATTTGTGAATATTTATTATATATATCCATGTTTTCTAGAAATGATTTCAAAAATGTTTTTAATATTCTCATATAGATTTTTAAATTAATTTTCATCTATTTTTAAATTTAATACCTAGTTTTAATGGAATCTTTTTATCATTTTCCAAACTAGGTTTTTTTATATTTCTAGAAAAACTAAAAAAAGAATGTTTTAAACTTATATAAAATGAATGGAATTTTCTACCATCATCAATCCATAATTATATAAATCTTACCTTATAATATTACTTGTTTATTTCCAAATAAAAATTTTTATTTTAAAATTGTTCATCATTTTAAAAAAATATAATATTTTCAAAGATGAAATCATATTTACTCGATAATTGTTTTCAAGTGATCTCTCAAAATTATTTTCTAAGATACCATTATTTGATGTGTTTAGATATAGGTATGTTTAAATTATTCCATTATTATTATTTCAAATAATGTTTTACGTTTATTATGGAATGATATTTATGAGACCCACTTCTTTTTTACATGGGATATGTTATTATTGAATAATGTTTATAAAACCCACTTAATTCTATGGGTTCAGATACGAAGAATGATTTGTGTTCTTTTGAAAAAAATATGTATGGATTATATTATGATATGTATATGACCTATATATCCCGCTAATTAATTGGGTAAATATTTATGTCTCATGAGATAATGATGGGAATCAAGTCGACTATCTTGATCCACGATGGAATATGTGGAAACATGATCCACTATAGGAAGATGGGGGAACCCAATCCCTTATAAACAATGGACAGTGAGTAGGGATGGTGGTGTGTCCCGTCTAGTAGGCACACTCTCTATTAAGTTCCTTATTATTTTTTGGAGATACGACTCAACTTATAAGGAATGATATTATATGTTTATGTGACTTCCAAAAATTCCATCTCTAATTCTTAAAGTTTTTCATGTATTATAATCTGGATTATCATATGATTTATGTTTTGTGAATTGAAAATATTTATTGCATGATTCATGTTTATGATATTTGTTATGTTGGTTAAGATATTATAATTTTATGATCACATTCTCATACCCTTATTCTCATGTTTTTTCTTACGTACCTCCCTTATTTACCCTAACGAATCATCTTATCTAACCCATTATTTTTTGTTTTATTTTCCCCATGATATAAAGAAAGGTTTTAGATAGGGGTAAAAAGGGTAACATATTTATGTGATACATTTAAGATCATTCTCGAGACTATAATTTTTTTCAATGTTTCCAAAGGAACTAAACTAATTCAGTAATTTGATATATGTTTATTTAATGTGGTAATTATTCCACACTAATTATGAAATATTGATGTATAAAAAGTGAGGGTCGTTATAATAACCTCTCAGGACATGCTACTCACTGGAAAAAATATGATTATATAATAAGGTATGAGAGGTAGAATATCTGAGGGGAGTACACAGGGTTTCCTCCTAGGTTACACGGTATTTCTCAAAAGGATAAACTATGGACATGTCCCCGGATGGCACGTGGAATTTATAAGAATATAGTTTTTTTTTAATAAAAGTTACATTGAATGTAACCTCACTAGGATGCCTAGGTGCATCCTCTCCTATAATAAAGTTAGATATCCATGTGAATATAAATAGATTTTAGATGATGTTCACTCCATTTAATTACTTCTGGACACATATGCACTTCCTTTCCCACACTCATCCTAGACGGTCATCTGCTCTTACATGGTATGCAATGTCTAGAATAGTCAAGACCTATTTCCATGAGCTCATGGACATTTAAGTTGGATCTCTATCATGTATTTCACCATCTTTCTAGGTATTTGTCCATGCCTAGGTACACATAGGGTCTTCTCCTATAATTCTATAAGGCCATATTCTCTTAACATGGGGTGTCTTCCCTTGTACTCAGCCACATGTATACATAGCACTATATAGCATGTACATCAATTACTTGAAATATAGTCTTAAAAATCCCTCCATACACGAATACTAATAACACACAATGTGTGATCCTATACAATGCACCATGTGATTTGGATTTATATATGGTAAATCCCGACGAAGCTCCCCAAACCCAATTTTTTCTAAATTAACCAAAAATTAACGCCCATGGGATTCTTAGCAGTCACAAAAGGAAATTAAAAACTCTTAAACCACAAATATATGTGGATTAGGATATAAAACTCATAAAAATACCCTTAACATAGAGAAAAATATGAAACATAATGTCTCAAAAAATGCCTGAAAGCTGCTGCTTCTCGATCTGGTCATGATTACCATCAAGTAAACAATCCATCGACACCTCCTCCTCAACTTTTTGGTTTAGCCAATTCTCATGAGATAATACCTCTACCTCTCATATATGTGTAAACCAATTGGAAGGGGGTATTATACCCCTTTAAAATAAATAAACAAAATTAATTATTTAGTTAATTATCATGGCCACATATAGTCTCCTTCCACAAAACAGCTGACACAAACAAGCCTTATATCATATAAAGGGTAATACCTACATTACTGAAATAAAATTGGACACATATTTCTCATAAATGGTCCCAAACAATAAAAAACCCATTTATACCAAAAATGATGCACGTGTGTGCCTTAAAAATATTAATATTTTTAATAAATTAATTGGGGGCTCTTGATAAAACCAAAAACAGCACGGACACCGTGAGAAAATCCAAATATATATTTAAAAATATACAAAGGAAAAAATTGTTAAAACTAGATTTATTATAGGAAATGTGTATATTTGGTAAAAAAAACAATAATAAACCATATAACATTATTCTTTCTAGGTGTATTTGGTAATCTGGTCATAAAGTCCATAATAATGTCATACCATTTCTATATAAGAATGGGTTGAGGTTGTATTACTCCCATAAGATTTTTTATATTAGCCTTTACCTTTTTAAAAAACAAGCTTCTTGATACATAATCATAAATTTTCTTTTTCGAGTTATCCCTCCAATAATGTTGCTTTAAATATAGATACATTTTGGTGCTACCAGGGTGTATTAATAAATTAAATCAATGTCTATTATCTAATAATTCTTTTTTAAGATTTGGTATAGATGAAATAGATAACCTATTTACAAATTTCAGAATTCCATATTTATATATAAAGTCCATAAATTTTTCATCATTCATGATATTAAATTTCTTTTCAAAATTCTCATCATCGAGTTAGGAAATTTTTTTCTATTCTAATAAATATTTTTTAGAAATAATTTATAAAAAGGATTTATGTTTCTCCTTCCATTATAATTTCAATATCCATATTTACTGAATAGAAGATCATTGAATCCCTATATATCCAAATTTTTTACATAAATCAATCATTGATATTTATTAATGCATCCACTATCTTATTTTCTTTCCCTATGTGGTAATGTATTGAGAAATCATAATTATTGTGTATATAAAGTCATCTTATTTTCCTCATGTTGATATAGTTATGTGAAAATAATTATTTTATACTCTTATAATCTATGTATATATTATATCTTTAACCATAGAGATAATTTTTCCATATTTTTAATGATAATATTATAGCCACCAACTCAAGATCTTGTGTTAGATATTTTTTAACGTGTCTTCAACATCCATGATGCATAAGAAATAAATTTATCCTTCTTCCTAAGGTCAAAACCAAGTCCCATCTTATATGAATCACTATATATCACAAAATCATATTTTTTTGGATGGTTTATTCCAAATCATATTATTAAACAATATCTTCTTCAATTATTCAACAAATTCTTTACATTTCTTTTTCAATGTGAACATAGAAATATTACATGTAATATTGGTTAATGGGTTAGCCACCCAAGATATTTTTGGAACAAAATGATTATATTAACCAACCAAACTAATGAAACTATGAACCTCAACTATGATCATTATTATGGGACATTATTTGAATGCCTTTGTATTATAAAGATATATTAAGATTCCATACATGTAGAAAATATTTTAAATAAAATAAACCTTATGAAGCTATAATTGAAACTTTATAAATTTACCTTAAAACTATTTTCCTATAAGTGACTCAAGAATGATCTTCATGTGATTCTTGTAGTCCTCATGGCATTTAGAATATATAATGATACCATAAATAAATACCACAAATAAATTATCAAGATATTCCATGAATATTATATTCATTAAATCTATAAAAACATAGGGTTTATCATTTAATCCAAATGTAATTACTATAAATTTTTAAAGTTCATAATTTATATGAAATGTTTTCTTCAAAAGAAATTATTTATTTAGACACAATTGATGATACCTAGAATATAGATAAATGTTTGAAAAATATTGAGCTCTTTGAAGTTGATCAAATAAGTCATTAATATGAGGCAACAAATACTTTTTCTTTATCGTAATAGCAATAATTTCACTATAATCAATATAAAATCTCATAGATCCATCACCCTTCTTAACAAAAATTATAGGGTCTCCCAATGGTGTAATACTAGGGAATACAAATCCCATACCACAAAAATACTATAGTTTTATCATTAACTCCACTAATTGCATGTGGTAATTATATAACGAGTCTTTTATAAAGTTATTTCATCATAGATTAAATAAATAAAAACTGAACTTCATGCTCTGGTGGATTTCCATTTAGTTAATCATAAAATACATCAATGTATTCTAGAATAGTATGTACATTTTCAATTGAAAGATTTCATTTTCCATTCATAGGTTGAGTCTACTATTCTTCTCCAATAATGTACTTGAAAAGGTATATTAGGGTTGGATCTAGACATGAGTCATATTATAATTTCTCCTCTTAAAATATAAATAATTCAGTATCTTCATTATTAATAAAAAAGTACTTATCTTAGTAGTAAATTATTGGATCATATTTTGAAATCCAATTCATACCAAGGATTATTTCAAAATAAAACATAAATAAAATAATAAAATTCCCTAAATAGGTCATGTCTATGTATCATAATGGGAATTGATTAACAAATTCTATTTAAGGTGAGATTTTCAATTGGATTTTTAACTGACAACCCTTTTCTTAAGGAGAGAGGGAAATATCTATGTTTCTCAAAAAACATTGAAGATATAAAAAATTAGAAGATAAATAATAAAATAAATAATTTAGAAAAATATGACTTTATGGTTAGAGTATCTACCACCATATCATTATAAACTTCAACCTCAGCTATAGTAATTACATAAGCTTAGCCTTATCCTCTTGGCCTCTTCTATGGTAGATTTTATTGATTCTTGGGACATTGGATTAAATAATTCCCCATATAATTATTGTTGAATCAATGGATATTAGTGGCCTCTTTATTTTACTTATAGTCATTACCTAGATGAAACTTTTCACTACACATATAAAAAAACTCCTGGATCCTTTAATCATTTTCATGGATGTTTCATTCCATAATTTCCAAATTATGAAAATTTCATCATTTTATTATTATTCTTTGAACCAGTACCTTTTTATTAGTTCCTAAGCAAACTCTTATTTTCTAAATTTCCCATAAATATTTAATATATAGAAAAATAATTCTCATTAATAATGGAATATGATATTATATCTTCGAATAATGAAATTTTTTGAGATACTAGTTCTATTTGAAGACTCAACTTAAGCCCCCAAAAAAAATATTCAATATTTCTTTTCTAGTTATGTATATATTTTATAGAATTCCTTGATAATATTTTCATGTTATCCTCACACTTTTCCAAAATTGTTTCTTCCTATTATTTTATAGTGAAGAACATCTTTTCTATTTCAGCTCTTTTTTATTGGGGGAAGTATTTCTCAAAGAAAATCAATTTTAAAGATATCCATTGAATTGTTTCTACTTATTCATCATCTTAAGTGTTTTGAATCAATGAATCGAATTTATCTAAATATACATTGAAATAATAAACTAACAAAATAATTTTTTCACTTTAATAACATTTCAAAGAAAGTAATATCTTTTTTAGAGACGTAATCAATTTATGTGATAACAATGGATTAATTGTTCCACTTAAAAATGGAGTATTTTCTATACAAATTGATCCAAAAAAGAAAAATTACATTGTGTAACAACATGTTGATAAATTCAAGTATGTTTATTCATTGTAACCTGAGTAATTTTCCATTATATGGATATGATTTTCTTAGTTCAAATACTCTCTATATATGATTGCTCATCAAATAATTCTCTAAATTATATATGGGTTTTGATTCCCTTTCTTCCATTATACACCATAATTAAATAAAGTTACACATTGGGTTAGCTCATTATCATCATGAATATTGAGTGATTAAATAAAATACCTATAATGGAAGAAATTCATAAATATTATTATGGGATATCATAATTCTGTTGTCAGTTAGGTTTATTTAAAACCTAGTTCTCATGGTTTTTACTAAACATCCTGTGATACCAACATTAACAACACCAAATCATGTAACCTAGATTTGGTGTCTACTTTATTCCACTAGTATAAGTTTTAAAGGACCTCATCTGGAAGGACCAATCGGTTTGGTGGTATCGAAAAACAATATGTATTTTTGATTTTTTATCACATTGGAAATATAAAATAAAAAGCATAAAAACATTCTTCCCTCCTTGATATAATTCATATTAACCTTATTAAAATCTATGGGAAAAAAATAAATAGTGATTTTATATTCTTAGAAAGTGTGAAAAATTGTAGTACCTATCTTGAATTAATAGTCTATAATTGTTGTGAAAGGGTTATTAACTGAAACAGATGTCATTCAATCAATAATTTTAGCATGAAATGCATTCATGGAAAATATCAAATTACACAATATCATGGTTAATAATAAATATATTATAAATATATGTAAATTTAAACTATAGGAAATCAAGATATCATATATCAAAATATCTCTACCATCATGGCCTTATGCCAAAATTGTTTAAACTATGTGATGTAATGCCCCAAAAACCCACCAAAATAAGGATATCCACCTAGTTATCCTCTTGAGACATCTTGACGTGTTAGGGGAAATCTATAAATAGGCCACACTCATCATTGCATGTATAATTCACTCCCCATATGTTGAATGATCAATTTAATTCAAAAATAATATTTTTTATCAATAAATACATGTATTTAGTAAGGAATGAATATTTAGGACGTTTTTCCCTTACAAATTTCATACCTTTCATAGTTGAAAACCATATATAGAAATTATATATGGTTTAATAAATAATGAAATCCATGATATAAATGATATGTATATTTAAAATAAATTAAATTTAAAAGGAAAATTGATCATAATAAATTGAATGTTGTAACAAAATTTAAATGGAAACAAAATTAATTGTGATAAGAGAGATGACCATCAGATTAGTAGTTTTCATAGTAAAATCAATAATTCTAATGAATAAAATAAAATTGAAGTGCAACATTTAAAATGATATTTCATGAAATAAATTTAAATTTAAAACCATTGAAAACATGTAGTAGAAGATAATGGGTATAAAAAATTTATGGTGGTGGGAATGTATGTTAACACCTGAGGAATTAAAAGAAGCAATCCAAATTAATTTTTAAAAATAAATTTGAAAATGAACCTTTATGAAAAAAAAAAATAGATTCATTTAAAACAATATAAAAATTCAAGGATTACTTAAATTTCCCTTAATAAATCATGTGAGAAAATAAATATATTTCTAAAATAATTTTGAAAAATATAGACAAGAATGAAAAATATGCCCGATCAAAATCAAAAATAAGATTGATTTTTCTAATAAACCTTTAATTTATTTATTCATGTTCAAAATAGAAAATATTTTGAAAGAAAATATGTTAACACCATAAATATTCACAGGATGTGTTATTATATGGATTATAAGAGGGATTTATTATAATATTTATTTAAATAAAATAAGTGAAATACAAAAAATGAGATTATGACATAAATTCTTACATATGGTAAATTGAAAATTATAACCCATTGTAAGAATAAACTCGAAATGAAAATTAAATCATAATTAATAAATATATATTGATGTTAAATACCTCAATGGGATAGTATATAAACCATGTAAAAATATATGGGTCCATAATATTAAATATATCCCAATGGATTGAAAACTGACACAAAATCCATTACCTCAGTCCTGAATAATCAGGTATGTTATTTATCTTTCTAAATAAAAAAATATTAATTATTTAATTTCATAATAACATTTTCCATGTTTAATATTTTTTTTATTTTTTTATTACCTTTTTATATTTAATTTCTTAGTCAATTATGTTCACATCCTATATTTTGACGATTTTCATTAAATATGTCTAAAATGACTTAGATATGATGACTATGGTAAGAGTGGTATTTTTTCCCAAATATAAATGGTCATCAGGGAATGGTAATAATTTTTATACATCAATTATACTTTTATAAAAATTAATAATGATTGTTATAAAAAATGAACCATGTTACAATCATGGAGATGGTGGGTCATATGTACACATCAGTAACATTTCCATTTTTCAATAATAATGATCATAAGAAGGTAAGAAGGATTTTATATGTATATAATTATAATTATATCATAAATACCATATTTTTTATTTAAATGAACTTATATGTACTATTTCGGTGCTGTGGTGGTGAAAAACGAATCATATCTCCTCATGGGTGTGGTAGTCCACATGTACGTGCACAAATGACGTTATCATTTTTAAATGAATGGAAAGGTAAGAACATATTTGATATATTAATTTTAAATAATTATAAATATTTCAGTAATTTAATATATATACATTAAATCCATTATTATAACAAACCAGGAGAGTAAGTGATTGAAAACAAATTATAACGGTTCACAAGGCGATAGTCCACCATTCACACATATGATAGTTTTTTTTTCCATTTGACGGAAGAAGATATGGATATAGGTTATTAATGTAATATAATAACATATAAATATATTTAATATACAAGTGTAATTATTTTATCAGAGCAGAATAATATTAGATGGAGGTGGAAGAAGAAACAAAATAAAAACGCATGGTTAAGATATATTCCTCTTCATCAAAAAATGTTAGAACCCAATATTTTATCAATGAAAGTTCCATTCCTATAATTATTTGATAAAATCTCATGAAATCATAACACAATGAACTAATAATTACTATGTTACATTTAACAATAATTCTGACACTGCTATGTTTTGAATTTCGAAAATCTGATATACATGGTTGCGATCAGTAAGATGTTTGGAGTCTAACAAGACAAACTTATTTTTTGGTGAAAAGTAAAATACCCTTATGAATAGTAATATACCATTATTAATAGTAATATGACCCTTATTAATATTACATCATCAAAAATAATAGCAACTCCACCCTTGAATGTATAAATAAAATTTAGTCATCTTATAAGTGATAATATGACAATAGTAAAAGTATTGGTTTTCGTTGTAAGTCATAAATAATTAATTAAAATTAATTAAATAATATAAAAGAAAAATTATTTTTTAAAAAATTCATAAAATAAAATTTTTATGGGTTCTGGTTTAAAATAATTTTTTGAGACCTTAAGTAATGTTTTAAAGCATTATCAAATCAATCATTATTTTAAAATCTATATTTTTCATGTAAATTATGATTTAAATTAAAAATTAAAATAATCATATATAGAAATTATTTTCATACAATTGAGTTCATTTTTTTATTCTACACATCAAGATACTATTTGGGTAAATTTTGTGGATTTTTCAAAAATACTTAATTATTTGTGAATAGTAAAATAAGATAATTTTAGATAAATGTTAAATACATGAATTATGATGTCATCAGATGATGTATGGATGATTTAAGGCCATTATCTCTAACTCAAACGCACTATTTAATATTTTTTCACAATAATAATTTCTATTTATTTTCTTATGGAAAAATAATAAAATAAAGATTTAAATATCATGAAAACCCTCCTCCCCTCCACTATAAAAACAGAACACACTCTCCTCTTCTATTCACTCCTCTCAAGCCTTGTTCATTACCTAAATTCTACCAAAATATCTTCACAAGATCCTCACCCCCATCCATAATCCCTTGGTCTCCCCAAAAGACAAAATCCTCTCCCATTAAGAGGTTCTCAAGGAAGATTACATCAACAGGTAAATTCCTCTTTTCTTTTCCTTCATTTTCTTTTTAGGTTCCTTTGTTCTCTTTTATTTCATAAACTCTAATAATCCAAATGGTATGAAAAATAAATTTCAATAGAAGTAGTAGAATAATTTTATGCTAATAGGATAATACATTATCATATCTCTTTTCCCCTCCTTTTATACGAAAGAAATGAAACTGTCTTAGATGTGTTCATTTATCACAATCAGGGACGATAGGTTATCAATTACCATATTCAATTCTATTCATGAAACCATTTTTATGGTTGAAACAGATTATTAAATATATTTTTTATCTTATGTATTGTAATATAATATTTTCTCACAAATTATGTAAAATTATAATACAAAACAAGTTAATTATGAGAAAAATCTCCAATTTAATCCTAGTGACTATCAATAATGTTTTATATAATGATTCACCTTCACTACAAATAATTGAATGAATTTTATAACCATGTAACGTTATATATGTTCACTAATGTCCTATAATGTCAATTATGGAAAACCACTTTCATGATACATGTGTATCCGAACATGAATATAAGTGAACCGATCATTAAAACCAAGGAAGCAAACAGACCCGAACAATAAAATTGAACTTCATAACCAATCAAAAAAGTTTTCAATGAACTCAAAAATGTTATAATAAATCAGTTATATGTAAAATAGGTTCTAGAATTATTAATTAATGAACCTAATTTTATTATTAATTTCATTAAGATCAAGAGAAGAACACCATCAGACTTAAGGTAAGGGATCCTCTCTTTCTCACATTTATTCAAGAATCTCCTCTATGTTATATAATTTTATGTGTACTTCCTAAAGAAGCAGTATGATTTTTCACCTCCCCCATACTAAACTCATGATTTATAAAATAATATATACCCCTTTATCTCTCATTAATCCCTCTAAATTACACCTTGTACCATGCGGATATTCTGTAAGGGTTTCTACCTGAACCTCCAACATTTATTCGTGTTGCTCTATATTTATTTTTATCCAATTGAAGATATATTTTACTTCTATGTACAAAGTATACATACTGTTTATATTATCTAAATTCATGTTTCAATATCCATACCTTATTCTCTTTCGGTTATATACATGTTTTTAAATGATTCCATCCCTAATACTTCCTAATAAACAAACCTGATTTTAGGGAAATTCCAGAATTCTAACCCAATTTCAAGTACATTGTATGATATATTTTTATGAAAACAATATTTTTATAAAAACAAACTTTTTTATCATGAAAAAATTATTGGTTCAATTCTGTTTTTATATAAAATATTATCCTGTTTTTTATTTTAAATGCTCGTAAGTATTTTTTTAAAAGAACACTAAACTGTTTTAATGTTAAATTTCTTAAATACTCTTCCTTCATGTTGTCAATTATGTTTGAAATCACATACCATGATATGTTCTATTTTTACCTTATGAACACCCATGTATGTTTTAATTCCTTTCATTCATGGACACTTGTATGATACACCCATTCATTATGATTTATGACATGATTATGAAACCCATTAATTTGCTTGGGTACCCTTATGTTTATGTATGATTGATTATGTATGATTCTTAATGTGGAAAACATAATCAGGAACATGTTAATATCGGTGTTCCTAGATATCACCCCCATTTAATTGGGTAAATTTTAGTCTCAAGAGACATTATGTGCAATGTTATTGGCATCCTTCCTTGACTAGTGATACCACGTGCAATGGTCGTGGTAGTTAACCTTGACTTGTCCTCCTCTATGCGCAATGGGCCTTGACTCATGCTAAAGTCATTTTTTATGTTTCTCCCACAATATAATGACTCCATGATTATATGATCCCATGTTTATATGTTAGGATTTCACATGCTCCATGCCTTTTTATTTCATTATTCCACGCCTGCTAACCCATGTTTTAAGGTTTTAATACTATGAATTTTCCCTTACTGGTCTTTTAGATTATCCCTTTGTTCATGTTATCACCACATTATCTTATAAATATGTATCAGCACAATGTAATATAGTATTCCATTATGGATATTAAATAAAAAGTTGTTTTTATAACGTTTTATTATGTAATCAGTCTTCCAAGACACTAGACATCAAGATCCTTAGATTGTTTTCTAATGTATAATTATGCATGAAATCATGAACAATGTGTAAAAGGTTAGAGGAACTATAGTTGGTATTTGAGGATTGTCTAGTTATTTTCGGGGATTCAGAATAGATAACTTCAGTAAGAACCTTAAGGATGAGACTATGTATAATAAAACATCCCTAAATTTCTGTTAAGTATATAGTAAGTGGATTATCAAGGAAATATCTCCTTGTCTAAATAAAATTAAGTAGAGTTGGCGCTGGAACAGTTGTATCTAAGGGTAATAATTGAAAATAGTTCTTTGAGATAGACTCGAATGGGAACTGGTGCACAAAAATGGGCCTTTCTGCACTCTATGTCTGTCACACCCAGGGGATATGCTTTTGTAAATTTATGAGCTCATTACAAACCATTATTAAGGGAATGAAATAAATATCATAATAATATAAGTTAAGAAATATATCAAGGATAACCACGATTAAAACATAGGGAATCACAAGTTAGGATATACTTCTCCTTTATAAGTTTATCCTCTTATGTTCAATGTGCCCTTTTTATGATAAATACCTATGTATTCAAGCCCAATAATTTTATTTTATTTTTCATAGTTAATGGTGGGAAATAGAATAACATCTTCTAACAATCAATGTGATATGGAATGTGAATATTTCCCTAATGATATTCCTGACATGATTGGATTGGGTGCTTAAAATTTTATTAAAGTACCTGCTCAGCTGGCTCAATTTTTGAATAATAACTTAAATCATGTGTAACACCCTACTTCTACAAGGAAAGATAAAGTTTTCATTGAATCCTTTATGCGTCAAAGGCCTCCAATGTTTAGTGGATCTTTTTATCTCCTATTCAAAAAATAGTGGACTAACTCTAGTGAAACGATATTCTATATCCTCCAATGCTCATAGGATGAGAAATTTGTATTGGTGGTCTATCAGATGAATGGGGAATCTGATCAGTGGTGGACAATGATCAAGAATAAAAATCCCCAGGAGGAAATTTATTCCAAGGATTGGGAGGAATTCAAGATAATATTTTTCAATAAATATTTTCCCAGTACTGGCGGTCTATTGTCTTGTAAGGTACACCTCTAACTTTCTCATGAACACCAAAATCAAGGTGGATCAAATCATTCTCAAAATAAAGTCGAGTATATAAAAATAGTTGGCAATTTGAGGCTTTTAAAATTAATAGGATATTGCTTGTTATGCCCTCATGGTTGAAATGGAGATTGGAAACTCTTTGATCTATCATGGTCCCAGTGACAAAAATTGTAAAATAGAATCTAATGTGTGTGGTTTCACAAATAAATTCAATGATGGAAAGAAGCCTGATCACCCCATGTGTAAATATTGGGGTAAAAATCATCATGGAAACTATCTAAAGGGAACAAGGAATTACTTTAAATGTGGAAAGACAGGACAACTGGCTAAAAACTGTCGATGGGATAATAATAATCTTGATAACATGGAAGATGGAAGGAAGGTTCAGTTCAACATTAAGGAATTAGTGAAATGTTACAACTGCAAGAAGCATGTGCATTATATGAAAAAAAATACCTAGGCCAAGGGTAGTTAGAGGAAATCAACAACAACCACCAAGGAAAAAAGGAAGGGCTTATGCTATCACTACAGCAGAGGTGGAGCTGAAAAATGATGTGTTGATAGGTATTCTATTTATTCGTTAAAGAATAGAAAATTTACTATTTGATTCTAGTTATACACATTCATTAATATCTTGCATGTTCTGAAGAACTATTTAAACACCACCTCAAAATTTAGTGTATATGTTATCTCTGAGAATAGGTAACGTAGAAATTATTGAATCCATGGTTTATAACTCCTCCCAAGTTAATGTTTGTGGACTAAACCTCCCAAAAAATATTATCATACATTCTTTAGTAGAGTTCGATGCTATCTTGGGCATGGATTGTCAATCATTATACAAATCAAACATCAACTATTGGAAAAGAGGGAGACCACACTTCATATCTTGAAGCATCCTCCAATTCATTATAAGTGTAAGGAGGAAGGTGAATCTATTTTAGAATCAGTGTCTCAAGTATGGATATTAATTTTTTATAAGCAAGCATGTCTATATCAAATGATTGAGACAAAGGGGATAATCATTTTTCAATACATGCCCATCATGTGGGATTACACTGGTGTATTCCTTGAAGACTTTCCTAGTCTTCCACCAGATCGAGATGTTGACTTCTAAATTGAACTTATTCCTGGATATGTTCCTATATCAAAGACACCATATATAATGGTTACTGTAGAGCTGAAAGAGATGAAAGAGCTAAAAAAGTTGTTTCATGAGAATCTGATGAAGGGTTTTATATGCCTGACTGCTTCACCATGGGGTGCACCAGTCCTATTCATCAAGAATAAGGATGGATCAATGTGTCTCTACATTTATTATTAAGAGATAAATAAAATCAAAATAAATAACAAGTATCCTCGGCCACAGATAGATGACTTGGTTGATCTACTTCATGGGTCTAGTTTTTTCCTAAGGTGGACCTTTAGTAGGGATATCACCAATTAAAGATAAGGAAGGAGTATATTCCCATGATTTCTCTCAAAATAGGTTATAGACACTATGAGTTCATAGCGATGACCTTAGGACTCACTAATTCTCTATAAATGTTTATGTATTTAATGAAGAGTGTCTTTAGAGATTACCTATACCAATTTGAGGATATATTTATTGACGGTATTCTGAAATACTCCAAGAACAAGGAGGGACATGAGGAAAATTTGAATACTATGTTAAAGATATTTCAAATGGAGAAGATGTATGAAAATTATATTAAATATGAGTTATGGATGGGGATGTATCATTCTTAAGTAAGGTTATCACCAGCAATGGAATATCTATAGACCCTTCCAAGACAAAGGCAATTGAAGAGTGGCCCATGAAAACATATGTAATGGAGATCTGCATCTTTCTAGGTCTATCTATGTATTACCAATGATTGGTGAAAAAAATTTCAAGATTTTAAAACCCAATGACCAAGCTGGAACAGAAGGGAGTAATGTTTGTCTAGACTCAGGAATGTGAAGACTTATTTAAAGTGTTGAAAAAGAGGCTAATCACTACGCATGTACTAACACTCCCAACAAATAGAGAAATCTTTTTGGTGTACACTGATGCTTCAAAGAATGTATTAGGATATGTGTACATAAAAAATTATAAATTGATAGCCTACGTCTTGTGGTAGCCTAAAATCCATGAGCAAAACTATCCTATACAAGATCTAGAGTTTATAGTTGGGATCTTTATGTTAAAAATATAGTGGAATTATCTCTATGGGGATAAGAGTGAGATATATACTGATCAAAAGGGTATCAAATATATAATCACACAAAAATATCTAATTATGTGCTAGAGAATATGGATAGAGATCATCAAGGTGTATGAATGCTCAATACACTACCATCCTGGTAAGTCAAATAAAGTGGAAGATGCTCTGAGTAGAAAGGATTCTACGTCTTTATCAATGATGAGAATTGAGAAATATATAATCTTATTTGATTTAAATAGGATGGAAATGGGGATCATTAAGGTAGGAACATCATCAGTCCATTCTCAATTGATCGCTCAACCATCCCTCATTGAAAAAATAAAGGATTCTCAAAGAAAATATATGGAAATTCAAAAAGGGTGGAATCCACTAGAAATAGGAAATCCTCTGTGTTCAAGATTGATTTGGATGGAGTTGTATGATTTGGGTCAGGATTATGTGTACCATATGATCTAGATATAAATAAAGATATTTTGAATGATGCACCTAGCTCAACCTTGTTTATTCACCCAAGAAGCACAGAGATGTATCAAGATCTCCAAGAGAACTTTTGTAGGGACAATATTAAGAATGAGATTTCTAAGTATACATAAAATTGCCTGGTATTTCAACAAGTGAAGGCTTAAAGATGAAAGTTTAAGGGGATGATGCAACCACTACCCGTACCAACATGGAAGTTGGAGAACATCACCATGGATTTTGTCACTGGACATCCAAGGACATCCATAGGAAACAATGCTATATGTGTCATTGTGGATCATCTTATAAAGATAGCACAGTGTATCATGATTTGAGGGGACTTCTCATTGGATCAACTTGCATGGATATATATCAAATAAGTAGTATGGATACATGGAGTACCACTATCTATTGTATCTAATTGATAACAATGATTCACCTCAATGTTTTGGAAAAGTCCCAAACATGCTCTATGAATTGAAATAAAATTTAGTACGTCCTATCATCCTCAAAATGATGGACAATCTGAGAGAAATTTTCAAAAAATATAAGATATATTTAGAGAGTATTATATGGACTTTAAAGGAGGATGGGACCAACATATTCCACTGGTAGAATTCTTTTATAACAACATTTTCCACTAGATCATCCGAATGGGACCATACAAAGCCCTTTATAAGAAAAGGTGAATAACGTCAGCATGTTGGGATAAATTTGATGAGTGTAAGCTGATTAGACCTAAAATAGTCAAAGAAATGGTGGATAAGGTGAAAACCATTCAAAAGCACAATAAGGAATCCCAAGTTGGTAAAAGAGTTTCGAAGACAATCGAAGATGAGACCTTGAGTTCATAGTTGGTGATATGGTATTTCTATGAATGTATCCATGGAAGAAGGTAATGAGGTTTGGGAAGAAAGTAATGTTATGTCCCTGGTACATCGGCCCCTTCGAGATTATTCATTGTGTCAGGGCTCTAGCCTATCGACTTGCACTTCCACATACCATGTCCAAAGTACATGATGTCTTTCATGTATCCCTATTAAGTATCTACATTTCAAACCCTTCACATGTACTCTCTTCAGAGGTGGTATAGTTAGATAATCATCTTTCTTAAGAGGTGCATCCAAGGATGATCTTGTATTGTAGATCTAAATTTCAATGTAATAGGACTACTCACCCTGTCCATGTACTGTGGTGGAACCATATGTACGAATATGAACCATGGTAACTATAGGAGGAAATGAAGGAAAAGTTCATACACCTTTTTACAGATTAGAATGTAAAATGAAATTTTGAGGGTGAAATTTCATAAGGGGGGAATAATCTAACGACCCAATATTTTATCAATCGAAATTACCATCATATAATTATGTCATATAATCACACAAAATAAAATCCAAATGAACTACTAAGTACTATGTGACCTTAAACATAATTTTGACACTTTTGTGTTTTGAATTTTGAAAATATGAAATACATAGTTGCGATCAATAAGATATTTAGATTCTGATAAGACAAGCATAATTTTTTTGGTGAATAGTAACCTACCCTTATGAATAGTAACATGCCCTTATGAATAGTAATATAATCTTTATGAATATAACATCATCCAAATGAATAGTAACATCACCCCTGAATGTATAAATAAATTTTAGGCATCTTATAAGTGATTATATGACCATAGTAAAAGTATTGGTTTTCTTTGTTAGTCATAAATAATTAATGAAAATTAATTAATTAATTTAAAGGAAAGTGTAATTTCCTAAAAGGTGTTCATAAATTAAAAATTTAATGTCTTCTTATTTTAAGATAATTTTATGAGACCATATATAATTTTTTAAAGAATTATAAAATCAGTTATAGTTTTAAAATATGTATTTCTCAAGTAAATTATGATTTTAATTAAAAATTATATTAACAATATTTAGAAAATTATTTTCAAAAAATGGAGTTCATATTAAAATTATACACATCAAAAAATTATTAGTGTTAATTATTGGGATTTTTCAGAAATAATTGAATTTTGTGAATAGTAAACTACGATGATTTACGATAAATGATAAATAAAAAAATTATGATGTCATCAACTATTGTATGGATGATGTAAGGTCATTTTCTATAACTCAAATGCACTCTTTTCTATTTTTGGTCATAATAATCATTATTATTTCTTGTCTTATGGAAAAATAATATACTAATTATTAAAATATTACGAAAACCCTCCTCCCCTCCACTATAAAAACCGCCCACGCTCCCCTATTATCATCACTCCTCTCAAGCCTTGTTAATTCATTGAATTCTTACCAAATATGTCCCCAATATACTCCCACACTTCCATCATCCCTTGGTCTCCTTAAAAGACCAAATCCAATCCCCTTAAGAGGCTTTCAATTAAAATTAAATCAAGAGGTAATCCCTCTTTTCTTTTATTTCATTTTCTTTTCATGTTCCTTTGTTATCTTTTATTTCCTAACCACTAATAATATAAATGGTATGAAAAATTCACTACCATAAATGTACTAAAATTTTGTTAGATAATGGGGTAATTTATTATCATCTCTCATTTCCCCTGCTTTTATACGAAATAAATGAAACTATCCGAGATATGTTAATTTATAACAATCAAGGATAAAGGTTATCAATTACCATCTTAAATTTTAGTCATAAAACCGTTTTATGTTTGAAATAGACTATTAAATATATATTTTATATTATGTGTTGCACTAGAATCCTTTTTTCAGACATGATTTAAAATAATAGTACAAAAAAAGTTAATTATGAGAAAAATCGCCAAATTAATCCAAGAGTTTATCATTAATTTTTATATAATGATTCAACATTATTAAAAATAAAAAAATTAGTTCTATAACCATGTAATATTCTATATGTTCAATAATGTTACATCCCACCCCATCCCATTCGCTTGAGAGGTTGTAGGAATTCTACTTTGCCTTATGCAATTTTCCTAGGGCACTAAAGGATGGTAATAAATGCCAAGGGCTTCAAGAAACATTTGAGAATGATTTTCCCTTAATATAGAATCAACTAACCGACAAAAAATTATCAAAAAAACTATATTATTCATGTCAACAAGAAAACCACCCCAAACATTACCAAAAATCAACCAAACTATTTCATAACAATTTCCATAGGCCCCAACAACCAAACCCAAAATCAGAGTACCAAGAAAAAGACTAAATAACAAGACCCTAAGGAATAAGGATACCATCCATAGCTCCACACCAAGATCCATGCTCCATGTACCATAATATCACCAAGGAATCATGCCAAAATACTAGAAAAATAATATGCTTTACTCTTACCTGTGTCTTAGAACACAACATCTGCAAAATCACCAAAGTTCCAAAGTAGGGGGTGAGTACTAATTCTCAGTAGGATTTTCCCCAAATGACTTCCCTACACACACCACTAGGACAAAACCCTGAGAAAACTTATATAAAATAGTTTATATAAAACATTAGATAGTACAAAAATTAAAAAATAATCCAAACACTCCCTTACCAAGATGCCTTTACCCAACCCATTAAACCCTAGGGAAAGCAAAAAAAATGACATAATCCATTTCACCATTTCAAATTATCAAAACAAATTTGATACTGAAAATAAACACACAACAAGGCAACCAAAACGGTGGAGCTTCCGTCCAACTTGTTCACTACATTATCAACTAGTGGTGTTTCCTAACCACTATTCATAATATTGGAACTTCCTTTCACTATCCACTGCCTTTTATAGTGTCTCTTACTACCCACTTATACACAATCGACACAAGCCATAACTCTTAATCAACCAACATGCACAAAGAACCAAGGCCCAACAATAAGCACACAACCATTTATAACCCATGCCAATTCACTTAAATAAATCACCCATTTATTGAAAACACCCTTTAACCAACTTCCCATTACAAAACACATTCCCATAAACCACATATTTATTGAAAAAAATTATTCACAAAACATTTTTCATAATAAACCACTAATGATTTTAAAATCAACATTTTAAAATCACACAACAAATCCCCTTTTTTCAACAATAACACATTTTCCCCAAAATCCACAAATCATCACCAAATGGGTTTTCAACAAGATTCACACATCATTATCAAAATTGATTTCATGAGAAAAAATAATTTCAACTAAAATCACTATTTCTAACCAAG
This sequence comes from Viscum album, assembly GCA_963277665.1. Taxonomy (NCBI): domain Eukaryota; kingdom Viridiplantae; phylum Streptophyta; class Magnoliopsida; order Santalales; family Viscaceae; genus Viscum; species Viscum album. Next base: position 1,210,705,234 of record OY728161.1, on the reverse strand, counting down.
TGGAGTCGAGATGGAAGCCACCTACCTTTACGGTTGTGGTGAATTCGACCCACACGCAACTGTACGCCAATCGAAAAAAACGCTCCACTAAAAACACTCTAGATATCCTTACTTATCAAAAAAAAGGATTAAAATTAAAACCAAAAGAAAAAAACTGATATTTACACATAACAGGTGTAGATCTAGAAACTAATAGAGGAGGAAGAGTAGATCTGGATAGAACCACAAAACAACCAGAAAAAATACTTACTTGAGATGAATCACTTTCAAAGCACCTTGAAAACCCTTCATATCACTTCCAAATCAAGTGGGAGAGAACCTCTAAACATTGAGAATAAGAAATCTTGATTTAGGCTCGAGTGGGAGAGAGTTTTAGTGTTTTTAGGGAAATCCTAACTAATTATATATATTTTTTAAAAACCAAATTTTACAGGTCGTATGGTTATCTCACATGGTTATACAAATCATGTGATAACATTGCGCGTACTTCTACCTTGAAGGGGCACCTCGCATGGCCCTCCACATGCAGTTATACAAATTGTGCCCAAACCATGTGTACCCCACTACCTGCATGGTTTTATCTTCCATGGTTTCCCCTAACCGTGCTCAAATCGTGCAGCCTTAAAGTAGCCTTAAAACTTATTCAAAACCATTCCAAACTTTCCCAACCTCTTCCCCACTCAAACCAAGAACATTACACACATATAAACGCATAAAAATGGCTAGATACCTCAAAATTTGGGTGATACATTCTCCCCACCATATGACTTTCAGCCCTCAGAAAGTAGAGAACCATCTTGTTGCTGAAAGAGATCGGGCCATTGCTCAGACATCTCTTTCTCCTGCTCCCAAGTCTCCTCCTGAATCTGACCGTGCTTCCACAAAGCCTGAACTAAACCAATGATTTTACCATGCAAGACTTTGTCTTGCCTATCCACAATCCACACTTGAACATGCACTAATGAAGAATCCAGTTCTAGCTTAGCATGGTCCCAATAAATCTTGTGGTTATGGTCTAGTAGATACCTTTTCAACTGCGACAAATGAAACACATTGTACACTACACTAAACCATGGAGTCAAAGCTAAATGATAAGACGCCTCTCCAATCCGCTATAGTATCTCAAAAGGCATAATGTACCATGGAGATAACTTACCCTACTTCACAAACCGACGATGTCCCATCCTATGATAGATTCTCAAAAACCCATGATCACCCACCTTGAACAACAATAATCATCGATGATGGTCTGCATAAAATTTTTGACAACATTGATTCGTCTACAACCTCTTTCTGATAAACTTGATCTTCTTGGTAGTATCTTGGACAAGGATTGGTCTAATCATTGAAGTCTCACATATTTCCACACAATATAGTGGAGATGGACACAGACCCCCATACAATACCTCAAATGGATCCATATGTATTGAATCCTAATAGCTGTTATTAAAGGCTAACTCCACCAATGGTAAGTGATCCTCCCATAAACCACCAAAATCCATCACACAAGACCTTAACATATCCTCCAATGTTTGTATCGTCCTCTTGAATTGGCCATCCATTTGAGGATGATACGCCATGCTCATCATTAGCTGTGTCCCAAGGGATTATAGAAAGGATTTCCAAAAACCATATTTAAACCACATATCTCTATCTGATACAATTAAAATAAGAACACCATTATTTTTTTCCACTTCTCAAAAATAGATTTTGGATAGATTGTCCACTGTATGACATTCAAAAATCAGGATGAAATGGGCCCACCTTGTGAGTTGGTACACAATCACCCATATGGTATCATGATTCCAAAATGTTCTAGAGAGACCTATCACAAAATCCATTGTTGTTTTCTCCCATTTCCAAAATGTGATATGTAAGGAGTACAACATTCCTGCTGGCTGCTGATGCTTTGCCTTGACTTGCTGACAAGTCAAGCATCTCGAAACAAACTCTGCCACATTTTTTTTCATACCAGTCCACATAAACTATTCTTTCAACACCTTATACATTTCTTGAATTATAGGATGGACATCCCAACTGTAATTATGGTATGCTCTGAGAATTTTCTCCTGAAAAGCCACTGGTACCACCATCCGATTCTAAAAATACAAGACTGAGTTCCCATTCAGTTCGCAGCCCTCAATGGTTTCCCCACCATTGAGTTTCAACTGCATCATCATACACTCATAATTAGATACATGTGCCTCTTTAACCAAATGAACCAAGTCCGTAACCAAAAAACTGGATAGAAGACCGCTATGTCACCTCGATCCTCATATTCTAACCACGTGTCGGCTATGACCGACATAAACTGCCACTAATCCGATTCCTATTTCACCACTTGAGAATATTATTTTATACAAAATTCATCTGCCACCAAATTTCCCTTACCTAGTGTTTTCATTATGTCTAAATCTAACATCTGGAGATATTCTGTCCATATCCTTTGCCTCATGTTCAAGTCTCCCTATGAGAAAATTTTCTTTAAGCTCTTATGGTCAGTTAATAGTGTAAACTTCTCACCGAATAGATAATAAATCAAAAATTTTAAACCATGCGCCACTTCCACCAACTCCAAATCATGTGTTGTATAGTTATTCCCAGGAAAAAAATGGCATGATCCATAAGAAACAACATGATCCCCCTACATGAGAACACACCCCAACCTTGAGCATGATTTTCCACAATACATCACATACCCTTTCCCTGGTTTAGGAAAACCCAATATTTGTGCTGATGTTAGGTGACCCTTTAACTCATAAATAATTTATTACATGGTTCATCCCATTAAAATGATATATTATTCCTTGTCAAAGCTTTCATTGGTGAATCCAATCACGAGCAATCCTAAACAAATTTCTGATAATACTCAGCTAGACCAAGGAAGCTCTGTATCTCAAAAACATTATTTAGTGGTTTCCCTAAGATAACAACATCGATCATTTCTAGATCAACTAAAACACCTTTCTCCAAAATAACATGGTCAGGGAAATGATCATCTGGTATCCAAAAGTCTCACTTTTATAGATAGGCGTGCAACCAATGATCCCTCAAGATCCCCAACACAATCTCCAAGTACATCTCATTCTCTACCCTTGTCCTTGAATACACCAGTATATGATCCACAAATACCCTAAAAAATGAATCAATATATCTCTGAAATATCTGATTCATCAATTCCATAAACACTGCTGGTGAATTTTTTATACCAAAGGGAATAACCACATACTCGTGATGGCCATATATTCTTCTGAAATCTATTTCTGAAATATCCTTCTTCCTTACCTACAATTGATGATACTATGGCCTCAATTCAATCTTGGAGAACCTCTGAGCTCCCCTCAACAGGTCAGAAAATCATCAATGCATGTATGTGGATATCAATTCTTTATCGTAACCTTATTAAGTCTACTATAATCCACACAAAGACACATAGTTCCATTTTCCTTTTTAACAAACAAAATTGGCACTATCCACGGAGATGTTCTAGTCCAAATGAACCATTGGTCCACTAACTCTTCCAAAACCACCTTTAATTTCTATAATTCTAGTTGTTCCATTTGGTAATACATATGTGATATAGGACTGGTCCCCATAAAGAGATCAATCGTAAACTCCACTTCTCTCCCGGGTGGAAACCTGGGGAATTCTTCAAGAAATACATCCATAAACTAATCCAAAACTAACAGAATAACACTTTTATCAACACCTTCCACTGATTCCAATGAAAAGGCTACTAACTGATATAATATAATTCCAATAACTGGTGTTAACAATCATATTTCACCCTGCTTATCACACTTCTCCCCCCTAAAGAGATGATTAACGCCATCCTCCCCCAAAAATCTAACCTTTCAAAAATAGAAATCTATGTAGGACTTAAACATCTCCAACCAATCCATTCCCATGATTATATCATAAACATCCATCTTAAGTACTATGAAATCCCACATCAATTCAATGTCTTTCCCAACTAGGAGACAAACTCTACAAAGGAAATCTTGGCACACTTTTTGACCTATAGCAGTTTTTAGTGGCAAAACAGAAGTCATTATTTCCACATGTAAACCCAACCAATCAATAATAAGAGATGAAATAAAATAATTTAAATCACCCATATCAAACAAATCTTAAATTAATGTGGAATTTAAAACAATCATACCTCACTGTGTGGATGGTTCCGAATTATTATCCACCACAACCTGTTCAGCTCCGAACAACTACTTGCTTGTGGCACTTTTCTTTTTTATTACCATGTGGCAGCATCATGGTTTTCTAAGAATCACTACGACCCACTTCACTCTGCTGAAGATGGGTATACTGTTTCCCTATCACATCAAGGAAAAATAACCTTGCTACCTCGGAAGAGTGTCACAGACACCCGACCTCGAAGCACTCCGAAAATAACGCTATATATGCCCCATCTCCTTACTGTTAGGGCATGCTCGGTGTTGTGTTTTACAATCCCACTTGATGTGGCTTGAAGAGACACACAGAAAACATATCATCTTACTCTAATGATTTGGAGGAAGATTCACCTATCTTTCCATCAGATTCTGAGTCATACCCCCACCCTAGTATATAAGTCTCCCTCTTTCACTTGAACATAGCATTTGTCTTCCCACTATTCCATGTGGGTACCAAAATACTTCCCCCTCCTGTAGCCCCTAGAAGAACCAGCTCAGCAAATGTATCTCTATTCATAATTTCTGTGTAATCATTTATACATAGCACTATTATCTTAGAATGTATTTCATTCCTGAACCCAGCTTTAAAAATTTGTGCCTTCAATGATGTACTACCACCAACTCTAGTGAAAACCGCAATAAGTTCATAAAATTAGCCACATATTATGTTACCTCCATGTTACCTTTCTTGAAACTAAAAAAATCCATTGTATGCTGAATTCTAAATGTGTGAGGGTAGAATTATTTATTAAACAATTCTTCAAAACCCTCACATGTCACACTATGGTCTGTCCCATCTTGGACCGCCAAATCCCACCACTAAAAGGAAAGATCTTCCAACATATAAATGGATAACATCACTTTCAACTGTGTCGATGTTCCCAAGAGTTCGAATATCATATTCTTTCTATTCATCCATGCTTCATCTTTTTTCGGTTCCGAATCACCCTTAGAAATGTGTGGATTCAACCTCTAAAACTGAACCGCAAGATCCACATGCTTTGGTTCATCCACATTATTCATACTTTCCACAGCTCAGAAAGCTTTCACTATAATCTTCACAAGCTGTTGTTTCACCTGAGGTTTAGGTGGAACCACATTTTCAGCGACTTCCTTGGGTTGGTCTCTATGACGCATACCCAATTCCATTTCTCTTAACACAAAACAACCATAACTCCCACTCCATTAACAATAATGGGTATTCAATTTTTAAATTCAATACATTGAAACTCTCATGACGAGGCTTTCCACAAATTCACATTTCCCATATTTCACTATTATGAAAAAATATAACATGTTTTGAAAATCAACACATTTTCAAAATACCACAAGTTTCCTTATTTCAAATCCTTCGTTTTTGAATCCCAATTCAGATTTTTCAAAATCCACACATTCATATCACACCATAAATCAGTATACCCTAATGAAATATTCATCTTAGAGGGAATTCATTTCTACCATGCATTCCATGCTCATTTCATTGTCTACACCCATGAAAATGAAATTTACATTTCCTATAAGTGTCTCCAAAACAATTATGTACCCAACTCCCTAGTAACTTGGAGTTCAGTATAAAATGGTTAACTGCATCCTTTCATGATATACATTTCATGTTCTGAAAATCCTATTCCTTGATACCTTCCCAACTCAAGCAATAGACCAAGAATGAATTTTAACTCCAAGACCAATGGTCAACACCAAATAGACAAACAATTACTCTCACATGAAAGCCAAGGACTGAACAAAATGATACCACATGCAACATCTCTCCCCATCCCAATGGCTTGAGAGGGTGGAGGAATGCTACTTGGCCTTAAGGGACATTACCATGGTGTGAACGACTAACAATAAATTAAAAGGGTTTTATGAAGCATTGGGGAATGATTTTCCCTTAAGATAGAATCAACTAACCAACAAGCCATTATCAAAACATACTATATGATGCATTCAAACAAGGGAGCCAACCCAAACATTACCATAAGTCAACCAAACTATTCGATAACACTTTTCTCATGCCAAAACAACCTAACAAAAAATTAGAGTACAAGTCAAAATACTAAACATCAAGACCCCCAAGAACTATGATTTCATTCATAGATCTAAACCAAACTCCTTGCTCCAATCACCACAATATCACCAAAGCATCATGCCAAACTGCTAGAGAAATGATATGATTTACTCTTACCTATGTCTCGGAACACAACATCTTCAAAAGCACCGAAGTTCCAAAGTAGGGGGTGAGTTATAATACTCAGTAGGATATTCCCCAACTTACTTCCCTGCACAAACCACTAGGATAAAACCCTGATAACATTTATAAAAAATAGTTTATATACAACATTAAATAGTTCAACATTTAGCAACAAGAAAAACACACCCTTACCTAGACTCCTTTACCGAACCCACGCAACCTAAGGTAAATCCAAAAAACCATGCCATAATCCATTTCACATTTCACATTAGCATAACAAATTCCATATTACAAAGCAACACACAAAAAGGAAACCAAAACTGTGGAGCTTTCGTCCAACCCGTTCACCATATTTCCAATTAATGGTGCTTCCCGACCACTATCCATAATGGTGGATCTTCCATCCACTATCCATCAAATTTTATAGTGAGACTTCGTGCCCACTTCTACACAATCAACACAATCCATAACACTTAATCAACCAATATGCACAAATGACCAAGGTCACACAATAAGAAAACAACCATTTCCAACACATGCCAATTCACGTCAATAAATCACCCATTTATTAAAAAACCCTTTAACCAAATTCCCATTCCCAACCACATTTAAATAAACTACATATTAATTGAAACCCATCTTTCAAAAAACATTTTTCACAATCAGCCACTAACGATTTTAAAATCAACATTTTAAAATCACACAACAAAGCACCCTTTTTAAACAATGACACATATTCCCCAAAATCCCCAAATCATCCCCAAATGGGTTTCCAACAACATTAACACATTATTATCCCAATTAATTTCATAAAAAACAAATTAATTGAAACCAAAACCACTAGTTATAACCAAGTGGAGTCGATAGAGAAGCCACCTACCTTTAGGGTTCCGGAAAATTCGACCCACACGCTACCGCACCCCAATCCTAGAAAATGATCCACCAAAACCACTCTAGATCTCCTTCCCTATCATAAACAAGCTTTAAAATCAATACCAAAGGCAAAAAAAACCCTACATCTACACACAAAGAGTGTAGATCTAGAAACTGAGAGAGTGGGAAGAGTAGATCTATGAAGAACCACAAAACAACCAAGACAGAATACTTACCCAAGATGAATCCCCTTAAACCCACCTTGAAACCCCTTCGAATCCCTTCCAAATTGAGTAAGAGAGAAACCTTAACCCTTGATAAGAGGAAATCCCGTGTGGTTCTTGAGTGGGAGATAGTTTGGGTGTTTTTAGGGAAATCTCGACTTATTTCAATTTTTTTAAAAACCACTTTTCAGGCCGCACGGTTAGCTCACACGTTTAGACAAACCATTCAATAATCATGTGCATGGTTCCACCTCAAAGAGGGACCTCGCATGGGCCAAACCACATGGTTAGAAAAACCATGTGCATACCATTTATACCCCACAGCACACACGATTTATCTTGCATGGTTTCCTCTAACCATTCTCAAACTGTGCAGCCTTAAAAGGCATCCAAACTTATTCAAAACCATTCCAAACTCTCCCACCCTCTTCCCAACTCATCCCAAGCACTATAAAAACATAAAAAGGCACAAAAAGGATACATTCCTCAAACCCGGGGTGGAACAACTAATGTCATATAACTTCAAATTGGACATCCACTTTCATCACACATGTGTATTCGAAGATGTATATAAGTGAACTGATCATTAAAACCAAGGAATAAAACATACACAAACAATAAATTTGAACCTCAGAACTAATAAAAAAAGGTTATGAGTAAACTCAAAAAGGTTATAACAAATCAGTTACATGTAAAACAGCTTCTGTAATTATTAATTAATACACCTAATTTTATTATTTAGGTTATTAAGATCAAGAAAATAACACCATCAGACTTAAGGTTAGGGATCCTCGCTTTCTCACATTTATTCTACAATCTCATCTATGTTGTTTCATTTTATGTATAGTTACTAATGAAGGGGTATGATTTCTCACCTCCCTCACACTACCTTCATGATTTATAAAAGAATATAAACTCATTTATCTCTCATTAAGCCCACTTAAGTACACCCAGTACCATGCTGATATTCTTTAAGGGATTTTATCCAAACCACCTACATTCCTTCAGGTTGCTCTATCTTTGTTTTAATCAAAATGTAGTGGTATTTTATTTTTAGGTACAACTTATACATACTATTTATATGCTCCAAACTCATTTTTCAAGATCCATCCCTCAGCCAATTTTGGGAAAATACTTGTTTTTAAATGATTCCATCCACAATGCTTCTCGATAAGTAAACCTGATTTAAGGGAAATTTCTAAATTTTTACGAAATTTCATGTACACTATACGTTATATTTTTAAGAAACCATTATATTTATAAAAAGTTTAAATCCTTGAACCAAGAATCCATGAGTCGATGCATTATTTTAATACATTGGCATGATCACCAGGAATCAAGTCCAAAAGGACCGATCAGTTTTGTAGTCCTGGAAACAAGATACATACATTAGTTCAACTTTAAAAATTTAAAATAAATACAACACTAATTTATTCCATTAGAAACAGCCAATCCTCCTAGATTATTCCTATAATTCACTCATAACTAACTCCTTTATATCCTGGGAAAATGAATCATAAGAAAGGGGTGAGCTGAAATGCTCAGTAAGGGTAAGCAATACATCGGAAGATAACATAAATATTAAGCATGGTGAATAATTGAAAACACATGACTTTACAAATAATAAAAATGAACACTTTTATGGTAGGAATATGAGCTAAGTAAATAATGCCATAATAAAACATAATCATGGGTATTCTACTAGTTGAATGACCACATAAACCATCAATATTATTTTCATAATGACAGAATGTATAATGTCGTACGTTATGAAAATTTTTGTTAAGTCCTTGACCAAGACATCAAAAAATGATTTAGGCCTTGGACAAATTGGGAAAGGCCTCAGACCAATTTTACATCTAGTTGTCTCAGGAGACCTACTGATGCATCGAGGAGCTATAGCGGGCTCCACCCATTACTTACTATGTCCAATGCATTCCTCATATAAAAAGGTTGAAAACTAATGTCAACATTCCTTTTAAAACTAGGATACGAAATGTCAATATTTTAACCACAAACCATGAATGGCATAAAAATAGCACATCCACAGTAAAAAGTAACTCATTCAATACAATATGGAAGATTTTATTATAATATATTAACCTCAATCGAGAATAATGAAGGATATTGACATAGATGAAAATAATCATCAAAACTATTTGAGAGAAATATCCCCCTTCTTCTTGAAAACATTTAAAAGTATCACTATTTATCAAGAATATGTTTAAAATAGATTTTCGAATCAAAATGTCCCAGACCACTTTGAAACATTTGAAAGAAATTAACATTTTAAAACATTAATTTATATATAAATAAATCCTTAAAACCATTTTTAAAACATTGACATTAATGATAAATATTTATAAGAATAAATTTTTTAAACATTTAAAATGAATTTTTAGTTAGAGTTCTTAAAGAAATGAGGGATAATTGAATACAAATAATTGAGGTAATAAAAGAATAATAATATCATGAGAATAAATGGATTCATGATATATTATGTCAAAGTACAATATATACACCAAATAAAAGTGAATTGGTGCATAACAACAAAGAAGTCACAATGGAATGTAAGTTGAGATGAAATCCCTTATAAAGATCACATCCTTAGACTAAGGATAAATCAATGACGTAATTATGTGTGAAAAATATAAATAAACTAAATATGGTTGGATATTTAGTTTAAATAAAGTAGAGTAAATTCACTCAGATTCTTGAAAGAACAACACCAATGACTTTTATGTTTGACTCACTGAATGTAAATTGAGTTAAGATTACTCTTATCAAGTTCATATCAACGACTTGAGAAATAATCAATGGAGTGATTATGTGTATCAAAATTATATCCACCCAAAAGGGACTATAAATACTAAATAAATAATAAATAGTGATTCCACACATAATCTTGTAGTAAAATAATCAATGAAGTATGTGTAAAGCACAATGAGTGGAAATTGAAATTTGAAATTCCCTTACCGATTTGGTAACTCACAAAACATACACCCCATGAATGGAGGATTATTAAATGAAATTTTAAATACCCATAAATTAAATTATATTAGACAAGGAATACAATCATGGACATTACATACACCACAAAAAAGGAAATAGTGGAAATACAACGTGAATCTCACGGGAATAAGAAGTGAGTTGAAATCCCCTTACCACATTGTAATCAATCGAGTCGTATGAAAAAATGTTAATAACCACCAACTGACTCATAGAATATAATGAATATAAAGATAATCATGAAAATATATATCAAATGTCAGTACAAAATACACCACATGCAATTAATAAGTGGCGAACAATGGAAATCTCATGAAATTGAGAGTGAGTTAAGAAAACCCTTACCTCAAGTCCGACTTGTCTTGTATGTTCCTTGTTCTTCCTGAATAATAAAATTAAGTTAATTTATACATGATTAAGAACATTTTTAAAGTTTATTAACCATTTTATATCATTTATTACCTTGATATAACAATTAGATAATTATTTGAGTTCATATTGGATTTCTTATCAATGTTCGGAACGTGAGTCAAAAATGAACTTGTTATAATTAAAAAATTTCCATATTGTCAAATGTCCATTTTCTCCAGAATTATATAAATGATTTAGATATCATGTATATATATTATATATTCAGTTTATATATGTATTTATGATAGTACATAACAAATGAAGATAAGAAATGAAATGCACCGTTCATGGAGACAGTAAGCCGTACTTACGCATGAATGCTACTTTCATTTCTATTTTTTTAAAAGAATTAAAACATAATGATACATAGGTATATTATAATTCCAGTATAATATCATATATAATATCATTATCTCCATCCATTATACATCTTACATAAGGCATTAACGAGTCATGTCACTTTAAGGGGGTGGTAGTTCTCACTTGCTCAAATGAAATTATCACGTTTTACCCATAATAGAAACCATAAAGGAATGATATAAATATAAAATACAGAAGAATAAATAAATAATAAACATAATATATATCATTATTAAATACAATGTCATATTAATGTTCACCATGAGAGGTGGTAGGATATAATTGAACAATCATCGTTTCGTGAGTCGTTAGTTTTCCATCCACAAAAACAATATGTTATTTACCCATTAGATGGAGGCGTGTGTAAGTTTAGATCAAATACTTCTCATAAAAAGATCCTAGTATAAATAGGATACTGGTTTTGTAATAAAATAAAAGAATAAAATGTCTTTAGGGGAGGAGAAGTAAAATAATAGAAAAAAAGTTAAGAGAAATCATTACCTTTAATTTGGATAACTCTCTTTGGTTTGAACCAAACGGACTTCTTGAAGTGACTTATGCCTAAGTTAAGGCTTCTAGGTGGAAGAGAGGGATCTTGAAAGCTTATTTGGGCCAGGTTTGGATGAGCCAATGGTCTTGAAAGGTGTTAGGAATGAGTTATAAGTGGTGTCCTTTTATAAGGGAGAGGAGGGGCTCTTTTGGAAAGTTTAAAAATGTTATTTTATTATAAACTTATATTCAGTTTTGAAAGGTCCAAAAATAATTAAATTTGATGATAAGATGACTCATCTTTGAAAAAAACATCCAATAATAATTGGATAGGTTTTGGATATTGTTTTAATATTAATAATCATATTTATTTAAATCATTTATTAATGAGGTGAATACTGCATCACTATTGTGTCAAAAATTATTTAATTTATTTGATGTCTCAAAATTATAAAAAAAATACAATAAATTATGAAGTTTTTTATCTTTCCAATGAATAATTATAGTCCAAAATCTGACTTATATAACCCCATGTAAAAATTTATATACTAAAATATATTTGTTAATTTCATTTTTGTCTTTACTTTACGTTAATAAAAATTAAGTGTCATTATTACTCTTAAGTGGCTCTATGGGGTCCCAAAATTGACTCAAGGATGTCGATGGTCATACATGAATCATTCAATAAGGTTAAGACAAGTGTTAAGGAAATTTTGTATTATTATAATATTCATTTTACCTTAAATTACCCTATTTATCTTTAACCGGGGTAAATAAAAATCAAAAGTTTCTATTCACCAAAAATAATCTTCATCTTATTGAACCACATTTTTCTTGTTAATAACAACCATATATGTCAGATTTTTGAAATTGAATTCACAGATGCGGTAAAATTTCATTTCAATGAAAAAATTAGTTTTTTAACAACTACTATGTGGTTTTACTATTTGTAAAGACCCATAAATTTCAAGGAAATTTTTTTCTTAATTTTCTTTGGAATTTTACAAGAGCGCAGTTACTGACGGCACCTGATTCAGAGGCCCGGTGTGCCCAGAATCATTTTTCCGAAGTTTGGCTCGGGTACGTTCAGTGAACGGATGAGCAGGTTTTTCTAACTTTTGAATCGGTGCCCGAAATCGAATTCTGAGGGCACCGATGAAATCACAGCGTCGGTATTTGCCTAGAAACGCCTCTTCTGGAGTTGCGTTTGCTCGGGTGTGGTTTTTAATTTTCGGGCTTAAAGTTAAGAAATAAAATAATTTTATGACAACTTTATTTTATTTCACTTAAGCCACTTGGAAGCCAGTTGAAGCCACTTAAAAGCGGCTTAAACTGAGTTGATCTGGATAGGATGCTATCCAGGAAATATCCTACCCCCTCGGTAGAATATTTGTGAGGTGGGGCCCGCACGAGCCCTGCCGTTTCTTTCCACTAAGTAACGCACCCGCGAAAACCCGTCATTATGAAAGTCAACTGACGCGTTTTCTTAATTTCTGAACAGACCATTTAATTGGGCGGTTTATTTCGTAAATTAAATGAGCTGTTTCTTTCGTTGAATTAATTCAATGAATTGATGGGTCGTTACTTCCCCTTTTTCGTGTGTCGGCATAATAATAAAATAAGACCAACCGGTCTTTTGAAAGTTTGCGCGTTGAGAGGATTTGACAGAATCCTTGTATCTTTTTTCTCCTTCGCGAAGAACGCGAAGAACGCCGCCATCTGCGGAAATCGACGACGCTCTAATCCGAGATGTTCTTCCCCGCCCTGATCCACGATCACCAACCGTTTGAGGTGAGTGATTTCGGGTTTCTTCTAAAAGTTCTTTGTGGTTTAAAACAAAACACGGATTAAATTATATATAATTAAAATCTGTTGTTTCTTGGTCTGTCGAGTTCGTCGACGCAACGCCGGATTCTGCGATGACGCGACGCCCTTCCGCGACGACGCGACGACCTCCACCTTCCGCGACGAGCAATTCCACAAAGAACGCTCACGCGCAAGGACTACGAGGTAGGGATTTTATTTTTAGAATTACCCCTTTTTATTATTCCCGTAAATGTTTCTTTAAAAAGTTAAAGAACTGGATTTGTGAACAATTTTAATTTTATTAAAATTGTTGTTTCCTGTGTGGAATAAAAATTCTCCCGTTGTTTATATCTAACGCGGAGGGTGCGGGCCAAACGAACACGGCCCGACGACCCTCCGCCGTTCTTCGTTCTTGTGCGGATTTGACGGGCGACGACAGAGCGTGCCGCAATGGAGGTTTGATGATTCCGCAGTGAAGAACGAGTCCTGGGAGGAGCAACGGCGCAGACGGGAAGAAACTCGGGCCACCGGAGCGACTCCGCCGGCGCCCGGAGGCGGCGGCGCCCGGCGCGGCGCCGGACGAGACTGCCGCAGCAGCAGCGCTCGTGGGACGCGGCTGAAGCCGCGTCCGGCCACCAGGGAGACACCCCGCGGGTATCGCGGGGGTGTCACGCGGGGGTGGCGGCTTCCCCCCCGCGTCACTCGGGACGCGGCTTCAGTCGCGTCCGGCTGTCTGGCCGACACCCCGCGGGTGCCGTGGGGGTGTCACGCGGGGCGGCGGCTCCCCCCGTGTCGGCCGCTCTGCCGAGCCGGGCCGGGTGGGCCGAGCCAGACCGGTCGGACCGGGTCGGACCGGGTCGGCCCGGGTTCGGCCGACCCAGGGGGGGTCGGGCCGGGTCGGCCCGGGCCCGGACCCCCCGTCTTCGGACGGTTTTCGTTCAAATGGCCGTATATTGAGCTACGGGCGACGACGGAGCGTGCTGCAACGGAGGTTGGATGATTCCACAGTGAATAACGAGTCCTGGGAGGAGCAACGGCACAGACGGGAAGAAAATTGGGCCACCGGAGCGACTCCGGCGCCCCGTGGAAGCCGGCGGCGGCGCCCGGCGCGCCGCCGGACAAGACCGCCGCGGCACCGGTCGCGGCGGCGGTGCTCACGGGACGCGGCTGAAGTCACGTCCGGCCACCAGGGAGACACCCCGCGGGTGTCGCGGGGGTGTCACTCGGGGGCGACGGCTTCCCCCCCCCCCCCCCCCCCCCCCCGCGTCACTCGGGACGCAGCTTCAGCCGCGTCCGGCTGTCTGGCCGACACCCCGCGGGTGCCGCGGAGGTGTCACGCGGGGCAGCGGCTCCCCCCGCGTCGGCCGCTCGGCCGAGCCGGGCCGGGCTGGCCAAGCCAGAACAGTCGGACCGGGTCGGCCCGGGTTCGGCCGACCCAGGGGGGGTTGGGCCGGGTCGGCCCGGGCCCGGACCCCCCGTCTTCGGACGGTTTTCGTTCAAATTGTCGTATCTTGAGCTACGTGCCTCCAAACGACTCACCGTCAGCGGACACGCGATCCTTGGATCGAGACGGTCATTTCGGTATATCGCACTAAAGGTTTCAGAGTACTTTGTGTTCGGCTGGGTTGGTTCGTACACGAAACCAACCGGGCCCTCGGAGCAGAAACACTCATATCTTGAGCTACGGACGTCTGATTGACGTCTCGTCAGCTTTTTTGCTTTTCTATAAGTGAGACGGATATTTTGTCACACTCCGCCTGAGGTTTGGACGCAGGTGGAGTATGTTCAGGTTGGTTTTTCCTTAAAAAGCAACCGGGTCCCTGGGACGAAAAAGCCAATAACTCTCATACCGGGCGTCCGATCGACGCGCCGTCTGCGACGTTGAGTTCCTGTTGACGATACAGAACTTTGGGATACATCAACTTCGGACTTTGTGATAGTTGATGTATTAGCCTCTCGGCTCGTAGAGCGGACCCTCCCGAACGAGCTTACTGTGTGCGGGAACCCTAGAGTTGGCTGCGACTGCTACTTCGACAGCGACGACCGTGCAAAGATCCTCAGTGGACTGCGGCGACGACCGTGCAGAGATCCTCAGTGGAATGCGACGACGACTGTGCAGAGATCCTCAGTGGACTGCGACGACTACAACACTCAGCGATCCTACGTGGATCAGTGCTACAGGTCCTGTGTGGGCCCGATCCTGTGTGGGTCCGATCCTGTGTGGGTCAGCGCTCAGCGGTTCTGTGTGAGCCAGCGCCTACAGGTCCTGTGTGGGCCTGATCCTGTGTGGGTCTTGCGGGGGTTAGATACCTATTGATCCTTTGTGGGTCCGACGACTTAGATGGATCAGTGATCATCTTTATCGTCATCCGAAAAAGTATACCTGTGTGAGCTGAATCTTCTGTTTACTCTCCTTTGTGGATTGTGTTGAGCTATCCTGTGTGGATTTATTGTTTACTCTCCTTTGTGGATTGTGTTGAGCTATCCTGTATGGATTTAGTGTTTACTCTCCTTTGTGGATTGTGTTGTGCTATCCTGTGTGGGTTTACGTTTTGCTTTCCTGTGTGGACTGGGTTATGCTTGGGCTCGGACGTTTGAGCCGAACGGGAATTGATGACTTAGGTATATGTATGGGCATATACCTAAGCCGTGTCAGATGTTGCTTCGTGATTTTACCTTTCCTTTGTGGATTATCCTTTGTGGATTTCAGGAGACCTTCGGGGGTCTCGGGGTCCCTACTGAGTAGCTTATACTCACCCCTGCACGGGCTATGCCCGCACTACGTTGTGTTGGTTGCAGACGACGGACAGCGCTGATCATGGTGGAGGCGTGCGGAGCAGGACGGTACCTGGAGGTGGACCACTGGGCGGGACGTACTCCGAGCAGTCAGGTGGACCCGAGGAGCAGTGGAGGCTATCTGTACCCACCCTTTAGGTGGGACTTCCAGAGGGCGGCTCGACGCTGCGGCTTTTCCTTTCAGTTGCTGTTTTTCCTTTCAGTTGTACTTTACAGTTGGGCTTGTATTTTCGGCCCCTTTTCTTTCAGCACAGCTTGTACAGTTTTTACTTAGTGTTTAATTTTCCGCTTGATTACTTTGTGGTGCTTGTTTACTTTTCAAAGGCAATGCCTTCCCTTTTTGTTGGGATTTAAGCCTTGGTGCTAGTCGCCAGCCCCTGGCCTATGGAAGGCGGGCTTGGGGTAGTCACGACACGGGCCCCGAGGACGGGTCATGAAAAATTGGTATCAGAGGCGGTCGGTTCTACCGCAGACTCTGATCTTTCTTCTATGTGAAGCAATAGTGTTTAGCTTATTGAGTGTGGTTATCAGTCCAGGGAGTCCAGTGTTGGTGCGGCGGCCGACGTATCCGTACACCAGGACCCTGACTTCTGATTTCCGACTTAATCCACGAAAACATTGATTGCGTGTATGTTTCAAGTTTTCTTTGTGATTACTTGTGTTAGCTCACCAGGTATACTGTTCTGACCATGGCGCTCTTGTTTCCTTTTCAGGATGGCCCCCCGATGACAGCCAGCTAGGGTTCCGAGAGTAGAGCGCGGCGACAGCCCGCCGAGCGACGAGGCCTCGGTGCAGGGCTCGTTGACAGCAGAGGCACCGGCGGTACCTTTACCCATCGAGCCCCCGATGCTTCCAGCAACGATCGCTGATGATGCACGACGCCTCGGAGCTCTGCACGAGTTCCAGCGCCAGCGACCACCCAGGTTTCGTGGGGAGACGGACCCCCAGGCAGCCGAGGACTGGCTGGAGGCGGGCGTCCGAGTTTTTAGGCTAGTGAGAACACCAGCAGACCTCATGGTGATCCTCGCGGCGAGCCTACTGCACGCAGCAGCAGGGCGATGGTGGAGCTTGATTCTCCAGGTACACGATGAGGCCTCCCTCATCTGGACGGACTTTGAGAGCCTCTTCCGCTCAGAGTTCATCCCGGCCACCCTCCGTGCGGTGCGCATCCAGGAGCTTCTTCAGCTGCGGCAGGGAAGCATGCCGATCGCCCAGTACGCGGCGAGGTTTACCGACCTTTCTCGCTACTCGACAGACATGGTATGGGACCCATTATTTCGGGCCCGGACCTTCGAACAGGGATTGAGACACGAGATCAGGGCATCGCTGATCTCCCTCAGCATCCCGACCCAGGTAGGAATGCTGGAGCGAGCCCTTTTGATCGAGAGCTTCCTGGCTGAGTCCACAGCGAGACCTACCGCAGGGTGGCAGGTAGAAGAGTCTTCGGTAGATGGTAGCCAATGGATGAATCAGGGTTCCAGGAAGACCAGGACTTCCGGAAGACGACCTCGGGACAGTGGCTCAGCAGTGCGGGGCACTCAGCGCGGAGCCAGCCTTCCGAGAGGCAGGCAGTGCTACTCGTGCGGCGGGCAGGGCCACATGGCTCGTGACTGCCCGACCCGTCGTACCGAGGAGCAGCAGACGGTGGAGGGGACACCTAGGCAGACGCAGAGGGTCGAACGTGGTGGTCCGCAGGGAGGAGTCAGACGAGGTAGAGGAGCTGGCCGAGCAGCAGGTGGTGGGCGACGCTTTGAGGCTCTGCCACCACCACCACCAGGAGGTCCACCCCGACCACAGGGAGCTGGCGGGCAGAGACAGGCACAACTCCAGGCAGCGGAGGCCTATAACCACGGCGCGCCAGAGATGATTCGAGGTACGATCTGTGTCTATTCCACCCTTTCTGTAATTCTTATAGACACAGGAGCGATTCATTCTTTCATAGCCACTTCCCTTGTTCGGATCTCGGAGATTCCGACAGAGCCGTTGGCTCGATCCTTACGGCTAGAGACTCCTACGGAAGTAGACTCGACGATTACGCACTGGTGCCGGCAGTGTGAACATACTCTAGGAGGCGAGAGCTTCGGCTGGGATCTTCTTGTAGCAGCGTCGAGGCCTTAAGACGTCATCTTGGGCATGGATTGGTTATCTACGGTCCATGCACAGATTGACTTCATTAGGCGCAAGGTGCGATGTGTGCGCACCGACGGAAGCAGGTTCACCTTAACCGGTGAGAAGGGAGCCTTCACAGCACAGGATGGACTCACGCATAGGAGAGGGAATCCCATCACTCATCAGTTGGCTAGCCTCATCCTTCGAGTAGTTGACATGCAGAGTCCTAGTTTTCCTACAGTGGTGGATCAGTATGTGGACGTCTTCCCCGACGACGTTCCAGGGCTACCTCCTCGCAGAGAGGTAGAATTTTACATTGATCTATACCCTGAGACAGCCCCGATATCCACTCCAGCATATCGAATGTCCCCCGCCGAGCTTCGAGAGCTACGGGTACAGTTGGAGGACTTTCAGGGAAAGGGGTTCATCCGACCCAGTGTTTCACCCTGGGCTTCGCCGATATTTTTCGCCAAGAAGGCGGACGGGAGCTTGCGACTGTGTGTCGATTATCATCGCCTGAACTAGGTGACAGTGAGGAACAATTATCCGCTACCCAGGATTGATGATCTCTTCGACCAGCTCAAGGGAGCACGGTGGTTCTCGAAGATAGACCTCAGGTCAGGCTATCATCAGCTCAGAGTTCGAGACGAGGATGTGCAGAAGATGACCTTCAGGTGTCGGTATGGCCACTATGAGTTCTTGGTTATGCCTTTTGGCGTAACCAATGCTCCAGTAGTGTTCATGAGCCTCATGAACATGATCTTCCAGCCATACCTCGATCTATTTGTCGTGGTCTTCATCGACGACATCTTGGTTTACTCGACCACCGAGGAGGAGCACGCCTACCACTTGCGGGTTGTACTAGACACACTCCGAGAGCACCAACTTTATGGAAAGCTCTCGAAGTGCCAGTTCTGGTTACGTGAGGTCCACTTCTTGGGGCACATCATTTCTGAGGTGGGAGTTGCAGTGGATCCCGCGAAGATCGAGGCAGTTCTATCTTGGGAACCACCCAAGAGCATGACGGAGGTGCGGAGTTTCTTGGGTCTAGCCGGATACTATCGGAGATTTGTGCCGGACTTCTCCAGAGTTGCGGCCCCACTCTCAGCGTTGACGAAGAAGGGGAAACCCTTCGTGTGGTCAAACAGATGTCAACAGAGCTTCCAGGAGCTGAGGCAGAGGTTGACCAGTGCACCTATCTTGAGGTTGCCTGAGGAGGTAGTTGGATACGTAGTCTACCGCGATGCATCAGGGACCGGACTCGGGTGTGTCCTGATGCAGGAGCAGGCCGTGATTGCCTATGGTTCATGTCATTTGAGGCCGCATGAGAAGAACTACGCTACCCATGACCTGGAGTTAGTAGCAGTGGTCTTCGCTCTGAAGACATGGCGGCACTATCTGATGGGAGAGCGCTTTACAGTCTTTTCTGATCATCAGAGTCTCAGGTACATCTTCTCTCAGAAGGACCTGATCCTGAGATAGCGGCGATGGATTGAGTTCCTCCAGGACTATGACTTTGAGATAGTCTATACTCCTGGGAAGGGGAACGTGGTAGCCGATGCCCTCAGCAGGAGGACGGGCATCCAGCTACTTGAGGAGGCGACAGAGCAGCTAGCCGCCTTGCAGATATCCTTCGTGGATAGAGACGGGGCAGCCTTCCTTCAGTCTCTCATAGTCTCTCCTCCACTTATACAGCGGGTCAGGGAGGCTCAGCGTGGGGACGCTGACTGTGAGACACGGTGTGCACAGATATCCTCGGGGCAGGCACCTGATGGCTTCTCCTTGGGAGCAGAGCACGACATCCTTTTCAAAGGGAGTACCTTGGTACCAGTCGCTTTATGAGAGGAGGTGCTGAGAAAGTTTCACACTTCTCCTTTCACGGTACATCTTGGAGTGGCGAAGATGTACCAGGATCTCAGGCGACAGCACTGGTGGCCGGGCATAAAGAAGGATATGGCAGAGTTTGTTTCATGGTGCCTCACCTGCCAGCTGGTGAAGGCAGAGCATCAGGTACCAGCGGGCTTGGTACATCCCTTGGAAGTCTCAGAGTGGAAGTGGGATGGGATATCTATGGACTTCGTGACGGGACTTCCACGCACTTCCAGAGGTCACGACTCCATTTGGGTGATTGTTGACCGACTCACCAAGTCGGCACACTTCTTACCCATCCGAGAGAAGGGCTCAGTGGAGATCTTGGGGCGTCTCTACGTTCAGGAGATTGTGCAGCTTCACGGTGTGCCATCGACTATCGTCTCCGATCGGGACGCTCGCTTTACTTCCCGTCTTTGGAAGGGGTTGCAGGAGGCGTTCGGGACGTGGCTACGTCTGAGCACCGCCTTTCACCCTCAGACGGATAGTCAGGCAGAGAGAACCATTCAGACTCTTGAGGACATGCTCCGCGCATGTGTCCTCGACTTTGGTCGCAGCTAGGAGGACCACCTACCCTTGGTGGAGTTCACGTACAACAACAGCTACCACTCCACCATCGGGATGGCACCCTACGAGGCATTGTACGGCATGCCTTGCAGATCTCCTTTGTGCTGGACAGGCCCTAGGGAGTCAGCACTTGTGGGACCAGAGATGGTCCGGGCCACGACAGAGAAGGTCCAAGTCATCCAGGAGTGGATGAGGACAACACAGAGCCAACAGAAGTCATATGCTGACAGGAGGCGGAGGCCACTAGAGTTCGAGGATGGCGACCACGTCTTCTTGCAGGTCTCACCTCGACATGGTTTGCGGAGATTTGGCCGAGGTGGCAAGTTGTCTCCACGCTTCATCAGGCCTTTCCAGGTCCTTAGCAGGATTGGCGAGTTGGCTTATCGCCTAGCTCTACCACCTCAGTTGCACCGGGTGCACGACGTCTTCCACGTATCCCAACTGAGGAGATACGTGCACGACCCACCGCACATCATTGACTATAGGGAGCTAGACGTGGATGATGGGGCGACTTTTGCAGAGGTCCCGATGGAGATAGAGGATCGACAGGAGTGGGTCCTACGTGGGCGATCGATTCCTCTTGTGCGCATCAGATGGAAGCACGGGAACCTCCAAGAGAGCACATGGGAGCGGGAGGCTCATATGCGTGCTCAGTACCCACATTTGTTTCCCTAGTTTATGATGTATCTTTATGGGGACGTAAAGCCCTGAGGTGGGAGTAATGTAAAGACCCGTAAATTTCAAGGAATTTTTTTTCTTAATTTTCTTTGGAATTTTACAAGAGCGCAGTTTCTGAAGGCACCTGATTCCGAGGCCCAGTGTGCCCGGAATCATTTTTCCGATGTTTGGCTTGGGTAAGTTTAGTGAACGGACGAGCGGGTTTTTCTAACTTTTGAACCAGTGCCCGGAATCGAATTCTGAGGGCACCGATGAAATAGCAGCACCTGTATTTGTCTAGAAACGCCTCTTCCGGAGTTGCGTTTTCTCGGGTGTGGTTTTTAATTTTCGAGCTTAAAGTTAAGAAATAAAATAATTTTACGACAACTTTATTTTATTTCACTTAATCCACTTAGAAGCCACTTGAAGCCAATTAAAAGCAGCTTAAACTGAGTTGATCCGGATAGGATTCTATCCAGGAAATATCCTACCCCCTCGGTAGGATATTTGTGAGGTGGGGCCCGCATGAGCCATGCCGTTTCTTTCCGCTAAGTAACGCACCCGCAAAAACCCGTCATTATGAAAGTCAACTGACGCGTTTTCTTAATTTCTCAACAGACCATTTAATTGGGTGGTTTATTTCGTAAATTAAATGAGATGTTTCTTTCGTTGAATTAATTCAACGAATTGATGGGTCGTTACTTCCCCTTTTTCATGTGTTGGCATAATAATAAAATAAGACCAACCGTTCTTTTGAAAGTTTGCGCGTTTAGAGGATTTGACAGAATCCTTGTATCTTCTTTCTCCTTCACGAAGAACACGAAGAACGCGAAGAATTCCTTCACCTACAGAACTCGACGGCGCTCTAATCTGAGACGTTCTTCCCCGCCCCGATCCCCGATCACCAACCGTTTGAGGTGAGTGATTTAGGGTTTCTTCTAAAAGTTCTTTGTGGTTTAAAACGAAACACGGATTTAATTATTTATAATTAAAATCTGTTGTTTCTTGGTCTGTTGAGTTCGTTGACGCAATGCCGGATTATGCGAGGACGCTACGCCCTTCCGCGACGATGCGACGATCTCCACCTTCCGCGACGAGCAATTCCGCGAAGAACGCTCACGCGCGACGACTACAACGTAGGGATTTTATTTTTGGAATTACCCCTTTTTATTATTCCCGTAAATGTTTCTTTAAAAAGTTAAAGAACCGGATTTGTGAACAATTTTAATTTTATTAAAATTGTTGTTTCCTGTGTGGAATAAAAATTCTCCCGTTGTTTATATCTAACGCGGAGGGTGCGGGTCAAACGAACACGGCCCGATGACCCTCTGTCGTTCTTCGTTCTTGTGCGGATTTGACGGGCGATGACGGAGCGTGCTGCAACGGAGGTTGGATGATTCCGTAGTGAATAACGAGTCCTGGGAGGAGCAACGGCACAGACGGGAAGAAAATCGGGCCACCGGAGCGACTCCGGCGCCCCGTGGAAGCCGGCGGTGGTGCCCGGTGCGCCGCCGGACAAGACCGCCGCGGCACCGGTCGCGGCGGCGGTGCTCACGGGACGCGGCTGAAGTCGCGTCCGGCCACCAGGGAGACACCCCGCGGGTGTCGCGGGGGTGTCACTCGGGGGCGACGGCTCCCCCCCCCCCCCCCCCCGCGTCACTCGGGACGCGGCTTCAGTCGTGTCCGGCTGTCTGGCCGACACCCCGCGGGTGCCGCGGGGGTGTCACGCGGGGCAGCGGCTCCCCCCGCGTCGGCCGCTCGGCCGCTCGGCCGAGCCGGGCCGGGCTGGCCGAGCCAGAACAGTCGGACCGGGTCGGCCCGGGTTCGGCCGACCCAGGGGGGGTTGGGCCGGGTCGGCCCGGGCCCGGACCCCCCGTCTTCGGACGGTTTTCGTTCAAATTGTCATATCTTGAGCTACGTGCCTCCAAACGACTCACCGTCAGCGGACACGCGATCCTTGGATCGAGACGGTCATTTCGGTATATCGCACTAAAGGTTTCAGAGTACTTTGCGTTCGGCTGGGTTGGTTCGTACACGAAACCAACCGGGCCCTCGGAGCGGAAACACTCATATCTTGAGCTACGGACGTCCGATTGACGTCTCGTCAGCTTTTTTGCTTTTCTATAAGTGAGACAGATATTTTGTCACACTCCGCCTGAGGTTTGGACGCAGGTGGAGTATGGTCAGGTTGGTTTTTCTTTAAAAAGCAACCGGGTCCCTGGGACGAAAAAGCCAATAACTCTCATACCGGGCGTCCGATCGACGCGCCGTCTGCGACGTTGAGTTCCTGTTGACGATACAGAACTTTGGGATACATCAACTTCGGACTTTGTGACAGTTGATGTATTAGCCACTCGGCTCGTAGAGCGGACCCTCCCGAACGAGCTTGCTGTGTGCGGGAACCCTAGAGTTGGCTGCGACTGCTACTTCGACAGCGACGACCGTGCAAAGATCCTCAGTGGACTGCGGCGACGACCGTGCAGAGATCCTCAGTGGAATGCGACGACGACTGTGCAGAGATCCTCAGTGGACTGCGACGACTACAACACTCAGCGATCCTACGTGGATCAGTGCTACAGGTCCTGTGTGGGCCCGATCCTGTGTGGGTCCGATCCTGTGTGGGTCAGCGCTCAGCGGTTCTGTGTGAGCCAGCGCCTACAGGTCCTGTGTGGGCCTGATCCTGTGTGGGTCTTGCGGGGGTTAGATACCTATTGATCCTTTGTGGGTCCGACGACTTAGATGGATCAGTGATCATCTTTATCGTCATCCGAAGAAGTATACCTGTGTGAGCTGAATCTTCTGTTTACTCTCCTTTGTGGATTGTGTTGAGCTATCCTGTGTGGATTTACTGTTTACTCTCCTTTGTGGATTGTGTTGAGCTATCCTGTGTGGATTTACTGTTTACTCTCCTTTGTGGATTGTGTTGTGCTATCCTGTGTGGGTTTATGTTTTTCTTTCATGTGTGGACTGGGTTGTGCTTGGGCTCGGACATTGGAGCCGAACGAGAATTGATGACTTAGGTATATGTATGGGCATATACCTAAGCCGTGTCAGATGTTTCTTCATGATTTTACCTTTCCTTTGTGGATTATCCATTGTGGATTTCGGGAGACCTTCAGGGGTCTCGGGGTCCCTACTGTGTAGCTTATACTCACCCCTGCACGGGCTATGTCCGCACTACGTTGTGTTGGTTGCAGACGACGGACAGGACTGATCATGGTGGAGGCGTGCGGAGCAGGACGGTACCTGGAGGTGGACCACTGGGCGAGACGTACTCGGAGCGGTCAGGTGGACCCGAGGAGCAGTGGAGGCTATCTGTACCCACCCTTCAGGTGGGACTTCCAGAGGACGGCTCGACGCTGTGGCTTTTCCTTTCAGTTTCTGTTTTTCCTTTCAGTTGTACTTTATAGTTGGGCTTGTATTTTCGGCCCCTTTTCTTTCAGCACAGCTTGTACAGTTTTTACTTAGTGTTTACTTTTCCACTTGCTTACTCTGTGGTGCTTGTTTACTTTTCAAAGGCAATGCCTTCCCTTTTTGTTGGGATTTACTCCTTGGTGCTAGTCGCCAGCCCCTGGCCTATGGAAGGCGGGCTTGGGGTAGTCATGGCACGGGCCCCGAGGATGGGTCGTGACACTATTCATCAAAAATTGAAGTTTTTTAGAAAAATACCAAAAATCCTTCCAGAGTTAAATTTGATATTACAAATTCAAAAATGAAGCTTATTTCACCAAATTAAAAACATAGAAATTGTATTAATTAATTTAAAATTTATTCCCATTGTCAAAACAAATAGTGTGTTTTTAAAAATCAATAACTATCAAAAGATTGACACTTGTTTATGTATAATTTCCAAGTGAAGTTAATTTCAATGAACAAATTGGGTTAAATGGTAAAATTATAATTTAATTATACTTCCAAACCATTCAAATGTATAATTGATCACTATAAATTATTCTGATTAAAAAAGTTGTTTTCAATTAAAATTTAATATTTTTTACTATTCACCCACTATAGTGTATTGTAGCAGCAGTGACACTGTAGAAACGACGGGCACTTTCACGGCATCATTTCACTATAGCGGCGATAGATACTGTAGCAGTGGAGGGTACTGTGCAATACTGTAGCAGCGCGGTACTGTAGCAGTACTATTCACAAAATGGGATTTGGGCCAAACGGGTCATGTAATGGGATAAATGACCACTGGGCCTTCGGGCTATGTAATGGGTCTCCCTCTACCCAGTTAAAAAGAGGTCTTTGCTTGGATTTAATAATAAATGAGGCTTCGGCCCCAACCTTTAAAAAAAGTTATCAGAAAAACACCAAAAAAATTTACTCCCTGATTTAAATAAGAAGTTTATTTTGTCAAATTTAATATATAAAAGTGTCAAATATTGGATTTAAAAGGGTTCACGATTAAAAGGTGGTAAAATTGAATTTTTGAAAAATAATTATTTTATCTGAGAAATTGAACTTGTTCTTATATTATGTCTATAAAATACATAATATGGATTCTAAAATTATATGTAGTATATAAAATTTAAAATTCACTTAATACTATTCATAACCACTTTTTAAACAGCCTGTTTGGTAAGTCGAGGTGCACTCAAACTCGGTGTTGCGTGTAGTGCAAGATATTGAATTGCTTTAAAGAAGATAACCTACTATAAAATCTTGGGGTGTTACATTCTTCCCCCCTTTTGGAAATTGCATCCTCACAATTTTTAAAATTGGGCTTGGGGACATCATTAAAAATACCACATTGAAAAAATGTCAATAAAACTATCACTTTAAAAGAAAGAAAGAGAAGTAAAAAGGTCATCCAAGATAAACCATACTAGGATTCCATGTAGGAAAATATTGATATGGAAGATAAACTAAGTGTCAAGTTCTGATGGAGAGGGATAGAAAACATGATCAGGAGAAAGTTAAAAACAAGAAAACCACAAAGTTGTGATGGAAAAAACAGTCATTAGTTTCATAGTAGGAAAAGTATACGGGCAACATTTTTTTGTTTTAATTTTCATTTCATAAATATGAGGAATTTATTTATGAGATTGACTAAGAACATAGAGAGATATACTTAATTTTTATGTAGTGTTCCATTCTTTAATAAATTTCAACCACTAACTCATCTTTTTTTCAAATGATGAGTATTCATGATGACATGGTCACACTGGAGGAGCTAGAATCAAATTATAGAGAATAACATGATCCACAAATGATAAACTATACACCATGTCTTTAGGGATTAACCAAAATGAAAATGGTTGCTACAAGATCAGATGATCCCCAAAAAGGATAATCTTATAGAGAAATAGACACTAATCTTAATTTCCAAAATTAATCCAACAATAACCCAAAGTTAAATAAATACCATTCTACAAACAATTTTCTTTAAAATCATTCAATAAAATGCAAACTAATATTGAAACCCAAAAATTAGAAGAATTTTATTATCTAGCTTTCCACATTAAATTTTATCTCCAAATGACATCAATTACTATTAAAGTCCCATAATTAAAACTAATTAACCTAATCACATATTCTCTATGATAGGTTAATCATTTCAATAAATAACCAAAATCACTATAAATCCACAATAAAAAATAGATAAAAATCCCCAATTACTCCTCAAAAGAAATCCCATAGTTTTCAATTTTCCTCAGGAATATAGTGTTCCCAACAAAGTGAACGTCTTCCAAAATAACATTTATAACTTAATCACCAAAACATTTCCTATACTAAGGGTATCCATTTGAAAATACATAAGATCCCAAATCAACTTATTATTGATCAATAAAATAATTTAACTAAAAAGAATTAGTAATACTAATTAGGTACTTCACGTAGTCTAGTGGAAGGTGATAAATCCCAATCACACTCTGGTTGTGGATTCGATTCCCACAGCTTTGTCTGACACGATGGGTTGTCACATGGTCTGTGTGTTGTCCTTTTTCAAAAACTATATTTTATAACATTGCCAAAATGAGATAAATTCCCCAAAATAACCATAACATAATTTAACCACAAATGTTACTCATACCACCCATTTTCATCCCAAAATTTAATAACTTTTAATTGCCTCAAACTCAATGATCATATAAAACCAGATGGTTATTTATTACTATGTCCATAAGAGAAAAGATAATTCTTCCTAAAATATCATTTTCACATGAAAAACTACAGGGTTACAAATACAAGGTAAAATTCATCCAAATTAGTCCCATCAATATTGAGCACTAATACTTTTAAACATTTCTCCAACCATTTATTTCCACATAGATTCTTCTTTGGCCAAGAGGGTATCCTATAAAATAGGGCATTCACTCAGGTAATGTCCAGGTACCCTACATTTACAGAAAATGACTATTACTGGATTATTGGGACCATTATTATTTTCTTCCATAGTACTATTCTTTTTTCCTCGTCAATTCTTTACTTTATGTCCTTTTTCCCACAGATAAAGTATTTATTTCTTCTATTGAGAAACTTTCCTGGGTGTCTCCTTCCACATTTCCTACATGATGGAAATTGAGGTTTTATTTCTCCATGGTCTCCATTGCTTGAGATCTTATCATTCATCATCTTTCTCTTATTTGATGAGTCTGAGAGTTTTTTAATATATATTTTTCTGATCATATTTCCGGAATACTGATTTGGCATGAACATGATATCCTTTATGCCTATCAACATTCCATTTTGTTGCTCATTTACACCACCATTCCCACCTTGTACATCATGCTCAATGTTTCTATTACTTCCTTGGAATCTAGCCATTGACTAAAACCAGAAATTATTAGGTGAGTAAAAATATTCATAAAATCATTTACAGAATATCATTACACCATATTTTCAATTTGAAGCACTTTAGGATTAAAAAAGGACATTTATTATCATATTATATTAAAATTATTCAAATCAGTTTGTAAAAAAAAGTAAATTATCCTATGCATATCCCCCAAGAGTGTTGTAACCAAGAGTGCATCAAGGCCTGTTGTCGTGTACCAGGATACCCCGGGTCAAGCCCAAAACTCGTTATCGGATTTTTCACTCCTAGGTACATCTGTTCCAGAGCCACCTCTACCTACTCGTATCCAAACAAGGATGTATTTCTTGGAAAATACACAAAATATCTACATAACCAAATTTCTAGGAAGTTCTTCTATACTAATCCTCAAATTCTGTCTTAGGGTAATGTGCTCTAATTAGAGTTTATCTAAATCTAGTTTCCATGGTTTGTACTAAACTTTCTCCGATAACAACTTTAATGCCCCGACCCCAGAATCCAAGAGCTGGTGCATTATTTTAATACAATGGCATGATCACAAGGAATAATGTCCCAAAGGACCGATCTATTTAGTAGTCTTGGAAACAATATATATACATAAGTTCTACTTTACAACTAGAAAATAAATACAACACTAATTTATTCCATTAGAAAAATACAATCCCCTAGATTATAAAAGCAAGTCACTCATAACTAACTCCCTCGTATCCTGGGAAAATGAAACTTATGAAAGGGGTGAACTCAAACGCTCAGTAAGGGTAAGAAATATAGATGAAGATAATATAAATATTAAGCATGGTGAATAATTGAAAACACATCCCTTTTCAAATAATAAACATAAACACTTTTATGGTAGGAATATGATATGAGTAAATAATTTCATAATAAAACATAATCATTGGTATTCTACTAGTCTAATGACCACATGAACCATCAATATTATTTTCATAATGAGGAAATGTATAATTCCAGAAATTCTGAAATATTTTTTCAAGGCCTCAGCCAAGACGTCTATATATAATTTATGCCTTAGCCAAAACCATATATCAAATTGGGAAATACCTCAGCCAATTACACGTCTAGTTGTCTCATGAGACCTACCAATGCATAGAGGAGATATAGCGGGCTTTACCCGTCACTTACTAAGTCCAATTCATTCCTCATATGAAAAGGTTGAAACATAATCTCAACATTCGTATTAAAACTAGCATACAAAATGTAAATATTTTAACCACAAATCTGGAATGGCATAAAAATAGAACATCCGCAGTCAAACATAACTCATTCAGTACAATATAGAAGATTTAATTATAATATATTAACCTCAATTGAGAATAATTAAGGATATTTATATAGATTAAAATAATCATCAAAACTATTTGAGAGAAATATCCCTCTTCTTCTTTAAAACATTTCAAAGTATCAATTTTTATCACGAAGATGTTTAAAATATATTTTTGAATCAAAGTGTCTCATACCACTTTTAAACATTTAAAATTAATTAAAATTTTAAAATATTAGTGTCTATATAAAAAAATCCTTAAAACCATTTTTAAAACATGGACATTAATGAGAAAGATTTAGAAGAATAATTTTTTTAAACATTTAAAATGATATTTTAGTTAGAGTTCATGACCAAATGAGAGACACTTGAATTAAAATAATTGAGGTAATAAAAACATAATAATATCATGAGAATATAGTTATTCGTGATATATTATTCCAATGTACAATATATAAACCAAATAAAAGTAAATTGGCATATAACAACTAAGAAGTCTCAATGGAATGTAAGTTGAGATGAAATCCCTTATAAAGACCATATCATTAGGTTAAAGATAAATCAATGACATAATTATGTGTGAAAAATATAAATACACTAAATATGGTTGGATATTCAGTGTAAATCAATCAGAGGACAGTCACACATATTCTTGAAAAAACAACACCAATGACTTTGATGTTTAACTCAAAGAATGGAAATTGAGTTAAGATTACTCTTATCAAGTTCATATCAATGACTTGAGAGAAATAATCAATGGAGTGATTATGTGTATCAAAATTATATCCACCCAAATGGGAGTATAAATTACTACATAAATAATAAATAGTGATTCCACACATAATCATGGAGTAAAATAATCAATTAAGTATGCGTAAAGCACAATGAGTGGAAATTGAAATTTGAGATTCCCTTACTGATTTGGTAACTCACGAAGCATACACCCCATGAAAGTAGAATTATTCAATGAAGTTTTAAATACACATAGATTAAATTATATTACACATGAAATACAATAATGTCCAGTACATACACCACACAAAAGAAGATAGTGGCAATACAACATGAATCTCACAGGAATAAGAAGTGAGATGAAATCCCCTTACCACGTTGTAATCAATCGAGTCGTATGGCCAAAAGTTAATAACCACCATATTATTCACAGAATTACATTAATATAAATATAATCATGACAATATATATCCAATTACAGTACACAATACACCACATGCAATATATAAGTGGCGAACGATTGAAATATCATGAAATTAAGAGTGAGATAAGAAACCCCTTACCTCCAGTCTGACTTGTCTTGTATGTTCCTTGTTCTTTATGAAAAATCACTTGATTAAGAACATTTTTCAATTTTATTATCCCTTTTATATAATTTATTACTATGCTCTAACAATTAGTTAATTATTTGAGTTCATATTGGATTGTTTTATCGATGTTCGGAACTTTAGTCAAAAATGAACATGTAATAATTACAATTTTTCCATGTGTTAAAATTTCCATTATCTATAAAATGATATAAATGATTTAGATATCATATATATATTATATATCTAGTATATATATATTTTTATTATAGTACATTACATTTGGAGAAAAGAAATGAAATTCATCGCTCATGGAGATGGCAAGCCGTACGTACGCATGAACACTACTTTCATTTCTATTTTTTATTTTAATGGAATTAAAACATAATGATACATAGTTATATTATAATTAAAGTATTATATCATATATAATATCATTAAATCCATCTTTATACATCCCACATAAGGCATTAATGAGTCATATCACTTTGATTGGGCGGTAGTCCGCACTTCCTCAAGTGAAATTATCGCGTTTTACCCATAATGAAAACCATAAATGAATGATATAAATGGAAAATATAGAAGAATAAATAAAACATAAAAATAATATATATCTTATATAAATATAGTTCTATCTTAATGGCCACCATGAGAGTTGGTAGGATAGAATTGAACAATCATTGTTTCGTGAGGCGTTAGTTTTCCATCCACATAAAAAATATGTTCTTTACCCATTATATGGAGGTGTGTGTAATTGTAGTTAAAATACTTCTCATAACAATATCCTAGTATATTGAGGATACTAATTTTGTTATAAAATAAAGGAATAAAAATAGTTTTGTGGTTGGAGAAGTAAAATAAAATAAAAGAAGTTGCGAAAAACTATTACATTTAATTTGGGTAACTCCATTGGGTTTGAACCAAACAGACTTCTTGAAGTGAATTAGGCCTAAGGTAAGGATTATAGGTGGAATATATATATCTCTATAGATTATTTGGGTAGGGGTTGGCTGAGCCAAGGGTCTTGAGAGGTGTGAGTAATGAGTTAGAAGTGGTGTCCTTTTATGAGGGAGAGGAGGGGATCTTTTGGAAAGTTTGAAAATGTTATTTTATTATAAACTTATATTCGGTTTAAAAAGGTCCAAAACACATTAAATTAAAATATAAGATGAATCATGTTGAAAATAAAGTCATCCAATAAAAATTGGACAGGTTTTGGATATTTTTTTAATATTAATAATCTTATTTCTTTAAATCATTTATTAATAATATGAATACTGCATTATTATTGTGTCATAAATAATTTAATTTATTTGATGTCTAAAAGTTATAAAAAAATACCATAATGTAGGAAATAATTTAATCCTTCCAATGAAGATTTATAGTCTAAAATATGACTTATATAACCCCATTTAACAATTGATATTCTAAAAGATATTTGTTAATGTCAATTTTGTCTTTACTTTCAGTTAATTAAAATAAAGTGCCATTATCACTCTTAAGTGGCTCCATGTCTTCCCAAAATCAACCCAAGGATTCCCATAGTCTGACATGACTCATCCAAAAAGCTTAGGACAACTATTAAGGTAATATTTTATTATTATAATATTCATTTTACCTTAAATTACTTTATTTACCTTTAACCGCGGTAAATAAAAGTCAAAAGTTACTATTAACCAAAAAATATTTTAATCTTATTAAACAAAATTTTATTTACTAATAAAAACAATATATGTTTTATTTTAGAAATTCAATTCACAAAATCGGTAAAATTTCATTTAAATGAAAAAGTCAATTTTTTAACTACTACTAAGTGGTTTTACTATTCATCAAAAATTGATGTTTTTTAGAAAAATACTGAAAAATAAGACTAAGATATATTCGATATTCTGAATTAAAAAATGTTGTCTATTTTACAAAATTCAAAACATAGAAATTGTATTAATTAATGTAAAATTAATTCTCGTTGTCAAAACAAATAGCGTGTTTTTAAGAAACAATAACTATCAAAAGATTGACACTTGTTTATGTATAATTTCAAAGTAAAATTA
The DNA here is from genome assembly GCA_963277665.1 of Viscum album. NCBI lineage: Eukaryota > Viridiplantae > Streptophyta > Magnoliopsida > Santalales > Viscaceae > Viscum > Viscum album. The sequence continues at coordinate 1,210,672,247 of OY728161.1, read as the reverse complement.
ATTTCAATGACCAAAATTGGATTAAATGGTAAAAATATAATTTAATTATACATTCAAACCATTCAAATTTATAATTTAATACTATAAACTATTCTGGTTAAAAAGGTTGTTTTCAATTAAAAATTAGTATTTTCCACTATTCACCAAAATATGAAAGTTATCAGAAAAACACCAGACAAATTTATGTCCTAATTCTAAATAATAAGTTTATTTTTTCAAATTGAATATATAAAAGTGTCAAATATTGGATTTAAAAGGGTTGATCATTAAAATGCAGTAAAATTGCTTTTTTGAAAAATACTTCTTTTATATGAAAAATTGAACTTATTCTTATATTATGACTAAAAAAGCACATAATATGGATTCTAAAATTATATGTAGTATATAAAATTTAACATTCAGTTAATATTATTTATAACCACTTTTTGAATAGGTAGTTTGGTAAGTCGGGGTGGGCTCAAACTCGGTGTTGCATGTAGCGCAAGCTATTGAATTACTTTAAAGAAGATAACTTACTATGAAATATTAGGGTGTTACAAAACCAATATTTTTATCATGAAAACCTTTTCAGTTTCCTACTAGTTTTATATAAAATATTAAACCCTTTTCTAATTTATATTCTCATTAGTATTTTCCTTAAAACTACACTGAAATGTTTTAATGCTAAAATTTCTTAAATACTATTCTTTTATGTTGTCAATTATGGTTGACATCACTTACCATGATATATGATTATTTTACCTTATGAATGTGAATGTATGTTTTAATTCCTTTCTTTCATGGACAATTTTATGATACTCCCATTCATTATTCCTTATGATAGGATTATGATACCCATTTCTTTTCAAGGGTACCCTTATGTTTATAAATGATTATTAAGGTGGAAAAAATATCAAAACAATGTTAAGATGGGTTCACCAAGATAGTTCTCCAATTTATTGGGTAAATTTGAGTCTCATGGGACGTTATGTGCAACGATCTTGGCGGTTATCCTTGAATCATGCTACCATGTCGAATAGTCTTGATGGTTGAACTTGACTTGTGCTCCTCTATTTAAAACGAGCTTTGAATCATGATAAAGTCATGTTTTATATTGCTTTCAAATTATTATGACTCCATGATGATATTATCCCATGTCTATATTTTATTATTTCACAAACTCCATACATTTTTGTATCATTATGTCATGCCTCTTAACCCATGTGGTAAATCCATACTACTAAGTTTTTTCCCTTAGTGGTTTTTAGATCATCGCTTTGTTTATGTCATCCCCAAGTTATCATATGTAGATGTATGGGCACAATAGTAGAGAGGATCCCAATATAGTGATTAAATAAAAAGTTGTTTTATAATGTTACATTTGCATCTAGTCTTCCAAGACTCTAGACTTCATGATCCTTGGCCTGTTTTTTGATGTATAATTATGCTTAAAATCATGTAATGTTATGTGTAAAAGGTTAGGGTCGCTACAGAAAACCTATATAGTTGTAGAACTAAATCCTTGGAAAAATGGTTTTATGATAAATCTAGGGACTCTAGGTAAAGTGGTGGGATATAATTAATGTATTTGGGTAGTATTTTCTGAAACAAAATACTCTATAAATGAGTAGAGTAGAGGAGAGATGGAATCCTTTTATAAGTGTGGGAGACGACACACTTGGTATTTTTAAAGAGACTAATTCTGCTCTAACTCAATAGAAATAGATCAATATCTAAAAACTTTATAAATATTAGATTATATATAGTCCCAAAATGACTATCCTATAGAAATTAGAAAAGTTTTTGAGGTCATTTTAACCCATATATCATTAGATTAACCCCTAGTAAACGATTTTTAACATTGACTATGGTATGACATTTCTATTGTTTTTATTATTAATTAAAACAAAAAAATTATGTTAAACTTATAAAATCGAAATAATTGTTATAATTAAAAATATTTAATCAATTTTGTCTTATTAAATTCAAATAAGTGGGATAATTCAATAGAAAATTTATACCAAAAAATTGCGATGAAAAATAGTTTTTCAGAAAAATGCCTCTTTATGAATAAAAATATTTTTATACCAAAATTTAAAATTAAAATAATTAAATAGAATATGATTGAATTTATAATAATATTATTAAATAAATTTTATTTTAAACCATTTTAAAAAAATGAAACTTTTTAAATTCTTGAAATAAAAATTCAATTTATAACAAATATCAGTATTTTTTAATATTCATTGAAAATTTAAATATTTCAGAAAAAGAAAAAAACATCCAATGATTATTTTTACATTATAAATTAAAAAATGAAGTTAGTTTAACAAATTAAAATTCTATAAATTGGAAATAAATATTTAAAATAAAATCTTATAATGCATGAAAATCTAATTTGGTTAGAAATAAAAAGTTCATTTGAAATGAAAATTTTTCTAATATTCTTAAAACTATATAAAATATAATTAATGAATTTTAATCATAAATGAAAATTATTTATTCAAAAATTAATAGGGTTGTTAAATTTATCTAATAAATAACCCCTCCATACTTCCCAAAACAAAATAAAATCGTCCCATAAGTTAAAAAATCACAAAAATAAAAGAATACAAAAAACTGAGGGTGTCACATCATCTCTACCATTAATATTTTCATACATGGAAAGATATACATAATTTATTTCTCAAAAAAATATTAAAAGATTAGTTTATAATAATGGTGACCCATTCCCATGACTCCCCAAAAACCAAACCATGTTCATATAACACATGTACTAAAGGTATTCATCTACCAATCAAGAGCTTGACTTTCTTATACCTAGATCTGAACCACCGTGTTATACCAATATAAATTCAGACTCAAGAATAAAAATATTCTTTAAAACTACTATACAGAGTCACATTTATACCTCTAGTGTTGAGATATGTTTAGAAAGTTATTGGTTCCCAAATTGGGAGAGTAATGATTCCAAATAAGAAAATTGATAAATGTGATCAAAAATCTAAAATTACCCAACACACCAAGGTACTGAAAACCCTATATTACCAATAAGAAGAAACACTAGTCATGTAAATACCCAAAATAACACATTATACAATGTCACCAATGATAATGGAATAAAATAATGAGCCTAATAAAATACCAAAATATTCAAAGCCAAAACCATGCTTCTTCATACCAGCTAATCTCTTTTTTTACATTATCACACAAGACACATTCTAAGAAGATAACATATGAAACATTCCACCCAAAAAGTGTGTCTTAACATATAGTAAAATAAACTATTTCCAATAGGGACATATTAATTATTTTAGTGTAACTAGAGATATATGAAAGCTCCAATAAAGGAAAATAAGTCTCCCAAGAAATACCAATGTTCAGCGCAAGAGAACTAAACACCTTCTCTAGGATGTATGATCACTCATAATGACCCTTGGAAAGAATTTAGTATTCTTATCTCATAGTCATTATATATCAAAATATTTAATGAAATGACCACTTAAACCATGGAGAAAAATTTGGGCCACTTTCATGGTTTATGGTAATGATTACACTAAGAAAGATCAAGAATTCATGGTTATACTCCATTTCCAAATCAGCATATATTTCATCCCCAATATTTAAATGAAAGGGATAACTCAATGAGTTATTTAAATACCAACCAAATGATTTCATGCTACAAAAATATCTCAAGGAAATAATATAAATTTATAGTATAACCCCCCCCCCCCCCCACTATACTAAAGGTATAGGTAATAGTAACAACATTCTCACTGGTTGTTGGCGTTAGGACTTTATTAGATATATACCTTAATGATATTTATATGGGTAGTTCAATGGACTATAAGTTAATAGAAACATTTCTACCATAATATGATGCCAAAATTATATCTCAAAATTCACTAGATAAATCTCATTCCCTACCACCAATCGATGCCTCCCACAATTAAGGTATTTTAAAATATAGTAAATTACAATTTTACTATTGAGAATATTTTGGAATGGTACCCACATATTGTAATGAGATCCACCTAAAAGAAAAAAAACACCGAGTTTGTATTTACAACCTAAATTTAGGTGAATGACACTTCTATGGGTAGTAAAAAATCTATTAATTACAAGGATAAAAATAGTTCTAAGGGAATCATAGGTACTCTCCCAATGTGGGGTACACACAAAAAATAGTTTTTCGTTTAATATTAATTAAATAAATGGATTTTTATTTTGATTTTGTGATTTGGAAAGAAAAAAATTAATTAAAACAAGGATTTAAAAATATTTTATAATAAGAAAATCAGTTTATGGTCATCCTTCCAATTGAAATTCAGTCTTGGTCTCAAAATGATGTCCTCTTCTTCTTATAAACTTATGAGTGAGAGTTTTAATAACAACTTCACCTCTCACACATGATTGAAGGATTATGTTGAGAATAGCCTATTATAAACCCTTACTTTGTTCAACCCAACTTTATGTGTTTGAATGTAATACAGAAAATCACCCCTAATTCAATTATGTAACACCTAACCAAGTCTTGTTATTCCCCTGAAATATCAAAGTAACTATTAAATTTTCCTCACATTCTATAAACCACCAAGAACATGACCACTCATCCGAGATTCTTCCATTATATATATTCTCAAACTAAGTGGAGGGAGGTTATGGTTCCTCATCAAATAGAATAATCAATTGACATAATAAAATAAAACACAACTATTTTCAAAATTAGGATCTAATAATAAATATAGAAACATGTTAACAAGAAAAAAAGATTTTTATTCATTGAAATTATATTTATCAATAATTAAAATATACTACCTTCTCTTCCCTAGTGACTCATGAATTATCCCTCCATTCAATGGATAATGGAGAAGAAATAGGGAAGAGTTGTCATGAAAAAACTAATAAAACCCATGAAAAATAGAAAAACTAGTAGGTCTACAATATGTGCTCTTTATGATCTGACTCACATCATCTCATTAGAATAATATTTTATTTCTTAAATATCTTGGGTTTCCCCTTATTCAATAGGGTAAAACCTTAGTGGTTATATCACTTTGAAATCATGAAAATCATCCCTTAAAACTCACAATTTATTAATATCCCTCATGGTTTCTATTAAAATACTATAGTATTCTTCTTCGATTTCAATCGATATATTATTACAAAAATAATCTATGTGGAAACATCTAATTGGTTGAATTAATTATGATGTGGTGACTCTATATGCCGTATTGTTTTTTATTTTATTTCCTTAATGAAAATTTATGACCTATACATGGATTCTAGAATCATAGTGGTTCACTTACATAACATGGGAATTATAGTGTGACTGTTACCCATGGTAAAGTTACACCTAAATAACTCAGGATACATTCCTTTGATCCTTATATAGGGATTATAGTTCAAAATTTTACATCATATATTATTAAATGGATCAACTATTAGGTTTTTTCAATGTGAAATCACTACTGATGATTGTGTGGTCAATCAAGGCATGGCATGGTTGATCAGATACCTTCATGCAGTTTCTCTTCACATGAAATAAAAGATCAATATATTATCAGTATATTTACATGGTTCATCAGTTTCTCTTCTTGTTTCAACTTCAACCCATAATTTTATTCAAAATTCTTCTTATGGTCTATATATCACCTTTATGTATGATAATAACATGGTAGGTTGAGGAAACTTTAAATCTTTTTCCTTGTTCAATTGTCAATAGAATTTATAGAATTTCTAAATTTCATAGATCCCATAATATTCCTTTAAAGTATCTTCAAATAGCATAAAATAATCCTAAAACTCCAAATATTAATTATTTTCCATATTCTAGTAATAAAAAAGATCAGATAAAACAATCACAAATTGATTTTTACATTGTTTATCAATTAAAATTAAATTTACTTCAAAAACTAAAAAACGATATATTAACACAGGTTCTCCTCAAAATGGTAGGTTTAATATCATTCTAAATCAAAATAAAATGTATTAAAATATTTTCTTGTGAATTCACCCACACATAAACCATGAACTCTAGATAGTTTAATTCTAAAAGATTACTCAACCAAAATTAAAACACATTGCCAATGTGATTTTATCATCAACACATTATTCTTAAAATTAACAAGGCTCATCAATTTCCTTTATTCCATTTTCTTCATTAAGTACATTCAATTAATTACTACTTTATTCATCCCATAATACACAATTTTATCTTCTTTATTAGAAATATTTCACTCAAAACATCCAGAATGATTTTCAAACAAAAGTATTCTAATTCCAAGTTCATGCAAGATTCAATATAATATTAATTAAATTATTCATCCACACCTAATGAATCAATTAGTTTTTCACATAATGTGGGATTTTTTGAGGATATTTTTTGGCTTATGGGATTGTAGGATTTGAATTTAAAGAATAGGAGAAAAAATAAATAGGATTTACTCTAATATAAATATCAATGCGTGATTTTCAAATTCATCAAATAATGGACTATCCCTCTACTTCACATTTCACTATATCATATTCACTTATTTTAAATTGTCATTGATATTACACAACATTATATTAATTTTTAGTAGTAAAATTCCATTATTTTGTTTCTTTAAATGTGTTTTATTCATTCATTTTTTTTGTGTTATACACTTCAAGGTAGAGTATAATTATGAATTTTATTCTTGTATGTGTGGGTTCTTTCTCCCGTGATATTTAGAATTATCTACCCTAACATATAATGTGTTTTTATCCCTTCTATCATAGTTTCAACACTTATTCTCTAAATATCCTTCAAAAAGTTCATGTGAGTATATTAGAGTTATAACTTACTGCTAGAATACTCCCCATCATCTTAGTAAGTATTTCCCCACGAAATTTAAATTTCAATGAGTAGATTTATTCCCTCATTCCACTCTTGGTGGAATTGTCTCAGCATGTACTTAGATATGGAATTCCCTTTTTAATACAATTTTTTAGGGAAAGAGAGGGACATTTTTGTATTAAAAAAGTAAGATAATTCCATGACCAGCAATAGATGATATCAAGAACATTTTTCCACACTAACCATCTTAATTTTTCTTCAAAAAAGAATAAAATATTAAAATATTTATTATTTAAGTTTATACAGATTCCATAAAACATATTTTTTGTATATTCTTTATATCCACTACCCATACACACATTAATTAAACTTATATCATCAAAAAAGTTACTATGAAAATGTTTATAGAGATATTTTTACTATAATAGTGTTGTCTAACTATGTAATTCATGAATGTTAAGGGATATGAGGATTAAATTTTATGTTAGGATTTAAAATAGGGTTCACTGAGATAGGGGTTTTTCGATTAAAAAACATAATCAAACATTTAGAGGAAAATGTTCTTGAATGATCAAAGGTTTTGATTATATTACAAAGTATGTTCATGTTATTTAAGAATGTATTTGTTTTCATCAAAAGTATGTAATTGTAAAAAATATGTAAAAATTGGTTCAAAAGCCTCTTAGATAGGTGATTTTAAATATAAGAGGGCGTTTTATGGTATGTAATTCAATAATTTATGTGCCTTTCATGAAATTACATAAAAAACAATTTGAAAAAAAATCATCTCATCATACATCTAAGGTGAGTTTATGGGATAAATCAGTTTCTCATCATTGAAATGGATTCAAAGTATACAAGGTTATTATAATAATTATCTAAAATTTCTAAAAAGTTTAAAAAATGAAAAATGTAAGACACAAAAATATTAAATAGTTGAAAAAAAAATAAAAAGATGAAATTTGAAAAAAAAAACTCCCTAAACAAAAAGGATCCCTCCCATACACATAATTGATGCAGTTTCCTCAATTAATTTAAATTAATTTATCATGAAAATATATTTAATGTGGTGTCTGATCATGTAATAAAATGGTAAGTATAGATACATATTAATTTATGTTCATTGATAAATAGTGTAAAGGAGTATAATTTCTACTAATGGTTCTTTGGTGAAATTCCCACATAATTTCTTAAACCTGTTGCTATTAACAAAGATTAGATTCTACTTTCCTTCTCTAATAATATGTATATAACAAAAAGGATATACATGGGTGACTATAAATGGAAATTCACATCTCTAAAAAAAATTACAAGTAGTTATATTGATTCTATATTTGTAAATAAACACTTTGTCACTTGGATGGAAGTCATTTAGTTTGATTAGCTTTTCATAATCCATATGTTTCTTTCTTTTTAATTATATAATTTTAAAAATACTATTTTGTAATTTCCTCCAACTCTTATATCTATAGTCACATATATTTTCTAACTACATCTAGTTCTATATTTATTTATCTCATGGTCTATTATTCTTTGTGTCCAATTTTTTAAGGATGTGTAATCGTTTCCTATAAACCAGCAATTATGGGTTGTTTCCTATAGGGGTTTGTAAGATGTCATGTATTCCCTTATCGTGTCTTTCAGACTTTGTCACCAATACTTTCTATTTATATTTAAATTATTCTAAAATATTCCTTTTATTTATCTACTTGAAACTTAAAATTTCTTATTATTATATGTATAGAAAGTTTCTCTTGTTTTTTGCACACTCTGTATTTTCTAAGAAAAAACTAAATGCCCTGATTAAAAAAATATTCCATTGATCAATGATAATGAACCATATCACTCCAAAACTAAAACATATGTCAGACCATACACAAGTGCAAGGATATTTGACATCATTAGTTTCAATGGATTTAACTTTCAACCATTTTGAGACATAATCTTCCACAAGAAGAATCTAAGAGCTACCAAAGGGCATGGGAAAGGGTCTCATGAATTATATTCACTATAATTAAAAACTTTTAAAAAAATGAATTGTATTTTTTGTAATTTATTATTATTTTTTAGGTATTCCTTAAAAATTTACACATTCCACATCATTTATAGAATTTTTGTAAAAATTTGAATAAATTGGGTTAATAAATTCAAGATTCTAAAGCATTTTGTATAGTACATTAATCTCCAAAATTTACTCTACAATATAAATTTCCACAAAACTCCAAAAATATTTAATTTAAATATTATTTAATAATATTATTATTTTATGTTCATTGGAAATTTAATAAGGAGAAGGATATTCAGAAAATTATTATTAGGATTTATATTTTTTTTTCAATTTTGTGTAGATTTAAATGTGATGTTACATTAATATTTGTGCCTTGATTTTTTGTCCTAGGAACGATCCTCTTCAAGAAAATGAGATGTCACATGATAATTCACTAAATATTTTACCATATATTTATTCTATGTAACTTAACTTTCAACTATGTAGAGATTCTCCCCAAGAAGGTGGTCATTTAGAAGGTCCTAGTCTGCAATTTATACTTCTGCCATGTAGGTTAATCTACTCAGGTGATCAGCAATCTAATTTTTGACACCCTTATTATCTTTTATATTCATGTTGAATTTATAATTCACTATCATACATATCAAATTTATTGTATTTTAATATTATTTATTCATTAAGTATCACATGTTTGAATTATCATAAAATAAAATAAGTATATCTTTGTGTGGATTCGGTCTAAATTCATCCAGAGTAAAGAAAAATTATAAATATAATTTTTTTATAGTTTTGTAGTATAATTAGGAGGAATCTGTGGTTATTGAAGCATATTAAATTTATTTTGTACTACCATAAATTAACTAGTAAATAAGTACTCTAAATACCTCATTAAAAGTATCACATTGTATCTTGAATTGGTGTTTATAATTTTGTAGTTATTTTACTGATGGGGTTATCAGTCTCTTCTTTAACTCATTAAAGACCACCTTTCACTCAACATTAAAATTGAAATGACCTTATTTTAAATTAATCTAGAGAGATTGAGATAAATTATAACACTTGAATACCATTTTTTAGCTACTCTATAAACTTTTTCATGATTTCCCTTTAGTTGGTTCTAGTATTTGGGTGGTTTGTGTAAAATTTGGAAAAAATTGGGAACTTTTTTGTTAATGCACGGTTGACTCACAGTTTTCCCAAACCATCTATCCCTAGTGAAAACCATACACCATGAATATTATATGTTTCATGTTCGATATATAGGTTTTACGAACCATGCATCTACCTAGGGGAAACCATACACCCCAAATTCTAATGGAACGTGATTAGGGAACACTATTTATCTAACCATTCTCCCCAACTAGAAAACCATGAATGTTGGTTTTAAAACCCATGATTATTATTTTTAAAATCCCGAGACCCCCCCCCCCCCCAATTTACCCCCAAATCACCATATTTCATCCCTTATCCAATTACATGGTCCATTAAGTCTCGAAATATGTGAATTTGAATCATCCAATCCCTTTTCATTATGGATCGAAGCTTCAGTGTTTGTGTTTGATCTCCTTCAGGTTAGTGGATCTCCTATATTTTTTTTATCTCAATATCCATTTCTCTCCTCCATAGAGAGTGATAGATCATCATGTTATTGAATTATATAATCTTATATTGATGGATCTTGGTTCTAGGTTTGATTACTTGATCTCTATCACCTTATTTCTTCGTTGGTATTCCTCATTACTGGTGTTGATCATTTGATCTCTTGATTAAAAAGGTAGGTGGTTCCATAAAGTTTTATCCTACAATTGAAACCCTTATTTTTATGATTGATTTGGAATGAGTTTACAAATGTTTTAAAACATTTATTTTGGATTTTAGATGTTTTATTTATAAATGGCCATGGAAAATTTGAAAACCACATAATTTCATTAGAATTGATATTTTTTGTTGGATTTGAAATAATGATGGATTGATTTAGAAACTGATATTATAAGATGATTCTATGTTAATCCTTTAGAAAAAAATAATAAATTGAAAAAATATTTAAAAAGTGTATGAATTTATGAAAACATATTACTCAATTTTGAAATGAGAAAGACATTGTTGATTCCAAAATACAAATTTCATGGGAATCATTAAAGAAGGAATGACCAGTTCAAAGATAATTCAAGAAAAAATTGCCCAAAATTCATCTTAAGGGTCTACTTTGAGAATCCTTGATCCTTCATGAATTGTCAAATCTCTCGAATCTCCATATATGAGAAAGATTCTTTGTGAATGCACGAAGGCCTGATGGTAACCCCCTGTGTAATGACTATGAGAGTTTTGGAGAACTTCACGAGTGCGTCAATATTAGACGGTGTCTTCTTATGTATGACATTCGACTTATAGAGTTGTGACCTTTCATAAATCCCATGAATAATTCGAGAAGCTATTACAATCTTGGAGAAACCCCTTTCCTATAAATACCCCCCTTCAATCCAACATTTTAGGGATGGTTACAAACTTTTTGGCTATGCTAATTGCTCCCAATTCATAAACCTCCTGAGTGTCACTAACCAAAGGTAAATTTTATAATCCAAGGTATAAAATCTTTATGAAAACACCTTCCATGTTTTCTTAAAATCCTCCACCCAAGGGTTGTATTTATTTCATGATGGAATACGCATTTCATCAAGGATTAAGGCCCTTTGTTTCAATTGAGGCTTTATGAATAATTCAGCCTTCGTGAAGAACTCTTCTCATGAATTAAGGCCTTGTTTTGAGGTAGGGTCATTGTGTTTCATGAATACTACACCTTTCGGAAGCCCTTAACCTCCGTGAGGACTCCAAGAATTACAAAAACCACCATTTATAACATAAATTCTTTAAGAAGTATGTTTCTAAGGACTCTAAATGGTTCCTCCATTCTGTTGACCCTTATTTATGATGGTTGAGTGCTTGGGGACCCTGTACTAATCTAGGACTAGATCAGCTGCACCTGGAGTCCTTATGTGACAAGTTCCACCCACTCTTATGTTCGCTCACTCTACTTCAAGTGTGGCTCGAGCCTCCTTCATACCTTTTTCTTCTCATAATAGGTAATGTAACCCTTATTTATTCTCATCATAGGGACTGTAACATGGGCCGAGAGATTGAACACTCTTCCATGGTAGTTCTAATGACATCTCCCTCAAAACGATTCAAGTGTAGTGGCCACATAATGCCTATGGGTAAGAAGTGAGTCCCCCCTTGTCTGGGATTCATGAATAAAAAATATCCAAATCCATGTTCTAGTAGAATGATGTTAAAATTCAATATAACATTCTCATCCTATGTTTTCATAATGTAGTCTAACCCTGTGCAATAAGCACATGATGCTCCATGTTTGAGTGGAATGGGATGACCCCACCCCTCTACCACTCACACAGAATGAGATCCTATGGAAAGATTAATGTGTACGCCCCATGCCATTCCAAAAAGGTAAATCCTCTTGTGAAGGTAATCTTTAGTGTGCAATCCCCGCACCATCTCTCATCAACTCTCCTTTCGTGACATGAGTGTCCTTCCTACATGAAGTTAGACAACATGGATCAGTGATGACACATGACATTAAACCATGACATCAAACTACTTGGGTTTTTATCCATGTCTCCAAGGAAAGTTATGTAGGATGACTCCCTATTGTTTAATCTCGACCAATGGTAAAATTATGTACTCCCTCATCGAGACACACCTCCTTAATCCACCTCAAGGTGTTTTTTATCAACTTTTTGGGTCTACCTTAGGAGGATTATTGACCAATGGTAATCATAGGAGATCCGGAAAAAGGGTTAACCTTCATGATCCACCTCAATGGGTGTTTTGTTCAACCTTTTATGTCAAATTCAAGGGGAATCTTGGCCAATGGTAAAATAAAGTTATCAATCCTAGGTAAGTACCTTCCTGATCCACCTTAAGGGGTGTTCTGATCAACCTTTCAGGTCCACCTCAAGAGGCATCTTGACCAATGGTATACATAGGTGCTTCATCATATAGAAAAACCTTGTAGATCAATCTCAAGGTAATACATTCATCCTAGGTTAACCTCAAGTGGAGTTCTCATCCATGCATCCAGTTGTGACGTCTTCCCTCCTATGGAAACACCTCATGGGTTTTCCTCAAGGGGTGTTGTGATCCATCCAACCTGGGATATATTCAAGGGGTGTTCTCACCCAACCATCTACATGTGATATCTTACCTTCTAGGATGACAACCCCCAGATCTGCCTCCATGGGATGTCTTGATCCACCAATCTTGTCTCTATAAGACATTAAACACCTACCCTAATCCCTCTCAAATATACGTCATCATATATATCCATAGGATGTAGAACTTGTGACCTGAACCAAACACCTAACACAAGCATTATTGTGGGGTGATTAAGGTAAAAATCCTTGGAAAATTATAAACCAGGAATCGTTACTGCATGATGGATATGGGATTCCTTAGGTTTTAAGTCTTACGATTCCTCATATGAGATGCCCTCCCAAGAGGAAGAATATTGGTGACCAATTCTCCAAGTGGTTATACATGCCCAGTGATGCCCAACGTAACTACTCTCCTGATCAAAGGCTACTTTCTTATCAAGACAAAAACAAAATATCCAGATAGAAGTAGTGTAATAAACTGGAATCCAAAAAGATATGGAACTGAGAATGAGTTCCATACACATGAATTAAATATATGGGTGACAATAGCACTAGGTGGTGATCTCCAAGTGGAATCCATGTAAGAATAAATTGATATCCCATAATTTTATTTTGGCCAAAGAGAATAATTCTCTGTTTAATGTGATGAATGAAACCAACCTTTGGAAGGTGGGAAGGTGGGGATATAGCAACCAGTACACACATGCATCATGTCTACATGCATGTGGGCTCCCATCTAAAGAATCATAAAGAAAAATTATGATCCCAATGTGAGAGTTTTTCCTTTTACCATGGTAATTAGTAGTATTAAGGCATCAGTATATTTTCATGTCACCAAATATAAATATCTGACACCAGATCCCACAAATAAAATAGTGGTCTTAGCTTCTAAATTTCTATAAATTAGGGTAGTTAAAAGTTTGGAATCCTCAATATGTGGAATTATCATTGAGGATCCCTCTATGTATTTACAATAATAGACAACGTTTGGACATCAGTCATCACTTTCCTTATACTTGTACTAATGGTTTAATCCATATTCCTTACAGGGTTCACACAACAGAGAATTAGAAACCCAATTTCCACTAGTACAGGGGTAGGAGAAGTACAGATTGGGAAACACTACACAACTCCAACCCCACCATGAATTCCATTGTGACTTCAACTATATACGGCCTACACCCTATATAACCTTTATAAATCATCCACCAAAGGGTGATAAACGCCCTCATATTCTAGTATGATCCATAGGGTGTCATTCCCATAATGGATATAACCCACCAATATAACGCACCGACCCCAAAATCCCGAAGCCGCTGCATTATTTTAATGCATTGGCATGGTTACAAGGAATCATTTCCTGAAGGACCCATCAGTTTAGCAGTCTTGGAAAATATATTACATAAATTAACTTCATGTTACAATTAAAAACATAAAATACAACATCGATAATCCTTTGAGAATTCCATTATTCTTCTAGCTTAAACCTGCATATAAATCATAATACACTTCTTGGAATCCTAGATAAATAAAATATAATAAATGGGTGATCTCAGGTTCTTAGTAAGGATAAAAATATAGTATAACTTATCATAAATAATCATAAACATTTATGGAAAGGTACAAAATTGAAGCAAAAGACCTTTAACCATAAACTTCAGCATAATATGGAAAAGATAAATAAAATAATTTCATTTAATTATTCAAAAATATATTCTACTAGTCGAATGATCATATGTAAAATTAATAACTAATCTCATAATGATGGAAAGCATAATGCCAGACATCTTAACCGCATATTCAAGGCCTCGTTCCAAGACCCTAAATATAAATTTTATCAAGGCCTTGTTCCAACACACTAAGTTTTCTCATGAGACCAACCGATGCATCGAGGGGCTATGGTGGGCCCTTCCAGTCACTTACAAAGTCCAATGCATTCCTCATATTAAAAGGGTGAAATATAACACCAACATTCATATTAAAACTAGAATAGGAAATGTCAATACTTTAACTATAAACCCTGAATGGTATAAAAATACTACATCCATAGTCAAACATATCATAAATAATTAAATACAATATAAAATATTGAATTATAATAAATCAACCTTAATCAATATTAATATTTAGTAAAGGATTTTGACATAGTTGAAAATTTTCAGTAAAACTCTTTGAGAGAAATATCACTTTTTCATGAAATCATATAAATGTAAAAAAAATTCTAAAGGAAAACATTTAAATGATTTTTTTGAATTAAAGTGTCTCATACCAATTTGAAACTTTTGAAATGAATTAACATTTTAAAATATTCATGTTCATATAAATATATCTATAAAACCATTTTGAAATCAGGTACATTAATGAGAAAGGTTTAGAAGAATAAATATTTAAAACATTTAAAATTATTTTTTTGTTAAAGAGACCCTTAAAAATTTTTTTGAAAATTATTTCTTAATTCAGGGACATGGATGATAAATATTTTTCTTTACATACTTATACATAAATAATCTTGGATAATAATTTGATTTAGGAATTAACCTTTACCATGTACTTTCCTTTAGTCGAGGGTACATTTAACCTCATGTATAATGACTATAGTATTTTATTAAATTATAACAGAACCATTTTAATATTTATTATATCATATAATAATCATTTATTAATTTATACTACCCATTTAAAGATAATTTCCATGTTAAAATAACATTTCTGGTAATAAATGATTTCTTTATCGTACGTGATTTAACTTCTTATTATTGACCGTATCACTTAGATCATCATTTTCATACTTCTATAAAATAAAACATGATTAATATATCATATATAATAATAATATAAATATTTATAGTTGATAGATATATGAAATGGAAACACCGTTCATGGAGACGTTAGTCTGTACATACGCATGAGCGTGGATTCCTTTTTCTTATTGCATAATATGGAAGTAAGTAAATGAAATATATTTATCTACATAAATATATATTATTAAATTGTCAATATTGTTTCATATAAATCATAATTAATCAATATATTAATATTTATAGAAGTTCTTGATGGGTGTTCATTGAAGATGGATCTCATCGCATCGTGGAGAAAGTAAGACATACGTATGCACGAGCGAAAATATCATTCTATTGATGGTGAAAGGGTGTTTAATTGGGTTTTATATTATATATAAATAATAATTAAAATGTTATATTTATTATGTAAAACAATTATTCTCATTATTATACCCGTCCAAATAATGAAATGTTGAATAACTAACTACACAATGATGTGGATACAGTAAGCCCCACGTACACAAGTACATTGACTTTTTCATTAATTGGATGGATTGAATAATGAATATGGATGTAAAATATTTATAATAACATCTCGGTATGTATAAGGTACTAAATTTATTATTTTAGTATGGAAATAACAATGAAAGAGGAAGTAGAAGAAGAAAAAAACATTAAAAGAGGTGATAAAATAATTACCTCTTCTTCGGGTACTTCCTTTTGATATGAACAAAAGATCTCATTAGGTTGGATTTGGGATCACATTAAGGCCTATAAGATTAATTAATCATAGTTGGGGTGATATATGATAATGTTTTGGCCAATCCAAATGAATTTGGAGGTGTGTATCTGAGAGAACGGGAAGTTCCCTTTTATAAGATAGGTGAAGAAATCATTAGGAAAAGCTTGAAATATTAATTTATTAAAAAATAACATTCGTTTTTTAACAGCTCCAAATGGATTTATTTAAAGTATAAAGTAGTTATGGGTCTAAATAATCTAAAAAATAGGGTTTTGACATGTTTAGGTATCCATATTAACATTTTATTTCAGATTTAACTCTTAGTTAAATAGTATAACTTTTACCATATCATCTTGTATTTTTATCTAACATGTTTAATAAACATAGTATAAAATTCCAATAGAACCTCAAGTGGTTAATTAATTAAAAATATTTCATTATATAAGTCCTTTGACCAAATCTTAGATTTTTAGGAATATTATATCATTTAATAAAATAGTACTTTTTAAAAACACATTTCTGTTAATTTTGACACTATTTAGTATTTTTTCTTTTACAGTCATCACAACATAATTACATAGAAAAAAACACATTTAATCATCCCTAAAATGTAATATTCACATATAAAATTTGTGTATGGAATCAAAAGTCTCAATTTATATTTATTTTGATATTTATAAAATCAATTATTGTAATCTTTCATTAATAAGGTAATTAATGCATCATCATTGTGTCATAAATAAATTTAATTATTAAATGTCTAGAAATTATAAATAAAATATTATTATTTAGGAAATATTATCATATTTATAATTAATATTTAAATTAGAATTTATCCTATGTTTAACTCTATATAAAAAATGGTTTAGTTAATGAAAATTGAATTTAAAATTTTAACTCTTCTTCAAATAAAATATAATAAATGTTATAATCTAACCCAACTGAATAAAAAAGGATCATATTTTTGTCCTAATGTTTAATTTTGTAGAAAATAACTTATAAAAAATAATTAGAACATGATTTGGGGTAATTTTATATTATTACAATATTATTTTTACCTTTAATTACCTTATTTTCTTTTAACTATGGTAACTAATATTCAAAAGTTACTATTAAAAAATTATTATTTTATCTTATTGAACCAAATTTTATATGCTTATTTCCACTATGTCTCTTAGAGTTTTAAAATTCAATTCATAGAAGTTTTAAAATTATGTTTTATGGAAATTTGGAAATGTGCCTAGAAGGTGGGTAAAAGATGATAGAAAGTTCAACAAAATTTTATATAACTAATATTATTATAAAATGACACTAATAAATTAAATTTTACTAATATAGGTATTGTGTATCTATTTTTACTATAAATAAAATTAAATTAAAAATAATTATTTAAATTAAAATGTCGCTTTTTATGTACTATGTAGTATTTCCACTATTCATCAAAAATTGAATGTTTTCAGAAAAATACCAAAAAGTAAGCCTAAGATAATTTTGATATTGTAAATTCAAAAAATGAAGTATATTTTAACAAATTCAAGTCTTATGATTGTCTAAAATAAATTTAATTATTATTCACAGAAGAACATAAAAAGGAGTTATTTTAAGAAAATCGTTTTTCAAAATATAAAACTATTTTAAAAAAACTTATAAATTTCATTATAAACACTGGAAATAACATTTAATGTTTATTTTTTATTATCCATATCACAATATTTAATTGAAAAATAAATATATCATTTAAATAATTACAATACTAATGTGTTGTTTTTCAGAAACTCAATCTTGCGTATATCGTAATCTAGGTCAGTGTTTCATGAAATATAAGCTATTTAATTACTTTAAAGAGATAATGTACTATTAAATCATGGGGTGTTACAACCAAAGCCTAGAGACATCAACGCATCACCGATACCTCCAAACCAAAGGGCCACACATGGCCCAATCACTCCACTTCTAATAGAAGACCACTTCGAGAGCCTCTCCCTGATGTGATCCTATGACTCATTTTCCTACTCCAAGGAGGTGGGAGATTTCCTAGTCACTCAGTTGTGACTACTTCATGGGATCAGCCATGAAGGGCTCCCAACAAGCCTTGTAAGTGAAAGAAATGACTAGTTTTATAGGCCCAAGAATATTTGGAACTAACCCTTACTCTTCCATCCCTGGTTCGAACCACCCAATGCCAATATTGGTGACAGGCTTCGAAGAATGCCTCAAAAGGTGCATCATATTCCATGGCCCCAATGGACCCTTCTAGCACTAGATAATTTCACCACATCCCTACCATAAGAGAATATTGGTCCATATTTTCCTAATTGGGATTGAGACGACAACCAACTCATAGGTCAGTTGCGTTGAATTTTGAAATCATTTGTGACAATGAAAATGTGAAGGTCATCTTGACATCGAATGGGTATCATGCCCTAACAAACCATTCATAGGGAGAAGGGAGAACACTCACCACCAAAAGAACATTCCTTGTAAAATCCATGTTTTCATCAAACTAATCAATGTATCTAATTATAAAGTGAGATAAGACTTAGTAATGGAACCTACACCCCAACTTCTAGATTCTAGGTAAGGAGGCTGACATGTGAGACTTGGCATACCATATGATGAGATCCAAAGGTTCCCCAAATTCCTCTCTAGTCACATGTAGGTGGAGGAAGTTATGTATCCCTTCAATGGGTTTTTGGTGAATTCATCTCCATCACAGTCAGTCTCCCTCTATACCTCTACCCAATATAATGGATATTTGTTCTAGTATGAGCTGATCCCTTTAGATGGTGAGTAATTTTCTGGGATACTGAGATATGAGCCATAGATAAGAATTGACTCCCTAATAAAAGTGGTAGTTGTGAATAGCCTTTCCTACGATGACATGATGATTCAGTTGGAACCAACCTTGAGGGACATCCTGGTGTGCAGTGAATAGGTGACTTGCATATTATCCCCTCTAGAGCGAGCTAGCCATAGAACCAATCCACATCGGTGTTGTAAACCATCTTCTGGCCAATGCTGATCATATCTTAGGCCGACCAAAAATAATTATCTAAAAAATAGGGTAGGTAGAAGGTTCTATCCACCAACCAATTGTCTATGATGTTCTGGCCACCTAAATCTCTAAACTTCGGCATCCTGTAGTTCCTTACTAAAGTCCAGGATGTGTGTTTCTTCCAGACTATCTAGGAAATGCTTCGCCACCTATGTAGCCATCATTTTATATATCCAAGAATCATGGGGCCCCTCAAAGATGGTGATCACTATTTCTGATTGGTTGAGTAGAAAATAGTATCAGTGGAACAATTCCTTGAGTTTCCCCTCTACCATCAGAACCTATAATAACATTTCATCAAGAGACCCCATATTCTCTTCTAGGTTATCGAAGATTCATCTTCACATGTGAAGATCATGGGATAGGGATAATATGTTTCTATCCACTACATCCATATTCTTTGACATTCTAATGTACCCATTGATGAAGATAGTTCTACTCTAGGTATAATTACATTAAACATGGACATTCCTATGTTTCCTGGGAATAGTGGAATTAACATAGATTTTTAGAAGTAATATCTTCCACAATAGGCAGCATGGTACTAGATAGACCATCAGACAAGTTTCCTCACCCATCGTAAAAGGAAGGTATTGAGGCTTGGTGATCCCTTTAATAAATTTCCTACCAATCAGAATATAGAAAAGGTTAAGGCACATGTTGGTCCCTCTGATCCATCCATGGTTATTTAAAAAACAATGAAATATCCCAATGTATCCTTCTTTCTTTACCAAGTTGAAGAGTAATAAAAGAACATCATTGAGCTCATGGTTGATCAGCACTCAGATTACGATACAGCCTGATAAGATCACATTTCCCATATAGTGGGGAAACATGCCATCCTTTGTTAGTTTTACCCTGTCATGCTTTGAAATTTCACACTTCAAAATAGAGAATAGGTAGGAGTTTATAAAAATAATTTTAGATATCATTATTTTAACCCTCTCAAGAAAATTGATTATACTCCTTGGGATCCAAGTGGTGTTGACCCATGAGCCACTGAGTCTTCCTAATGAGTTTATTGTCCTGTAAATTTATTGGTTGTCAGAAATACTCATCAAGATAGTGAGCCTCTCCAAGATAATTTTATAACCCCTCTCGATGCTCACCCTAAGTCTATGGACGTGTTACAGGTGGCGAACCCACCTAATGGGAAGATGTAATGGGCATAAGTGGATGACATGTGAGCACCACTATATTTTTGGAAACCAATATTTTTCATTGTTCGACTATAAATGTGACCTGTTACAGTATTTGAATCACTCCTTTTTTAGGTTCATTCTCATGTTGGGAACCCCAGAACAACATGAGACGAAAACTATTTGGCCTTTAGTTTATGAATTAAAAGGACCTTCATTTGTCTGGTACATCCAGCTACCTGTATGGTTCATTACTAGATGGAAAGACCTTTATAGATAGTTTCTCTAATAAATCATCTCCACCACCAATAAGAAAATTATTATTGACCTCTTCAAGTTTAGAGAATATCTGAATGAGCAAGTTGTGGATTTTTCTCCTTGTTGAAAGGCCTCACGTAATCACGCAACATGTTATTGACTCATGAGAAGTTTCAAATGATGTGTGCGGGGAATTTAAAGACTGATATTGTCTCTTCTCTAATAACACATTATTTTCTAGGTGGTTTATAAGATTTTTCTAATGAATCCCAGTGTATGGAGGAGGCCTTATAGTAGACCAAACAATCACACCTGCTACCTATTCCAAATCATGGGAGAAGGACATACAAAGTATATATTACACCTGTGGTATAGATAAAGGTCCCCAATCCACATCAGTTGTTGGACCCATTTCCTAAACAACCACATTAAGTGAAGCATCCTGATAAAGGGAATTATCTTCCAATAAAAAACCATCAGGAACTACCTCGATAGGTGAAACTTCCTATACAATAAAATCTGTCTCTATCCCCCCATTAGTCTCCAACCCATCATCAGGTCCCACATCCCAGATCATCCATCCCTGAAAAAAGGCACCAAACATAGCCTTTAAAGGATAAATAATTCCCCTTATATTTCCATTATTCCTTGGAGAAGGGAATTCTGATGCTTCCACAGTGAATGAGTCCCCAAATATTTGGATGCGCTGCCCACCCCAACCATTTACCTTACCATAAGATCCTCTAAAATTCTATAAAGTAGTGTATTTTTATCAAGTATTGGCTATAGGACTATGTGGAAAATGCTTTGGTGATTTTAGGAAACATCCTGGAATAAGTAACACATATCTCTGCCAAGACTAATAGTGACACTAAGCTTTCAGGTCTATTGAAGACAAATTTTAGTCATCGAACATAGAATTATGATGACTAGTTGGTTGGTAGTGAATTATCGTATTCACACGATGTCATTCATGCCTTCCAATGAAGTTTAGAGCCTCAGATAGTCATTGTGAAATTCCTGAATGCCACCTCTATGACCATATCACAACTTTCCAAATATCAAAAGTGTATATGCCAATAGTATAAGGGAAATAAAATTCCTCCACTGGTTCCAAACCCATAACACACTCTCAGTGACTTCATTCCTATAGATTTGGGAATTACACCTAGGTTCAGCCCAGCACTTGAATACACCTTTGATGATGAGAAAGAATATTCCTCTATGACCACCGTAGAATTGGTCGACTGATTCACACTTCTCAATGATTTTAAATGTTAGGAAAACACCCATGGTGCCTCCGGATAATGCCATCAAAGGGGAGGATGATGAAACACAAGCTACTAGAATGCTCAATTTGGTGTTTCAAATAAATTCATGCATACTATCAAGAGAAGGTTGTAGGTGTTGTGAAAATCTCGGTAGGTGTACCCTTCTCAACCCTCTCTATCTAACATGCATCCATAGTTGAATGTGCTAAATAATCAAACAAAGAAGTCATGGACACAATATGATATACCATTTCCATCTAGATCAATGTATTTACCTATTTATAGTAAGTCAATAGTGGTTCTAAGTTGGTCAACTGACTAGCAGTAGGATATTTTCAGTTCCATCTGAAACCAAGTGGTACATCCAGTAGCATCTATCATGCCTCCTATTAAAGAGATACCCATTTTGGGCCAAAAAATGCATTTGTTATAGAAGTAAGGCATGATAAAGCATCACATTAGCATAACTACAAGGCTCTTAATCCTTGGGTCCCTTTTATTGACGAATTAAAGTAACAAGGCACTTTCAAAAGCCTTGAGAACCCCCCCCCCACCCTCCAGTGCGAAGAAGTGATAGCTTCCAAAAGGCATACTATGTATAAAATATCAACTGATAGGGATTTCAAGTTGTTATCTGACTCTTTGGAGAGGGAGATGGTTCCCTCATAGAGGGTCACATCTCTCCTCTGTATAACATAGGACAATTAAATGGTATGGAGATCCATCAATGCTTGTTTGACATAAGTTATGGGATTAATCTCAACCTGACCCAGATGCTCGATAAGTTTGGGATAACCAAAGAAGACATGACTACTTCAAACCTGAAGATCCAGGGTTATGATAGGATTGGGAAGAGACTGTGTGGAAGGTTTTGGTTGAATACCTGGTTTAGTGTCTTGATAGAAAACACTAAAATCATAGTAGTCTCATAAGAAACCACCAATAAGGCCCTAATATGAAGGACCTAACTTCATTTTCATGTGGCAGTCCCCTCATCATATAATATATTCCTCATTTACTCCCTCAATGATGAGCTATGGTTACTCCATGGTGATGCATCTCTTTTCAAATCCTATGAATCCTTCTACAGAGATGTCGACTATTACAAGATGGATGGAAAGTAAGTCTATACCAATGAGGTTGATCAGGAAAACAACGTGGCCAATCTATGGGTAAATGTGAACGATGCTTCCTTTCTCGCGATTCAGATATTGGAACCCACCACATCAGATCTGAGAGGTTTTTTTCATCTTTATGAAAAAGGTTTGTGACATTTATAAAAGTATAACGCATCCACAAATTACCTTGTACTCTTAAATTGGATTGGCTCAGGTGATACCAAAAACCCCCACTCTTCTACATTACCAAGAAGCCTTTTCAATGGAAAATGATTCATAGAACTATATCGTCTCTCACATAGCAGGGTTTAATCGACAAAAACCGACTTCGCAACACTTCCTTGAGATCAAGAATGGACTTCACAGTTGAAGACCACATGGAATTGGATTGACAACCTCTATCATTTTGGTTTTAGTAGAGTAAAAAACACTTGGAAAATATTTTGTATCTAATCAAGAAGGAACCTATTCCCCCACATGATTCAACTGGCTTGGATGAATCTTCTATAAATTATTCTACATTAGATGATGAAGATAATATGGAAGACTCTCCTCCTCCATTTTAGAAGTCTGTCTCCACCACTATTTATGAGTTGATACATGTGAACCTTGTTATCAAGAAGGATATAAGGCCAATGATAATCAGTGAAACTATTCCCCTATATTTGAAACGACATTTGATTTCCTTCTTGACTAGCATCATCAGGCATTTAACTG
This sequence comes from Viscum album, assembly GCA_963277665.1. Taxonomy (NCBI): domain Eukaryota; kingdom Viridiplantae; phylum Streptophyta; class Magnoliopsida; order Santalales; family Viscaceae; genus Viscum; species Viscum album. Next base: position 1,210,648,191 of record OY728161.1, on the reverse strand, counting down.
GGGATATAATGAGATAATGGGTTAAGACCCTCATGTCATGTTCCACCATTCTATCCTCCTAGGGAGTCATTGTGGGTTCAAGCAACCTATCATAAAAATACATTCTTCTCATGGTACCATAGTAAAGGATGAGGTTGAAAAGCTTATAGAATACAACTTCGTCAGGGAGGTCCAGTAACCCAAGTGGTTGGCCAACATCATCCATTCCTGGAATAAGAACAATCATATCAGTGTATATGTCATCTTCTGATATAAGAATTTCTATTACCCGAAGGATGATTCTTCCATTCTAATGATAGAGAAATTTAATGATTCTATAGTCGGGATCTAGGATCTCTCTTTTATGGATGGATAATCTAGGTACAAATAGATTTGAATATCCCCTGAAATTTGAAGAAAATAGCATTTAAGTGTGTATTTTAGGTTACCTCTGACATGTTTTTGACCTTCATCATCAGATACTGAGTCATCAAGACTGATCTAGAGAAGCTCAAGGTCATCACCGAAATGCCTCCCCCAAGAAAACTCTAGGATCTCTTAGGCCTCCAAGGACCCTTTTCCTATATATGCTGATTTGGAATAAATCTTGTGGGAAAGTGTATGCCTTTTTTGAGGATCATGAATAAAGTAACCACCTATCGGTGGGATGTGGAATGCTTTGAAGCTTTTCTAAATATCAAGGAATATATAATATAGCCTCTAGTTTGGATTCCTCTCATATCAAAGAAGCCTCTTGCCCTCTACGTGATTGCAGAAGAATAGTTCCTCAATGACCTTCTTTCCTAGAAGAACAATAACGGTATAGAGAACATATTGTACCATCTCAGTCATATTCTCCTCATCACATAAAATAGATACTACCCCATCAAAAAGATATACGTCATGCTGGTTTTTGTATTGAAGAAGTTAAAAAATTATATAAAAATCATGAGATATAGTTGGTGTCTCATGTGGACACACTTAAGTATATCTAAAATCAACCCATGTTGAATGGATGACTATCACACTGGGTAGTGATCCTTCAGTAGTTTGACATTTGATTCCTTTCACACAAATATGTCAAGGGTATGGATTTGGAAGACTTTGTGGCTGCCCCTCGAGCCTTGAAAGAGATTACCTTATACATTAGCATCCATGAATAATCCATCCTCTCAGTTAATTCGGTTATTCCCTATTTGAAAGTGCCGTTTAAGGGTGCATCCCATATCCTAACTGATAGAAAGCTTAATGATCCCAATCTCAATAGAGCAGGCCTCAGGATCATCTTCCTCACCTCAATATAGGCATTCCTTCCATACTCATTCTATTTGTCAGAAAGATACACCAACAACAAGTAAGAGTATCAAGCTCTTATTATTGGTCTCAAGATAGATTTTGAGATTTATGTCCCCCTCCTGCATGTGAAGGAAGACTTTGAATTAGTCTTCAAAAAGATTAATGGTGATTACATCATTAGAAAAAACTAAAAATTGTGCCCCTACTGGAACACGCTCATCATCTAATGTCCTATTTTCTTCTTATCCATAAGTGAATCATGTCCCTCGGTCACAAAATGGACAATTCGATGCCTTGGAAATTTTAGATGCATCTCTTTCTGAGACGGACCAATATGACTCATTCATTGATGTGGCGCATTAGAGGGTCATCAATCCCATCATCTCATATGATGATAACATTATCTAGGTAAACCTATTGGTTGTCGATGTCACTACATTAGGACACATGGGTTCCTCCTTAGTGGATTAAACACCCAACTAGAAAACTCTTTTCATTGAGTATCTTCAGCATGGAATTCTCCCAATAGATTGAGTCGAGCATGAGTGAATCTTCCAGCGTTCAGCATTTTTCACCATCTATATTAATCCTAACATCGATCAGACTCTCTACAGAAAGGGGTTTGATAGAATTATACTCCACTACATACTTAGAGAGTATATTCCCCAAGTTATGTACAATGTTCATGTTGGGTCATGTGGTTCTCATCAAGATGGATTGAAGCTCTCCCACCAAATTCATAGGTTGGGATTCTTCTGGTCCACCATGGTCAATTACTACAACATGTATGCCAAGATATGTCACCCATGTCAGATCCATGCCAATTTTGTGCATTGACTACCAGCGCCCTTGCATACCACTATGTATTCTTGGCCCTTTTCAATATAGTGGATTGATGTTATAAGCCTATATCTTCCAATGACATCTCTCCAGTTCATGTTTATTATGATTGGGATGATTTTCATCTCTAGGTGCACAAATTTTATTCTTCTCATGGAATTCAAGGTATAGTTCGTGATCGAATTCATGATCTCCCACATCATCCACAGATTCGGAGTCACTCATGCCATTGTCACAAAAAAATGGCACCAACATATAGGATACAAAGCTAAATATATTTTAAGATATGTAAAATATCAAGTCAAACCATACATGCCACTATCATGCATATGAAAATGAACAGATTGAGGCATTCAACAAGACCATATCTAACATTTTGTAGAAGCTAATGGGTTAGAACAAGAGAAAATGGTCGATTAATCTCCCCAATACCCTCGAGGATTTTCAAAAAATGACTCGTAATTCCAATCTGGTGACATTATATTTATAGACATACAAAAAAAGGAAGTCACGTCTATTGAGGTTCAATCTCCATTCCTCTGAATAGCTATCTATGACTAGTAGATTCTATACATAATGGTAGAAATCTGTTTAGCTAAGATTAAAGCACTTAATGTGAATAGACTTTGGGGATTTCAGAATCTAGAGAGGCACTAGAACATTATAGTTATATCATTAGACAAGAAGGTTATCCTCTTAAATTTCCTATAGGGTGACATAATACTGGATCTTAGAATGATAATGATACCTAAAAAGATTCCACAAATGTTAGATCCCAAGTAAGAAGGACCTTACATTATTCACAAGGTTTATTACAATGTTGTTTACTCTTTAATCACCATAGATAGGGAGTTTATTACACCTCCCACCAACTCCATGTTTGTCTAATAGTATTTCATATGAGGATATTTCAATATCCTAGTTTCATGAAATCAGACAGTATAATGAACAACATTCTAGTTGCGTGATGTAAAACTACAAAATAGACAGCATCTAGGTTGCCTGGTGTTAAAATTCACAACCACAATTGTCTCAGTCGCATGACATTCAAATTTCTAACACAACCTGATCACATGACATTAAATTATAAAATTCCCCATCCTCACCAAATGAAATTAAAATGCATGTATTTGTACCAATCACATAATGTTAAACTGTGTGATTGATCCCAAATCTACGACTATAAATCAAGGAGATCAAGTACAGCAGTCATGACTTCAAACTATATGAAAGTCCCCTCAAAAAGTATGTGATATATAATTGGACATACCTCTATTTTCTTCAATCACACCAGGTTTTTCACTTCACCACACCATACATATCATCTTGTGATACTGAACAACCTCAGTACATTACGTTACACATTAGTCTTACCCTATATGACTTCAGGATGCCTCATATGATAAATAAAAGATAAAAAAACATCCTTAACACACAATGTTAAACTACTCTCTAACCCTGTATTAAACTTGGATGCATCTAAATAAGAGATGATCATGACCTCTTGCCCTGAACATAGGATTCCTCACTGAAAATGTGGGATGCCTTAGTTCTATCTCTATGGAGGATCACCCCTACCAGTGATGGTCTATTACAGATCCATGTTACAAATTTACATATGGACTGATTCCTATCCTTATGGGAAACAAAACGATGACTAGAATTATCATATCCAGGACCATCTTCAAATTTATTAACTCTTCATCCCCTTGGACTCAGTTATAGTCCAAGTATCCTGAGATAAAACTACACACAATATTTTTTATTAATGTGTTGTGTGGAATTGGTCATCCTTGGGCTTCGTTCTTATTGGATTTTTCACTCTACCACACTACCCATATCCATTTGATATGATAAAGAAAGGTCCAAACTCTCTGACCTTAATCTAAGAGTTCATGATTCGTGCTTTATGACCTTAACTAATATCCACCCTATGGTCTAAGAATCATGACCTTAGACTGTGTGTGAGTCATCTTGATAGTTTTGTGTGTGTTGTTTATCACCTTTTCCCTCATTCACAAAGGGATTGTTTATCCACCACACTACCCACATCTTTTTTATGTTTACTCGAGTCAATGCCTATCTGGAATACCTATGTTCTTTACCCTCGATCCACCTAGGTCTTCTACCATGGTTTCAGCTGGATCATTAGCCCAACCAATAAACCCCATATTTGAGAATGGGTTTGAATCTCACTTTTTAATATGCTCCATTAGTGTACTTGGATGCATTGTAGCATCAAAATGAGAGTGCTAAATAACACAAAGATATTTCTTCAATAAATTTACATACATAGAGTCCTTCTCGAATTGGATTTCCATCATCCTTAAAATCCAAATTGACCACTAATGGTGATGTTTTCTAGCCAAAATGGCTCATCTACCATCTTGGGCCAATTCCCTAAGGGATCCCTTAAAAAAAATTATAGCACCCCGACCTAGAAGTTCCAAATATGATGTATGGTACTATTACATTGGCATAATTACAAGGAATAAAATCTCAAAGGACTGAGATTTTAGTTGTCCTAGTAAACCAGATACCTAAATGAGTCTTGTATTATAGATTAATACACTAATTACAACATAATTTTTTTCTTATTTCCAAATAAATAACTTCATGGATAACTCTAATCCATCAAGTAAAACCATACATATATTTCATAGTACACTTCTTGGAATCCTAAGGAAAGAAACATAATAAGGGTGAACTAAAATTATATCTAAAAAAATATAGTGGAAAAATAGTGATTCAATGAGAATAATAATTATGAAATGGTAAATAACTGAACTTGAATGACATGTGATCAATAAACTGAGAGGGAAGTGCATAAACAATATGGAAATGTAATAATTGGACACATTCCATTACCATAATTCAAAATAAAATGTATCCATAAATATGTAGATGCAAAATCTCATGGATAAATAATAAATATAACTAATATTAGTTCAATGCATTCCTAATGCACATTATTTCAAAGGCACATCAAAACCTATATTGTCAAGACCTTTCACAAGATGATTTAAAACTAAGGATAAATTCCTATTTAGTTTTCACAAATTATTTGTCTCCTGATAACCTATATGCATTGAGGAGATTTATAATATCCTATATCTAATTATCATTATGAGCCCAAAGCATTCCTCATGTCTAATAATCAAAATAATACGCCACATTAAATATCCATATTGAATAAATAATACGAAATTATTAATTTTTTCCCAATTAATCAAATAAATATCAATGTAAAAATTGTATGTAAAATGGTGTATGGTTTAAGAAATAGTAATATCTGTGATAAATGAAATGGATATTCGTAGGGAATTTCAACATTCAATGATCATAGGATATTGTATATTTCAAGGGGAATAAAAAATGACCAAAGGAAGTGAGTGTAAATACTATCATTGGAAAAATAACTAATAAAACATATAGAAGAATAATAAAGATGGTATAAATACAAAAAATCCCAAGTGGATTAAAAATAATGAGTTTTTTTGTTGTTGTTGAATAGAAATACTATAAAAATATATTTTAAAATAATTCTTGAGGAAAACATTATTTATTTTTTTAAAACATTTTGAAAGCTCTAGTCTTTGAAAATAAATTTTGAAAATATTTTCTTTAAAACGTAACCTTTTATACATGTAAAGTATGATTCAAAGAAATTATGGTGGGTAAATCTATACAAGATATACGAGTAAAAAATAGCATTTATTTTTCATGGTTAAAGGTTAGATAAAATTCAATTTTCCAAAAATAGACAAAAATATTCCTTTAAAAACATTGGTAAAAGAAAAAAAGGATAAAAATTTATTTACCAAATAATTTTAAAAAATATTTTTTAAAAAACATAAAAAAAAGGGTTTAGATGAAAATAGGTTCTCTGATTAAAGAGAGAATCAAAGTTGGGTTTTTGGATGAAAAATTCTAAAACATTTTGACTACCAAATAGTGTAAAAAATGATACTAATACATGAAAATGGTCATGAATAACAAGAGGAGAGTAAAATTAAAGTTTTTACTAAAAAAATTTATATAATTTCCACTAATGGAAATACCATTGAAATAATATTGAAGTTATTATTGATGAAATTAATATTAAAACATTCCAAATTACCTTATTCCACTTTTAAACATTTTAAATCATAAACCTCATGAAGAAATAAAATTATATGAATGTTAAAATATCATGATAGTATATATATTCATTATATATCATGAAAAAGATCAATATATACTCTATATAAAACAAACTAGGTTTATAAAAATAAATAAGTCTTAATAGAATGTAAATTGAGTTGAAATTCTTTACCTTGCGTCTGAATTGTCATATGTGTATTTATATTCCTAAATAACAAAATCATGTAAATTATTTATTTTTTTTAGAGAATGTTTCCTATTTATCTTAAAATTTATTTCACCTATTTTCATTTTTTATAAAACCACTAAAATAATTATGAGTATGTCAGATTTTTTTGACAAAATTCATTGTTTGTGTCAAAAATACATTTGTATGTCAAATATGTTGAAAGGGGCCATTATATAACATCTATATAATAATAATCATGGAATAATTATCATATTTATACATAAATTATAATTTTAAAAATAATAATTAAATATGTTTATGAAAAATGAATCAACGTTTTGATCATGGAGACGGTAAGTCCTATGTACGCATGAGTAACGTTCTAATTTTTTAATGTTCATTATGGAAATAAGGTAAGAAGAATTATATATTTGCAAAATGATAATTTTACCATAAATACAATATTATTTAGTCATATATACTTATATATATATAATTATTTTTATGTAAAATGAATCATATTGGGTTAATGAGGCCATATTCCACACGTCCACAGATGATTTTATCACTTTTTAAGTGTGTGAAACAGTAATGATGAAAATGATATATATATATATATATATATTATTTACATATAGTTAATTATTTCATGAATATCATATATTTTATCTGTGGGTCACATATTTTCAAATAAAACCAACCTTTATACATTACATGTATAGTGTGAATGAATCACATCACTCGGAGGAGGCGGTTGTCCAAACTTCCTTAAACGATGTTATCATATTAACATAAAATGGAAATTTTTATAGGTATGTGTTATAAAAGAATTATATATGTAAAAAAAGAAACAATAACTATCATGTATATCATATATAAGTAGATTTTCTATCATAATGGACATCCATGGGTGTTGGTAATGAAAAAAATGAACAATCATCGTTTAGTGAGGTGGTAATTCACCTTACACAGAAATAGTATGCTCGTTAACCATTAGATGGGTTTTTTATGTTATTATATATTAAACCCTTAATAAAACAAAATAAATGTATATTGAGTATACAGGTGTTATTATATTAACATATAAGGGGAATATTTGAGGTGGATTTCATGTAAATGAAAGAGAAGCAATTATTGGAAAGCATTACTTCAAAAATCAGGTCCTCATTTTTGTTTATACCAAAAGGTTTTGTTGAAAGGATTTCAACAAAAAAGGGAGGATTAAAGGACAAGGGAAATCATTTTGGTAAGATATATGGTTAGATCTTGTCCTAACCTATGTGGTTTGATAGGTTTTAGGAATGGGGAGAGGAGGTGGTCTTTTATAAGGGAGGAAAAGGACTCATTTGGTATTTTTGAAAAGAAGTTTTTTGTTCCCACGTTTTTACCTAAAAAAGTCTTCAAAAAAAAATCTATAATGAATGGTTAAGCAATGAATTATGGCTAGATAATGGGAGTTTTAAAAGTGGCTATGTCATTTGGGCCCTTAAGACAAATATTTAGTCCTTTAGTCAGTTTAATTTTACCTTAATATCTGTAATTAATTTAAATTACATTCATTAAAATTTTTAGTCAAAATAAATAAGGTATTATTATAAAAAATAAGTAATTATGATTCAAAATATTGAAACTTTTTTTCCAAATTCAATCATTTAAGTGGTAGAAATTAATTTAAAATTCATCCCATAGGTGGGATGACATTGCGAGTTTTTAAAGTAAACACATCTAAACTTTTTCAATGTTTTTATAATAAATTTCAAAGTTAAATTGAGTGTAATTAAATAAATTGTATTAATTGATAAAAATATAACCTAATTAAGCGTTAAAACCAATTAAAATTTTATTTAATATTATGAATAAATTTGATGAAAAAAACCGTTTTGAACTAAAATTCAGTATTTCTAACTATTTATAAAAAAATGATTTGTTTCCTGAAAAAATCAAAAATTCCCCCTAACCTAATCTTTTTGTTTCCCTTTCAAATTTTATTTTTATTTTGACATATTAACACAATTAAAGTGTAAAAATTCATATTAAAAATGGGTGTCCCCTTAAAAGGCGGTAAAATTACCTTTAAACAAATATAGGTTTTTATGTGTGAAACTGGGTTCATTCTTATCCCAAGCCAATCAAACCAAATGGATAAATATCAAAAATATTTTATTTAATATATAACATATATATATCATCAAAATCAGAAACTACTTATAATTAATTATTTTTATTAAGACAACACCCCTTAAAAAGCATAAAAAATAATAATATTTCTTTTTATACCCAATTGGTTCTTATTTCTATTTCTAATTTAATAGAAACCAATGAATTCATTTTATATTTATATAAACCATAAAATTTCATAAGATAGTTAATACTGTTCATAACTTTCAACATAACTATTAGGTTAAAACATGTTATATTAAATAATAATATTTTAATAATGCAATGTTTTTTGGTGAAACTCATTATTGCATGTGATGCAAGATATCGAGGAAGGATGATATTCAGTATAAAAAAATAGATCGATTAAGGTTTCTATTTCTTGTAACACAAGAAATCTAAGAAAGTCACTCTTGTTTGTAACGCAAGATAACCCAGTGTTGTGTACATTAAAAGTTATAGAATATATTATATTTATTTGAGATAGTAAATATATTGTAATTAATCTGGTTAATATATTCCTATTTTACACTTGGGTTTCTATTTTATAGACACTATTAAATACAAATTTTTTCTTTATAATTTTTGGGTGTTACATTCTTCCTTCCTTAATTAAATTTTATCCTCAAAATTTAATCTTGATATTGGTGATAGATTGTTTGATGTTTTCAATTTGGAAGTCCCATGTTTTGGGAAGGGTTAGAAAAAAAGCCTCCATAAAAGAGAGAATGGTAAGTATAATTCTCACAGGGAATAAAATATAACTAGGTCTCTAAGTAGGATAACATCAGGGGGAATGTATATATACGTACTTGGAAGAAAATCATAAATATTTATAGGGAGTTAATGAGGCCATCAACCTCAAACATGTGAACGATCAATGAAATGAAGACATAATTTTTAGGTGATTTATAATACCATTGGTTCAACATAAATTAAGGTATTATTCTAATTTTTTGTTTTGTGATACTTTTCTTAATATTGAGGAATTATTTTATTTCCTTAGAATAAAACAAAATATTCATACATGATAGGTTTAAATTTCATATGAAAAATCTTAACATTTGGTTGTGCTTCATTTGAATTATAATTCATGCCTTTACTCCAAAAAAAATAATTACCAATAACTATTTTTTTTCTAGAAGCACTAAAAGAAACATTTAAATGTTCGTAAGTCACATAAAAGAGTGACAGGTCTACCTTTTTGTCCTTAACTATCTTCGAAAACCAATATGGTTAATATATTAATATCTAATACTAAATATTGATATATGGTTCATCGTTACCATTTATTCCTTAAATTTGTTAACTAAAGGAAATGAAAAATTAACTCAAAAATTGTGTTGGTTAGTGATTGGCGTGAAACTCTTATCGTCAGTTGGTCATGGGTTCAAGACCCACGACATTGGTGGATTTGATTTGTTTTCACCCGAATTATGGGGTTTCCTTTTCTAAAACTATATTAATATAATTTCATATATAAATCTAATCCATATACTTGAAATTTAATTAACAAATAGACTCATAACTAAGGTTTTCAATTCAACTATTTTTTATAAATTATCATAATCTTATTTGACTATTAGAAAAAATTCATTACTAATCATATGACCCCTAAAGGTTATAAATACCTTTAAAATTATCTCTATATAAATGTAAATGAATTATTCCTCAAATAACATTTTCCTATAAAACATATCATTCTAAAATAAATCATATTACTCAGAAGTTTCAATATTCTAATAGGTAAAATACGACTATTAAAATACTTCTACAATTAAATTATTGAATCCAAAAAATACTTCATAAAAATTGTTCCTTCCATTGTCTGAGGTATATCAATAATTTCAAATATTGTATTTCTAAATAATGAAAAATTATTTTCAATATAAAATGCTTTATGTTAAAAAAAGGATATTCATTTTCATTATGTACTCAAATTCTTCAAAATGGTTTATAAATAAAAGGTGGATTATCTTAAGAATAACCCTTGGGTGTGCCAAACTAGGTGGACAATAAGGCACATTGTTGTGTTCTTGGTTACCTTGAGTCAGGCCAATAACACCTTGTTGGATTTATTACTTCTAGGTACATATGTACCAGAACAATGTATACATTTAGTATCCAAATAAGAATGTTTTTCTATGAATACCCACATAATCTATACTTTACAAAAATTATAGGGTTATCTTCTATACATATCCTGAAATTCTGGAATAAGTTTATGTTCTCTATCCTATGTTTTTTTTAATCTAGTTCTAAAGGTTTCTAATTAACTTCCTTTGATACCAATAATAGCACCCTAACCCCAGAAGGCTCAGAGAGGGTTTCTACTACTATTACATTAGTAAGATTACAAGGAATCAACTCCTGAAGGATATAGAGTTTATTTTTCATGGTAAACTAGATACATATATTATTCTTGTATTACCGATGAATACACTAATTACAACATAATTTTTTTCTTCTTTCCAAATTAAAACTTTGAGTATAACTCTAATACATCTAGTAAATCCATGAAAATCATTCATAGTATACTTCTTGGATTCATGTGGAAAGAAACATAATAAGGGTGAGATAAATTCTTTGTAAGGAAAAAATGTAATGGAAGAAATAATGGATCAATAAGAATAATAATTATGACATGGTAAATAACTGAACTCACATGAAATATAATCAATAAAATGAGATAGATGTCCATAAGAAATATTTCATGGTAATAACTATGCACATTTCATTGAAATAATAGAAAATGAAATGTATCCATAGATATGTCGATGAAAAATATCATGGATGAATAATAAATGAAATTAATATTTGGGAAATCATTTCTTAATAGACTTCATGTCTAAGGCACATGAAAACCTATACCATTAGGGCCTTTTAAAAGAAATTTTAAAACTACAGATATAACCCCATTTAATTTTCTCAACTTATTTTTCTTATGATAACCAAACGATGCAACGAGGATCTATATAAATTTCTAGGTCCCACCTTCATTACCATTCCAAATAATTCCTTATATATAAAAATCCAAATAATATAGCTTATCAAATAGTCATATTGAATAAATAATACGTAATTATCATTATTTCCCAAAATAATCAAATAACTGCTAATGTAACCACAACAGGTAAAATTGAATATGGTTTAGGCAATAGTAATACCCATGATTAATGAAATGGATAATTTGATGAAATTTCAATGTTCAATGACAATAGGAAACTAAATATTTCATGGGGAATAAAAAAAGATTCAAGTAAGTAAATTTGAAAACTATCCTTGGCTAAATCAATAACAAACCATTGAGAGGAAAAATAAGGATGGTATCAATACAAAAAAATCCAAAGTGGATTAAAAATAAAGGGTTTATGTTTTTAATGAATATAAATAGTATAAAAATATCTCTTAAAAGAATTATTGGTGAAAATATCCTTTAGTTTTGTAAAACCTTTTTAAATCCCATTTCATTGAAAATAACCTTTGAAAATATTTTATCCAAAATTTATCCTTTTATATATAAAAAATGAAGCTTCATATAAATGATTCACGGAAAATTTTTACAAACTGTACGATGTAAAAATAAAATTCCTTTCTCATGGTCTAAGGTTTAAAAAAATTCCTTGTCTGGAAAGTGGCAGGAATATTCCTTTGAGAAAATTGGTAAAATAAAAAAATGGTAAAAACTTCTTCACAAAATCATTTTGAAAACAATTTTTAAAACTTCTTAATAAGTCATGGTTTTATAAGAAAACAAGATATCTTACTAAAGAGAGAAACAAAGTTGGGTTTTTAGAAAACATTTTAAAAAACATTTGGAGTTCCAAAGAGTTTAAAAATGGTACTAATAATATAAAATGGTAATTAATTCCATAAAAGATAAAATTTAATTTTATATTGAACACTGGTCATATAATTTTCTCTAATGGAAATACCATTGAAATGTCATTAAAGTTATTGTTGAGGAAAATGATCTTTAAACATTCCAGACTATCTCATACCACTTTGAAACATTTCAAATCATAAAAATCAAAATGAAATAAAATTATTTGAAAGTTATAATATTATTATAGTAATTATATTTATGATATAACATGTAAATGTTCAGTATATACATTTTATAATAGAAACAAGGTAAATAACAACAAATAAGTCTCAATAAAATGTAAATTGAGATGAAATCCCTTATCTTGCGCCTGACGTGTCTGGTGTGTCAATATATTCTTGAATAACAAAATTATGTTAATTTTTTTTTCATGTTTATCAAAACTTATATTTCAATTATTACCATTTCACATGAAACTAATTAAACAATTATTCTTACATCAGTAATTTTGACCAAATTCGGTTTGTATGTCAAAAATAACATTAGTAGGTCAACTATGGTGGAATGGGTCATTATATAACATCTCCAGAATCATAATAATGAAATAATTATAATATTTATACATCAATTATACTTTTACAAACAATAATTAAATATTGTTTTAAAAAATGAATCAAAATTATGACCATGGAGATGGTAGGTCGTATGTATTCATGAGTAACGTTATCATTTTTCAATGATCATTATGGAAAGTAGGTAAGTGGAATTATAACTTTTCATAATGATAATTTTTTCATAAATACCTTTGTATTTAATAAAATAAACTTATATATATAATTATTTTTATTTAAAAGGAATCACATCGCGTCGAGGATTCGGTACTCTACAGGTCCACAAATGATGTTATCAATTTTTAAGTGTGACAAAGGGTAATAAATAAAATGATATATATATATATATATTCAAGAAATTTAGTTATTTCATTAATATATTATATATGTTTTCTATTTCTCAAATTTATATTTAAAACCATCATTTATATGTTCCATGTATTGTGTGAATGAATCACATCACTTTGATGAGGCGGTAGTCCACATTTCCTCAAATGATGTCATCGTATTAACGCAATATGAAAAATATTCAATTTATGTATTATAAAATTATTAAATAAGTATAAGGGAATAATAAATATCATATGTATCATATATAACCATAATTTTCATCATAATATCCAACCATGAATCTTGGAAATGGAAAAATGAACAATCATCGTTTCGTGAGGCGGTAGTTCGTCGTACACAGAGACTCAATGTTCACTACCCATTAGATGGAAGTGTATGTTATTGTAGGTAGAACCCTTAATAATTAAGACACACAATATATTTAGGATATTTTTGTTATTATATGAACATGGAATAGGAAAATTTTAGGTGGTGGATAAGTAAATGAAATTATCATGATCATTGGAAAGCATTACCTTAAAAAGTAGGTACTTAGTTTGGTTTATACCAAAAGGATTACTTGGAAGGTTTTCTTCCCAAAGGGTAGATTCAAGGTATATGGGATGGATTTTTGAAATCTATATGGGAAATATATTTTCCAAACCTATGTGGTGTGAGTGGTGTGAGGAATGGAGAGATGTGTTGGCCTTTTATAAGGGAGGAAGAGGACTCACTTGGTATTTTTGAATAGATTTTAGGCGTACCCACATTTTTACCGAAATAAGTATTTATAAACCAATAAAAATAAATAATTTAAGTTTTATGGACGAATTATGGAAATAAAGTTCCTTTTTGAGATGTTTCCAGGGCATTTGGGCCCTTAAGTTAAATGTTTAGTCCTTAATTTATGTTAATTTTACCCTAATAATTGTAATTAATTTTCATTAAATTCACTAATATTTTCAATAAAAAACAAAGTTATACTTTTTATAAATAATAATTTATTCATCTTCCAAATATGGAATCCAATTCTCCAAATTCAGATATTTGAAGTTGAAGAAGTTAATTTAAAATACATCCCATGGGCGGGATGACAATGAGGTTTTTTAAAGATAAAATGTCTAAATGGTTTCTATGTTTTTATAAAAAAAATGTGAAGTGAAAATTTTTATAGTGGCATAAATTGTATTAATTTAAAACAATTATCTAATTTAACTTTAAAATAAATTAAAATATGATTTAACCTTATTAAAATATTAGATGAGAAAGTAGATTTTAACGAAAATTCATAATTTTTATCTATTCTTTAAAAATGATATGTTTCCAAAAAAATAAAAATTCACCCTAACCTAATTTTTATGTTTTTATTGCAAAGATGAATTTAATTTATACATATAAAATTAATTAACGTGTCAAAATTCATACTTAAAATGGGTTCTCCATTAATAGGCTGTAAAATTGCTTTTATAAACATATAGGTTTTTATGTGTGAAATTGGGTTTGTTATTTCTTCATGCCTATCAAACCTAAGGGATAAACATATAAAATAATTTATTGAATATATAAAATATATAATTAATTAAAATAATTAACTAATTGTAATTAATTATGTTTATTAATACAAACCTCCTTTGGAAGCATAAAAATAATAATAATTCTTTTTATATCAAATTGGTTCTTATTTTAATTTCTAATTAATTATTAACCAATGAATTAATTTTATATTTACATAAACCATAAACATTTTTAAGTTAGTTAATACTATTCATAACTGATAACATAACAACTAGGTTATATCATTTTATAATTAATAATAATATTTTAATAATATATTATTATTTGGTGAATCTCATTCTTGCATGTAACGCAAGATATCAAGGAATGTATCTCTTTCATGTAACACAAGAGATTGAGGAAGGTCACTCTTTCATGAAATACAATATATAAAGGATTTTTTCTCTTGCATGTAATGTAAGATAACCCCCTATTGCGTGCATTTCAAGCTAAGAAAGATATTATATTTATTTAAGATAGTAAATATATTGTAAAGAATTGGGTTAATATAATCCATTTTTATAATAAGTGTTTCATGTCAAAAATAATATTAAATAAAAAGTTATATTTTAGAATTTTAGGTTGTTACACAAACTTCATATTTTTTGTTTCAAACATGGTCAACAAAAAATCCAACATTTTCATTCACAATTATGGATTTCTATGGTTGTGGACCCTATGCTTTGAACATGATCAAAAATCAATGATTACCCATTGTATTCCCTTTATATAGGTATTAAAAGTATTGAATTACATCATTTCCAACTCCCTATATATTGGTTCAATTTCATTACCCTTGGTTCCACCTCTCCATGCGTAGATAAACATCATGTAGGTGGGTAAGTGTCACTAAGAAATTCTTAACCTGTTATATCCTTTCTCCTGCTGTTCAATTCCATATGTCAAGAAAACTCATTTATCATTCATTTTTTCCAAAACTAGGCATGACTCACACCATCTTAAAGTCTTTGGTGTGATGTACACTGATGTGGTAAAGCTCCACAAGATTCATTGTCTAAACTCTATGACCATAAACTAGGAGTATAATTCGATTCATAACAATATTAAACTATATTGAAATCCTCTTAAAAATATGTGGTATGGTGTGGGCCTCCATGGCCATCATTCTTGTTGTGTTTTTTTATTCCATCATGCTACATATATCTGTTTTAGAAAATCCAAGGTTCTATACCCTAAAAGCCTAAACTAAGATCATATATTCCAATCATCATGACATTAAACTATATGTTGATCTATTTTTATGTATTTGGTGTGGTGTTGGGAATCCTTAGACCTTATTCACATTGATTTTATTCATTCCTTTATTCTATATATATCCTTTTGGGAATATCCTAGTGTATAAACCTTACGCCTCTAAATTGGGATCATGAGTCCAAGAATAATGACTTTAAACTGTGTGTGATTCTACCCAGGGAATATTTTGTGTAGGACAAGCCTCCTTAGCCCTCATTCCCTGGTGTTGTTCCTATCGCGCCAAACATATCCCTTTTGACATGATCAACTTTCTCATCCTATGGTGAATACTCTATGAAGTTAAACTGAGAGACTCTCATTGTCCATGTATTATGAAGATAAACTATTTATCGCACCTATCTTCAGATTTGTATGACTTTAAACTACAAATCCCCGATATCCTTCACACATGACGTTAAACATTGGAATTACCTCATATAAAATTGGTACACCTCTTAATGAGAGAATATATTTACCCCATCTAAAATTGGGATTCCTTATATTATAATTATGGGATGGTCAACAAGCATTTCCCCATGATTCGAACATGGTATTACCTGTGATAATTGTGGAATGACTTACTCCCCTCACTATAAAGGATGCCCCCACTTGTGTCGATCTTCCACACCATGTTTTATGGTCCAAACATCATGACCTTAAAATATAAACAATTCATCTCAAGTTTTATATGTGGTATGTGATCCTATTTATATCCATTCACATCAGTTTATATGTCTTCCATTCAACACAAATACCCTTGTGACCAACATTTCCCTAGTCCAAACAACATGAATATAAATTGTTTGGCACAATCCAAGTATCATGACCTTAAACGTTTTTCCAGTTTCTTCTTAGTACTTTTGATGTGAAATAACCTCTTTTCCTCCATTCACATAATATTTTAACTTTCACATGACACATATATACCATTAGAACAAACCTTTTCCCAAATTCCATGCAATGGGACATTAAACTATTTTCAACAGTCCAAACCGTATGACCATAAATAGTGGGAATCCACCTCTTGAATAATGTGTGGATTGATTCTAATCCTTACGGGATATATAGTGATGACTAATCATTCTATCTCTTTGCCCAGTAATAGAATCATCACAAAACCAATCACTGTTTTGAATTCACCCTAAAATATCGAACAGGTCTCCTTCGAAGTATAAGCCCCAATTAATTACCTTAAGCCATCAGTAGAATGGGATGCCCTCATAGCCTAATATGAGGAAGGAATGTCCTTAGTGATTGTCATTTAACTAAATTCTTACCCTAGAAAAATATAGGATTCCTCTAAATAATAGATAACTCTACCCAATATCAAACCAATATTCCCCATATGTAAAATACAGGATGAGAAAACATTAACATTCCCAATGCATGACATTAAAATGCGTCATTACCCTATACAAATTTAGGATTCCTCGTATCCATATATATAAGATTCAATACTCTTGTTCAACAGGGTATCCCCTTATCAGTATTTGTCTTCTACCTCTCTTTGTTTCATGTCCAATAATAATCACTCTAAATAGTGTGTGAATCCTCCCATAAATGTGTTGTGTGATGGTAGGCCTCATTGGTCGTCATTCATGATGGGTTTTTCAACTCATGGTGCTTCACATTTCTTATTGGAACAACCTAACATCCAAACTCATGCACCTTAAACTAAGAGTATTATCCAAGAATTGTTGATATAAACTACTTATAAAGGTTCTGACCACTATGAACTTAAACCAAGAGCCTATGGTCCATGTAACATGACCTTAAAATACATGCGACCCACCCGGTATTCCATTTATCAATGGAGGGTCTCCCATTATGCTACCCTCTTTTTCCCTCACTTTTTTAGGGTGGGTATCATTCATGGAGGTTCATCACATACTTTTTTTCAAGATTATAAATAGGTATTTTACCCCATCCAAGGAGCATGGGATTCCCACTTGGCTTGACATGAGGAATAAATTATGGGAATACTATTACATAATCCATATACACTCCATGTACCAGTCACACAACATTAATCTATGTGATACATATGCATCAGATAATGATAAATTTTATAATTCCAATTCCTCACCGTATGACATTAAAAACTGTGTGTCTATCATACATATTTCATGATATAAAAATGAAAGGTATTTTAGTCCCACGCTTGAGAGTACATTTTCTGCGATGTCTATTATCTACCACATCATTCATTAGACCATCACATGGGATCCAGAATGATGATCCCCTATGAGATGATTTTGACCTTTTCTAAAACTAATATGCCCACAACAATGTGCTCTAAGATGGAGTGGAGTAATTCCAAGAGTGATTGAATCCATTCCAAAATTCCATCAATTCATTTCCATGCTTTTTGTGCCCCTCTTTTGGGTCCTCATCCATATGCACATCTGAAGGGACCCCCAAATGGAATGGTGTTAGCCTAAGGCTCATATATCATCCTAAGCCAATTTCCAAAGTAATTTGGATGAAATTCTAAGATAATTTCCATTTTCCAAACCAGGATAGTAGTTGAGTCACATTTGTCTGTCCCTATTACCATCTAAGCTGTATGGATACTATGTTTTGAACACTGTCAATTGTTATCCTATATCATAATGTGAATTCCATGTGTTCTAGATTTTGGGAATTTTGATTCACAATTTCCATCCCCCTTTTTTCGAGTAGAATTCAAATCCCTAGTAAATTTCCCATTCATGCACCAAATCATGTTGGAATAGAATTTTGGATATTCTAAGGGGCCCAACCTCTATTTTTACCCTCTTACAGCCTTGTCACTCTCATATAATTAGAAAATCACATGGTTGACCCTTGTGTCTCACACCGAACAGAAATCACGTTATCTTAGGGATTAATCATTGTTTATCTCATGAATATTATTGATGTGGAAATAGAGAAAGAAATTTAAGTGGGAAGAAATCAAAAAAGACAATGATTCAGAGGGTCATAAACATATTATAGCCTCTACACTACAAAATTTCTTCTAAAGATCTTCCTCATGATCAAGCATTAAATAATATCCATCCTTTTTTAGTGGCCTCCAGGATCTTCTAACGCTCCTTCATGTATTTTTTCTCTTCACCATCCCTGGATTATATTTATTCATATCTAATATATTGTTGGTTATACTCATCTTGGAAATTTTCCACCAGTTATTTCTCCTTCCACTTATTTAGCCTTGGCCACTACCAACTGAGATCTCAAACTGTTGTTGATCTCAATCTAGGTAGTAGTAACCATTTCATCCTCATTTTTCAAACCCTCCAGGTAGGAAATCTCTTCCTCAAAGTCCTATAGAAAATGATATCCCTCATCCTTCTACATCCTCCAAGAAAGGTAATGTGTATTCTATTCTGCAAGTGACAGCTCGATGTGAAAGTCTCATTATAGTTCATGGAAGATTTTAAATTATACCCCACCAGTCCCTAGGATGACAATCCAATGGAAGAAATATCCCACCTATTTTGGTTAATCACCTATCTGGGTGTGGTTAATGAAGTTACACATGTATCTAAATTCCTTTTGATGGACGATCTAGTTATATTCGGCAATGTCTGGGATGGGATAATAAAAATATTTTGATGTCATGGGATCGTAAGTATGAAATATCTCAATTATACCATTAGCTAGATCATCCAAGTTCAGGGGTTCAAGATTGAGAATTTTTTAATCCACCCCCCCCCCCCCCCGAAGAAACTCCACATCAACCTCCTCATTTGAGAAAAAGACTTCCATAACACATTGTATCCCCACTATGGTGGAATTGACTTTTTTAGCTCCCTTAGTTAGACCTGTTGATGGAACGACCTCAGATTCAACCCCTATAGAAAAAACCAATTTTAGGGTAGGTTCATCAAATGAAACCACCAAAAACTACCCATTATCTTTCACTATTTTCAACTATTTCATTGTAACATTTCCTCCAACTTTCATTCTTATTCGCATCACCATTATCAGCCCCACCACTATGACTCTTTCATACATCCCTATCATAGGCCCCATCTAAGCCCCCTCTATCACGATTGTAGTTTTTTAAGTCCCATTTAGTGGTTCCGCTATGGGTTTAACTGACTGTCACGGCATCCCTGTCCATTTTCACTAGGATAGAAGTCTCCTCCATCACCACCCCATCCCTAGGCATAGTCAATGAAAGTGTTGGTGTCAGTAACTGAGTCATGAGCACTGTTCAAAATGCCATTTCTAAATGAGTTAGTAAATAAAATTAATATAAGGAAATGGAGTTGAGGTTTTAGAGGAGTGAGAAACATATATGAGTTTTATAGTATCGAGAAGAACTCCTAGATATTCATAGGTAGTCCCCCATAGAGTGTTTCTTCTGTACCTTTTAACATAGTTGAAGGAACTGATGGTTGGCCCCCATGAATGAGATAGAAAGAATGGTACCCACAATTTCCCGTGAAGGGTTGAGGTCCCATATCACTCTAAATTTATATCATGTACCTCTCCCTCCTCTAGGTATTATTCCTACATGAGTGAAATAAGTGATAAGAAAATCTTTTGAGGGCTGGGTAAGGCCTAAAAATGTACAATGTTAAGTAAATTTACTTGGTCACCAACTGATTGTCTACCTTTGTCTATAATCTAGTAGGCGTCACACCCCAAAGAGTCTTCTAATTCTTTGGATCGGGCTACATTAGCTGTTTCATGACCCATAATGGAAGTTAGAGGTGAAGACATTCCCAGTAGTATCCTCACATGATTAGTCAAGGGATGCGTCTTACCCCGAGATTATATTATTTTCTCCATCATTACCAAACATTAAATTTTCTTGGCATAGAGAGTGTTGAAACAATCCCTTTCATGGCTTAGTTCAGTGAGGTTTACCCCATTAGTAATGAGATACATTAATATCCCTGAGGGGTGGTGAGATTCTATTAAAGTCCTCAAGTATCTCAGATGTTAATAAACATGACGTCGCTATGAACATTTAGGAAGTATACCCTCTTCTCTAGTCCTTGTATGTTCACCCTAGAAATTTCCCCAGAGGGATCCCCTTCATCATGCTATCACATTCTTGGAGTGTTGATTCTGGTTCTGCTCCTCTCTCTATGGCCCTCGCCTATTCAGATCCATGGACTGTTGGACTCGTTGTCTCTTCCCTACCCACTAGGACAACTCTACCACAAGGATAATTATAGCTACCACTCAACCCTATCCTAAAGTTTAGGGGCCACCCATTCATGGGATTGAGTGACCCACCACTTTAGTATATCCCTAGGATATGTTCTCTAAAATCTCACTATGTAGTAATGGGTTATTTCATATGCAGTAGTGGGTGGTGGCATCTCATTACACATTTTCTCATATTCAAATGTAAACATGCACGAAATTTTCCTCAACACCAAAAGTTGTATTTGATGTCTTACCTATGATTATACCTTTGGTGTCAACCTCTGTAGACAGATCAATTTCCACACAAATTGGTACGGATTGTATGGTTATTGAATTGGCTCAAAGTCAACTCTTGCCACTAGGACCCCACCTAGAAATACTAGGAGTTACGATCAATAATCCACAATCTATGTTATGTCATCCATTACCATCCCTTTTGGTTGAAGGAATGGGTGAAATATTATGTTCTCTTCCATCCCAACCTTCTCAAACACATCTTCCAAACTCAGATTTAATAGGAGACACCCTGAAACATTCATGATTGTCGACCATAACTTTTTTATAAGAGAAGAGATAGGTTTCTGTTACTCATATCCCACCATGTGTGTAGACATTCAAATATATAGTAAATGGAGGGTCCCACACTCACAGAGTGGTATATTTTCTTTTCTTGTATAGAGAAGAACCTTATACAAATGTTTTAGTATAGGGAAATCCAAATTCACGTTGTACCTCTTCGCCAGCATCACCGCCATTATAATGGTGCTCGACCACACCCCCATGTGTGCATCCATCACCAGGGGAATCAAGTCATAGATAATCACAATGGTGAACTCTTCCATCCTCAAAACAGGTTGAGTTTTATTCTTGATATAGTTTCCCCCCAAAAACCAATGGATCACCTCTAAGATCCATGAGTAGGATCCCACCATTCCTAGTTGATATCCCCTAGGACATGTGTGTGGCCTCTTCAGTAGTTCATCTACTAGATCCTCTCCATTGACTAGTCTTGATGCTCATTATTTTATAAAATAGTCCAACCAATACTTGAATGGGATATCTTTCATCCCCAGCTTGTGTTCACTTGTTCTTTTCACCAGATTCAATATTTCCCTCACTAGAGATAGAAGATACTCTTGATTCTACCACACATTATTTAAAAGGGGGAAATAATCATAAATCACCCCTAGTATAGGTATCATAGTGATTTAGTAATGGCCCCAGATACTGATGCTAAACTACCCTTGATACACATGGAATGTGTTAGTTTATAGGGACCGTCTTCTTAACAACTTAGGCATGATTCCATAAAAATGATAGATGTGGAACTATGAATCGAGTGATTATTTATATATTCTTACTTTATTTATCTCTCATTAAAACTCAACTCTTGAGGTGCACGCTTAGTAGACCCCAGACCACTCCTAGGTAAAGTTTTCACCTTGGTGTTGATCCCAAGTATCATTCCACTATTTTATTGAATCCCTAAATCTTTCCTTGAGGACAGTATCATAATGAGGAAGGTGTGACTCATCTTCCAGCATCTCTACATTAATAGTTTTGATGTGGTTATAGATATTTTTCATTTTATGTGGCACATGATCTTTCTAGATATGGAATGCATCCACACTATTCAACTGGTACTGCCCCTGTATTCCTTTGAACATGTAGAATAGTTCATCCCAAATCTCCATTAGAATGATGACCTCATATCTCAGTTTGGGTCCATATAGAGGTAGCCTCTTGCACATTAGGAACTCCCTTTGATCTTTTACCAGTATAGTCATAAATTATTTTTGTTCTGAGATGCTTAGAACTCTCTCCCAAATAATGATGTTCCTAACCAATTATCCCCTCTAAGTAGTAGCATCATTACACCCCTAACTAGCCATTTGAATTAAGAGATAGAAAATTTATTAGGTTTGGTTCATGAATTTCAATCATTAAGGTTATTCAAGAAGGTATTTTGTAGACATCTGGATCATTGAGAATCCTTTGTGAAGATGTAGTTTACCGAGTCGGTTTCATTTAATGAGTTTTCAGAGTAAGGCATGTAGAGACAGTGAGCTTCACTAAAATATTGAAAGATATTTTTTCATCAAATAATTTTAATTTCTTTAATCCCGCCTACTATTTATAGGTATATGTTCATCCCATGTTTTGTTATGCTCTTCACGGTTAAATTCCATGAATAGGCTATGTGATGGATCTTCACGAGCGATCTTTGAAAAAGGGAGTTGATTGCCAATTTTCAACTATTATTCCTTAGAATCCAACCCTCTATTTATCCATCATCTCTCATTCTAAGGTAGAATATTTTTATGCAAATATAAATATTTCAGGGGAAAGTTTGAGGATGGAATGACCAGTTTTGATAGAATCCAAGCCAAAATAGCCCAAAGTACCTCTTCAGGGTATGCTTCATGAATCCATGATCCTTCATAAATGATCAAAGATCACAAAAATTCCAAGGTAATAAATATCCTTCACAAACATGAATGGTCTAGATGTTAACCCTCTATTCAATGAATGTCAAACTCATGAAGCACTTCATGAGTGCACAAACCTTTGATGGTGTCTTTGTGATTCCGACATTTGACTCATGAATCCAGTCCCATTTTTGAACCCAAAAATCCATTCCAAAACACATCCAAATTTTTTGAAATACCTTTCCTATAATTACCCACAATAATATAAAATTTTAGGTATGGTTACCTACCTTTCGACATTCCAAATAGTTCCTAATTTGAAAAACACTTGAGATTCATAAACCAATGTGATGAAAGATCATCCATGTTATCCAAACATCATGAAACTCCTATCCATGGGTTCTTTAAGGCCTCCAACTAAGGTGGGGATTATTTTTTCAAAGTATTGTTCTCTTATTGAAAGAAGAATTACCTCTATGTAACTTGAGGCTTCATGAATCATTCATCTTTTTCCAAGAACTCCTGTCATTAATCTAGGCCTCCCTTTGAGGCTAGGTCACCCTATTTCACAAAACATACTCCTTATCAAAGCCTCAGGCCCCTATAAAGACCCCAATAATTATCGAACCCACCTTCAAAAACCTCTAATCTTTGTTAAGTACCTCTTTTGGTCCTCTCCATGGTTTATCCCTTCTGTTAAACCTTTTTCATGAAGGTTGAGTATAAGGTGTCGCTGCACCCAACAAGACCGGTCCAACTGCACCTTAAGTCCCTATGTGACTAGTTCCACACAATCCTACATCCTCCCACTCCACTCCAAGGTTGGATCAGTCCTCCACCTACCTTTTTCATCTAACAATAGGTACTATAACCCATACTTCTTCTCAGTATAGGGACCATGATGTGGACCTTGGGATTGTCAACTCCTCCATGGAAGTTCCAATGTCGTGTACCTCCCAAAAGAGCATGAGTGGTGGTCACATAATCCCAAGGGGTAAGATTTTTTCCCCCCACATCTAAGCTGCATGAAGTAAACCTACCTATCTCCAAATCCTAATAGTATGACCTTATGATTCACACAAACATCCTTAGAACATGACATGAAACTGTTGTCTTACCCTATGAAATAAGCACAGGATGATCCATGTATGAGTGGCATGGGATGACCCCAACACCTTTAACACTTGCATGGAATGAGATCATCTAGGTAGTTTAATGCATAATCCACACACCATTCCAACAAAAACTAATCCTATTGTAAAGTTTAGGTTTAATGTGTAAGACCCCCACCATCCATCATTATTACTCCTTCCATGACATGAGAATCATTACTGCATGACGTTAGAATATATGAACCAATCCTATGAAATCACCTTAAACTATGGCATCAAACTTCTTGGGTTTTTATCTTGGTATCCTAAAAATGATATATAAGACACCTCCCTAAGGTTAAATCAAAACCAATGGTAAAATTAGGTACTTCCTCATAGGGAAACACCTCCCTAATCCACCTCAAGGGGTGTTTTTATCAACTTTTTTGGTCCACCTCAAGGTGAATCCACCCCAATGGAAAACATATGTGCTCTCTCATTGGGAACTCACCTCCTTAAAACACCGTAAGGGGTTTTCTAATAAAACTTTTGGGTCTTCCCCAAGGGGTTTCCTAACTAGTGGTAAAATTCGGTGCTCCATCTAAGGGGAGAACCTACCTCTTCAAAATTAATAGGTTTTATGATAAACCTTTTGTGTTCTCCCCAAGGAGTGTCCCAACTGATGGTAAAATTTGGTTTTACCTCTTAGGAACATACATCTTGGATATATCCCAAAAAAAATATTTATCCATATAACATTGGTTCTTTATGAGGGGCATTATCAACCGAATGTCATGATCCATCTATATAGGAAATATAACATATGACCTGACCCAAACACCTACCCCATGTATAAGTGTAGGATTCCTGTGGTAAAAATCCATGGACGACTTACACCCAAGCATATTTACCATGTGATCATCATGGGATGCCTTGGGTTCAGTGCCTTAATATCCTTCATATGTGATGCCCTCCCAAGAAGAATAATATAGGTGACCAATGCTCCTAGCATCCAGACTTTCTTAATTACGGTTAATGTGACTACCCTATGATTAAATGTTGATCCCTTTCAAGATGAATACAGGATTTCTAGACTTAAGAAGTGTAATTAATTGGCATCCATAAAGAGATATCATTTAAAATGAGTCCCACAAACATGAATCAAATCTATGATGGATACCAAGACAAGGAGACGATCTACAAGGATGAATATATGGAAAGAGATAATAATGTCCCATAATCCCTTTTCAATCAAGTAGTAGACATCATAATTGAATGTGATGATATTCACTTGCCTTTGTAAAGTTATATTGTTGGGTTATAATAATTAGTGCTCACATGCATCATGCTAACGAACAGGAGGGCCCTGGTGAATGCATCTGAAATAGGAATGTTGGAACTGAACATGTTAAATTAAAATAATATATCTAAATTGTTTTTAAATGATAGATTTTACTATTATTAATTGATTTTGTGATTAATGAACATGTAATCCTAAGTAATTAGTCGGTTATTAGGATATGTATGCTAGGAATATAACTCCCTAATAAGGGATTGATGATGAAAACACTAACTAAACCATGTTTGTAATGATTTATTGGAATAGTTTATCTCAAAGGGGTGTTGATTTGAGTGAGCACACATACCTAAAACGGTGTTGATGAATGAAAAGTGAGAGTATCCTATAGCCATAAACAAATGTACCCCAGGTCTTATAAGCATGTTGCTTTGTTTTCCGATTATACATGAAATTGATTAAAAATATATTATATTCATGATAGATTTTTTATATAAATGCTTCATATAAAATGTTTATTAAATAATATTTTGATGTATCTACCATCTTATGGAGTTGAAAGAATGTTGTTTTGAAAATATGTAAAAGTTAGGTCATGCCATGTTTTATTAAAACTAAAAGAATAATTGATTTATTATTATTGGAATGATTATAGAATATTTGGTGGTATCCTACAATGACCTTTTTCTCACACAGTACCTTTTCATTTGGGTGTTTGTAGATTATATTTTTCCACTTCCAAGAAAATGGAAAGCACCACTTAGAGGTGGGTGTTTTTCTTGATCCCTGTGCCACAAAGTTATAGATGAAAATAATGGAGACATGGTTTAATTATTACATAAGACTTTTGAGATTATCTTTACAGATTTTATATACTTTCATGATATTCAATTTTGATATAGTTTTCCTTATTTATTTTTGGTGGTACTTCCTTCATGAGGTGTGTTGAAATACCAACTTGTATATTTTATCTTCTATTTTTTGTGGTAAAAATAATTTCCTCTTTATTCTTGTATGATTCCATAATCTGGTCTCCAACCCATGGGGATGGGTAATTCCCTTATATCTATATCAAGATAAGATCAGGTGTTATTGTACTAGGTAATTTAGAATGGTTCATGAAAAATTGGTATCATAGGGAGGTTCTGTATATTTTCTTGATATCAGTATGCATTTTTTGGATTCCTTAGAAGAAATGAGTTAGGATTTTTAGAATTTATGGGGTATGTATGAGAAAGTTTCTAGCTATATCTAATCAAAAAAAAAGTCTTAATTCACTATAGGTATTTATGAAAACATTCTTTGAGGAATAATTTGATATTATTATAGTATTTTCCTAGTTGATCTAAGTGTTTTGATGTCCCTATAACAGTTGATTGAGTTGTTGATCAATAAATCCTTACTAATATTTTGGTGTTTTATACTGATGTTGTGTAGTGTCATGAATCTTAGAAGAAGTTTTAATATGCCATTGGAGGAAGTAGTTGGTGAATAAGAGAAAGAACATCACCCAGTATACCAGAATCCTTTTGAGATTATTTTGTGTGTTGTCTATGATTTGGGATAGATACCTGCACCTGTTCTCGATCAAGATCCAATTAATTAACCATGAAGTGTTGAATCATGGAATATTTCTCAATATTTTCTTCTATAAAAACCATTATTGTTTTAATTATATAATTATCTTCAAAAGGTTGAGGATTGGTCTCAAAACATAGAGCTTCTTTTTGAGCTCTAGTAAGTTCCATATTAAATTAATGTAATGTGTGCTACCTTCAAGATTGAGGGAAATAACAAGAAATGGTTGGATTCAATGTTAATAGAGAAGAAAAATGAGGTTTTGGATTTGAAAGAATTTATAGTTAATTTCATTCATTAGTTCTAGCTTCATTTTATGGTCTTTATGAAATCCATGGAATTACTTAACCTCCATCAAGGGGACAAGAACATGAAATAGTTTACGAACTGTTTTTCTAATCTTGTTCATTTTTCTCCTATGGTGGTGATGAATGAGAAACATAAGGATTGAATGTTTTATAAGGGTCTTCAATCATATATTTTATCTCATTTATTTATGTTGAATCCAAATTCTTATGATCATGTAATGGTTAGAGTGTTGATGGTTGATCTTGGCATGGATGGTAAGTCAGGATTTTGGGAGCTCTTTCTCCTCACACTGGATGTTATGTTATTTCCTTTAATGGAAAAAAGAATACATAATGAACCACTTTTTTTATCATGATATTAGGTGTCATCCAGACCACATATAGTTCCTGTAAGAGTCCTTTTTAAATTATTCTAGTGTGGAAAGTTTGGGCATTTGAAATAGGTTTTTAATAAGGTATCCAAGATATGTATTTTGTGTGGATGTTATGGTAACTGTGATAAGTTCTTCTATATCTTTTCTTATTTTCACAGTGTCATGCGATCATCAATACAAAAAATTACTATGGTGAAATTATATACTTATACAACTAAGGTGTTTCATCCATAGGCATCCATAATAAAGCTTATTCACATTTTGGAAGATTCTCCAGAGGAAGCTGACATAGTTCCAGAAACTGTGAGAGGTACTATCACTATATATTCATCTTCAATGAATAATTTATTTGAAAATGGTTCATTTAATTCATTTATATCGACTCATATTTTTAACAACCTAAATATTTCTATAAAAAAAAATTCAAATGTGATAGATATTATTATACCCCTCGAAACAAAGAGAGAGTAGGGTTTTCGATGTACCGCTTGTATTTTATCTCTAATAGATATTGAGCATACTGAGAATTTTTTGGTCATGATATAAAACATCTTAATTTCATTTTCGATATAGATTGGTTGACTGGTCATAAGACCCGAATTGATTGTTATCTTTAGCTTATCACCTTTACTGTGCCTGATAGGGTGTGCTGTTTTTTTACGGACAATGGGACCCGAGGTTGAGTAGTATAAAACATCCTATTCTAGTGTTCACTAGGGTAATTTTGGTGTTTTATTTTTTATATACAGTATAAATATTAGAGTGATTATCTCCCTCTAGTTTTTATTGAGTTTCCTGAGGGGTTTCCTTTTGATTTCTCTAGTTTTCTACTAGTAATAGAGGTAGATTTATCTATTGATTTAGTAATTGTTATTGATCCAGTTTTTCATTCCATATTAAAATATAGTTCTAGTTAAACTGAATGAGTTCAGAAATTAGTTAGATGATTTTCATGTGAAAGTATTTATATGTCTCATTATGTCAACTTGGGTGGTGACTATTCTATTTGTAATGAAATTTAATGGGAAACATCACTTATGTGTTTATTAACAGAAAATCAATTGAGATATGGTAAAGAACAAATGTCCATTTCCAAAAAATAATGATTTGTTTGATTAGTTAAAAGGGTAGAAGTAGTTCTTGAAAATTGATCTTCGATCTTCTTATCACTAGTTGATAATTAAAGAATACAACATCCAAAACAGAAAATTCAAGTGTATCTATGGTCATTATGGGTATCTTTTTATAACTTTTTTCCAACGGATTCTCATATAGAGTTTATGGATTTGATGAACATGATATCCCATGAGTCCCTACACTCATTTCGCGTTGTCATTATGGCTTTAATATAGGTTTACTCCAAAACTGAGGAGGACCATGTTGGTCATTTGAGATAAATTCTATTATATTTTTATAAATCACCGACATTACATGAAACTTTTGAGACGTAATTTCAAGATTTGATACATGATGTTCTTGGGACACAAGATCTCATAAAATAGAATTTTATTTGATCCTGATTAGTTGAATTATATTAGTATATAGGAGAAACCGTGTAATTTTTTCAAGATTTGTAGCTTCTTGAACATAGTAGAGTATTACCATAGGTTTTTTAAAAATTTCTAAAAACAAGAATCTCCTAGTATTACTACAACATTGAAGGGAGTTTATTTATTCAGGATGAGATGTTTCAAATTTCTATTATTGATTTGAAAAGTTTTTCAACTTCAATGCTATTGTTGACTCTTCTCGGGGATGGGTAGAGCTATGGGGTCTTTTGTGATGCATAAAGTTTGGTTTTGGGATATTTCCTTATGTAGGTTGATTACATGGTAGCCTATGGTTCAAAACAACATAGGATACATGAGAAGAACTATATGACCCAAGCTCTGGAACATAAAACGATGATTCATTCTCTAAAGAGTTAGTGGCACTGCCTTTTAAAATAATTGATTAAAATTAATTCTAACCAGAAAATATTAAGTTATATATTCTAAAATATATATTTTAAAATACGATAGAGGAATTGTGTGGAGTACCAATAATCATTTGATTCGAAATTACCTTCACCCCTATTAAGGGTAATGTCATCGAGGATTCATTAAGAAAGAAACTTCCAACCCAGATCATGAAAAATCATCAGAAGAGTGAAATTAGATGGATCTCTTTGCTCATATTCACATTGGAGTTTGAGATAATTAGTTAGAGTTTATTAGAACAAGTGTATTTTTTTCCTCCTCTATTCTCAAGATGGTTGTTTAGGAGCATTATCTTGATGATGAAATCCCTTCCATTAGGGACACTCTTTATGGTGGGGTTACCACGATTGAGTGGCATGTCTGAGGGTGTCCAATGTTTCTAGAACTAGTATGTTTTACTTTTTTCTAATGAGGAAGGTTGTGAAGGCGGATTATCATAATTCCCAGTGGGTAGTGTACCCTAAAACCATGATGCAATGATGATTCTGGTGGGCAATTATGAGATGAGACATCACTGACTTTGTTTCTCATTGTTATACTTTCTTACAGGTCCATACAAGGAATAAGACCATCATGTTTTCTGTATCCCCTTCCAGTGCCTACTAGGATGTGGGATAATATATCTATAGATTTCGTGGTGGGGATATTGTGTACCCCTCTAAAGAAGAATGTGATATGGGTAGTGATCGATAGGATGACCAAATCATCTCAATTTGTAACCATTTGATATATAACCATGTTTAAGGATTTTAAAAGTCTTTATGTGAAAGAGATTGTCCATTTTCATGGGGTTTCATAAACTGTAGTATCTGATAGGGACCCCTGGTTCATATATTTTTTTATAAGCCTCCAAGAGACATGATATCTCAGGTTCAATTGATCATGGAATATCATCCATATAAGAGTGCCATAAAGGATGTTCTATACAAATTCTGGAATACATTCTATGTGATTTCATTCCAAACTTGGGTGGATCTTTGGGATGACCAATCGAGACTTGTTTATTTTTCATATTACAATAGTTATTAATCTTCTTTAAGGATGGATCCTTTTACGCCTTGTATGGTAGGCCGTGTAAATATAAAATGTGTTGGTCAGATATTGGTAAAGCATACTTTGTTAGAATAATTTTGTTCTATGAGACTTTGATGAAGATTCATTTGACTCATCATGGAATGGTTATGGAACTGATCCAGTATAATTCTCATGATGATCTTTATCAGAAAACTTTTTGAGTTTTTATTGGGTGATCAGGTGTTCTTGAGAGTTTCACCTTAGTTGGGTCACCAACATCTTGGGAAATAGTGAAATATTGTGCCAAGATTTGTGGGTACTTTTTAGAATGTTTTGTAGGTGGGGGTAGTGGATTACTATTTGGAACTTCCACTATAGTTGGCTTTGATCCACAATAGGTTTCATGTTTCAAAAATTAAAATGTATCTTTCTAACCCTTCTTATGTCCTGAGATGGGAAGATCTTGATGTTGAATTTGATTTATCTATAACTGAGAAACCATGCTATATTTTTTATTCTAAGACAATGTTTATTAATTATAAGATGATATATTTGGTCTATTTAATGAGAATATATGTTTATGATTCACATCAGACTCGTGAGTTTGAGGCACTGATTAGGGAGTAATGGCCTCATATATTTGACATGGATCATTATTGATAGGATTTATAGGGACAAAATTTTATTATATTGGGGAGGTTGTAACATCACATTAACTTTTACTCAACTACTTCTTGAACCTTTTTGGATTCCCTTTTAGTTAGGTCTTGTCTCATGGTGTTTTAGGTGAAATTTGGAAAACTGTTGGGAAATTTTTGGGAATTTTACGGCTGGTGCACAGTTTTCCCAAACCTTACAAACCTAATAGTAGGGGTGCATGGTTGCAACCTGGTTTTCCAAAACCATGTTTCCACCTTAGGTAACCTATGTTCCCCTAATATTATGGGCACACTATAAGGTTTTATAGTTTTTTTAACCATGAACCCCACCTCTAGAAAACTGTTCGCACAGGTTCTAAAACCACTAAAAATTGTTCTTGAATTCCCAAGACCCCCTAGTTTAATGCTGAATCAACTTATTTTATCCCTAATACAATTTTATAATCTATAAAGTCTCCCATGAGGTGAATTTTACTCTTTGAAAGGTGCTATCATGGGCGCTCTCAAATTTTGTTTTAATTTAGGTTATTTAGATGTAGTAGAGTAGATGACCAAGGTAGTATCTCAAAAGAGAAAGTAATTTTGCACAACATATCAAAGGTATTTTGAGAGTAAAATAAAATACAATAAACAAATTATAAGGACAAATGATTTTTCAATGTTTATAAAATAAGAATAAGAATCATGTTGGAAGAAGATTGTATTTATTTGTTTTTGATTTTGAAATGAAATTTGATTAAAAAGACACAACAAGAATATGTTTGTTTATAAAATATTTTAAAATTTGTAATCGATCTAAAAATAACTCTTCACATACAAAATAATAATTATCAATTAAATAAATATCCCCTTAAATATGGTCCCTTAATTTTTTAACCCTCCAACCCTACAGGAATTAACATTTCCACAAAGATCAAAATTGTTAAACCCTAGTCTAGCTTCAAAACATGCAATCGCATCACCATAATTTTATTGACATCCTAAGTTTTGTTTATGGTCATTGGTAAATTAGAGCATAAAATAACTAGGGAAATGAGTATTAATTGAGTTCAGAGATCCAATTTGAACTCTACAAATTTATCCTGTCTGGTTTGGTTTTACTGATTAAGTTTACAATCTCACAATTTACACAAATCTCGACCTCGTGTGTTTTTGTGATAATTGTTCAATTGCTTAATTAGTTTCTTATAATACTAAAAATAAATTCATGGATCATATTTGTGGAATTATAGTAGCTTAGTGATTCAAAATAAATAAAATAATAAGGTATGAGTTCAATCGATTACTAAGAAAACCACTCTTTCATGGGTGACGTAGTCATCATAGAAACGAATGGCATTTACAAAGATTTAGAAAAAGTATAACCAAATATAGTTTCTATTATTTAATTCATGGGGAAAATAGTCAGATTTATAAAAGAAGAAAACTGAAAATAATATAATAAATGGAAGAGAAACTAAAATTCTAATGAAAGTACAATGACATTACAACAAAGAAGAAAAAAAGAATAGCAATTTAGAGGAGATCCTAACATGGTATCTTCTCTCCTAAAATTCTGAATTAAAATGGAATGTAAACACTTTTACACTTCTACCAATAACCTAATATAGGTTACAGCCCCTAAAAATTAGAAAACCACCAATTTATAGAGTGGATGAGAGTCCATTCTTCTAGTGGTTTCAAGTGTGAATAGGGAAATTCGGCCAAATATTTTATTCCAAGTTTCACTGCATATTTTTTATTCAAAAATCATGAACCAGCTATCCTTATAGAAGGATTATTTGTGTTAAAAAAAACATTCTCATGATCATATCCAAATTGGTTCCCAATTCAAGAATGAATGTAGAAGTTATGGCCAAAATACAGAACTGATGTTCAATTTTGCAAGTACAGCCCAAATATGATTGCATGGCCCATTTACATCAACCAGATGAATTATTTAACTCATATTTCATGAATATAAGTTATATACAATTATGTCCTGAACACATTTACAAACTATTAATTTCACATAATTCAAATCAAATTATTTATGTTCGAAATACTACAGTGAATTTTTAAAGGGGGAATTTTCATCAAATTTTCAAATGAATTATCTAATCATAAATATTTTATAAATAGAGATATTTAACACAATGTGACAACATTTTTTGATTTATTATTAATAAAATATTCATCAAAATTGTATTTTTCCAACTCCCCCACACTTACCCTTTTGCACTCGTGGGAAAAATCTCATATTATGTATTCGAAAAAAATGTGGCAAGTTATGTATATTCTTATTTATCAATCCACAATGCAAATAGAGGAAATGTAAGAATCCCATAAAGAGTCAATATTAGTAAATTTTAAATTCATTATCTCATAAATTATTTCAAATCAAATTCTAGTGAGATTCATAACACTAATCATAGAGAAACAAGTCATGGGTCTACCATGCCACTAATTTTACACGTGTGTGTGAGTGACAACAATTCCAAACTCATAAATCCACCATTTATTCGGTATATTAAGGTCAAGTAAAAAAATTATTCTCAAAAAAATGATTTGGAACCTTTCTCAAACTGTAGATACAATCATCAAATGAAGACTCGTACACTGTAAAATCATCCATAAATACCTCCATGTTGGTCATAAGAAAATCATAAAAAATACTCACCATGCAACTGTGGATGGTACCTGGGGAATTGAAAAGACCCAATGGCATCCTATGGAAGGAACATGTACTAAATGGACAAGTGAATTTTTTGTTCTTCTGATCATCCAAAGAAATCAGAAACTGAAAATATCTAGAAAATCTATCCAAGAAATAATAGTGTGTTTACCCAGCTAGTCTCTCCAGCATATGATCAATAAAATGAGGGGAAAATGTTCATTGTGAGTGGACTGATTTAGTTTCCTATAATCAATACACACTCACCAACTATTTTTCTCCCTCATCTAATCTAACTCCTCATTATCATTTTCAACAATAGTAACACCACATTTCTTTGCTACAAATTGAATAGGACTTACCCACTGGGATTCTGAAGTGGGATAATTTATACCTACATCAAGAAATTTTTCAACTTATTTTTTGAAAACACCCAGAATCATAGGATTCAGTGTCCTTTGTTTATATACAACCAGTTTATTCCCATCCTCTAAAAGAATCTCATTCATGAAAATCAAGGTGTTATAACCTATTTTTTATCCATGTTCGACCCAATTTCAAAAATGTTCTCCCTCAAAAGATTCAAAAAAATTCATTCATATTCAAAAGGGATATTGTTAGAAATTATAATAGGTACTTTTTCACCACTTAACAAGTATGAGTATTTGAGATTATGTGGAAATGGATCGAGTTCCAATGTAGGGGGTGATGTATGGATGGGGAAATTGAAGTAACTGAAATATGTGAACAATAAATATTTATATAAAAATATAAATCATCAAAATTAGATACTAAATAATCAAACCCATCAACATACTCAACCTTCATGTCATAATTAAAGTTAGAATTATAAAAATAAGAATATGAATCCATTTCAAAATCAAATCAAAGAGAGTTTTTTGCATTATAAATAAGAGTGAAAGTGCTCTTAGACATCAAACTAGAAACAATCCTCATAATATATCTAAGAATAAGAAAATATAATTCCATGGGGTTTTTATTTGTTGCTTCTAAATAGGAGATAACAAAATAATAATGGTCCTATTAGGGGTACTTTATGGAGACCATAAAATTAAATATCACAGCTTCATCTCCAAACTCTATGGAAAGTGTACTCTCATCAACATTTATGACTGTTTTTTCAGTTCTTTTGGAAGGGTCTACCAAAGATAATGGGATCATGTAAACTTACCTGATCCTCCTCCATGTTAAGAAAATATAAATCTACTGGGAAGATCATGTCTATTACCCAAACAAGTGCATCATCAATGAATCTCAATGGATATGTTGTAGCTCTATTCTCCAAATACACCACTACTCTCATTGGCTTCAAATCACCATCTTGTAAAGAAGAGAATTTAGAGTGAGAAGTCACATTTATGTAAGATCTTAAATTACATAAAGTATCAGAAAAATGTAACTCCCCTATGGTTCATGGGTTGTTTAATGCCCCAGGATCTATGCACTTTGTGGTCATTTCTAGAGTTGGTGTAATGAGTGCTGACACATTCTTTCCAAGATTTATCCCCTCATTTCCCTTTATCCATATTTGATTGATACACTTTTCTATTAAGAATTTGGCATACCTTGGGATTTTCTGAATGGATTTTATAAGGGGTATATTTATCTCTACACACTTGATTGTGTCCAAAACTTCTTTTTGCATCACGTCTTTGACCATATTCTTAGTTTTTACTACTCTATTGGGAAATGGAAGGGGTTTAGGAGGAACATCATCAGTAATTTTCTTACCTTGGTATTTCTCCATGGGTTTCTCTTTAGTTGGAATAGAATAGGGATTCTCTAGGGTTGAGGTGAATCCTAGTGGAACAGTAGGTGCAGATGTATCAATTTTTTTCTTCCCACTTATCAATGTGATGGCACTGATATTCCACATAGAATTTGGAGTAGGTTGGGATGGTATATTTCTAGAATTCATACTTATTAGATAATGGAGGATAGTGGAAATCGGGATCATTTGAGTCTTCAACTCCCTCAGCTCTAAACATTGACTCTTCATCTCATTCTGTTGATTCCAAAAAATTTGTTTCAAATGGACATCAGTGTTAGAATCTAACTTGGGTGGGGAATTCCCTTGTTGTTGACTTGTTGATACCTGGGCTTTAAAGATCATTTGTGGTTGTTGGAAACTATTCTAGTAAGGCACAGTCTGCTCGATGTTTTTTTTGAAAAGAGGGCCTTTTGTGGCCTAGAGCCATGAATCATGTCTGATTGATCCTAGAACTCATGGTTGTAAGATGGTGAAAAGGAGTCATACTTATTTTGTGGATATGGTTGTCGTTGTTGGTGATATGGTCTCCCAAGGAATATTGTTGCACAATCCTCTTACTCTTGTAATTGGGGGAAACGGTCAGCTGGGTGGTTTGTTTCATTGAAAATGTTGCATTGCCTCATTGGAGTGGGTTGGGATGTCTATTGAGCTAACCCAAACTACCTCACCATAGTGGTCAAATCTTCTAACTCAGTATTAATAAAATTATTTTCAATAGAGGAAGGACTTACTTGGTGTACTCCTCTAAAACAACATGTACCCTGATCACCAAATTTTTGGGAGTTTTGTTCCATCTTTTGATCAATGCACATGCAGATACTAGTGTTTTTTCCACCAATGCTCCTCTAGAAGCGGAATCCACCATGATCTTCTCCATAGGTGTGATTATTTCATATAAGTATTAGATGAAGAGTTTCTCACTTATTTGGTGATGCAGAAATCTTGCACACAACTTCTTGAATCACACCCAGTACTGATACATTGACTCCCTTAGTGCTTGCATGATCCTAGTGATCTATTTTTGAATGGATGTTTCCCTTGATTCTGGAGAAAATATTTACAATAAAATATGTTTCAAATCATTCCAACAAGTTATGTCTTCATGTAGTAAATAATACATCCAATCTTTCACATCTCTATCAAGTGATAATGAGAATACTCTTGGTTTTCCTTGATATTCAGAGACATTTCTTGTTTTAATATTTGATCAAAAACGTCATATTCTTTAAGGTGTTTATTGGGATCCTCACCATAGAGGCCATGAAATTTTTTAAGTAGATTCTTTAATCTTGATTTTAGTTCAAAGTCGTATTTTTTTTGGTAATGTAATACAATTTGGTTGATAGTTAATATCTAGCGCCTCCAACTCTTTAATGGTTCTATGAAGTTCATTGTTATTGCTTTAAGCCATTAGTTCTTGTTTTATGGTTGATTTATAAGTGTTTCCAATTTATGTGTTCCTAGAATGGAGAAATTATCAAACTAGTAGAATGTTGAAACTTCTCGTAGACTGAGAATATTTGATTTTATCCCAAAGAAGGCGTTCAATATCAAGGTCAATATCTAAGAGATATTTTGTATTTTTTTAATATCAAAAAATAATAATAAAGAAAATAATAAAAGTGTACCATAATAAAAAAATTATTCGTTTGAGTTGATGGTCTAAAAAGAAGAATAAGAATAAATCCAAAGATAAAGAAAAAAACGGATTGGTTAAAGAAGGAATAAATAAGAGAAGAAGAGAATAAAATGAAAAATAAAAAGAATACCTCTAATTGGTTTAAATAATTAAATTCCTCCATGGAAATGATGCCAATTATAATGGTGTTGTAGTGGGTGATCTAGAATGATGTTGGAATTTAGGTTATTTAGATGTAATAGAGTGGATGACATAGGTCATCTCTCAATCGATTACTAAGAAAACTATTCTTCCATGGGCAGCGTAGTCATTAAAGAAATAAATTGCATTTGAAAAGATCTAAAAAGGGTATAACCCAATATCGTTTCTACTATTTTATTTCCTAAAAAAAGAGGAATATTTAGAGAATAAGAGAATTTAAAATAAGTGATTAAATAAAAGAGAAACATAACATTTTTTAAAAGAACAACAACATTACAACAAAGGATAGGAAAAAAAGATAATTTTTTAGGAGATCCTATCTTGGTAGCTTTAGTACTCCAATTGGGAATTGAAATGGTATGGAACCACTAATCCTATTCTCGCAATCTCTTAATTCACATCCCCAGAACCTTGAAATGAGAAAAACACCAATTTATAGAGTGAAGAGGAGGCTAGGTTTCATGTGGATTCAAGTGTGAATGGGTAAATTCAAACAAATATTTTATTCCAAGTTTCACCACATATTTTTCCATTACAATGCGTGAACCAATTGTTCTTACTGAAGGATTGTTTGTGGAAAAAAAAATTTGTAGAGATTCTCTCCAAATGTTTTCCTAATACAAGAATGGATGTAGATGTTATGGCCCAAATACTTAATAGATATCCAATCTAGCAAGTCCAAACCAACTTTGACTTCATGGAAAAATTTTCCCAACCAAATGAATGATTTAACTCAAATGTCCAGAAGAAAAGTGGTAGATAACTAAGTTAGGAACATATTTAAAAATATTAATTTCACATAATTTAAATAAAATTATTTATTTTTCAAATACTATTGTGACTTTTTAAAGGGTAAAACTTGAATTTTAATAAATTTTTCAAATGAATGATATAATCCCAAATATTTAATAAATAAACATATTTAACACAATGTGAGGGAATTTTTTCATTTATTATAAATAATATATTCAACCGAATTGTGTTTATCACTAATCTAACTCCTTTTATTTCTAGATCTAAGATCAGCTAATTATGATCAATCTCTTCTAGGTAAGTGGATCTCATATCTTTTGGTTTCTCCAGATATCCATTTTTCTTATCCTTAGAGAGTCATTGATCATTATTATATTGATGAATCTAATATTTCTTTTTATATATCATGAATATATGTTTTATTACTTGATCTACATTTCATTATTTATTTGTTGGTGTTCCTCATTGAGGGTGTTAAAATGTTGGTGTCTTGATTAAAAAGTTAAGTTGTTTGATAAACCATTACCCTATAATTAAATGCCTAATTTTTTTAATTTAGTTGAAACGATTTTTTAAATGATTTAAAAACCCATATTTGATGTGTTAATTATTTTTTGAAATAGTAAAGAAATTATGGAACATCCCCAAATTTTGTGAGAAATTAAATTGTTTGGTGGATTTGAAAAAATGATGGATGGAATTGGAAATTGATTGATTAAATGTTTTGATGATGATCATTGACAATAATATCTTAAATTGAAAAATCATTTGAAAAGGTAATGAAATGATGAATCCCAATGATTTGGTTTTTAAATGAGGATGTCATGTTGAAAAAACTGGAAATTGAACTGTGATTTAGGAATTATTTTTAAATTATTGATTGATTGTTTGATTGAATCATATGTAAGCCTAAGTAATTATAAAGGTTATTTGGAAAATCATACACTGACACTAACT
This sequence comes from Viscum album, assembly GCA_963277665.1. NCBI lineage: Eukaryota > Viridiplantae > Streptophyta > Magnoliopsida > Santalales > Viscaceae > Viscum > Viscum album. The sequence continues at coordinate 1,210,608,160 of OY728161.1, read as the reverse complement.
CCCTTTAAATGGATTAATGATGACAACACTTACTAAACCATGTTTTCATGATTTTTTATAATGGGTACCCTCAAGGGGGTGTTGTTTGATGGTTCACACATACCTTCTTTTGTGTTGATGAGTGATATGTTTTAGGTTTCTATATCTTGAAACTAATGTACCTCAAGGATTATTAGAATGGTCCTTTGTTTTCATTTATTTATTATACATGGAATTTATTATATACATGTTTAATTCAATCAAATCATTTATACAAAATTTTTATATAAAATTTTAATTTAATTATGTGATGTTGTATCTTCCGTATTTTTATAAGATATGCATGTTTTTTTTAAAAATCTATAAATTTCATGAAATTCTTTTTTATTTAAAATAGAACTATAAATATATTTTTGTTGCTATTTTTTTTGGTATCCTACTAGGATTTTTTTTCTAAAACCCTACCTTCTCTTTTGGGAAATTGAATATTATATTTTTTCTCATCCAAGAAAAAGGAAAGTGCAACATGGAGGTGTTGGTTGTTCTTGATCTATAGGACTCAGAGTGATGGAGGTGATTGGTGGAGAAATTATCCACTAGTTACATAGAATTTTGGAGATTAGAATTTATAGATTTTATTTCCTTTAATGATATTCTATTTGGGTATTATTTTTCCTATTTGATTCTATTAGTACTTTATCTTTGAGAATGGTTGAAATACCGACTTGTATCATTTATCTTCTACTATTTTTTGGGAAAAAATATTCCTTATTTATTCCTGTATGATGCAAGGTTCTAGGCACCAACTATTTTGGATCAGGGAATATACTTTGGTATATTTTAGTACTACCATGGGTATTAGTGTACAAGGTCATGCTTGCTAGTTTGTGACCAAAATATTTTTAAAATCATTGATAAACTCTCTCCAAAATCCTACATGTCCTAAAATTGATATGAAATGTTTAACACCAGTTGTGTAAGGTGAATTTATCACTTCAATTTTATACCTATCTACTTCAATGATTTTTTATGAAATGACACAAATAATTAAAATTAATCTCTCTACCATGATCTAATAAAATTTAAATATAAAATAAATGATTCTATTTATGAATGGTTTCGTGAATTTTTCTATGTTTTTCATATCATGGTAAAAATAATTCTAAAAAAATTATCCTATAATATCTCTATGAAATAATTAATTTTTTTTGAGAATATTCTTCCCATGCACCTCTGAAATGTAACTAGGGAATTACATAGTCCAAGTGGCATACTTTGATAAGTAAATATGCAAGGGACATGTAAAGGTGGTCTTCTCGTAATCCTCTAGAGCAATGGGTGCCTATAAATAACATCAAAATATATCCAAAATAAATAATTTTTTCTCCATATTTCTAACATATAGTCAATAAATAGAATAATAAAGTGATATTTTTTGTTACCTAATTTATATTCTTCTAGTTTATACACACTCTCCTAATATTCTGAATTCTCTATATTATTAATTCATTATTTTCACTATCCAAAATGGTTAGGAAGGTTTAATTTGAATGTAAATATATTTTCAATAATCATTATGAATCATAAATGTAATGGATGATCCCTAAATATAATATTTTCTCTATTTACTTCTTTACACTAGTGTAGAAAACGTTTTTTACGTCACCATTATTTACGTCGGTTATATAAAACTGACGTCATAATATGTAAAACGAGTTTTTTTACGTCGGTTATTTAATAACCGACCTAAAACCCTGTGTTTAGCACACCTTTAACGTCGGTTATTTTGATAACCAACGTTATTAATCGGGCGGCTTCGTTTTTTACGTCGGTTATATATTAACCACCGTAAAAAACAGAAGCGGGGGGCGTTTGTTACGTCGGTTATTCAATAACCGACGTAACAAACGCGGTTTTTGAAGGCCTTTTTACGTCGGTTATTTTATAACCGACGTAAAAAAAGAACCCGCATATGTTTTTGACGTCAGTTATGGAATAACCGACGTAATAAAATGCGGATTTTGAGCCCTTTATAACGTCGGTTATAGAATAACCGACGTAAAAAAAGGATCGGAGGAAGGTTTTGACGTCGGTTATTGAATAACCGACGTTATAAATGTTTTAAAAAAAATTATAACATCGGTTATTGAATAACCGACGTGATAACTAATTTAAAAATTTACCCAGACCTGTGGATTGTCATTCGCGAGTTTACCTTCGACAGTCGCGACTCGTCTCTCTCGCGCGTAAACCCGAATCGGCTCGTCCATTTCGTTGGTTTAGATTCGTTTTTCGATCATCGTTTCTCATATTTAATCTCCTGGGATCAATCATCTAAACTCGCAGCACTCAGGTAATCCTCCCACTCGTTCGTTTTTTTTTCGCGAATAGTATATATATATGTGTTGTGATGTTTTTGTTGAAACTAGCTAAGATTCTTCGATTGCGAACCCTTTTAACTCGTTTTGGCACCATAATCTTATTTATCATCCCTAGATCTATTAGTTCGACTTGCAATATTGACTAATTTTATGATTTCACTAATTTTTCATCGTTTTCTATAAATCCCCGAGAGGGTTGGGGCGTGTCCATTTGGATGGGTTGCCCTTTTACAGTTGTTACTACTTTATTCAGTGATTCCAGGGGGGTGGGAGGGCTATCAAGAGGGTTGGGGGTGTCCAGGGGGGTGTCCAAGGGGGTAGGGTGTGGGGGGTGGTGTCCAGGAGGGGTGGGGGGCTGTCCAGAGGGGTCGGGGGGTGTCCAGGGGGGTTTACAAGGGGGTGGGTGGGTGTGGGGGGCTGTCCAAGGGTGTGGGTGGGTGTTGGGGGGTGTCTAGGGGGTGTCCAAGGGGGTAGGGGGTGGGGGTGTTGTTTAGGAGGGGTGGGGGGCTGTCCAGAGGGTTGGGGGGTGTCCAGGGGGGTGTCCAAGCAGGTCGGGGGTGGGGAGTTGTGTCCAGGAGGGGTGGGGGTGCTTTCTAGAGGGGTCGGGGGCTGTCCAGAGGGGTCGGGGTCTGTCCAGAGGGGTCAGGGGGTGTCCAGGGTGGTGTCTAAGGGGATGGGTGGGTGTGGGGGCTGTCCAAGGGGGTGGCGGCCTGTCCAGAGGGGTCGGTGGGGTGTCCAGGGGGGGGTGTCCAAGGGGTTGGATGGGTGTGGGGGGCTGTCCAAGTGGGTGGCGGCCTCTCCAGAGGGTATTTGGGGTTGTCCGGGTGGGTGGGGGGGATGTCCAGAGGGTTGGGGGATGTCCAGGGGGGTGTCCAAGGGGGTAGGGGGTGGGGGTGGTGTCCAGGAGGGGCGGGGGGCTGTCTAGAGGGGTCGGGGGTGTCCAGGGGGGTTTACAAGGGGGTGGGTGGGTGTGGGGGGTTGTCCAAGGGTGTGGGTGGGTGTTGGGGGGTGTCCAGGGGGGTGTCCAAGGGGGTAGGGGGTGGGGGGTGGTGTTTAGGAGGGGTGGGGGGGGGCTGTCCAGAGGGTTGGGGGTGTCCAAGCAGGTCGGGGGTGGGGGGTTGTGTCCAGGAGGGGTGGGGGTGCTTTCTAGAGGGGTCGGGGGCTGTCCAGAGGGGTCGGGGGGTGTCCAGGGTGGTGTCCAAGGGGATGGGTGGGTGTGGGGGGCTGTCCAAGGGGGTGGCGGCCTGTCCAGAGGGGTCGGTGGGGTGTCCAGGGGGTGTCCAAGGGGTTGGATGGGTGTGGGGGCTGTCCAAGTGGGTGGCGGCCTCTCCAGAGGGTATTTGGGGTTGTCCGGGTGGGTGGGGGGGCTGTCCAGAGGGTTGGGGGATGTCCAGGGGGGTGTCCAAGGGGGTAGGGGGTGGGGGTGGTGTCCAGGAGGGGCGGGGGGCTGTCCAGAGGGGTCGGGGGTGTCCAGGGGGGTTTACAAGGGGGTGGGTGGGTGTGGGGGGCTGTCCAAGGGTGTGGGTGGGTGTTGGGGGGTGTCCAGGGGGGTGTCCAGGGGGGTAGGGGGTGGGGGGTGGTGTTTAGGAGGGGCGGGGGGGCTTTCCAGAGGGTTGGGGGTGTCCAGGGGGGTGTCCAAGCAGGTCGGGGGTGGAGGGTTGTGTCCAGGAGGGGTGGGGGTGCTTTCTAGAGGGGTCGCGGGCTGTCCAGAGGGGTCGGGGGGTGTCCAGCGTGGTGTCCAAGGGGATGGGTTGGTGTAGGGGGTTGTCCAAGGGGGTGGCGGCCTGTCCAGAGGGGTCGGTGGGGTGTCCAGGGGGTGTCCAAGGGGTTGGATGGGTGTGGGGGGCTGTCCAAGTGGGTGGCGGCCTCTCCAGAGGGTATTTGGGGTTGTCCGGGTGGGTGGGGGGGCTGTCCAGAGGGTTGGGGGATGTCCAGGGGGGTGTCCAAGGGGGTAGGGGGTGGGGGGGTGGTGTCCAGGAGGGGTGGGGGGCTGTCCAGAGGGGTCGGGGGGTGTCCAGGGGGGGTTATATCTTACTATATTTTGTTTAAAAAATAATATTCAAGCATATTTTTTTAAATACACATCGATTTGTTTTATATTTCAAAATTGTTTACATTCAAATTATGATTTTTTTCATATAAACATATATTTGTCTTATCTAAAAAATATATATATTTTTGCTATTTGTTATAGGTAATAATGAGTCGAAGTTGGATTACGGCACATCGAATGAGCAATGAATATGAGGAAGGTGTTGATGCCTTTTTGGAATTTGCTAAACGAAATGTTCCAAGTAGTGACATTTTTTTCTGTCCATGCCTGAAATGTCTGAATATGAAGAAGTTGAAAAGTAGAGAGATAAAAGATCATCTGATTTGTCATGGTTTCAATCCGAGTTACAACCCTTGGATTTGGCATGGCGAAACTGGACAAAATGTCACTGATGATAATGAATCGCAAGATTGTAAATCCGATGGAATTGAAGAAATGATTCGCGATATTGTAGCAGAACAAATTAAGATAGAACCGACAGTTGCACGTCTATATGGTGATGCCGAAAAACCATTATATCCTGGTTGTACAGATTTTATGGTTTTGTCGGCGGTGTTAAGATTGATTAACCTGAAGGCGAAACATGGATGGAGTGACAGAAGTTTTACAGAGCTGCTACAATTGATGAAAGACATTCTTCCAAAAGATAACGATCTTCCAGATTCACATTATAAGGCCAAAAAAATATTATGCCCGATGGGATTGGGATATAGGAAAATACATGCCTGTCCGAATGACTTCATTATATATAGGAAGGAATATGAATTTCTGAAAGAGTGTCCTAAATGTGGGACATCACGGTATAAGGTGAAAGAAAAATCACAAGCTGATGTAGATATTACAAAGCTCCCTTCAAAGGTATTTTGGTATCTTTCTATAATTCCTCGTTTCAAACGTTTATTTGCTAATTCACATGATGCAAAAAGGTTAAGATGGCATGCTGATGAGCGGGTATGTGATGGAAAAATACGTCATCCAGCTGATTGTCCACAATGGAAGAAAATTGATGCCCAGTACCCTACATTTGGAAATGAAATTAGAAATATGAGACTATGCTTGTGCACAGATGGAATGAATCCATACCGAACCCTCAGTAGCACACATAGTTCATGGCCTGTTTTATTGGTAATTTACAACCTCTCTCCTAAAGTTTGTATGAAGCGCAAATATGTCATGTTGAGTATCATGATCTCTGGTCCAAAGCAACCCGGCAATGATATTGATGTATACTTGTCACCGCTGATTGATGATTTGAAACTGTTATGGGCTGATGGTATTAGGGTGTATGATTCTTATAAAATGGAATATTTTCAACTGCATGCAGTGCTTCTATTCACTATAAATGACTTCCCAGCATATGGAAATTTGTCTGGATACAGTGTTAAAGGGCATAAAGCATGTCCAATTTGCGAACAACAGACGTCATATTGTCAATTGCATCATGGTAGGAAAATAGTGTACATGGGTCATCGAAAGTTTTTGCCTATGGATCACCCTTATAGAAGACTAAAAAAGGCATTCAATGGCTCACAAGAATTTGATACTGCTCCAAAACCTTTATCCCCAGATTTGTATTTTGAGAGGGTGAAAAACCTTGATGTGACATTGGGAAAGACACAGAAATATGGTAATGATAGACATATTTGGAAGAAAAGGTCAATATTTTTTGAGCTACCATATTGGAGGTATCATGAAGTCAAACATAATATTGATGTCATGCACGTGGAGAAGAATATCGGTGATTCTTTGATCGGAACATTGCTAGATATTAAAGGAAAGACAAAAGATGGGTTGAATGCAAGGTTAGACCTACTATCAATGGGAATACGTTTGGAGTTAGCTCCCACTCCTAAAGGAAGATGAACATTTCTTCCCCCGGCTTGTCATACATTATCGAAGAGGGAGAAAAGTAGCTTCTGTCAGTGTCTTCATGATATCAAAGTGCCTCAAGGTTATTCTTCAAATGTAAAAAATTTTGTCTCATTGAAAGACTTGAAGTTGATAGGTATGAAATCACATGATTGTCACGTCATGATGCAACAAATTCTACCAGTTGCACTGCGTGGAATATTACCCATCCGTGTCAGAAAGACTATAATGAGGTTGTGTTATTTTTTCAATTCAATTTGTAACAAGGCGATTGATGTGAATGCTTTGAACATTTTGGAAAAGGATGCAGTTTTTATAATTTTTCATTTGGAAATGTATTTTCCTCCAACTTTTTTTGATATGATGGTGCATTTAATGATTCATCTGGTTCGAGAAATAAAGCTTTGTGGACCTGTATATCTTCGTTGGATGTATCCTTTTGAAAGGTATATGAAAATATTAAAGGGATATGTTAAAAATCCATATCGACCTGAAGCCTCCATTATTGAAAAGTATATTTATGAGGAGGTAGCAGAGTTTTGTACGAGCTACTTGGCTACGGCGCAACACATAGGTTTGCCTCCATCTCGCCATGAACGGGTTAATAATGAGGGAAAGGGGATTCGTGGCTTGAAAGTCAAATCACTGTCAGCTGAACATATGAAGAAGTTAGAATCATACATCTTGAATAACATAGCTGATGTTCAACTGTATATCACATTGCATATTAATGAGTTGAAACAATGTCATCCAAAGAAGAAAGAAATGTGGATTTTGAATGAGCACAACAAAACTTTTTTTCCATGGTTTAAAAAGACCTTGCTTGGTAGATCAGATGTATCAGAGACATTAAAATGGATAGTGGGTGGTCCATCTTTAAATGTGATAACATGGTCTGCTTATGACATTAATGGCTATACATTTCATACGAAAGCTCAGGACAATAGAAGTGCAGTTCAGAATAGTGGTGTATTGGTGTTTGCAGAAGCAATGCATTTTTCGAGTGCTAAGGACAGAAACCCAATTTCGGCATCAAGTGCATATTATGGAGTGATTGAAGACATATGGGAGGCTGATTACTTTAAAATTAAAGTTCATGTTTTTAACTGTAAATGGTTTATCGGTAACAACAGTGTCAGACATGATGAATTTGGAATGACACTTGTTAATCTGAATAGATTGGAAGACACAGCTGATTCTTTTATAATGGCAACACATGCCAAACAAATTTTCTATGTAGTAGATCAATTAGATATGCAGTGGGTTATTGTTTTACAAGGGAAAAAACAATATGTTGGTGAGGATAAATTTGATGAAGATGCTGATTTATGTGAGATCCCTACTTCCATGGAAAGATTAACAGAACATAATGATGAGTATGTTGAAGACATGGTTTGTGCCATAAGGAATGATCACGACGAAGGAATTTGGGAAAACAATCCAACTGTATATTCCTAAAATTACAAGTAACACATGTTTATTTCTTGTTTACATTTAGTTTTTTCATATAATGTTAGATATTGTAAATTTTTTACTTATTAAAACATGTATCAAACCAAAACGATAAAACAATAAAAACCGTAAAGAGGAGAAGTCCTGGGCGCACCGGCTGGCCGGTGGTGGATCACCGGTTGGCCGGTGGTCCAGAGCAAAGCTCTGTCTGGTCCACCGGCCGGCCGGTGATGAGCCAGCGGCCGGCCGGTGGTCCAGACAGAGGAAGGCTCTCTGTCTGGTCCACCGGCCGGCCGGTGGTGAGCCAGCGGCCGGCCGGTGGTCCAGACAGAGAGGAAGGCTCTCTGTCTGGTCCACCGGTCGGCCGGTGGTCCAGAGAGAGGAAGGATCTCTGTCTGGTCCACCGGCCGGCCGGTGGTGATCCAGCGGCCGGCCGGTGATCCAGACAGAGAGGAAGGCTCTCTGTCTGGTCCACCGGCCGGCTGGTGGTGATCCAGCGGCCGGCCGGTGGTCCAGACAGAGCAAGGCTCTGGTCCACGGGCCGGCCGGTGGTGAGCCAGCGGCCGGCCGGTGGTCCAGACAGGAAGGCTCTGTCTGGTCCACCGGCCGGCCGGTGGTGAGACAGCGGTCGGCCGGTGGCACCAGGCAGTGGGCTAGTCTACTGCCTGGGTCCTCCTGCTGGCCGGTGAGCTCACACCGGCTGACCGGTGGACTCAGTGAGTCCACTTTTCAGCTTTCTTGGGCCAACTCCTTGGCAACCTTTTGCCTGTGTTTACCATGTTTATCATTTTTTAACATGCTTACCATATTACCAATGTTTACTATTATGTAATTTAGTACACTTTTCTATTTTCTGATTAAGTAGTACTACAATATTTGAATTTGTATATTTGTGAACTAATGTTTGTTTTTTTGATTTGAAGGAAAATGACAGATCAATCAGTTTATCAGCCACATGATTCTAGAGATGAGCATATTGGTCATACATCTGGGGAGGAACATTCAAATGCTCCTATTACGAAAAAGAGTTCAAAGGTTGGTAAGCGTGGGTGCACACGTTTACCAAAATTATCACTTTCCCGTACGAAGGAGGAGAGGATAGTCGTGGATTTTGATGATGATGATCTTTCTAGAGGTCCAAATGCTAAAGCTTTTAAGGGTTTTGTAGCAACTCAGGCTAAGAGCAAAGTAAGCATTCTCTATGATGATTGGAGAAGTGTGGATAAGGAGATAATTTCTCAGCTGTGGGAGACCATTTTGGTAAGATCTTTTGCTATTGTTTGACTGTTCATTAAATGTTTCTAGTATATATAATATTTTTAACCTCTTTTTTATCAGATGACATTTGATATTCCTGACACTGGAAGAGTCAGGAAGAAATGATTATCGTTGGCTGCTAGGAGATGGAGGGATTTCAAATCAACCCTCTCATCTGATTTCATTTATGGTCATAGGAGTCATGATAATCCATGTCGTATATATCCTTTTATAGATGAAGACACATGGAGACAATTTTTTGAAAGTAGAAGAAAAGAATCATTTTTGGTAAGGGAAATGTAAACTTTTATAAGCTTTCTTATATAAATGATCTTATTATTGTTTTGTTAATGATTACTTATTCTTAATTTACAGCAAACAAGGAAAGCTCATCAAGAGATCCAATCTAAAAATGTATACCCTCATAGTTTATCTCGGGGAGGATATACATTATTGGAAGAACAAATGATGGCAGAAAAATTTCAACAACTAAGAGCTGAGTCTTCAAGCTCTGGAGAGGTGGCCCCTCCATCCCCTCCATCTAGACATGAGAAATGGAAAAGAGCTCGGAAGGGAAAAAAAGGACAATATCTTTCGGAAGAATCGAGACTCGTAGTTGAGAGGATTGTAAGATATCTATTTTATTTATTTAAGTTTACTATTTTCGTCATATATTTCCAATAATTATAGAAATGTTCAATTAATTATTACAGGACTCTCTTGAGGAGCAGAGTTCACAGGGGACATTTACACCATCTGGGAGGGAAGATATTTTATCTGTGGCATTGGGAAAGCCCGAACATCCTGGCCGTGTAAGAGGATATCTGGCAGGTGTATCGGTAAGAAAAGTGTTGCCACGTTCCTCAACTTCTAACGTTGAGGGAGTTTATAAAAAAAAAATAGAATCCTTGGAGGTTGAAGTACATAATATTAATGCGACAATGGAGGACAAGATTAGAGCATCGGTGCAGTTTATGTTTGCAGACTTGCAAAGACAATTTCAGGGTGCACCTCCCACTCCACCTCTCCCAGTAGCTCCCACTCCCCCACCTCAGCCTGCGGACCCCATTTTTGATCCTCCTCCTCCGCCGCATCTACCTACTTATTGTGAGTTGTATGTTGATGATCCTCAACATCATATAGTTGCATATGGGATGGTATATTGTATAGGAGATACAGTTCATCATCAACAGTTAGAGGTAGAGAATCAGAGGGTCACTGTACAGGATATTATAGATAGATCAGCTTAGATACCATTACCTACAGATGAGGTGACGACAGTTGGACATAGTATCGGCCATTTTTTACTTTGGCCATCCAGACTTCTTCGACTCATTACCATAGAGGTATGCATGTTATATCTTTTATTTTATATTTTTATTAATGTTTTATCATTTGGAAACTAATATATTTTTCAATTTATTTTTACAGGAATACTTCAAAGGTAAATAAATACTGTATAGACAACAACAAAGACAGATAGCTATGACATCAGATGCAGATACTAGCAGTCTTGACAAATTGTCAAGATATTCAAATTTGTTGTTGGATCATTATGACTTTACAATGGAATCTCATGTCTGTGGACATGAACTAAGTGTGGGGATTATGAAAACTGATATCATGGAGTTTGTCACTGGAGATAAGTTGGGCATCAACGTGGTGCAAATTTTTATCATGTAAGTCTTAACACCTTTTCCTTGCGTTATATTTATTAAAAATGTATACTTATGTCTGCTTTGTATTAGGTATCTGTATAAAATTTGTGAGAGGAATGAGCTGACAGATGTATGGATTCATGGACCCACAATTGATTTCCCCTGAAGCATGTGCATTGGATGAGGAACAAAGAATGCTTTATATTGCTGATAGATTTGAAAATAATGTAATCACACAGTGTTGGATGATGCCTTTTTGTGAGAGGTATGAAACACATCCCTCTCAAAGAGTTAATTATCTTTTAACATAAAAAACCACTAACGTTAAATTTCCTTTTATCAGGGATCATTGGATGTTAGGGGTTTTTTTCCCTAGGGAGAAAACACTTTATTGGATATGCTCTCTCCATGATGATGTGCGAGAAAGTTTTAAGAATATATTGGAAACGTAAGTTTCAATTTCACAATAGTTTTATATATTATAATGAATTTTAAATTTACCCCATTCGTATTATTTTCTAACAGGGCATGGGTCCACTTTCGAAAAAGCGCAAAGAAAAGGAATTTCAAGATAAAATATGTACATGCGAAGGTAAATATCCATTTATAATTTGTACATTTTGATTTATTACATAAAAATAATATATTGAATTTACACTCATTCAAATAGAAATGTCATGAGCAACAAGGCATCATCGAATGCGGATATTACATGTTAAGATTTATGTATGAAATAATAACAACTGGGACAGTTCTGAGTTTTGACCTGGTAAGATTTCCTCTTTCTCATAATATTTCAATTTGATTTATTCATTATACATGTTGACTACTATCCTTTTCCTTTGTAGCTTTTTGATGACCCTCAACCCTTTACTGCTGAAGATATTAAACACATACAAGTGGAGTGGTCAAATTATTTTACAGGTTTGATTGACTTTTAGTTGTTTGTAATGTAAAATGTAATTTTGAATATTGTCAATGTAATTGTGTATTTCGTAGTCATTTAGGTTGGATTTAGTTTTTTTTGAAGTTGACAGTGTAAGTTTTGAATGTTATATAAGTGAATGTTTAATTTTTCTCTACTTCTTGTTTTGGTCTACTGTTGATGGTTTTTCTGGTCTGGATTTTGGTATGGGGGGAGAGGTTCCAAGGGGGTGGGTGGGTGTTTGGGGGTGTCCAAGGGATATGGGAGGGGTGTCCAAGGTGTGTTTGGGGCTGTCCTAGGGGTCGGGGGGTGTAAATGAGGGTGGGGGGTGTCCAAGGGGTGGGGGGTGTCCAAGGGATATGGGAGGGGTGTCCAAGGTGTGTTTGGGGCTGTCCAAGGAGTCGGTTGGGTGTAAATGAGGGTGGGGGGGCTGTCCAAGGGGTGGGGGGTGTCCAAGTGGTGGGGGGTGTCCAAGGGATATAGGAGGGGTGTCCAAGGGGTGTTTGGGGCTGTCCAAGGGGATGGGGGGGTTTCCAAGGGGTAGGGGGGTTTCCAAGGGGTCGGGGGGGTGTCCAGGGGGTGGGGGGGCTGTCCAAGGGGTGGGGGGGTGTCCAAGGGGTGGGGGTGTCCAAGGGATATGGGAGGGGTGTCCAAGGGGTGTTTGGGGCTGTCCTAGTGTTCGAGGGGTGTAAATGAGGGTGGGGGCTGTCGAAGGGGTGGGGGTGTCCAAGGGGTGGGGGTGTCCAAGGGATATGGGAGTGGTGTCCAAGGTTTCTGGAAGTTCTGTCCAAGGGGCTGGTTGGGTGTAAATGAGGGTGGGGGGCTGTCCAAGGGGTGGGGGGTGTCCAAGGGGTGGGGGTGTCCAAGGGATATGGGAGGGGTGTCCAAGGTGTGTTTGGGGCTGTCCTAGGGGTCGGGGGGTGTCCAGGGGTCGGGGGGGTGTCCAAGGGGTCTGGGAGGGCTGTCAAGGTGTGGGGGTGTCCAATGGGTGTTTGAGGCTGTACTAGGGGTCTTGGGGGTGTAAATGAGGGTGGGGGGCTGTCCAAGGGTTGGGGGTGTCCAAGGGGTGGGGGGTGTCCAAGGGATATGGGAGGGGTGTCCAATGGGTGTTTGAGGCTGTACTAGGGGTCGTGGGGGTGTAAATGAGGGTGGGGGATGTCCAAGGGGTGGGGGTGTCCAAGGGTTGTGGTGGGGCTCCAATGTGGTGGGGGAGGGCTGGACAGGTTGTTAGGTGGGTATAGATGAGGGTGGGGTTCAGTTGGGGCTTGGGGGAGGGATGGCATGGTTATTTTTGTTTGGTTTCTGGTTGCTTTTTGGTGAGAGCAGTGCAATTATTTTAAAAAAATATATATATTGCTTTCACGTCGGTTATAAAATAACCGACGTGGTAAATAAATCGGTAGGGGTTTATCGCGTCGGTTTTTTCGAGAACCGACGTGATAAACCGTTCCCGGGCCTTTTATCACGTCGGTTTTAATATAACTGACGTGCTAAAAGGCCTGGGAATCGATTTACCACGTCGGTTATTGGATAACCAACGTGCTAAAACGTTTCCCAGGCCTTTTTATCACGTCGGTTATTTAAGAAACCGACGTGATAATAGGCCCGGGGAAGGGTTAATCATGTCAGTTATGTCATAACCGACGTGATAAACGATATCCCAGGCGTTTTATCACGTCGGTTTAGAAAATAACCGACGTGATAAACCCCCCCCCCCCCCCCCCCCCCCCCGCGCATATTTATCACGTCGGTTATTAATGAACCGACGTTATAAACACCGTGATGTTAGGGATATTACGTCGGGTTTTAAATAACCGACGTAAAAAACGTTATTTATAACGTCGTCCGTATTAACGTCGCCTAAAAACCGACGTAAATAATGAAAAATAACCGACATAAAAAATGTTTTCTGCACTAGTGTTACTTCATCTATAAAGGTGGGACTGGGTCTTCTTTTAGGGTGTATGACTGGTTAGGATTCGTCGTTGGGTAGAATTTTATAAGAGTGGGTTTTTTTTAATTATTATTAGGATCTCAACTAAGAACCATCCAATTTCATGGAAAATATATCATTGAATATCAATCATATTTTTTTCTTGGTCTAATGAAATATTATTATAAATTATCACTATAATTTTTTTCTCCTTCCATTAGGTGCTTATAGTTTAAATTAGTAGGAAGCGGTTTAAAATTATGATTTTTTGGTAGATCAAGATATAAAATTAAAGTTTAATTCCCCAGTCTATAATTTTAAGCTATCTATAAACAAGGATATATATTAAAATATTATTTATGAAGTATATCATAATATTCATAAAAAATCAATAATTACCACTTATTTTAGTTTTAAAATAAAATTTACTAAAAATTTAAACTTATTAATACTCATAACTTCTATAGTATTTTCAATAAAAAATTATTCTCCTATGTGTAAAAATTCATGAAACATAACCAGATATTCAATGGGTTCAGCCTTATTAAGGTGGGAAAGTATGAATAGTGAGTGATCATCTGAAGGATGCCTCGTGGACTCAAAACAAATTAAGGCGGATAGTGTTTTCTCCAAACTCCATGGTGAGTGTTCCTTATGAGAAATTGATGACGGAATTTGATGTATTTAATAATATTATTTATGAAATTTTTTTTGATTGTGATGGGATTTATCTTCCTCTACTTTCAACACATATAATTCTGCTTGGAATATAAGATCTTGGACTTTTACAATTAAATCGGCCAAACTACTCTTGGAAATAAAGTGGATTGGATTTCAAGTTATGAAACCACTCTTACGGTATTAAAATATTCTATTTGTAAATATGTTAATATAGGGTGAGGAATAATATTTATTGAAGCGCCAATATCACGAAATTCATTAGATAAATTCAAGGGAAATGGTTTAGGGAATGAAAAATGTTTATAGATCTTGACATTTGGTGGGTAAGTGAGGGTAATCAATGCTTAAAAACTTCTTCTTAGATTTATGCTCCCATTCCCTTAAATCCTAGTCTTCTTGTTGAAAATATCCTGAATAAACATAGAAACCCATATAATCTTTTTGATAACATCAAGATTGGGAATATTAATCTACACTCTCTTAAAAGTGTTTATAATTTATATTTAGTGTTCATCTTTAGGAATCCTTTTAGAATGAGTTTTTTTGGATGGGAATGTATGTGGGATGTAATTATTATCCTTTTTCTATAATTTTTTTAGTTTCTCTAATATATTTTTCCTTTTTTCAGATCTCCATCGAGTTTCCTTCTTATATTCTCCCCCTTTTGATTTCTGCGTAGTTTATTCTACAACTGGTTCCTCCCATTTTTGTATAGCCTCCTATATAGCAGGTTCTTCAAGACTAGGTTGTATCTATTTAGGTTTAGGTTTTTCAACTCCTATATCGTATTTTAATTGTTTTTTCTCTAGATATTATGTGTTCATGGTATGGATTTCCTTTCCACTTCAAGTTTTTATCATACTAATATTTTCCTTTGGGTTGGGTATTTTTTAGGTTGGTAGTTTTCCTAGGTCCTTGGACAAAAAACTCTATCAAATTTCTGAAATTATTCTTCATCTCAACCATTTTATTCCTAACAATTTTTACCCTAGGTTAGTTTTGTTATTGTATTGGTGGTTTTGAATTAGTATGTGGCTTATCATTTTTTCAATTTTTCTAAAATGGGGATTTTTTCTACATGAATTAGTTATAGGGTCATTTCTAGGTTTGTTAGAAAGGTTGTTGGGGGGATGTAATTATTTAGTTTTTGGTTAGAATGGGGTTTGTTTGAGTATTGATTATTCTAAGGGGGGATAGTATATTTTTTTGATTTTAAAATATATATTTGACTTTGTTAAACTCTCTCGATCATTGGTTTTTTCAGTTTAATTGGATGAATGGTTTTTTGTACAACATTACATGTGATTTTGTATTAAAGGGATGACCTACCTTCAAAATAGAGTTACCACGCAATAAAAGAAATCCATTTCCTTTACCAATACCTCCATGCCTCTTCCATGACCATACCACCACCTGACTCTCTATATTAAACAAATAAAAAAGTAATAGTTAGCTAAAAATCCATGTGCATATCTTTTGCACTGAAACTTCATCCAAAAGTGTGTGAGGATCCTTTTGGGACCTCCTCTTTCCACACCGCATGAAGGACCCATCATTTTTAGTAGATTACACAATATTTTGATAAAATTGTCACTAAAATCCTAGATTGGGTTATCTAAAATTAGTTTTTTTAGGGAAAATAAAAATTGAATGAGGTAAAGGGAAATATATATATATACCAAGACTCTCTAAAGACTCTAAGAAATATCTCCTCCTCAATGGGAAGTCACATGTTGAAAGAGAGGGAGAGAGGATCTAGTTAAATGATCCTTCCATTTACATGTTTAACCTGAAATAAAAGAGGGGGACAACAAAAAAATTAAGTGACCAAGGGTTCACGGAATGAATTGCAGCAAAGAAATTAATTTTAACAAGGCTTCTAGGCATTTCTCTGACTCTTACCTGAACACGTACACTACCAACAAAGACTCATTACTCATCTAAAAAGAATCTATCGAGATGTCCAAATTCTCACATTCCTAATACAGTTCTCAATTCCTGATGCAACCCCATATAGTGTATAAAATGTTCAATTTCTTTTGAATTTCACAACCCCTATCAACACTGATCAATATAATGATTTCTCCATATATTTCCATTTCCACTATGGATTGGATAAATTTTACATGGTGTAATGTTGATTGTGGTGTAGTCTTACTTCACCAATATTCTCACCATCATCTCTATATAATTAATTTTACTCTCTAACTATTCCCAAATACAAAATCTCATTTAAAATATATTATAAACTCTATTTAATATTTTTATTAACATTATTTATCATTTAAAATAGTATACAACTATTAAATTTTCTTCCAAATAATTAATATCTTTGTTTCAATAATTAGATATCCAATATAATCAACCATCGGTGATTTTCAATCATCAACCATAAATTATATAAATAATCCTCAATTATTACTAACAAAGAAAACATATAGCCCACTAGTTGTAACATTCTACCTCTTTGAATTTTATTAATTATGCCTACATCCATAAAATCCTATAACCCTTAAATATATATAAAATATCCATCACCCCTTTCTTTCATAATACAATATAATCTTAAATTATATATTTTATGGTCTCTTAATCCCTATTTGGAAATAATATTAAAATGGTTTTTTATATTTCACCATCTCATTTAATAGTAGGAATGTAAGGGTTCTTCATATCTAAAACTATAAAATCTTCAAGTAATAATAAAGCATCTCTATAATGGACAATTAACAAATATAATTTAACAAAAATTTATGCCAACATGAATCATATATCCCCATGGGAAAGAATATAAATAATTAAACATAACAAAATTATTCATACAATATATATTAAACCCTTACAATGATTTTATAAGACCCCATGAATAGTATCTACCCATATATTCTTTCTTCATAAAATAGATATAAACATGGAAATAAGGTCAATAAATGAATATAAAATTATGTTCAATAGGGAGAGAGGGGATTATAAATCTCATTAATTGGGGAAAATAATTTCAACCCCATGGTTCAACATATGACTTTCAATTACATGATCCACCAATAGATTTTTGATGATATCTGCCACTTGATCTTGAGTCCCAATGAATTCCAGAATCACTATGGTATTCCCTATATTATCTTTAATGAAATTGAACAAGATCTCAATGTTCCTTGTGAAATTATGTTGAATAATATAATCCATATTTTTTTTATGTGCTAATTTTTTGAAAAGGGGTTTTATATGTTTTATTGTATAATGAGTCAATTTATTCTATATTTATGTTTCATTATAGTCCAAATGCATCATTTTGGTATATTTGGATTATTTTTGTGTTTTTATAGATTAGTTCATATATTGAGGAAATATTGAGGAAAACATAAAGAAAATGCAGTTTGTAATTAATAAGTATGGGTTATGTACATTTGAAAGAGGCATGGATCAATGAGTCAGAGTAAATTCCCAAGTCTCACACCAGTTCTCACATTCTATTTTCATTAATGAAGTCACTATTTATGCCTAATATGTGAGAAACCCAACCCATGTTTCCCAAAGATTATGGCTCACAATAATAAATTGGCATAATAAATAAGGAATTCATATCCCCAAGGGAAAAATTGTTTAATATCCTTGTAAAACAAGATACATATATGAGTTTTACATTAAAAAATTTAAAAGAAAATACAATATACAAATTCCATCGGAAGCATCCATAACTTATATATTTTCCCTATAATTCATTCATAATATTCATCTTTGCATCCTGGGAAAAAATAAAACATATTAAAGGGGTGATATTAGGTCATAAATAAGGGTAAATTATACCATGGAATCATAAGTAACAAGTCATGTTGAATAAATAAAAGTACACATTCCATTAAGACACAATACTTAGCATAATATGACATGAATAAAATCCAAATAAATAATTCCATGATAAAACAAAACCATGGATATTCTAATAGTCGAATAATCACATGGACTAAAAAATACTAGTTATTTAATAATGGAATGTATAATGTGGTACATCATAATCATACCATTATGTAATCATTCAAAGGCAATATATAAACGAGTAAAAACCCAAACTAGTTTGTCTCATGAGACCTACCAACACATCGAGGGGCTATAGTGGGTCCCACCTGACAATTATTAATTCCTATACATTACTTATATAAATTTTGTGAAACATAATCAACATAAATATTCATATTGAAACTAAAAAATTAAATTTAAATAACTTTTCCCAATTAGTAAACATAATCACTAACCATTCCAAGTAATATGGTGAATTATATCAAGATAACACATCTACAGTAAAACTAATCCTAAACCAATCAACAAATTATGGTATATGATATCATAATATATTAATCCCAACTAAACATAGTATTCCAAAATGGTAATTAAATAGTTGAAAATACTCTTAAAAATCATCGAAGAATTTTTGAGAGAAATACACTTTATTACATTACAAAGAAGAGTTATTTTGGAAAAATATTTTTATAAAAACAGAAATGAACAAGGTTATTTTTTCATAAAAATGTAGTGATTTTAAAAAATAATGGTTTATTAAGGAATAGTATATATGGTACTTGAAAATGGGTAATAAATCGAGAAGTTCCCTTTAATCAGGCTTGTATATCGGGAAGAAATGAGAAGGGAAGCTTTAAAAACATTTATAATCCCATCAATGATTGATGAATTGATATGGATATATGATTTTGGAGAATATATATAATTTAAAACGATTATATAAAAATAATTAATAATTAAATTGATTAATATAGGGATAAATCATAAACTGAATGAAAAATGGAGGTTCGGGAAGAAAACCCTTAACTCACATTTGGATGAGTTATACACTTCACCTTAATGTCTGGATAATCAAAATCAATCATTTAGTTAATTAATTAAGTAAATTTTATAAATTTATTATATTAATTATATTCTTATTAGGTCTATTTATGGCCTGTTTGATGATTTAAAATATAGAATTTCTTCATTCCGCAGTGTTGGTTTCCTTGATTTCATGATCAGTTCGCTTGATTATAAGTAATAAAGTTCATGTAAAATGGGTATAGTTCTCCAAAATTTGAATTAAATGTTATTAATGAAAACCCATAAGTTTAATTAGTATTATTTTTTATATTATTTCCAAATATTATGATCAATCATTAGATAACATGATAATGATAATCGTTTAGCTTAATTTTAGCAGTTTTTCGATCACAATGAACTATTTTTGTTCTATTATTTAATATCATGTATATAAAATGGTTCCAAATTCGTAAATTATATATAATAAAAAATTTATAATCTATTTCAACCATAAAAATTGTTTTGTGACCATACTTTAAGAATAAATTAAGGAATAAAAGTTCATCGTGCACGAAGTTTGTAAATTGGCACATCCTATATGATGATTTAATTTTTAAAATAAAATAGAGAGAGTGAGAGAGTAAGGAAATTGATAATGGATATTAAATTGACATGATATCATTCCATTTTATATATGATACTCGAGTTATCATAATCATTTGGATAGAGTAGGTGAGGATAAGATAAGAAACTAAAATAAATTGAATTGAAATTAAAAGAAAAAGAAAGAGAATTTATCTCTTGAATTATCCTCCTTGAGAACCTCCATGAAGAAAGGGGTTTGGTCTTTTAGTAATTCCAAGAGTCCTTAGACATGGGGGAGATACTAGGGTAGATTATTTGGGAAGAATTTTGACTAGCTTCAAGGCTTAGTGGTTTGAGGATAATATGGGGTGAGGGTGATATTTATAGCGAATGAGAGGGGTGATTTCTCTTATTTTATTCATTATGTTATTATTTTTCTCAAGATAAGAAATTTTGGTCATTTTTGTGACTAAATATAGTAATGAATTTATTTTAGTTCGAAACAATTTTGATTACATCATCCAAACCTCATTCATGACTCTATAATTCATGTATTTAGTATTTATCGTAAATTATCGTATTTTACTAATTATAAAAAATTAAAATATTTTAGAAACTTATCAATTATTAAACATAAGTATTAAATGTAGTTTAGAATTAAAAAATAAAATCTATTTTATGAAAATATTTTTCTAAATATAAGAAATTTAGTTTTTAATTAAAATCATTATTTACTTGAAAAATATAGTTTTTAAAATTAAAACTAATTTTGTAACACTCTAAAAAATTTACCATGGACTCATAAAATTATCCTAAAATAATAATAAAGCAGAATATTAATTTATGTACAAATTTTATGAAAATAAACTTTCTTTTAATTAATTTTATTAATTATAAAATTTTAATTAAATACTTATGACTTAAAAAATAAAAACCCTAAATTATTAATTTTTAAAGTATTCCCTTACTTATATAGTGATATAATTATACCATAATTTCATTTATAAGGTTCCTAATTATTATTTATATATTCATGGATGAGGATACTATTTATTAGGCTGATTTTTTATTTATAAGAGACATATTACTATTCCTAAGCTCATGTTACTATTTTATCAGTATAAGTTCTTTAACATATAGAAATATCTCTTATTTCATTCATTATTCATTTATGAAGTTAGTATTATGTTCTATACTTGTTTTTACATGATCTATACTATATAAAATAAAAATAAAAATAAAAATATCATTTATAGAATTTTGGGAATTTACATTCTCTCCAACAAAAATTTCTTCCATAAAATTTCCAAAATATGACCTCATAAAAAAATTTGTGTAGTTATTCATTATAAGTTCCTCAGGCTCCCACATTGCCTCTTCAATTTTATGATTTTTCCAAATTACCCTTACTGGCCAAGTCCTATGATTACTAAAAACCTATTCCTTAGGGTCTAGACTTTGTATTTGCTCTTCATAGTAAGATGAATCATGTTCCAAATCTATTAATTAACAAGTGAGGACATGTGTTGGCTTTGGAATGTACTTTATCAACAATGGTATGTGGAACATATTGAGTACATTATAAAGGCTTGGTGGAATCTCTAAATAATAAGCCAGAACTCCCAATCTCTATAGTATTTCAAAAGGTTTAATATACATGGGTATTAATTTCCCTTTATTCCCAAATCTTATAACACCCTTCCATGGAGATACTTTCATGAAAACATGATCTCACACTCGAAATTCCAAATCCTTCCTTAGATTTCTAAAAAGTCTATTTTTCTTATTTGTATATTCTTTGATATGGGTTTGAATAGTATTTACCATTATTTCTCTTTCCTCCAAAAGGTCTAGACCTATAAAATTCATTTCACCAACTTCATCCTAACATGTTGGTGTACGGCATCTCTATCTATACAATGCTTACTATAGTTGCATTTGAATGATATATTAGAAGATTTTTTTAAGAAAACACTATAAAAGTTAAATAATGACCCAAAATACCTAAAAAATTTATTTATCATGATCTCAACATGTTTTCTAAAGTTTGGGTCATGCTTTTTAACTATCCATAGGTTTAAGTTTAAATAAGAGTACTAAAATGTAGCTCAATGTCCAAATCATTTTGAAGAATTGTCTGGAATGTTTATGTAAATCATGGATCATGATCAAAACTAATTGATATAGGTCCTCTATTATGTCTTAAAACATTATTAATATAGATTCATGAAAGGTGATCAGTGGAAAATCCTCCCTCATAGTGAGGAAATGTTAATATTTGGTAAGTCGATGAAATATTACCCATATTGCATCATTATTTCTTGGAGTTTTGGGTAATAAAGTGAGAAAATCCATATAAATGTCATCCCATTTCCATGTAGGAATAGGAAGAGGTTGAATGAATCTTCTAGGATGTTTTTTTTAGCCTTTAGTTATTGAAAGACTAAATATCTTGATACATAATCAACAATTTCACAGTTCATATTATCCCTCCAGAGATGTTCTTCATATATTTATACATCTTCGGGATACCATGATGTATAGAGAAATTAAAACTATGGGATTTATCCAATAAATCTATTTTTAGATCAGGTATTGAGGGAACACATATCATCCTCCAAAATTTTAGAATTATATCCTCAAACAACAAGTCCACCAACTTCCCATCATTCACAACATTAATTTGGTTGAAGATTCTCATCATTAAACTAATAAAATTTAGTCATTTCCATTAAATATGGTTTATCAACCATTTGAAAAATTTGTGATTCTTTTCCTCCCTTGATAATTTTCATATCCATACTTACTATATCCATGTTCACAGGATCCTTTTCTAGCCTCATTTTGTTTAGAACCCTGTGATCCTTCTGTCTCAATGCATCTGCTACCTTATTCTTCTTCCCTTGGTGTTATTGTATTAAACAATCATAATCCTTAAGAAATGTGATCCACTTCATATGCCTTGGGTTTAGATCTTTATGTGAGAATATATATTTAAAACTCTCATGATTCATATATATATCACGTATTTTACCATAGAGATAGTTTCTCTATATCTTCAGAGAAAATATTATAGCTTCTAACTCAAGATCATGAGTTGGATAGTTTTATTCATGAATTTTTAACATCCTTGATGCATAGGAGATAACTCAATCATTCAACATAAGGACACATCCAATTCATTTCTCTTATGCATCACCATGAATCAGAAAAACACCAATTTCCAATGGTAGATTCTGTATTGATGCATTCACTAATATACTATTCAATTTTTCAAAACATTATTTTGTTCACACGAACTTAACCCCTTAACATGTAAGCTTGGTTAACTGGTTAGCAAACCAGGAATAATTCTGATTGAAAGGCTGATAGTAACTTACTAAACTACTAAAAATGCATACCACAATCATGTTCATTCGTATATTCCTTCTCAAAACTTATTTTTTCTCTATAGGATCAACTAATATTCCATCCTTAAAATATATATGAACAATAAAAGAAATTGTTTAAGCAAAAAATCACACTTTCAAAACATCCCATGTAAATTGTTTCTTCTAAGAGCTTTCAGAATAATGTGTAAGAGATTCTAATGATCTTCATAGATTTTTGAGTATACCATTATATCATCGATAAATATCACAAAAAATGAATCAAGAATATCCTTGAAATATCTATTCTTTAGATCCATAAAAAAGAGGGTGAATTCGTTAGTCTAAAAGGAATTACTCTAAAATCATAATTCCCATACATGTTTTGAAATGTGGTCTTTGGAATATCTTCCTTTTTTATACATTACTAATGGTATCTAGATCAAAGAAAAATCATTAAAAAATATTGGGATCCTTGAATTTGATCAAACAAATCATCAATTTCAAAAAGAGGATACTTTTTATTTATCATAATAGTATATATCTTTATATAGTCAATTCATATCCCCATAGATCCATATTTCTTCTTAACAAAAAGAATAGGAGCTTCCTAAGGATAAAAACTAAGGAAAATAAACCCCTAACTACTCGAATACTCATGTTATTTCTTCAACTACACTAATTACATTGTGTCCATTCTATAAGGACTATTTTATATAAGCCTTTCACTAGTAATTGAATCAACAGAAAACTCAATTACACAATCCAGAGGATTCCCAGACAAATCCTCTGAAAATACATCAATGTATTCTTACACCATAGGTACATCCTAAATTTTCTGATTTATTTACTCACCCATAGATATTGTGTTCAATTATTCCATAATAATTGAATTCAAAAGAAATAATGGGGGTGGATCTAGATAAGAATCAAATGACAAGTATTCTACTTTAGAGATTAGGGACTCTTCATCATTCTTCAAAATATTAACTTCATTCTTCTTGAAATAGATTTTCATATCATTATTTGAAAGACAATTCATACCAAGAATTATATCAGAATAAATTATGGGTATGATGATAAGGTTAGTAACTAATCCACGTGTATCTATCATAAGGGGGACTTATGGATACATCTTTTTTCGTTCAATGAAACTTCCATTGGTATTTTTGAATGATAACTCCTTTATTAAATCAAAATGTAAATGTCTAATTTTCTCGGATAACATAGAATATATGAAAGAATGTGATAATCCATAGTCAACTTAATATTTGGATAATTTTGGGGATATTATTATTTTACCTTCCCCAAAATCATTAGGAACTTCAACCTCAGCTGTTTTGACCACATAAGCTTGGCATTCCTCCCTTGGCCCTCTTTAGGGAAAATTTCCTTGAGGTTTAGAACATTCAAGTGCATAATGTACCATATCATTACAAATATAGGATTGAAAATTAGAAGATTATTTCTTTCCCTTGTAATCACAGGCTTGGTGGCCCTTTTCCCTAGACTTGTAAGAGATTCTCATTCCCTTCATGCAAGTACGAGGGTGTTTCTTCCAACAATTACTGTAGGGTGGAAAGTCAAATATTTCATTTTTACCATTTCATTACTTTCTTTTACATAGTGTTAAAAATCCCTATTATTCTATTTCATTCATTTAAAATCATAATACATAGAGAATTCATATTCTCTATTTATATCACATGAGACTCTACCTTTGTATGATGAGACATTTTTACAGACCAGTTCCAGTCAGAGGAAGGGTTTTTAACCATCAAAGAATCGATCAATCTTTCTCTTTGGATTATTTATATAGTCTACAACATATATTTAGAACCATGTAAATATTCCTTCATACATTTCAATAATTTCATCATTTTTAGGTCTTTGACTCAAGAATTTTCTCTCCATATCTACTTTTTGTTCACGAGAAAAGTATTTTTCTAAGAAAAGTTATTTAAACTCACTCCATTATAGGTTTTATATTTCTTTATCCTCCTTCGTGTTTTCAATCACTGACCTCCATTGATTTAAATCTCCAAAAAGGTGATAAATTTTCATAATAAGCCTATCTCTTTTTTTAAATCCCAAAGGGAGAGATATCCTCTCTATAAAACTTATCCAATTTTTTCTATAGATGGGTCCACAGTCAAGTACATTGACAGAGACAGTTGTCATATAAAGATGACTAATTTTTCTCCTCTACATTGTGTATTAGGATGCTCCAAACATGTAAGGTTTTTGTTCATAACCAGAGTCAGCTTTCCCAGTATAGTTATAAGTTTCTTAGAACTAGTCACAGCTCTAGAAACAACATCATTATCTTACATGGGAGGGGAATCCCTTAATGGGATATGTGCATTCATGTTGTTTCCATTCCTTCCACTAGTTTCCATTTATAAATATTGGCATACACTAAATTTGGTTATAAATCATAATAAATAATGACAAACTAGAAAAAAATTAACATTAATTGAAATTTTATGCATGTCTAATCTCATAATCATAAGAATAGTTTATTTTGGGTCATATTTACATTTAAATCCTTCATAATGGTTTGTAAATAAAATGTGAATTAAATAAAGAAAATATACTGGTAGTGTCAAACCAATTTTGTAGTAAGGCCTTTTGTTGTGTACCAGGTTACCCAAGTCATGCTCGTGACACATTTTTATAGTTTTTACAACTATATAAATTTGTGCCATAACCAAATCCACTTATAGTATCCATATATAGATTCATTTCTACGACGATCCACATAATATCTACCTTAACAAAATTATAATATGCTATTGTATTATTATCCTAAAATTCTATCCTAGGTTTTTGTCCCCTAATATATGTATTCTAAATCTAGTTTCCATGGTTTCTATTAAAAAACCTCTAACACCAACTGTTTGGACCCCGTCCATAGTTTCCCAGAGCCAGTGGATTACATTATTAAATTGGAATAATAAATAAGGAAGTCATGTTTTTAAGGATTTAATAGTTTAGTAGATTTTGAAAACAAGATACATACATGAGTTTTACATTACAACTTTTAAAAGAAATAAAATATATAAATTCCATTGAAAGAATCTGTAACTCCTATATTATCCCGGCAATTCATTCATAATGTCCATATTCACATCCTGGGGGAAAATAAAATATTAGAAAGGGGTGATATCAATTTCTCGGTAAGGGTGAATAATATAGAGTAAGTATAATTAGTAAGCATGGTGAATAAATGAAATTATATATTCCATTAAAACATAATCTTGAGCATAATATAGTAGGAATAAAATCCTATTAAATATCACTATAATTGAACATAACCATGGATACTATACTAGATGAATAATCAAATGGACTATAAATTACTAGTTTCATAATTATGGAATTAATAATTTGGTAAATCATAACCATATAGTCAGGTCCTCGTTCAAAGACCATGCATAAACAGGTGAAAATTCAAACTAGTTTTTCTCATGAGACCTACCAATGCACCGAGGGGCTATAGAAGGTCCCAGCGAACACATACTAAGTCCAATACAATCTTAATATGAAATGACTGAAACATAATCAATATATACATTCATATAGAAACTAACATATAAAATGTAAACACCTTTCCCCAATTAGTAACCAAAATCACTAACCATTCAGATTAATATGATTAATGGAATCAATATAGCACATCTATAGTCAAAATAATCAAAAATAATTCAATAAAATATGGTATATTATTTCATTAAATATTAATACAATCTAAACATAATATTAAATAAGGGTGTTTAAATAGATGAAAATACTCTTCTAAAATCATCGAGGAATTCTAGAGAGAAATACTCTTCTTACATTGAAAAGAAGGGTTCTTTTGGTAAATTATTTGTATAAAACCATAAATTAAATGGGATAGATTTTATTGAAAAGATTATTGATTTTATAAAAAAAAAATTGTGTTTTAAAAATTATTATATACGGTTCTTGAAAATGGGTCCAAAATCGAGACCTTCCCTTTAATAGGGCTTGCACATCAGGAGGAAACGAGAAGGGAACCTTGCAAATAAATTATTCTCCCATAAAATATTGATAAAATAATATAAATATATGATTTTGGGACATATATTTATAATTTATAATTATTATATAATCATAATTAATAATTACATTGGTTAATAGAGGATGAAATAAAAACCTGAATGAAAAAGGAGGCTCTGGAAGAAAACATTTTCTTACAGTCTGAATATGTTCAAAACTTGATCTTAATGTCTTGGATAATAAAATTAAATCAGTTGATTAATAAATTTGAAACCTTTTATAAATTTATTTTATTCATTATAGTTTTATTAATTTCATTTATGGACTTATTGATTAGTTATAATATTGAATTCTTGCTTCTAGAGTGTTTGTTTCCTGGATTTTTTGATCAGTTCCCTTGATTATAAGTAATGGAGTTCATGTAAAATGAGTATAATTCTCAGGAATTTTAATTACATGTTATTAATGAACAACCATAATTTTAATTGATGATATTTATTATTTTTTCATATATAATTATGAATCATTATATAACAAGTTAATGATAACCGTTTAGCTTAATTTTAGTTGTTTTTCGATCACAATGAACTAGTTTGGTTTAATAATTTAATATCACGCATATACTATGGTTAAAAATCATCAAATAATATATATTACATGTTGTATAATCTGTTTCAACCATAAAAATGGTTTCATGTGCAGCCTTGAAGGAGAAATTAAAGAAAAAATGTTCATCGTCCATGAAGGTTGTAAATCAGCACCTCCAGGGTGATGATTTCATTTTTAAAATAAGAGAGAGAGAGAGAGAGAGAGAAATGATATTGATAATGGATAATACATTAACATTATATAATTCCATTATATGGAAGAAACTGTATTTATATTGATAATTTGGATAGAGGAGGTGCGGAGAGTATAAAAAAGAAAATAAACTGAAATGAAATTAAAAGAAAAAGAAGAGGATTTACCTCCTGAATTATCCTCCTTGAGAACCTCCTTAGGGAAAGGGGTTTAGGTATTTTATTAAGACCAATATCTCTTGAACATGGGGGAAATAATAATGAATATAATTTTAGATTAATTTTGACAAGCTTCAATGATTAGAGGTGTCTGGAGAATAGGGGGTGAGTGTGGTATTTATAGTGTAGGAGAGGGGTGATTTCTCATTATTTTATTCATTATTTTATTATTTTTCTCAAATAAATTAATAGGCTTTAATATTGTGAGTAAATAAAGTAATGAGTGCATGTTATTCTTGACCAATGGTTCTTATATCATCCAAATATCATCCATTACTCTATAATTCATGTATTTAGCATTTATCTTAAATTATCCTATTTTACAATTCACAAAAATTCAATTATTTTAGAAAAATATAAAAAATTTATCCTAACCACATTTTGACATTTAGAATTAAAAATTGAACTCTATTTCATGAAAATAATTTAGTAAATATAATAAATTGAATTTTAAATTAAAATCATCATTTACTCGAAAAATACAGTTTTTAAAATTAAAACTAATTTTATAACATTCTAAAAATTTAATTAACGTCTCAAAAAATTATCCTAAAATAATAAGACAATAATATATTAATTTATGTATACCATTTATAAAAATAAATTTTTCTTTTAAATCATTTTATTAATTATAAATTTGTAATTAATTTTTTATTACTTACAAAAATACTAACACTTAATTATTAATTTTTAAAACATTCACTTATTATAATATGATACAATTATATCATAATTTATTTTATAAGTTTCCTGAATTTTATTTATACTTTCATTGATGATGTTACTATTCATTAGGTTGGTTTACTATTTATAAGAGTCATATTACTATTTTTAAGTTCAAGTTATTATTTTGTTAGTATAAGTTCTTTAAGCGTTAGAAATACATCTTATTACATTCATTATTCATTTATGATGTTGTATTATTTTCTCTAAGTTATTTTATAAGATCTATAATATATGAAATGTACATAATATGAAAAATTTCAATGATAAAATTCTAGGTCGTTACATGGTGTATTAGTGGTTGGTGTAGAATTTTCAATTACCTACCATGTATATTACTGGCACACGCCATGTACTTTCATCTACTGACATTTGTCATACATGAATTCAAACGGTGGAATATTTTTTCACCTATTAAAAGATAATGTGAGGAAAATATGAGTTTACTTTAATACATGACAAGGGTATCTTTAGTAAATGTTTTTTATTCTTTTTTCCTCTAAATACATTGCAAATCCTCCAAATCCTAATTTGGTTATTCAAAGGGGAGGTGTTTCCTCTATTTTGTCTTGATCCTACTGTTAATAAAGTAGGTTTTTAATTTTATTTCGATTTTTATTCATTTTACCTCTCTTTCCATTTTTTTAAATCTTTTATCAAGGGTAAATTTTGATTTTTGACCCAATCCTTGCACTGTTACCATGTTCGTGCGAGCATAAGTATCTTTTTTTGGATTGTAATAAAACTATGGGGTTTTATATTTAAAAATCTGGTGTATTTATTTTATTATCATATCTATTTTATTTTATAATGATGAAATTGAACTCTAAATTCACACAATAATTAGTTGAACCAATTTCCACACTTTTTGGGTTCTGTTAAAAATATGTTTTTAAGAGATTAATCATTAGACCAAGGGATTGATTTCTATAACACATTTTTTTTATTGGACCAAAAAATAATTATAAATTTAAATCATCATGGTAATACTATTTCATGAATAATTACAAATGCCAATGTATTGTTTTTATAATAAACCCCTATAAGAATTGTAACCCCAATATGATATTTTCCTATATTTATTTTGTGTTTCATTTATTTTTCTTCTACTTTAATTTCATTTTTAATTATTTTTTTTTCTATTTTCTATTCCCGAAATATTTCATCACCTAGATAACTGGAGAAAACTTATTGACCCAAGACTGAATTATCTTCACCTGATCCCTAGGGATTGACCTCGATATATTTACTCTATAACATTGTGAGGGAAATAAATTATTCCCATATCAAGATGTGAGTTGCTAAAAAATCATTGATGTTGAGTAAATAATAATTTACTTTATTTTTGAGTAAAAACTAATTAATTTAGTTTCTTATAATTATTTTCACTTCTTAGTTTTCTCAGGTACCTCAATCATAATTCTAAGTGGATATTTATTCCACTGTAGGTTGGTATGACTTATATGGAGAGGATTTTTATCCATATGATCAAGTGAATTCATACTCATATCTAGAGGAATACTACCCATATACAGATGATCTTCAGTAAGAGGAATACCCATGTAGAATTTTTAAACCATCATCTTCTTTTTTGGATTCTCCTCCTGAAATTATAATTTAAATAATAAGATATTATCAATGATGATATATTTAACCAAGAACTATTTGTAAAAATAATAAAGGTTTCAATTAATTGAAATCTGTGTTGGAATGATAAAAAATATGATAAATGGTGCGGAAATTCCATTTAATTATAAAATCAAACCATTTATTTATAAATTAGTTGAGGAATATTTTTTCATGTTGAACCTGATAATGTTGAATTTAATATATCTAGAAATTATTTTTTATGAATTAAATGGGAAAATGATAAGATATCACAACATGATAGTATAGAATTTAACTATTTTTTCAACTATGATGACTCGGTTGATACATAACCCACCCCATAGTATTTGTGTAATTAATTTAACGTATTTAGTATCATGAACTATAATCCAAAATAGATAGTGGAAGAGAAAAAAACAACACAGAATCACACATCCTCTCCCTCCTAAAAATCAAAGAATCTACTTAGAAGATAATGGAATTGGAAACATTTGGGGGTTCTCAAAATAGATTACATACCCACCCTCTAATTATGGGTAGATTTCATAGACACTAGATCAATCTATAGACCCTAAAAATTAACTTTGTAGGAGGAAACCTATGTGAACACCCACTATCTCTCCCTCCTCTCTCTATGTTTTCCTTCCTCCCTACCTATTCCTTTCCCTCTGTCTCTGTCTCTCTCTCTATCTCTCCATCTCCCTCTATCTCTCTCCATCTCTCTCATTCTCTCACTTCCTCTCTCCCTCTCCCTATCTCTTTCTAAATATCTCTATCCCTTTCTTGATTTCAGTATATATATATATATATATATATATATCCTTTATTTATTTTCTATTTTAATAAATGCACAGTATCCACTTATTCCTTAAACACAGTGTATCTTTCTTTTCTTCTTTATTGGTTTTTTTCTTCATAAAACAGTAGGAAAATGAATAAAATATTAAAGATTGTGGTGCATTTATAATACACAATTTATTTTGGTAGTTATATGTGTGTATTATAATAGTAAATTTATTATAATTAAATAACATTTAAGTGAATAAACAAGAATGAAGCCAATGATGATGGAAAGGTCACTCAAGGGTATCCAAGACATTACAAATTTGAATCCCTTTATACCCTCCTTTAGAAGAGGGGTTATTATTTTGACACTTTTTTTATAAAATACATGTTGTATTTTCAAATATATTAAAATAATATAAATATAATTATAAAAAATATTATTAGGATGGTTTGGTTGGTAGAATCACAATCTAGGGTCCAAAAGACCAAGGTTAAAATCCTCCTAATTGACTATAGTTTCATAATGTTATTCTAAATAAAAGCAAACATTTTTTTATTTTAGAGTATGTAATGTACTGTAAGTGTGTGGTATTTTCTTCAATATAAATATTATTTAAATAAAAAATAAAATACTTGATGGGGTTGTCCCTATTTTTATGATCATAAACCAGGGTCCAAAATACCTAGATATAATTCATTCTAGCCGAGTCAATTCTATCCCTTTATCTAAAATAAATACACACATTTTTTAAGTCTTTATATGCTGTGCATAGAGTGTGTTAGTATTTTCATGAAATTTAAAATAATATAAGAATATATTTACAAATGAAGGTGGGAATGGGATGATGGGATGTGTCTCTTCCTAGTGTCCAAAACACCTGGGTTCATTCCCTTCCAACCATCCCAACATTATCCCTCTCTTTAAAAATAAAAACACATGTTGTGTATAGTTTATTTAACAATCTTATTTTTTATAATTAATAAGATACCTAAAATAAATTAAACTATTAGGATACCATAATTAAATTTAGTGGATGAGGGAAATCAACATGATAAACCAAATCCCTAGTTTAAACCTCATCCCAAGCCCTAGGGTGAAGCTTGTTAATACTATTTCTATTTTTAAGATCACATGTCATGTATATCTATATAAAATTTATTAATTAAAATTTATATATATAATGAAAATAATAATTACAATAATATAAAATGAAAGAAATACACATGATGTGCGCCCATGACACACAAGTCGTGTAGTTTTGCATTAAAACCAAAGAACCCAAAACTCAACCAGAAATCATGCCCCTCTCCCCTATTCTCATGAATTCATGAGGAATACACTAATATCCCTAATTAATTTGGTCATTAAATTAGTTTTTTACACCTTATTTATTCTGTATTTTATTTTTTATTGAGTTAAGTTGTCCTGTGACCCTTATTTAAAAGTTGTCATCGATTTTGAAATAATTTAAGGGATTTGAATATCTTTTTGTATGAAACATATTTGTACATAGTCTCACACTACGGAAAACACATCATTTCAATTTTTACAGAGAAAAATGATGCACTAAAATAAAATTGAAAAACACATGACATGAGTATTGGGAACATTTTGGGTACACTTGTTCATCCCCATACATATAGAGGTCATTTCTAGTACCCCACAAGTCTCGGTTTCCCATTTTATAACACATGATGTGTGCATTTGGAACACATCTTGTACCTTTACACTACTGAAACATAGGTTTCCATGGTGTGTCTTCAAATAACATGGTTTTATACCAAGAATATTCTACACATCATGTACTTTCAAGAACATACCATGCACTTTTCTAAATATGATTTTCTTCCATTTTCATTTTCTCTTGATTTGTTTTATCTCTTTTTGTTTTTAGGATTATAGAAAATGGGAAATGATCATACGGTAAGTACTCTACCATCTCATCTATAGAGGAGTCAGTCACACCCCGACAATACCACATTGAGACATAATGGGAGTATCCTCTGGGGGACCTTGCAACATCCCCACTTCTAGAATAGGTGATTGTCCTTTATTATGTTTTATAATCAGTATCCACCATCGTCATCTTCATCTAAATCATCTGTTTGAGCACCATATACTTCCATAGTAGTAGTGCCTCTACCTCTAGTAGCTACCATACCATCAACTCTATCCACTTAACCATATGGGGCTCTATTATGACCAACATTGATGGTTCCAACGCCTTAGCCACACCCCTGACTCTTATTTTTTTAGGGACACCCTTTTAGTGATTTTCTTTGACTCTTCTATTCATAGATGATTTTAATGAGTAAAACAATCCTTTATATGATAATTCTAAAGTTATTGGATCCCATATAAGAAAATTGAGGAGCTACAAGGCCACACCCATTTTATCATAGTTATCTAGGATAGTGCATATATATATAGTGATTTAATTTTTTTAGTTCATTATGAAACATGGTTTTGTTGGGATTCCTTATTGGGAGACATTGAGTGACATTGCGACGCGTAATTATTTCACCAAAGACATAGATAATTTTCCGTCATGATGAGTGAATTTGGTAAAGGGTGAGTCTTTTACCCCCATCCATACATTACACCCCTATTATCACCCATACCCTCCTTAACCAACATTACCTACTCACTATGTGATTACATCTTATTGTACCTGATGTCTGGTATATCCATACTTCACAAAAGAGTACTCTGGTCATCTCCCCTCCCTTCCACTTCATCCATTTTGGTTTCAACTCCAACCGATCTTCACATCATGAGGATGGGGAAGTTGTGTTTTAGAGGGACATGGATCTCATTACATGAATCCTAGTGCATGAATACCCCAACCACCCCTACTTCATGGAAACTTCTATGCATTAAATGTTTGCAAGCCATTATGGAAACATGAATGGTGGTTTTTTCACCACCCTATTGGTGCACAACTTAGGAATTCTTAAGCCATATCTTCCATAAAACCTCTTAGGATCTCCCCAACATATGAACTCTCTTATTTATATTTTCATATATATATATATATATCCTAGAAGTGGGGGTGTACCTATATGCTTGTGAAAGATTAACCAATTCCAATTATGGTGAAAGTGGACCCTAATGTCGTTGAGGGTGTTGTTTCCCTGGTACCTCCAACAACTCCACCTACAGCACTATCACATCCATCCATTCCCCCTATTCAGTTGATCCCTCTTCTGCTACAATCATTCTACAACCTGCCACTAATCCGTACACATTACATCTATCCACAACCGCACCACCACATTCACCAATGGCTGATCCCATGGTCCTTTCATGGTTTGACACTTTGGATCACCACTTTTCTACTATATATAACCATATCTTATAGCTCCAACTATATTTGGACAACCACTTTGATAATTTGGTAATTTAGTATGTGTGGATCTAGGAATCTGTAGGAATCATTTTTCCATTGTTGGGGCATATGGTTCTTCCACGATCTTCCTCTCAAAATAATCTTCTATCATTAGTTTCTCAAATAACACCTCCTTATCCCACTCTAGAGAATTTCATTGTCCCATTACATAATTTGGGTGAGTCTAAAGATATTATACACCATGATATAACAATACAGATATAGAAACTAGGTGCAGATCCTACTGTTCTACTTCACACTTATAACTCTCCTCCTGAAAATGACCTCTCTCTTTTGAGCTCCCCATGGAGATACTATTTTTTGCACTTTATTTAGTATATCTCAAACTATATTTTTGTCCCGATATAACTATTTTCTTTATTTTAGAATAATTTTATCTTCAAATTGATAGCCATAATCTTCCTAGAGTATTCTATATTTTTTTCTTTATTCTACAACTTTCCATAATCATATGCACACGATTTTACACATTTTGTGACTTCTTCCACCTAGGGGAGTACTATTTTTATGTGTCACTCTTTTAATCCTTTATGTATTCAATTATTTTGTTAAAAAAAATTAGTTATATATTTTATCTTGTTACATATCCTTTCTACTATTTGATATTATACATGGAGTTCCATTTTCAATATTAAGTATGGGGGAGGGTATCTCGAAGCCACACTAGTCATTTTCCATTTATATAACCAAGGAGACTCATTAATTTGAGTAAAAAATTTAGAAAGATGGTTGTTTTTGAATAATTATAAATAATAAATACATGGGATTAAATTTCATGAGTTTTATCTGTATTTTAATTTATAATTATTATAAAATATTTTTTGATAGAAGTTTTATTTTAGATTTTAGTTCTGAGAAATTTTCATAGATTGCAGTAATTATATTTATTTATATCATGACTTAGTTGACCAATTGATTTTTATTTCAATTCCCAAGATGTATTCTGAGCCCTATTGAAATTTTTTTTATACCCTCTTTATGGAGATATTTCAAGGATATGCATGACTACTAGAACTTATGAATTTGTTTATATCAAAACATGATTATTTTCAACCACATTAAAATGATTGATGGAATCAATTGATATGTTTTCAGACCATTTGAACTTGATACCTACCTTACACTTTATATTTTTTGTAACACAAAGAAATCATGAGAAGTCTTGATAGAAAACCACATCACAATCCTAATAATACAGCCAACCCTAATTATTTTGTTTTATTGTGTGATTATTTATTTTGAGCCTTAAAGAGGTATTTTGGTTATTCATGGTATAGTTTGGTAATATTTCCATGAAATAAGTGCGGGGGGGGGGGGTTAATTTTGTTCATTTGTTGAATAGGTTCAAGATACATAATTCATTAAACCATTATGGGTCCTCAGTGGTATATATTTAAAAAATAAAATAGGGATAAAATTCATTATTGAAGATGGTTTTTGAACCCGAGTGATAAAAGAAGGAAGTTGATATGTTTTATTTTCAAAGAAATTTATAGGGGAATTATTTTCATTATGATCTATATTGAATTTAATTATTTTTATTTAAATATTTTCCCCCATTTTGCAATCCTCTTGGTTGAATTTTTCACATTATTACCCACCAACATTCAGCCGTATATTAATCAGAATCTAAATGAAAATTCCAACTGATTTTTTTGTTTTAATTTGAATGTCATGATTTAGATTACTACCAAGCCTATAGATAGAATACATATACATGAGATTTATTATAACTCTAATTAATTGATCTTGAGTGATGAGTGAATTGTTTCTTAGGTAACATAAATCATAAAAGGATTGGGAATTTATAAAATATTGAAAAATGTTAATGGAAGAGAAGAAAATGTCTTTAAGTAAAATTATATATGAGGAATGATCAGAATACGTTAAAAATGTGTAAGTATTGTTATCTTTGAAATTTTTATCTATTAATTTATTTTTATAAGTATAAATAATTTAATGCATCCACTAGTAGAGTTTGGACTCCTTTTGATTTGATGTTGAGATTTAAAGAAATTTACTATGTGTGGGGTATTTGTTGATCTTGATTCATGCATGGTATTTTCTCTTTTTACTGATTATTGATTCATCTTGTAACATATTTTTATTTATTTATATCACAAATGATTCATTTCTATATATTTGGATGATTTTTGAGTTATATTAGATGAATAAATCGATCAAGGAAATTAAAATCAAACTTAAATACTATATGGTATGTAATTAATAAGTGAATTCCATGTACATTTGAAAGAGGAAAGGCTCAAAAAACTAGAGTACATGTCCAATTCTCAAGCTAGATATCACATTCCATGTAAATTAATGCACAGATTTCAAATGTCAAATATAGAAGAATTCAATGGTGAATTCTCAACTACACCTCATGTAGGTCTGTGGAACATGTTGTATACTCTCTCCTACCCATAGCCACCATGTAATAATTAAAAGGGTGGAATGTTTTTTCACTTTTCAGAAATGATATTGAGGAAGATATTATTTGAACTGAGTACATTTTGTTTATAATTTATACTCATTGTGTAATCTATTTCTACATAAATATAGTGGAAATCCACTAAATTCAAGGTTGGTTATTCTATGGGAAGGTGTTTTCACTTTGTTGGCTTGGTCATTCCCTGAACCCAGTAGGTATTTTCCTCAAAAAATTATTCATTTCTTCATTTTTTCTTTGTTCCCCTTTTTTACACTTGTTTCCATGGGTAGTATTGAGTTTTTTCTCAATCCTTACACCTTGACCATGATCCTGAAATGGTTATTGTCCCATGTTGGGGTTGTAATATAACTATTGTAACACCCTAAGTTTTTTTGAACTAAATTTTTTCAAATAAATTAATTTTCATTGAGGTTTTTTGTTGAACAAATTCAAAAATTCCTTTTACATGAAACCAACTTGGAATGTGCTACATGACACCAACTTGTCTTGTGTTGCATGTAACACTGACTTGGCGTCCGTTACACACAACACCACGTGTAAAAGAGAATATAATGACACAATAATTATAATATATTTAAAATGATAAATGAATATAATTTATTCTATGGATTGTAAATAAAACCACAGCTAGTTATCCTATGTTACATGCATGAAAGGCTTTCTTTGATTTCTTACACTACACACAAGACAGAATATTACAAAATAATGATATATTATTAAAACATTATTATTTAATTTTATAAGATATGACCCATACATTAAATCAGTAGTTATGAATAGTATTAACTAAATTATGAAAATTTATGGTTTATCTAAATTTTAAATTAATTCATTGGTTATCAATTAATTATAAATAAAACTAAGAACCAAATGAATATAAAAAAATATTATTATTATTTTCATCCTTCCGTAGGGGTTTTGTCTTGATAAACTAAATAAAAAAATTGAGTGATTTTAATGAAATATATACGTTAAATATTCAATCAATTATTGTTTTATATTCATCCATTAGGTTTGATATACATAAGAAAATAACAAACCCAATTTCATAAATAAGAATGAATATTTTTATAAAAACAAATTTACCAACTTTTAATGGTGAACCTATTTTAAATAAAAAATTAGAACCTTATAGTAATTTAGTATGTCAAAAAAACATCATCTATGTATTTGAAACATAAAAATTATCTGAGTGTGATTTTTTGGTATTTTTCTGTGAATAATCGTCTTTTAATGAATAGTGAAAATACTAAATTTTAGTTCAAAACATATTTTTCATCTAATTTATTCATAAGGATAAATTATGTTTTATATTTCTTTTAAAGTTTAATTATATTTTATTTTTATCAATTAATAAAATTTATTTCATCACAATCAATTTCAATTTGAAATTGATAATAAAAACCTAGCAAAATTTGAAATTTTTGTACTTTAGAAACCTGTAGTGTCGTCCTGTCTGTGGGATGAATTTTAAATTAATTTATGCCACTTATGTGATTGGTATTAGGAAAAATTGTTTACATATTTTCAATAATCATAATTTATAATGTCTAATAATACTAATGTTTTTTACCAAAAATAGTAGTGAAAGTTATTAAAATTAATTACAACGAGTAAGGTTAAATTACACATTATAAGGGACTAAAGCATAACGTTAAGGCCCAAAACAACCAATAAACCAGTCCAAGAGCTAATTTATGGCCATATCTAGACCTTATACACCCTTTTATATAATTTTTTCCATTACTGTAGTCGCGTTCAATGTAAAAAATATTTATGGAATTACATTGTCAAAATATTACAAAAGAGTGCCACTCCTCTACTATAAAAGTCCACCACTTCTCCAACATCCTCACAGCTCTCAAAACACTTATGTTCGGCTAATATCTAGAAAAATAGATTCCTAAAATCCCTCCCCGGTAACACACTTACCACAGAAGCCTGGATCCAGTGCATTATTTTAATACATTGGCATGATATAAGGAATCATGTCGCGAAGGACCGATCAGTTTAGCAGTATTAGTAAATAGATTACATACATGTATATTACATTATACTTTATAACATAAAATAAAACATAAATAATATATTTATAACTCCATTATACCCTTACATTAACCCATCATATCAAACATAATACACTTCTTGGAATCCTGGGAAAACAAAACATAAGTAAGGGGTGAGCACAAATGCTTAGTAAGGGTAAATAATTTAGTAGAAGCTATAAAATTTAAAGGAAAGATGTATAATAAAAACAACAGTCTTTTAAACATAAATATTAAACATAATATGGAAAAAATAAATCAAACATCACCATATAAACATGCACATGGATATTCTACTAGAAAAATAATCGCAAGTAATGACAAATTTCATAATGAGGGAATGCCTAATAACGAACATCATTACCACATAGTCAAGGCCTCATGCCAAGACTACAAAAAAAATTCAAGGCCTTGTGCCAAGACACCCATTTTTCTCATGAGACCCACTGATGCATCGAGGAGTTATAGCGGGCTCCACCCATCACTTACTAAGCCCACTGCATTCCTCATATGAAAATTTTGAAACATGACATAAACATTCGTATTAAAACTAGATACGAAATGTCAATACCTCAACCATAAACCATGAAGGGTATAAAAATAGCACATACACATTCAAACATATCATAACTCATTCAATAAAATATGGACGATTGTATTATAATAAATAAAACATAATCTAGAATAATATTTAGTAAAAGATTTTGACATTGTGGAAAATGATCTGTAAAACTATTTGAGTGAAATACACCTTTTCATTAAGGCATGTAAAAGTCACGAAATTTTTAAAGGAATACATTTAAAAGATATTTTTTAATCCAATTTTCCCAAACCTCTTTAAAAAAATTTAAAGTAATTAACATTTTTAAGCATTCATGTCCATATAAATAAATCCTTAAAACCATTTTGAAAACATGGACATTAGTGAGAAAGATTTATGAGAATAAATATTCAAAAATTTTAAAATGATGTTTTAGATATTTATTAACTTAAAAATAATGCTTTTAAAAACTCTTTTCTGAAATATAGACATGGATAAAAAATATTTCTTTGAAAATACTTACACATAAAAAATCTCGGATAATAATGAGATTGAGGAATTAACCCTTACCTTGTACTTTTCCTTGGTCGAGGGTACGTTAACCTCCTGTATAATAGTTAAATAATTGTTATTAAATTATAATAGGACCAAATATATATATATATATATATTATATCAAATAAGATCTTATAATATTTATTTGTAAATAATATTTTAGTAGTATCCTTGTTTTGGGTGTTAACTGATTCATTTTACTTTATATATTTTGTTACATAAGTCATGTTTGTTATGGATATGATGTATTTGATTCATATACAGAACTATATAATGTTCTTAAATATTATTTCTAAAAATCAAATGAAAATTATTCTTGAATGGTTACGATGGGGAATGAATCTCATCGCGTTCGTGGAGACGGTAATCCGTACGTACGCACGAACGCTACATCCATTTCATTTTTAATTTTAAAAGGAAATAAAACAAAATGATACATAGTTATATTGTTATTATGTATAATATAATATTTTATATATCTTATATATTTTATATATGTCATATATATTCATTAACACCATCCTTTATACGTCACATGTATGGTATGAACGAGTCATATCACTTTGAGGGGGCGGTAGTCCGCACTTCCACAAATGAAATTATATTATATATAAAACATGAAAATAATAACGGTATGCTATAAAAAATAATTAAATAAGATTATAGATTAAATATATATCATAAATATCATATATAGTTATAGTTCCATCAAAATGGACACCATAAGTGGTGGTAGTATAAGATTGAACAATCATCGTTTCGTGAGGCAGTAGTTCGCCATCCACAAAAACATTATGTTCTATACCCATTAGATGGAGATGTGTGTAAGTGTAGTTAAAATAATTCTCATAAAAAGAACCTTGTATATTTAGGATACTGGTGTTTTTATAAATGAAATTAATAAATAGAGTTTATTTGGTTAGAGAAGTAAAATAAAAGAAAACAACTTAAGAGGAGACGTTACATTTAAATCAGGTAACTCCCTTTAGTTTGAACCAAAAGTCTTCCTTGAAGTTCCTTATTCGTATGTTAAGGATTCTAGGAGTAATATAGGGATGTAGGGAGCTTAATTGGGGATAGTTTGTATGATAAAAATGGCTTGAGATGTGTAAGAAATGGGTTAGAGTTTAGAGCTTTTTATAAGGGGTAGGAGGGGCTCTTTATAAATTTTTTAAAATATTATTTTATTATATAATGATTGTCAGTTTTTAAAGGTCAAAAACTCAGTAAAATCGAAGATAAAATGACTCATGTTCAAAATAATAACATCCGATAAGAATTGGACAGGTTTTGGATATTTTTTAAATTTTTATAATCTCATTTATTTAAATCATTTATTAATGAGGTAAACACTCCATCATTGTTGTGTCATAAATAATTTTTTTATTTGACATATAAAAATTTTAAAAAAAATACGATGATGTAGGAAATATATTTATATTTCAAATTAATATTTATTTTTGAAAATATAGGTTATATAACCCCATGTAAAAATTGTTTTACTAAAATATATATGTTTATGTCCTTTTGGTCTTTATGTTAAATTGACTAATATAAATTGTCATTATCACTCTCAAGTGGCTCTATGGGGACCCAAAATGGTCCCAAGGATGCCCATGGTCAGAAATTTATCAACCAATAGGAATAGGACACATTTTAGGGAAATTTAATATTATTATAATAATATTTGTTTACCCTTATTTACCATATTTACCCTTTAACCACGGTAAATAAAATATTTATTGAAATAAATATTCATAATGTCTAAAAATATAAGTTACATATTTAAAAAATTTGGACCACCTGATCTCAAATATGGAATCCTTATTTTTATATTCAAAATACATAAGTGGAAGAAATTAATTAAAAATTAATTCTCGTTGTCAAAACAAAAAACTTGTTTTTAAGAAATAATAATTATCAAAATATTAACACGTGATTATCTTCAGTATAAATGTGAAATTATATCCAATGACCTAAATTATATTAAATGATAAAAATATAATCTAATTATACTTTAAAACCACTCAAATTTATAATTTAATAGTATAAATTATTTCGATAAAAAAGTTTTTTCAATTAAATTTTGGTATTTTTCACTATTCATCAAAATATAAAAGTTATCAAAAAAGTACCAAAAAAATTTAAAACTAAATTTTTATATCCTACTTCTATAGAATAATTTAATTTAATTAAATTTAATTTTTAAAAGTGTCGAATATTGGTTTTAAAAAAGGTTCTCCATTACAAGGCGGTGAAATTTCATTTTTGAAAAATACTTCTTTTATCTGAAAAAATGAATTTGATCTTATATTTTTTCTACGAAACACATAATATGTATTCTAAAATTATATAGACTTTTTAAAATTCAAAATTCAGTTAATAATATTCTTAACCACTTTTTGAACAGCTAGTTTTTAAAGTCGTGATGTGCTCGAACTCGGTGTTGCGTGTAGTGAAATTTATTGAATTACATTGAAGAGATAACATACTATGAAATCAAGGGGTGTTTCATTATCCCCTCCTTCAATAAATTCATTCCTCACAATTTCAAATTTTCCTTTGAAAAAAAAAATTAAAAATAGAAAAATACATTTGTGGA
Organism: Viscum album; assembly: GCA_963277665.1. Lineage (NCBI taxonomy): Eukaryota > Viridiplantae > Streptophyta > Magnoliopsida > Santalales > Viscaceae > Viscum > Viscum album. Next base: position 1,210,565,452 of record OY728161.1, on the reverse strand, counting down.
AAACTGATTATCCAATAAAAACATATAATTTAATTACATTTTAAGGGTATTAAATGTTCATTTTTGATCTTATGGGCCTGAGTTAGTGCATTTTCATTATGAACATCCATTCTCATCATTTGTGCACTTCATGCCTAATATACACCAATTTAGTCCTAATGATTCAACTGATTCTAAGGAATGTAATTATCAATATTTTAATTTGATAAATTTTGGAACTATTTCTACACTTAAATTTGAACATTTTTCATTCAGGGATCAATGGATGATTCATAAACGATGATGGAGATATTTGGAGATGAATGGAAGCAATTCTAGAGAAGGTAGATTGGACACCATCCCACTTATGAGACTGTGGGGCCCAACATACAGTCCCAATTAATCCCACATTTTGAGAGATGTTAGAAGAAATGTTGAGTAACAAATAACTCTTCATGAGATAATGCTAATTCGGCCTCTATGGTGGTCATTAAGGCGGCCCAAGTTAGAGATACAGTTCTAGGCCAGATTCTGCGGCCCAAAAAAACATCCCACTAATCTGATCATATCTCCGAATATACAACTCAAAATGGTCCCAAATTTTACTTAAGGTTAGGTGACATCTGGTGTTCCATTTTATTATTTTATGGATCACTCTGATTCTGCCATCTATTAGGTCACCAGAGCGCGTCTCTTCGGTGGATGAAAGTTGGATACCACCTCGGGTCAAATGTGGAAAAGTCTAAGTTCCACAAGCTTTCCACCACCCTAGGCCTACCATAATCAAGTGGTATGATTTGTACTGTTGGAGTCTCGACCCAAGGCTTCCAAAATTACTATTTAAGGTAGTGGTGGTGGAGGAGTTGATAATCTTTGAGCTTGTTTTCATCTTAATGTTATGCTGCCAATTTCACTTTGTAATGTTCTTCCTTCACATGTAAGTTGTATTAATTCATCCTTGTTTCTTAATAAAAGTTCTTCTTCTCTTATTATTATGTTATTCTCCTTATCACTTTGATACCGTTGGTTCAAGGTGTTAACTTTTTCATTCCAAAACTTGTGATATTATCACACAACGGTGGAGTGATTGTTATTTTATTGCGTTTTTTTACTTCTCCATTTCCTCCCTCATGAGTCTACTTTCTGCTTCCATTGAAACCATAGAATCAATGGAGGTCTAACCCACTTATAGGTTGATCCAAGGGAGTAGAAAGGGGATGTATTTGATGTTATTTATCACCTCATTAATGTATAATCACTTCTTTAATTGAGATTTTTATTTGATGATTTTTAAACTCCATTGTCCTTGTTGAATTTAAGGCCACACACTTCAAGTGCTAATACGAACCTTTACCTTGAAGTGATCAAAACATTGATCCTTCAAGTGTATAGGTGATTATTATTAAATGGTGTAGGCATTAAACCATTAAGTTATGATGTTTTTTTATCTCCTTAAATGAACCCATCTCAAATTTAAGAAATTGAAATCATTAAAAAGAAAATATGTCTAATCCACCCCGAGCGACAACCTAGGATCAACTCATTCTTTTAAATTGAATTCACTTAAATCTATTAAGTATCCTCTAAACTCATCTAAAATAAATCCAATTTTTCCACGTCATAGTTGAAAACAGTCCATAGAATGTGTGTGTCTATTGGTAACTTCTTAGGTCTATGTGGATTTGACAACCCAAGCTAGACTACAAGGACCGTTCTACCTTCATCTCTTGGGTAAATTTGAGCGTGAATCAAATTTTGGCACCGTTTCCGGGGACCCAAGTAATTAATCTAAACACACATTCTATTCTCCCCCATTTCTTCTTTTCTCATCCAAATTCTCTTATCTTGTCTCTTTCTCATTTTTTTTTCTTTTGGCGCATGTCTGCCTACACCCGCGATCAACCAAACCATCTTGTTAGGGTGGATAGTCCTGGGGTTGGGGAGTTAAGTACACCAAGGGAACTCTTTCCATTAAATCCTAATCTTCCTAACACCCATGAGTAAAAATTTGAGCCCATTTAAATGTAAGGTCTTCAAAGAAACCAACTCATAAACCCGGGTGGGAACCAAAATGGAAACCCAAATGAGGCAGACCCAAACTTGAGGAATACGGTCGATCAAACCATGAATGACTACCTCACACCTTCTTGGACCAATGACCCCTCATGAATTACACACATTTCCCTAGGAGATTACAACTACATCTTTAAACCCCATGTCCTAAACCACCTTCCCACATTCCATGGAATGGAGTCTGAGATGCCCTACCTTCACATTAAGGAGTTCAATGACATTGTAGAAACCATGTGTCCCCCACATCAACTAGAATCAGCTAAGATGAGGATATTTCCTTTTTATTTAAAGGATCGAGCTAAAAATTGGCTAAACAATTTGATACCATCATCCATCAACTCTTGGGGCCAACTACAAATAGAATTCTACAAAAAATACTTTCCCCATCATAAAAAAAATTGCACTTAAAAAGAGTATCCAAAACTTTTTTGAAAAAGAGGGCGAGTCATTATATGAAACATGGGAGATGTTCAAAGACACTCTAAACATGGTTCCACACTATGGTTTTTCTATTCCTGAACAATTGAGAATTTTCTATGAAGGGTTGGGTCTGGGGAACAAACAATTCATTGACATGATGTGTAATGGAACCTTTAAAAACAAAGCCCCAAATGATGCTTATGAGTATCTAGAAAGCCTTTCTGAAAAAAAACCAAACATGGGGAACTTCACCTTATTCTAAAAAGCCACAAAGAACTACTAGAATTCATACACTTAGATAAGAGGATAGCCTTAGAGCTAAACTCGCAGCACTCTCTAGGAAGGTTGAAGAGATAGACCTTAGGAAAGTCCATGAAATCCAAACCGTTGACCCTGTTTGCACAATTTGTGACAAACATGACCATAAGACAGACAACTGCCCAACCATTCCATCCATCAAGGATGTTCTTTTAGGAGGATACCCAGTAGAAGTAAATGCCTTGACCTTTCAAAAGCCTCAATACCAAAACAACTTCAATCCAAGGTATAATGACCACCCAGGCTTCTGCTGGAAAGATAACCAACAACATATCCAACCACAGGGACAAAATCCTTACCCCCATCAGAACTAGCAATCCCATAACCAGTTCCAAACCCAACCTATCCAATACCAACTGCCACCGGTCCATTTTCAACAAACCATCCCACCTCCAAAATATCCCCCTGGGATAAACCAACCTACTCAAGCACCCACCCAAACTATTCCACAAAGCCTACTAGAACAACTGTGCAAACAAATGGAGAGGATGAACTCAGAAGTCTCTTCCCTAAAACAAGAACTTCAAACCATCAAAACTGTCAAGGAAGTGAGGTCCTTCTTAGGACATGATAGTTTCTATAGAAGATTCATCAAGGACTTTAGTTCAATATCTCGTCCTCTTTGTGATCTCCTAGTAAAGGATGCTCCATTTGTTTGGACAGAAATATGTGAGGGTTCATTCTCAACCCTCAAATCCTCTCTCACCTCTCCTCCCATTATGAAATCTCCAAATTGGAACCTTCCTTTTGAACTTATTTTTGATTCCAGTGACTTTTTTGTTGGAGCAGTGTTAGGACAACGATGTGATAAAACTCCATATGTCATTGCTTATGCAATAAATTCCTTAAATAATTCCCAAATAAACTACACCACTACTGAAAAGGAGTTACTTGCTATTGTGTTTGCTTTAGAGAAGTTTAGTTCCTACCTCTTAGGATCCCCCGTCACTATGTTCACTGACCATTCTGCACTAAAATACCTCTTCCAAAAACAAGATTCTAAGGCTAGACTAATTAGGTGGGTTCTTCTCTTACAAGAATTTGACCTCACAATCAAGGATAAAAAGGGAGTTGAAAATGTTGTAGATGATCACCTCTCTAGGATGGAATTCAAAGACAACTCAAATCACCATTCTGTGTCTGATTCATTTCCTGATGAACACCTACACTCTGTGAGTGATTGCCCTTGGTATGCCAACATAGCCAATTTCTTAGTTACAGGAGTCATTCCAAAATTCTTAGGGACTCAAGATCGAAGGAAATTCCTTTCTGATATTATACACTATGTGTTTGATGGTCCATACCTCTATAAGTTCTGCCCTGACCAAGTTATTAGGAGGTGTGTTCCAGAATCTGAACAAGAGTCCATCCTTAAATTCTATCAGAGTGAGCCATGTGGAGGTCACTTTTCCTCTAAGAAAACATCTGCTAAGATTCTTCAATGTGGCCTTTTCTGGCCCACCCTCTTAAGGTACTCCTACATATTTTGCCAAAGCTGTCCCAGGTGTCAACAAGTCGGGTCCATCACAAAAAGCAATCAAATTCCACTCACTCACATCCTAGTAGTTGAAATCTCTAAATGTTGGGGAATTGATTTCATGGGTCCCTTCCCAAACTCTAGGGGATACCTCTACGTACTCTTAGCTGTTGACTATGTCTCAAAATGGGTTGAGGACATTCCCACTAAGTCCAACGATCATCAAGTTGTGATTCAATTTCTAAAAGAGAACATATTTTCTCGATTTGGAATTCCTAGGGCTATAATCAGTGATCAAGGAACCCATTTCTGCAACCGCCCATTCTATTCACTCATGTCTATGTATGATATTTCTCATAAAGTGTCCACTGCATACCATCCTCAAACTAATGTTCAAGCTGAGTTAGCAAATAGGGAGATTAAGAAAATTCTTGAAAAAACTGTCAACCCCTCTAGGAAAGATTGGTCTCAGAAACTCTTAGATGCTCTTTGGGCCTATCGAACCACATATAAAACCATTTTAGGAATGTCCCCATATAGGTTGGTTTATGGAAAAGCATGCCATTTACCTGTTGAAATTGAGCATAAGGCCTTTTGGGAAATTAAGAAAATGGATTATGACCTCTCATTGGCCGAAACAAAAAGAAAATTAGATCTCAACGAACTGGAGGAACTAAGGATGGAGGCTTATGAAAATTCAAGGATCAATAAAGCTAGAGTTCAAGCCTACCAATATAGGAATATCAAGGTCAAATATTTTGAACCGGGAAAACTTGTGCTCTTGTATAGTTCAAAACATCATTTACACCCGGGAAAGTTAAGGTCTAGATGGTCAGGACCTTTCACAGTGCATCATGTGTACCCCCATGGGGCAGTAGAGATTCAAGATCCCACTAGTGGTCACATTTTCAAGGTCAATGGTCAAAGGTTAAAAATATTCATTGAATCATTCAATAAATAAGAAATAGATGTTGAGTTAATTGAGCCAATCTATGAACCAGGAAAAAATTGATAAATTTAGGATCTATGTCGGGCTAACCACGTTAAACAAAGTGTTGCATGGGTGGAAACCCGTGGGTTTTAGATTTCTAATCTTTCTGAATCATCTTTATTTTTCAAATAAGATTAATTAATCATTTTTATATTTAAAAATAAAAAAATAGACTTTTGACATGTTCTTCTATTATGAGTATGGATGAATACGAAAGGGGAGCACCATATTCATCCCAGTCATGTGGTGAGATCCTTGAGTAATACCTTACCCAGAAATTTAAAAAGAAGACAATGTATCATCAGTTTATTTTGTTGTATTTTTATTATTTCATAGGTTAAGATAAAAATAATAAAAATAATAAAATTAATAAAATTAATATAAAAATTAAAAATGGGACACGCCATAGGCCGTGGGGAAAACCCCGTCACAACCGGCGAAGCCGCGGGGACTCGAACCCGGGACTGAAGGGAGACAGGGGCGCGCGCTTACCACTGACCTACGTCTTAATGTGATTAATTATTCTATAATTTTTTACATATACTTATATTTTACTTTTATATATATATATATATATATATATTTGTTTGTTTGTTTGTTTTCCTTTTTCCACTCGGGAACCTTGCAAGCGACATGGATATCAAAGGACTAAATTCAAGGGACAAGAACTTCAAACTTCAACCACCAAGTTGCTTCATTCCATGATCCTCATATTTCAATTTCCTTATTGAACTCCACTTTTATTCCTCAACCCCATTCTAAATTTTATTTTTACGAAACTAGGGATAGTTTCATTCTAATTTGGGGGGTGTGGAAACAAAATCTTTGCTTAAAAAACAATGAAAAAAAGAAGTAAAATTCCTCTATCATTCATATAATAACATTTTTTATCACATTAAAACTACATAGAAAATAACTTTTATTTCCTTGACTCTTAATTTAATTCACGATTAAGTTTAAAAGAATTTATTTTGAAAGTTTGGTTGTCTAATGAAAATTTGCATCATTTTTATTTTCATCCATTAAATCAAAATTTCACAATGCACATCCTCTAGACTGTGGGGTACTAATTTGAATTTTTGGGGTCCCATAATAAATATCATAGGCTGGTTTAATTTTTATGAATAATATGAGTATTCAAATAAAAAATATAAAAAATAAAATTGCACGTAGAGCAATGGATTGATAAAATGTGAGGCTTTCGGCACTTGGGGATCATGACTCCAGAGTTGTCTAGCCCTGAGTTGTCCAATCTATCTCTATTTATGTTAATATGACTTTGTTTTTTATTAAGTTAACTCAAGGTGATGCCCGAGTATGTGGGCTTCGCTTGGTGCCCTAAGGCCTTTGAGTCTGGGAGTCATCGGCAAAATCTTGCTACATGGGTTAATTTGATTAACTGCAATCTCAATTACTATAGCAATATTGCAAAAAAATACAAAATATAATAATAATAATTAATAATACTCATATTAGAATTAAATGTGATTCCACCTAGCACTTCCATGATTTCCCGCTTGAATGAAAATGAACCCCCATATCTATTGTGATTCACAACACATCATTACACCTAATTGAGTTGGATGAAGTATGATGATGGATTTGATCAAAGGAATGGGATTGGGATTGGGATATGATTTTAAATTCATCTTGCTTTAAATTATATTGATAGGTTATAAAAATATATTTGTGTGCAGTTTACATTGTGAGCACTGTTTGTTATAATGTATTTGAAGAAAGGAATTCAAATAAAATCATTGAATTATTTGCTCGGGACTAGAAAATATCAAGTTGGGGGATGTGATTATCCAATAAAAACATATAATTTAATTATATTTTAATGGTATTAAATGTTCATTTTTGATCTTATGGGCCTGAGTTAGTGCATTTTCATTATGAACATCTATTCTCATCATTTGTGCACTTCATGCCTAATATACACCAATTTAGGCCCAATGAGTCATCTGATTATAAGTAATGTAATTATCAATATTTTAATTTGATATTTTGGGAACTATTTCTAAACTTAAATTTGAACATTTTTCATTCAGGGATCAATGGATGATTCATAAACGATGATGGAGATATTTGGAGATGAATGGAAGCAATTCTAGAGAAGGCAGATTGGACACCAGCCCACTTATGAGACTGTGGGGACCAACATACAGGCCCAATGAATCCCAAATTTTGTTAGATGATAGAAGAATTTTTTCTTCACAAATACCTTTTCATGAGATAATGCTAATTCTGCTTATATGGTGGTCATTAAGGCGGACCAATTTAGAGATACAATTCTGGGCCAGATTCTGCGGCCCAGAAAAACATCTCACTAATATGATCATATCTCCGAATATACAACTCCAAATGGGCCCAAATGTTACAGGAGGTTAGGAGACATCTGGGGATACATTTTATGTTTCTATGTCCTACTTTTATTCGTCCATCTAGAAGGTCATCAAAGCGCGTTTGTTCGGTGGATGAAAGCTGGCTTCCACCTCGGGTCAAATGTGGAAAAGTCTAAGTTCCACAAGATTTCCACCACCCTAGGCCTACCATAATCAAGTGGGATGCTTTGTGTTGTTGGAGTCTCAACCCAAGGCTTCCAAAATTCCTATTTAAGGCAGTGGTGGTGGAGTATTTGATAATCTTTGAGCTTGTTTTCATCTTAATGTTATGCTGACAATTTCTCTTTGTAATGTTCTTCCTTCACATGTAAGTTGTTTTAATTCATCCTTGTTTCTTAACAAAAGTTCTTCTTATCTTATTATTCTGTTCTTATCCTTATCACTTTTATACCATTGGTTCAAGGTGTGAACTTTTTCATACCAAGCCTTGTGAGATTATCACACAACGGTGGAGTGATTTTTATTTTATTGCGCTTTTTTTACTTCTCCATTTCCTCCCTCATGAGTCTACTTTCCGCTTCCATTGAAACCATAGAATCAATAAAGGGATAACCCACTTATGGGTTGATCCAAGGGAGTAGCAAGGGGATGTATTGGATGTTATTTATCACCTCATTAATGTATAATCACTTCTTTAATTGATATTATTATTTGATTATTTTTAATCTCCATCATCCTTGTTGAATTTAAGGCCACACACTTGAAGTGCTAATACGAACCTTTACCTTGAAGTGCTCAAAACATTGATCCTTCAAGTGTATAGGTGATTCTTATTAAAAGGTTTGGTCATTAAACTAGTATGTGGTGATGTCGTTTTATCTCCTTAAATGAACCCATCTCAAATTTAAGAAATTGAAATCATTAAAAAGAAAATATGTCCAATCCACCCCGAGCGACAACCTAGGATCAACTCGTTCTTTTAAATTGAATTCAATTAAATCTGTTATATATCCTCTAAAATCATCTAAAATCAATCCAATTTGTCCACTTCATAGCCGAAAACAGTCCATAGAATGTGCGTTTCTATAGGTTTCTTCTTAGGTCTCTAGGGATTCGACAACCCAAGCAAGACTACAAGGACCGTTCTAACTTCATCTCTTGGGTAAATTTGAGCGTGAATCAAAAACCCACACTGAAAATTGGGTTAATGAAATTTAGTCTTAATAAGAGGTAAGGAGAAAATGAAAAAGTCACCACCAAATTATGAACTCGATTAGGAGAACATTAGGGAAAATTAAAGACACATAATTGGAGGAAAAAATAAATATTTATAGGGATTTATTATGGTCATCAATCACAAACAAGTGTAAAATTGAGGGCCTCAAAGCCATCAATCTATGAGGATTTAAAATATCATCGGTTTGACAAAACATAAGGTATCAGGATAACACAATTTTGGTTTTAATATCCCTTCCCTAAAGATTAAGAATTAATTTATTAATAGAATAATAGGAAAAATATACTTGACAAGTATAGTTTCATCCTTCAACCAATTACTACAACAAACTCACCTTTCACTCTATAAGATAATAGAATTCAGAAATATTAAATTTATCCTAATTGTATAGGTTTCCAAAAATAATTAATTTATAATTCATTTGTTAGAATATTTAAAAAAATAAATTATAAAATCTAGGAAATCACGCAGGTTAGTGGTAGGTGATGTACGCTTGTCGCCCTTTAGTTGTGGGTCCAAGTCTCACGGTCTTTCCAGACATGATGGGTTGTCGCCTGACCTCCGGGTTTCCTTTTTTATGAAAATCCAAAAATAATATTAATAAATGATTCAACATTAATAATGGTATCCAATGTAAAACATAATCTATTCCAACCTTTAGACTTATCCACAATACTTTTGTCCAAACTCACAGTCCAAAATTTATAAGGAAGGTCATGTAATATACTTGTGAATACCTTCATCATGTATTCTCTTAAAATGTGGTAACAAAATGAATTTCCAGAAAACCATATTTTAATAGGTATGTACTTCTTTATTCTTTATGTGAATCATAGAATACCGGATATACTCCTTAAATCCAAAAATGTTGAAATCACCAACAACGATGGAATAAAAAGACCATTAATTACTTCCAAGGTAGTCAATAATATCCAATATAATTTATCCAAATCAATTATCTCTTATTCCAAAATCAATACCACTGTATTGGGACCATATTAAATTTTATCTTTCCTTCAACCATGTATTTTCCAAAAAATTTAACATGATGTTGAGTCACTTTTCGTGGTACCACACAATCTCAGATCCTTAATGAAATAGTACTACAGTACAATCTTAATTTATTTCCATAATTGATATAACCAGTACATCATTGCTAAAACACTCAAATGACATAATTCTTTAAAAACAACATAAGAACACTAGTCATTCCTCTTCATCTTTTGTAGTATCATAACATGATTATTATCCAACAGCATCATTTGCGGTATACTCTGATAATTGGGACATTTATTCATGTAGTGTCCCAACTCCTTGCAGATGTATCATTGTACATTTGAACCTTTTTCTTACCCTTGCAATCATATACTTACTGTCCTTTTTCTCCACACTTATAACAAACTCCTATTCCCTTCAATCATTTACCATGGTGATTATTTCCACAGTTATCACATATAGAAAAATCATTCTTTCCCTTATTCCCTTTATCTATCTTTCTCTCTACCATCTTTACATATCTGGCTTCCCTTCAAAGTCATAGGACTCAGATAATTCTTTACTTATCTTTTTAACATAATATACTTTTTCTTTATATGATTATAATATGTGGGAGACTATTTACTTTCTAAATGATTACTTAATACCATAAAATATATTATCCTTATAACTCTTTGGATGATGCGTATTGCTGGAGATCTCATTCCATCTACTGGGCACCATTTCTAAACAATGTCATACTCTAGATTAGTTTAGGAATCGTAATGCCTAATTCCAAACTTGTAAAATACCTAACCTAAATTGAAATGATTATGAATATAATATATAATCATAAAAAAATGTTTTCTTTAAGGAATTATTTACTCCTAAATCCTTCATAATGGCTTATAAAGAAAATTTTAATTATCCTAAGAATATACCCCAAGAGTTTCGTAACTATGACTGCAGCAAGGCCCGTTTTTGTGAACCATGATACCTAGGGTTAAGCCTTAAACTCTTTGTCAGAGTTTTCACTCAAAGGTACATATATTCCAGAGCTTCCTCTACCTTCTTGTATCCAAAAATAGATTTATTTCTTGCAAAATTTACAAAATCTCTACATTACCAAAATTATATGATGTTCTTTTATACTAATCCTCAAATTTTGTCTTAGGGTAATGTTATCTAATCAGATTTTTTCTAAATATAGTTTCCAAGGTTGTTACTAAAGTTCCTCTAAAACTAATTGTAATTCCCCGACACCAGAATCCTAGAGCCAGTGCATTATTTTAATACATTGACATGATTACAAGGAATCATGTCCCAAAGGACCACTCGGTTTAGCAGTCTTGGAAAATTGATTACATATATGAATGTTACATTACACTTTCTAACATAAAACACAACATAAATAATCTATTTATAATGCAATTATTCCCCTAGCTTAGCACTACAGATCAAACATAATACACTTATTTTAATCTTATGAAAACAAAACATAAGAGAAGGGGTGAGTTCAGATGCTCAGTAAGGGTAAATAATTTTGCGAAAGCTATAAACTTTTAAGGAAATATGTATAATAAAAACATCAGTATTTTAAGTAGAAAAATTGAACATAATATGGAAAAAATAAATCAATCATCGCCATATAAACATGCACATGGATATTATACTAGTCTAATAATCACATGTAATAACTAATTCTGTAATGATGGAATGCCTAACATCGGACATCATTACCAAATAGTCAAGGCATAGTGCCAATACTACAAATAAAATTTTTTTCAAGGCCTTGTGCCGAGACACTATTTTTTCTCATTAGACCTACTAATGCATCAAGGAGCTATAGAGGGCTTCACCCATCACTTACTTAGTCCACTACATTCCTCATATGAAAATTTGGAAACCTAACATAAACATTCATAACAAAACTAGAATACCAAATTTCAATACTTAAACAATAAACCATGAAGGGTATAAAAATAGAACATCCACAGTCAAACATATCATAACTCATTCAATATAATATGGAATATTGTATTATCATAAATCTACCTTAATCAAGAATAATATCAAGTAAAGGATGTTGATATTATTGAAAATGATCTGTAAAACTCTTTGAGGGAAATGCCCCTTTTCATGAAATCATTTAAAAGTCACACAATTTTTAAAGGAAGAGATTTAAAAGATATTTTGGAATCAAAGTGTCCCATAACACTTTGAAACTTTTTAAAGGAATTAACATTTTAAAGCATTCATGTTCTTATAAATAAATCCTTAAAACCATTTTGAAAACATGGAAATTGATGAGAAATATTTATAAGAATAAATATTTAAAACATTTAAAATAATGTTTTAGCTAAAGAGTACCTTAAAAATAATCTTTTTGAAAACTATTTTATGAAACATGGACATGGATAATAAATATTTCCAAGAAAATACTTTCACATAAATAATCTTGGATATTAATGAGATTTATGAATTAACACTTACCTTGTACTTTTCCTTGGTTGAGGGTACGTTAACCTTCTTCATAATAGTTAAATAATTTTTATTACATTATACAACAACCACATACATAAATATGTTATTATATATGATCTTATAATATTGCTTTGCTAATATAATATTAGTAGTATCATTGTTTTGGGTGTTAACTAATTCGTTTTCCTTTATATATTTTTCTACATAGGTCATGTTTGTTATGGATATAATGTATTTGATTCATATACAGAATGATATAATGTTCTTAAATATTATTTTTAATAATCAATAGAAAATTATTCTTGAATGGTTATGATGGTGAAATAATCTCATCACGTTTGTGGAGACGGTAATCCGTACGTACGCATGAACGCTACATCCATTTCATTTTTTTTATTTTAAAAATAAAGAAAACCAAATAATGAATAGGTATATTGTTATATAGTATAATATAATATTTTATATATGTTACCTATGTTCATTAACACCATCCTTTATATGTTCAATTTATGGTATGAATGAGTCGCATCACTTTGAGGGTGCGGTAATCCGCACTTCCTCAAATGAAATTATCGTATATATAAAACATGAAAAGAATAAAGTTATGATATAAAAGAGAATTACAGAAGATTATAAATAAAATAAATATCATAAATACCATATATAAGTGCAGTTCCATCATAATTTCCACCATAAGAAGTGGTAGTAGAAGATTAAATGATCATCTTTTTGTGAGGTAGAAGTTCGCCGTCTACAGAAACATTATGTTATATACCCATTAGATGGAGGTTTGTGTAAGTGTAGTAAAAATAAATATCATAACAAAAACCAAGTATGTTGATGATACTGGTGTTGTTATAAAATAAATTATTAAAGAGAGTTTATGGGATTGTAGAAGTAAAAAATAAAATAAAAGAACTTAAGAGGAGATGTTACCTTTAAATCGGGTAACTCCATTTTTTTTGAACCAAAAGGCTTCCTTGAAGTGCCTTATGCATAAGTTGAGGATTCTAGGAGGAATAAAGTGATGTAGGAAGCTTAATTGGGTAGAGTTTTGTTGAGATATGAGGCTTGAGAGGTGTGAGAAATGGGTTAGTGGTGACATCTTTTTATTAGGGGGGAGGGGCTCTTTTGGAATTTTTGAAAATATTTTTTTACTATATAATTATTTTAGGTTTCTAAAGGTCCAAAACTCGTTAAATTGTAAAATAAAATAACTCATGTTCAAAATAAAATCATTCAATAAGAATTGGAAAGTTTTTGGAAATTGTTTTAATTTTTATAATCTCATTTATTTAAATCATTCATTAATGAGGTAAACCCTACAACACTATTATGTCATAAATAATTTTATTTTTTTGATGTCTAAAAATTATAAAAAAATAATATGATGTAGGGAATATTTTATTTTTAAAATGAATCTTTACAGTTGAAAATATAACTTATATTACCACATGTAAAAATTATTTTACAAAAATATTTATGTTTACGTCATTTTTGTCTTTACTTTAAATTAATTAATATAAAGTGTCATTATCACTCTCAGGTAGCTCTATGGGATCCCAAAATCGACTCAAAGATGCCCATGGTCAGACATGTATCAGAAAAAAATAATAGAACACATGTTAGGCTAATTTAATATTATTATAATAATATTTGTTTACCCTTATTTACTATATTTACCCTTTAACCATTCTAAATAAAATATTTACTAAAGTAAATATTCATAATGTCTAAAAATAAAAGTTACCTATATACACAATTTGAAACTACTGATTGAAAATATGGAATCAATTTTTCAAAATTCAAAACTTATATGTGGAAAAAATTAATTTAAAATTAATTCTCGTTGTCAAAACAAAAAAGTGTGTTTGTAAGAAATAATAACTATCAAAATATTGACACTTGTTTATATCTAGTATAAATGTGAAATTATATCCAGTGACCTAAATTATATTATATGATAAAAATATAATGTAATGATACTTTAAACCCACCCAAATTTATAATTTAACACTATAAATTATTTTGATTAAAAAAGTAGTTTTCAATTAAAATTTTGTATTTTTCACTATTCATCAAAATATGAAAGTTAACCGAAAAGTACCAAAAATTTATCCAAACTAAATATTTATTTCCCTCTTCTAAAGAATAATTTATATTCATTAAATTTAATATTTAAAAGTTTCAAATATTGGTTTTAGAAAGGGTTTTCCATTACAAGGCAGTAAAATTGTATTTTTTGAAAAATAATTCTTTTATCAGAAAAAAATGAATTGGTTCTTATATTATGTCTAAGAAACATATAGTATGGATTATAAAATTATATAGAGTATATAAAATTCAAAATTCAGTTAATAATATTCATAACCTATTTTTGAACGACTAGTTTGGTAAGTCGTGGTGTGCTCAAACTCGGTGTTTCGTGTAGTGCAAGTTATTAAATAACTTTGAAGAGATAAAGTACTATGAAATAATGGGGTTTTGCATTCTCCCCTCCTTCAATAAATTTCATTCTCAAAATTTTAAAATTTTCTTCGAAAATAAAATGTTAAAAATATAAAAATACCTTTGTGGAAAATGCACATCAGAAATTGGGTTAATGAAATTTAGTCTTGATAAGAGGAATAGAGAAATGAAAAAGTCACCACCAAATTATGATCTCAATTAGGAGAACATTGGTGGAAATTAGGGATGCATAATTGGAGGTAAAACAAAAATATTTCTATAGAGTTATTGGGGTCATCAATCACAAACAATTTTAAAATTGATGTCTTTAATGCCTTCAATCTATGATGATTTAAGATATCATTTGTTCAACAAAACATAAGGTATTAGGATAACACATTTTTGGTTTTAAGATCTATTCCCAAAATTTTAAGAATTAATTTCTTCATAGAATAAGAAGAAAAAATATACATGACAAGTAGATTTTCATCCTTCAACTAATTCCTACCACAAACTAAGCTTTCACTCAAAAAGATAAGAGAATTCAAAAATATTCTATTTATCCTAATCTTATAGGGTTCCAAAAATAATGAATTTATAATTCCTTTGTCAGAACATTTAAAAAACTACATTATAGAAACTAAGAGATCATATAGGATAGTGGTAGGTGATGTACACTTTTCGCCCTTCAGTTGCAGGTTCAAGTCTCGCGGCCTTACCGGATGCGACGGGTTGTCGCCCGACCTCCGGGTTGTCTTTTTTATGACAATCCAAAAATAATCTTAAGAAATGTTTCAAACTTAACAATATTATCCAATTTCAATCATAATCTATTCCATCCTTTATACTTATCCACAATACTTTTTTCCAAACTCACAGTCCAAAATTTATAAGGAATGTCATATAATATTCATGTGAATTTCTTCATCGTGTATTCTCTTAAAATTTGGTAATAAAATGAATTTATAGAAAACCATCTTTGAATATGTATGTACTACCTTATTCCTTCTGTAAATCATATAATACTGGATATACTCTTTAAATCCAAAAATGTTGTAATCACCAACAATGATGGAATAAAAAACTATTAATTACTTCCAAGGTAGTAAATAATATTCAATATAATTTATCCAAATAAATCATCTCTTATTCCAAAATCAATACCAAATTATCAGGACTATATTAAAGTTTATCTTTCCTTCAAACATTTATTTTCCAAAATGTATAACATGCTATTGAGTCACTTTTCTTGGTACCACACAATCTCATATCCTTAATGAAATAGTACTACAGTACGACCCTTACTTATTTCCATAATTCATATAACCAGTACATTGTTGATACAACACTCAAATGACATAATTATTTAATAAAAACAAAAGAAAACTAGTAATTCATCTTCATCAATGGTAGTGTCAAAACATGATTATTATCTAATAGCATCATTTGTGGTATACTCTGATTATTGGGGAATTGATTCACGTAGTGTCCCAACTCCTTATAGATGAAGAATTGTACATTTGAAACCTTTTTCTTACCCTTTCAATCATTTACTTAGTGTCCTTTTTCTCCTCACTTATAACAAACTCCCATTCCCTTCAAAAAATTTCCTAGGTGATTCTTTCCACAGTTATCACATGTGGGAAATCCTTCTTTCCCTTATTCCCTTTATCCATTTTTCTCTCTACCATCCTTTTCACCTCTGGCGTCCCTTCAAATCCATAGGACTTAGATAATTATTTACATATCTCATTAACACATGATATTATTTCTTCAAATGATGATAATACAAGGGAGACTATTTCCATTTTAAATTTTGGCTTAATACCATGAAATATATGATCATTTTTACTCTTTGGATCATGCGTATTGTTGGATTTTTCATTCCATCTACTGGGTGCCATTTCTAAACAATGGCATACACTAGGTTAGTTTATGAATCGCAATGCATAATTTAAAACATGTAAAATACCTATCCTAAATTTAAAAGATTATAAATATAATCAATAATAATAAAAAATGTTTTCTTGGAGGAATTATTTACTCTTAAATCATTCATAATCTCTTTTAAAGAAAATGTGAATTATCCTAAGAATATCCCCCAGGAGTGTCATAACAAAGAGTACAGTAAGGCTCGTTGTCGTGTACCAGGATACACTGGGTCAAGCTCGAAACTCCTTGTCTGAGTTTTCACTCCAAGGTACATCTGTGCCAGAGACACCTCTACCCGCTCATATCCAGACAGGGATGTATTTCTTGAAAAATTCAAAAAATCCCTACATTACCAAAATTATAGTATGTCCTTCTTTACTAATCCTCAAAGTCTCTCTTAGGGTAATGTTCTCTAATAAGAGATTTTCTAAATCTAGTTTCCAAGGTTATTATTAAAGTTCCTCTGATACCAATTGTAACTCCCTGACCCCAGAAGATTTGATCTAGAGAATTATTTTAATACATATACATTATTACAAGGAATCATGTCCCGAAGGACTGATCAGTTTAGAAGACTTGGAAAAATAGATTATATATATGAATGTTACATTACACTTTCTAACATAAAACAACATAAATAATATGTTGAGAATGCAATTATTCCCCTAGATTAACCCTGTATATCAAATATAATACACTTCTTGGAATCCTAGGAAAAAAACATAAGAAATGGGTGACCTCAAATTCTCATTAAGGGAAAATAATTTTTCGGAAGATATAAACTTTTAAGAAAAGATGTATAATAAAAACATAAATCTTTTAAACTGAAAAATTGAAAATAATATAGAAAAAATAAATCAAACATCACCATATAAACATGAACATGGATATTCTACTAGTATAATAATCACATGTAATAACTAATTTCATAATGATGGAATGCCTATTGTCAGACATCATTACAAAATAGTCAAGGCCTCGTGCCAAGACTAAAAATTATATTTCTTCCAAGTCCTTGTTTCAAGACACTAGTTTTTCTCATGATACCTAATGATTCATCAAGGAGCTATAGCGGGCTCCACCCATCACTTACTAAGTCCACTTCATTCCTCATATGAAAATGTTGAAACATAACATAATCATTCCAATTAAAACTAGCATACCAAATTTCAATACTTCAACCATAAACCATGAAGGGTATAAAAATGCCACATCCACTTTCAAACATATCATAACTCATTCAATACAATATGGATGACTGTATTATAATAAATCAACCTCAATAAAGAATAATATCCTATAAAGGATGTTTATATCGTTGAAAATGATCAGTAAAACTCATTTAGTGAAATACCCCATTCCATGAAATCATTTAAAATTCACACAATTTTTAAAGGAAGAAATTTAAAAAATATTTTTGAATCAAAGTGTCACATTCCACTTTGAAACATTTTAAAATAATTAAAATTTTAAAACATTCATGTCCATATAAATAAATCCTTAAAACCATTTTGAAAACAAGGACATTGAGGAGAATGATTTATAAGAATAAATATTTAAAACATTTAAAATCATGTTTTAGTTAAATATTACCTTAAAAAGAATACTTTTGAAAATTATTTTATGAAACATCGTGATGGATAATATATATTTCCTAGAAAATACTTACACATAAACAATCTCGGATAATAATGAGATTGAGGAATTAACCCTTACCTTGTGCTTTTCCTTGGTCAAGGGTACGTTAACCTCCTCTATAATAGTTAAATCATTGTTATTAAATTATAAAATAACCACATACATAAATATGGTATCATATATGATCTTCTAATATTTTTTTTGATAATATTTTAGTAGTATCATTGTTTTAGGTGTTAACTAATTTTTTTTCCTTTATATGTTTTGTTACATAAGTCAAGTTTATTATGGATATGTTGTATTTTATTCATATACATAATGATATAATATTCATAAATACTATTTTTAACAATCAAATGAAAATTACTCATGAATGGTTACGATGGGGAAATAATCTTATCGCGTTCATTGAAACGGTAATCCGTACGTACGCACAAACGCTACACCTATTTCATTTTTTATTTTCAAATGAATGAAAACTAAATGATAAAAATGTATATTTTTATTACGTATAATATAATATTTTATGTATGTTATGTATTTTTATTAACACTATCCTTTATAAGTTCCATGTATGCTATGAACGAGTCATATCACTTGGAGGGGGAGGTAGTCTGCACTTCCTAAAATGAAATTATCGTATATATACAACATGAAAAGAATAAAGGTATGATATAAAAGAAAATTAGATAAGATTATAGATAAAATTAATATCATAAATATCATATATAATTACAGTTCCATCATAATAGCCACCATAAGGGGTAGTAGTAGAGATTGAACAATCATCATTTCGTGAGGCAGTAGTTTGTCGTCCACTGAAATATTATGTTCTATACCCATTAGATGGAGGTGTGTGTAAGGGTAATTAAAATAATTCTCATAAAAAAAATAGAATATTGAGGATACTGGTTTTTTTATAAAATAAATTAATAAAGAGAGTTTATGTGGTTGGAGAAGTAAAATAAAATAAAATAACTTGAGAGGACATGTTACCTTTAAATTGGGTAACTCCCTTTAGTTTGAACCAAAAGCCTTCAATTAAGTTCCTCCTAGCTAAGGTAAGGCTTCTAGGAGAAATAGAGGGATGTAAAGAGATTAATTGGGCAGAGGTTGGATGATACAAGGGGTTTGAGATGTGTGAAAATGGGTTAGAGGTGAGGGCTTTTTATAAGGGGGAGGAGGGGATCTTTAGAATTTTTTGAAAATATTTTTTTATTATATAATTATTATAGGTTTTTTAGGGTCCAAAAATCATTAAAGTAAAAGTTAAATGACTCATTTTGGAAATCAAATCATCTAATAAAAATTTTATAGGATTTTGATTCTATTTAAATTTTTATAATCAAATTTTTATAAATCATTCATTAATTAAGAAAACACTACATCATTATTGTGTCATATATAATTTTATTTATTTGATGTCTAAAAATTATAAAAAAATACGTTGATGTTAGAAATATTTTTATCTTTCAAATGAATATTTATAGTCTAAATTATAACTCATATAACCCCATGTAAAAAAAAATTTACTAAAAGATATATGTCTATGTCATTTTTTGTCTTTACTTTAAATTAATTAATATAAAGTGTCATTATCACCCTCAAGTTTCTCCATGGGATCCCAAAATCAACCCAAGGATGATCATGGTTGGCCATGTATCAACCAGTAGGAATAAGACACATGTTAGGGTAATTTAATATTATCGTTATAATATTTGTTTACCCTTATTTACCGTATTTACCCTTTAACCATGTTAAATAAAATATTTACTGAAGTAAATATTCATAATCTCTAAAAATAAAAGTTACTTATTTAAACAACGTGGACCTCATTATTGAAAATATGGAATCCATTTTCCAAATTCAAAACACAGAAGTGGTAGAAATTAATTTAAAATTAATTCCCATTTTCCAAACAAAAAACAAGTCTTTAAAAAATAAAAACTATCAAAAGATTGACACTTGTTTATATCCCGTATAAATGTGAAATTACATCCAATGACATAAATTATATTAAATGATAAAAATATAATCTAATGATACTTTAAAACCACTCAAATGTATAATTTAACACTATAAATTATTTCAATTAAAAAAGTTGTTTTCAATTAAAATTTAGTATTTTTCACAATTCATCAAAATATAAAAGTTATCCGAAATGTACCAAAAATTTATCCAAAATAAATATTTTTGTACAGCTTCTAAAGGATAATTTTATTTTATTTAATTTAATATATAAAAGTGTCAAATATTGGTTTTAAAAAAGGTTCTCCATTATAAGGCGGTAAAATTTAATTTTTTGAAAAATACTTCTTTTATCTTAAAAAATGATTTTGTTCTTATATTATGTCTAAGAAACACATGGATATTATACTAGTCAAACAATCACATGTAATAACTAATTTCATAATGACGAAATGCCTAACATCATATATCATTACCACATAGTCAAGGCCTCATGCCAAGACTATAGATAAAAATTTTGTCACGGCCTTGTTCCAAGAGATTAGTTTGTCTCATGAGACCAACCGATGTATCGAGGAGATATAATAGGATCCACCCATCACTCATTAATTCCACTGTATTACTCATATAAAAATGTGGAAACATAACATAAACATTCGTATTAAAACTTCCATAAGAAATGTAAATACTTCAACCATAAACTGTGAAGGGTATAAAAATAGTACATCCACAGTCAAACATATCATAACTCATTCAATACAATATGGAAGATTGTATTATAATAAATCAACCTTAATCAAGAATAATATCCAGTATAATATGTTGATATAGTTGAAAATGATCAGTAAAACTCTTTGACTGAAATACCCCTTTTCATGAAATCATTTAAAAGTCACACAATTTTTAAAGGAAGAAATTTAAAATATATTTTTGAATCAAAGTGTACCACACCACTTTGAAAATTTTTAAAGGAATAAACATTTTAAAATATTCATGTCCATATAAATAAATCCTTAAAACCATTTTTAATACAAAGACATTAATGAGAAAGATTTATAATAATAAATATTTAAAACATTTAAATTTTTTTAAGTTAAAGTGTACCTTAAAAAGAATACTTTTTAAAACTCTTTTATGAAACATAGAGTGGGATAATAAATCTTTTCAAGAAAATACTTACACATAAACAATCTTGGATAATAATGATATTGAAGAATTAATCTTTACCTTGTAATTTTCCTTGGTTGAGGGTACGTTGACCTCCTGTATAATATTTAAATCATTGTTATTAAATTATACAAAAACCACATACATAAATATGATATTATATATGATAAACTAAATATTTCTTTTTAATATTATTTTAGTAGTATCATAGTTTTGGGTGCTAACTGATTCGTTTTCCTTTATATTTTTTATTACATAAGTCAGGTTTGTTGTGAATATGATGTATTTTATTCATATTCATAATGATATAATGTTCTTGAATATTATTTTTTTTAATCAAATGAAAATTATTCTTTAATAGTTATGATGGGGAAATAATCTCATCACGTTCGTGGAGACGGTAATCCGTACGTACGCACGAACCCTATATCCATTTCATTTTTTTATTTTAAATGGAAATAAAACCAAATGATACATAGAAATATTATTATTAAATATAATATAATATTTTATATACGTTATGTAATTTCATTAACATCATCCTATATGTGTTCCATGTGTGGTATGAACGAGTCATATCACTTTGAGGGGGCGGTAGTCCTCACTTCCTCAAATGAAATTATCGTATTTATACAACATTAAAAGTATAAAGGTATACTATAAAGGAGAATTAAAGAAGATTATAGACAAAATAAATATCATAAATATCATATATAAATACAATTCCATCAAAATGGCCACTATACGAGGTGGTAGTAGAAGATTGAAGAATCATTGCTTCTTGAGGCAGTAGTTCGTGTTTCACAGAAACATTATGTTCCATACCCATTAGATGGAGGTGTGTGTAAGTGTAGTTAAAATAATTCTCATAACAAAAACCTAGTATATTGAGGATATTTTTGTTTTTATAAAATCTAGGAATAAATAGAGGTTAGTGTGTTAGAGAAGTAAAATAAAATAAAAGAACTTAAGTGAATATGTTACCTTTCAATCAGGTAACTCCCTTTAGTTTGAATAAAAATGCTTCCTTAAAGTTCCTTAGTCCTAAGGTTAGGCTTCTAGGATGAATATAGGGATACATGGAGCTTAATTGGGAAAAATTTGTATGATCCAATGGGAATGAGAGGTGTGAGCAATGGGTAAGAGTTGGAGGCTCTTTATAAAGGGAAGGAGGGACTCTTTAGGAATGCTTGAAAATATTATTTTATTATTTAATAATTTTAGGTTTATAAAGGTCCAAAACACATTAAAGTCTAATATATTATGTCTCGTGTTCTAAATAAAATTATACAATAATAATTGGACAGGTTTTGATATTGTTTTAATTTTTATAATCTCATTTATTTAAAACATTCAACAATGAGGTAAACACTGCATCATTATTGTGTCATAAATAATTTTATTTATTAGATGTCTAAAAATTATAAAAAAATACAATGATGTAGGAAATATTTTTATATTTAAAATTAATAATTATATTTTAAAAGATAACTTATATTACCCCATGTAAAAATCGTTTTACCAAAAGATATATGTTTATGTCATATTTGTCTTTACTTTAAATTAATTAATATAATGGTTATAACAACTATAAAGTGCCTCCATGGGGTCCCAAAATCTACCCAAGTATGACCATGTTTGGACATGTATCAACCAATAGCAATAGGACACATGTTAGGGTATTTTCATATTATTATAATAATATGTGTTTACCCTTATTTAACAGATTTACCCTTTAACCATGGTAAATAAAATATTTACTTAAGTATTCATAATGTCTAAAAATAAAATTTACCTATTTACACAATTTGTACCTCCTTGTTCCAAATATGGAATCCATTTTTCCAAATTCAAAACACATAAGTGGTAGAAATTAATTTAAAATTAATTCTCATTGTCAGAACAAAAAGCATGTTTTTAAGAAATAATAACTATCCAAATATTGACACTTGTTTATGTCGATTTTAAAAGTGAAATTACATCCAATGACTTAAATTATATTAAATTATAAAAATATAATCTAATTATACTTTAAAATAACCAAAATATAGAATTTAACACTATAAATTATTTCGATTAACAAAGTTGTTTTCAATTAAAATTTATTATTTTTAACTATTCATAAAAATATAAATGTTATTAGAAAAGTACAAAAAATATATCCAAACTAAATTTTTATGTCTTGATTATAAAGAAAAATTTAATTTAATTAAATTAAATATATAAAAGTGTCAAATATTTTTTTTAAAGGTTCTCCATTAAAAGGCGGTAAAATTTCATATTTTGTAAAATACTTTTTTAATCTGAAAAAAATGAATTTGTTCGTATATTATGTCTAATAAACACATAATATGGATTCTAAAATTATATGGAGTATGTAAAATTCAAAATTCAGTTATTACTATTCCTAACCGCTTTTTGAACAGTTGGTTTGATAAGTCGTGGTGCGCTCGAAATCAGTATTGTGTGTAGCGAAAATTATTGAATTACTTTGAAGAGATAACATACTATGAAATCTTTGGCTCTTAAATCCACTACACCTTGAAGGCTACATTTGGGCATAAATTCTTCCAATGAAGCCATTTTGTTTAAACCAAAATTAGTTAACCAATTTTAAGGTAATGTTTTCCAAATATCTCTTTTCATTCATTTCCTTGTACACTTCTTATACTATTCTTATTCCATGATTACATAACAGAAAATATATTATAAATATAATATGATTTTTTATGTTATGGTTTCTACCTAATATTACACACACCTCTATCCTATGGGTAACGAACATATTGTTTCTGTCTATGGAAAACTACAGCCTCAAGAAATTATGATTGATTATTTTTCCTTTACCACCTCTCATAGAGGCCATTATGATGGAAAATATGTTTATATATTAAATATATGATATTTTTAATTACTTTATTATTATTTAAATTTTATTTACAACATACATTTATGTTTTCCATCAAGTGTAAATATTATAATTTTGTTTGAGGATGTATAGAATACCACCCCCTCAAAATGATGTGACTCGTTCGTGCCATAGATGGAATCTAAATATGATGGTGTTAATAAATATATGTAACATATATAAAATATTTATTATACTAGAATTATAATATTCATATTTAATTATCTTTTATTTTATATAATACTACATCAAAATGAAAGTATTGTTCATGTGTACATACGGCCTGCCATCTCCATGAATGGTGCATTTCATTTCTTATCTCCAGACATTATAGATTATTATAAATACATATGTACTTAATATATTAGATAATTAAGTAAAGGGTTATATTTTGGAGAATATCAAATCATGATCTATTTAATTGGAAAATCAAATAACTAGTTAAAACATACTTGAGAAATCTAGGGTGTATTAAATTATTATTATTATTAAATTTACGAGTATTTAAATATCAATTATATTATATTTATTTCATGGTGTTAAAATTTCAAATGCTACCAAATTGGTAAGATAGTTTTCTCTCAATTTTCCTTCTTTAGGACTGTTGTTTTATTATGCACCTAAGATATTTTTTGAGGTGAATATACATCCATTTTATATGTTATATATTGAATCAAATTAATTTGATTATATTTTATTATTAATTTAATTTTACTTTCTTACATGGGTATTATAGTAAAATTTACTAATTGATAATTGTGTATTGAAAAAATATCATCACTTTTAAAGAATTTGTATGAAAATGCTTTCTTTGTTGAAATATTATAATCCATCTCTCAATAACATTCATGAATTATCTTATACTCTAGTTAATAATGATATATAAATTAATTGGTTTCGTTTTTCTACTGTTTGGTACATAATATATTTAAGAAAGGCTTTTAATGAAAGCCTGAATTTACCCTCTATTCGGTTGAAAATATATATTCCTTCAAAACCATGTTTTCTAAAAAGAGTATCCATGAATATTATACCATTCTCCTATAATATTAAAATAAAATTTTCTGTCTTTATTAATTTTACCAATGTTTTCAAAGTAATACTCTTGTCACTTTCCAAAAATTTAATTTTTCTAATATTTTACAATGTAAAAGGAATTAGTTTCTTACCTCATATGACATGTATGGATTTACCCATCATCATTTCTATAAAGATTCATTTGTATATTTAGAAGGTTAATTTTTCAGAATTTTTTTAAATAATTTTCAAATAAGTGGTTTTAAAAAAAATCATTGTTTATTTATAATTTTTCAAAATATTTTTCAAGTAAATCATTTTTTTAAAGGTTTTAAATATTATTTTATAAATTTTTATGGAAATGGATTTCAAAATATTTCCAATCTTATTTTATAAGTTTGCAAGGATTTTTTTTTCAAAATCGTCTAAATATTATTTTAGAAGTTTTCAAGGGAAAATGTTTTCAAAATGATTTCATGCCTTATTTATACATTTCAAAATTATTTCCAAAGGAAATTATTTTCAAAAGGTTTTATGTTTTAAAGATAATTATTTAAAGAAGAAATGATATTTTCATCAAGACATTTTTTAAAATTATATTTCCGAGTGATTTTCCATCTAAGATGGCATCCATTGATGTCACTCATTCCCTTCTAGGAAATAATCCAAAGGTTTCATTCGTATTCTTTATTGAATGGTTTAGTTTTGGATGGAATGATGGTTATGAATGCAGTTTCTCTTTCATAGGTTATATGCATTTGAAACCCACTTCTTTTCACAGGTTATGCTTATGATGAAATGATAATGAAACCTATCTTTTTTCATAGGTTATGATATGATGACATGTTTATAATACCCATTTTATTTCATGGGTCATAACAGGACTATATATGATCTTGTGGGACATGTATGTATGATTTCATAATTAGATGGGTGGGACTTATATCTTCCTTCAATGCATTGGGTCCTGATAAATGTTTTACGAGCTAGAGGGGTACAAGGGATAGAATATCATCTTGAAATAATAGGGTACATAGGAGGAAATCCAAATCCCAAAACTAGAGGGTACGTGAGAGGACATCCCAAGCCTGAAATAAGAGGGTACACATGAGGACATCCCAATCCCAAAACAAGAGGGTTCATAGGAGGGAATCACAAACCCTAAGTATGTACACGGGTGATTAACCTAAGTCTAATATGATACAATGTCCTTGGTAGACCTCCTTGACATAAGGATTTTATATTCTTATGTTTCTTCCAAAATTCCATGTTTTATTCCTATGTTATTCTTACATGACATATTCTCTTAATTATATTATAATTTATTCCTTATGAACTACCAATATTTATTATTATCTTTAATATGCATGGTATGATCATAAAATTTTATTCTCAAGTTATATATCCTTTATTCATGTTATGCTTATTCATTTCCTTTATTTTCCATTATTGTGCATCTGAGCTAAACCATTCTTATGTTTCCTTTCCTCAGATTATAAAGAAAGGTTTTTGGTATAAGTACTAAATGTGGAGATCCTTATAAGAGATGTTGAAGATCCTTCACTAGGATAGAATATTTTGTTTACATGTTTCCAAAGACACAAAACTATTTTGGTTTTTTGGAATTTATTTTTGTAATGTATAGAATATTCATCTAAAATTATTTAATATCCACATATGTTAAGACTGTGTAACTATAATTAAAGTTAAAGTAAAGTTTTAGTAAACCTTTGGAAACTAGTATTATAAATCCTTAGTGATATCCCTATGGATATTTATAATAAAATGTACATGGATGTCTCTACGAGTAAGTTTAAGGATAAGGAAAAGTATATGACATATCCTTCAATTTTAGTAATGGATAGAGAGAGTGGTTTCCTTGAAATAAATCCATGTCTAGATAATAATTGTTTGTGTTTCTCTGGAAGAGATGTACCTAGGAGTAAAAACTCTGACAAGAAGTTTCAGGCCGGATTCGAGGTAATCTAGTACATGAAAAAAGGCTTTGCTGCACACCTGGTTTTACACTCCTAGGGGATATGTTTTTGAAATTCACAAACTCTTCACAAAATATTATGATTTATTTTAAGAGAATATGACTATTAATAACCTAGGATAAACCAAAGTTTCCATAGATTATGGATGGTGTCATAATTTAGACTTTATATAATTAATATTTAATGGTTATGTGGTTTTCTTCTATGATATGTGTTTCTCACCCCCTTTATTTCTAGTTTTAGTTATTAGGGAGAACTAGAAGGAAAATAGTTAATAATGAATCTTTCATATGTGCAATGTATGGGCCTTATGAAAATATATTTCCCAAGAGTAAATCTAATAAATAGAATAAGGAAGTTGGTATTAGTATTGGTTATACATATAAATATAAAGAGACTGCAAATTACATGTGAAAGGCATGTGATGTTCTTCCAGTATTTTTTACATTAATCATAAGAAGAATGATTTGATTGACGTTGATGAACCATAAGATAGAATTCATATATTCTAGAAATAATTTATTAGAGAATAAATTGATGAATCATGAGTAATGGTTTAATAATAAGGTTGGATGAATGAAGTACCTGTGTATTGGAATTCAAAGATTATGTTATATGAATCATGAAATATATATTTATTTTCAGTTTAATTTTTAATCACTGATTTAAAAGGATTTGTTTTATGATCATGATGTCATAGAAAAGTGATATTTTTTTAAATTAAAGGTAACCCTTAATGTGACCAAGATGTTGAAAAAATTGTGATTCAATTGGATAAAGAGATTATTGATTTGGGTAAAGTAAAACAGATAGTACAAATTACCTCAGAACTGATAAAGGATATATTGAAAAGGTATCCTATATTATCATGGATGAAGTTTAAAACTTCATAGATTTATGAAATATATATAGTAACATTTGGAATAAGGAATAATGCATGTTTTTAATAAGTATTTATGGTAATTAAATTCATTACTATGTTTGAGGTAAATATACGATAAGGATATTCACATGTATGGAATGTAACAACCATAAGCTAATTTGTGGCATATGAGGATCAATTTTAAATTGATTTATTTTAATAATTTATAAATTTTTGTATTATCATCATTAAAAATGGTTATAAGGTTAAATATTTATGGGATGTTTAAGTTAAATTTTAAATGATGTTTGTGAGATTAAAGTGTTATCTCAACATATGGGTATTTAGAAATCGTGGATAACCTGCTCATACAATCAAGTGTTTATGGTAACTTAAGAGATATGGGATGACTTATCATCGATTTCATGATTTGTTAGTGCTTTAAGAATGAAATAATCACCTTATTGTTTGAAGAAAGTGGTAAAGTGGAAATGGTCCATGACATGACTAGAGGGTGAGATTTTACTTATGAAAGAGAATGAAATCATGAAAGTATAACTTTAAATGAAAATTATTCAACCTTGGGGAAATGATTTTGAAACAAAAAAAAGCATACACAAGTACCTTAATTTCTAATTAATCAAGTGATACCTTGTATAATAACAGATTTATGGATTTATAATTTTTAACTTTATCCTGACTAAGTCCTCTATCACTCTCTATCAGAACATGATAGTTATATTTCTCTTCCATATCCATGTTTTAACTTTCCACCTATGTTATCCTATGTGGAATCCTATTTATATGTTACTTTAGGTAACCATTATGCTTCTAACTTCTCATTTTAAAATTATGTTTTAGTATTCATTTTTATGATGTGGGATTCTGTTAAAGGGACTTTCAAATATAAATCCTTTCATAACCCACACGAATTTTGAGGGTGAAATTCATTTTAAGGGGGGTAGATTGTAACACCCCAATTTTTTGTGAACTATTTTTTTCAAATAATTTAATTTTCATTGGATTATTGTACTGAACTAAGTAAAACCTCCCTTTCACATGAAACCAATTTTTCAAGTGCTTCATGACACCTACTTGGCTTGCATTACACACAACAATGACTTGGTGTCTGTAACATGCAACACCAATTGTAAAGGGAATATAATAACCCAATACATAAAAATATACTAACCATATTAAATAAATATAATATATTCTATGGATTGTTATGAAAACCACACATAGTTAGCCTACAATAAATGAAAGAGAAACTTTCTTCAATAGCTTACACCACACGCAAGACTAGATATTACAAGACAATGATATATTATTAATACATTATTATTTAAGATAATAAGTTATAACATAGACATTAAATTTTTAGTTTTGAATAATATTAACTAAATTATGAAAATTTATTGTTAATATAAATATAAAATTAATTCAGTGGATTCCAATTAATTATAATTGAAACTAAGAACCAAATGAATATAAAAAAGAAATATTATTTTTTTTCAAGCTTCCAAAGGGGTTTTGTCTTGATAAAATAAAATAATAAACATTATTTATTTATTTTATTGAAATATATATGTTAAATATTCAATCAAATATTTTTTATTTTCGTCCATTTGTTTTGACATGCATAATATGAGAACAAACCCAATTTCACACATAAAAATCAATATATTGATAAAGCTGAATTTACCACGTTTTAATGGTGACCCCATTTTAAATAAATTTTTTTACCTTTTTATAAATTTAATATGTCAAAATAAACTTCATATTTGTAATTGAAACATAAATATAATCTTCTGGTGATGTTTTGGTATTTTTCTATGAGGATACTTTTTTTATAGAATAGAGAAGAATACAGAATATTTGTTCAAAACTGCTTTTTCCACTAATTTATTTATAAGGATGTATTATTATTTATATTGTATTTAAATTTTAATTAAATCATATTTTTATCAATTAATACAATTTAGTTTATTGGAATCAATTTCAACTTCAAATAGACTAGAAAAATATAGAAAACTTTCGAATGCTTTTATATTAAAAACTAGCATTGTTGTGCTGCCTACGGGATGAATTATAAATTAATTTCTACCACTTCAGTGATTGGAATTTGGAAAAAATGGATTCCTAATTCGGAATTAAAATAATTTATAATTTATAAAAAGAAAAACTTTTTTTACCAAAAATATTAATGAAAGTGATTAAAATTAATTATAACGATTAAGGTTAAATTAAGCATAATAAGGGACAAAACCTTAACCTTAGGGCCCAAAATGACCTATACACTTGTCCAAGAGATATTTTTTGGATAAATATACACCATATCCTCCCATTTTTATAATTTTTACCACTATTATATCCACTTTCAATGTGAAAAATGTGTATGGAATTCCTTTCTCAAAATATTACAAGAGTTCCACTCCACCTCCACGATAAAAGGCCACCACTTCTCCCGCCTCCTCACTCCTCTCAAAACACTAAGGTTCAGTCATTATTTGACCAAATAGTTTCCAAAAATCCACCCCCTATATCTTGAATTATCACTTTTGTAATAAATCCTTCCATGTAATACCTTTGGTATAAAATAAAAGGGTTTACCCAATTTTAAGGTAACATTTTCCAATAATCTTTTTTCATTTGTTTGCTTCTCCAATCCATGTAAACATATTATTCCATGTTTAAATAACAAAAACAGTGTCCTAAATATACTAGGATTTTTTTATTTCTACCTACACTTACACACACCTCCATCTAATGGGTAACAGGCATATTGTTTCTGTGTATGGATAATTACTACCTCATGAAACAATGATTGTTCATTTTTCCTTTACCAAATATTATGGTAGAAATTATAATGGAAAATATTTTTATATATGATATATATGATATTTATAATTTATTTATACTTCATTAGTTTTTATTTATAACATATCTATATTCTTTACTTCTTGTGTAAACACGATAATTTCATTTGAGAAAGTGTGGACTATCGTCTTCTCAAAGCGATGTGAATCATTCATGCCATACATAGAATATAAAAAGGATGGTATTAATAAAAATATTTAACATATATAAATTGATATTATTATGTAATTATAATACCAATATATCATTTAATTTTAATTATTTTAATACAATAAATAAATTAAAGTAGTGTTTATGTATACAAAAGGACAACCGTCTCCATGAAAGATGCATTTCATTTCATTTATCCAAACATTATAGATTATTATAAATACATATATACTGAATATATAATATAATTAATACATTTTTTACATTGTTTAGATGATTAAATTATGATATATGTAATAGGATAAGTAAATAACATGTCAAATCATACATGATAAAACTAGGAAATTAAAACCCAAAATAGTGAAAATAAAGAAAGATTATTGACAAACAGGTAATAAGACGTTATAAGAAGATGATATATAATATTAAAAAAATTATTATGGTTATTTTATAAGTTTTTGAAATATTTTAAACCACTATATAAGATGATAAAGACCACACACAAAAATGAAGGTTTAGGTAATAGGATTTAATCTCACTTTTTATTTCCGTCAGATACATGATTTATTCACCACCCATTACTTTAATGTGGTTTGTATACTACCCATGTATGTATTAAATGATTCTTATACATAAATTTATGGGTATTTAAATATCAATTTTATGATTTTTATTTCATGGGTTTAATGTTTCAAAAGCTACAAAATTTGTAAGATAATTTTGTCACGATTTTCCTTCTTCAAGACACATGTTTTATTATGCACCTAATTATTTTTCAAGGTATATATTCTTCCATTTAACTTTTTATATGTTGTATATGATTCATTTAAAGATATTTTATGCCTAATTTAATTTAAATTTCTTACATGTGGGTATGGTTCAAATTTACTTAGGGATAAGAGTTTACTGAAACAATCTCATTACTTTTTGAGATTTTTTATGATTATGATTCCTTTATTGAAATACTATAATCTGTCTCTCAAGAACATTATAGAATTATCTTATTCACAAGTTATTAATGATATGATAATTTATTGGTGTCATTTTTATACTCTTTGGTACATAATAATGTTTAGCAATTGTTTTTAAGAAAGCCTGACTTTGCCCTCTACTGGATCAGAAATCTGTATTCCTTCAAAATCATGTTTTCTAAAAATGTTTTCCAAGAATACTGTACTATTATCCTATAATCATTGAAATAAATTCAACTATCTTTTTTTATTTTACTAATTTTTTCAATGGAGTCTTCTTATCAATTTCTAAACAAGGATTTTTTTTAATCTTTTACCATATAAAAATATTGTTCTTCTTACCTCATACAACATGTACATATTGACCCATAGTCATTTTTGTGAAGCTTCCTCTTCATGTTTGAAAGGTTAATTTTTAAGAAAATATTTTAAAAAAAATTATGAAATGGTTTTCCAAACATTTTCCTTATGTCTCTATAGGTTTTAAAAATATTTCTCAAGGAAAGTGTTTTTAATTTTTTTTGAAGATTCTTTTATAAATTTTTAAGGAAAATGGTTTTCCAAATATTTTCAAACTTATTTTAGAAGTTTTGAAAGAAATTTTTTTCAAAATATTTTATATATTCTTTGAGAATTTTTCAAAGAAATTTTTTTTCAAAATTATTTCAAGACTTATTTATAAGTTTTCAAATTATTTTCAAAGGAAATGGTTTCAAAAATGATTTATGTTTTAAGGATAATTTTTTAAAGAAGAAAGGATATTTTTTTCATGAAATGTTTTCAAAATATCCTTCCATGTTATTTTCTGTCTATGATGTAATCTGTTGATGTTACTCATTCAAATTTAGAAAATAATCTAATGGTTTATTTCATATTATTTCTTTAATGGTTTAGTATTTAATTGAATGATAATTATGACAGCCATTACTCATTCATGGGTTATATGGTCTTGAAACCGGCTTCTTTTCATGGGTTAGAATTATGATGAAATGGTAATGAAACCTATATTTCTCCAAAGGTTATGATATGATTACATGTTTATAATACCCCTTTCATTTCATGGGTTATGATATGAATATTTATGAACTTGTGGTGATTTTATGTATGATTTCATTATGATATGGGTGGGACCTATATCCCTCTTCAAAGGATTGGGTAATTATAATTTTTTTATGAGATAGAAGGGTACATGGGAGGGAATCCCATCTTGAAATAAGTTGGTACATAGGAGGACATCCCAATCCCAAAACAAGATGGTACATGAGAGGTCATCCCAAGCCCAAAACAAGAGGGTACATGGGAGGGCATCCTCATCCCAAAAGAAGAGGGTACACGGGAGGGAATCCCAGACCCGAAGAATGTATATGTGTGATTAACCCAAGACTAAAATGTTACAATGGCCTTTGTTGGAATTTTTTATATTGGGTTTTTATATTCTTACATTTTTTCCAAAATTACATGTTTTATTCCTATGTTATGATTTCGTGACTTATGTTATTAATTCTGTTATAATCCATGTATTATGAACTACCAATATTTATTTTGATCTCTAATATGAAAGGTATGGTCTTCAAATTTTATTCTCAAGTTCCATACCCTTTTTTCATGTTATTCGTATTTATTTCCTTTATTTTCCCTTACTGATCATATGATCTAACCCCTTATTATGTTTCATTTCCTTGGGTTATGAAGAAAGGTATTATATAGAAGTGAAAAACATGGGGATATTTATTGGAGATGTTAAATATATTTCAACAGGATATAAGATTTTGTTTCCATGTTTCCTAAAAAACTAAAATATTATAGTCCTTGGGTATGTATTATTGTAATGTACTGAATATTCATCTAAAAGTATTTAACATCTTTGTTTGTTAAGAATGGTTCTCTATAGTTGGTAATAAAATAACGATTTATTCAATGTTTAGAAAATAAAATCAGAAAATAATAGTGATATCCTATGTGGTATTTATATGAATATTTCTAGGGATGTCCTTAAGGATATGTCAAAGGATAAGGAAAAGTATACAAACATATCCTAGAATTGTGGTAATGGATAGAGTGAGTGGTTTTCTAGAAATGAATCCATGTATGGATACTAAAAGTGTACGTTTCTCTAGAACATGTGTACCTAGGATTAAAAACTCTTAAAATATGTTTTGGTCCTGACTCAAGGTAATCTATTACACAATATTAGGACTTGTGGGACGCCTGGTTTGACACTCCTAGGAGACATGCTTAGGAAATTCAAAAAATCTTTACAAACCATTATAAAATATATTTATAGAATATTACCATGAATAACCTATGATAAAACTTGTGTGTCATATATTAAGGAAGTTTTCATAATTTATACATCAAATAAGTGATTTTCATGGTTATGTGGTTTTCTGCTATGATATATGTTTCTCACCTTTTTCCTTATAGTTTTAGTCAATAGAGAAAATTTGAAGAAACATGTTTAACATTGAATCCTTCAGATATGGAAATCATAGGCCTTATGAAAATAAATTTCCCAATTGTAAATCTAATAAGGAGAACAAGAAAGGTGCTATGAGTGTTTGTTATACGTCTGAAGATAAAGAGACTGCAAACAACATGTGAAAGGCACGTGATGTTCTTCTAGTATTCTTTACATTAATCATAATAATCATGATTAGATTTATGTTGATAAACCTTAAGAAATGATTCATATATTATAAGAAAGAGGTATTAGAGAATTTTTTGATGAATCCAGAGTAATTGTTCAATAATAAAGTTGGATGAATGAAGTACTTTTGTATTAGAATTCAAAGATTATGCAATACGAATCCTACAATATTTAAGTATATTCATCATATGTTTTAATTAATTATTGAAAAAGATATTTTTTATAGAGATGATGACTTAGAAAAATAGATATTTTTATTAATTGAAGGTAACCCTTAATGTGGTCAATATTTTGAGAAAATTGTGTTTCAATTGGCTAAAGAGATGATTCATTTGGATAAAGTAAATTGGATAGCACTGACTACCTCAAAAATGATAAAGGATCTATTGAAAAAGTTGTTTATGTTATCATTAATGAATTTTAAAACTTCATGATTTATGAAATATATCTACTAACCTTTGGGATAAGGAATCATGCATGTTTTAAATAAGTATTTATGGTGATTTAGGTCATTACCATTTTTGAGTAGAATATACAATGAGGATATTCACATGTTTGGAATGCAACAACCAAGATATACTTTGCGATATATGGGGATCAATTTTAAACTGATTTAGGGTAATTATTTATAAATTTTGGTATTTTCATCACTCATAAAAGTTATAATTTTAACTATTCATGTGATGTTTATGTTAAATTTTAGATGGAGTTTGTGAGATTAAAGTGATATATCATTGTATGTGGATTTATGCATATTGAATAACCTGCTCTTACCATTTTTTGTTGATTGTAACTGAAGAGATATGGGATGAATTATCATAGATCTCGTGATCTGGTAGTGCTTCAGTAATGAAAAAATGACCTCCCTTTTTTAAGAAATAGGTAATGTAGAAATTGGTCAAGACTTGACTATAGGGTCAGTTTTCACTTATGAAAGAGAATGAAATCAAGTAAGTATAACTTAGAATGAAAATTATTTAACCATAGGTAAAGGATTTTGAAACCAAAATTATTATACAAGTACCTTCATTTATAATGAATCAAATGGTACCTTAGATAATCATAGATTAATGGCTTTCTAATTGTTAACTTTATCCGGACCAAGTTTTCTACCACTCTATCAGAACATGATAGTTATATTTCTCTTCCATATCCACGTTTTCACTTCCCACATATGTTATCCTATATGGAAAACTATTTATAAGTTAGTTTGGGTAACCACTATGTTTCAAGATTTTATTTTTAAATGTATGTTTTAGTATTCATTTTCATTATGTGGGATTCAATGAAAGGGACTTTAAAATGTAAAACCATTGATAACCCATAGAAATTTTGGGGGAGGAATTCATTTTAAGGGGTGTAGAATTTAACACCCCATGTTTTTGTGAAATATATATTTTTCAAATAAATTAATTTTCATTGAGGTATTATATTGAACTAAGTCAAGTATTCCTTTCAAATTACGCCAACTTGGAATGTGCTAACTGAATCATACTTGGATTGTGTGGTACGAAACACTGACTTGGCGTCCGTTACACAAAACACCAAGCGTGAAAGGGAATATAAGAACCAAAAAATTAAAAATATATTTAATATATTAAATAAATATAATATATTATATGGCTTGTTATGAAAACCACCCCTATTAATCATGTGTTACATGTAAATGAGACATTATTCGAAATCTTACACCACATGAAAGACATGATATTACAAGATAATGATATATAATTAAAACATTATTATTTAATATAATAAGATATAAAATAGCCATTAAATAATTATTTATTAATAATATTAACTAAATTATGAATATTTATTGTCAGTATACATATAAAATGAATTTATTTGTCACTGATTTATTATAAATGAAACTAAGAACCAAATGAATATAAAAAGAAATATTATTATTATTTTCATGCTTCCAAAGGGGGTTTTCTTGGTAAACTAAATTAATAACAATTAGTGTCTGATTTTATTGAAATGTATATGTTTCATATTCAATAAAATATTCATTATATTCATCTATTATGATTTATTGGAATAAGATGAGAACAAACTCAATTTCACACATTAAAACAAATATTTTTATTAATGTAAATTTACAGCCTTTTGATACTGTCCCCAATTTAAATAAAAATTTTGAACCTTTTATAAATTTAATATCTGAAAACAAACTTCATATTTTTAATATAAGAATAATTATTGTCTTATAGTGAATTTTTGGTATTTTCTTATGAGGATTACTTTTTTTAATGAACGGTAAAAAATACCAATTTTTTGTTCAAAACTTTTTTTTCATCTAATTTATTTATAAGGATAAATTATGATTTATATTTGTTTTAAAGATTAATTATATAATCTTTTTATCTATTAGTCCAATTTAGGTCATTGGATTCAATTTAAATATGAAATTGACTAAAAACATAGAAAATATTCGAATGTTTTTACATTAAAAACTTGCATTGTTGTCCCACCTACAGGATAGATTTTAAATTAATTTATGCTACCTCTATGATTAGAATTTTGAAAAATGGATTCCATATTTGGAATAATAATAATTTATAATTTATAATAAGACAATTTTTTTACCAAAAATATTAGTGAAGGTGATTAAAATTAATTACAATGATTAAGGATAACTTAATAATAATAAGGGAAGAACCCTTAACCTTAATGCCCAAAATGACCTAGAAACTTGTCTAAGAGATATTTTATGGGAATATTTGGACCCTATACTTACTCAGATATAATTTTTAACATTATTTTATCCAATTTCAATGTGAAAAATATGTATGGAATTCCTTTTTCAGAATATTACAAGAGTTCCACTCCTCCTCCGCGATAAAAGGCCACAACTTCTCCCACCTCCTCACACCTCTCAAAACACTAAACTTCAGAAATTATCTAACAAAATAGCTTCCCAAAATCCATCACATAGTCCTTTAATCCTCCCTTTATAAATAAACCCTTTCAAGGAATACCTTTGGTATAAACCAAAAGGACTTACCTGATTTATTTTAACATTTTCCAATGATCTCTTTTCTTTAATTTGCTTCTCCACGCCCTATATTATTTGGATTCCATGATTAAATAACAAAACAAATTATCCTAAATATACTAGGATTTTTTTTATTTCTATAAAAACATACTCACACCTCTATCTAATGGGTCACAAACAAATTGTTTCAGTGTATGGAGAACCAGTGCTTCATAAAACAATGATTATTCATTTTTCCTTTACCACCTATCATGGTATAAATTATGATGGACACTCTATTTATATATAAAATATATGATATTTATAATATTTTTAGGATTAATTAATTTTTATTTAGAATATATCTTTGTTCTTTCCTTCTTTTTTAAATATGATTATTTCATTTGAGGAAGTGTGGACTACCATCCCCTTAAAGCGAAGTGTCTCATTTATTCCATACAATGAATGTAAAAAAGGATAGTATTAATAAAACAATGTAATATATATAAAATAGATATTATACTCGAATTATAATAAAAATATATCATTTAATTTAAAATATTTTAAGACCACAAAGAAATGAAAGTAGTGTTCATTAGAACATATGGATGACTGTCTCCATGAAAGGTGCATTTCATTTCTTATCTCAAAACATTGTAGATTATTATAAATACATATATAATAAATATATAAGATAATTAATATGTGTTTTAATTTATTGAGATGATTAAATCTTGATCTAAGTAATAGGATATGAAAATAAACAGTTAAAACATACTTGAGATAACTAGGCAATTAACACCCAAAATAGTGAAAATAAAGAAAGATTGTTAACAAACTGGTAATAAGATGTTATAAGAAAATGATAAATAATATTAAAAAAATTATTATGTTTTTGGTATAAGTTAGTAACATAATTAAAACCACTATAAAGGAGGATAAATACCACACAAATAATGAAGGTTTAGGTAAGGGGATTTCATCTCACTCATTATTTTCATGAGATACATGATTTATTCACCACTAATTCCTTTTATGTGTTGTGTATAATTCCCATGTAGGTATTCAATGATTATTATACATAAATTTATGGTTATTTAACTATAAATTCTATGAGATTTATTTCGTGGGGTTAATGTTTAAAAATCATCCAAATCTGTAAGACTGTTTTGTCTCAATTTACCTTCTTTGAGACTCATGTTTTATTATGCACCAATATTATTTTTCAAGGTTTATATAATTCCATTTGACAATTAATATATTGAATATAATTAATTTAAATACATTTTGAGAATAATTTAATTTTAATTTACTTCATGGGGGTGTGGTTAAAATTTACTAAGTGATAAGAATTTATAGAAACAATCTCATCTCTTTTGGAGATTGTTTATGATTAAGCTTCCATTATTGAATTTTTATAATCCATATCTCAATAAAATTAATGACTTTTATTATCATCAGTTTATTCATGATATATTCTTTTATTATTACCATTTTTCTATTCATTGGTGCATATGAAAGTTAAGAAATTGTTTCTAAGAAAACCCAATTTTCCCTCTATTTGGTCGGAAATCTGCATTCCTTCAAAACCATGTTTTCTAGAAAGGGTTTCCAAGAATATCGTACTTTTATACTATAATATTTTCAACATTATTTTATTTTTTGAAAATGTTATTAATGGTAGGTAATGATTTTTTAGATGTATTTAAAATAAGGTTTGTAATGAAATTGAGTACAATGCTTACTCAAAGAGATATTGAAGAAACCATCCATGAATTTGTGGATGGTGGAAGCCATCATCATCACCCATATGGTGAGATCCCAATCACCTTTAGAAATTGGGAACGAGATTATATCAAAATGGTGTCCCATAGTGTAAATAATAAAATAACAATGAATCAGAGTAATATGACTAAGAAGTGGTATGATGACAACTAATAAGCTCAAGTTATTCATCCAAGAGTTTGAGTGTATTCTTTGGTGGATCTTGTGACTTACTGAAGGCTGATTGGGTAGTGTGAATGGACAATGGACATCCATTTAGAGTCAAATAGACGTCAATGTAATTGAATTATTTTCAATAATGTTGTAAAATGATGTTTCAAGGACTTATTCTATAGTAAAGTCCAAGAGTAGTGGAATAGTGCACACCACCAAGTCTTTGAAAAGATGTCATGGCACTATGAGAGGGTGATTTGAAGATAACATGTAAGGGAATACTATTAAGGGTCATGGTCATGGGTGGTTTTGGAAGGGAGGGCAGTGCGTTAGGGAGAGTGTCATGGACAAGGATTTTTAGGGTTGTGAAATAGATTTGATACCATGTAAAAAGACAATTCATAGAATTCAATTATAGATAATGAAATAAAGATACAAGTAATACGAATAACCTAATAAATCCTTCGAAAGTTGAATCATGTATTAAATATCCAAATACCCTAATTACTTTATCAAAAAATATGATAATACAATGGTAGAAGGTGATCAGATTAAAACAATATAGTATTTAGGCTACCTAAGACAAGAATAATGTAACCTACCAAATCACACATATATTCGGTCAGAGAAAATCAGAAAACATCAAATTTTAGGAATATTAGTTAAAAAAGTAACAGATCAATTTTTCCTTTATCACCATCACTATCACTATCATCACCATCATCATCAGCCTCATCCTCATCCTCGCCCCCCTCTATACCCATGTCCTTATACCTGTCCTCATCCTCAGCCCATCCTCACCCTCATCCTCCACCTTGGCCTCTGCCACTCCCTCGACCCCGGCCTTGGCCTCATCCTCGGCCCCAGTATCGACATCATTCTAATCCTTAGCCTCTTACTTTCCATTATCATTTCCCAGAATTAAATCATCTTGAACACTACTATAAATTTCAACTATTTCACAATATAGTGAATTCATCGATGAAATATATTTATCACAAGCTATGTTGATCTATGGTTGAAGTGATGGAGATAAAACTTTCCTTAGATTCATAAATTTAGTGTTTTCCCTAGCAGATTGTTCTTCCACCTATGCTTCACTTATTCAGCATATTCTTCCAGTGCCTTAACCTTTTCAAACTCAGGGTCACTACAACTGGTACCTGAAGAGAGAAAATTCCTTTGCAATGACTATACTCTTCCTAGTTTGGATGTATACTCTGCCAGGGTTCTCATCTCCCAACACCTGATGTAAGTGATCATTTGGCCCAAAATTTTCAGGTTCCTAGGAATCAAGGGCTTCTAAATCAGCCTGTTAAAAATATAAATATATTATTAAGTTACAAAATATATATTAAAATTTGAAATCAACAAAGTAAAACTTATAATATACTGATCTATTGGTTTGTTAACTGTACTTCCATCTTTTTTTCTAATACTTGAGTAAAACAGTGTTTCTCGAGGCACACGTCCTTCAATATCCAATACCTACCTCTGCAATGAAATTGAATATAGGAAACCATAATTAAAATATGTTACAAATAATGAATTTTATAACTTTAATTATATGGACACTTTAGAAATTGAATAAATTCTGGAGGAAACAATAAAAAGTGCATATCCTAACGAAAAATTATAAACAACTGCCATACTAGATTCCTCTTGTGATATGACATCATAGTATGCCCCAAAGTGTGGAGTTAATTTTTAGCATCAATGTTTTTATTATTTTTTCTAGTTGGCTCCTAAATAAAAATCAACAATAAAAGAGATAGTATAAATTAAAAATAGGAAAAATTTCATTTAAATACCTCAAATGTGATTAATACCATAAACATCATAGTAATCCAATGAGTAATCATTTGTCGATACTATTCTATCAGAAAATAATCCAAGACAGATACCAACTCTAACTTTGTGACAACTATATAATTACATCCAATATACAACTCATGCTTATAGACTCTCCAAATCTCACCTAACTCTTTTAGACGTGTTGGTCGTGCACCCTCAGCATCTAGAAAATTAAACCGAAGCTGACACAAAAATATTAATTCATATAAATAAATAAAAAAAATTGCATTAAATCCAATATTTTTTTTCACCCATATCTATACAAAATCAGTATCCCTGAATTTTTTTGGCAACTGCCTCCATGATATCAGGCTGACGAGAATGATGTTGGAGTATTTGTCAATCATCACCAAAAAACTCCGATATTGCTTCCCTATTTTTTCAATCATTTGGTTGTATCCATTTTAGTTTACCATAAAACTACATGTGGTGGTTCCACACAAAACACAATCATTTACATCCCCTCCCCCACCTCCTATTAGTATATGTAACTTTTATGATATAAAAACAAATATTATATCAATACATGTTATAATGAAAATAAACTATGGTAAAAAAATTATTTAGGGTTCTAAAATATACATGCGGCATTCTACTCAATGGGCACCACTGGATCTTCTTCCATTAAATGAACATCACACTATACCGGTGGAGTGGGTTCCAATGTTTACTATATAAGCACAGACTATGTCTAATAATGAGTCAAAGAATTAATGTAGAAGCCCAAAGAAAAATAAGTAAATGGTAAGGAAAATGGCATTGATGGTTGACCAATTTTATAATATAGATGAGGAGTGGAAATCATCATTGGAAATGGTAAAGATTGGTGAGGATGCTCAAATGTAAAGGGTGGTGAAAATATGGGAGGACTAAATATTCCATGTGTTCCTAACAACACTGAGGGATTAGAATGTGTGGAAGATGGTATGTTAATGGGAGGGGAAGGGTCTAAATGGGTAAGCCAACTGAGGTTCCAAGATCTTGTACCCCCCCCCCCCACCCATACCACCGGTTTGAATACATGGACCACTACTAGGATTCTTGTCAAATAACAGTTTCCTAAGTGGTGGATTCTGCATAAAAGTTTAAAACAATATTAATTTCATGAAATTATATGTTATTGATATATATATATATATATGAAATAATATGATCACAATAGGCACTAATGGAGGAATGCCCATATTAGCCATTCAACGATTATTTTATGTCATCTTTTTTCCTAGATTACCCCAATATAGTATTGTTTATTTCATTTGAAAACAAATATGGAATTAATTATAAAAGGATAAATAAAGTGAAACTAAAACAACAAAAAATTTGAGACATGGCTTATTTATCTTAGGTCATTTGGTTCATATTTTCAGTTAGGTAATTTATCTAATTTTTGGGTTAGGTTATTATTTTCATTGGTTTTTATTTTCATATCAATTAGTTTAATATGTCCAATACAAGTTATTTAGTTTTTTGTTACAATTTAACTATTTCAGTTTTGTTTTGTTTGGTAGTTCTAAATACAGTTTTATTCAATATTATAAAATTCAACTCAAAGAAAACTGAAACTAGTAAATATTGAAAATGGACTTGAAGGTCTACTTAGATACAAAATATTTGTAATCAATATTAAATCAATTTTTATAGCACAAACGTCAACAAATCCATTTAATCTAAACCAATAGAACTAAGAACACTGAATAATGCTTCTATACAATTCCCACAACCACTTTAGGTTCACAATCAACTCTAACAATTAATTATTTGAGTCATCATAATTAATAAATAGATCGAGGCCAATGGTAGTAGGGATGGATTTAATTCAATCATCACCATCATCAAAAATATTTCTCGGTATTGCATTAGAAATGACACCAAATTCAGGTTGAAGATAATCTTTAACATAAAAAA
The DNA here is from genome assembly GCA_963277665.1 of Viscum album. Lineage (NCBI taxonomy): Eukaryota > Viridiplantae > Streptophyta > Magnoliopsida > Santalales > Viscaceae > Viscum > Viscum album. The sequence goes on along the minus strand of OY728161.1, from coordinate 1,210,521,891 downwards.
CTAGTTTCTCTATTTATGCCAAAGCATATAGTTCATCAGTATCAATAGTGAGAGCCATGTCAACAACTCAAAATCCATAATCATCAATAAAGGTTCCCTTCCTCATCATCGAATCAAACCACTGTCATTTCATTATAGTGACTCAACCACAGGATTAATAATAAAATATTATTATTTTTTAATGATTCCATAATAAGATACATTTTCAAAAGAAGTTCAATTATCTAATGCACTGGAATAATAGTCTATTGTGGGAGTTATCATAATACCATCATGTTGTGCCCCCATGTTATTTTCTAATTCTGTAATTATAAATCTCTACCCATTGATCACAATTTATTTACATTCCTAAACCACGATATTAGGACCAAAAGAAAAAGCTCTTATTTCCTTAGAGATTGTGTCAGTAGGCATACTCGATAACGGAAATATAAATTAATATTAAAATTAATTAAAAATTTAGTTTATTTATTTATTACATCAATAATTCTACATTAAATTTCAACCAAGCAGAAAAATCTTTTCTATGTAAAGTCTCTCTCCCTCTCAATGAAAAAGAATGATTATTTCTATTTATCATTTCTTTATGTTCTATGTAGATAAAAATAGAAATAGTTTAACAAATATGTGAAATTACACAAGTAGGGATAAGATATACATGTTCAATTTACACACTTGATGTATTCCTTGAAGAAATCATAATTGAAAAAGATTGTGGGATGTGGCATCTCCCACTCTTCAAGGATTAATGTCATCAATATATATTATTTGAGAAATCCCCCTATTTGAGGAAGTGATAGAAAACTTGGTTCAATTTTTTCAAAATTTTATTCTTCATTTCCCAGTATTCTATTCATTCTCGTAGTAATATCAAACAAATACATTGATCATAAATCCATACATTTTGAGCAAAGTAACCGTTCATGGTAGAACCTTCAGGATGATTCATGTTCCGGACATAAGATATCAATGTGTACATATTACTTTAAGGTGGATACATCCAATGAAAAGTAATAGGACCTCCATGAAGTATTCCATTTGAATTGTGCATAGTTAGATGAAATATACATGTGAAAAATGATATAGGAAATATTTTCTCTAACTCAAACAAAATTAATGGTGTCTCTGCCAATATTTTTTCATGTAAGATTTGGAACACTTCTTAGAACATAGATCTCTAAGAAAATGGAACAAATGAATAACAGACTCCCTTACATTATTGGAAAAAAGATGATGTGTTTATATTGGAATCAACTCATAAATAAGGATGTGATAATCATGATTCTTCAAAGATTTTAGCTTTAACTCTATTTTATTGACCCATTTTGATATATTTCATGATTATCCATGAGGAACTTTAATAGTATCTAGTACTTCCAAAAATTTATTTCTTTATATAGTTGTCATCATATAAAAATCACATGGAACATTCCATTTATTTTCACTGATACACATAGGATGTAATTCTAGACTGATCCCCCAATCCACCAAGTCACACTGAGATCATAAATCATCTTTTGTGTTTCCCTTAAAATTTAGTAGAATTGAAAGTAACTTTTCACATTTATTCTGTACAATTTTTATTACTTATAAGCAATGAAATAACAAATTAGTTAACTAATGAGGAAAATAAAATAATATACATCTCTTCTTTCAATTATAACAGGTATCATTGGAAATATTTTTTCTCATTTTAGATTTCATTCAACCCTTCCCAAATGAAAAACTGAAATTCTGCAATTCATTAAGTATATCAGTTCTAGACATACTCTAAGGTGTATCATTGGTATACATGTTATTTTTAAGTCTTTGATGATTATTTTGATATGGACGGTCCATTGGAAATAATTATAGGTGTCCCATAAAACTAAAACTACGGTGATATTTATGTCTTTTGGATCAAGTATTCTCCATAAAAATAGGATATCATAGTTTTCCCTTTGTGCTCCATTCAAACATCATTGCATAAGTAGAAAATTCATTGATTATCCACATAAGTGCATCACGCATCTGAAATATATCTTTCAAACATGAATTATATGTGTGCACACACATATCCAAAAGAACTTTCGCCTCTTTTATTAAAGGATACTTGTATAAGTATATAAAATTACTAGGATCAAAAGGATCAGATATGAGTATACTCATAAAATTGAATGGTTTTTCATACACAACCATGGGGGAATTTTATAAATGTGTATGAAAATCGTACATGTGTTGTGGTAAGTAATCATCTTCCCAAATGGATTAAAACGTAACATGAAATACACATCCTCGCATTATTCACATCAACTAGAAAATAAGGATATCGAGAATCAAATATCTACCATGAAAATCCAACTGAAGGGTGAACCAACTCTTCAATATTCTTTTTTATCTCAGTATTATTCCATCGCATTTTTATTGATATTACATTAGACATGAAAAGATTATGTAGTCTGGGGATCAATGGAAAGTTTCACATTACATTCTGCGGCACACTGGATGGTCATTCATCGACATTTGTTTTCTATCATGATGTTCCACATTTTATAAAATAATTTCTTTCAGAATTTTACTCCCCGAATAAGATGAAATATTTTTGTAAAGCGTGAATTTGGTTTTTTGAAAATACATATTCCTCGACTAAATTGCGTGCCATATAGTGGCTTGAGAGAACATATACATCTTTTGTAAGTATGTCCTTCAAGAATTTAATAATGTAATGGATGGTAGTATTATAAATCCTATACATGGTTTTTGTATGAAACAATTGGATTAGAAATTCGAAATTTATCATTTTATCACATTGTCGATATACTTGTGTCATCGCAGAATAATTCAATTTTTTCACCCTGTCAACATCATCATATTCATTGGATGTATTATTTTTTCTCATATCGATGTCTTATTGGGTATAAATCCTTTCTCTAATATAATGATAGAAAAATAGAAACTAGCCATATATCAATTTCTCCAATCCATTCATCTCATTTGGATCATTAGTAATTTTAGATTCCATGTTATCCCCATTGTGATTCCATACATAGTAGTTTTTTTAAAAACCATATTTGGTTATATGGTAGCTAACTTCTTCAAAACTCAACCAAGGTATTTCAAAAAAAATTAACATGGGAAGTGTGTATCACCACTATCTGAAGCATTGTCAAATGAAAAATCCAAAAAACACTCCAAATTGTTTTGAAAATTAGTTGAGATCCAATTAGTTTCATACATACAACTTCTATCCATTCTGTAAAAAAATTGTAATAAGTCATTTCTTGAAATAAATTCAATAAGATTGAAGTTAAATCTAAAATATATTTAAGTAAATGATAGTTTTTCAATTTATATAAAACCATAATTAACACCATACTCTATATAAGACTCATAATATGAAAGAAAACAAAATAATATATATATATATATAATACTATAAATATAAAACCATGATATTTAATTGAAAAAAGGTGGATGTGATGGAATATAATTTTATAAAGAATGATCTCTCTAGAAGAATGATGAGAAAATAGTTGTCATTAAGTCTAAATTTATAGAGATCATTGTGTTAAATAATTAATGATATATTTATAATCAATGGTGTCATTGTATTATTAGTGATTAATGTTATTTTTTATAGGGTGTGTTATTTAAAAGGTTTCCATGTTAGTGTCATACACTAGAAACATATAGGTTCTCAACAAAAATGACATAAATCCAGCAAGATTAGTAATTAAAGTGGTAACAGACTATAAGTTATACCCCGATGTTTTATATTTACCTTACTCCAATACATGCCCATATTTTCAAGGGATACTTGGGTTCTTCAAGGGACTCCTAGTCCACTATACTCACTTCAGTCTAAGAAAGAATACCTCTTTGGATGTGTCACCATGTATATTGGTATATATATAAGTATGTATGCATATATATATATATATATATATATATATTTAATGTATATTTTGTAACATATATACCCATATATTTAGATATATCGTACCAGCTAAGACCCAAGGCCTTAATCTAATGTCCCAGTATAATAATAGGAGTCACATAATTTAAATAACGGTCCCCATGCTGATAGTGTTCACACCCATCATCTCAATAGAGAGGAATGGAATTTCATTCCCATCACCCTAGGTTATGTGAAATTCCTTGTCAGACATCTAAGACCAAGGGGGTTTTAAATTCCATGTCCACAAAACTAACAAAGTTACCTCTATAATAATTCATTATATTGTTGTCTCGCTTTCCATATGATGCCTTATCAAAGGAAATCCATAAATAGAAACCTAACATCGCTTAGTCTCTAGTGTAACTTTGTTATCTTAATTCAGTTAAAAGTATAATAATAACCAATGAGATCACACATTCCTTAATACAATTCATCAGAAAAAATTATCAAACAAATTATAATCCAATTAAAATAATAAAATTGATCAATATGTAAACACCATGCATAAATAAAGATATCAAAGGAAAAGGGATTCATCCAAACCTATTTAAATTTAATAAATCATTTAGAACATTCCAAGAAATTTAAATAATACAACTAAGGGGTGGTTTAATCCCTAGTTAAGGATGGTAAAAAATCATGTAATTGCACTCAGAAACAACATCTATGTGTATAAAGATGTAGAATCAGCATCAATGTGTATCAATATCCATGTGTATAAAGATACAGTGTATCTATACAGATGTAATATAATGTATTTTTACAAAATTAGTGTATATAGATGTATTATATGAAAAATAATTAATTAATCTATGTGTATACATATATAGTATTTGCAACATAGTAAAAACATCTGAATGATGAGAGATTACAGAATGACGGGGAAACCTAGAATAAATGGAAAAAACCATGCTCACCAATTTGAATATAAATATACGCAAAAACATTCTTGAACTATAATAAACCAATTTTAAGTAGAAGAAACTGAATTAAAATAATTATTGATCACCGGTGGAAGTGTGGTCACCGAATTGAAGAGGGAGTTGTGCACAGTTAAGAAAAACGAATGGATCTGGAATGGGGAGGGAGTAGATTGTGGTTCATTTAAGGTAAATCTATCCCAATTGTTTTTAAAAACCATTGGGATATATTATCTATACCAACAGTTAATTAAAACTATAGGTATATATTGGTTTTGAAAACCCTTTCCCAATGGTTTTTCAAAACTATTGGGAAACCATAACATTATGTGCCCTTTCCCAATAGTTTGTAAAATACTATTGGAAGGGGTACCCTATCCCAATGGTTTCATAGAACCATTGGGATAGGGGTTCTGGTAAAAAGTATAATTCAATTAGTTACCCACTATCATTTCTAGGAAGCATTATTTACATTTTTGAAATGTTAATTTTTAAGAATTTTTTTAAAAAAAATAAAAGAATTTGTTTTCAAAACATTTTCATGATTTGTTTATAATTTTTCAGAGTATTTTTAAGGAACATGTTTTTTAAAAGTTCTTTAGGATTATTTTATAAGTTTTTAAGGGAAATGGTTTTGAAAATATTTTCAAGCTACTTTTATATGTTTTCAATGAATTTCCTTTCAAAATGTTTTAAAAATTATTTTATAAGTTTTAAAGGAAAATAGTTTTCAAAATTATTTCAAACCTTATTTATAAGTTTTCAATGTATTATCAAAGGAAATGGTTTTAAAAAGGTTTTATGGTTTAAAGATCATTTTTCAAAGAGGGATGGTTTTCTCGTCAAGAAATGTTTTCAAAATAACCTTTCATGTTATTTACCATCTAAAATGACATCCACAGTTGTTACTCATGCCATTATAAGAAATAATCCAAAGTCTTCATTCATATTATTTATTGACTATTTTATGTTTTGATGAAATGATGCTTATGAAACTCATTTATCTTTGACATGTTATATTCTTTTGAAACCTACTTCTATTCGTGGGTTATGTTTATGATGAAATGATTATGAAACCTATATTTTTTTTATAGGATATGTTATGAATGTATGTTTATAGTACCCATTTCATTACATGAGATATGATATGATTATTTTAAATACATTGGGTACAAGTATGTATGATTTCATTATGATATGGGTGGGACCTATATATCCATTCAATGCATTGGGTAATGAAAAATGTTTTATGAGCTCAAAGGGTACACAGGAGGGAATACCAGAGCCTAAACAAGAGGGTATACTAGAGGACATCCATAGATAAAAACAATATCGTACATGGGGGGATATCCAAAGCCTGAGACAAGAGGGTACATAGGAGGTCATCCCAGGCCCAAAACAAAAGGGTACACGGGAGTGAATCCCAAGCCCGGAGTAGGTACATAGGTGATCAAACCAATATTAACATGTTACAATGGCTTTGGTAGGCCACCTTGGCTTATGGATTTTATATGATTATGTGTCTTGAACAATTAAATGTTTTATTATAATGTTATGATTTCGTGAATTATGCTCTTAATTATTATGATCCATGTCTTATAAAATTCCAATCTTTATTATGATCTCTAATATACAGTTTATGATCTTAAAAATTTATTCTCATGTTTTATCCCCTTTGTTTATGTTATGCTTACGCATTTACTTTATTTACCCTTACTGAGCATCTAAGATCACCTCTTCTTATGCTTCATTTCCCTAGGTTATGTAGAATGTTTTTAGGTAGTGGTACTAATGGTGGAGATATTTATGGGAGATGTTTAAGATATTTCACTAAGATAAAAGATTTTGTTTCAAAGTTTCTAAAGACATTAAACTATTATGGTCCTCAGGCATGTATTTTTGTAATATACTCCATATTCATCTAAAACAAAGTAATATCAATGTATGTTGAGATTTTTTCTCTATAACTATAGGTTTGTGTTAAAAAAATTGTTTGTTTATCTATTTTTATGATGTCTCTTTCATTATTTATTTGATGAACATCAAATATAAATTCACTTATTGTGTTGTATCAGACCAAGAATGATACAATTGGGGAAAACCAAAGATGTTTCATTAGTTATACCCATGTTCATTAGGTGAATCTACTTCCATAGTTCTTTGGGTTTAGTAAAAATATTTTTCCAATCAATTAATCACTGGAATAAGGGATTAGTTTCTAAAAATAAAACTATTTTATAATAGACCTAGAAATATTAAAAATATAAAATCCCCATGGGAATATAATTTCAAAAAAAATGACATCTTAAAGATTAATTTTTATAATAAACCCTAGTCTAAATTATAACCCCAAATAATTATTTTTATACATTTCATTATATGTTTTTTTTCTTCTTATTTTTCTTTTATTTGGTTTTCAATTTTTCAATTTTTTCTTCACTCACAATTTCATTACCTAGATAAATTACTTTGAATCATTGACTTGTGATTGAATTATCCTCTAATATTACATATAGATAAACCATAATACATTTATTCCATAATAGATTAAGGGAAAAAAATTTCTAGGTCTCACAATGGGAGTGACTATTTATATATATATATATAACTCTTCATTCAAGATTCCATTCAAAAATAAAGTCTTCATATCCATACAAACTCTTTGAACTTTCAAATAAGACCCATTTATAGAAATATTCTAATAGTATCAATTCATTCTACTGGTGAAAATGTTTCATCAACATAAATTCCATCATCATGATAATATCACTTACAAACTATCCTTACTTTATTCTAGATTACCTTTCTATTTTCATATAGTTTGTTTGTTAGGTCCACTAGGCTGGATACCCTGAGAGGGGGGGTGAATCAGGGTATGACTAATTAAAAATTAATGCCCGTTCTGATCTTGTTTCGCTGTTAAGAAAAACACTCTTCTCTCTTTTCCCTGTTGCACGATATAAACAGAATGTAAAGCAAGCACAGGACACAGCAATTTTACTTGGTTCACCGCTAAGGGCTACGTCCAAGGAGCATACGCCGACAGGTTGCCGGTCGTACCAAATTCCACTAATCTTCACTAGCTGTGGATTACAAGATTCGGGCTAGATCACTTCTATGCCCAGGCTCACTGCCTTTACAATGTTTAGGGTCAGCTCACTGCTTTCCCAAGGGTCACTCCCTGTTTCTCTCTCTCTGGCTCACTGCTGGTGGAGAGGATCACCTTTTTCCTCTTCCTGAGCTCACTGCTCTTGGATGGAATCCACTCACAGTTTATAGACCTGTAGGTCTCTTCATTTTCCTGAAAGAATGCATCTTCTCTTGTATGTAGATGCTCTGTTGAAGTTTATCTTTCACCCGTTGATGAATATCTCTTTGCACCGAAGGTATCGGGCAAACTTCCAGCTTCCACACAGTCTGAAAATCACTGCGGGAACAAAACCTTACTTGGCGCGCAAGTCAACCTCGGCGCGCAAGTATCGGCGCGCAAGTCACAACGGGCGCGCAAGTCCTCCTCTGACACTTGCGCGACACAAGCTTCCTCAACTCCAAACTTGCACGACTCTCTTCCCTTTACGCCCAAACCACCATTGGTGCGCAACTGCAAACCGGCGCGCAACTTCTAACACCGGCGCACAACTTCAACCACTGGCGCGCAAGTCCCACCTGCGCGACCACACACACCACTTGCGCGACCACCACACCTGCGCGACGGGAGCTCTCGTCTTGAACTCCGGTGAGAAATGAGGAGGGGTGGTCCGGTATTTATAGGCAATCTGACCACCCTGCGCGACGGCGCGCAAGTCACCTGCGCGACCCAGTTTCGGCGCGCAAGTCTCCTCTCCTTTAGACACTTGCGCGACCAACTCCCAAACTTGCGCGATCCTATTTCCTTAGCCATATTTTGATCTTCTGATCTTGAAAAACATGTGGCGCGCAAGTTTCCTGTACACCATGTTCGCGGCGCGCAAGTCCCTTTGCCAAAAACACTTTTCTTCATTTGCCGATTTTCAGGTCCAAAAATTTGGAAAACACTGGAAAACGGTGCCACCTTGTATCTGCTCTTTTGTACCGCCTCCAGATCATCCATTCCTTTTATCGACGTTCTTGAATCAAACATGGATCGTTGACCTCAGCTCTTGAACTCGACATTCCATCATGAAATCCTCTTTGTCAACAATCACAACTCAGATGTCCACTTTGTCAACAAACACAATCACCTCAAAAAGGCTTCAATGATACCTTGAGGGATTTTTTCCCAACAATCTCCCCCTTTGGGTTTGTTGACAACTCTTCCAAACAAAGATAAGTCATTGATTCTTCAACCTCCATTCGCCGCATTGCGATTCCGATAGCGACCAAGGATTTACTCAACACATACTCTAAGCCCACATGAGCAATGCTCGGCGTGAGAAACAAGAGTAAATGAAAAGTTCATCAATGAATCACTTTGTCTCTAACATCCATTGTTGACACCAAACACTGTCCAACACCACTCTTCTGCTTTTATCACGATCCTCAGCTGTCGTGATATCTATTATTTGATCGATCACTTCTAGCATCGTCAGATTTAATACGCTCCCCCTTTCTGCTCACAGCTTCAACACCTCTTTAGCCATATTTCCTGTGTTGTCCAAGCTAAGCTCTGGCTAAGCACGTTCAACTAGCTTCAACTCCCCCTATCTGGCTGCTCCACCTGTCAGCGTCTCCCCATATCATTCATGATTTATCAAATCTCTGCACTGTCTCCCCCTTGAACAACCACTATTTTCTCCCCCTTTGTCAACGAACCCAAAGGTCACGCCTTTGTAGTCTGTAACATAGTAGAGAACACATTAGCACAGTAGGGAAAACACAGCATACCTCGGGGAGAGGGAGGTGATCCCGCGTCCACACTATTTCAAGTGCGTGGAATCGACTGAACTCCCAGAGCTAGTCGATGCCTCTCAAAAGCTTCCTTGGGTAAGGCCTTTGTCAGAATGTCTGCAACCTGTAGCTCTGTAGGCACATACTCCAACTTCACGATGCCCTGCTCAACCTTCTCCTTGATGAAATGATACTTGATCTCAATGTGCTTTTTCCTGGAATGATGGACAGGATTTTTGCTAAGATTTATAGCACTTGAGTTGTCACACTGGATTCCGATCGGAGACTTTACTTCAACTCCCATATCCTCAAGCTGTTGCTTCATCCACAATAACTGTGTGCATGCTTGAGTGGCCGCTATATACTCAGCTTCTGCGGTGCTCAATGAAATGCAATCTTGTTTCTTGCTTAGCCAAGAAATACACAATCCACCAAGATAGAATGCACCACCTGACGTTGATTTTCTATCATCTGCTGAACCGGCCCAGTCTGCATCAGTATATCCCAATAACTCTGTCTGAGATTTGTCGTTGTATGTCAAACCGAAGTCCACCGTTCCCTTGATATACCGAAGTATTCTTTTCACTGCAAGCATGTGACTTTCCTTGGGATTGCATTGATATCTCGCTGCTTGGCATGTGGCGAAAACAATATCAGGCCTTATTGCGGTTAAGTACAACAGACTTCCAATGATTTGCCTGTATTCTGTGATATTAACTGCCTTGCCATCCTCATCTTTTGATAATTTCATCCGGGTAGCAACCGGAGTCTTCATTTCCTTGGAAGTATCCATTCCAAACCTTCTTAGAACTTCCTTGGCATATTTGGATTGAGAAATGAAAGTTCCATTCCTTCCTTGTGTCACCTGTAGACCAAGGAAAAACGTTAGCTCTCCAATCATTGACATTTCAAACTCATTTTTCATGAATTCAGAAAATTGTCTGCACTGAGCTTCATCTGATCCACCAAAAATTATGTCATCGACATACACTAGCACCATCATCCTTTGATTACTGTCATTGCTGAAATAGAGATTGTAATCAACTCCTCCACGCTGAAAACCAAGCTTCTTCAAGTACTGATCAAGCCTTGAGTACCATGCCCTTGGTGCTTGTTTCAGCCCATACAATGCCTTCTTCAGCCTGCAAACTTTGTTCTCATCCTCATGAATGAGGAAACCATCTGGCTGCTCAATATACACCTCCTCTTCCAGAACCCCATTCAAGAATGCGGATTTGACATCCATCTGGAACACTTTGAACTTCCTTTGCACTGCGATGGCTAGGAATAATCTTATTGTCTCCAGCCTTGCAACCGGTGCAAATGTCTCATCAACATCAATTCCCTCTATTTGGGAGTACCCCTTGCACACTAGACGTGCTTTGTTCCGAATCACTGTGCCATCTTCATTCATCTTGTTGCGATAGACCCATTTGGTACCAATGACATTCTTGTCTGCTGGCCTCGAAACAATCTCCCATGTCTGGTTCTTCTCAATCTGATCAAGCTCTTCGTTCATGGCCTGAACCCAGTTTTCATCTTCAGCTGCATCAGAAAAACATTTCGGCTCTACTTGAGACAAAAACGATGCTTGCTGTGATGATTTCATTCTTCGAGTCTGAACTGGAGCTGTTTGATCACCAATGATATTCTGCCTATCAATCTCAGCTCGACTCTTTGGCTTCCTCGCAGACACCGACTTGACACTTTCCTCTTCATCATCAGTATCTTCTTCTGAATCAGCTTCTGCCACTTCTACTCCCCTTGGGTTGCTTATCTCATCATCACTTTCATCCAGGAACTGTTCACTGGGTCGTTGAGCAGTCTGTTCATTTTCGACTATAGTGACATCATTACTCTCAACAATTTTTCCCAGCCTCTTGTTGAAGCATTTATATGCTTTGCTTTTCCCTGAATAGCCAAGGAATATCCCTTCATCTCCTCGTGCCTCAAACTTCCTATGATGTTCTTTGTTGAGAATGAAACACTTACTTCCAAAGATTCGAAAGTATTTCAACGTTGGCTTCTTTCCGTACCACAGTTCATACGGAGTCTTCCCTTACTTCGGACATAACAGGGACCTGTTTGAAACATAGACCGATGTCAAAACTGCTTCCTTCCAAAATTTCTCTGGTAGGTCCTTATCAATAAGCATTGTTCTGGCCATGTTGTTAATGATCCTATTCCTCCTTTCTACTACTCCATTCTGTTGGGGAGTTCTCACTGATGAAACTTGATGCCTTATCCCATGTTTCTCGAGATAGTTTTCAACCTGACTGTTTGTAAATTCCGTACCGTTATCAGTACGAAACTTCATAATTTTCTGCCCAAGCATCTTTTCTGATTCCCTCCTGTACTGCTTTATGCAACTGAATACCTCTGTCTTATGGGTTATGATGAATACCCAGGCCATTCTGCTATAGTCATCAATGAAAAGAACATAGTACCTTTGCCCATTTATAGCTCGTGGTGAGATAGGTCCACATACATCAGCGTGCACCAATTCGAGCACTCTAGTTGATTTCTGTTCCTTTGGCCTGTATGTCTTTCTGATGATTTTCCCTTGCTGACAAGCATCACATGTATGAGTGCGATCACGTGATAGTTTGGGAAGGTCTCTAGCAGCATCACATTTAACGAGATCCTCCATAGATGGTTGGCATAGATGACCAAGTCGCTTGTGCCACAGCTGGTTTTCTTCTTCTCTGGATAAAAGACAAGTATCTTCTTCCCCACTTACAAGATAGAGATTTCCCTTTGACCTTTTTCCCTGCAGAACAGCTGCTCCATCTTTTCCTTTCACAATACACATCTTCTTGGTAAATTGGATAGAGTGCCCAGAGTCACATAGTTGACTGACACTGAGTAGATTATGACTGAGACCCTCTACTACCAAGACATCAGCACGTTTCATCTCTTTGCCCCCAAACTTAGCTTTCCCTGAGCCAACAATCTTCAGGCCTTCATCATTTCCAAATTTGACAACTCCTTCTTTGTCATATTTGATGCCTGTAACAAGATCCTTATTACCCGTCATGTGGGATGTGCAACCACTATCAAGGATCCAAACACCAGATCGATCTGATGCTTTAAGGGCAATCTCCGCCACCACAGCCTTCTCATTTTTCTTCTTCTTGGTCCATACTTTTTCTTTCACACTCGGCATGGATTGAGGCTTCTGTTCTTTCTCAGAGTATGATGGACCACCCTCATCTTGCAGAGCTGCAAATCTGTTCTGAACTTTTAGCTCACTTGTTGGTTTATTGATCTGCTGCTTGCGAACATTTTGATTATTCTTTGACACATTTCTCTGAATGATTGATGTGCAATACCTAGCCATGTGTCCAAATCCTCCGCACCAAAAACAGTGTCCTTCAAAATGTGTTCTGGAAAACCGTTCTCTGTTTGGCTGCCGTCTCTGCTCATGTTCCCTTCTGTATCTCTTGGCTATGGAACACACAAACTGTGAATGTCCCATTTTCCCACAGCAATAACACCTGATATAGGATGCATTCCCTCGTGATATTTCAGCACTGTGATTTCCCCTTTGGGATCTCTGAATATTCTGATTCTGTTTTGTTCCCAAATCAACCGTCACTTTCGGGATGAGTGCTTGCGGTCTGACTGCAATTGTCGCCAATTTTTGTTCTTGACTAAGCCCAGAAACGACCTTAACATCTGAGCTCAATTGCTGTTTCTTTCCTACTGAACTGCTAGGCTCCGCTTTCATCTTCTCTGTCTTCTGAATAGCCTGCTTTTCAGATATCACATTGGGGGTCAAGAGTTTATCTTGATCCTTGAGTTTTTGTCGCAGACTGACCACTTCTTCTTCAAGCTCTTTGATACATCTAACCTGCTCCTTTCCTGTGTTTGTCAGACAATCAATTTCCTTCTTTTGTTCCTCAATTTTAAGCTTATACTCAACAATATTTTCTGAGCTCTCTGGTGTTGAGGATTTTAGTCTTTCAATTTCTTCTAACAGCTCAGACTTTTCTTCATCCTGTTGTTGCATGTAGAGTTTGGCATCACGAACCACTTTATTGGCTTTCTTCGTTTTGGCTCTCCAAACATCTATCTCCTCAAGAGCTGCTTCCAATTCGGCTTCCATATCAATTCTCCCTTCAATTTCTTCTTCTTCTTTAGCATCAGCTTCTTCTCCCTTTTGAGAACTACCAACAATTGCCACCAAGGCATTTACCCCACGATCTCTGCAATTTTCTATTTCCTCAACTTCTTCATCCTCAGACTCATCTGAACTTTCAAATTCTTGTGAGAGAAGATTCTTTTTCTTGAAGAAATTTCTCTTGAATTGTTTCTTCCCTTTCACAAATGCTGAAGACTTCTTTTTGGGAATTTCAGCGTCATCATCATCATCATCATCTTGAAACTTCTTGGGGCATCTTGCCGCAAGATGACCAACCTTTCCACATCTAAAGCATGCTAGTGGAAGTTTACCTTTAAACTTTCCTCTTCCTCTTTGAAGATTCGAAGAAAGGAATGACATCACCTCATCTGTCTCTTCTTCTTCATTAGAATCTTCAATGGTGAGCTTCTTCATGGCCTTAAATGCCACCTCTTTAGACTTCCCCTTTTCCACAGCCTCATTATCATCGTTCCTCATTTCATATGCAACCAAGGTACTGTGCAAATTGTCCAATGTCAGCTCTTTTGGATCTTTATCTTCTAGTACTGAAACTTTCAGATTGAACCGAGGTGGAAGTTTCCTCAAGATGCGCTTTACAATCTTTATGTCTTCAATGACTTCTCCAAGACCTCGCATATCTTCCACAACAATGTTTACCCTATCAAAGAATGCGTCAACAGACTCATTCGGGTTCATTTTCAGATCTTCATATTTGTTCCACAACACCTGCAGCTTTGCCTCTCTGACTTTTGTGTCCCCTTCATATATATTCAAAAGCTTTTCCCACATGGAATGTGACGTTTTGCATGACATCACCTTTGTGTAGATGGGATTGGAAAGGGATCCCCATAAGGCATTGATTGCTTTGGAATCAGCATCCAACTCTCTATGCTCAGCTTCTGATAAGGCACCACTATTAATATCAGCTGTGATACCATGCATATCTGCTGAAAACACATCCATTCCCAAGGATCGGAAATAGTGTTGCATCCGATTCTTCCATATCTGAAAATTATATCCGTCGAAGATCGGAATCCCTTTATGATTGGTTACCTCCATTGAGAGAAGAACAACTTTCAACCTTTCCCTCTGATACCACTTGTTAGGTCCACTAGGCTGGATACCCTGAGAGGGGGGGGTGAATCAGGGTATGACTAATTAAAAATTAATGCCCGTTCTGATCTTGTTTCGCTGTTAAGAAAAACACTCTTCTCTCTTTTCCCTGTTGCACGATATAAACAGAATGTAAAGCAAGCACAGGACACAGCAATTTTACTTGGTTCACCGCTAAGGGCTACGTCCAAGGAGCATACGCCGACAGGTTGTCGGTCGTACCAAATTCCACTAATCTTCACTAGCTGTGGATTACAAGATTCGGGCTAGATCACTTCTATGCCCAGGCTCACTGCCTTTACAATGTTTAGGGTCAGCTCACTGCTTTCCCAAGGGTCACTCCCTGTTTCTCTCTCTCTGGCTCACTGCTGGTGGAGAGGATCACCTTTTTCCTCTTCCTGAGCTCACTGCTCTTGGATGGAATCCACTCACAGTTTATAGACCTGTAGGTCTCTTCATTTTCCTGAAAGAATGCATCTTCTCTTGTATGTAGATGCTCTGTTGAAGTTTATCTTTCACCCGTTGATGAATATCTCTTTGCACCGAAGGTATCGGGCAAACTTCCAGCTTCCACACAGTCTGAAAATCACTGCGGGAACAAAACCTTACTTGGCGCGCAAGTCAACCTCGGCGCGCAAGTATCGGCGCGCAAGTCACAACGGGCGCGCAAGTCCTCCTCTGACACTTGCGCGACACAAGCTTCCTCAACTCCAAACTTGCGTGACTCTCTTCCCTTTACGCCCAAACCACCATTGGTGCGCAACTGCAAACCGGCGCGCAACTTCTAACACCGGCGCACAACTTCAACCACTGGCGCGCAAGTCCCACCTGCGCGACCACACACACCACTTGTGCGACCACCACACCTGCGCGACGGGAGCTCTCGTCTTGAACTCCGGTGAGAAATGAGGAGGGGTGGTCCGGTATTTATAGGCAATCTGACCACCCTGCGCGACGGCGCGCAAGTCACCTGCGCGACCCAGTTTCGACGCGCAAGTCTCCTCTCCTTTAGACACTTGCGCGACCAACTCCCAAACTTGCGCGATCCTATTTCCTTAGCCATATTTTGATCTTATGATCTTGAAAAACATGTGGCGCGCAAGTTTCCTGTACACCATGTTCGCGGCGCGCAAGTCCCTTTGCCAAAAACACTTTTCTTCATTTGCCGATTTTCAGGTCCAAAAATTTGGCAAACACTGGAAAACGGTGCCACCTTGTATCTGCTCTTTTGTACCGCCTCCAGATCATCCATTCCTTTTATCGACGTTCTTGAATCAAACATGGATCGTTGACCTCAGCTCTTGAACTCGACATTCCATCATGAAATCCTCTTTGTCAACAATCACAACTCAGATGTCCACTTTGTCAACAAACACAATCACCTCAAAAAGGCTTCAATGATACCTTGAGGGATTTTTGCCCAACATTGTTCTTGAAAGATAAGTTTTTACCAATTAAATTTTGATTTACATGTCCTTACACAAACTTCCAAGTATTATTTTTACAAATTTTATCTAATTATTCATTGATGGATTTTACCCATGATTTCTCCATTGACACTTGTTAAAATTAAGTTATTTCAATATTATATAATAGAGCAACATGCTCTACTCTCTTTGTCCTCCAAGTTTTATATGGGGAAGATTTTTCTCCAATTGTATTTCTTAGATCAACTTGAAACCTTTTTTTCTTGAATGAGTCATATATTGATTCACCTCTTCACTTCTTTTATTATATAGATTATTCCTCATAATCTTCATTATCCTGATCATTTCAAGTTTTTCCTAAATCTACAATTTTTTATTCATATTATATGAACTATTCATTAGAAACATAATTTATAGAATTTACATCACCTTTATTCTTAATAATATTTACCTAAAAACATTCAATAATATTTTGTATTCACTTATTTATACTTTTTTAGCTCTACTCTTTGTTTAGTAACTTATTAAAATACATCCATCCACTAAACTGATATATTTATCTTTATTAACTTATTTATTTAGGACAAAACACTTTATTACTAATACTTTGAGACACTTTAAATGTGGTTTCATTATATTCTATATTTCGTATGGAAACATATCTTCCCATAGAATAATAAATAATATATTTTTAGTATAGATAAACTCTTAGACCACTTATTTTCAGTAGTGACATTAGATTTCACAATCTATCAAAAAATCCTTTTTAATTGTGTTGATCATGAAACATTTTATTTACACAAACCCTTTTTTCTAAGGGAAATTTAATGAATAAATTTTTTTATTAACATCATGTATTTATGGATAATTTTCAACTTTATAGTTTCTATACTTGGATCCATTGTATTATCTCATAATTTTTAAATATCTTAATGTTTAATTTTTTCCCTCTTCTCTAAATCCTTCTTATAAAATCCATTGCATTATTTTTTCAACATATGAACATAGAACAACACATTATGATATAATCATCTATAAATAGGATAAATTTTCTCTCGCTATAGCTTTCTTACTGACCAATTAGACAACACACATCAGTGCCAATAAAATTTAGTAGACTTAATTATTTTTTATTCTTTGGTGGATAAGGATTTTGAACCATATTCCCTCATATTCAAGATTCATAGATCTTCTCCTATTCTTGGTTCATGTTAGTAATATGCACCATTGGTATGAATCTAGAAAATATATATACTTTTATATTGATCTGTCCTATATTATTATTTCACAATAAATTTTATTCTTTCTCTATTAAAAAATAAGTGTTTTAATTGTTATCACCTTAATAAATATTTACATTTACTCATCAAACTTTTATTATATAATTCCTTGATTTACCATTGATGCAATATCCCTTATGATCTAATGTGACCTCCAAACCTGAGACACAGTGTTGACTAACACTTAATAAAATATGTGTTAAACCATCAACCTAAATTACATCATTGTTTCTCAAATCATCTTTATTTAATTGGTATTTCTACTTCCTTTTATCTATAATCCTCTATCATTACCAAAGTGTACAATCCCATAAACTCTATATTTAACATTCATCAAAATTTTCATATTTATTATCATATTAGATGAAACTAGAGAATCTAAAATACAAGTTCTAATTTTATTTGGTTCTTTTAACCAAATTTATATCATGTTTTAATTTTTCAATTTTCCTTTTTTGATTCAATGAAATTTTCGAATGAGTTGAGAATTTTAATAGTCTTTTCCCATCATTCTCAAAACAAGCCATCAATTTTAAATATTCTTCTTCAAGATTATATTTATATATCTTGGAACTAAAAGATTTATGTATTACCTACTAAACCTAGTAAATCTAAGAAGGATTGTAGAAATGGGGAAGGAAAATAACATGTGTTTGAGTTTTTGTATGTGCTTGTGGGTGTCTGTGTGTGTGTGTGAAAAAATAAAATAGTATTATACAAGAAAAAATACAAAAAAATGGAAAAATAATAAGAAAAAATAATCTGAAACTATTAAGATTGTAATAATGAGGGAGAAATGAAGAAGAACTATGAAATAAAGCAGTTCAAGAAGAAAAAAAATTAATTTAATTAGAATTAAACAGATATTGAGAAGGTAAAAAGAATTTTTATTTCTAGAAAAAATTAATGTTTCCTCAATAATGTGAAATTTTTAAAATAAATATCAACTAAAAATATTTACCAATTGTCCTTTTCAAGTAGTTGGAAGTTGAATCATGAACTCCGCTACTTTTTTCTATGTATTTCAAATCTCTTCCAAAAATAATGTTGAATTAGATCACTATGGGAAAAACTGAATATTGTGACGGGGTATTTGCGACGGGCTTTATTCACGTCGCAAAAACTCTGACGAAAAGTGTATTTTCGACTGGAATATATTCCCGTCACAAATGGTCGGTTATTTGAAACGGGAATACAGGACCCGTCGCAATAGATATGGCATGGTTTGCGCACCAAAATGTGGGAAGCCTATTTGCGACGGACGTCTTCTACCCGTCGCAACCACCCGGCGGTGGTAAATACTATTTGCGATAGGTAATTTTCCCGTCGCAAAAAAATATTCAGCAGGTGTTATTACAACTGGGACAGTCGCCAATACCGGTGGCGGTAAATAGGAATTTGCGACGGGAATATCTGTCAGTCACTAATAGTATGTCGGCAGATAGCTATTTGCGACGGGCCCGTCGTAAAAACCCTTTTAACCACCGCACGTAATAAATATGGGCGAAGGTATTTGCGATGGGAACTATCGCCAATACCGACGGTGGTAAATAGGAATTTGCGATGGGGATATCCGGCCATTGCTAATAGTATGTTGGCAGACAGCTATTTACGACGGGTCCCTCGCAAAAACCCTTTTAACTGCCGCCCATAATTAATGCGGGCGAAAGTATTTGTGATGGTATACAATCGCAAATAAGACCGTCACAAATATTCTAACCTATATATACCCCCCATCCGTTTTTTTAAAATCATTCAGATTTTTCTTCCTCTCTCTCTTTAACTTGCTGTTTTAAGTAGAAAATTTCATTCTTTTTAGTTTTTTCTTACAAGAGGAGAGGGAGTTAGGAAGCGCAAACTGCTTCAAAATATTGAAGGTATTCATATTTTTTTTAATTGTTAAATTATTTTTTATTGTTAATTTTATTTTTAATTGTTAATTTTAATTTTTTTTAATAGAATGTTTAGTAGCTATATATTATAATTAGATTAAGTGGTTGCACCAAATAATCCTTGTCTGGATACGAACAAGTAGAGGCACCTCTGGCACAGATGTACCTAAGAGTGAAAACTCTGACAAGGTGTTTCGAGCTTGACTCGGGATAACCTGCTACACGACAACGGGCCTTGCTGCACTCTTGGTTCGACACTCCCGGAGGATGTTTTCGTAATAATTAGAAATAAATATATTTAATTAGAAATAATTAGAAATAGTAATATTTAATTAGAAATAATTATATAATTATCAAATAATTAAGAAATAATTAGATTTAATTAAAATAATCATCAAATAATTAGGAAATAATTAGATTTAATTTATTAGAAATAATTAGAATAATTAAAATAATTAGGAAACGATTAAAATAATTATGAAACAATTAAAAATAATTACGAAACAATTACAAATAAAAAATTAAAAATAATTAGGAAACAATTAAAAATAATTAGGAAATAATTAAAAATAAACAATTAAAAATAATTAAGAAATAATTAAAAATAAATAATTAAAAATAATTAATAAATAATTAAAAATAAACAATTAAAAATAAAATAATTAGGAAACAATTAAAAATAATTAGGAAGCAATTAAAAATAATTAGGAAACAATTAAAAATAATTAAGAAAAAATTAAAAATAATTAGGAAACAATTAAAAATAATTAGGAAACAATTAAAATAATTAGGAAACAATTAAAATAATTAAGAAACAATGGGAAAAAATTAAAATAATTAGGAAACAGTTAAAATAATTAAGAAACAATTAAAAATAATTAGGAAACAATTAAAAATAATTATGAAACAATTAAAAATAATTTGGAAACAATTAAAAATATTTAAGAAACAATTAAAAATTAAATAATTAGGAAAACATTAAAAATAAAATAATTAGAAAATAATTAAAAATAAAATAATTAGGAAACAATTAAAAATAAAATAATTAGGAAACAATTATAAATAATTAAGAAAATTAGCATGCGTGATTGTCCGATCATCTACCTCAATTTTCTTTTCATTTATGTGTTGAGGCTTGACAGGAAACTTCTTCCTCCACATGTAATATTTGCTTTTACTATCAAAATTATCAACCTCCTCGCCAACATAGAGGGGAGGAGGTTTATAATTTTAACAGTAAAAGTAAATATTACATGTGGAGGTAGAAGTTTCCAGTCAACCTCAACACACAAATGAAAAGCAAATTGAGGTAGATAAGCGGTCAATCACGTTTGTTTTTCTATTCAATTATTGATTAACCACCCGACCTATATGCATATTTTCGCATTACTAATTAGTGACATAATTAGTAATATAATTAGTAACATAAATAGTAACATAATATAAAATATTATATTACTCTAATGTTAATAATTAAATAATATTAATAATATAATTATTTTATTATAATATTTTTAATATTTTTTTAAAAAATATTAATATTATTAAAATTATAAAAAATTTATAAAATATTACAATTATTAATATTTTTAACAAGTTTTTCTCTATTCTTAACATGTTCAAATCATAAAGGGTCGCCAATTTTCAGGTCATTCCCAATAAAAAGTTTGTGTCAACCGTGTCCAATGTAATCTCTATAATTGTTCTTGCTTGGTTGATCACCTTGAAAGTAGCGTTGTAATAGGACAACCCAAGCCATGTCTCTCTCATCTATAAGAATCATATCACATGACTTTTTAAATAAACCATTCTTTCTTGAAAAATTAAGGGAAAGATACTAAAGTTCTCTTAATTTTTCAAGGAAGAATGATCTATATAAAGGGTCATGCGAAATGATTCTTAAAGATGAGAACTACATTACCTGTGTCATCTTATTGAAACACTACTTGTGAGGTGATCAACCATATAGGGACAATTATAAAATTTACATTGGACATGGCTGACGCAAGCTTTTTATTATGCATGACCTTAAAATCGACGACCCTTTAAGATTTGAACATGTTAAGAATAGATCAAAATATGTTGGAAATATTGAGATTCGTAATAATTAGTAATAATTAGTAATAGTTAATCAAAAATCAAATAAATTTTAGTACATGGTTATAAATTGGCATAATTTCTAGCGGATTGGCAGCTACCTTTTGTTCAACGTCTCATATCTTTGCTAATTTCTCCCACTGAAATCAGTATGAAAAATATGCTCTAACGTATGTTAGTGAAAGTTTTTCATACTGATTTCAGTCGGAAGAATGTTAAAAAGAGACGAGTCGTCAGACAAAAGAGGCTCTATTCCTTGACGACTCATCTCCTTGTAAGGAGATGAGTCGTGAGGCAAAATAGTTGCCGCCAATCTGCTAGAAACAAATAAGAATAATTAGTAATATAATCTCTACAACAATGATTACAAAATTTTATTTCATTATTCAAACATATTTCATTTTCCCAAGTACTGCTAATTATTTCTAAATTAATAATAATTAGTGGGGATGATTACAAACTAACTGTGTCGCCTATAATTATTGGTAATTACTAAAAAATAACAGTAATTATATTTCTTCTCTTTTTAGGATATTTTTTTTCTTATATCAAATTATTTAAAAACAGTAATGGTTTTAAATTTTGTAGAAACATATATATGAATATGGAACAAGGAAATCGACATCAATCATTATTATATGATCATGCTTGGATAAATCAGCACAGAAATCCAAACGGTTCTAGTTTAAATCCTGTATATGTTGATGGTGTTGAATTTTTCTTATCATTTGCATCATCAAACCTAGAATTTGTTTTAGAAGGGACAATTAAGTGTCCTTGTAAAAATGTGCTCTGAGAATGTTTGAGACATTTGACATCGTTGGGCAACATATCTTGCGTTATGGTTTTCAATTAGATTATATTTTTTTGGTATCAACACGGTGAACGCAGTTCCAGAGAAGATACTAATAATTTGATTCAGGATCTATCACGGTTGCATAATTTAGTACATGATGTTGCAGGGTCATCCGTTCAACAAACTGAAATCGAGGATGATGTTGATTTACCTCCCGAGTTGGCACAATCTGAATTTTCTGAGTTGTTCAGGTCTGCTGAGGATACATTATATCATGGTTGTAAGATAAGAAAATTATAAGAAGTTGCAAAATTTATGGCTATTAAATCAGATAATGGAATGTCAAATAACTGTTTTGATCAGATATTTGCTTTGGTTAAAGCACTGTTACCTGAAGGAAATGTGCTGCCTGCTAATTATTATGAGAGCAAGAGACTGGTTCGTAATCTGGGCCTTAGTTATCAAGAGATCCATGCATGTTCAAATGATTGCATCTTATATTCTAATAAAAATGAGTCGTTGGATAGTTTTCCCACATGTGGTCAATTGAGGTATAAAGAAGCTCAATCAAGGAAGTCTGGATTGATTCCTGTAACACAGTTGAGATATTTCCCGCTTACACCCAGGTTGCAGTGTTTATTTATGTCTCAGAACACAGCGACAATGATGTAATGGCACAAAACCAATCTTTCAAATGGTAAAAGATTGATTCATCCATCTGATGGTGATTCATGGAAACATTTTGATCAAGTGCATCCGTCTTTTTCTTTAGAATCCCAGAACATGCGATTAGGTCTTTGTACTGATGGTTTTTTTCCATTTGGATCCTTTGGTAGTCAGTATTCTTGTTGGCCTGTCTTTATAACTCCGTACAATTTGCCTCCATAGATGTTGATGAAAGAGCCTTATATCTTTTTGACACTATTAACCCCAGGACATCCGAAAATGAATATTGATGTTTATTTGAAACCATTGATTGATGAGTTAAATTTATTTTGAGTCATGGTGTTGGTACATATGATGTTGCTACAAAACAGAATTTTGTAATGAAAGCTACTTTGATGTGGACAATTAGTGACTTCCTGGAATATGGCATGTTATCTGGCTGGAGTACACATGGTCCAAAATCATGTCCTTACTGTATGGGAGACAACAAAGCATTTTTGCTCGTGAATGGAAAAAAACCTTTCTATTTTGACTGTCATCGCAGATTTCTTCCAATCGATCATCATTTTTGGAGGAATAAATCTCATTTCAGAAAAGGTAGAATTGAAAGAGATGAACCTCCAAAAATGATCTCAGGTACAGTGTTACAATCAATTGTATTTTCATTACTTTCATCACTTTTGGACCGACAATAAACGAACAGAAAATTCATGGCTTTGGGAAACAACACAATTGGAAAAAATGGATCATTTTTTGGAATCTTCCATATTGGTCTGATTTTTTGTTCTAACACATGTTGGATGTCATGCATATTGACAAGAACTGTTTTGATAATTTATTTCATACAGTTTTGGATACACCGGGTAAAACCAAAGATAATGTAAATGCCCGATTAGATCTTTCCCAAATTTGCAGGGGACCAGAACTTGAATTGTTTGAAAATGTCAGATCACGAAGATTAATGAAACCAAAAGAAGCATATACACTGACCAAATAGAGTCACTTATTATTTTTTCAGTGGATTGCAGATTTGAGACTTCCATATGGCTATGCTTCCAACTTGGGCAGATGTGTTAAAAATGGTCATATTACCAGATTAAAAATTCATGACTATCATGTAATAATGGAAAGACTTATGCCTATTGGATTAAGAGGTTCATTGAATTATAATATTTGGGATTCGATAACAGATATATCATATTTTTTCCAACACATGTGTGTGGTGACAACAGACTACAATACACTAAGAAAACTGGAAGAAGCTGTTGTTGTAATTATATGCAAACTGTAAAAAATCTTTCCACCAGCATTCTTTGACTCAATGGAACATTTGATATTAAATTTTCCACAAGAAGAAAAATGTGGAGGTCCGGTTCAGTTTTGATGGATGTACCCATTTGAGAGATTCGTGCATAAATTGAATAAAAAAGTACGTAACAAAGCATCAGTTAAAGGCTCAATTTCTGAAGCTTATTTGAAAGAGGAAATTTCTTTATTCTGCTCTCATTATTTTGAATCTGAATATCCCTCAAAATTTAACCACATGGGCCAAAACGAGGGTAATGTTGATGATGATATAAAATATTAATTATCAGTTGTCAATCAGCCCGAACTTGGCATTGTTGGAGTTCATGATAGATGGCTTTCAGATGATGAACATCATAGAGCTCATACATATGTTCTACTCAAATGTGAAGAAATGACACCAATTGTACAGTGAGTGCTCCTATCCCTTATTCTATAGATTCTGTTATAGTAAATTAATCATATTGTATTTGTAGGTTATATGATGATCATATTAAGAAACAATTTCCACAAATTACATCAGCTGGCTTAGAAGAATGTCGGCAAAAAAAATTTTCCTACTGGTTTCAAAAACTGGTAACGTACATTATTTTTTGGTTTTACATATAAAATCAATTTATTACTTGTAATAGTGATAAATGTTCTACAAATTTTCAGGTATCTGTACATGCTGATAATATTTATAGTCGATTGCGTATATTGAGTGGCCCACCATCCAAAATGGTTAAATCTTATAATGCATATGTGGTGAATGGCTATCGCATTCATACACGTGCATATGGGGAATCAAAGAAAACAATGAATAGTGGGGTTTTTTTGAAGGGATCACATCATAGAAATATAGAAGTTGACTTTTACAGCGTGCTTGTAGAAATTATTGAACTGTGTTATTTGGGATAGAATTATGTAAAAATGTTTAAATGTCGATGGATGGATACTCAGAGAGGCTTGCGTATTCATCCGACTCATGGAATTGTTGATATTAAACATAAAATTCTTCTTGAAGTAAATGAACCATTTTTATTGGGTCATCAGGAACATCAAATTTATTATGAAAAATAATGTGTTATCGTAAAAGAGTTGGATGATTGGTGGAGTATAATAATAGTTAAATCTTGAGATAATCAGTTTACTCAAACTGAATGTGGTTCCACTGAAGTGCAAGGAAATGAAATTTCTTAGGACACTCCTCAAAAAACATCTTTTTCCCAAAGATACATGAATATCGATGATGACACCCCACAGTTAAGATTCGATGGTGACGATGTTTTCAATAATGTTACAACTGAATTTGAAATGACAAGAGATGATGAAAGTGAAACAAATAGGAAATTGATGATGTTGATGAGGAAGATGAAGATATTGACAATGACAACTATGAAGATGATGATGAAGATGAACATTGACAAAATAAAATGCTGGTTAGAATCATAACAAATATATATCTATATATAATAGTTATTTTCAACTGTTTGCTAATAACAATCATTTCATGTTTTAGATGGACTCAGAAACTTATCGTCATTTGCTGGAGGCTGATCTACCTATGGATGATACGGTTCCTGAGTCATCTGACCCTCAGGCTATCGGCACTACAAGGAGCACTCGGGGGGGGCATGGTCTTTCTAGACTGATGATTCCAGATCCTATCCTGGAGCGACGTCCGCCTCTTGGATTTGATGCGCACACGCAGTGGTATGGTAACCTGTGTAATTTAGTTATCTTTCATTATAATTTATTTATATTCTAATTTTTTTATTATTTGTTCTTTTTCCAAAGTTTTTTGCATATAGCTATTGCACAGGGGAGCACTATCTTGTGCAATTATTTTTCTCAGCCCTGGCTCACATGGGATCAGATTCCCGCTGATGTGCAGGCCGTAATGTTCGATCATTGGCTGGTACGTAATTAAATATTATTTATTTTTAAATTTATTTCATTAATAACTTTATATTAGGGTTTATGGTATCCCATCGATGATAGCATGCATGCCACTATCCACGCGGCATGGGTGGTGTTTATGTGTGACTGTTTCCATCAGTTTTTGCATAATTTGAGAAAGGCGGCAATGAGGAAAGCCGGAGTGACAGAATTTGATGAGTCATGTAGAGATCACCGAACAGAGTAAATTTCATCTCACATTTGGGATGGATTATGTACACACTGGTTGGGTGGTGGGTTTCAGAGAAGATCTGCATTGGATTGACAGAATTGGGAGAGACAAGAGGTGACGCATCGAGCCGGTAGTCGTATATTCAGTGCGCATAGAGAGCATCTGGTAAGTACTTTTTTTTAATATTTTATACAACATTAAATATAAAATGTTTATTTTATATTCATATAGGAATCTGAGAATCCTGGTATTACAACGTACGACGTTTATCAGAGGATGTACACTGATCCAGATACTGGAGAGATTAGAGGTGACCGCCAGCGTCATATTGTGGTCATTATTATTTTCTTTTCATTTTTCAAATTAAATGCATATAATATTTTCGTTATTTTAATTTATAATTAAAACTTAAGGAGTTATATGAGACCGCGACCTCTCAGACACAGGCTGAGAGTCAAGACGAGATGGGTGATCAGACTAGTGTCCACCATTTTGATGAGACGGCATGGATGCAGGTGACCTAGTATGGCTTCAAAAACGGCCGAGTAGTTGGTATCGGCTCTCATTTGACTCCTGCAGCTTATTATGGTACTGCTGCGATGTCGGCGTCCGTCTCGAGAGGAGCTCTTGGAGAGACATCATCTACTGCATCACAGTATCAGGAGAAGCTGTGTGCTCAGAGTCAGCTTATAGAGGATTTGCGTTAGGGGTAGGAGTAGATGCGTCAGCAGCACGATGAGGATATGCGACGATGGGAGGAGCAGATGCGTCAGCAGCAGGATGAGGAGAGGCGTCGATATGAGGAGCAACATCAGGAGCAGATGGAGTATATGCGTCGTCTGACTCATAGTTTAGGGATGGATTTTCCCCCACCACCTCCTCTAGGTCCTCCAGATTATCCACCCCCCCCCCCCAATGATTTATTTACATGTAATAAACATTTGAGTTCATAGTTTATTGTCATATTAACTATTTACAATTCTTCTTTCATATTGGTACGAATATTGCATGATTTAATTTGTTTTTATTTTTTTTAATATTTTATTACTTATTAGTATTATTTTTAATGTCTGTTTATTTTAGTAATATTACTTTTAATATTTTATATTTATTGTTAATATTGAGAAGTTTATAATTTTATAATTTTATTAATATTATTTTTTCATAAATATGTATGTTCATTATAATAATAATATTATTATATTAATTTTTTATATTATTAATATTAGTATTATTATTATATTATATTATATTATTTATATTCATATTATTATTATTATTTGATATTAATATTTCATAATTATATTATATATAGTTTTTATTATTTATATTATAATAATATAATTTCTTTATATTATTAATATTATTATTATTATTATTATATACATAATTTAATAATATTATTATTATATTAATTTTTTATATTATTAATATTAGTATTATTATATAATATTATATTATTTATATTCATATTATTATTATTTTATATTAATACTTCATAATTATATTTTATATATTTTTTTATTTATATCATAATAATAGAATTTTTTATATTAATATTATTAATTTTATTTTTATATAGTATTATATGATTTGTATTACTTTTTTTATTTTTTTTATTTTTTTTAGTATTTGCGACGGGAGTATTTGTGACGGGACACCCCGTCGTAAATATTTTTTTTACTGTCTCATTTAAGACGGGAAGAATACCCGTCGTAAAAATTATTTCTGCGATGGTCCGTCTCAAATACCTACGTCGTAAATATTTTTTAAATTTCCTATTTGCGACGGGTCAGAAACCCATCGCAACTAATATATCTACGGCGGCCCATCGTAAATACCTTTTTTATATATAAATGAAAACCAATTTGTGATGGGGTAAAAATACAGTCACAAATACTCTTTTTGCGATGGGACCACCGCCAAAACACCTATTTGCGATGCCGTTTTCGGCAACTAGCGATTTGCGACGGAGCCCCGTCACAAATGGTTTTTTGCGATGGGATCCTGTCGCAAATCGCCCGTCACAAATATTCCTTTTTCTTGTAGTGGATTCTCCAATATTGAAAATTTAATCAATCTATTAGTTCTTTCCATTAATTTATTTCAAAATTTATTATTAGAATATTTTAAAATAAATTATTATAGAAAATATTGAAATATATTAATGAGATCAAGTGTCAACGATTCTTAAAAATTAAAAATCTTAATTACCTAGGAGAAAAATGAAGATTGAAATTGATCAAGTAAAAAATAATATGATCAAAGAGAAATCAAAGAATTAGAGGAATATCATTCCCCATAAAAGATTCAACTGTAAATAATTTTCAAAAAAACTATTTGAGAATATAAAAAATTTAAAATAAACAAATAAATTGAAGAGATATATTAAATGTTAATTAAATATTTCTCTATTGAGTATACCACTCTTCCCTTGAAGCTCGCTGGCATCATTATGATCTTCTTACTGATGTTACATTATGTATTCCTTCCTTCACTCTATAAAAATTAGTATGTGAATTAAATATATCTCACCAAAATTCCATCCTCTAGAATATATCCAAAAATTTAATTATATGGTAATTAAGATATCCCCATTGTATTTTTTTTAAGTGTCATCATTTGTAACTAATTCTCAGTTACCTTCTTATAAAAATCGAGTTATAGTAGATTTCACCAAAAAAACAAATCATTTCCAAACATGTTAATACATCTCGACAATAATCTTTACATCCTATTAGTATTAATTAATCTTCAAAAAAATCAACTCAACTCTTCACAACATTTAGGTAAACAAAATCACTAATCTCATAAAACCTTTAGACCATCTTGAACACCTTAATGTTAAATAATAAACACCCATGTTATCACAACCCTATCCTTCCAGAGGTACCCCTCCTCGTCCATAAATAAAGAAATACATATGATGAACCCTAAATATTATCTATAATATTCTATGATTCGGTGACTAGTACTGGGCGTATATCAATTAACCACAAGGGAGGCTTTAGACTTGATATAAATTTAGGGAATAAGTAAAAAGATTGAAAACCACCATCCAAAAACATAAAAAAATCAAGAATAAATAAAAATACATATAATTTTAGCTAAGAAAATTATGAATACAAATAACTAAAAAGAAATCCTTCGTAGGGACCAAGAAGCTCAAAATGATCTTGAAAACTCATCAAGTTAGTATCACCCAGCTTAATCACTGAACTTGTTCTATAAACCTAAAAAATGTGTATATATATGTATGATGAGTATAAAATTAATAATTAATAAGATCATCCTTCAAACCTCTCATTAAATATGTTAACAAAGAATACCAAATATGAAAGAATAAAATAATGAAACCAACACATCACCTAAATAGTTAAATTCATTATTCTCATACTCACCATGGCTCACTTTCCAAGTAACACTAGAAGTAAATCACTCTATATAAAAATAATATATATAATTGAAGGAATCATGCTTTCACTTCCCCACTATTTTTTTACCCTCATACTCCCAATAACACACATATTACTCTCATCATTTCCACTAGTAATCATACACCTCATGCAATCATATCATAATCAATTTCGATATAGTTCATCTCGGCGTAACCTCTTCATAAACATCTCATATATAACCAAGTATATGTACGAAAATCTCTAGATCATGTTTAAATGAATTATAACTCAATCCATCACAGCCCATGTGAGTACACTCGAGGAAATATTTAATCACCATGAATAGATATATGTATTCATTATAACCTCAATCCATTACATCCCACACATAAATATATAAAAAATCTGGATCCATAAAATCCTGGGTAAGAACACACTCTATACCATAAGCCATTACATCATGGGATATTCCTAAACATAACTACAACTAAAGGAAGAATAGGGGATAGGGGGAAGAAAACCATATTTTTCCTCCATATCCTAGATGTTGAAAAAAAAATCCCTAAAAATATATGGGTGTCGATTTCCCTACTGATTCAAGTAGTGAAGTATATGAAATCAGAAAATATAAATAGCATCACACAAATACCCAAAAAGGTAAAACCCTAGAATTATACTCATATGGCATTATTATCACACAAAACACCTGACTTTCACTACTAAGGTCTAAATATGTGAATAAGAATAAAAGCATCAAAGTTTCCTTATTAATTAATTAATCATCCATTAAATATTATTATCCAATATTCATTTACAATATTAATACTATAAATATTATATATCGTGTTCCTATATAACTATAACTTCTCTTTATTATATTCTTACATATATCATTGTCATTTATAATCACTAAGAAGTATCCATTTTAATTTATTAATTTATTTATCATTTCATAAACTATGGGTACTTTAGGAATCATCCTAAGCTACTACAAAAAAAATATGTATTGGTCATATATGGAGATAAAATATGTGAATTATTTAGAAAACATAACAAAAAATCAATACAATCGCCCATCTAAAATAAAGAATCCAGAATGAAATATATTTATGGGAAATTCTAGCTCTTAGCTCATCCTGACCACCCACCATTATGCATAGTATAATCCACCCCAACATCACCTAAATCAACCATAACTTATATCCCATGTCTCCTAAGAAATTTATCATTGATGTTCACAACCATTCCAATTTAATAATCATCCAAAACAAAAAAACTTTAATATCCAAGAGATTTCACATAAGGAAACTAAATATTCCTAGAACACAACAAAGGAAACTAAGACATGAAATCTAAGTAATTAAGCCTCCCACAAACAATAATGGTCTCACTCATCCCAAAATAATTATCTTTAGAAAATAACCATTCAAACTCACCTATTTAATTAACTAGTTTGTTATGTATAAGTTTCCAACATCAAAAAACCTATAGGAAATAGGTAACTATAGCTATAATTCAATATTAACATGCTTCCATCATTTTTTCCACATTCAATAAATTTTAATAAGAATAGTAATTATTTTTCATGTCTCCTTGACTATTCACATATTATTGCTCGAATTTTATTTTTTATCGAATTTAAACATTCAATGGTGTTAACACCAACAGAATTACCAATCAGGAATATAGAACAACACCTAGTAAATGTCAAGAGGAAACATTTATAATATCATAAAAACTAATGATAATATTGTTTCTTAATAACTTATTCGGTAAATAATTTACCACATGATATAATATTATCTTTCATTAATTTATATATTCGAGAAAATGATTTAATTAATATTCTATATATTAATGATGAGATTAATAATAATTTATAGTATATGATTAACCCTTTTATTATTTTGACATGTTAATTCCGAAATAATGAAATAATGTTCTTCATAGTCAATATCCAATTTTACCAACCACAACATCCAAAATTACAATAATTGATATCATCAGTATGTGTCTTCCATGTTATTACTTTATAATTTTAATATAATATATGAATTTATTCTAAAACGAATGATATTATATACAACATGTGAATATACTTCTTCTTATTCATATAAAAATTCCCATATTATTATATAATTATTCTCCATTAAATTTTACATATTTTTATATTTATTAAAATCAATTTCACCCATTCATCCAGAGAAACTAAATCATGATAAAATAAAACCTTGGGAAAAAATAAGAAAGAAGAATCAGATCCATTATATATAAATAAATCCACGACATGTTACACCAAAAAACATAGGAGAGAGACTGTGTACTCATAGTCTTGAAAGTCATAAAATGGTATAAGAAGAGTTAAAGGATTAAAATATTGAAATATTTGGATCAATAATACTTTATAGAGAGAAATAAAAGTTACTAATTTGAAATAAATCCCCTTTATATAATTTATAAATATCTATTTATCTGTGTATTTAAAAAAACATTCAAAAATTATATTTAATTATTTATTTAATTCAACTTCTATTTAATTTCCTCCACATGACTAGTATTAAGTATCATAAAATTAAGGAATTAAAATATATAATCTATCTTTAACATATCTATATTTAAAACCAGTGTTCTAAGGATTATTAAACATTCATCTCTGTATGTTTTTTTTAAATGAGTTTTCTATCATTTTGGACAAAATTGGGTCTTTCTTTTTAAATAGAAAACTAACCATGATGACTGAATATCAAAAGAGGCTTCATGAAATAAGACAATCAACCTAAAGAACAAACTATTGACCATATAGATAAAACACACCACATGAACAAACCATCGATCATACAAGTAAACCATGCATAAAATTAGGATCAACCACACAACCAAAAGTATCAACTCAATCACCAAAAGATTGAACAAACCACCAATAAAATGACCATATAAAAAATGAAGGATCTAACTTACAAAAAACACAAGTGATCACAAGAAAAAACTGGGTGACTTCAAGATAAAACTAAGTGAACATAAGAACAAACCAAGAGACCACATAAAAAATTATATTTTAATAATGTATATGACTTTGAGAACACTCTAAAAACATACAAGACTTGATAAAACTCAAATTAAGGGTTTTATAAATATGTTTCCTCACACATGGGTGAATATTTAGTTCCTTACATCATTTCCTTTAGTCCTAGTTCACACTAGCATCAACTATGCATTCAAAGGCATCATAATTAAGAGGTCTCTTAGCCAAAACTCCATCAAAAATACACTTCATTGAGCTAGATCAACCATTTAAACTCAGAGGCTTTAAGAATAATAGATGTTAATATCCATTAATCTTCCTTCAACATATATAACTAGAAAAACTACATTGACATCAAACATCCACTACTCAATGTTGTAACTACTCAAATCATCCTACGGTTTCACTAAGGAATCTGGTTATGAATCATGCATGCACCTTTATTCATCAAAAAAACATATCATTGGGTAATAACAAAGTTTCATCCATCTTGAATTATACCTACACCAATAATATACCTCATAAACAAAAATATATTC
Organism: Viscum album; assembly: GCA_963277665.1. Lineage (NCBI taxonomy): Eukaryota > Viridiplantae > Streptophyta > Magnoliopsida > Santalales > Viscaceae > Viscum > Viscum album. The sequence continues at coordinate 1,210,488,376 of OY728161.1, read as the reverse complement.
ACCAAATGGTGGCTCACAATTCATCACTTTAAACCCAAATAGGTTAATTTATCGTCAACTTCATTATCTCTTCTTGGATCTCTTGAAAATCAAAATTCATTTTCCTTTATCTCATCCTACTCAATTATTAATAACTTCTTTTTATTCCATTCAATGAAACCATGATATAATCTTGGTTTTGTGTCAACAGAAATAACTTTCAGCAATGTCAACACCTTCTTCATGCATAGCAAGACGAAGGATCGACAAACTCATCATGAGCTAGGGTCACCTCAGTCTTAACATTTCTTTCATAAGCCTCATCATGCTTAATCAAAACCATCATAGGTTGGGATGAGTCCTCATCTTCAGTTTAGCTCAGGATTACTTCTCATCCAAAAAATAAGTCGTCTGTATCAATGACGGTTTATGACCGACCTAATATCAAAGTGGAAGGGAAGCTTAAAAAGATTTATTATGGTCTATAATGTCTTAAAATATTATTAAAAAATACTTAAAATCATTTTAAAACACTTAAAGTGGAGTTTTGATAAGTCCTACAGTTATGCTTCCTGAAGACTTATGTTGGGAAAGATGTATAATGAGAAAGTATTAAGATGATACTGCAAGTCATATGGAAAAATATAAATACTTAAAAAATTAAAAAAAACATATATAAATTTGGGTCTTTGTCATTTTTCAACAAATTTCCAAAATTCAATAGATTTTATAATAATTTATTTTAAAAATAAAACATGAAACATTTTTAAATCAATTTTGACAACCCTAATAAAATGAATCATTTCAAAAATAATATTTCAATTAAATTTCATCAAAATAAAACATAATTTTTTTATCTTATTATATAAATAATTATCCCAATATCATTTAATCATATTGGATAAAAAATCACTGTTTCATAATAAAAATTAAAAATAAAATGATAAAATCAAATAATTATCCAAATTAATTCATTTATTAGTTAATCACATTGGAAGACACCACATCATAAAATTTTTATAAAAATTATGTGTAAATACTACATTAAATTAATCTCATATCATCTTCCCCCGCACATAGAAAATTTATTATCCTCAAGATGTTAACTTAACAAATGTAGGGAAAGAAAATGAATCTCAATAATGAATAATATATAATCCTAACAAATAGAATATTTTTATAAGTTTTCCCCTCATAGACTATTTCAAGTAAGAAATTATAATCACCCTTGTCAAAATATTTCTAAAAAAAATTAGTTTTACAATTATAAAAGATAATTAAGATTGAAATTTTTTAAAATATATAATCAAACTTTATATTGAATTTATGTAAATTTACTAGATTCCCTATTTCACTTGGTGAAAATATTTACATAGTTGGAACACAAAAAAAATAAAACAATACATTGTAATAGTGAGTTTAATAATTAATAAGAATAATAATTAACTCATGGCCCATTATTATCTTAAATAATAAATGTTTATAATAATTATAAGTTCATTACAAAGACTATTTAAAGGTAAGTATTATGATTTTAATATCCAATAAAAAATTTCAAACCCATTTAATTTTGAAAATTTTAATCCCAATTTTTGACCAAAATAAATAATTTTAAAAGAGAAATGTAAATAATGTTTCAAGATTTAATCCATAGGGAAATAGAAAATATTATCCACTCAAAGTATCAAAATAATCCTAGAACATTAGAAATAATTTCAACTATATAATAAGAAATTTGAATATTGGGAAATTGTATAATTGAAGAAAATAATTAGGTCATTTTTATGTGTAATCAATGAAATATAGTTAAAAACATTTTAAATACCCCACCAGACACTTAAAATCCAATATTTTACCTAATGTGGAATTCTAATGTGGGAGAAACAATAAAATAATTGTGGTTCAAAAATAAATAAATTAGGAAATTAAAAGTCTTGTTTCAAAGTCATAAAAATACTCAAATAAAATTTATTCACCAACTCAAGGAATCTAACCAAAGAAGTTTCTAAAATATAAATAAATTTTCTTTCTAGAACTAAAAATTAATTTCAATACAACTTAGTAATATAGAATGTTTAAATAATAAATCCCTTAAGAAAATCACATCAAAAAATTAATAAAAACACTGAGAAGGAAAGGGGTGTGAGGATGAGGTATCAATTTTGTTTCAATAATATTTTAAAAAAATAATACATAAATAAGTAAAATACTCAATAGCTTGTTATATGATTAACTTTAATTTATTACTAACATTATAGTAAATTAAGAACACTTAATTTCTAATATTTTACTAATTTTAAAAAAAAATCCCACATTATAAGAAAAAACAATAAGGAAAATGAAACTTTTAGAAAATAAAGGGTAGAACATATAAAAAATAAAATTGAAACTTTTCTAAAAATAATCCTACATCATTAAAATCTATCCCTCATAATTATCATTTATTCCTCTTGAAAACATATCCCTATTTCTCTAATTATATATTCTATAAAAATAAGAATATAAAAATCATATTACTTGTATTTCAAACGAAAAATTATATTGTAATAAAGGGTAGGTTGAGAGGGGAGTGATTAAAAGTTTCTCTTTTAATAAATATCCTTTTATATCTTGAGAAAATTTCAAATCCATCTCCAAGTGATCTAAAATTCTACTCTTCAGGTGCTCAAATATCATGCCCATTTTTCATTAATCTAATAACAAAACAAGTGATGTATAAGAAAACACACAATAAGGTATGTTATTATTCAAAAAAATAAGTTAATGAGAAATGGTTTAAATGACTATAGGTTGAATTATAACAATCACTGAGTTTATAGTCCTAAGTTAGAGGCATATAAATTTCAATTTTCAATGATAAAATCTACAGCCAAGATTTTTCGATTCCCATCAAAATAATGTTTTATCCTCTTATCGTTAATAAAAAATGGTATATTTTTCTCTCTTACATGTTCTAAATTTCCAATCACAAAGACTCTAAATATATTAAAGGGTTCAAGGTACTTTATCTTTATCTTCCCATTAATAATTTTAACTATGGAGTTGAAAAGTAAAATATTCTAACCGTACTTAAATTTTTATTTTTGAATGATGGTACAATGAAAATATTTTATTCTTTAATTATAGATTCTAAAATTTTTATAAGATTGTATTCTAATATTATCTGTATTACTCAACTCAAGAAGTCTTCTCTCACCAGTTGTTTTGAAATAAATATCCAACACATTTATTTTTCAGGATAACTTATGATTCAAATATATAGGGAAATGAAATTTTTCACAAAGATAAGTATATAAGTATGTGTAACTATATATGTTTTTACTAATCCAAAAAGAGGATTATATATCCTCTGAATTGGTTGAAACTGGGTATGGATATTTTTCAATGTTATTTTTTCCCTATTATATCTTGACCTATTAATTGTATGGGCCAACTTCAGTTCCCTTTAGTGTTTTTTTTATCTAATTACATGTCCATACTTTTATATATATTTTTCATATGATTTTTCTTCCATATTTATCAGATGATGATACATGGATATTAATGTATAGAAATCACAATGACCCAAAATTTATTATTTTGGTCACCAATAAGGACTTGTCCAAGGAGTATCTAGCCAACTGTGTGTTATTAAACCAAAATCAATAATCTCTTTACTTTTTGGTTTTAGGATAGGTCACACATACTTTAGATCACTACCCATAAAAACTTTTAGGGTAAATGAACTATTACCCCACAATCACTTCCCTAATCATTCATCCCTTCAATGACTAATTTAAAGTGAAATACAGTTAGAATAATGGTTTAGGAATAATATCATTTATTTTTTATTATGTTACACTAAATATGAATTAGATCTTTTCAAGATACACTTTCTCCATTAGATATGAACATCACCTTGAGAATATTTTTTCCATAATAGGTCATGGAAAATCTTTCTCCTTTAAAAAGATCTTCAGGATATTCTAATTCATCTTATTTCAAAAATAATTCTGGAATTATAATCCCTTTCTAGAATAATAATACAATTTATTAACTTTTCTAGAGGTTGTAAATTCTCTCATTTATCTCAAAATATCATATGTGTCATTAGATATACCCCTTTTAATTATATTTCATTAATTTTCATCATTAAATCTTCTTCATGTAGATTATTTCATGTAACATTCCTAGAAAAACTCTCTCACTTTTTTGTATCTATTATTGTTTGGTGAATATATTTCTCTTAAAAAATATGGATATTAAATAATTTTAACCATTATTCCCTTAGTCCTCTTATCATTATTTTCTATTTTCATGGAAACATTCATAGTTAACCTTTCCATGTTTAAAAATATATAAACTCTATTTACATTTTTTACTAACTTAATGACATGTGATATTTCCTTTTAATAATTCCAGATTGAATCTAAAATATCACCCTGGTTTTTTGTTTCTCTTCTCTTTGAATATCTACATAGAAATATTTCCATTTTTAAAATATAGAAACAAGAATTCATAGATTTAAAATAACTTCTTAATTATCTATAGAAATATTACTACATTATAATATTTTCATATTCAAAAATATAAACTTTCTTATTCTTTACCCTTTCTAATGATATTTCTATATTTCATAAACTGAGGGATATTTTTTTAATGTCTCAAATTTATCAAGATATCTTCCATGATACTTATACTTACTAATTTTATAATGTACATGATTTAAATATTTTTTTGACTAAATTGAAGATTTTATATGTAGCATTTTGACTTAAATTTTGATGATATTTACCCTAATGGGAGCTTGGGATGAAGTCCTATTTTGACCTTAAGTATATAGAATAGTTTCTATGAACATCATGGAATTGATATTTCTATAAATATATATGTATATGACCAATATGGTCAATGAATTCAATTTCTATATGTAGATTCCAACATTATTTTCATACATGGATGCCATAAACAATTCTTACATTTAGCCATTCTCATATGTGGAATACATGATTATTGATTAACATTTGCACAACTCTCAAATCTATCCTTTATGAAAGTTGATATAGCCTTATGTGAATCGTTTAGATCACATTTTTATGCTACTTCACAATCCAACTCTAACCTTTATTTATCTAACTGCCTCTTTCTATACCTTTATGCATCATACCTATTTTTATTATTACCCTTATGTAAAATCCACTAACATGTATATTATAATTGATGTGCTTTTACATAGTTTCTATTTATAGGATTACCATTGTGTATCTTTTAAAATAACATATACATATCTATATGGACCTTTATGAATGACGTAACTCTAGCCTTACTAACATTACACAACCTGTATTATCTTATAGGAACCTTTTTATAACTATGGAAATTTTAATATTTTCACTCATTTTAAACTAGACCTTATTTAGAAAAATTTTAGGAATTATTTAACATAATAAGACTTTATCCAAGTGTATTTAAACACTAAATTCAGTACATTTAAGGCAAAAAACTCTTGTATGGATTATTTAACTTTCAAGCTAGAGTTCATCAACTAAAATCTGATTTAGGAAACTTCTTAAATCACCCTTAAATATTTTTTTTGTTGTAGGAAATTATATTATAATAATACCAATGTCAAAAAATCCAATGAAACACATATTATTGATAATTACATAACACTAATTCTCACATATAATTAAAAAATCCAACATAAACCCTTACATGTTAGAAAATATTCCCTTTTGTATTTATTTAAAAACATACCCTTTTAATCAAACTAAACTCCATTTTATCTATCCACCAACTTTTCAATGAAATGTAATATTTTTCCCCAAATAAAACTCATATCATTATAGGAACTCTATAAAGTCTCTCCCCCAACAAAATAGAAATTCATGAGGAGATATAAGTTCGTCACCTTTCTTATCTCCCCCCCTATTTATAATTTCTATAACCCATTCCTTTATATTAATTGTCAAAAAAATGGTTTTGATTTCCCATATCAAGAATGATTCTTATAGTATAATTTGAAATCATTTATTCAACAATAGATGAATCAATATCAAAAGAAATATATAGAGAAACATTACTTCTTAGCATATGTGGTGTCAAGAATTCTTTTAAGCCTACTAAGTCAAGGATCAGTGTAGGAAAAAGGATCCCTTGTTAACATACACAAGGCTATTAATATTACTCACTAAGTATAGTAAATTCATAAAGCCTTGACATTTTATTTTCTCAGCACATCCAGTGATCCAATCTCACACAAAACTATTCATGTGCAATCTTTAATACATAAATGGTGTATGGAATACCAATTTCAGCATTAATAATTCCAATTTTTAAAACCAAATAAATAATTCCATTTTTCTTCCATGTCATCCTAGATCTCACATGATCCATCAACCATGAATGAGGCTAAATATCCTTTATAACCTCCAGTTTTAACTCTATCTTAATTTCTTCTTCATTTATTTGAACTATTTATCATTTTTTGGAACACCATTTATAGAGTATCACATTTTTTAGAAGAATTTAAAAACATGAAAATATAAAACAAATAACACCAATTTTTAAAATAAATAATATATATATATATATATATATTCTACTCTTACATCCTTTCAAATCTTATTTCTTCTATTATTAGAAATATTCCAAAAATATTATAACCTAAAATACTATTTTCAATTAATGATCTAATGGATTAAATTCTGATCTGTACACACATAATAAATAAAATTTAAATCATTCATTGCATCATTAAATTCAATTAAAAAACTTAATAACTATATTAATAATTCGGTATGATTAAAAACTAGAGTAGAAATACCTAAACTACCACTTACAACATGGAATTTCTAGCTCAATTTCATATCTAATTTCACTATAATTTTATGTGGTTTTTAAGAACACTTTCTCCATGGATAGTGTATCCCATAGAGTATTGTAACTATTCAAAAAAATTATAATAATTTAAATAAAAATGGGGATATGGTACTTTCCTTTTTCCTCAAGTTGAATTCGATGGTAACTCACAATGGACCACTATTTTCCCTTTTTCCTTTATCTTGGATTCCGGTTTCAAATATCACCTATATTTACTTGATTACAATGTCATTTTATGTTCTTTGGGTTTTGTAACACATTATATTTTTTCATTGATATATTTTTCACCATGTATTTTCATTTACATGATAGATTTCATTTTCTTTCTTCCAATCCACTGTATATTTTGGACTTTCCCAGCAATAATTAATTGATTTTATAGTATATACCATTATTTGAGATATAAGTTTCACATGAACCTCCCTAACTTTATGATTTTTTCATATATTCCACTCTTACCTCCATACCATTTTCTTATCTCTCTAGAAGGTATGTGATTCAGAAATAGCTTTAGAGATTCTCTTCTCACCATTTTCAGTATATGGGTCTTCAATATGTAAAATCTAAAATATCTTTCCCAAAGGGACTAATTTATCACTATGTTAATGTTTTAATTTTATTTTAATCACAAATAAATTTCAACTTAATTCATTTTTAGTATAATTTAAATTGTGATAATGGTAATCATACAATTTATATTTTACTCGGTGACTCAACCATTCACTATTTCCACCAAATTCACACTAATTGATGTAATATTGTGCTTCATAGTAAAGACTAGATATGTTTTCATGAATCCCAAAAAATATAACATGTTTTCATACCTTATTTTAGTACTCATCTAGTTGAACTTTCCTTCTATAGAATACTTTTTATGCCTTCTTCCTACATCCATATTTATAATAATAATAATTTCTAATTTATAATAAGTTAAACATAGTTATTGTCTAAAAATATTAGTAAAGTAATTAAAATCATTTACAAATATTAAGGTAAAATTAAGATTAATAAGGGACGACTCCTAATCTTAAAGGACCAAATGACTTATAAACTTTTCCAAAATAATTTTTTTGGAAATATTTATACCCTATAATACCTTCTATAAAACGTTTTCCATTATCAGAGCCACTTATAATGTGAAAAAAAAATATGAATGGAATTCCTTTTTCAAAATATTACAAGAGTGCCACTCCTCCTCCACTAGAAAAAGGACTCCTCTGCTCACACTTCTTCACAAGTATAAAGACACCTTTTCTCAACCAAGATCTGAAATAATAACTCCTTAAAATCTCTCCCATAATACTATAATCCTCCCCTTGGGAATAGATCCATCCAAGGAATATTTTAGGTACAAACCAAAAGAAGTTACACGATTAAGAGGTAATGTCTTCTCTCAAGCTCTTTAGTTTTATTTCCTTTATCCAACCCCTAAAATATCATTATTCCAAAATCATGTAAAAAAATAGTATCCAAATTATAATTTTATTTTTTTATTCTATGTATTTGACCTAAAATTACACACACCACCATCTAATGGGTAATGAACATATTGTTTACGTGTACATTGATCTACTGCCTCACGAAATGATGATGGTTCATTTTTCCATTATCGCCTATCATGGTGGTCATCAAGATAAAAACTCTATTTATATTTGACTTATATTATATTTATAATATATTTGTATTTTTTAAATTATTTTATAAAATGTACCTCTATACATTCCATTTTGTGTAAATACGATAATGTCATTTGTGGAAATGTGGATTTTCGTATCCTCAAAGTAATGTGATTCGTTCATGCTATACATGGAATATATTATGAATAATTTTAATAAAACTATGTAACATATATGACATAGATATTATATTTTAATTATAATATAAATATGTATCACTTAAATTTCATTTTTTTTAATTCGACAAGTAAATGAAAGTAGTGTTAATGCATACGTACGACATATCGTCTACATGAATGGTGCATTTCATTTCTTATCTCCAAACATTATATATAATTATAAATAAATATTTACTATAAATATATGATAATTAAATCATGTTTTAAATTCTTTATATGATGAAACTCTAATGTAATTAATAAGAACAACAAATAATAAGTCAAAACATACTTGAGAAAACTAGGAAATTAACACACAAAATAGTGAAAATAATTAAATATTGTTCACAAATAGGTGATAAGATATTATAATAAATTAATATATGATATTATTAATATGATTATGTATCAATTATAAGTTAGTAACATATTTTAAACCACTATTCAGGAGGATAAATAACACACAACAAAATGAAGGTCAAGGTAAGGGATTTCATATCAATTTACATTCCATTGAGACTTATTTGTTTTTATACACAAACTCAATTCTATATAAGATATATAATTCCATTTTCATATTATATAATGAATCCCATTATTATCATGATATTCTATGTTTCATTTAATAATATTATTTCATGCGTATTATGATTTAAATGTTTCAAGGTGGTATGTGACTCTTTGGAATGTTTAAATATTATTTTACTCAGGAATGTTCTTAATGATTATCTTTGCCACCACAATTAAATTTGTGATTGCTAAATTTATCATGAAAATAATCACTTCATTATAATCAGTTTTTTATTAAATTTTCTTGAATATTCATATTTTCATATGATGTATTATTATTTCCTAAATCCTATATCATTTTACATATAATGTTTACTTTGAAGGTTATTTGATTAACTAGGGAATTATTGATAAATATATATCTTTTATTAAATAGAGATATTTGATAAGGCATATTATATATTGATTAAATTTAATATTATATTTGAGGAATTATGTTCACATTAAATGACTTGTGGATCCTGTACTTTATATTGTCTCCTGATTCATCGACAGGTTCTCATGAGACGATTAAATTGGCCAAATTAAACAAATTTCTACCTATAGTTCTAAATTGTTAAAAGGATGGGTCTGGAAAGTATTGTTCCACATGTGACTAAGATATGAATTACAATAATTATGTATTTAATTAATTGATATTTTAGTAATTATTCATACATGATATTTTTATTTGACATATCTATGGATATATTTAATTTTTAGTTCTTTGATTAAAAGACATGTGTTGCAGTTTCTTACCTTTCCATATATAATTTTATAAATCTAGTTATTTAAATATCGTTTGTTATTTGTTATATACCTTGTAATTTTGGTTTATTTCCATTGATTCATTATTAATTCCGCTTTACATACCCTTACTAAGCACTTGAACTCACCCGTATTATGCTTCCTTTCCCCAGGTTATGAAGAATAAATATTTGAATAATATTTCAACGACACAATTTATTTAATTTTTATGTATCATGTATTTATTTCCTATTTACCAATGTATTATGGGTATCATGTATGTAATATTTCTTTATAAGAATTATTAACTGAATGTTCCTTCATGATTTGATTCCTTGTAATCATTCCAATGTAATAAATTAATGCACCGTATTTGGGATTCCGGGGTTAGGGTTTTACAATTGGTATCAAAGGAAGTTTTATAGTAACCTTGGAAACTATATTTAGAAAAATTAGATTTGGGAACATAAACCTAAATATAATTTGAGTATAAGAAAATAAGAAAATCATAGAATTTTTGTGAGATAGAGATTGTGTCGTTATTTCTAGAAATACATCCCTGGTTGAATACTACAAGTGGGCATGGTTCTGCCACATATGTAACAAGGAGAAACAACTTCGACAAGGTGTGTCGGACCTAAATATTTGTAACCTATTATATGAAAAAGTTCATTTATGGGCACATGGTTTTATAATCCCTAGGTATATTCATTGAATAATTCACATTTTCTATACCTACCATTATAAGGGATTTGAAATTAAATATTTACCCAAAGTAACCAAAGATTATCATTCTATGATTTACGATAACAAATTTATGTTATGTGAAATAACATACTTTGAGTTATACAGAGTCTATAATTTTAGGATCTAATCTATTATATTCCATTTTTTTAATGGAACCTGGAAGGAATAATGGTATCAATTCTCATAACCAATGTAGAGGTTTCCCTGCTGATAAAGTTGATGTATATGATATCAAAAATGATAAAGTTATGCATATATTAGGGAAGATTTTTTAGGTCATGGAAAATCAAATTTCCCTAATAAAAAGACATATTCAATAGAGATAGTCCCCAATGTTGGATCACTTTATATGGAAGAATCCCCCGTCATTTAGTGGGACTACTAATCCAATTTTGGCTGAGAAATGGACTAAGGATATAGAGAAGATATTTATGAACTTGAAATGAAATAAAAAGAAAAATGTTACACTTTCAGTCTATTATATCCAAGGTGATTTTGATCAATGGTTGTCCTTGATCTGGAATACAAAGGAGGAAGAAGAAATATAACTCATATAATGGAGAGAGTTTAAGGGTACTTTCTTCGATAAATACTTCCCTCATGATTAGAAAATTGAAATGAAGAGAAACATTCTTAACTTAAATAAAAAGAAGAAGAGAGTGTTTTAGATTATTAATCTACCTTTACAAGGTTAGACAGGTATGATACGGATTACGTACATTACTCATAGTGCAAGTTTGACCACTTATTTGAAGGTCTTAAGAAAAATATTTCAACGGTGTTGGTTTCTCAGAATTTTTCATCATAAAGGAGATATATTTATGTGCCATCAAAATAGGATAGTAATTATTGAGATCCTATGTATTGAAGGGAAACAAAGAGAAAACGAGTTCTTCATAACACCATGAAAATGGAATGAGTCAAATAAGATGAAGAGAAAGATAAATTTTCCAACTTTTGATAATAATAGAAAGAATAACCATGGTAAGTTCTTGAAATTATTGGGAGTTTGTTATAAGTTAAGAGAAAAGAGTCACTGGGTAAAGGAATGAAAATGGAAGAAGAAAAACACCACTATTCAGTGTTAAAACTACAAGGATATGGGGAACTATGAAAAATAATTCCCCAAGCATCAAGTGAATATACCTCTAAAAATATAAGGGATTGAGTTTAAGTATATGTTATCAACACAACTGAAGTGGAATGATTAATGTACATATTTATCTGGTTCTAATAAATATGTTCTAAAATTATTTTGTTTATGATGTTCTCATCGTATGGTTTTTGAAATATTTAAGGATTTTACTCTTGAACTTTTTCATTAAGTATTTTAGATCATATGTTGAATGTTACCAACAAATTTTATTCAATATATAGTTAAACTTTTTAAAAAACATGTGATTGATAGAAAACAACCCTTAATATGTTTCTAATGTATAAATAATTATGAAGAAATGATTGATTTGGACAAGTGAAAACTACTTTGGAACTTATTAATGACTCATAGAAAATTGGTTGATTCTATCACTAATGGATTTTACAACACATTTGGATTCAATTAATATATCTAATAACAAGTTTCTTACTTAATGAAAAAGGGAGAAAGCATGTTCCCAATAAAGTATTATGGATATTAAAGTTATTACCATATTTCAAGAGAATATATGATGAAGGTTTTCACATATTAATTATGTGATTATTAAAGAGATACTTCATGTTGATTCAAATATAATGATATGTTTTTTTCAAATTGAGTGACCTTCTATGAAAAGTGCTGGAATCATAATCTGTTGGAAAAGTTAATCATTTATAAAATGGTTTAAGTTGATATTTGGATGATATTTTATAGGTCAATGTATTACCTCCCCTTATGATGTATATTGTGCTAAGATAGGAAGTATAAATAGTTCAAGGTGTAATCAAAGGAAAATATTGTGTATATATAAATGTATATTTACTTGTATTTTTAAAGAGTGAATAAATTCCTCAAAAAGGTTTTGAAATGAAAAATTTGTCATATTTTCATCATTTTTTATCATATCAGTGACCTTTATTCACATCTATGGCTTATGGTTTGGGGGTCAAAAAATTTCATCTAAACTTTTTCTCTATAACTCTCCATTAAAATATGATTTTTGGATTTTTTTTTTCTTCTGTATCCATGTTTCCATTTCCCACCTATGTTCTCCTATTAGGGAACCTAGATATGTGACCATGGTACTTTCCTTTCTCTCTTATTAATAAGATATAATATTAACCCTTTTTATGATGTGGGTATATCAAAAATAGTTTATTTTCAATCTATATATCACTTAGATCAAGTTTAAATTACAAGGACACATTTTATTTAATGTGGAAAGAATATAACTCTAGAAATTCTAAAGTAAGAACCTTATATTCGATAGTGTGCATGACACGTAACACCAAGAACATAAGGGAATATTATACCCTAATAATTTAAAATATATTTACTATTTAAAATGGATTATATATATTATATATCTTTCAACATAGGTAAACACTAAGTTATCTTTACTTAAATTCAAGAATTACCTTATTCTATAGCTTATGTTGAATGCAAGACCAAGTTTTAACTGAATAATAATATTTTATCAGAATATTATAATGTAATATAATAGGTCTTAAAATAGACATGAAATGATTTTTTATAAATATTATTAAAAAAATTATGAATATATAGTTTTTATAAAAATATAAATTGAATTCAATGGTTACAAGTTGATTAGAAATGAATATAAGAACCAATTGAATATAAAGGGAATATTTTTATCGAAAAATATTTTTACGCTCACAAAGTTGTTTTATCCTAACATATTAAATTAATTTCAATTATTATGTGGTATTAAAGTAATATATATATATTATATATTCGATAAAATATTTCTTATATTCATACAATAGATTCTATAGGCTCATTATAAGAATAAACCCAATATTGCACTTAAACTGTAATATTTTTATGATGGTAGTTTTGATGCCTTTTGATGGAGAAATAATTATAAAAAATTGGCCCTTTTATAAATTTATTATTTTAAAATAAACTTTATATTTTAAATTTAAAAATAAAAAATATCATAGGGTGAATTTGTGATATTTTTCTCTGAAGATTCATTTTTTAATGAATAATAAAAAATAAAGAATTATAGTTCAAAATTTTTAAATATAATTTATTTATAATGTTAAATTATTTTTTAGATTAGTTTTAATGTTTAATTAGATAGTATTTTTATCAATTAATCCAATTTATGTCATTGTAATCAGTTTCAATTTAAAATTTACTATAAAAACATAGCAATCATTCAAATGCTTTTACTTTATAAACCCGCATTGTTGTCATGTATGTGAGATTAAATTTAAATTAATTTTTTTCACTTATGATATTTGAATTTGGAAATATTGATTCCTTATTTTTAATAATAATAATAATAATTTCTAAAAATTCAACTAATTTTTTGACTAAAAATATTAGTGAATGTAATTAAAAATAATTACAATTATTAAGGTAAAATTAAGCATTGAAAGGGACTAAACCTAAATCTGAACGGAACAAATGACATAGAAACTTATAAAAAACTATTTTATGGACATATTTCGTCCTTATAATCCCATTTCTAAAATTTTTTCTTTTATTTTATCCACTTTAAATGTGAGAGAACATTTATGGAAGTCATTTGACAAAATATTACAAGAGTGAAACTCCTCATCCACTAAAAAAAGACCTCATATCCTTCCACTTATTCACACCAATAAATATACTTTGGATCAACCAAGATATAAAAAAATATCTCCTAAACAAACCTCCTCTAATTCTAGAAACCTCCCATTTGGAATAAATCTATCCAAGGATTTTATTTGGTATAAACCAAAAGAAGGTACCTGATTAAGAGGAAACATCTTCTCTTAAACTCTTTAGTTTTGTTTCCATTATCAACCCCTAAAATATCCTTATTAAAGGATAATGTAACAAAAAACTGTACTAAATATACTTCTATGTTTTTATTATAATTATTTTGCTTACACTTACACACACCTCTATCTAATGTGTAGCGAACATATTGTTTACGTGTACAATGAACTACGGCCTCATGACATAATGATTGTTCATTTTTTTACTTTACCGCATATCATGATGTGAATTATGATGGAATCTGTATTTATATTTGATATATATTTTATTTATAATTTATTCTACATCTTTAATTCTTTTATAAAATATACCTCTATACATTATATTTTGTGTAAATACGATAACATCATTTATGGAAGTGTAGACTACCGCTTCCTCAACATGATATGATTCATTCACGCCATACATGGAACGTATTAAGGATAATTTTAATAAGACTATGTAAAATATATGAAATATATATGATATTGGAATTATAACATAAATATTTATCATTTAATTTTCATTATTTTTATACAACAAAAAAATGAAAGTAGTGTGCATGCGTACGTACAGCCTATCCTCTCCATGAATGGTGCATTTCATTTCTTATCTCCAAAAATTAGAGATTATTCTAAATTATTTTTTAATTAATAAATATGATAACTACATAATGGTTTACATTATGTATATTATAAAATTGTGATATAATTAATAATAACAATAAATAAAAATTAAAAACATACTTGAGAATACTAGGTAATTAACAACTAAAATAGTGAAAATAATGAAATATTATTAACAAACGGGTAATAAAATTGTATAAGAAGTCAATATATGATGTTGTTATTATTATTATGGTTACGGTATAAGTTATTAACATATTTAAAACCCTTATATAATATTATAAATACTATACAACAAAAGGAAGTTTAAGGTAAGTGATTTAATTTCAATTTATATTCCATTGAGACTTATTTGTTGTTATTCACCCAATAATTTATATATGATGTACATACTACTCTTTTTCACATTATATAATGAATAAACTTATAATAATGGTATAATAAGTTTAATTTAAAATTATTCTTTCGTGGGTTTTATGATTTAAATGTTTCAAGGTGGTAAGGGACACTTTGGAGTGTTTAAATATTATTTTCATCAAGAATGTTATTAATGATTATCTTTGAAACCTCACTTCCATTTGTGATTGTTAATTTTCTATTGAAAACAATAACTTTATCTTCTTTTTTTTGAAATTTCCTTTAATATCCATATTTTATATGATTTATATTATTATTTCCTAAACCATATATATGTTTACATATGGTGTTTACTTTTATGGTTATTTGATTAACTAGGGAATTAGTGATAAATGTGTATCTTTTATTCAATATATATATTTTATAAGGAATATTTTATATTTATTAAATTGATTATTTGATATGTGTAATGATTTTACATTCAATTAAGGGTGTATTTTGAAAATTATATATCTTTTTGATGCATCGATCGGTTCTAATGAGACGATTAAGTTGGCCAATTAAAATGGTTTCTACGTATAATTTTAAACTATCCATATGATGGGTCTTGAATGTATAGGTCCTTAAGTTCCTAATACATTATTTCCAATAATTAATAATTTCTTTCATAGATATTTCATTTATTATTCATCCATGATATTTTATATCTACATATCTAAGGATACATTTAAATTTTATTTCATTGATTAAATGGAATGTGTTTAAGTTTCTTAACTGGAAATATTGAGTGTACCTTAACTAGTTATTTAAATAGAATTTGTTATCAGTTATTTACCTTAATGTGTTGGTTTATTTCCATTGATTCTTTATTTTATCTACTTTACATACCCTTACTGATCATTTGAGCTCACCCTTATTTTGTTTCCTTTCCCCAGGTTATGTAGAAGAAATCTTTGCATATGCTTTCAAGGACTCATTTTATTTTTTTCATGTATCATCTTTGTATTTCTTATTTCACAATGAATTACGTGCATCATTTATTTAATATGGATTTATAATACTATGAAAGTAAATGGTCCTTTGTGATTTGATTCCTTAATAAAGACAATGTAACAAATTGATGCACTTACTATAGGCTTTTGGGGATGGGGTGTTACAATGACCTTATTAAACAAATATTCTAAAAACTTCTACTAAATATTCAATTTTATTTTAAGTTGATATATTTGATGGGTTTTTTCATTATTTTCGACTTTATTGATCTACTTTTTATCTTTATATAGTTTTTTATTTTCTTCTCAATACTACTCCACATTGTCTCATACCAGCTCCAAATAAGTGAAATATTTTACCAATAAGATTAGGCTTTATTCCAAAAAATTTAATTACACCATAATCATCCGTTAAACCTTATCTAAAATACTATTTATAATTATATTCTAGAAAATATTGTTATTTTACTACAGCATATTCTTCTTTTTTTTAGGATATGACTCTCTTAGAATTTCCCACAACTTTATATATTGTAGAGAAATATTTTCAATTGTTTTTATTAGCATAAATTTTCCCATTATTGACAATAACACCAGTATTATTATAAATAATTGATTTAATTTTAGTTTTAGTAGATGAATGTGAGAATTGTTTCTTTTGGAAAACATTCTCATCTACTTGAGATGTTTCAGTTTTAACTTTTGCATCTTTTTTGAAATCCTCACAAATATTATTCAGAGAATTTTCTTCTAAAAGATACTTTACTATATCTTATATAATTATTTATCTTTTAGGACTATTTTCTCATCAAGATATTTCAACATTTACTCTTGTTCTATAACTTTTAGTTTGATATTTTTTATCTCATCAATGTAACCATCATCTCTTTTAACAAATTCTTCCTTCCCTTCATTCTTCTTTTAACTCATTTCTTAATAAATCGTATTTATTTCTTGGGTTTTTTATTTTTCTCAAGACATGCTTCAAGTTATGATTTCAACATATTCTCTATGTAATACTCTTTATCATCTTCTTCACCACTTCATGAAGTTTTATCAAACATCCCAATTTTATTCAAAAAGTTCATAAATTTTTCTAGAACCTTTTTTTAGAATGAATACTTAAGGATAATATATCTCATATTCTTTACTCATTATATTTATTTTTTTCCTTTTTTGAAATATTTTCTTATTCTCATATTATTTTGTAGGATCCTTTAAAATTTTACCCCATTTATTTTTCTGAGTTATTTCATCTTGATCATCAACCTTATATTCATCAATTTTATTATTTGGAAAATTAATTATAAAATATACAATTCCTCAAAAATTAAAACATTTTAGTTGATGTTTTCCTTAGATCTTTTAATTACAATTTTTAAAGTTTCTTGAGATAAGATACATGAATTTTTTATACTCATCAGCCATCAATTATTCACCTTTATATTCACTAGAGGCTTTATCTTCTTCTTACTAAGGATTTATTTTACTCATGGCCTTGAATTCCATTTCTTCCTTCGAAATTATTTTTAAAACCAAATCCTTATTCATCCCATAGTTCAGTAAAGTATTTTGAAACTCATCAAGAGATGTTTTTTCCTTCTATTCCAATTCTAATATCTTATGGTCAAATAAATATAGAAATTTTATCATTAATTTTATAACCAGCATAAAATCTTCCAAATTTTATCCAAATCCTCTGATATGGAAAAAATTTATTTACTTTGGTAAAATAATCATCAACTATCTCATTTTCTTCCATTATGATATCTTCAAATTTAACCCTATAAATTTTTAATTTGTTTTCTTTAATCTTTTCATTACATTCATACATGGTTTTGAGTTTGTCCCACATCTCTATAGGTGTTTTTAGAACCATAACATTAGTGAATATTTGATCAAAATAGGGTGATAAAAATAAATTTATGGATTTCCCATTATCTTCTGTATTTATTCTATATTTTATGGTCATGGAAGAATCATTATCAAGAAGTATAAAGAAATCATTTGGTTATTCCATACATGAAATATCTTACCACAAAAAATAGGATAACACCTATTTTTTACTAAATTCAAATTATACATCACTAATTTTATGATAATCCTTTAGAGGGAACCAACTATAATACCAACCATAGTATACAGGAATAGGTTTTACCACTTACAAGGGGGGTTGAATCATTAGTACCTTAGTTTTATAATTAAATTTCTCTAAAAGAAACCTCTTGGAATTGTTAGAGTCTGACCCTAATAAAAAATAAATAATTTTAAAAGGTTTTCCCCCAATATGGGTGACTATGTTCTTATTGTGGTTAGAATGATCCAAGACACAAATTATCCACCAAAAATAAAAAATAATTAAAAATGTGTTGGTTAGGTGTCATTCTAAAACCATGGAGGTTTGTTATCATCCATTCTCCAATACAATATCTCCTGAAAATTTTGATTATACCGATTTCCACAAGTTTACAAAATCAACACCAATACACTACGAAAGATCCGAGAGACTCCAAGTTGTTACTGTAAAACAAAAATGATCTTTCTCTTTGAGCCTCGTTAATAAGATGATATTATTCTTCCTCACTGATTCCAAATTCTTTGTGGCTGAATTTCACTATAATATATCATACAACTAACTAGTGTAGTTGATTCAAACTACTACTTATAGATATACTCCTTTACAACTATTTTTATACACTATTCACATTCAAATATTATTTAATGTGCTTTTAGACTATTTTAAGTAAACTTCATGTGAATCGTATGTTATACATGGGATTCATAACTCAATTAAATTCTCAAATAAATTAAATTATAATATTATTTAAAAATATTATGTTATTTATACTTTATAAGTTTAAACCTACTGAACACATCTTTTGTGTACTTTATTTTATTGTGAAAACTAGAGTGTGAGAAACTTTGTTCTTTTCATAAGTATGGTAATGTAAAACACTTTCCTTCACATGCACATAACTCGCAATGTTCTTAAGTTTACATATATCCTCATTATCTCCTCATCAATCATGATGAATTTATTTCTAAACAAGCACAATTTCATGGAACGGGTATAACATCCTAATTTTGTGAAGGTTAAGAAACAACATTAAGACACGGAACCCTCTTCCGGAATACAGATCTTTTCAATACTTTGTTTTATATCTCAAATCCCTCTCTCTCAATGTTTGGATAATCAATACATCAAAAATTGGGATGATCGATGGTATTTATAGATGATTTTCACCAATTTAGTCCACCATATCACTCCACCTGTGTGCACTTACTTAGAACATGGTACAAAATATCAAAAAAACACCTTCAAAAATTTACAAAATGTATCTCAAACATCCATGACATCTTCTATGAAGTTCAACCTTCATCATAGCTCTAACAATAGATTTCTATATGTGGTATCTTTGAATAATGATACATATAACTTTCATGAGATCATATTGATCTCTAGATGATGATTTATGATGATATGATGAATGCTGAAAACCCTCGATGTGGTCGAGGAAGAAGATAGTCTCTCGAATAGATCAAATGGTGTAGGTGGATCAGATCGAATGACCCTCGTTCTTTAACTATCATTAGAAATAGAGATACAATGTCATGGAGTTCTAGAATACCACATAATTTGTTCACTTGGATTCTATATTCTTAAGAAAATACTTTTTTCATTATATCACCATATGTGAGTAATGGGGTTCTCTCTTGATTCTTGTTATCAACGACTTGTGTTAGAATCCTCTATCTTGTTGCTTCCTGGTGGCACGGTCTCTGCCTATATCATCCCTATGTTCTTTGTGTCTCTGTGTGTGTGTGTGTGAATTCCCTACCAAAGCCATTATCCTCCTCCACCATGGTGTTGGCCATGTTTTATATACTTTCCCACCTAATTAGTGTGACGTAGATCCTATGGATAACCCTTGGTTGACAATATTTTTTTAATAAAGGCTAACAAAAAGTGTTAGCCAAAATATCAATGAAAAATAATTATCAATATCAAATTTCAAGATATAATTCTAAATTTTACTTCTCAAAATATCAAATTAAATTCATTAATTTGAACTCTAAATAACTTTATCTAAATTTTATTCTAATTTAATCAGGTAAAATTAATATTATCTATATTAAAGAATAAAGTGCTATCTAAAAATTATCACATCATATGTATTATACATTAAGACCAGACACATAATCATCTCAATTATACTTGACAACAAATATAAAATTGTCAAAAATTCATGGGTTCTTTAGTTTAAAGGTTAGTTTCCCAAATAGGGTATTGCGTGGTGGGAGAAGCATTCTAGTTTGCTTGTTTTGATCAATTATTAGGATTTTATTTATCTAGATTCTACCAAAAACTTTGATTTTTTATCATCATAATATCTTATACATTTCAATGATAAATGAGTGTTGATTCTATCATGTCCCAATTACAAGGAATATATCCCCAATGGTAATAAAATTTCATGGTGGGTTGTTCCACTGATGAGGCTAGTTGAGAGTAGTTAGGTTAGTTATAGACTTAGGAATGTGTTGATAGGTTAGAATATGTATCTAAACTGAGTATGTCTAGGGCCTCCATATATAATATCTAGGAATTGATCAGGATTTTATATCCTTCACTATTTCCTAATTATTATGCTTGATTGTATAATTTATCCTCTACTTTATGGTTATGTATGATTCATTCTTCTAGTTTCATTTTTAAAAATTATGTCCTTGAAAATATCATTTCATTTTACTCATTTAGTTTCTTTGTTCTAAGTTGGGTGTTTATTTAATATAATGTTTAAAATGGTTTATTTAAAAATAAATGGTTTTGGAAAGATTTAATTTTTTTCCTTAAAACTCTTAATGTTTTTCATAAAAGAATAAAACATATATTTTATCTATATTTTAAAACTATAATTTATGAACTATTTTAGAGAAAATATTTGCATGGACTCTCTTGTGATTGCATGTTAGGATTAGATATACTCACACCCTACTGGTGTCACTTAGAATTAGTAGATATGAGTTTGTTTTTCTGGTTCAAGTATCGTTTTGAGATTACTCATGGAGCAAGTGGTATTATAGATGGATGATGATGAAGAGGTCACATAGATATAATGTCTGCTGTGAGTTTAATTTTAGATTTTATTTTATATTTTAGATGTATCATCCTAGTTAGAATTTTATTTCTGGATCCTATTTGAGTTCCTTTATTTATGGTCTGTTGTTTTTGCATTTTGGATATTCTTTTTTCTCTATTTATAATTTTCTATAATAGGAGAAACTATCCCAAGTGATTTCATATAATGCCTTCGACAATTATCATTCTCCTCAGGGGATCGGGTTTAACATCCTAGGTAAATAAATAATATGACATTTTCATATTTATTATTATTTGTGGATAAAATTTTAATATTACTTTAAAGGGAATGCTATGTTTGATGGCGTACCCAATACGCAACAATGAGTTTCTTTGAAATTTTACGTTGCACACTAATAATATAAAAATATTATTTTAAATGGTAGTTAACGCCTAGTCGTTGTAATGGAGGGAATGAACAGAACTAACTAAAAAATTATTATATATGTTTCTTAAATATTTTATCAATTACCCAATAAATGATAGAGGCTTAAAATGCAGATAAATCCAATTTTAGGCATAAATACTCTAACATTCACAAAAAGGTCAATTTATCGCCTTTTGATGGAGAACCCTCTTTAAAAATAGTTTTGGTCACTCTTATACATTCTTTTGTCACAAATAAAATCCTTCTTTAGAATTGGGACATCAAAATATACTTTGTGTATATTTTTGTTATTTTTCCGATAAAGTTCTATTTTTATTGAATAGTTAAAAATGTTGTATTTTAATTCAAAACCTCATTTTAATATAATTTATTTATATGTTTAGATTATATTTTTAATTGGTATTAAAGTGTAATTAGAATATATTTTTACCATTTAATCAAATGGTGGTCATTTCAATTAATTTCACTTTGAAATTGGACATAAACAATTGTCTATCTTTTGATAGATATTGTTTCTTAAAAACACGCTAATTGTTTTGACAACGAGAATTAATTATAATATTTATTAATGAAACTTATATGTATTTAATTTTTTTAAATATACAACACTTTTGAATTCGGAATATCAAATATATCTTAGGGTAAATTTTTGGTATTTTTCTGAAAAACATCATTTTTTTGATGAATAGTAAAACCACTAAGTGGTAGTTAAAATACTGAATTTTTCATTAAACGAAACTTTACCGCTTCTGTGAATTTAATTTCAAAAATCTGACATACATGGTTTTCATTAGTAAGTAAAATGTGGTTCAATGGGATGAAAATAATTTTTTGTGAATAATAACTTTTAAGTTTTATTAATCATGATTAAAGGTAATTACTGTAATTTAAGGTAAATATAATGTTAAAATAATCTGAAATTACCTTTACACTTTTCCTACCCTTATTTTTTAAGTCATGGCCGATCAATAAAATCCATGGGTCAATTTTTGCGACCCCATGGAGCCACTTGGGTAAGATAATAACATTAATACCTTTTATTTAAAGTAAAAAATAAAAATGTCACAAACATATATTATTTTACAAAAACAATTTTTACAATGGGTTATACATGTTATATATTCGACTAAAAATATTAATTAGAAATAGAAAAATATTTCCTACAACATAGTAATTTTTTTATAATTTTTAGACATCAAAGAAATAAAATTATGTATGACACAATGATGGTGCAGTGTTTATGTTATTAATGAATGATTTAAATAAATAAGAAGATAATGTTTAAAATAATATCCAACACTTGTCCAATTCTTATTGGAATATTTTATTTCGGACATGGGCCACCTTATCTTTGACTTTAATTATTTTTGGACCTTTATAAACAAAAAATCATTATATAATAAAATAATAGTTTCATGCTTTCCAAAAGAGCCTCTCCTCTCCCTTATAAAAAGACTTCACTTCCTACCCATCTCTCACAATTCTCAAGCCCTTTGGCTCATCCAAACTATACTAAATAATCTCCCAATATCCCTATATTTATACTATAAGCCTTACCTTAGGAAGAAACCTCTTCAAGAAACCCTTTTGGTTCAAACCAAGGGGAGTTACCTGATTTAAAGGTAATGTCTTCTCTTATGTTCTTTTGTTTTATTTTTCTTCTACAACCCCATAAAATCTTTTTATTACTTTATTTTGTAACAAAACCAGTATATTAAATAAAATAGTATGATTTTATGAGAATTATTATAGCTACACTTACACACACCTCTATATAATGGGTAAAGAACATGTTGAATCTGTGGATGGCTAATTACTGCCTCACGAAACGATGATTGTTCAATCTTCTCCTACCACCTATCATGGTGGCCATTATGATGGAACTATATTTATATATGATATATATTATATTTATTTCCTCTATATGCTTTTATATTTTATATTTAAAACATAACTTTATGCTTTTCATGTTGTGCAAATGCGATAATTTCATTTGAGGAAGTGTGGACTACCGTCCCCTCAAGTGATGTGACTCGTTCGTGCAATACATGGAATGTATAAAGAATGAAATTAATGACCATATGTGACCTATATAACATATATATTATACTGTAATTATAATATCTATATATCTCTATCATTTATTTTTAATTACATTAATATGACAAATAAATGAAAGTAGCGTTCATGCGTACGTACGGCCTACCATCTACATGAACGGTGCATTTCATTTTTTATCTTTAAATGTTATGGAATAGTATAAAATGAATATATAATGGATATATATGATATTTAAATAATTAATACTATTCTGGAGATGATGTACTTATAACTACATAGACAATTCTTTTCAAACAAGTTAATTTTTTTTTACTCATGTACCGAACATCGAAAAAACGTCTAATATGAGCTCACATAATTAACTAATTCTTATAACATTATAATATGTGATACGAATTGAATAATAAATTTTAAAATAGTTCCTTAATAAATTATTAATTGACCAATGTTTATTATTCTGTAATATAAAGAAACGAACAAGACAAGTATGTCTTGAGGTATGGGATCCTACCTCTCTCTTTCTTTTTAAGTACTCTATTTTATGTCATTTATTTTAAGCTCCATGTTCTTATGTTGGGGATGTTATTTTATATTCATCATAATTTCATTTTCATTTTAATATTATGAGATACCCCCTCTTTCTCTCATCAATTCATTTTAATAATTTTTGAGTGGCGTCGTTAGGCTTCCGAATTTTTTTAAGGGATTTCTTATCTCTCTTTTAATTCCGTGAGATTTACATTGTTCTCCACTTATTTATTTAATATGGTGTATTATGTACTTCTATTTGATATATATTATCATGATTATATTTATATTCATGGTATTCTATGATTCATTTGGTTCTTATTATCTTTGGGTCATATGTATCGATTTATTACAATGAGGTAAGGGGGTTTTATCTCACTTTTATTCCCGTGAGATTCATGCTATATTTGTCACTATCACCTATGAGTGGTGTATTTAATGCCCATGATTCTACTATTTGTGTAATATACTTTCATTTATGGGTATTTACATCAACACTTTATGGTTCTACTTTCATATGATGTATGTTTCGTAAGTTACCAAATCGGTAAGGGAACCTTTCACCCTCTTCTTTTTAAAAGACTTCTATTGGTTATGTCTTTCATTTTACATCTTATTATGTTGGGATATGTTCTTCTATATCCTTTTTGATGTAAACTTTATGTCTAGGTGATTAGATACCATTTTCTCTCTCATCAACTCAGTTTCTGAATTTTAAAGTGACGTCGTTATGTTGTCGAATTTTTGTAAGGGAACATCTTATCCCAATTTCAATTATTTGGGTTAAACCTCTAGTTCTTGATTATGTCATGCTATGAATATGTTTGAATGAACTATGATTGTTTTACAATTAATATCCACTTATATTTGGTGTATTTATATTTTTCACTCATGATTATTCCATTTATTTATCCTTAATCTAAGGATACCATCTTTATAAGGGACTTCATCTCAATATTCTTTCACTGAGGCATATTTTGTTTTAATACAAGACTTTCGTTTATACATTTTATAAACACCTTTGAATTTTCATTTCATTCAAAGGGAATATTTTTCTATGAATTTTTTTACTAAATGATAAAAAGGAATGTTTCGTTAAACGTAAGCGGTGATAACGACCTTTCCACCACCGCGAATATTATTTGATCTTTGGCTTCCTCAACAATCCATAAAGTTTTTAAAAGAAAATAAATACCATAAACTCTTTTATGTATTTTGGTATTGAAAATGGTTTTGATAATGTATTTTTATGTCAATATATTTAAGTGATATATTGTGATTGAAATGTGGAAATGTTTTCTTTCATTTATATTTGTTTTATGTCTTATGATTTTATAATGGTACTTGGACATTTTATGGGTGGTTACATGATAAACCAAATGACGGGTGGTGCCGTGAATACCAGGATGGGTGGTTACGCTATAACCTCCAATTCATTGGGTATGGAAGTCAGTCGTATGGCTATTCCATTTAGTGATATGTGTGGAAGTTCACCGTATGGTTATTCCATTAAAGTAAGTTAATGTTCCAAGTTACCTTTATATGTTATGTGTTCTTTATATGGGTTTTAAAGTAACCTTTTGGTTATAAAAGGGTAAGTAGTGATTTTTTATTCAGTAAAGAGTATTTACTACTTCATAAAGGTAAAAATTATTACTTATGTTAAAGTATTCATGGTTTACTTATTGTTTGAAAAACTAACCGTTTTCCTTCTTTGTGTATCCCTTAATGATATTTTTTATGCTCATACCATGTTTTTTTGAAATGTTTTTCATAGAACATAATGTGGAAAAAGGTCAAGGATGGGATCAAGGAAAATTCATGTTTTCTTAAAATATGGAACTATACATGTTTCTTTTTTAAAGTTTTTATTTTATAAAAAAAATTGAAACTAAGTAGAAGTATCTAATTTGTAATCTTTTGAGATGTAATAGTTATGTCATAATTCTCTAAAACACTATACTTAAAAAGATCTTGAATGTGAATTATTCATTTAATTCAAGATTATGTAATTTTTTAAGGTCAGGTCCTTATAGTTGGTATCATAGGTCAGTTTAGATAACTTTAGAGGTTAGGGTATTCTTTAACCATAAGTGACATTACAATAGTGGTTAGGATTTAAGAAAGAGTCATAGTTTTCTTAGGTAATGTGAATGAGTTTAAGATAACATTAATAATTATATCTTAGTATTATATGATGATTTTACTAATATACTCACACTGAACTTTTTGGTTTTAGTAAATGTCTGGATCTATTAGGCACCAAAGTAACAGTGGGTGACGGTTTTCTGAATGAGCGACTGAATGACATGGGAGCTTCAATGAGAAATATCGTGGTTATTATAAACCAACTATCAGGAGTCATGATTAACCACTTGAACCTTGGTGAGTTCTCTTATGCATCATGTATGAGAGAACCAACTCGATGTTGAAGTTCAGGTAATAATTATAAAGGTAACCATTAGGGTTTATATGATCTTTACTTTTGAGGTAATTATGGGTTACTATATGTTATGATGGAAAATGAAAGGCATGAGATAAACTTGAGGTTAAGTTATTTTATGGTTATTTTTGAATATTTTATCTCTTTTGGGGGAATGTTTTTAAGAATTGTATAGTTTTTGAAAAAGGTAAACACGCAGACCGTGTGACAACCCGTCGCGTCGGACGAAGCTGCGTGAATCGAACCTACAACCAAAGTGTGACTGGTATTTATCACCTACCACTGGGCTACGTGAAGTCCATGGTTAGTTAAACTAATTATTTTTAGTAAGATGATCTTATGAATCAGGAATAAGTTGATTTTGGGTTATCTATGGAAATGATTAACCTGTCATGGAGAATATGTGATTAGGTTAATTACTTTTCAATATGAGACTTTAAGAGTAACTAATGTTATTTGGAGATAAATACGAAGATTTACCTTGGAAGACTATGTGATTAAATCCTTCAAAGATATGGGTTTCAATCTTAGTTTGGATTACTTTGATGAATTTTATGGACAGTTTTTTATTGAATGGTCTTTGATGAACTTTGGGTTTTTTTGGACAAATTTTAGAGATTAAGAGTAGTTTTTCTTTTTGTAAAAGATTATCCTTTTTTGGGATTATCTGATCTTGTACTAAACATTTTGCTTTTGGTTAAGGTATAAAGAAATGGGAAATATATAGTTCTCTTTTGTGGATTAGGTGATTCTCAAGAAGTTTGTTATAGCACTCTTAATGTGAACAAGTCATCCTAAATACTCATCTTTTGGAGAAAATATGAGTTTGTATTAGAAATATAGTAAAATTTGAAAGTCTACATGACAAGTGAGTATGGTTCCTTATGTTTTAGTTAAGCTCATAAAAAAATCCTCAATGAAATTTAACTTAAAACAAAAACATTGTTTGTTAACTTTTCCTACTTGGGAATCAAATACTATTTAACCCATCACAAGTTTGTGATTTTCTGGTGGTTAACTTTCTCCTAATCATGTTTTCTATCACTCTCCATCAGACCTTGATGGTTTGTTTTCTCCGAAATATCCATGTTTTCATTATTTCTATAATTTTTTGTCTCGGTTGACCACTGTACTTATCTTTCTTTATTTGAAAGTGATATTTTTATTGATTCCTTTTCCGATGTGGGTCTTTCAATGAAGTTTCCGAGCCCAATTTTAAAATTGCGAGGACGTAATTCCCAAAAGGGGGGAAGGATGTAACATCCCAGGTAAATAAAGAATATGAGATTTTCATATTTATTAATAATTGTGGATAAAATTTTAATATTACTTTAAATGGAATGCTATTTTCGATGGCGTACCCAATACGCAACAACGAGTTTCTTTAAAATCTTACGTTGCACACTAATAATATAATAATATTATTTTAAATGGTAGTTAACACCTAGCCATTATAATGGAGGTAATGAATAGAATTAACTAAAAATGATTATATATGTTTTTTAAATATTTTAACAACTACCCAATAAATGATATAGGCTTAAAATGCGGATAAATTCAATTTTAGGCATAAATACTCTAATATTTTCTAAAATGTCGATTTATCACCTTTTGATGGAAAACCCTCATTAAAAATAGTTTTGCTAACTATTATACATTCTTTTGGACCAAATAAAATCCTCCTTTATAATCGGGACATCAAAATTTACTTTGTGTATGTTTTTGTTATTTTTCTGATAAAGTTCAATTTTTTATGAATAGTGAAAAATGTTGTATTTTAATTCAAAACATCTTTCTAATAGAATTTATTTATATGGCTAGATTATATTTTTAATTGGTTTTAAAGTGTAATTATAATATATTTTTACCATTTAATCAAATGGTGGTCATTTGATTTAATTTCACTTTGAAATTAGACATAAACAATTGTCAATCTTTTGATAGATATTGTTTCTTAAAAACATGTTAATTGTTTTGAAAACGGAAATTAATTATAAAATTAATTAATGAAACTTATATATTTTTTAATTTTTAAAATATACATCATTGTTGAATTTGGAATATCAAATATATCTTAGGGTAAATTTTTGGTATTTTTCGGAAAAACTTCATTTTTTTTACTAATAGTGAAACCACTATGTGGTAGTTAAAAAACTGAATTTTTCATTAAACGAAACTTTACCGCTTCGATGAATTGAATTTCAAAAATCTGACATACATGGTTGTCATTAGTAATTAAAATGTGGTTCAATGGGATAAAAATAATTTTTTGGTGAATAGTAACTTTTAAGTTTTATTAATCGCGATTAAAGGTAATTAATGTAATTTAAGGTAAATATAATATTAAAATAATATGAAATTACATTTAAACATGTCTTACCCTTATTGGTAGAGTCATTACCGACCAAGACAATCCATGGCTCAATTCTTGGGACCCCATGGAGCCACTTGGGTAAGATAATGACATTAATACCTTTTATTTAAAGTAAAAATAAAAATGTCTCAAAAATGTATTATTTTACTAAAACAATTTTTACAAGGGGTAATACATGTTATATTTTCTACTATAAATATTCATTAGAAATATAAAAAAAATTCCTAAAACATGGTAATTGTTTTATAATTTTTATACATCAAATAAATAAAATTATTTATGACACAATGATGATGTAGTGTTTATGTCATTAACGAATGATTTAAATAAATAAGAAGATAATGTTTAAAATAATATCAAACACTTGTCCAATTCCTATTGTATTATTTTATTTAGAACATGGGTCACCTTATCTTTAACTTTAATGATTTTTGTACCTTTAAAAACCAAAAATAATTATATAAGAAAATAATAGTTTCATGTTTTCCAAAAGAGCCCCTCCTCTCCCTTATAAAAAGACCCCACTTACTACCCATCTCTCACAATTATCAAGCCCTTTGGCTCGTCCAACCTCTACTCAAATAATCTCCCAATATCCCTATCTTCATCCTAGTATCCTTACCTGAGGAAGAAATCTCTTCAAGAAACCCTTTTGGTTCAAACCAATGGGAGTTACCCGATTTAAGAGTAATGTCTTCTCTTATGTTCTTTTGTTTTATTTTTCTTCTCCAACCCCCTAAACTCTTTTTATTACTTTATTTTGTAACAAAAAAAGTATCTAAAATATAATAGGATGTTGTTATTAGAATTATTCTAGCTACATTTACACACACCTCCATCTAATGGGTAAATAACATACTGTTTTTGTGGATAGCTAATTATTGGCTCATGAAACGATGATTGTTCAATATTCTCCTACCACCTCTCATGGTGGACATTAATATGGAACTATATTTATATATTATATTTATTATATTTATTTCCTCTATATTCTTATTTATTGTATATTTAAAACATACCTTTATGCTTTGCATGTTGTGCAAATGCGATAATTTCATTTGAGGAAGTGTGGACTACCGCCCCTCAAGTGATGTGACTCATTCATGCAATACATGGAATGTATAAAAAATTAAATTAATGAACATATGTGACCTATATAACATATATATTATAATGGAATTATAATATATATATATATCTCTCTCATTTAGGTTTAATTCCATTAATATGACAAAGAAATGAAAGTAGCGTTCATGCGTACGTACGACCTATCATCTCCTTGAACGGTGCATTTCATTTTTTATCTCCAAATGTTATGTAATAGTATAAAATGATTATATACTGTATATATATGATATTTAAATCATCAATACTATTCTTGAAATGATTTAATTATAACTACATGGACTATTCTTTTCAAACAAGTTCATTTTTTTGACTCATGTACCGAACATCGACAAAACGTCTGATATGAGATCACATAATTAACTAATTATTATAAAATTATAATATGTGATATGAATTGAATAATAAAATTTAACGGAGTTAGTTAATCAATTATAAATTGACCAAATTTTATTATTCAGGAATATAAAGAAATGAACAAGACAAGTCGGACTTGAGGTTAGGGATCTCTTTCTTTTTAAGTACTCTCTTTTATGTCATTTATTTTAAGCTCCATGTTCTTACGTTGGGAATGTTCTTTTATATTCATCCTATTGTAATTTTCATGTTCATATGATGATAGACCCCCTCTTTCTCTCATCAATTCATTTTAAGAATGTTTGAGTGGCGTTGTTAGGCTCTTGAATGTTTGTAAGGGATTTCTTATCTCACTTTTAATTCCATGAGATTTCCATTATTCGCCTATTATTTATTTCATGTGATGTATTGTGTACATAAATTTGATATATATTATCATGATTCTATTTATATTCATGGTATTCTGTGATTCATTTGGTTCTTATTATCTTTTGGTCATACATCTTGATTTATTACAATGAGGTAAGGGGGTTTTATCTCACTTTTATTCTCGTGAGATTCATGCTATATTTGTCACTATCGCCTTTGAGTGGTGTATGTACTGCACATGATTCTACAATTTCTGTAATATACTTTCATTTATGGGTATTTACATCAACACTTTATGGTCATTCTTTCATATGATGTATGTTTTGTAAGTTACCAAATCGGTAAGGGAACCTTTCACCCTCTTCTTTTTAAAATACTTATTTTGGTTATGTCTTTTAGTTTACATATTATTATGTTGTGATATGTTCTTCTATATCCTTATTGATTTAAATTTTATGTCCAAGTGATGAGATCCCATTTTATCTCTCATCAACTCATTTTCTGAATTTTAAAGTGACGTTGTTAGGCTGTCAAATTTTTGTAAAGGAACTTGTTATCCCAATTTCAATTCTTTGGGATAAACCTCTACTTCTTGATTATTTCATGCTATGAATATGTGTGAATGACCTATGATTTGTTTACTCTTAATATCCACTTATATTGGGTGTATTTATATTTTTCACGCATGATTATTCCATTGATTTATCCTTAATCTAAGGATACTGTCTTTGTAAGGGACTTCGTCTCAATCTCCTTTCATTGATGCATTTTTTTTAATACAAGACCTTCTTTTATACACTGTATAAACACATTTTAATTTTCATTTCATTCAAAGGGAATCTTTTTCTACGAAGCATTTTACTAAACGAAAATAAGGAATGTTTCTTTTAACGTAAGAGGTGACAACGACCTTTCCGCCGCCATGAGTATATTTGATCTTTGTCTTCCTCAATAAGTCGTAATGTTTTTAAAAGAAAATAAATACCATATAAACTTTTATGTATTTTGGTATTGAAATTGGTTTTGATAATGTATTTTTTATGTCAATATATTTAAGTGATATACTGTGATTGAAATGTGGAAATGTTATCTTTCCTTTATATTGGTTTTATGTCTTATGATTTTATAATGGTACTTAGACATTTGACGGGTGGTTATGTGATAAACCAAATGACAGGTGGTGCTGTGAATACCAGGATGGGTGGTTACGTTATAACCTCCAATGAATTGGGTATTGAAGTCGGCCGTATGGCTATTCCATTTTGTGATATGTGTGGAAGTCGACTGTATGGTTATTCTATTAAAGTATGTTTATGTCCCAAGTTACCTTTATATGTTATGTGTTATTTATATGGGTTTTACGGCAACCTTTTGGTTAAAAAAGGTCAAGTAGTAATTATTTATTCATTGAAGAGTATTTACTACTTCATAAAGCTGAAATGTATTACTTATGTTAAGGTATTCATGGTTTACTTGTTGTTGTGAAAAACTAACAGTTTCCTTCTTTGTGTATCCCTTACTGAGATTTTTATGCTCATCCCAAGTTTTTTTGAAATTTTTTTCACAGGATATAATGTGGAATAAGGTCAAGTATGGGATCAAGGAAAAGTCATGTTGTCTTAAAACTTGGAACTATACATGTTTCTTTTTAAAAGTTTGTATTTTCTGAAAAAATTGGAAACTAAGTAGAAGTATCTACTTTGTAATCTTTTGAGATGTAATAGTTATGTCCTAATTCTCTAAAACTCTAAAAATAAAAATATCATCAATGTGAATTATTCATTTAATTAAAGATTATGTAATGTTTTAAGGTCGGGTCCTTATATCGGGGATTCCCATTGAGTGTCTCTCGGGCTAGCTCAAGTGTTTGGGTTAGGGATAGCCTGGGTTGATTCGTGGCATATCTAGATGAAACATACTTAGGATATTTTCTATGTGATTCATGGTCCTTGAGAAACAATATACATTCATTTTTATAGATATCTATTCTTTTAGATATCATACCCATTGAAAGTATTATTAATTTCTCACCACATGCTCAGTGAGGATGCTCGTTATCTTGTACTATTATATCATTCAATAGAGAAATTAGTTTAGTAAACCTTGTTTGACTCCATCTATTTCCAATATTCAAATTATATATATTTAGTGTGGTTGAAAATGTTGTTTATTTAGTAGAACCAATATATAATGTAGACTTTTTATATCACTTTAACTTCTTAAACAACTTTGAACAATTACAAATTTCATATTCAAATGTCAATGTCTTTCCTCAATTTGATCTTTGTCATCATTTAAACTTGTAATCACATCCTTAAAATAATCTCCAACATTTTTAACACTTTTAATCATATCAAGTTATCAATAAACTATAGTTTTATTCCATTCACTATCTATATTTAGTTCTTCTCCCTATTTAGCCTTAAATATTTTACTTTGATATATTCCATGATAGATCAAGCATTCTTCAAAATCCTTCAGACAAATTAGTATTAAACAGAAACAATTTAAACATAGACAAAATATTTGAGAAGGTTCATATGAATGATCTTTGAAATGAATAAAGTTTTTATGATTAGACACTTAATATTTTAAAAAATATTTAATGAGCTATTTTTGTAGTAGATGTAGTGTTCGGGGAGTCATAAATACCCAGTTTGGGTATGTTAAAAATATTATATATATTAACACACACACACACACATATATATATATATATATATAATATCAATAATAATATATTATCTCCTGAATGGAGCCTCGTATGAGGAAACTAATAATACCACTTAATTAATAATATTATTTTTACACTAGTCATGATATAAGGTTTTTAACATCAGAACTATGGTTGATTTACTATCATGAGTTGATGTTTGATGAAATAAATTAATTATATTTATTTTTTTACTTATTTATTCATTAATTAAATTCCAAAACCTAACCCCCCCCCCTTATAATCCCCCACTAGAGACTCCACTAGGGTTACCCATAAATCCAAGAGGGGGTCATGAGAGGAGATCTATGGTGGATAATGTCGGTGGAGAGTATAGAATCAGGGATTGATCCTGAATGCATCAGAATCCAACCACATCTTTGATGATGACAATTTGAGATTCATTATTCATGAGTGGTCAATATTATTTTTTGGTAGGACTTTTTTATTGTTTTATTTTTCATATTATTTAAAACTTTGATATGAACATTTATCGACCACTTACTCATTGAATCCATGATCATATTATCTATTGGAAATAAAATTATAATTTCTTCTAGGATTAGGAACTATGAACTCTTCTTCATTTATTGATATGATTTCATCCCCATGTCTTTATATTCCATCAAACGAATGGTGTACAATATGAACACATACACCATTGGTTCCTCACTTTTCTATTTTACATATTTATTCCCGTGTTCTATGAGCATTCATCATTGTAATTCATTTTATCTAGTTATTCAACCAAATTTTAGGGATTAAATTTATTGGGAAATCCATATTTTATTCTTCATATCATTATTGTGGGTTATGTCATGTGTATTACCATATGTAGTGATGATGAATAAAATATTATGAATGATTGAAGAATATAAATTTTCACAATCCAATCGATCGGGATAATGTGAATTTGATGGGAAGTGGTGATGATTTAATTTTCTGAAGAAGTATGACCATAATTTGATTTCCAGCTAGTAATTTATATTGTTCAACATGATAGGTACATCTATTAGTAAAAATCATGGTTTTGATGGCACAATGAGTGAATAATTAGTATAAATATAACCTTATAGAAAGTTCTCAACATCACAATGTGTATTTTGGAAGAACACACATCATGTGTCCAGTTGATGTAGCACTAGGGTTTCATTCTGAGAAAAATATCACATGATCATGTGGGTTGGACCACATGTTGTGTGACCATATATGGATTTATCAGCATGTATATGAACCAAATTCCCATGGAACCTAGGTAGATTAAATGTATGTGTATTCTAGGATACACCCCATGTATCACTTGGTGGATCATGACTTGATTAGTGAGGTATGTGCTGAGTGCCAAACCTGACCCAAATACCATATAGCTAGTACTACATGTCATGTATATGGTCTTCCACACACCTTGTTGATTTTAAGTTCATGACTAGTTTTTTACATGGGATAACATGTCTTGTAGCTATACAAAACACCATGTTCTTACCCTTATCTAGGAATAGTTTAGTTAGACATGGATTTCCCCATCATTATTCCCATGTGTAGTAGGTAATCCACCTGTTGGGACTAAGATCCTCCTAGGGAGCCATTATTTTTAGCATGTAGATATGATATTGGTATCATATACCTATAGAATTAGATAGAGTTTATATTTCACCCACATTATGGGGCAGGGATCCTCTATCTATAAATTCGTTATTTCACCTATATATAGAGCTCTAATAGGATTATGATCCTCTACTAGAGTCAATATTTCACCCATATTCTTGGCATAGGGGTCCTCTAACATCATTTAAGGAAAGGACCTTGTGGTTTTATTGAGACTTATGGATCTAAAGATGGGAATTTAAAGTTTGGTTGAATGGAAAAGAGCTTGAGACTATATTTAGGGACTTGAGTGCCTTCTAGGAGCATAATAGGGTTATCTTTTTTATTTTACCTCTTGGTTATGTTTTTTTCTGATACATTATTTTGATTATTTACTACTTAGTGTTTTGGGGTGCTCTGCTATGTATGTATATGCTCACCCATTCATGGGATATTCCCACATATCTCATATATTATGCAGATGGCAAGATTTTCTACTAATATTTGGGTACCATGTGTGGGTAATACTCAGTGTAACTTGTTCGTTATGGTCACATGATTGTTGAAAAACTAGTGTTTTTAGGTAATGAATTTTTCCCATATTATTTTTAGGTTAGAAACACGTACTGGTTTTGTGTCTATATTTTTTTACTATTATAAAACTATGCATTTTTGTGCTCAGTTTTTGGATATTGGAGGTTATTCTAGAGTTTATTTTCTCAGTTATTTACTTCCCACATTACTCATGTGTTTATGGAGATACATGTGTCTATGTATAGGTGTATTAAGATAAGGCCTTTTATTTATGTTTTTTTATACTCAGTGCTAGTCATTGTCCCATGACTTATTAGAAGTGGGATTGGTGTGAAAGACTCAGTATTCTACTGGATAGTAGGGCCCTGGTGGTTTAGGTTATGTCAAAGTGGTATAAGAGACAAGGTTTTCCAAGGATCAAGTTTGGATTTAGAATAGTCATGGATATTGGTTTCATATTTATTACAAGGGAGTTTAGCTGTTCTGAGATTGGAACTTAGAAAAGGGACCCCTGTGATGGTGTGGTGTTTTAAAAATACATACACCCAGACTTTGATAACCCACTTGTAAACTCGGTACACTAATGCACTAGTTTCAGGGCTAATAATGGTACATGTGTCATATAGGTATGGGTCATGGTTTTTATGTACTTCTTGAGTAAGATCTCTATATATACACAATTTAACAAGGTACATAATTACTATTATAGGACTCCTCTACTTATATAGACATCTAGGATTCTTCGATAAGATTGTGATCTGGAACATCTCAGTAATGAGCCATCAGTTCAAGGGCCTATTTAGGAGGTGTTCCCACTAGGTGGATGGTGATGATTACTTTCACCTATCAAGTAGGAAGAATACATGTCTCTGGTAGTGAAGGACAATGTTTTACCTCTTATTGTGAGCAAAAATCATTCTAGCTGTATAGGATAATGATGTTCACAAGTTCGGCATGCTTTATGAGTTTTGTGGGTAGAGACTACATAGGTTCTAGAGTGATCCAGATCCATAGGTGGTAGAGGATTGGTTGTGGTATATAGTCTGATTATTTCATCATGTATGTACACCTTCAGATCAGATGTTTCTACTCTTGGAAAGTCCCCTCCATGTTTTAGTTGGATGATGGTGGTGCTTGAACAAAAATACATGTGATGAGGAAACTCTTCCCTTGATTGATTTATAATGACTCTTTTAGGAGGAGTATTTCGCAGAGACTCTGTGATTAGTGCACACATATTAGATTATCTATCTTTAGTTGGTAAGCATTTAAGTCTTTGAGTATGCATTATGTTTTAAAAAACACATTTGAAATTCTTTGTATGTGGTTTGAGATGCATATTTCTATGTATGGATGTTCAATCATGGACTACATAAAGATACTTAAGTTGGAGTTTTTCTCATTTTAATATCCACCTATGTCGGGGTAATAGAGTTTTCATTGATAGTTGGG
The DNA here is from genome assembly GCA_963277665.1 of Viscum album. Lineage (NCBI taxonomy): Eukaryota > Viridiplantae > Streptophyta > Magnoliopsida > Santalales > Viscaceae > Viscum > Viscum album. The sequence goes on along the minus strand of OY728161.1, from coordinate 1,210,450,709 downwards.
TGATTTTTTGTAGAGAAATCATATCCATATAATACTATTAGAAGCTACCCGATAGTAGATACTTTAGTAAGTGGGTGGTGTCAACCTTTGAGGTCATGATACTCAAATCATCAGCATGTTCATTTTCAGACCTGAGGGTCACAACCCAGGTTTCAAATAGAGTTTCCTATCATTCAAGGGATATGTAATGCTTTTTGTTAAAGGTAAAGTCATATCATCTGACACTACTCAACCCATCATGAAGAAGTTGACAGAAAGATAGTGGATATACCCTAGAGGTGGAAGCAGTGACACAAGAAAAAGTATGTGTAAGGATAATTTCAGGGTAGATGATCTGAGAGGGACAAAGGTAGTGGATGAAATTATGATCTGGTATAGTCACCTCCACTTTTTAGTATTCCCCATTAGGATCAAGGAGATGATCAGTATGGAAGTGGCTAGTTACTATAAATTGAGCCTTATAACTAGAAGGCTTTGGGTATGATTCGAGGAATGATATCTTTCTTCTCTATCCTATATTATATTTTTATATGAAAAATCTCAATTAATTATTTTCTAGCCTTATCCCTTGATTGATAATTGAAAATTCTAGCAGAGTCTCTAGACCTACCGTTATGGCTACAGAATCCTACTAGAGGGTGTTCTATAATCATACTCTTATGATTTCAGTTTTACCTACCCTTGGAGGATAGAGTTTCACGTGGGACATTTTCTTGGATATAATGAGATTGTATGATGATATTCTTATCATAGACTAGTTATCCACTATCCATACCCAGATTGATTGTTTTTATCAGAAGATATAGTGAACCCAAGTGTATAGTTTAATATTTTCCTTCACTGGAGATAATTAATTTTAGTTAGAGTAGGTTGGTTGTATGTATAGCAAAGTGAAATAGATTTATCATCTTTTTGATATATTGAGTTTTAGAATAAAAACCTTAGAGGATGTTCAATTCCATAAAATGGTAGAGGGGTTCTTGGATGTATTCCCTAAGAAAATTCACAGATTACCAACTCATTATCATATAGAATTATTTATTTATCTTCATTAAAAAACCACTCTGATCTCATTGGTGGCATATTGGAAGGATCCTATTGAGATTCAAGAGAAAAGGGTGAAATTAGTGGACCTTGAAAGGAAAGGATTTATATGACCTAGAGTGTCCCCCTAGGTAGCTCTAATATTATTCACCAAGAAAGAGGATTAGATCCTATGTTTGTATGTGGATTATCATCTCTTGAATTAGGTATCCATTAATAATTGGTATCCTCTACTGAGAATCAATGACCTATTTGATCTATTAAAAGGGGAAAAGTGGTTCTCAAAGACTGACCTCGTAATAGGATATCACCAGCTTTAGGTTTTTTTTGAAGAGGTACATAAGAAAGAATTATCATTATATTATAGTGACTAAAAACATGGTTATTCATTTTAGCATGAAGAATTACCCAACAATGTTTTTGGGACACATGAGTTGGATATTCCAACATTTCCTAGACTGGTTTTTGATGGTCTTTACCGATGAAATTCTTAAATACTATGCGTCGAATTCTTGGAATATAAAGAAATTATTGGTGGTACTGGACGTAGTTTAATAGAATTAGTTATATGTAAAACTCTTTAAGTGTCAGTTATAGATTAAATTAGAAGAAGTTATGAGACATGTCATCTTATATGAGGGAGTAATTGTGGTCCTAATGAATATCATGGTATTTTAATCTTCGGAGCCACCCAAGATCATGGTAATGGTGAGAATAACCCTCTGGTTGGTTGGATATTTATAGAGATTCATTTTATTATTCCCCATGATTGTGACTCCCTTAAATTATTTTTCCTAAAAGAAGAAAACTTTATTTTGGATAAGAAGTTTCAAAAGGACTTTCGGGAGTTGTGGTACAGGTTTACTAGTGTTCACATCCTGAAATTTACAGAAGAGATAATTGAGTACATAGTTTTCTAGTATTCCTCTAGAGTAGAGATCAAATGTGTGTTGGTGAAGAGGTATGAGAAAATATCCTATGGATATATGTATTTAAGACCCCATGAATTGAACTATGTAACCCATGACTTAGAGATGGTTATTGTGGTGTTTTCCCAGAATACTTTATGACACTTACTTCTTGGTGAAAAGTTATTTTTTTATTCAAACCAAAAGTGTCTCATGTATATCTTCACTTAGAGGGACCTCAACCTAACATAGAAGTAGGGGTTGGAGTTCTAGTAGGATTATGAATTTGATATTTTTTATAATCCTATGAAGGGTAATTTAGTGGTAGATTCTCTCAAAAGGAAATCATATTCTCATTTACTAGGAAAGGAATCAAAGAAGTTAGCCTCATTGGTGAATGGGAGAGGAGCATCAAACCTTAAATTGAAGGTTTTGACCCCTCATCTCATCCAATGAATGAGGGAATAAAAACATAGTGGTAATGATTAAGAGGCCTTACACAATTATATATTCACTATACAAGATCTTGATGGATTTTCTGAAGGTGGGGTGTAACACCAATACATAAAAAACATAGAGATGGTGTTTACTTTATTACTTTTTTACAAGAAACAATAGATATCGCCATTTATGATTGATCATATCCTCAATATGGGTTATGTATAGTGAAACATATCATGAATAAATATAGAATAATTAATATTGAAAAGTGGAGAATCAAAACACATTTCATTCAATCAAAAATATGAGTTAAAGGAACATCCATGGCAAATATAAACATAGTAATCACATGGAAAATGAAAATGGGGTTCTTAATAAAGGAAACACATAATTAAAGATATTAAATATCATGGTATCTCAACCAAGATATCATGAATTTTACCATCAAGGCCTCTCAAACAAGATATCATTCTTAATACATAACATATATACTTCCACATAAAATGAAATAACTTACTTTATAAACTTCCATGAACTGATACCATATATAGAAATTTTATATTTTTGAAACACCATTAAACTAATATGAGTTATTATTAATACATCTATTATATTAAAAATATATACATGGAGGTGAAAAATAATGTCTAATGAATAATGTATGGTGATGGAGAAGATTATCATAATAATTTGAATGATAAATAAATAATTTAAAATCCATTATCAGTAAAATAATTCCATATATTATTCAAAATGAAGTTTTAGTAAAGCAAATCCTTTAGAAAATAAAATAGATTCAATACATTAAAAATAATGTCCTTTTAACTTCAAGTAAGAAATAAGTTATAAATAAATTTTCAAAATTATTTTTTTTACTTTAAGAATATAATACCCTTCAATTTTGATATCATTTTTCTATCACCCTGAAATTCTAAAGTAAAAAAAATTTATATTCAATAGCATGAATTAAATTCATCACCAAGCACATAAGGGAATATAAAATCATAATACTCTACTATATATTTACTATTTTAAATAAATTTAATACATGATATAGCTTGTAATGAATTCAATGTAGAGTTATCTTGAATTACACAAAAGAGAATAATTCCTCAATATCTTATGTTACATGTAGTAGTGACCTTCCTAGATATCTTCTGTTACACGTAATAATGACTTTCACCAAATAACATCATATTATTAAAGTATTATTATTTAATATAATATGATATAACCTAGCCGTTATATTTGGGGTTATGAATATTATTAACTAACTTATGAAATTTTATGGTCTATATAAATATAAAATGAATTCATTGGTTACAATTTAATTAGATAGAAAAATACAAACCAACTGGATATAAAAAAGAAATATTTTTATTTTTATTCTTCCAAATGAGTTTTTCCTTAAAAAATAATTGAATATAATTAGTTGATTATTTTAATGAAATATATATGTTATATATCCAATAAAATATTTTTTAAATTTATCCATTAGTTTTTATAGGCATAAGATAATAATGAACCCAATTTCACACATAAAAACCTATATTTTTATAAGGCCAATTTTACTGCCTCTTACTAGAGAACCCATTTTAAATATAAATTTTGACAGTATAATTGATTTAATATGTCAAAATAAAATCCATATTTAAAATATAAACATAAAAATTATGTTATGGTGAATTTTTTATATTTTTCAGAAACATATCATTTTTTAATTAATAGTTTAAAATACTGAATTTTAGTTCCAAACTTATTTTTAATATAATTTATTTATAAGGTTAAATCATATTGTTATTAGTTTTAAAGTTTAATTAGATATTATTTTTGTTAATTAATAAAATATATGTTATTTTAATCAATTTCACTTTGAAATTGATTATAAAAACATTGCAAACTTTCAAACATTTTTACGTTAAAAACCTGCATTTTCGTCCCACCTGTGGGATGAATTTTAAATTAATTTTTTTCACTTATATGATTTTAATATGGAAAAATGGATTCCATATGTTTATTTATAATAATTTATAAATTATAATAATAAAAAATTTTCTTTTCACCCAAAATATTAGTGATTTTAATTAAAATTAATAACAATTATTTTGGTAAAATTATGCTTAATAAAGGACTAAGCCTTTAACTTAAGGGCCCAACTAACCGAGCCACTTGTCCAAAACCCATTTTCAGGCCGTAATTATTCCATCAAACTTATATTATTTATTTATTTTTGTTTTTGAGACTTTTTTTAGTTAAACATGTGGGTACACCTAACTTCTTTTCAAAAATACAAAAGTGAGTCCTTTTCCTCCCAAATAAAAGGCCACCACTTTCCTCATTCCTCACACCTCTCAATACTCTTAGTTTTAGCCAGGATATTCCCATATATAATCCAAAAAAACCTCCCCTATATCATTAAGCCTTAATTTTAAAATAAACCTTTCAAGTAACCCTTTTGGTATAAACCAAAATGAGTACCCGATTTTTAAGGTAATGCTTTCCAAAAATCACTTTTCTTTTATTTAGTTCTACACCACCTAAAATATTCCTCTTCCTTGTTTATATAAAAAAACCAATATCCTAAATATTATTATATATTTTATTATTAAGGTTTATACCTACAAAAACACACACTTCCATCTTAGGGGTAATGAGCATATTGTTTCTGTGTACGAAAAACTACTACCTCATAAAACGATGATTGTTCATTTTTTCATTAACAACATTCATGGTTGGACATTATGATAGGAAAAATATTTATATATGATATATATTATATTTATTATGTATTTATACTTATTTAATCATTTAATAAAACATAACATTAATACTTTCCATTTTATGTTAATACGATAAACTTTGTTTGAGGAAGTGTGGACTACCACCTCCTCAAAGTGATATGATTCATTCACACTATACATAGAACATATAAAGGAAACATATTTGGAATATAAAAAATATATAATATATTCATTACATAATTATATTTATTGAAATATAATATGCTTATATATATCACTTTCTTTGTTACCTTTTCACACGCTTAAAAAGTGATAACGTCATTCGTGGACATGTGGACTGTGCCTCCTCGACAAGATTTGATTCCTTTTACATAAAAATAATTCTCTATATAATTAAATTTGGTATTATGATAAAATTATTGTTTTAAAAAGATATAATTCTTCTTATCTTCTTTCCATAACGATCATTGAAAAATGAGTGTGTTACTCATGTGTATGTACGGCCTACCATCTCCATGATCATAAAGTTGACTCATTTTTTAAAACCATATCCAAAGATCGTTTTTAGAAGTATAATTTATGTTTAAATATGATAATTATGTCACTATAATTATTATATAGATTTTATATTATGACCCATTTCACCATAGTTGACCTATAAAAGTTTCTTTTGGTACATAAACCAAATTTGCTCAAAAAATGACGTAAACATAATTTTTTAAGTAGCTATATAAGAAATGGTAAGAAGTAAAATAAATTTTAGGATGAAAAATATAATTATTCTCAAGTAATTAAATAATTAATATAAGTTTTTTATTCAATAATATAAAGACACACGATACAATTCATATGCAAGGTATGGGATTTCGTCTCAATTTACATAAAATTGAGACATATTTCTTTTTATGAACCTAGTTTATTCTATATGGTGTATATAATTCTCTTTTAAATGATATATAATTAATATACTTGCTCTCATGATATTATAACTTTCATTTAATTTTATTTCTTCATGAGTTTTATGATTTAAAATGTTTCAAAGTGGTATGGGACACTTTGGAATGTTTAAATATTATTTTCCTCAACAATAAATTTTATGATATTTCAATGGTATATAAATTAGATGAAATAATATTACCATTGTTAAATAAAACATTTAAACTTCCTATCATATGGTTATTCATGAGCATTTTCAAGTATTAGTACCATTTTATCACTCTTTAGTAATCAAAATATTTTAAAAAATGTTTTTCAAAAAACACGACTTTATTTCTCTCTTTAATCGGAGAACCTATTTTCTCCTAACACCATGTTTTATTAATATGTTTTCAAAACTGTTTTTAAAATTATTGGTTTAATACAATTTTACCCTTGTCTCATTTACAAGTGTTTTCAATGGAATCTTCTTATCACTTTTCGAAAAAGTCATTTTTCTGACCATTACTAGTGTAAAATGAATATTCTTTTTACCTCGTACAGATTGTAAGGATTTACCCACGATTGTTTCATTGAAGATTCCGTTGAATGTATAAAAGGTTACTTTTTAAAGAAATTTTTTCAAAAGTTATTTTCAAAGAAAGGATTTTTCTAAATGTTTTAAAAAACTAAAGGACATTTTCCTCAAGGATTTCAAAAGACATTTTTATAGTATATCTATTTATCAACAACAAAAACCCTTTATTTTTACTCCACTTGTAATTTTTTGTATTTATACCATACTTATTCTGCTGCTAGATGGTTTATTATTGATTTGGAAAATGATAGTATTCACATTCACTTCCTTGAATAATTTGTTATTCCCCTTAAAATATTAAATCTCCTATGACCGTTGAACATTGAAATTCACCTGAGATTATCCATTTCAATTATCAGGGATATTACTATAGTGTAAACCATATACCATTTTACATACGGTGTCTATATTGAAATTTATTGGATTTTTTTGGAAAATATTGATAATTTCATATTATTTATTCAATATGGAAATTTGATAAGGAATGTTATTTTGATTATGAGGAATGTTTTGGACTGGTAATGACGCATAGATCTCGGGATTTATATAGCTCCTTGATGCATCTACAAGTTCTCTTGAGACAAATAAGTTGCACAAATTAAATGGGTTTCTATGCATAATTTTAAACTATATTGTGAAAGGTCTTGATGGTATTGGTTTTCCTGTTCCTTAGACAATATGTCAGTTAAGAAATCATTTCCCACATATTAGTTTTAATTATTATTCAACCATTAGATTATATATCAACTTATTCATAGAAACATTTCATTTTTATTTATTTGAATTAAATGTGTCCATTTATTACATTACATATTTTTTATGCACTTCCCTCTCAATTTATTGATTATATGGCATGTATGTTCAGTTATTTACCATTTTATAATTATTATTATCATTGATTCATTATTACTTCCATTGTATTTTTTCCTTACTGATTATTTTAGCTCACCCTTATTATGTTTCTTTCCCCATGAATCCAACAAGCGCACTGCGAAATATATGCTAGGATTTACTAGATGTATTAGAGTTATCCTTGAAGTTATTTATTTGGAAAGAATTAAAAAAATATTTTATTTAGTTTAATCATTTGTAATACAATACTCATTTATGTATCTAGTTTACCATGACTATTAAACTATATGTCCTTCGGGATTTGATTCCTTTTAATCATGCTAATGTAATAGTACCAGACACCGGCTCTGGGCCGTCACATGTCGGGGCCCTATCGTTGTTATCAAACGAAGTTCAATAGCAACCTTGGGAAATATATTTAGAAAAACAAATGATAGAGAACATAACCCTAAGGTTTAATTTTAGGATAAGTATAGAATAAAACCCTATAATTTTCATAAAGTATAGATTATGTGGGTCTTCCTAGCAAAGCATCCATGCCTGGATACTACAAGTAGAAGTGGTTTGGGAATAGATGTAGTTAGGAGTAATAACTCTGATAAAATGTTCCGAGCCTGACTCAAGGTAACCAAAAACATGACAATGGGACTTAATATGAACCTGTTTTTAAACTCCTATAGATATTATTAGGATAATCAAAGTTTTCTTTACAAATCATTGTGAATAATTTAAATAGATAATTAAAATGAATATTCTAGGTTAATCCTAATGTGTTTTAGATTAAAAATAAGGTGTAATGATTTAGAAATTCAAGAAATGATATTATGGATATAACTTAGACTAAGGAAGGGATTATTTAGATGAATTATTTTTGGGATTCAATAATTGAATTATAGAACTATTTTACTAGTGGTAATTTGGTAATAAGAATCATGAAACCTCTAAAGAATATGCTTGATTTTATAATCATGTGTTTTAGAGGAAAAGGTTATTGGATTAATAATTAATTTAAAATTAAATAGAAATAATTTTAAAGGTATTGATAACCTTTAATGTTCATATGATCAATAATTAAATCATAATAACATTCAAATAAGATTATGACAATTTATAAAAATAATTGTTTTATTGAAAACCATAGTTAAGAGTCTATTTAATGATAAAATTTCAAGGATGTCCATTAGATTTATTTTGGAAATTTTATTAATATGGTTTTAGAAAAGGAAAGCCTAAGTCATATGAAAACTAATAAAATTCATCAAGGACATGGGTCTTGAACCCATTACCTAAGGATGATAAGGGTTTCACACCAACTGCTTACCTACACAATGTACTGGTTAATTTCTCATTGATTTTAGTTAAACAATTTCATGAATAAATGTTAATAATGAACCAGTAGTATAACTTTTGAGTATTAGAGATTAATCTATTAAACATATTGGTTTTGGAAGATATTTAAGGACAAATAGAAAGACTTTTCACTCTTTTATATTCCTTACGATCCTTTAAAATATTCTTTTACTGATTCAATCATAAAAAAAGTTGTTATTAGTAATTAATTTCTGGGAGAAACAGAATTAATTAGAATTTTTCAAAGAACAAACAAAATTTAGTATTGGTCATATGATATATAAACATATAAATTAAGTTTATTTAATTATATTCTTAGGTAGTAAAATAATTCCTCAAAATTAGGAAAGGTATCTTCAAACAAAAATTCTTTTCTAATAACTTAATTTTTATTGAACCATTGGTCTTCTAAATCATCTCAAATTTATGTATTTGAGGCCCTAAACTTTCCCTTGATCATTTACTTGTTTTTATTTATGACCCCATTCACTCACTATAAATATTTTCACTTTTCCTCTAAGTAGTTATTTTCACTTTCCACTAATGTTATCATACTTAGTGACCTAATTACATATTAGTCCATGTGAACTTTTTAATTCCCATTCTCTATTTTTCCAAGGATGTTTTACAAACCCTTATCACAATGTGAGAATTTAACATAGGAAACAAAAAAGAATATATAACCAAGATCAAGTTTAAATTATGAGGGTTCAATTTAATTAATGTGGATAGAATGTAACACTCCTATATTCTAAAGTAAACAATTTGTATTTGACACCATGTATAAGACGCATCACCAAACGTTTAAGGGAATATAATATTCTAAGAGTTTGTTATATATTTACTATTTTAAATAAATTAAATACATGATATAGGTTGTAATGAACACAACACTGAGTTAAATTTCATTACACATAAGAGAGACCTTCCTCGATATCTTGTGTTACACACAAGAGCGACCTTCCCCGGTAGCTTTTGTTGAACGCAAGAATGAGTTTCATCAAATAACAATGTATTTTGAAAATATTATTTTTTAATATAATATAATATAACCTAGTTGTTATGTTACAATTTATGAATATAATTAACTAAATTATGAAATTTTATTGTTTATATAAATATAAAATTAATTCATTGGTAACTAAATAATTAGAAATGAAAATATGAACCAATTAGATATAAAAAAGAAATAGTGTGGTATTTATGATTCCAAATGAGTTTTGTCTTAATAAATATAATTAATTACAATTTTTCGGTTATTTTAAAGAAATATATATGTTATATATTCAATAAAATATTTTTTATATTTATCCATTAGGTCTGATAGGCATAGTATAAGAACAAACCTAATTTCACACATAAAAACCTATATAATTATAAGGGCAATTTTACTTTCTTTTAATTGAGAATCCATTTTAAATATGAATTTGGACACTTTAATTGATTTAATGTGTCATAAAAACATCATATTTGAAATTGAAACATGAAAATTAGTTTAGGGTGAATTGTTTATATTTTTATAAAACATATCATGTTTTAAGGAATAGTTAAAAATACTAAATTTTAGTTCAAAACTGTTTTTTCACAAAATTTGTTAATAATGTAAAATTATATTTTAAATGGTTTTAAAGTTTAATTGGATAATATTTTTTCAAATAATACAATTAATTTCATTTGAATTTTTTTCACTTTTAAATTTATTATAAAAACATAGCAAACTTTCAGATGTTTTTACTTTAAAAACCCACATTGTCATCCCGCTTGTAGGTTGAATTTACAATTAAATTCAGACACTTATATGATTAGAATTTGGAAAAAAGGATTCCATATTTATAATAACCGTAATTTATATTGTATAATAATTCCAATTTTTTTGACAAAAACTATTAGTGAATGTAATTAAAATTAATTACAATTATTAAGGTAAAATTAATCTTAATAAAGGACTAAACCTTTAACTTAATGGCACAAATGTCCTAGAAACTAGTCCAACACATTTTTTAAGGCCATAATTCTTCCATTAAACATAATTTATTGAGTTTTTTTGGTTTTTGAATACTTTTTTTGGGTAAAAACATGGATACACCTAACTTCTTTTCAAAAATACCAAGTCAGTCCTTTTCCTCCCTTATAAAAGGCCACCACCTCTCCATATTCCTCAAACATCTCAAACCACATAGGATCAAAAAATATCTACTTGTATATCTTTCCAAAATAACTCCTCTTGACCATGAATCCTACCTTTGTGTGTAAATCCTTCCAAGGCTGCTTTTTGGTATAAACCAAAAGGAGTACCCGGTTTTTAAGGTAATGCTTTCTAGCGATCACTTTTCTTTCATTTACTTCTCCACCACGTAAAATATTATTATTACATGTTCATATAATAACAAAATTATCCTGAATATACTATTATTTTTTTTATTAAGGGTTCTACCTACACTAACACACACATCCATCTAATGAGTAGCAAAAATATTGTTTCTGTGTATGGTAAACTACCACCTCATGAAATGATGATTGTTCATTTTTTCTTTACCAAAATTCTTGGTCGGACATTATGATAGAAACTATGTTTATATATAATATATATAATATTTATTATTTTTTTATTCTTCTTTGATACTTTTATATTGAGTACCTTTAATATTTTCCATTTTCTGTTAATACAATAACATCATTTGAAGAAGTGTGGACTATCGCCTCCTCAAAGTGATGTGATTCGTTCACACTATACATGGAATGTATAAAAGATGGTTTTAATTAAAAATATGTGACATAAAAAATATATAATATATTCATCACAAAATTACATTTCTGGAAATAATATATATATATATATCATTTTCTTTATTACCCTTTCACACACCTAAAAAGTTATAGCGTCATTCGTGGATGTGTGCACTATGGAATGATCGACACGATGTGATTCCTTTTACATAAAAATAATAATATATATTTTTATATATGAATAAATAATATTGTATTTATGATAAAATTTTCATTTAGAAAAGATATAATTCAACTTTCCTTTTTTCCATAATGATCATTGAAAAATGAGAACGTTACTCATGCTTATGTACATCCTACCATCTCCATGATCATAATGTTTTTTAATTTTTCATAACCATATAAAATGATTATTTTTATTAATATAATTGATGAATAAAAATTATAATTATGTCATTTTATTATATATGATATTTTATATAATGACCCCCTTCACCATAGTTTACCTACTAAAGTTGTTTTTGACACATAAACCGAATTTGGTCAGAACAACGAATGTAAACATAGTTGTTTAACTAGTCGTATATGAAATGGTAAGAATAGAAATAAAAGTAATGATAAACAAGAAAAAAATTATAAATCAATTAAATAATTAACATATGATTTTTATTGAGGAATATAAAGACACATGAGAGAAGTCAGACGCAAAGTAAGGTATTTCGTCTCAATTTACATTCTATCAAGACTTGTTTATCATTATGAACCTAATTTATTTTATATGGTGTATATACTGCCCTTTTACATGATATATCATTAATCTTCTTAATCTCATGATATTATAACTTTCATATAATTTTATTCCTTCATGAGTTTTATGATTTAAAATGTTTCAAAGTGGTATGAGACACTTTGGAATGTTTAATGATTATTTTGATCAACAATAACATTAATGATATTTAAATGGTATTTCCATTTGAAAAAACTATATGAAACTTTTCTAATAAAACCTTTAATTTTTATATTATTTTGTTATTCATGGCCATTTTCAATTATTAGTATCATTTTTTCATTGTTTCATCCTCAAAATGTTTTTGAAAATGTTTTTTAGAAAACCCAACATTGTTTCTCTATTTAGTATGAGAACATGTTTTCTTCTAAAACCACGTTTTATTAAGATGTTTTTAAAAAAATTAAAAATATTTAGTAAAGAAACTTTTACCATTTTTTCTTTTACAAATGTTTTCAATGTAATCTTCATATCTCTTTCTGAATAAGGAATTTTTTTCTAACCTTTAGAAATAAAAAAATAATTTCATTTTTACCTAAATGGATCATACAGATTTACCCACAATCAGTTAATTGAAGCTTCCTTTTCATGTCTAAAAGTTTACTTTTTAAAGGAAATGTTTTCAAAAGTTATTTTCAAAGAAAGGTTTACCAAAACTTTTAACTAATCTAAAATATATTTTCCTCAAGAATGCTTTTAAAATATATTTTTATATTACTTATATTCATAAACAATAACAACCCTTTGTTTTTACTCTACTTTGGATTTGGCGTACTGATACCATCCTTATTCTTCCCCTGGATGGTTTCTTATTTATTTAGCCAAGGACAATATTCAAATTCACTTCCATGAATAATTTCTTATTCCCCTTGAAATATGAAATCTCTGGTGAAAATTGAACATTGAAATTTCCCCTAATTATCCATTTCATTTATCATAGATATTAATATTGCCTAAACAATATACCATTTTACAAATAGTGTCTACATTGACAGTTATTTGATTACTTGCGGAAATATTTATAATTTTGTATCATGTATTGAATATAGATATTTGATCTAGAATATTATTTTTATTATTAGATATGAGGAATGATTTGGACTGGTAATTATGGGTGGAACCTGGAAATTATATATATTATTGATGCATCGACAGGTTCTCAATAGACAAACAAGTTGTTCAAATTAAATGGGTTTCTATCCGTAGTTTTAAATTTTTTTGTGAATGGTCTTGATGGTATAATTTTTCATGTGACTTAGACATGATTTCCATTAAGAAAGCATTTCCCTCTTATTAGTTTCAGTTATTATTCATCCATGATATTTTGTGTCGACATATATATGGGTACATTTCATTTTCAGTTAATTGAATGGAATGTGACAATTTATAACCATTATATATTTTTTATGCACTTCCCTCTCATTTTATTGATTATATAGTAATAGATTTAGGTTATTTACCAGGTCATGATTTTTATTCTCCTTGATTAATTATTGATTTATATATATTTTTTCATTACTAAGCATTTTAGGTCACCCTTATTATGTTTCTTTCCCTAGGAATCCAAGAAGCGTACTATGAAATATATGAATGTATTTACTAGATGGATTAGACTTATCCTCAAAGTTATTTATTTGAAAAAATAAAAAAATTATTTTATACTTAGTGTATTCATCTATAATTCCAGACTCGTTTTTTTATCTGGTTCACCAAAACAATTAAACTATCATTTCTTTATCCATAATCCATTTTTTCTATTTTAAAAAGACTCTTTTAAAGGGTAAGTGTGAACCCTAACAAATTCAAAACACTAAAACCATAAAAGGAAATTCATTCTAGATAGAGACTACATGAACTTCCCCCCACCAGTGAGAAAATAATTATGTCAAGCCTCCCCATTCAAATGACATATGGGAAAGCTATCTCGTGTAGGGTTTCATGGGCCTAGTACCAATGGAAAAATCCATACCCTCTCATTCATCTAAATCTAGATGGACAAGCACTATTGAATGCTTCTGGCTCTAAATCCTTGTCTAAATCTTTTTTGTATAGACTGTTTAGATGCTTTCACATTCTAGAATCAAAATATCACCAAAAACCAACATGTTGTCACAACTTTTAAATATCAATGCATATGAAGGATTATCCCAAAACCACTTTCAAGAAGTGAAATTAAAAATTAAAATTCAGAAATAGAAGGATTGAAATTTTCTTCCTTTAGCCACACATCAAACTCATCAGAATCCTTCAAAGACATATTATAAAATCTTTGGGATCCAATAAATATAGACCCACCACAAGATTCCATTAGTCACTCACCCACACATCCCAAAGTAATAAGAAGACCACCACTCATATCTACCTCAGAGAGAGTGGAAAAGTCTTAGAGAAAGAGAAGAGGAATGCATGGCCAATTCCCTTAATGGAGCACATCTCCACGGCTCCCCAATGCTAACATCCAACATTGAAATAAAAGACAAACAAGTACCATCTCCAGACACTGTCTCTCGGTACTTTAGGATTTTTTTTCTTGTAATCATGTCTATATAATAGTAGTAGATACTGGATCTGGGCCTTCTGGGGTTGGGGAGGTGGAATTTTAAATAATGATTCAGAAAATATTGAGAAAAATATTTTCTTTTAAAATAACTATAGGGAATTTTATGGGAATATTCCAAGTAAAAAAGTACCCATGAAGAAAGTAAAAAATAATTTGTGTTGTGTGAATTAAATCAAATATTTCGTTCAAAGTTTTGGAAAAAAAGTAAGTTTTTCAGAAAAAGAAAAGAATATTAGTTTTACAATTTTTATAAAAATTAAAAAATGGGTAAAAATTACTTTAATAATTATTTTTATAGTATTAAAAACATTCTTAAAAACAATTTAATTAAAATATTTACATGAAATAAAATGAGTTATAAATAAAACTTCAAAACATGCTTTTTTAAAAATAAAATCCCTTACATGTAACTTTCTTATTGATTATTGATTCAAATATAGGATAAATTTAAAACAAAATTGAAAACCCAAAAAATAATTAGGGGAGAATAAAATATATTGGTTTTAGTACATTATGATAAAATAATTTTCTTAAAGGAAATTTGAACATAAAAGTCCTGAAATAAAATGAGATTGTAACACAAATCTCTTACCTCAAGTTCAACTTGAATCATAGGTGATTTTAACCTATTATATAATAAATTTAGATTTAATATAATTTTATACTAGAACCATATACATAATTATGATCTACTTATAATATTTTAACAATCATTCATTATCATCGTTATTTTGGGTGTTAACTTCTTCATTTTTCCTGTATTTTTCGATTTAGAAGTTATGTTCCTTGCATAATGATAATGGTTAAATCATCTAAAAAATGTTAATAATGATATAATATCATATATATTCATTATATAAAAATTTATAATCATCTGTGAAAGTCAAACATGAAAAATTAATCAGGTCACTTCACAGATTTTATAGGCCATACATATATACGAATGAGGTAATCATTTTTTAATGGATAGAAAGGTAAAAATATAAATGATATATTATATTTCAATAATAATAAGAATTTTATAAATGTCATATAATTTATTTATTTTCATATTTATATCCATTTATTTAATTTGGTGATGAAAAATGAATCACACCGCTATGTGGAGATGGTAGGTCGTATGTAAGCATGAGTGATGTTTTCATTTTCCATAAGATGGAAATGAGGTAAAAAATGGTTTCCCATAATAATAATATAATCTAATTATATTTATGATACATGATCCATTATTTTATGATGGATATACAAAATCAATAGAAAGTATAATAAGAGAAAAACATTGGAATAATTGGTTTAAATAGTTATATCTTCTTTGTGATACTTCTTTTGGCTTACATAGTGAGCCTTTCTTAGGATTATACTAGGAGAACAAATGAAGATAAAAATTACTTTTAAGGAATATGAAAAGTTTTTTTTAGGTATTTACTGAGATAGAGTGCTCAAATTTGGTGAATAAAGGAGGAGAAGAAGTTTCATTTTTTAAGTGAGTGTAGGGACACAGATGGAATTACTGAAAATAGTTTAATAATATAAATTCATTTTCATGTAAAAGTGGATCAAAAACTAAATATCATATAATATTATAAGTTTAAGGTTAAAATAAAACCTACCAATTAGTTTTAAGTATTTTTTTATCCTGAATCCTTGTCTCTTTATTTTTAACCCTTTTATCCCATTTTACCCTCAATCGATGTGATAAATATTTATCATGGTTACTATTCGTTATGGACAAAAATTAAATTGAAATTATTACCTAATAATTATTTTTTTTATAAAAAAATTTGAATCAATTTTACATTATTCAACTCTTATAAGTGGTAAAAATTACTTTTAATATAAGTTTACAAAATGAAACGAAAACTATCTTTAGAAAAAATGTTCATTTTAAGAAAAAAATGATTCTACACCAATATCAATTATAATTCCTATTACAATGAGATTAAATGGATTTTTAAAATTAAATTATTTTTATTTTTATTTAAAACTAAATCAAAACTGAAATTAACTGTAAAGAACCATAATTTTCATGTAATTTTCTTTTTAATATATGTTAATTTTACGAGTCTGTGAAAATTGACGGTGTGTGATTCTGAGGCCCAGAGTGCCTGGAATGAATTTATGAACTTTTTTCTGGTATATTCAGTAAATGTGTGAGCGGGTTTTTCTAAATTTTGAACCAATGCTCAGAATTGAAATATTAGGGCACCGTTGAACTCGCAACACCGAAATTCACTTAAGGAGACTTTCACCTTGACATCAGTGGGTCGAGAGTGAAAGATAGATTTTGGGTTTTTACTGTAAGAATAAAATAAAAATAAAAGTGTGTGAAATTTTTATTTTTATTTTCAACACCCATGTGGGTGTTGGGAGGTGGGGTCCACCAGAACTAAACCTCCATGTGGAAGATATAAGTGGGGACCACCAGACCTTAACCTCCCTTGAGAGGTTATGGTGGTGGGGACCACCCGAACCATAACCTCCCATGAGAGGTTATGGTGGTGGGGACCACCTTGGATTAAACCCCCTCAACCCCCCCCCCCTTTAATTGGGGGAATCCCTCAACTCTCTAATAAATGTGGGGGGAGACTCTTCAACACCTCCGCAATTTAATTGTGCCAATGCACCACTTTATTATGCCAACGTAAGTTAATTGGCTTGACCCTTTTTAAATATTAAGTAACAGTGTCGTTGGAATTTAGGAAGGTTCCTAATAAATGAAGTTTCATAAATTCCATGATCGTAACATACCTCTCCTCCTCTCCTATATATATGGAGCTTGGAAGGAGGATTTCGAATGGCTTCATCAAGAGATGAAGCACTGTTAAAGTGTTGCGATGCCCAACACTTGGAGGATTACACTCTCCAACGAAGAACACTCCACTGATGAAGAACGCTGACCTCCTTCGACGTTTTTCCTAGGGACTTCTTCCGAAGTGGGATGTCCCAATATTAAACTATGAAGAACCGACGCATGAGCTCGGAATTGGAGATGTATGGTGGACGAGACGAACGTCGACAACTTCACCTCCTTCCTTCTTGCGCCAACAACATCAAGTGAACAAAGTTAGGGGTTTAATTATATTTTTTTATCACTTTCCAGGTACTCCATTCTTCTATTTTGCGGGATTGCAAATGATTAAATTACGGAAGATCATGATTGACGTTCTTTACTTATTTCTTGTGAGTCGTATGCCACCACTATAAACGCAGAGGGTGCGGGCCAAACTGACATGGCCCGACCCCCCTCCGCCATTTTTCTTTATGGTGTACTTTAGAATGAAGGATGGCGATGAAGGTAACGAAGGCAACAACACTGCCACCCGTGGCCTCAGTGACCCGCACCGCCCCCACGGCGCTCTGGCCTCTCGGCCAAACAGGCCCCTGCCATGCCGCACCCCGAGCCGCGCCGCGCCCCGAGCAGCACCGCACTGCGTCCCGTCCAAACCGGCCCCTCTCCATCCACCGGCCTAGCCACCTCGGCCGCACCGCCCGCCAGCCGCGCCGCCCGTCGGCCACGCCCCCCGCCGACCGCGCCACCCATCGGCTGAACCGGCCGCACCGCCGCCGGCCCTCCGAGCCCCTCGAGCCGCACGCGCCTCTTATTGTGCCCCAGCCAAACAGGCCTTGCGCCCCAAACTGTTCCTCCCTCGCAGTGCCCTCCAGGAAGAACCGCCCTCGTTCCAACCAGCAGTCGGTCCACGCCCTCACGGCTCTCTGTGGCCCCTTGCGGCCTGCTGGGTTGAGCCCAGCGGGTCAGGCCGAATCCAATGGGATAGCCCGCCCAATGGGTCGGACCATACCCAACGGGTCAGGCCAGGTCAACCCAAACCGGATCGGCCCAGACTGGGTTGGGAACGGTCGGTATGACCAGGTCGGACTAGACCCGGGCCCGCTACGACCCATTTACGCTCCTTTGGCCATATCTTTGGCACTGGACATCCGTTTGACAAACTGTCAGTGGCGCTATAAATCTTTGAGTGTAACGGTCCCTTTGATTATACC
Source organism: Viscum album (assembly GCA_963277665.1). Lineage (NCBI taxonomy): Eukaryota > Viridiplantae > Streptophyta > Magnoliopsida > Santalales > Viscaceae > Viscum > Viscum album. The sequence continues at coordinate 1,210,431,784 of OY728161.1, read as the reverse complement.
CCACTAAAGTTTGGGGTATAGTTGAGATACAATCAGGTTGGATTGTGCTTGAATCCAACTGAGCCACTAGGACTAAAATGCTAATAACTCACAGACCGGTCGTCTGATTGACGCGTAGTCTGTTGCGTTGAGACCCCTTTGATGTGGAGGACCTTTGTGATACTTCTTCATGTGACTTTGTGATAGTTAGAGTATCACCCAGTAGCCCATGGAGCAGATCCTCTTGGAGACGAGCGAGCGTAGTGCGGAGACCTAGTAGCTAGCTGAGACCTGACGACTACTGACCGTTTTGACTCGGAGTGACTCTACTAGCCCAGTGGGGAGCGCCTTCGTGTCGCGAAAGACCCATAGTGGGGAGCGCACTTGGGGTCATGGAAGACCCATGGTACTTGAAAAGAGGAGTACCTCAGTAGACTATGAGGGGGGGCGCTTGGTGACGCGGAAGACCCACGGTGAGGAGCACGCTTGGTGACGCGGCAGATCCACAGTACTCGACAGGAGGAGTACCTCAACAGTCCAAGGTTAGTGGGAAGTGTGCTTGGTGTCGTGGCAGGCCCATTTTACTAAATAGAGGAGGAGTTCTCTAGCAGTCAAGGTTTCAATAATGTGACTGGGGTTATTTCTTGATGCTACCCCTAGAATAAAATCCTAGTTGAGTTGAGTCAGTTTTTCTGTGTTTTCCTCATGATTGAGACGGATCACTTGATAACTTAGGTATATGTATGGGAATATACCTAAGTAAGGTTGTCTGCTGATTTCATACTTTTTGGTTTATCCTTGTTGGATTTTTTGAGACCCTGAGGGTCCTAGGGTCCCTACTAAGTATCGTTATACTCACCCCTACACAGGTTATGCCCGCACTTCATTGTGTTGGATGCAGAAGACGGATAGTGCTGACGGAGACAAAGAGTACCAGGACTGAATGGTACCCAGAGATGGACCATACGGTGTGTCGATACCCGGAGGATACAGAAGGACATGGAGTGTTGAGGAGGCTCTTTGTAACTACCCTTCAGGTAGGAATTCTGTAGAATGATCCAGTAGCTGTCTTTTATCTTTCTTCAGGTGTATTTCATTTCAGTGGTACTTGTACCTTTACTATTAGGCTTGTATTCTGGCCCCCTTTACTTTCAGCACTCTTTTCCTATACATCTTACTTGGTGTTTCATCCAGTTGTATTCTTGCTTGTGTTTGTTTTTATAGGTTATAAAGGAAATTCCTTCACAATATTAGGGAATTATGCCGTTGGTGTTATTCGCCAACATCTGGCCTATGGAAGGCAGGCTTGGGGTAGTCACAGCACAGGCCCTGGGGGACGGGTCATAACATTAACCTTCTAAATACTTGATTAAAATAAGACAACTAAAAATAATTTTTTATTTGAACCAAAACATTACCTAGATTTCCAAAATATTCAGAATATATTTAGAAGTTAAAAATTATTTTTATAAAAAATTTATTAATTAAATAATATTTATCTTTTCTATGTAAATTGTTTTATAAATATTTATGTTATTATTATATCAAAATAATTTCATGAAAGTGGTAGTTTTGTAAAATAGATATTTTTAACTATTCACCTAAAATTAATTATTTTAGAAAAATCTCAAAAATTCATGCTAAGATAATTTTGAATTGATGAATTCAAAAATGAAATTAATTTCTTGAAATTAAATTTTTTTAAAAAAATGGAATTTATGTTTTAATTATATTCTTGAATAAGGATATGTGCCTTATGTTATTATTTCTTTATAAATAAAATAATTCTATTATTTAATCTCAGTTGTAAAATTATTCCCTCAATTAAAAATTAAATTCAAAAAAATTATTGAATATTACCATATGAAATTATGTGGATAGTTATTCATTATAGATTCTCTAGGTTCCCACATTTACTCTTCTTTTTTTATTTCTCTTTTAGTACCTTCACCAATCAAGTCATTTGATTCTGCAGCACTTTTCATCTAGTGTCAATAATCTAGAGAAGATATCCATTATAAGATAAATTATGTTCCAATTATATTTACCTATATGTGATCATATTAATTGTTTTTGGAATGTACTTCCTCAATAAAGAAATATAGAACACATTATGAACTTCATATAGTTAAGGTGGAAATTCCAAACTATAAGTTACAGCTCCAATTATTTCTAGAATTTCAGAAGGCGCAATGTACCTAATACTAAGTTTCCATTACATAGTGAAACTTATAAGACCCTTATAGAAGATACATTCAAGAAAACATGATCTCATAAGGGAAACTCTAAATCCTTCCTTCAGTTAACTGAATAGATCTTTTTACTACATTGATCTTCTTTAATAAGAATCTAAATAGTTCTCATTTCTTCATTCTCCTCAAAAAGTTTTGGTCTTAAAATATTGCCCTCACAAACTTCATCACAACAAGTTAGTGTATGAATATTTTCTCTCATAATTTTTTATATTATTTATTTTTATGTCTCTAATTTATGATATAATTATATAAAAATTCCACCAAATGTAAGTATGGATACTACATGCCATGAAAGTAAATAGATCACAACATCAACATGTCTTCTAATGTCTAAATAGTCCTTTCAAACTATCCATCTATCATAGTATGATAAGTAGTTCTCAAACGAAGCTGATTCTCCAGATCCTTCTACATAATTTTCCATAATTTTGATGTATTTTTTGGTCACAATCAGATACACACTACTTCATAAATCGCCTTTAGAGGCAACCTTTTAGATATGGTTTTGTAAACCATAGCGAATTTTTTTTTTAAAGGGTTTAGCGGCGGTTTATTAAAAATTGCTACTAAACCCCTTTTTTTCAACAGCGACACTTCCCACCAACCCTTACCCCCCTTCTCCCTATGACCCCCACGACCCTACCTTCTTCCCCAAATCCCCATGATCCCCAAACCCTAGCATTCCTCCCCACTACTGGTGAAGGTTCTCGCCACCCATCGGTGCCACTTCCCCCCAACACCCGACCCCAAACCCCCTTCTACCCCCGACCCCCGCGACCCCACCTTCTTCCCCCGACCCTCACGAGACCTGAACCCTAGCTCACCTCCCTAACATCGGTGATGGTTCTCTCCGCCCAACAGCACACCTCACCGTCCATCACCGTCGTTGACTACCATTTCTTTCACTCCACACAGGTTTTTATACCATTATAGTGTGGTTGTGGTATGATTTTGGGTTGGTTTCTTTAAAGTTGGTTTAATCGTACTTCTTTATGCAATTGATGGACACCTCCTAAAATTAAATCATTTCATACCAAATCATAGGGTATCAAACACTAATCATATATAGAGGGGGTTTTATGCTATAATTTAAATCCATATTGAAAACCACTCTAGAATTTTACACCATCCATGAATCCATGATATTTATGCCATAGTTTAAATCTGTATAAGAAGTAATGAGGGTTATTACCTAGTTTAAAACCATAAGGGAAGGAATAAATGGTAAAATAGAGTTTAGTGCTATTCAAAAATCTTAAAAGGGTTTATATTTTATTTTATTTTCTTCTAAGATATTGAAATTTTATGCTAGAATTTAATGTTATCTATGAAGACTTAAAGGTTTAGTTGGAGATATTTTCATTCAAAAAGTGTTAAATATTACACTGGTGTTTATTATTGGCTATAAATTCTCAAAGTTTTATGCTATATTTTACTAAAATAAAATAATATATAAGGTTACAATGAATTTTAATCTCATATAATAAGACATAATGGAGAAACACTGAGGTTTAGTGTTTTACCGAAATATAGAAGTGTCACACAAGAGCTTAAGGCCATCCAGGAAGGCTTAATGGGTTATTATAGAGTTTAATTCCAACTATTAAGTCTTAATTGGATAGGTTTGAGTTTATAGTCATCTATAAAGATGGATTGGTACATTGTAGTTTAATGTTATCTAGGAATAATTAAATCCATTTCCTAGATGGGGAAGCCTAGCATTGGGACCTAGTTGGAGGCGATCGTTACCCTTACACACGTTTTTTCACTTAAGTGGTGGAATAGTGGTGAAAGTGAGGAGAATTACCATGTTGTTCTTTGGGATGTGCAGGGTTTGATTATTGGGAGTCTTTTATTAGGTGGATTTATCCTTCCCTCAGGATCCACTCATCTTGTTGGGTCACCTGCTTCCCAACTTGGTGGGTAAAATGAGACGGAACACACCTGAGTTGATGAATTTATATGTTAAACCATAACCGATTAGGTTGTTACCCTCTGAGATTCCTTACCATCTTGGATAGAAATAGATCGTTCCCTGGTGTGGTTCTCTCTGAAGTGACCCCTTCATGGGGAGGGGGTTCCCTTGTGTAGAGTGTTCTAAAATTCCACTTTTAGGGATTCCAATTAGAAAGAAAAAATTGTTCCATTGGATTTTATTATCATCTAGAAAGACAAAAGGGTATGTTGGATTTTAATTTTATCGAGGAAGATAGAAGGATATGATAATTTTTTTTGTCAACCAGGAATATGGAATTTTATGATAGATTTTAATGTCATCCTAGAATATAGAAGGTTACATAGAAGTTTATGATGGGTTTATAAGGATTGGTTAACACTTAATTAATGTAAAGGAGGAAATAATAAGCCTCATTTCCTAATATCTACCATGAATGAAACCTAAAATCATGTATAAATATAAATTAAAGAACATTTTTTAACCTTACATCGATGAGATTTACTGTCACTATCTTCAAAAAAATATTCATGATGAAGATCATTAAGAGAAAACTGAAAGACCCCCTCCTCCATGGTGTATCCAAAAACTGAAATAAACACTTTAATTTCAAGATATATTCTACCTACCACTCATGGCATGTTATTTCCTCACACAATAAAGGAGTAATAAAAAGAAATCTCACCATATTGGAGAGTTAGAAGTAGGAAAGTTAATCTTGAACACCGCCCCATATCATGCTGATATCTTCCTTATAAGGTCCCTCAAGGATAATCCTTGAGTTCCATGAATTTAATCATGTGTTACATAACACATGAGTAAATGGAATGTGGTTACAATGTCTTGTAACCCTCTATTCATGCACTTAACTCTTATGTTCATTGATTTCATAATTTTTAATGATATCTTACATGGAATAATGATTCATATGTTAACATATTAACGTTTTGATGCCACTAAATCATATAAAGATATATGAATTGTATATTATAATTATATGCTTTACGATATTCCCATGTAATAAAATACAATAGGCCAAGGTAGTGAATTATGATATCTTTATATTATAAGAAACAATATACCCAAAAATCTTATAGCATGCATTGATTTTTTCTATGTCATGCCATACAAAATATTTATATCATGCCTTATGATATAGTCCATTGAAGTTTCTAGTGGATCATTCAGGTACACTAAGAGGGGGTGAATTAGTGTACACAATTTTTTACCATTTTTCTTTTATTTTATCTAACCCCCTTTTTAAATCAAACATCTGAACTTGTTAGAGTGAATGGGTCTTTCTTGTTAACAACAAAAATTATACCACATGCAATACAACAAGAAAATTAAGTACAACACATAATATTTTTACAAGGTTCTCCCCCAATGTGGGTGACTACGTTATTGTTGTGTTTGGGATGATCTAAGAGACAAATTCTCCACTATCAGACAATCACAAATTACAAGTGGGATGGTCAGGTATCACCCTGAAACCTTGGTGGGTTGGTATGAAAATTTTACCAAATTATACTGGAATCCCACTAGTTTTCTTTATACTGACTCCCTCTAGTGTTTCAAAATTACAACACTAACATGATGAGTAATATCATAAGATATTCAGGTTTCCACTACAACACAACAATTGGTCTTCCTCTATGAGCCACCAAGAATAAATTTATTCAGCACTTGTTCACTTCAACTAAAATTCAATGACTTACACTGAATATAATTAATAACTTTGCATGAAAGTCAGTTCAATAGACTCTCATGAATTGTAGAAGATAATACTTCCAATTCAACTAACTTCTATATCAGAATGATCAACTGGAAAATATCTCAATTCTCTACAAGTTTACTTCTAATATAATGCTTCTGCTTAACTCTTAAATTTTTTACTAATGTTGAGCTTTCTCAAATATATCTGAAAATTCTAATTATCTTATTAAAATGTATATTCCCTAAGAAAATACTCACTATCTTCTTGTTTCTTCAAGTGATTTTGTAATCACATGTGTATAAGAATACACATGCATGCACATATGTACTTTGGTTTTCTAGTGGGTGATTTACCATATGTATTTATAAAGGAAAACCTTATGTAACATTTTTTTTTCAACTAGTATATATGAATCTCTTTCCCTATTTAGTAGTAATTATGTGTTTTAATTTTTTTTAATATTTTTTAGGAACATTGTGGTATACATGGATAAAAGCTGGATCACATTACCAAGGAACACCCCTTGGTATGTTAAGGGTTTGAAGAAGTTTTTAGATTTTGAAATTTCCAATCAATCCATTGATGGGAGAATAATATTTTCATGTCCTAAATGTAAATTTAGAATATTGTTGAATAGTGATGATGTTTATGAACATTTAACACTAAAGAAATTCTCTGGTCAATATTTCTGTTGGATTTTTCATGGAGAATCAATCATTACAGAAAGGTTGAGCCCTGATGTTAATCCACATAATGAGCTCCCAACTTCATCTACAACAGAAAATGAAATGAAAAACCTCAAAAATGATGCATTCGGCACTACAAGACACCACTATCAACATCAAAACATAACAGAAAAACCAGATGAGGGTGCTACAAATTTCAACAGGATAAGTGATGTTTTTTAGATTGTAACACAACCAGATCAAGATTGTAACATATCATTGGATCCTCATCTTGATGCTGTGAAGAAAAATGTAAGAGAAAACTTCATTGAGGAAAATACGTTTCATGATTTAGTTTATGAAGGAAATCAAGAGTTTTATAGTGGATGTTTGAAATATTCAAAGCTTTCTTTTTCTGCTGAAGTTGTACCATATCAAATGTCTATGTGGAATTACAAATAAGGCAATGTCCACGATAGTGTAATTATTGTGTGATGGATTTACTGAATCAAAAATCCCCAAGTCTTTTTATGATATGAAAAAGTTGTTAATAGGATTTGGTTGAATTATACAAAAATACATGTGTGTCCTAATGATTTTATGCTTTATTGGCAAGAGGATTCAAGTAGATAGAATTGTAAAAAATGTTCTTCTTTTGGATTGCAGTCAACGGGTGATTTTGGAAGTCTGAATCAACATAATTTCATAAATAACAAGAAATGGAACAAAACTACAAAGGTTTTTTGTTACTTTCCTTTAAATCCTCGATTGAAAATATTATTCAAGTCATTGAAAACCACTAAACACATGTAGTGGCATTCTATAGATAATAACAATGATGGGTTAATGAGACATCCATGAGATTCACAATCATGGAATACATTTGCTTCATTACATCAATATTTCTCTTCTAATCCTATGAATGTTCGATTGGGATTGTATGTTTATGGATTCAACCCATTTGGGACTTTGAGTACCATTTATAGCATTTGGCCAGTTGTTTTGATCCCATACAATCTGCTTCCATGGATGTGTATGAAACAAACATCATTTATCATTTTGATGATTATTCCTAGAAAAAAATTCCTAAAAATGATATTGATGTATAATTGCAGCCTTTGATTGAATAATTACTTGAGTTATGGAGCAACGGTGTTGAGATATTTGATGCTTCTTCTAAAAAAAATTTCAAAAGGCATGCTGCTTTAATGTGGACCAATAGTGACTTCCCTGGGTTTGGGAATTTATCTGGTTGGAACATTTACACGAGTTTGGCTTTTCCTGTTTGTACCATTGATTTTGAGCCCAAATGCCTACCTCATAGTAGAAAATGGTGCTTCTTGTGACATATAATATTTCTTGGTGCATCTTATAGATTTCAGCTGAACAGATCAAAATTTAACAGTTTCATTGATCGAAGACCACCTCCAAATTTGTTAACTAGTTTTGAAATATTAACACAACTTGAAAATGTTGAAACAGAATTTAGTAAGGTTCATCATTTGAATGATAGCGGGAAACGGGTTCAAAGTGCATCGTCAAGTGAAATAAAAATGCAACAATGGATGAAAAAAATTATATTCTTTAAACTTCTGTATTGGGAATTTAATTTGTTGCATCATAATCTTGATGTGATGAAAAAAATTATATTATTACCTTTTGTTCTAGATACTTGGATGATATTGAGACTAGATTTAATTGAGTTAGAAAAGTTGACAACTCATCAAATCAATCTCAAATACATCAAAAATCAAAAATATTTCCTGCTATTGGCTGATCAGTTGGGAGGACCTGAAATGTGACACTGACAGAATTTGAATTATTACTGGAACATAGATATGTGATAATAAATAGTTAAATTGAAGATCCATTTATTGAAGAGTTTAGGATACTAAAAAATAGATGAATGAGAGGCCGAACAAGAAATGATAAAGATATAATTAAAGTTGTTAATAAAGATCTTGTATAATAGTTTTCACGACGTGTAAGTTCATAAATATTGCAATAAATACGAATATTAGTTTGACACATATATTTTATAAATATAATAAAGTATATTTATTTTTTTATATCATGAATAATGATACTCAAGCAGAGTTGTCCTAATATTTGAAGTTTCTTGCTCGAGGTCCTCTAAAACAAGTTAGAAAGCTTGACGCTTACAATGTGAATGGATTTAGATTTCATACAGTCGATCGAGAAAGGGGTATGAAAACCTAGAATATAGGTATATTTACATTTGATGAAGTTGGATACTATGTAAAGCGGAATAATATTATTCAATTAAACTACCATGGACATTTTTTATTTGTTTTATTCAAATTCAATTGGGTCTATATTATCAGAGGTGTTAAAAGATATTCCTTGCAATTTACTTCTTTGAACTTCTCTCACTTGATGGATGTTGGTGATCAGGAACTACATGATTCATATATCTTATCATCATAATAAAAAATGTTATATTATGTGAATGATTTTTTGGATGAATGGTGGAGTGTAGTTTCTCACGTAATATAAAGAGTTTTGTATGATATGGGTGATGAAGTGGAAGATTTTACCTCTAAAATTAAATCTCATCAACAATAAGAAGCAGAATTATTTTTCCATAATGATATTGAAAATATTTGTCTAGCAAGGATGAATTAAGTGGATGAAGTAATGGAGTAGGAAACCGACATGATTTAAGGGGGAAATGATTGTATGTACAGTTATTTATTCATTCCGCAACCACTTATTTTATTTGTGTAGTCATTCATTATCATTGTTATATATATTTTTATTGTTAGTACTGGGCATCTATTATCATTTTTAAATTTTTTTATGCATACTTTTTCTGAAGTATATGTTATGAACTTAATTTTATTTTATTAAATGACTTTAATTCCAAGGAGGAAGTGATACACTATTTCATCAACTACTGCGAAAGATAACAATACATCTGTCTCCCTCCCTGTGGCATCTGAGCCAGCAGCTGCCTGCCCCCCTACACCATCTCCCATTACACCGTCTCTTACAAACTCTGTGATAATCCCTTTAAAATATGATTCATCGACTCCCCCTTCAGCAACCTTAGTAGTGGGGTGGCGGCATGCCACTTTTATTTCATAACGGGTATACTAGAGGGCCACTGTTATACGCAAAGATTTTAATATAAATAAATTTATTGCACTTTTTTATATTAATTTTTTGTTCATTAAAGATGGAAAAAATGCAACTGTGGAGAAAAATATAAAAAGTTTAGATGTGTGTACTATGAATGGAGAGAAGATAATTGTCCCATTTGATACATATGGGGTCCCTACGGATGACGCTGTGGGATTACATGGCCAAATTTTAGGACAACTGGAAACGGATCCCATTTCCCTTCCTATTTCTTATGATTATTGGAGACATATTCCTCCAATTTGGAAAAATGAAGTTTTTGATTCCCAAATAAAGGTAATTTTAATACATTATGGTGTAATTGAATGTCATTTTATTAATATGTTCAAAATAAATTTTTGTATATAGATGTTTTTCCACTTTATAGTTGCTAATGTGATAACACAAAAGTGAAAATTGAAAAATCTTGGTAAGAAATGGAAAGACTTCAAATGGAGATTCTGGAACAATGTCAATGATACTTCGTTGACTGTCCAACAAATGTATGAGAAGCTACTCAATGGGGTACCCAAAGAACAGTGCAATGTTTTTTTCGATAGACATCATGATGAGAAGCAGATGGTATTTAAATATATATTATTATATTAACCTCATTTTACATTTATACATGTATATAAAGAGGATATGAAATTGAATAAATTACTATTAAATTTCATTTTATTTATTTCAAGATCTCTCAAGAAATAATACATCAAGTAGGGTTAAGCAATTCATCCTCACACTGTGGGGTCAAAAACCTTTTCTAGAAGCCAATCGACTCTGGTAATATTTTCATTAGTTTAAATATTTATAATATAATATTATCTATTTAATATATTAAACTTTTGATTTATTTTTTTTTAATGCAGTCACAGAGTTTAGGGCACAAAGCATCTCGAACTGAAGAGTGGTTGGATGTTCACAAAAAAATCTGATGGAAGTTTTGTTAATGAGCCTGCCAAAGAAGTTGGGGAATGAACTCATTTTTTAATTATAATAAATTATTATCAGTTTTTACTATGTTCATATATATTGATATTTTATTTATAGGTAAAAATTAATGAAATATGGGATGTTAATCCTAGGAAGTCCTACTCAGTCTCCCATGATGACCTGGTTGTTAATGTCCATGGGAAGGGGCATCCTGGTAGAGTGCATGGGATGGGATTGGGAATCGTACCATCTGAGGTATTTGGCAGATCATCGGGGATTGTAGTTGCATCTAATCTTGGTTGTAGTCAGTCCATATGCAGAGATGCTCAGAGAGAGATTGTTTCTCTATGAAACATAGTTCAATTCCAGGGGGTTCAGATATCCTCTTTGTAGAAATCATTGAATGATATACATCAGTATATGAGAAGATATCCCCCTAGTGGTATTTCATCAACTAGTGGTGAGAAGATAAATCACAAAAATTCAAAATCATTTAGTTTGTAATGTTTTATTGGTTATAAGTTTAAATATAAGTATGCAATATTATTTAATTTTCAATATAATGTTCTTACAGGTGGTAGTAGGAAGTGGAGATGGAGGTAGAGAGGGTGACGATATCTGTTTATCATTAGATAGTGATTAGTATTATTGTTGATATGTTATAAAAATATTGTAATAGTCGTTTTGTATATGTATCATGTGTGGCACATAGTTTCCTCCAAAAAATTTCATGACCTAACATTTTCTCGATTTATCATGTTTAATTTTATATATTTTATTGATTTCTAAAGTTTCCTTTTATGTCTTGGTTTCTCGAGTGTGGTATGCACCATATATGTTGACTCTGTATTGTGATGATTCACTTTTTATGATTCATTTTTCCTAAATTCATTTTTTCATTATAATAACATATCCAATATTTTCTAACCCAATGCATTTACCAAAAAATTTCTATTTATAACATTTAAAAATATTAAACATCAAAATTTTCTACTTTCCCTGGTATTCATGATAATATTGGTCTTTTCTACTTTCCCTGAGACTCATTTCTCTCCATTATTCCTTATTTGAATATGATATTCTATAACATCTTCAATGAATGAATATTATCATTTGCTAAATTGTGTGCTAAAAATTATTTTTTCTTCTATTCTTAGACACATATATCTCAAGGTAAATGATTCATGATCATATCTAATTGTGTTATAATCGTGACCCACCTTGTATCCTTCTTCAACCAAAGCAAATGGTTTTCTAGGGAGAACCACATGGTTTCCCATGACCATGTACCTATCATGCAACCATTTAGAAGACTCTATAAATCTTAAAATCCAAAAACAAATAACTTAAGAATTCACCCAATAAAATAATATCTCAGAAACAATTAAAGAAGGGTAGAATGGATGGATTGTTATTTTAGGAACTAGATTCTATATTGAATCTATTTTAGGTTTTTTGTCTTTTTATTTCTCAAGATGTAGGCCTTTATATATGATGTTATGTGATCTTGGGATGGCTATTGGTTGATGAGGTATGGGTATGGGGGCCTATGTTTTTGGAATAGTTAGCACCAATAATAGTGGGATGTATGCTGACATGAATGGTTATGTCAGGGTTGGAACTGGTATAAATGGAATAGGTTAAACTTAGGCTTGGCACTATTTTCATGAAATATGACATACATGCTTGTTTATAATTTTGTTTAAAGGACTAATGGCAATGTGATATGTTTATCTGTATTCCTTTAATCACTGAATTATGAATTTGGTGGTGCTTAGTTAATAATATCTTTTCATATCAATTTTAGTATATATTTTGTTTGTGTTTTGGTATTATTGGAATGGTTTTCTTAGGGAACTGGTACAGGGGCTTCAGAAACTGGTTCTTTCTTTATAAATGTACTTTTTAGCGGCGGTTTTAACTACTGCTAACTGTAACAGGTACATTTAGCGATGGTTTTAACCACTGCAAAATGTCGGTATTTTTCTTTTAGCAGCGGTTTTAACCACCGCTAGAGTCTTAAATTTAGCGGTGGTTCTAACTGCCGCTATAGTGTCCCATCTTCCACACTTTTTTTGTGGCGGCTAAATTGTTTTTCGTGGTGCTTTTTCCCGGCAAGCCATTAATTTTTTTAGCGGCGGTTTTAACCCCTGCTAGAAATATTAATCCCCTTCCTTGAAAAATCACCATGAAAAATAATATAACCGCCACAAAAATGCGCCAATTATGATGGTTACCATAAATGGACACTAAACTGCTTTAACCGCTGCCAATAGTTTCCCGACATGCAATTTAGCTGCAGTTTTCGAAAACTATTGCAAAAGCATATAGTGGTGGTTTAAACTGCTGCCATATCCAAAAATAACCACCTTGAAATTTCAATTTTCCTCTAGTGAAAATAGAAAAATGTGAACCATGAAGCCTCAAAACATCATTGATATATATTCATGTAAGGATATCAAGAGGTAGATCAACCCATATATAAATGAAATTTGTGGACTTAGTAAAATAACCAACAATAAATCATATAATGTTATTATTTCTTAGATTCATTGGAAATCCAGTGCCAAAGTATAAAGTTATATTATCTCATTTCTACACATGAATAGGTAGAGGTTTCATAACTCCTTTAGGATATTGTCTCTCAGACTTTACTTGTTCAAAAACCAAAAATCTTTATACATAGTTTGTAATTTCCGATTTCATATTATATCACCAAAAAAATTCTTTCAAATCCTGATACATTTTAGTGCTACAAAGCAGTATATAGAAATTTGATCTATTAGCTTCATTTAATAATTATCTTCTTAGATCATCCAAGGATTCAATATATACTCTCTTTCTAAATTTCAATATACCATCTTTATGGATGAAGTCTACCAATTTCTCATTATTCATAGCTTTGATTTTTTCTTTTAAAAATTTTATCATCAATCTTAGAAGTTTTTATTTTCACCAATAAAGATTATTTAGAAATAATTTTGAATAGATATGATGTTTCACCTTCATTAATGATTATCATATCTAACATTACCAAATACATGAATATATGATCTTTTTCAATCCCCATTTTAGTCAGAAATATATGATCTCTCATACTCAATGACTCGTCCACATAACTTTCCTTCCCTAGGTGGTAGAGTATTGAGAATTAATAATCATTTATTAATTATATCCATCACCTTTTCATCATGTATATCTCTTTCTTTGTGAAGATGTTTTTAAAACTTTTGGGATTGGTATATACTTCCTATTCTTCACTATAAAGGTAATTCCTCTATATCTTCAATGAAAATATTATGGATACTAACTCAAGATCATGGGTTTGATAATTCTTTACTTGCATATTTATTTACCTTTTTTTATATTTAATGACACAATCATTATATATAAGTAAACATCCAAGTCCCTTTTTTAATTCATCACTATATATCAAAAATTTATCCCTTCATTGTAAAAAAATTAATACTTGTTCATTGAACAGGAACATCTTTAATTCTTCAAAACATTATCTATATTCTTCTTACAATGTTAACTTAACTCATTTATGTGTCAACTTGGTTAACAATTTAGCTAATTGACAAATTTTTTTGAAAAAATCATTGATAATAACTTGGTAATCCAAGGAAACTACATACCTAACTTATATTCGTTAGCATTGTCCATTCCATCACAACCTTTTTAAAATAATTGACACATACTTCATTCTTAGAGACAATATAACCAATAAAATAAACATCCTAAATCCAAAATTAAAATTTGATAGATTTTTCAAATAAATATTTCTCTTTAAGAGTCTTGAGAAATATTCACAAATGAATCTTATAGTCATCATATATTTTATATTATATCAAGATATCATCAATAAACAACACAATGAAATTATAATGGAAATCCTTGAATACTCTATTCAACATATCCATTAAAAAAATGGTGGATTAGTCAGTCCAAAGTTCAGTTATGTAAATTAATAATGTTTATACCTCATTCTAAATAAAATCATTGGAATATATTATTTCTTTACTCATAGTTTATGATATCTCCAATGAAGATAATTCTTTTAAGAAAATATTGATCTCCTTTTATTTTATCAAAAAAGTCATCAATCTGGGGAATAGGATAATTGTTATTTAAATTAACTAAATTCAATTCCTTGTAATCGATGTGAAAACTCATAGACATGTACGTAACATAAAAAACTTAAGGTACCCCATAGTGAAACACTAGGTCGTATAAATACCTTATCACACAAATCCTGAATTTTTTTCTTCAGTTACAATAATCCCACTTTGGTAATCTTTTAGGGGGTCTTAAATATGGTTTTTTCATTAGGGATTTTATCAATAGAAAACTCAACTTTAGACTCCTATGAATTTCCATGTAGTTCTTCAGGAAACACATCAATTTATTCCTACACAATAGGTGGAACCTCTATTCTATGGATTCGTTTCCCATTCATATGTTTTGATTGAAATTCTTCCCTAAGTGTTTCATTAATA
Source organism: Viscum album (assembly GCA_963277665.1). Classification (NCBI taxonomy): domain Eukaryota; kingdom Viridiplantae; phylum Streptophyta; class Magnoliopsida; order Santalales; family Viscaceae; genus Viscum; species Viscum album. Next base: position 1,210,416,641 of record OY728161.1, on the reverse strand, counting down.
ATAGATTCTTTAGTTGGATACATAAATGATTTATATCATGTATTCTCCCATATGAAAATAATATATTTCACATCTCTATCATGAATCATAATCACTTTCTCTTAGAAATAAATTTTGTCATTATAATTTGAAGCCAATCCATATAAAGAATTAAATCAAAGTCAATTATAGGAATAATAATAAAGTTTTAAAATAGGGTATGTTTATGTGCTATAATAGAAACAATATAAAATATCCTTGTTATAAGAAGATTTCCTCTAGGAGTCCTGATTTATAACTCCCTTCTTATGGTTCTAGGGAAACATCTAATTTATGTAGAAAACATGGATTATATATGTGTAAAAATATCCAAAAAAATATATTCTAAATTTGAGATTATGGTCAAATTATATTCCACTATATCTTTGGAAACCTCAACCTCAACTAGAGTAATCAAATAAGAATGGTCATCTCTATTTGGCCACTTCTATATGAGGTTTACTGAATTCTTGGCACATTATCTTGAATAATCCCATGTCTCTTTATAACTTAGGCACTGGATTGAAGTAGTTTCTTTATTTTACTTTTATTAAAGATAATTATGACACCTTAAGAACGACTTTAAATAGTCTCATGTTCCCATTAATCTAGTAGTTAGGTGTTTCCTTCCACAATTATCACATATTATAAATCTGATTCTCCCTTTTTTCTTCTTCGAATTCTTATTTAATTAGATGACATCTTTTTTTATTGATTTACCTTAATGATATAAGACCTAAAAAAGTATTACTCCATTTTTATGGAACATGATGTTATATCCTAATATGATGAGAATTTTTGAGAAACTGGTTCCCCTGGAAGGCTCAGATTGATCCCATCAAAAAATCAATTTTAATTTTCAGATTTCATATTTAATTTGTATTATGTCTGACTAATATTGTAAAGTTATCCACATACACTACAACACTTTCTTCCTACTTCTTCTTTAATGTGAGTAAATTATTATCCATTTCATCTAACAATTTTCTTAATGAATATCAATTTAAAATCTCTCTGGTCCGTGATTTCTATTTCCTTAACCTCTTTAGTATATTGGATCAATGACCACAATTGATCGGTAACATCCTTCAAATAATACACTAAAATAATAACCTTTCCCCTTTCATTTCTTCCAAAAGATATTCAATCAATTGTTCTGCTTCTAATGGATTAGTAGTTCCATTAAAATATGGAGGTTTCTATTACATGAAGTGATCCAACATTGAGGAATTATGTTATGCAACAACAGTTTTATCCATACAAAAAAGGTTATTCATCATAACCTGATTCATATTCCCTAATATGCACATGATTTTCTCATCTTCAACACCCACTCTATTGGATTATTCAAAAGGTAACTCCTTATATTGACTATGGTTATTGATTGACTTTCTTTTGTTAGGTTTCATATCAAAACAATGGTAATAACTAACTTATATAAAAATCTTCATGAATATTGGGACGTAAAATAAAAAACCTTATAATGGAAATGTTTTAAAATACCCTAAGGGGTTATCATAATTCACATCTTACCTATGTTCATTTAAAATCAATTTCCCAAAGTTCCTAATAAACATGCTCTCATACCAACTAAAACACTCCAAATCTAAAAACCTAGATTTGAAGTTTACTTTATTTTGTTGATATAATATACAATGTATCTCACCATGTAGGATCGATCATTTTAGTAATCTTTGAAAACAATATTCGCAAATAATTCCCATATTATATAGGAAATATTAAAATATAGTATAAGAAACATTATTTCATCCTTGAAATAATTCATAATATCCTTCTTCAGGTCATGGGGAATGGAAAACAAATATAGGGTGAGCTCATATACTCGGTGAGAGTTACATAGAGCAGAAACTATGATGAATAATTAAGGAATAATAAATATTGTAGAATGGATAATCAAAATACAGTCCATTAAATCAACAACGTGAGTTAAATGAACATCCACAGCTAATATAAAAATATATTTTACATAGATAATGTAAATATAATTCTTAATATAGTAAATTCGTAATTATTTACATTCATGTTCAAGGCCTCACAACTAAAATACCATGAATCTTACTGTTAAGGCCTCTTAACCATGATATCATTCTTAATAAATGGGTAGGTGTATACCAGATACCCATATAATATGCCATGCATATTGTTTTGTCTCTAGATACAAGTCAATGCATCGAGGGTCTATATGTAATCAAGCACCACATGTCACTTTCATGTCCTATTCACTCCTTGTATTTTTAATGGTTAATAAAATTCATTCTCAAAATTTCTTATAATTCAATTATTATCTGTGTTGATTCAAGAATATAAAATATTAACATTTATATAGTAAATGAAATAACTTAATTAATAATATTCCCTGAACTGATACCCCACATATAAATGGTATTCGACTGAAAATCATCAATTTAATATAAATTATTCTAAATTGAACTTGATATTATAAAATTTGTCATGAAGGAGAAAAATAATTTCCAATGAATAATGGAGGGTGATAGAGAACATGATCACAGGAAACTTAATGATCTCAAAATAAGGTATGATTCATTATCATTAAATGAAAACTATTGATTCATGATAAATGAAAATTTTAGAGTAAAACCAATCCTTTAAAAAAAATATAATCAATAAATTTAAAAAAAATCTTCCTTGTAACTTTGCGTAATAATAGTGTTATAAATAACTTTTTAAACCAATTTTCATTACTTTAAGAAAATAATACCCATTTCATTTGATATCATTTTAAGTAAAAATTACAAAAATATTGCTAAAAATATTTTCTTTGAAAACACACATGGAAATTTTTTTATTAATATTCAAATAAAAAATTAATCATGATGGCAGGAAAATTCATTTGTACAGTGCATGTTAAAACGAATATTGTTTTCAAACTTTTAGAAAAAAATAGTTCATTATGAAAAAAAAATATTCCATTTAAGAATATTATATAAATTAAAAAATGGGTAAAAATAAAATTAATAAATATTTATATATTTTTAAAAAATAGTGAAAATACTTTAATGAAAATATTCTCATGGAAGAAAAATAGTTGGAATGAAAAATTTCAAACAATTTCTTTAAAAGTACCTTACATATAACCGGATTGTTGATTCTTGAGTAAACAATAAAATAAATGGAAAATAAACATGTAAACCCAAAAATAAAATATAGTATAATTAAATATATGAAATTTAAGAGGTTAGGATCATATAATTTTCCTAAAGGATATTTCAACATAAATAATCCCAAAATAAAATGATATTTTAATAGAAATATCTAACCTCAAGTTCAACTTTCCTCAAATGGAAATTTAAATTCTTATATAATAAATTTTTATTTATTATAAATATATATTAAAACCTTATATATAATTATAATATCATATATTATCAACTTATAATATTTCAACACCCATTCATTAATAATATTTCATTATCATTACCTTTTTGGATGTTAACTACTTCATTTTTCATATAAGTTTTGATTCAACGGTTATAGTCCTTGAATATTTATCATGGTTCCATAATATAAAAAATGTTAATCATGATATGAATATCATATATAATAATTATGTACATATTTATAATCATCCATGAATTTAAAATAAGAAAAATGAATCACATCACTTTGTGGAGGTGGTAGTCAACATGTACACATGAGCGATGTTATAATTTTTTAATGATTCAAATGGTAAGAATATAAATGATATATTATTTTTAAATAATCATAATTTTACTATAAATATTATTTATATTATTTATATCTATATTTATAACCATCCAATTAATGTGGTGATGAAAAATGAATTACACATCTATGTGGAGACGTTGGGCCATATGTATGCACGAACGATGTTCTAATTTTAAATAGAATGAAAAGGAGGTGGTAAATGGTTGTACCATAATAATAATAACATATATTTATATTTATACTTATATTTATACTGAATAAATTATTTTTCTATGGATACAACAAATTTAGATAAAGTATAAGAAGAAATAAACTTTGAAATAGTCGGGTAAGATGGTTACCTCTTCTTTGAGAGACCTCCTTTGGCTTACACCTTAATCCTTTTTAAGATGGTATTATTAGAGAAAAAATAAGATAAATAATTATTTTAAGTATGATAATAAGGTATTTTTAATTTTTTGCTTAAAGTTTGAGAATAAGGTAGGAGAATAGGATCCCTTTTATAAGTGAGGGGAGGGACATAGATGGAATTACTTAAAATATTTTAATAATATAAAGTTGTTTTCTTCTAAAAGTAGAGAAAAAGTTCCATATATTATAATTTGATAAGTTTAAGGTATAAATATTACCGTACAATGAGTTTTATTAATGTTTTTTGTGTTATCCTGAAGCCTTATCACTTTATTTTTAACAATTTTAACCCATTTTACCCTTAACTAAAGTGATAAATATTTACCATGGTTACAATTCATTATGACCAAAAATTATGTTAACCCTATTACCTAATATTAATTATGATTATTCCTAATATTTAATTCATTTTATATAATTAAACTCTTATAATTTTTTGAAATTAATTTTAATGTAATTTTGAAAAATGCAATGAAAAGAGTTTTTAGAAAAAATGTTTATTTTAAGCATAAAATGATTTTGAAGAAAAATAAAGTATAATTCTGATTAAAATGGGTTATCAAGATTATGTTAAATAAAATAAGAATTATTTTTATTTAAACCAACCCAAAACATATAGGAACTATGTAAATACTTTATTAAAAGAAAAGAACTTAAAAGAGTTTATATTTGAATAAAAACATTACTTAGATTTACAAAATGATAAGAATATGTTTATATGTTCTAAATTATATTTTTATATGAATTATATTACTTATTTAATATATATTTAGTATATAAAAATGGTTTCAAAAAATTTCAAGTTATTCTTATATAATAATAATTCCATAAATGTAAACGTTTTGTAAAATCGGTATTTTTTCACTATTCACCTAAAAACTGCTATTTCAGAGAAATATCGAAAATTTATCATAAGATAATTAGGAAATAATGAATTGAAAAATAAAATTTATTTCTTCAAAATAAATTTATAAAAATTTGTAATTTATGTTTTAATCACATTATTCAATAAACATATGCGTAGTATGTTGTTGTTTATTTGTAAAGAAAAAATTACTTACTATAATTGAATCTCAAGTGTTACATTCTAATCCCCTTAAAATAATTAATCCTTTAAATTTATATAATAATTTATGATCCAATTATTGAAATTATTGACATAAATAGGGGTTATCTGATCATTATGGATCCTTTTTAAACAAAACATATACTTTTATCATTTTTTATACCTCTCTCACTGGTTAAGGTGAATCGATTCTTGAGTCCTTTATCTATCATGTAGATATCTCATGCACATTAAAATATACACCCCCAAAGGGATATATTAATTGAGAAGTTTCACCTTGTAGTATGATAAGGATAATCCTTTGTGTGATTAGGTAAAAGGTATGGTCATAAAACCCATTAGTAAAACCCTATGAGCAATAAACTATCATCTACTGAGATTGTAGAGTGTGCATCCCACACACTTGTTTAGTATATACCTCAATTAGATACATACTACACATTAAGAATTTATTTTAGGGTTAAAATAATACATTATCACACCAATATATAATTCTGTATTATTTTTTATTTATTTATACTTCTTCTTCTTCCCTTGAATAGTAACAAATATCTTCTTATGGTTGTATGCACAACACTATACATAAACTCTTATTCTACACTTCATAGTAACAAACTAATTTTCAACTTATTATTCTAAATTTATCTTATTCTTTTATTATTCTTATTCTATTTAAATATGGGTTTATAGACTTCTTATTATCTTTGAGATCTTTATGACTAACTAGACCAACTCTTCTTCTTCTTCTTCTAGTGAAAACATATATACACAATAATTTATTCTATTATATCTTCTTTTATATTTATTCTTCATTATATAAGATATTTTATGGGATATCCTTATTCATCTTTGACTCTTTATGATATATGTGAATGACTAGAGTTTGGTCTCTATTCTTCTTCGATACCAGTATATATTTTCTTCAGATACTGTATCAAAACAATAACCACCAACATCTTATAATTCTTTGACATCCTAAAATATATATGTATATGATAATAATCATAATTTTATTTTTTTACTCCTTCACATGATATTTTATTTTATATTTTCCCCTAAAATTTCTTCTTCATAACTACATGTAATCGCAACATGGATATTCTTCATTTTAATTTGACCATAATGAAATCTAAATTAACGTCACATTAATTATGTATATTTATTGATGTATAATATACCAAAATTAATATTCATTAATTATTTATAAATACTGAACAAGATATCATTATATTATTTATTAAAATTTTGGATTACTTTTATATTCATAATTAATTTTACCACAACACCTCTTCTAAATGCCCAACGGACTCAGGTATTCTTCCTTATATTTATTCTCATAGTTTTAAATAAATAAAACTCCTTGATTTTCTCACAATGATTATTCGTTAATTTCCCCATCATTCATTCTTTCACAAATTATTATACACGGTAAATCCTTCTTTATATTCATTCAAGACCATATGTATGAGCATCGCATGAATGGTATGCATAGTCTTTGTTTTTATGAGAAGCAATAGTATTGGGTGTTAATGCATTCATTTATCTCAGTTTCTCCATTGACCAAATTGTATTCATGTGTAACTACATACATGTATTTTTTATCTCACGCCATGCATAAATCATGTTCAAAAACCATCCAGATTGGGTTCTCAAGAATAGGTAAACATGGAAGCTCGAGCTTCTAAAAATCCACATGATAGTGTGTATAAAAATATTTGAACTTGGAATAAATCTTATTTCCATATGTTATTATATATTTTCTTAAACCAGCTTCAAAACCTCATCATTAAGGGTAAATTGATAAAAAAACCAATCCAAACATACAATATCTTCATGTAAAAATTAATGTGCACATCATATCCTTTTTCATTTCATCTATTCTTCATGCACCATAACGGTTTCACTAGATATCACATATTTTCTTATTTCTTGTGAATTTATTCCATAAATACTTTTACAATAATCATGATAGTATATATCATGATATTTAACCCTTAGAATAACACTTCACTTTGAAATGAAGGATTTAATTCACAGTAGCACCATGTACCATGTGACTAACTATTGCTCTATATTTTATCAAGTTGTTTCATCTCCCATGGTAGCACACCTATGGTGACACCTGATGATAGAAAACCCATGGTAGAACCAGATAGTAGCACATAGGTTTAGTACCTAGTGGTATCACGTAACATTATCACCTATAAATAGAACCCAATAGTAGCACCTGATGGTATAACCTGACAGTATCTCCCATTTGGTAGACCCCAATAGTATCACACTAGCAGTAACACCCCAGTGGTAGCACCCAACAGTAGCACACTAGTGGTAGCACCCCAGCAATAGAATCTCCTACCATTACATAGAAACACCTCCTACCATTTCATAGTAAAACCTCCTACCATTTCATTTTCATAGTATTATTTTCAATACTTTTTTATCATCCATGAATATTTTTAATTATATTTAAATAACATGGTTGAAACTCCTTAAAAAGACTTCTAGGATACTTGATAGTCATGAAAAAACTTATTAGATTCCCTTATTCATAAACAAACTTATTCTAATATAGTTACATTCTTCTTAAACATATTTAATTCTCCTTAATATCATTCTGATAAAAATACAACTTACACACAGTGGACTCAACAATCTCCCCCTTTATATTTTTTGGCCAATACACATGTAGAAATGATATGTTAAAATATGTCATGCCTACTCTCCCACTTTTTTTAAAGCATTCATTTTATTTTATATACATCTTATTTATAAGAAATGTAATGTTCTTGGGAAAATTGGTATCAATTAATACTTATAAAATTATCATCAACCATTTCACTCTAAGTATACTTAATTCATGCTAGGTGTAGAAAATAAGAGGGTTTGATCTGTATAAAAAGGTTGTACCTTTAAAAAATGATACCAAATGAAATTTGAATTAAAAATTTCATATTTAAGTGTTTTTCCATTTTATTCTAATATGATTAAAAAGATAGATACCTATTGAAATATGAAAATATCTTTATGCAACTCCAACACTCACATTAATATATAGATAAAAAGTATTCAAGTATACATAGAATAATTTTACAAAAGCCTTGGAACTTCTATATACATCAAATTTTGATGTCATTAATAAAAATAATTTTCACATAATTTAATTTAGAATATAATTTTTTTATCAATTATGAGAGATAAATAATACATACTTCTTAAATTATAAATTTTATAAATAACCTTCTAGAATATTCATATTTTCATGAGTTAAAAAATTATGGCAGCTTCTTCATTATTTTTAAACTATCTCCCCTTCAAGGAGACATTATAAATTGTATTTAAAAAGGTTGATATCTTCTTTAGATTAATTTAATGATGTTTTATGCCACATAAACACCATAATGGAACTTATAACTTATCACTTTTCAGATTTTAAAACTTCTGCAACTTCACTAAGGATGGTCTTATTCAATACTTAGTCTTCATATTACCAAATAAAAGATCAAACCAAGATGGTATATTCAGAATTAGGGTTTTCTGTGATAGGATAGCACACACTTATTCTTAGGTTATCCCCCTGAGTTCATGTTTCACCTTCAATTCCCTATATTATAAGTATAAATTTAACTCATAAGTATTAAGGGAATAAGATAGATATTCTTTTTCCTGAATTTGAATAGAAATGTTGAGATAGTTTTCTCAACCAGGTTGCTCCACTTCTTTAATTATTTATCTTAAACATCTAAACTTTAATTATGATTTATATTAAGGAAATATGCATCTCATCATTCCTTCTCTCTATTAATGTGAGGTGGTTATTCTCTCTTTATCCATTAAATTGTATACACATTCTGATGTTATCATCATTCTCTTTGAGGATTATTTTTCTATTGAAAATGTGGTTAATAATACTATTTCATTATGTCTATATTTATTTCATCCCTCATTATGTACTTATTTAATATCTAGGATGTCATTTGTCGAAAACCCCTCATGAAATTTTATTTCTTTATATGGATACTCCTATTTACCTTTATCACTAGTTTATTCATGCACTTATTCCATTTTTTATCTCACAAAATCTTCTAAATAGATTACTAAAATATAATCAGGTATTTTGTAATCAAGTTTGGGTTCTACACATGGCTTCCTTTGAGTTCATTTATTCACATTATTTCTTTCTTATTTATTAATTTCATTGAATTTTTTGGGTTTATTACCCAAGAATAAGCCATCATCCTTCTTTGAAATTTTCTTAGGAGTGTATAGATTTTAAGCTTCATTAAATATTTTTTGGCCACTACATCTAATAACATTATAGAAACCTTTTAGTGTAATAACTATATTTTATATATAAATATTCTTATTGTTTGATAAGTGTCTCTTCATTTTATATAGATTTCACCCCATTGACATGGGATAATTTTATGCTTTTTTATTTAGTGTATTGTACCAATAATCCAATTCAAAACACCTGAATTTTTTTAAAAATAAACAATGACTTAGAAACTAAGTTCTTGTTATACCTAAGACATGTTGTTTAGAATTTAGTATATAATCATCACAATATTTTTTTATTTTCCTCACCAGATATTGGGATCTTCTTAGGGAATAAACTTCCACACTTCTTCATTCCACCATGGACACAGTGATAGAATATTATTTATTTCTCCTCATTGGTATTTATATAGAATTTTTATTTTAACATCCACTTTTTTGTAGAGAATTATTTTTAAAAAAATATTACATTTAGATACGGATGTTACATATTTTTGTACATATTCTTGAAAGAAATCATTAGGTTATGTAATGATATCATTTTCATATGATTATGGTCTTTTTGAAAAATAATCCTAAATATAACATGGTGTGGTAGCAATAACATTTTAATTCTTTTATTGTGAATACTCGGTCTATTTATTCTTTATATTGGTCGATTTTCTTTCCAATTATTGACAATTTATACTTAGAAAATTATTTTAATCCAAAATCAACAAAAATATTCTCCAGAACCCTTCATCATTCATCCAAATTCCTCATCATTCACTATACTCTTTTCTTAAAGTAATGTATCATGTTCCGTGGTCCTATTGGATTTGGTATCCAATTGATAATTCTTGACATAAATGTTATTTTTCAGATTTTCTTTTAATTCATGGATATTATTATCATAATCTTTAGTGGAATCATACTTCTCTTGGATTTTACTAGGACACTCTTCATTAAATTTGGAGAATCTCACGATAATATCCTTAAACTCATCTTCTTTTATAGTAACTTTTTATAGATCTTAATGTAAGTAATATCTATTTATATAAAATCCTTCTCCATGTTATTTGTCACACCTTAAAGTTGAGGGATATTTTCCTATCATATTTAAAAAAATAACAAAAATAAAAGAAACTATTTATTTGGGAATAGAATGTCGTATATATTTTAATGCTTCAAAAGATAAAACTATTTACTTATGATCACACTCACTTTATTGTTCTTATTATGGATAGATTAAACCAGAAATTTTATATACCTTAGGATCACATGAAACCCTTGATCCATTTAAGGTAGAAATTTTGTCCATATTCTCTTTGTCACATTGATCCACAATCTATTCTCCTTCCAAGATAAATTTTTCTTCCTTTCATTGAGAACTTGAAACTTCTTCCTATTTTGATAAAAGGAAAAACTTATTCATCTTATTATTCCATTTAATTTATTTATTCGTCCAAGTCTTGGTAGAAACTAAATTTTAATATTAAATAGAACTAAAATCTTCAAATCTACACTTTATTATAAATTTAAGAAATAAAATTAAAATTTTTAAATAGAAAAATTTCAGATTAAGTATCCAAAAGAGTAGGAGAACATTTGATACCATTTTCAAGATATATATAAGGATATGATTAAAACTTAGTGTGGGTAAATCAATGTAGGTCCTTTTTAAACCATATTTACAATTTTATCTTTTCCTAAACCCACTTTGACTTCTTATGGTGAATTGATTCTCTTGTTATTTATCTCTCCTATCTATATACCATGTACATCCAAACACACACACCCAAATGGAAATAGAATTTGAAAAAGGTTCACATCTTAATATGATAAAGTTAATCCTTGGTGTAATTTGGAAAAACTCATGGTTACACAATCCTAGTAAAACCCAATGATCATTACACTATCATCTCCCAATAGTGTATAGTGTTCATCCCACACAATTTTTTGGTGTATCCTAAACTAAAGTATATACCATGCCATTAAATTTTAATATAGTAGAAACAACAAATATTCTAACTTAGATATAGAATTTTTCCTTTTCGTTTTTGTGATACTCTTTCTTCTTCCCTTGAAAAGTAGAAAATATCTATATCTATTTGTTTGCACATCACCACACAAAAACTATTCTCTTTCTATTCATAGTGGAAAATTTATATTAAACTTATTCTTATTACACTTAACTCTTTTCCTTTTCTTATTTTTCTTCTATGTAAATAGGACAATATTTATCTATTATTCTCTCAGAGAACTTCCCAAATAACTCAACCAACTCTCCTTCATATTATTCTTATTCTTCCTATGAAAATAGATATACACAATAATTTATTCTCTTCTCTTTTATTATCTCTTTCTTGTTTAGTGCATAACACACTACCCTAGATCACCATCTTCTTCTTCAACTCTTTAGGATATATGTGAATGACTAGAGTGAGGTCTCTATTATTCTTAAATTCCATTAAATATTTTATTTAGGTACTATATTGGATCATAAACCACCAAGATCTTATAATTCTTTGACAACCTGAAATATATATATAATAGTAAAAATATTATTGTTTACTCCTTCAAAAAATCTTCTCTTCAATATTTTTCTCCAAAATTTCTTCATCAAAACTACACATAACCACAAAGAAGTTATGTTTCCTTTTAATTTTGTCATAATGAAATATGAATTAACTTCAAACTAATTTAAGATATTAATTATTATATAATATTCCATAATTATTCTTCATAAATGATTTATAAATCATGATCTAGATATCATGATATTCTATATTGAATTCTTGGATTTATTGCATCATAATTATTTATTTTACAATAACTCCTCATTTAACTACCCAAAGGACATGAGTATTATTCCTTATATTTATTCATGTGGTTTGTGATAACCATATGTCTTTCATTTTCTCACATGGTATCTACATTAATTTCCCCATCATTCATTCTATAACATAGAAATATATGTGAAAATCCTTATTCATATTCATCAAAGACCATAAGCAAGATTATATCAGGCATGTTATGAAGATTTTATTCCTTTGATGAGAAAAAACATTGGTGTATGTTACTAAATTAATTTATCTTAGTTTTTATTTTGATCAAAATTTATACAAGTGTAACTAAATTTGTGTATTTTTTATATCACTCCATGCATAAATCATGTTCAAAACCATCTAGATTTGTTTCTTGAGGATATGTAGAAATAGTAGCTCAAGATCCTAAATAACCACATGACTATATGTATAACATGATTTGAACTTGGAATAAATATTTTCATATTGTATTATAATAGATTTTCATGAACCATATTTGAATAACTTATCATAAAGGGGAACTTGACAAAAACAACTCATCCAATAATCATTCATATTCATGTATAGATGAATGTTTATAGAATATATATTTTCATTCATCCTTTCTTTAGTGTACCAGAATATTTGTAATAGATCTCATATATTTTATTCTCCATTATAAATTCATTCAATATATCCTTTTGTAAGAATAATAATAGTATATATCATAATATTTAATCATTATAAGTGTACTTCACTTTTTAATGATGGAATTAATTCACAGTATCACTAGGTATCATACAACTAATTGTTGCTCTATTTTTCATCAAATGATCGCATATCACTTGGTTGCACACCTACAGTAACACTTGGAAGTAGCATACCCATCACAGCACCTATTGGTAGCACCTGATGATATAACTGGGTGATATCACCCAGTAGTAGCACCTAGAGGTAAAACCTAATTCTATCACCCCCAATAGTAGAACACAATGGTAGTACACTAGTGGTGTCATTCGAACAATATCACCCAATGGTAGCACCCTAGTAGTATCACCACAATGGTATCACCTCCTACTATCACATTGTATCAACTCCTACCATTTCATGGTAGAACCTACTACTATTTCATTTTTGTGTCCTTGTTTTCAAATATTCTTCATCGTTCATGAATATTTTATGTATATTTAAGAAACATGGGTGTAATTCCTTAAAACATAAAATTCCAAGATACTTGATAGGAATGAAACAACTTCTTGGGTTCACTTAATTAAAAAACTTCTTATAAGCTATGTCAACTCTTCATAAAAATATTGAAATATATGGATAATCATTACATGAAAACAAATACAACTTACACATAGTAGACTCAACAATTTTGATCTTATGAATAGATGTGGGAATTTCATCATCATGACTTCTTTAGGTTCCCATATTGACTATTCTACTTAATGATTTCTCTAAACTAATTTTGTAAATTAATTCATGTGATTATCAAACACTTGTTTTATTGTGTTAATAATATGGATAGACTCATTAGGTTAATATAAGTCATGTTTTATTTCTACTTCTTTAGAGTTGAGCATGTGAATTTGTTCTGGCATGTACTTCCTCAATAAATAGATTGGGAATACATCAAGAACTTTAGAGAGGATATGTGTAATTTCTAAATGGTAATCCATAACTCTAATTCATTCTAGAATTTTAAAAGTATCAATGTACTTAGGACTTATTTTTTCTTTATTTTTTAACCTTATAACACACTTTCATGTAGATACCTTCAAGAAAACATGATCTATTACTTAATATTATAAATCCTTCATTTATTTATCTACATATCAATTTTTTTATTTGATATTCCTTGACATGACATTTAATATTTCTCACATTATTTATTGTGTTCTCAATAATTTATAATCATAAAATATTCTTTTTACCAAATTTGACCTAAAATTTTATTGTATTAAATACTTTCCCATATAATTGTTCATACAATTCCATTTAAATTCTCAAATAGAAGCGATTATTATATACAAATTCCACCAAAGGTAAATAATGATCCCATGTATCTTGAAATTCAACTGATCATGACCTCAACATGTCTTGTAATGTCTGATTAATCCTTTTAGACTATTCATATATCAAAGGATTATAAGAATTTCTCAAATTTAGCTCTGTTTCAAGATCCATATAAATAATTTTTTAAAATTTCATTGTAAATCATGCATTATGGTTGAATACAATTGAAATAGTTGAATCAGGATGCCTCACAACTTCATTAATATAGATATTTATAACGTTCTCAAGTGTTATATCATACATTATAGCTAATAAAACTGTTTAATTTATAAGGATAACAAAAATAAACCATATGGATTCATAATTCCTCATAGAATTTGGAAATATAATAAAAAATTCCACTGTAATATCATCTCATTTATATACATTAATAGGTAAAGGTTTCATGACTCCTTTACCATGTTGTCTCTCTATATGGTCTCGACCTTAAACAATCCATAAAACTGATTATGTACATAATAATTCATTTCCTTACATTCTTAAAGATTTTTTAGGTTTATAGTTTTAGATAATTATTTCATCACCCTTAAAAAATAAACATTACATGATAAAGTGGACACTATTACTCAGTATCTATTTGTTTTGTAATACAAAACTTCTAAAATAAAACTTGTTTTATTTTCATAACATATCTTCATAGTTTTTATCTTGATCCCGTCATTGTCCCTACTAATCCTTAAAACCCTTTGAAAAAAAATTTAAAATGTGGCATGAGCACAAAAATATTATTAATATATATATATAAATAAATAACAAAAACTTATTAGTACAAGAATACACTTAAAATTTTATTTTTAAAAATATACATAGGTCTCAAAAAAACATTTTCCTACCCAAGAGATCAACTTATCTGAACATAGAATTTCATAAAATATTTCATAATAAATATTATAGGATAAATAAATATCATAAATTTTTATTTTTAAGCATGAAAAAATCATTAAAATTTAAACATTTAACACTTAAGAAGATTTTTAAACTTCTCTTTAAAATTTGCTCATTACCTCACCTTTTTAAATCATAATATTTCTATTCAAACCCATATAAATCATAGATAGATCATATAGGTAACTTGAGACATCATTTTAATATCATTGTTATAATAAAACTTATAAATGGAATAAACTAACCCCATAAATTCCAGTAATCAATTAGAAGAAACCGAACTGGTTAACTCTATCTATTTACCCAATGTATTTGAGAGCTATATCAGGATAACCCATAATAATGAGCTATATAAAGATCACCCTTCATCATTAACAATTATCAAAAACCAAAACATTATTTTAACACATTCAATATTTTATTTTCATTATCATTCTCATAGAATATATTATTTTCACCCATAATAAAACATTTATGGATATTAAAAATTCATTCCATTTAAAATCCTTTTTGAAAATATCTTGAAAAAAGTAAAGGAGGGTTTTATTTGAAAAAAATATAACATATTTTAAAATAATATAAACCTTAAATAATGGTTGTCTCTGTAAGGAAAATTTTCTTCACTATATGAATTAAAATAAAACATTACTTTTATTTTTTTAAAGAACGCTCTATATAAAATAAGTAAAAAGATTCTAATTAAAACCCTTTAAAATAAATTCAAAATATAAATTAAATTTTCCTTATAATTTATTTTTGTCTATATAAATAT
Source organism: Viscum album (assembly GCA_963277665.1). NCBI lineage: Eukaryota > Viridiplantae > Streptophyta > Magnoliopsida > Santalales > Viscaceae > Viscum > Viscum album. Next base: position 1,210,400,641 of record OY728161.1, on the reverse strand, counting down.
ATCCATAAAATAATTTTAAGAATATTAACATGGAATAAAATATTTAGAGAATAAATCTTTAAAACATTTAAAATGAGGTTTTAATGAGAAGGTCCCCTTACCTCGAGTCTGGATCATCAAGTACATAATTTATATTATTGGATAAAAAATTAATTATATACTTTATTTATAAAATTTTCAAAGTTTATAATTCCTTTTATTTTATTAATTACCATTTTATACACAATTACTTAATTAATTAAAATTGGGATGGATATTTTGATGATATTTGACTCTTATGCCTAAAATCACTTTGGTAAGTTGACTATGGTCAAGGTGGTCATTATTCCTCTATATAAAAAATAATTATCCTGAAATAATTATAATATTTATAAATTAATTTCTCTTTTAAAACCAACTATAAAATATGGTTATGAAAAATTAATGACATTATAATCATGGAGATAGTATGTTTCACATATGCATGAGTAACCTTTTTATTTTTCAAAGAGTGAGTAGGGAAGAGGGTAAATATCATTTTATATTTATAGAGATATTATTATATCATAAATATAATATTATTTATTTAAATAAACTTATATATAGTATCCATGTGATGTGGTCTTGAAAAACGAATTGTCTCACTTAATGGTGGTGGTAATCCACACGTATGCATGAATGATATTATCATTTTTAAATAGATGGAAAGGTAACAAAAAAAGATGATATATTATCTATAAATAATGATAAATGTGTCATTAATATAATATATATACATTAAATCTAACATTATAACCATTTTTTATAGGCAGTGATGGAAAATGAATTACATTGGTTTGTGAGGCGGTAGTTCACTATACACACGAACGACGGTTTCACTTCCCATTTGATTGAAGAGGGAGAAGAATATAGGATTTGTAATTAAAATAAAACCATCTCAATATATGTATTATACTTGTGTTATTTTTCATCTTCTATGAATAATAGTTTAGGGAAGTATAAAAATAAATAAAACAAAAATTCAAAGTTAGAAACTATACCTTTTCTTTAGACAACGTCTTTAGGTTTATACCTAAAGCATTCCTAGGATGGTTTCCAAATCAAAAAGGGCCTATATAAAGTGGGTAATGATATAAGGAAGTTATTTTTTTAGTTATTGACCTAACCAAAAGTCTCTTCAAATTGTGGAGATGAGACAACATGAGGTGTCCTTTTATAAGTTGGGTAGAGGACACACTTCAAATTTTTCAAACAATAAAATATCTAAATGTATTAATAAATAAAAATGGAATAGAAATAGACCAATTATGAATATTAGATGATATAGGGTCTAAATATATCCATAAATTATAATTTAGACAATTTTATAGGTTATTTAAACCCTTGTCACTTAATCTTAACCCCTCAGTAAACAGGTTTTAACCTTAAACATGGTGACATTTTTTACTATTTTCAAATTTGTTATGACAAAAATTAAGTTGAACTTATTATGTATTATTATTTATTCTTATTTTAAATATTTAATACATTTTATCAATTTAAATTCACACAATTGGCATAATTTAATTTAAAATAAAGCCTGAAAAAAGTGAAGAAAATGGTTTTTTAGGAGAAAAAATGAATTTTTAAGTATTAAAATGTTTTTATACCAAATCCAAGTATAAAATTAATTATAAAAAATATAATTGGATTATTAATAGTATAATTTTTCCAAATTTTCTTTGAAATAATTTTAAATAAAAAAATAACTTTTTAAATTCTTTAAACGAAAAGAGTGTTTTCAATAAAAATCAATATTTTCACTATTCAATGAAAAATCAAAATTTTTATTAAATTTTTAAAAAAATCATCCAAAGCTAATTTTTACATGATAAATTAAAAAAATAAGTTCATTTTATCAAATTAAAATTCTATATTATTAAAATAAATCTTTCAAATGAAATTATATAATGCATGAAAACCCAATTTGGTTATAAATAAAGCTATTCCCTTTTGGATAAAAAAATTACCTAATATTATTATAATGAATATAAATCTAAAAAATATAATTAATTAATATTAATAAGAAATTAAAACGATTTATCCTAACATTACCTGGGTTTTTAATTCTTCCCCATTTTGAAAATTATGTCCTCATAATTTTATTTATTACTTAAAAAAGTGGGGTTAATTTTCCTTCAAATTATTTTCTAATGATCATATTGATTCTTCTAACATATAGTTTTTCCCAATACATTAACCTAGTAAATCACTTTATACTACAAAAAATTCACTCTATAGTCAATAATTTGTACTTGTTTTCCCTCATAATAAATTTTTTCTTTTAATAGGACTGCTTTAAGGTTCAAAACATGATATCCATATAGTACATATATTACTAACAAAAAAACATGGAATACATCATGTACTGGAGATAAAATCATAGGAAATAAAACAAAATAGGAAACACATCCAACATTCTATAGAATTTCATATGGTTTAATTAATCATTGACAAAACTTTACCTTTTTAACAAAATGAATAACAATCTTCCATGGAGATACTTTAAGAAAAATATAATAACTAACCATGAATGGAAGATCTTTATTATAGTTATATACATAACTTTTTTACCTACCCTGAGTCTTCCTTTTGGGTTGCTGAATTTCCCTCAAATTTTCAACAATTTCTTCTACCAATTCTGTTCCCAACAACATTCTTTCCCCAACTTCATCCCAAAAATCTAGATTCTGACACCGCTTTCTATGTAATTTCTCAAAATGTATCATTTGTATACTAGGATAAAAACTATTATTATAAGAAAATGAAACCAAGTCAGATGTTAATCCTTGATTCCCTGATAATCCATTGAACAAGCTTAAAGAATATCCACCAAAGTCTAGATCATTCACTCTAATTGTCTATCGAATTGAGGATGAAATAATGTACTGGAATTTAATTTAGTACCCAATGAATTATAAATAATTTTCCAAAAAATAGAGATAAACCTGCGATCATGATCAGATAAAATAGATAGAGGTAATCAATGTAATATAATTATCTCTTAACCAAAATTTGAGAAAGTTGATCCAAATCCATATTATCTCAGAAGGGAAAAAATGTGTAGATTTAATCAATCAGTCAATTATAACCCAAATCACATTATTACCTAGATATATCTTTGGTAATTTAACTTTGAAATCAATGGATATATTCTACCATCTATATTCTAAGCACTGTAAGAGGATGAAGTATCCCCTTTGAAAGTGTTTTTCATCATTAACCTATTTACAAGTCAAAAGTTTCATATTAAAATCAGAAATATCTTTCTTCATTTCTTCCCACCAAAAATGTTATCAAAGTACTCTTTACATATTTTTGTAGCCAAGGTGAATCACAAATAGAGATCTATGAGCCTCAATCAGTAGTTGTTTCTCCAAATGGTGGTCACATGAAACAAATAACCTTTTTCTGAATCTCAAAACACATTATTTATCAATATTAAATTCAGGGAACCTGCCTTTATTAATCAATTCTAACTATTCTTATAAAACACTATCCTCCTTTAGGTTTGTTTAATTTTTTCTAAAAAAAACAATTATACTAACTCCTAAAACAAAATAGGGGAGATTTCTTGAATGCATAATTTCTATTCCAAAATTAGTTAAATCATTAACTAAAGGATCATGTTCTAAATGTATCATAGTTAATGTGGAATTGTTTTTCTGACTCAAAGCATCATCTACTCTATTTTATTTATCTGTATGCTAATGAATTGTGCATTAATAATACTTTATCAATTATAAACATATCCTTTATCCCATGTTTAACTCTTTATTAGTGAATATATACTTCAATATTTTATGATCAGTATATATTTCACACATTACTCTAGGATCTAATAAAAAACTCTTACATCTTGATCCAAAAAGGAAACATCGTGAAATACCACCAGAAAAAACTATTTCAAAAAATTAATCACACATAGGGAGGGACTTCAAACTGAGCCAAAATAGTGCACTACTCTTGAAAACAGTAAGGGTTTTTTTCGAAAAGGTGGATCGACCTCCACAACACTTCCTGAGAACATCCTGACATAGTCATTACAAGTGACCTAGGAATCCACTAGTATGGAAAGTCTTTAGATTATTCATACATGATAACCTCTTGTGACCATATTTTCCACACTAATGGATCAACATAATCCTATGCCCGAAAGAAGATGATGAGAGATCCAACGACCTTTATTATACCATGGACACCACCAATAGATTCAGGCCTCTTTCCATTACTATAATTTTTCATCACCATTTTCAAGTCGTACCTTCAATCATAGAGGAAAAAAACTTCACCTTTAATGACATAGGCAACTCAAGGAAGCAAAATATTCTCTCAAAATTCAAATCTCAAGATGAAAGTCTACGGGTTGATCAATTAGAGGGTCTTCCAATGGTGAAATACCCATGATCACACTTTAAATATCTATAAAATAATTTTGGGGGCATACACCAACAAAAAAGGAAACCCAGATCCTAATAAAACTAATCTATCAGCCAAAACAAACCAAAAAACACTGAACACACAAAGGGGACATACTCAAAGGTTTTCTAAAACAATTTTCAAAATAATCCTCTAACCATTATTTCAAAACCAACTCATCAACAAGAACACAAACTTGAAACACCATTCAAACAAAAAGTGTTATCAAACTCAAAACACCTCGAAAGCAACATTTTAAAACCACAAGGAGACCCACAACACAACTACTAGTGATCAAACCACCAAATTTTCTATTAAAATCAGTTTTGAAAATAAAACAATCTTGGTGGGGTTCACGCTTACCAATGGTACTCCATGGAGCCTCACACATGCATGTTCTTGTTCCAAACCGGGAACCCATCACCTCATGTCATTAACCCTCCACATTTCCACAAGTATCCATGCATGTGGTCACTCATGGAAATACCAAAGATCAAGAAAAAGCATTTCCACTTTCCAAAACAAATCATTCAAACCATGTCTTCAACTTCTTAATCCACTTCCAATTTCAAAAATTCATAAAACCTTTCAAAATATTAGTAACCGCCAAATAAAAAACAATTTTCAAACTCCACACATTAATCCAAAAAATTTCGTCCCATTCAAAACCATTTTTAAATAACAATTAATCCCATTAAAAATATTTTTTAGCATCACCAAAATTCTTATTCCATAAAAAAACCATTTTATTAAAATTCATTTTTTCTTATTGAAACAAATTTTTAAAACCTTCTTGAAATTCATTTTCTTCTTTCTAAACAACAATTTCAAATAATCCCCAGGTATTGATTATAGAAATCCATTTTATAAAGCCTCTTTTAAATCAAATCTGAATACTCACTTTCCATATTTACAAAACCAAACCATTTACACTTTGAAATATAGTTTCCACAATTTCCAAAAATGGGTTCATAAAATAGTTCTTCAGAGTTAAGGAAGACCCAAAACAATCCACAAGGGGAAACTAGTGTCGATAGAAGACTCGACCATATTGTTTTTTCCCATATTCCAATCACACCACCATCAAGGATAGTATTCTAGGACTATTTCATTAGCTCCACATGGCTTTCTAGACCCTTAAATCTCAATAAGACCACTATCCCAACTTCTATTTAATTTCCCAAACACCAAAAAATTCACAAGAACCAAAGGAACAAAATAAAACCAGACTTACCATGGTGACTCAAGTCCCATAATGAGGTTTACTGGCTAGGAACCCTACTCAAAACTAGGACCTCAATCCTTGATGGACCTATCTTCGGTCTACCTAGAATCTTCCCCAAATAAAATGACCCAAAAATAGTGTGACCTACTTTGATAGAATATTGTTACTAACCAATATGGGATGTCATCCAACCTAACACCCCACTTGGTATGTGGCATTGACAGATAGTTGTTCAAGATCCTTTCGGGCTGGAAACTAGTGCATGGGTATCAATAAAATGCTTTGGGAATGATTTTACACATTTATATACATAAATAAACCATAATAATGAATAACACAATAACAAAAAACCATAACCAAATGAGGTAAAAAATATTTCAAAATCAAGGTTTTACAACTTCAACCAAATAGAAAAAGGATACAACAAAAAGGAAATAACTAATCTATCCCAAAAACCTCCATGCGAAAAGAGGAAAATTACCCCCAAGCCACTAACAACAACAACTGCACAATGTAGAACTTTAACAATCAGGTCCACCATAACCATGACACATCTTTCATTTACCTAGGACATATATAACAAGGCCTATATACACACACAGTTATATTCATGGTGTTAGACAAATCCTAGAAGTATTCCACCCAAAAGAAATGATTCCATGATACAACATTATAAGACAAATCAACATGCACATTTATATAAAATGCTTTGAAACTTTTTTATAGAATCATTTTTAGAATAAATATTCTCAATGAAACACTTCCAAATAAAACCATTATTTTTAAAAAAAAATTTGTAAAAATGTTAGACATACAAGGGCCACCATATGCTAATGAATGGAAACACATCACATAAGCATCAGGTCACAAGAGAGAACCTTGGGTAAATACCTAAGGGTGACCAGTATAAGTGAAACTCTAGAAACCTTATAACTCGATGAAACATGGTATAGATACAATAACCCACAGTGTTCTCATGAATGAGCCTCGAGGAGGGAACATCCCAAGGGCCTAGTGGTCTCTGATCATCGTTATAGTTTAATTATTATTGTAATCATCAATCATACTAAATGAATCTTTGGTTTTCCACTTTAAAGTCAACTAGTGTCAATACACTAGAAGAATCCGAGTTTGCCACTTCCAAATCACTAGTGTACAAGTTATATTTTTTCAACCAATATACTAGGGATTCCCTATGTGCTCAATTATTCATTTCATATGTCACATAAATCATCACTTTCACATACACATTCCAAACATTATAAATACACTAGTAAAACACCACTTTCAAAAATCATCACATAAAAACCATTGTTTTCCATAAACAAGACACTTTCTATTTTCACACACACCAAAAACATTTGAAAAAAAATCTTTCACCACTTTCACAATCCATGAAACCCATTTGGAAACATTAAAATAAAATCACACAATTAATCCAATAATTTTCATGGTACAATCCCCTTTCAAATCCATACACAAACCCAGTTCACTTCACAACGTGCTTCAAATGCTTTCAAAAATTTCACAAATCACATTTCAATGGTGCACAAAAAACCAACATTCCCCAATAATCCATTTTCATTTAAAAATGCACTTTCAACACATTTTCACCTCAAGTTCCCTTAAAAACACATTTCACACCTTTAACATCATTATAAAAACACTTCCAAGAATCACCACAATAAAGAACATACAAAAAATAGATTTTTTCCTTTGAAAATTCCATTATTATATCATATTCTTGTTAATCTCTTTTCATAAGATATTTAACACCACACAAGAAATTCATATAACATTTATATAGATACAAACAAGAATATTAAAATCATATAAAAATGATAGAGCATAGAACCACCTACCTCTCACATGGAACATTCTCTAAAATGATTTCATACCACAACCAAACCTCCAAAAAACCCAAAAAAAAAATATTTAACAATAATCATCAAGATCTCACTCAAGAATACAAGATCAAACCCTTCATAGGTTAAAAACCAAACTGTAAAAAATAAAACCAAAGAAAGGCAGGGAAGAAACTCTAGAATAAGGGAGAAATCAAGAGAGAAACCACTTACATGATGAATCCTTAAACAATCAAGGTCAAAACCACCCAAAGAATTATTCCCAAGGGGTCCAAGTAATCTTGTAGGTATCATTTATGTATGAAAATCATTCATGGGGTGGTTGGGGTGATTTAGGGTTAAATCCCAAAGGACACAAATGGAATTTTAAAAAAACATTAATGACTTGGACAAGGCTCATGGGGTGCCTGAACATTCTTCCAAACCATACAAAAACTGTGTGTCCCTATCTGCCAAGAGGAATAATATGCACGGTTACCCCAACATGAAAAGAAAAACTATTTATAAAAATTATGGTTTCACGCTATCTAAAATGTAAACTGGTGCAATAATTTCCTAAGAAAGGTGCACGTTTCCCATAATCATGTGCAACCGTGTGCCACCTTCTATCAATCCCAAAGTCTCAATTTTTCATCAAAACCTAAGGGTAAAACCCATGTATAATTATTAAACTAAAAATAAACAAAATAAATACATCAAAATTCAAACCCGTCAAACCCAAAAATCGAGAGAAAAACTGATATACAAAAATAAACCAGAGAGAGGGACACAAAAACATGGGAGTGACAATTCTCCCCAGCATTAAAACTTTATGCCCTCAAAAATTCATTCCAATGTTTGATCCAAGAAAATAATAGATACTCCTCCATAACTCAATAAAATTACTAACAAATACCAAACTAGGAGGAAGCAATAACACCATGAATGGAAACAAATATCCACAAGATTTAACTCAAGAAGTCATAATGGACTCCCACAATATGCCTTCTAGCCCAAGAATGTAACGCCCCGACCCTAGTTACCCAGAGTCGGTGCATTATTACATAACATTGTCATGATCACAAGAAAGATCAAATCTCGAAAGACCGATTGGTTTAGTAGACTTGGAAACACTAGATATATTCATAAGGTTTACATTACATCATAAAATGAAAAACTACTACAACAACTTAATGTCTCCATAATCCACACTCATATCCCCACATAATATCCCTGCAGGTCATTCATAATTTACTTCTTCACTTCCTGGGAAAAATAAAACATAGAAAAGGGGTGAGCTCAAATGCCCAGTAAGGATAACAATATAGCGGAAACTTTCATAAATAAGAATAAACATTTAAGGCAATGTATAACTAAAACAACAGCCTTTCAAACTTGAACTTTCAACATTGTATGGAATAAATAAAATTAAATAATTCCATTTACTCATTCACATGGATATTCTACTAATCGAATAATCACATGCAAAATCACTAACCACTTTCATAATGATGGAATGCATAATGCCAGACTATCATAACCACATAGCCAAGGCCTCGTGCCAATACTACAAATAAGATTTTGTCAAGGACTTGTGCCAAGACACTAGTTTGTCTCATGAGACCTACCGATGCAATTTTTTTTTTGAAGATACTTACGTTTAAAATTACTAAAATACACTCCAGTGTTTTTCTAAAAACATTATGCAAGCTTTTAAAAACAAAATAACTAATTCTAATACTGCTCGACTAATTACAGGCCATGATGGGTCCACTCCCAATCCCTTCCTGTCTACCAAACTCGAGAGATAGGTTTTCTGAAAACATTTTTAAGCTTGCGTTAAATACGTATACATTTGCACTGGAATTTTCATATATTTGAGAGAAATATCTCTTTTTTGAAATCATTTAAAAATCACAAAATTATAAAAGAAAACCTTTATTTTGAAAATATCCTTACAAGTGTGTAAGGGAAGCATCAAAGGTGTAATAATGGCAGAGAATAACCGCACCTGCCGTATAAGTTAAAAAATACATTCTTAACTTAATTTTGCTGAAAAGGTTAAAAAGCACCTTGTTTGGAAAACGACTGAAAGATTCCTTTATAAATCTCTTATAAAAAGTAAAAAAAGGGTATAATTGACTTTAAAACATATCATAGTACATAGTAAAAATGTTTTGAAATACATTTTTAAGAAACATGGATGTGGATGATAAAGACATCCCAGTAGATAATTACGTATAAACAACCTCGGATAATGAAGAGATTGTGAAATAACCCTTACCAATTTGGTAACTTATGAAACATACAACCCATGAAAGAGGTATCATACAATGAATATGTAAATACACATAAATTAGAGTGTATTACACAATGAATATAATTATGGGCAGTACATACACCACACAAAAGGTGATGGTGGCAATATGGCATGAATCTCACGGGAATAAGGAGTGAGATGAAAACCCCTTACCTTGTACTTTTCCTTGGTTTGGGTAGGTTAACCTCCTGTATAATGGTGAAATAATTGTTATTAAATTATACAATAATCATATACATTAATATGATATCATATATGATCTTTTAATATTGATTTGATAATAATATCTTAGTATTATCGTTGTTTCGGGTGTTAACTTACTTGTTTTCTTTTATATGTTTTGTTACGTAAGACATGTTTGTAAAGGATAGGTTTTATATTATTCATATCCAGAATGATATCAAGTCCTTAAACATCATTTTTTAAATCATCAAATTATAATTATACTTGAATGGATACGATGGAGAATGAGTCTCATCGCATTCGTGGAGACGGTAGTCCGTACGTACGCACGAGCGACAATATCATTATTTTGATATTAAAATAATATATAAATGGATGGTATATCATATATACAGAATAATTAACATGTTATATTTATTATTTACATTAGTTACACATCATTATTATACCCATCCAAATAATAATATATTGAATAACAATTACACCACGACGTGGAGACGGTAAGCCGTACGTACGCACGTATGGTGACATGTTATTCAAAGGGTGGATAGAATACTGAATATGATTGTACCATATTTATAATAACATCACAGTATATATGTGATACTGGATTTATTATTTTAGAATGGTAACAACAAAGGAAGAATAAGTAGAAGAAGAAATGAACTTAGAAAAGGGTGGTGAAATCATTACCTCTTCTTCGGGTTCTTCCTTTTGATTTGATCAAAAGGGCTCCTTAGGTTGGCTTTCTGATCAAACTAAGGCCCCTAGGTTGTATTGATAGAAGTTGGGAGAGTATTTGGGCAGAGTTTGACCGAACCAAAAGGCTTTGAAGGTGTGAAGAAATGAGAAGGAGGAGTGCCCTTTTATAAGAGGGGTGAGGGGCACCTTTGGAAAAGCTAGAAATATTAATTTATAATAAATTCATATTCGGTTTCTAATGGCTCAAAAGTTGATTATTCAAAGGTTAAGTTGGGGATAGGTCTAAAACCACTCAACCAATATAATTTAGACAGGTTTGGGTACTTATATTAACCTTATCTTTAAGTATTAACTCTAAGTTAATTAGTTTCACTTTTACAATGTCTCTTTGTATTTTTATATAATATGGTTAATAAACTTACTATATACATCCAAAAGACCCCCAAGTGGTCCATTAATGATGAAAATATCATGATATAAGTCTCTTGGACGAACCTTAGATTTTTAGGAATTTAATATCAATTAATAATATAATATTTGTTTTAAGAACTCTTTTATGTCAATTTTGACACTATTCAATAGTTGATTTTTGTGAAACTCATAACAGATTGATTACTTCAAACAAAGTCAATTAAATCAATAATAATATATCATATTATACTAGAAAATTATTTTAATTCATTAAAAGTCTCATATTATATTTATTTGGGTATTTATAATATCAATTATTTTAATTTTTCACTATTATAGTAATTACTGCATCATCATTGTGTCATAAATAAAATATATTATTTAATGTCTAAAAATTATAAATAAAATATCCTTATGTAGGAAATCTTTTTATATTTCTAATTAATATTTATAATCTAAAATCCAACATATATAACCCTATGTAACAATTGTTTTTCTAAAAGATATATGCTTGTGTCATTTTTGTATTCATTTTAACTTAATTAAAATAAAGTGTCATTATCACTTACAAGTGGATCCATGGGGTCCCAAAATCGACCCAAAGATGTCCCTGGTCGACCATGTATCAACCAATAGGGTTAAGACACGTTTTAGGGTAATTTAGTATTATTATAATATTATTTTTAACCCTTATTTACCGGATTTACCCTTAACCATGGTAAATAAAATATTTACCGCAGTAATTATTCAAAATGTCTAAAAATAAAAGTTAACTATTTACACAATTTGAACATCCTGATTCCAAATATGGAATCCATTTTCCTAAATTCAAAACATAGAAGTGGCAGAAATTAATTTAAAATTAATTCCCGCTGTCAAAACAAAAAAGCGTGTTTTTAAGAGATAATAACTATCAAAAGATTAACACTTGTTTATGTTCGGTTTAATTGTAAAATTATGTCCAATGACCACAATTATATTAAATGAAAAAAATATATTCAAAATATACTTTAAAACCACTCAAATTAATAATTTATCACTATTAATTATTTTGATTAAAAAAGTTGTTTTTAATTAAAATTTAGTAATTTTCACTATTTATCAAAATATGAAAGTTATCCGAAATGTACCAAAATTTCACCTTACGCTAAATTCGATATTTCGAATCCAAAAATGAAGTCCATTTTGAAATATAAAATATATATAATTTCAAAAAGTATGTATTACTATTCATAACGGCTAGTTTGATTGGTTATGGTGTGTGTTAAAACTCGAAGTTGCGTACGACACACGCTACTGTTTTATTCAAAGGAAAGCATACCGTGGAAGCTTGGGATGTTTCATTTTAAATTTTTTGATGTCTCAATTTGGTCAAAAAGTTTAAAATATTGTATTTAAAAAGGTTTCACTATTAAAATCTGATAAAATTGCAATACTAAAAATGAATCTATTCTTGCATTATAACTAAGAAACTCATAATATGGATTCTAAAATTATAAGGATTATATAAAGTTTAAAATTTAGTTAATAATATTCATGACCTCTTTTAATGGATTTTTTTTTTGTAAGTCAAGGTGTGATTGAACTCGGTGTTGCGTGTAGTGCAAGTTATTGAATTATTTTGAAGAAATAACACACTACGAAATATTGGGGTGTTACAAAGAAACCCATAACACCTCTAGTTGATTGATCAAAAGAAAAATATTCTCACAACACATAATCCAACCTCTCAAGCCAAGAACACTTCAAAAATTACCAAATTAAACCCAAACATCTTACCTAAAACAAACAAACATACCCAAACCACTTCTCAAAGATCATTGAAAAACTATAACCATATATTTTGTGATTATTGATTCAAAATAGACCATTTGGTGCACTCCAAAATCCCCATGTTTACTCAAAAAGGAAAATTAGAACCAACACCAGCATGTGAAACTTCTCAATTATAAGTTACAATAGATACTAAGTCATATTATCAACATGAGGAATCCCGAACAGAATCCACACTATTAGAAATGAACTTGCACTGATTTACCCAAAAATAAATTTTAGTGATACCTGTTGTGGGTATCCCCACCAAAAGAACCAACTAACAGAACTAAATAGTGGAGACTGACAAAGGAAACTAGACATGGGCCATCCTAAGGACTTCCTATATAGACCGATAAAAACAAACCAAAAAACCCCACCACCAGGGGAAGAAAAATTGATGAGGTAAAAACCCACCCATGAGAGAGACCAAAACCAAGATTGACTCATAAAAGCTAGTCATAAAGGATAACCAGATAGAAACTCCCATCCAAAAGAAACCAATATTGAAATTAAATAAAAAAAGACAACCACGCCACCTTATAACTAGGAAGGAACTCCACCACCAACAAATATCATAACAAATAATGAGGCCTTTACACTATTCCCTACAAAATGGGAACCTTCCGAAACAAGTGAGTCACAACAGAGAATCTTAAACTATCCCCATTCAACATTAGAGACCAAGACAGTCCAAGGATCCTCACACAAACCATGATTCATGAATATAGACCAGATTTAATCTAGGTAATATGGGTGGATCCCTAGTTTTTGGATCATTTCCTTCTTAAAAATTAAGATTTGAAGATTGTCGATCTTAACTCCTTCTTTTGGTGCCACAAGTAGCCACACAATAATCTAGGAAGAACTAATAGAATACAACATGCCATGGACTCAATTTACCTAAACAACTCACTTCACCGAGATGGGGATTCAAGGGACACATATGAAATATCCTCTTTCATCCTAAATAGAAATAGCAGTAACAAATAAAAAAGGGAGACACCTCTATTTAGAGTGAAGAGATTTTGAATTTCTGAAAGATAAACAAGATTTCATCAAAATAGAAGTTCTCAAGAGATTCACAATCCAACTCTTAAATCTTGATACAAAAAGGAAACACCACAAAACTCCACTACACTAAATTATGTCAAAAAAATAAGCACATCGGGGTGGGACTTCAAACTGATCCCAAGTAGTGCTCTACTCTTGCAAACGGGTAGGGGTGTTTTTCAAAAAGGTGAACCTAGCTCCACAAAACATCATGAGAACATCTCGACAGAGTTGTTCCATGTCACCTAGACATCCATGGTAATGATAGGTATTTAGAATATTCAGACATGATATATTATTATTACCATATTTTCCACACTAATGGAATATCATAATCATATGCCTAAAAGAAGCTGATGAAAGATCCAAAGGCCTTTCTTATACCATGGCCAGCACCAACAGCTTCAGGCATCTTTCCATTACTATAATTTTCCTTCGCCATTTATAGGTCTGTCCTTCAGTCATAAGGGAGAAAAAAATCATCTTTAATGACTCATTCAACTCAAAGAAGCTAAACTTTCTCTCAACTTCAAATGCTCAAGATGAAATTCTATGGGTCGATTAAATGGAGGGTCTTCCAATTATGAACTCTATGTGGACACACTTTGAATATCTGTAGAATCCTTGGGGGGGAATACACCAGCCAAAAAAGAAACCCCGAACCCAATCAAACTAATCCATTCATCAAAACATACCATAAACAAACACTAAACACACAAATGGGACTAACCCAAAGGTTTTCTAAAGCACTATTCAAAATGATCTACTTACTATTATTTGAAAATAACTCATAGATATGAACTCAAACTTGAAACATCATACAAAAAAGAAGAGTTATAAAACTCAAAACCCCTCACAAGAAACATTATCAAATCATAAGTAGACACACCACACAACTATTGGTGATCAAAACATCAAATTTTCTCTTAAAAAAATTTCTGAAAAGAAAAAAATCTTTTTGGGTTTCACAATTAATAATGGTACTCCATGGAGCCTCACACATGCATATTCCCATTCTAAACTAGGCACCCATCACCTCATGTCATTAACCCTCCACATTTACCCATGTATTCATGCATGTGGTCACTCATGGAAATACCAAAGGTCAGGAAAAAGCTTTTCCACCTTACAAAAAAACATTCAACCCACATCTTCAACATCTCAATACACTTACAAATTCAAAAATTCAAAATACCCATCAATATATTACTAACCACCAAATCAAAAACTATTTTCAAACTCTAAACATCAATCAAAAACATTTAATCCCATTAAAAGTTGTTTTCAAATACCAATTCATCCTATTCAAGACATTTTTCTATATCTCAATAATTCTCATTCCATCAAAAACCATTTTATTAAAATTAATGTCTTCTTATTGAAACAAATTTCTAAAAACCATCTTGAAAATAAATTTCTTCATTACAAACAATAAATTATGATAATACCTAACTTTTTATTATATAAATCCATTTTCTAAAGCCTGTTTCAAAACAAATCTAAAATTCCATTTTCCGTCTTTCCAAAACCAAATCATTTCCACTTTAAAATATGGTTTTCACAATTTCCAAAATAAGGGTTTGTAAAACAGTTTTTTAGAATTAAGGAAGACCCAAAATAATCCACAAGGGTAAACTAGTTTCGATGGGTGACTTGACCATATGGTTGACATCCATACACCAATCACACCACCATCATGAAGAGTATTCTAGGACTATGACCCAGGCTCCACATAGATTTCCAAGCTGTGCGAGCTCACTGATACCACTCGACCGACTCCCATTTCATTTCCTAAACACCAAAAAATTCACAAGAACCAAAGGAACAAAATAAAACTAGACTTCCCATGGTGACTTGAGTACCATTATGAGGTGTTCTGTCCAGGAACCCTACTCGCAACAAAGAACTCGAGCCCCAACATTCATAGCTAAGGGATACTCAGACTCTTCCCCAAATAACGTGACTCAAAAAGATTCTGACCTACTTGGATACAATTTTTTCATAAACCAAACTAGGATTTCATCCAACCTGAAAGCCAAATCAGTCTGTGGCATGGCCCGAAAGGCATTATCGATCCCCACGGGCTGGAAACTAGTACCTAGGCTTCAATAAAATGCTTTGAGAATAATTTCACCCATTTATAAACATAAAAACCCCCATAATAATTAATTACCCAATAACCAATTACCATAACCAAATTAGGTAAAAAAATAATAATCAATGTCTTAAAACCTTAAACAAAATTTGAAAAGGCTACAAAAAAAAGGTAAAAACCAATCTATCCCAAAAACCTCCATGATAAAGCGGAAAAATTACCATCAAGCCTCCACCACTAACACTTGTATAAAGTGGGACTCTAAAATCTGGTCCACCATCACCACGACACATCTTTCATTTACCTTGATCATATATATATAATCCTACATACACCCACATGTGTATGAAGGGTGTAATCCAAACCCCAGTAGGATTCCTCCAAAAAGAAATAATTCCATGCTATAATATTAGAAGACAAATTAACTTACACATTTATACAAAATCCTTTGAAATGTTTTTAAGGAAATAAATTTATAATAACTATTCTCAAGGAAACACTTTCAAAAAAATCATTTTTGAACACTCTTTATTAAAAAATGTTATATACACAAGGTCCACCATATGCAGACGCATGGCACTGCATCACATAAACATCATGTCATAAGATAGAACCATGGGTAAATCCCTAAGGGTAACTATGACAAGTAGAACTATAATAACATCGCACATCAGTGAAACATGGTTTAGTTAGTATTGTAATCATCAATCATGCAAAGTTAATATGGTATTTTCCAATTTTGAATCAACTAGTGTCAATCCACTAGAAGAATCTGGTCTTTCCACTTCTGAATCACTAGTATTCTTGTTTTAGTTTTTCCACCTATATAATGGGGATTCCCTTTATTATCAATTCCTCATTTTATATGTCGCAAAAATCATCACTTTTATATACACCTTACAAACATTAAAAATACACCAGGAAAACACCAATTTCATAAATCATCAAATAGAAACCACCATTTTCCATAAACAATCCACTTCCTATTTTTACACACACAAAAACCATTTGAAAACAAATTTTTCACCACTTTCGCAATCCATGGAACCCATTTTGAAACATTAAAAGAAAATCACATAATTAATCCAACTGTTTTCGAGGTCCAATCCCCTTTCAAATCTAAACAAAAACCAAGTTCACTTCACAACATGATTCACATGAATTACAAAATTTCACAAATCACATTTTAAAGGTGAAAAAAAACCAACATTCCCAAATAATACATTTTCCTTTAAAACCCCACTTTCAACACTTTCACACCTCAAGTTCCCTTAAAACACAGTTTTCACCTTTCGCATAATTATAAGAACACTTCCAAGAATCATCACAACAAATCACATGAAAACAATACCCATTTTCTTTTGAAATCCAATTTTCATCTCATATGCATGTCAAACACTTTTCAAAAAATAGTTCACACCACATAAGAAATTAAAAGAACCCTTTTATAGATCCAAAAAAGCATTTAAAAGTTTATAGCCGGGAAACACCTACCTCTCACTTAGAACTTTCCAGAAAATAACACAAAACCATAACTACAACTCCAAAATACCCTAACAATAAAAAATTTTAAATTACTAATCAATATATCACTAAAAATAAAAGATATAACCCTTCTTAGGTCAAAGAACCTACTAGAAAAGGAGAATCCAAGAAAAGGAGGGAAGAAATCCTAGAATGAGGGAGAAATTGAGTTAGAAACCACTTACTTAATGAATCCCTCAATAAAAAAAGGTAAAAACAGCCAAAGAATGATTCCCAAGGGGTACAAGGAAGCTTGAACGGAGTTCCAATGGATGAAAATCACATATTGGGTGGATGGGGGTGATTTGGGATTAAATCCCAAGAGTAAGAAAATAGAATTTTCATATTTTTTAATTACTTGTACAAGGAACATGGTTTGCCCACACGGTTCTCCGAGTCATGAAAAAATTATCCATCCCTCTCTACCAAGAGTAGAAAGTTTAACGGTTACCTCACATGGTTTTGAAAACCCATGTGGAAACCGTGTAGTTTCCCACTATCCAAAAATGTCAAATAGCCACACAGTTTCCCGGGCAAGACACATGGTTTCCCCTAACCGTGTGTATACTATAAACCACTTAATATCAAGGCCAAAGTCTCAATTTTTCATTAAAACTCCAGTGTAAAACCCATGAATAATAATTATAATGAAAAGAAACAAATTAAATACCACAAAATTCAAACCCATCACACCCAAAACTTTAGATAAAAACCAAGATCCAAAAATGAACCAGAGCAAGGGATGGAAAAAAATTCATTGTGACATGAAACCTTTATCAACAAAATCATGTAACTATTATTTCATTTATAGAACTTATATGTGATATTTTTTATAAAGTTTTTCTGAAATTAATTAGCATCAGGCACTAATTAAACATTAAAATCAATATCAGGATTAGGTATAATACCAGGTAACTCATTAAAAAACATCCAAATATTCTCTTACTATTGGAGCATCATTAATTTGACCAGTTCCCTTACATTGATTTTTATATATAAACAGAAAATAATTTTGTTAAATAACTTCTTTTTTCTATAATTTATCTTAGTATGATAAACAAAAAACTAATATATAATCATAATAACATCAAATTCTAAATTGGTTAATATGACAAGGTTTATATGGGAAAATATTCCACAATTGATAACAATAAGATATTTAAAATTCCTATTTCCTTAATACTACCCCTAGGTTTTTTACCAAAATTCTAAATTTCATTTGTTATTGTGAAATTTTCATTTTACTATGAATTTTCTTAGAAATTAATGAATGTATAGACCACAAATAGAAAAATACATTAGAATAATTTGAATAAAAAAGTAATGTTCATGTTACCACTTTATTCGATGGTCCAAGATCTTCTAAAGTGGTTAAAAAGGATTTCACCACACCCTTTTATTTATATTATTTCTTATTCCCATAATATGTTCTCTTCTATAGAAAAACATCCACATATTGACCCATCTCATTACATTTAAAATACCTTACTGACTTTTTATCATAATTTTTCTTACATATACCAAGTTCCTTTTATTATAAATCATGATTCATATGCCAAAACCTACCAAATATTAATCACTTTACATATTTCATAAGATATTTTCTATAATTATTTTTACCACACCTATAAAAAACTAAAAACTTTATTTTCTTACCTTTAGATTTCTTTGATGTATTCTTATCATTTTCCTACCACCTAGATCGATTTTTTCCTAGTTTTCATAGAATACATGTTCATTAGAAAACTCCATTTCTACCTGTTAAGTCAAAAAGTTCCCTTATGACTTTTCCATTTCTTTATGTTCTGAAAATCACACACATTTTTTAAAAAAAATTATCTTTCTCTAAGAAATATTTTATTAAGGAAAATTTTATTTCTCTAAAAACGTTTTTGAATTTATTTATTGTTTTCACTATCTTATTTAGTGGTTTCTTAAACTAAGACTAACTAACATTTTCTTAAACCAAAAATTGGATCCTTAACTAACTCAAAACCTTATAGTTCCATAGAATCCAATTTCCCCAGAATTGTGAATCTGAATTCTCTGAAAATAACACTTAAAATTCTTCGAAAATTAGACTCTGAATTCTATAAAAATCAGACTCTGTATTATTTGAAAATCATACTCTGAATCCTCTAAAAATAAGACTCCAAATTCTCTAAAAATAAGACTATATGTTCTTTGAAAATCAGACTCTAGATTCACTAAAATCAGACTCTGAATTTTATGAAAATAAAACTCCAAATTCTCTGAAAATCAGACTCTGAATTATCTATAAATCATACTCCAAACTCTCATTTTTTCAGACTCCAAAATCCTCATAAATCAGATTCTGAATTCATCATAATTCACACTCCAAATATCTATTATTATAGAATATAATTTTTCATATTTTTATACTATGATTCTCACTTCCACAAGAATTTGATTAAATTTTTTTTCTTAGAGTTACCTCATTTCCTTAAAGTAATGTTTCATCTTATCGGATCATACACATGTTAATGTTTCTTGAGATTAAAGATGTTTTCCTTATATATTATTTTTTCTTAAGCATGATAATGTTTCCCATATTTTCTTATATGAAATAATGTCATACAATCTATTTTTAACTAACAGTTGGCTGAGTGACATATGTATAGGTCCCTCTGAAATTTAAGGAAAAATATGATTGTTAGAGGAGGAGATGACCATTGAGATTTGTGCCTATAAATACCCAAGACATTTAAAGATTTCAAAGAATATTGACACATGTTGAGAAGTTCTGAATGTGATGACTTCTAGGGAGAGACTATCATACATTGTGCAATATATGAACATCTTTTTCAGTTGTAAACAATTTGTTAAGTTTTCTTAGTGAGATTCTAATTAGCTGATCAATAGAGGGCTTCTAGGGATAAGAAGATAGAGGTGTTTAATACTTAAAAGTTAAATTATTTTTGGGGATAAGAAGGCAAAGGTGCAGACTACCATAAAGTTCAAGGGCTTTCGAAGATATCAATACAAAATCTATTATTCTTATCAAGGGATTACCCTAGTTTGGGTATGACAGACATTATTGAAAGTATAAATAAAGTCACCTTTATCCAATGTTTTTTGATACCCTTCTCTCTAGGTTAAAAGATTTTCAATACTTGTTTACTTTTTATTATTATAATTTTTAATTCCTATACATTTTTTTAAATAAAGAAAGTATAAATTTCTTATACATTCTTATACTTTTATAATCTGATATAAACAAGATTCTATACACTTTAAGGTAGAATCTTTCTCTAAGTAAACTTTTCTTAAGCTTCCTTATCAGATCTATTATTCAGATCCAAATCAAGTTATTTTCTTAGTTAATAACTAAAGAGGTCCTATGAATCTATCTTGTTTAACTTTGTTAAACATAGATTTTCTTAAGGATAAAAATGAAAGTTTTTAAACCTATAATTCACCACCCCTTGTAATTGAGCATCTACATCTATATTTTGATCCTACAATTGATATCAAAGGTGGTCTCTAAAATACTTATATTTTCATATAATTTTTCTTTCTCAACTTTTCTTATTTTACTATACTTGTTTAATTGTTTCATAAATATTTATTATATTTGTTTACAAACTTTTACTACTAATGATTTTGGTGGAAAAGAAATTTTGTATTTTCTTATAAAATGGTAGGAATGAACATTGGTTCTATAGGTAATCTTGATACTACCCGACCACTAATTTTTTATGCTAATGATTATGAGTACTGAAGAGATAGGATGAATACCTTTGTTATAAACACTGGAGTGGATAACTTTTTCATGCTCACTGGTGAATACAAGATTCCTGACAAATAAATCGAAATATTTAAAAATCAGGAAAAACAAGAATATCAACTAAACTAAAAGGTAAGAAATACTCTTTTATTTTCCATTACTTGGAATATAAATAGTCAAATATCATCTTATGAAGCTTCCAATAGTATTTGGAAGAAACTTGAAGTTGCACACTTTGCAACTTCAAAAGTGATAGAAACAAGTAGATCTATGTTAAGAGTTGAATATCATGGATTTTTATTTTCATATGGAGAACCATTTTTCAAAGTGAAACAAATATTTATGTCTATCATCAATAGTCTTTAATATATGGGATAAAAAGGACTTGATGATGAAACTCTTGTATACAAGATAATTGATATTATTCTCAATGAGTGGGAATCTAAGAGGGAATCTATTTATGAAAATAAGAAAGTATCTAATATCACTCTTGATGAGTTATTTGGAACTCTTCTTCAGCATGAAACAAGAATGAATAGATATGGAGACATTAATATGAAGTTTAATGGTAATAGAAGTGTTTCTTTCACTACTACATCTAAAACCAAGACTCTAGAAATGGTAATAATATCTAAATGTAAGAAAGGTTTTGTAGTATCTGAATCAAGTGACAATAATTAGTCTAAGAATGAACTAGCCAATCTTTCTTGAATGATGAACAAGATTGTGAGAAATAAATATTTTTATTACAAATATAAGAAGAAAGACAGAAAGGATAAGAAATATTCTAAAGTAAATTATTATGAATGAAAAAGAGTTGGTCATATCAGACCTGATTTTCCTATGCTCAAGAGAAAATACAAAAAGAATAATCATTCTAAAATAATAGAAAGAAGTAATAGAAATATAAGGCTAATAATTTATTGAAGTCTAATAAAACCTAGAGTTCTATTGGTTGTGACTCTTTAGATGAATCCTCAGAATATGAATCTTCTAGTCAGAAGAATATTGGTCTTATAGCTAGATTACCCATTAAAAATAATTATATTATGGATAAGGTATATAATGGTGAATCCCTAACCAATATTTCTTTAAATTATAATTTTATTAATGAAGAATATTATGAGTCTTTAGATGAAGAATCTTCCTCATCAGAAGATTATACCTTGCCTTCATTTGAAGAAGTCTCTAGATTTGATAAATTACATGAGAATGAGAACTGTAAGAGAACGAAAGGTGTTAGAGAAAGATAATTCTAGAATTTATGTTTTAACAAAAGAAGTATCAGATATTTATAAGGATCTTGATCAAAAAAATATTTAATTTGAAAATATTTCTGAATACCTTAAAGAAGTTAATTCTATGAAGGATAAACTTTCTAAGGATTTTGAAAATGTTATTTCTACGAAAAATGTTTTTGAGGCTAACTTAAATCCTAATATTAATGACTATGGGGATAATAATTTATTAATTATAATAAAATATGAAATATTTTCCTTAAAGAAACTTTTATCAAATTTCACTTTGAGAAGGAAAGAATTTTATAAAATGTATTCACAACTTCTTCCTCTTAAGAATAGTTATAGATTTGGTTATACTCATTCAAAACTTCTTTTTAGCCATAACTATTTTGTTCCCTAAAGTGTTCCTTTTTTCATTAAGTGTCAATGTGGTGGAAATTGGGAGAAAAAAATTTCCTTAAATAAAACCCGATCTTTAGGTTTTTATAAATCTTACTTCTCTAATAAAATGTGGATACCTAATGTTTTACTTTCTAACAATTCTGGATCTAAGAAATTTTGGATTCTGAAAGCCTAAATATTTTATTTTTTAGAAAATAAAGGAAGTAACAACAACAATACATGGTACATGTATATTGGATGTTCCTAGCACATTATTGGTAACAAAAACATCTTTGAAAATGTTATCAATATGAAATGAGGAAAAGTAAATTTTAGAGATAATGCTCAGCGAGAAATTATTGGTATTGGTAATATTGTTCTTCTTGTAAAAGCTATAATTTCAAATGTTTTATTTGTTAAAGGTCTTAAGAACAACCTTATAAGTATAATACAATTATGTAATGAAGGTCACCTTTTGAAGTTTAGGAATTACAAATGCCTAGTACACAATTCCAAGGAAGAATTTATTCTCTCTTCTCATAGTCATGAGAATGTTTATACATTGAACTTAGAAGATCTTAGGAGACCAAATATATATTGCCTTACTGAAATAGAAGATAAATCTTGGTTATGACATAGAATACTAAGAAAATGTAACCTTATAAACTTATGCGTACTCTCAAATAAAAGAATCATTAAGGATCTACCAGATATTAGATTTGATTCTTCAAAAGTTTTTGATCCTTGTCAGTATGGAATGCAATATAATTAAAGCTTTAAATCAATTAGTGAAGTCACAACTTCTTTTGTATTACATCTAATGTATATGGATCTTTTCATTCCAACACAAACTAGAAGTATTGGAGGTAAATACTATATATTTGTTTTAGTATATGATTATACAAGATTTACTTGGGTCTATTTTCTATAAAATAAATCTGAAGAATTTTCTTATTTTAAATATTTTTTAGCCAAATTTAAAAATTAGAAAAACCTTGCATTGAAAACTATTCATTGTAATCATGGAGAAGAATTAGAAAATTCTTATTTTGAAACTTTTTTTACTAAGAAAGGAATTACTCATAACTTCTCAACTCCAAGAACTCCTCAACAAAATGGTGTTGTTGAAAGAAGAAATTTAATTCTTCAAGTGATAACAAGAACTATATTGAGTGAATATTCTATTGACAAAAAAATTTGGTCTGAAGATGTTAGTACTGCTTGTTATACTATAAATAGATTTTTAATCATACCTTTTCTTGATAAAACACCATATGAATTGTGGACTGGTCAAAAACCTAAAGTCTTTTACTTCAAATTATTTGGAAGAAAATTATTTGGCTGCAAAGTATTTACCTTGAATAATAAATAAAACTTACATAAATCCACACCCAAATCTAATGAAGGAATTTTCATAGGCTATTCCACTACTTCTAAGGATTATATATTTTTTAAAAAAAATTATTTTACTATTGAAGAAACAGTGCATGATAAATTTGATGAAACTGATCTATATGTTTTTAAACAACCCTAACCTATATCTTCGGATGTGTTTTCAAAAACTAATTATCAACCTTTGATGTAAGATTCTTTTAATGAGGGAAATACTCAAGAAAATGTTTCTAAATTATTTGCCCCGGAATATATTTTACCTTATGTTGATGAACTTGTTTTACAAAACCCAAATCAGTTGTTTCTTAAGAATAATCCCAATGATATTATCATTGGTGATGTAAATCAACCTATAAGGATGATAAATTCTTTAAGAAATGAACTGTAACATATAGCATTTCTTTAAAATTTAGAACCTAAAATCACTGATGAATATTTAGGTGATGATGATAGATTAAATCTATGTAAGATGAACTAAATTAATTCAAAAGAAACAAAGTTCGGACCTTGGATGAAAGACCTAAGGAAACTTCTATAATTGGTGTAAAAAGGGTATTCAGAAATAAATGAGATTAAAATTGGATAATTGTAAGAAATAAAGAAAGATTAGTTGTTAAAGGCTATAATCAACAAGAAAGAATAGACTATGAAGAAACCTATGATCTAGTAGCTATACTTTAATCTATTCGAATTATCATATCCTTTGCAACATTCCTCGATTTCAAACTTTTTCAAATGAATGTGAAGTGTACTTCCATAAACGAAATTTTCAAGAGCATTTTATGTTGAAAAACCTTCTAGTTTTGAAGAAAACTATCATCTTGAACATTTTTTCAAGCATACCAAATATTTATATGGACATAAACAATCCCCTAGAGCCTGGTTTGATAGACTAATAAGATTTTTATTACAAAACAATTATGTTAAGGGAACTGCTTATCCAACCCTTCTATAAATAGAGATAATAAAAATGATTTTATTGTTAAAATTTATATAGATGACATTATGTTTGGATTAAATCATAAATCTTTAACTAATTCATTTTCAAATTACATGAAATATGAGTTTGAAATGAGTATGATGGGTGAGTTAACATTTTTCTTGATTTTCAAATTTCTCAAAAACCAAAAGGAACATATATATCTAAACATTAGTATATTAAATATCTTCTTAAGAAGTATAGATATCAAAACACTAAAAGTGTAAATACTTCAATCGGTACCTCAAACTCTTGATCTCGACGAAGTTGGGAAACCAGTAGATCAAACATCTTTTAGAGGTATGATAGGAAGTCTATTATAATTAAAAACTAGTCATCTAGACTTAATTTTTTTAGTATTCTTATATACAAGAAATAAATCTAATCTAAAGGAATATCATTTAAGATAAGTGAAAATAATTTTTCACTATTTGAAGGAAACCATGAATTTAGGTATTTTATATTCTTTTGAAAATGATTTTGTTTTAAAAAGTTGTTCAGATGATGATTTTTGTGGATGTATAATGGATAGTAAAAGTAAATCCAGAAATAGTAATTTCTTAGGAGATTTGTTAGTTTATTTGTCATGTTAGAAGAAACACTCGGTAGAACTTTCCACAACTGAAGATGAATATGCTACAGTTGGAACTTATTGTACTCAATTGTTGTGGATGCAACACAAACTCACAGTCCATGGAATGAGTTTTACCAAAACATAGATAGTGTGTGATAATATTAGTGCCATTTCCCTATGAAACAACTTTGCACACCACTCTCGTGAAAAGTATATATACATTAGGCATCACTTTCTTAGGGATCACATGCTTAAATGTAATATCATTCTCCAATTTATCACAATGCAAGACTAATTTTCTAAAAATTTTACAAAATCATAACCCTACGATAGATTTGAATGCATTAAACAAAATTGTAGAATGAAAATTGTAAGGTAATAATACATATTAAATTTTTGTTAAAAATATCTCTAAATATTAAAATACACTTTTTCATAGGGGGGGTACATATTTTTACTCTTTTGTCATTACTTAAAAAAAAATTCGAAACCCACAAATTTTTTCCTTAAATAAATTCTTCAGAACCGAAAATTTTTCTTTCCTTAATAAAATTTTCAGAACCTAAGTTCTCTAAGAAGAACCTTATCAATACTGATAATTCTTTATAATTAATCCTAAAGGTATATTTCCTTAATTAAATCTTCATAATTTTTTTTTTTTATTGTTGGTATTTCTATATTATTTTAAGAAAACATTATCAGATTCACTTTCCTTAAATCTAATTTTTCCTTAAAATTTCAAAATATCGAAACCTTCAAATCCTTCTTCAGTATTGATATCAACTGTTAGATCAGATCAACCTAATATTAAATGTTGTATTGATTTGGTAATATGAACTTTCATCATGAATCCTATATAAAGGACCCCCATATTTTTGTCCCACATTGTTTCTTCTAGTGTTTTGGCACAGAAGATTTTCCACCCTTCAAATCAACCATTTAGTTTTCTCTATTTCCTTAAGATCCGAATGTCTCTTTAAGTTTCCTTAAAAAATCTTATGGACTCTAAAAAATAACTAAATTGATTGTTAATTTACCTAGAAAGTTTTTTAGATCCAAATTTCTTTTCCAAGTATGATTTCTCATTTCAAAAATAATTAAGAAAAATTGATAGAAAATCCTTTGCATTACCAAGACAAAGAATCGGGATCTGGTTTATCCTAATATTCATAATGAATTTTATGATACAGTTAGTTTTTATGAACAATGAGGAAGAGAGATGTTTCATTCAAGATTTATGGTAAAACTTATTCTTTATCTTTCAATAAGGCAGCAAGCATTTTGGATATTCCTTATGATGGAGAGGGAATCTTTTCCTCTCACAAGTTTCTAGACAAAGAAGGTAATTTTGATAAAGTTAAGTAAATTTGGTGCCTTGGACTTAAAGGAGTTAAGTCACCTAAGATCAATCACCTTTCAACCAATTTTAGATTTTTAACTCCGTGGACGAAAGGATTTCTCATTCCGGGAAATGGATATAAGGATTCCCTTAAGAAATGTGATATCTTCATGATGGATTTCATGGTGAATCTAAGGAAGATAATTATTTCAAGTACATTCTATTGACCATTAGAAATATTCAGAATAACACCCTCACGTCTTAGATTATAATATATCCATCAATCTTGTCAAAGATTATTTTCCTTTTCTTATAATCATTCAAAATTTCTTACAGTTCAAAACCCAAAGTTTTTAAGAAAATGTTGTTGAGTGATGTTAGTTTAAAAATGATGAAAAATGGTTTCAGTATTAAAATATAAGAGTTCTATGATCTTCCTGATTGTGATGTTCAAGCTATAAACAAAAAAGGTGAAGAATGAAAAACATCTAAGAAAACCCCAATGAAAAGAAAAGAATGGGAACCTCAAGAGAAAGTATCTGCACCTGAATCAGTATCTGCTCCACCCAAGATGAAAAAGAAAGAGACATTTTCTAATGAGGTGGTAACCAAATGGAGAGAGAAAAAAAAGGAAAATAAGGAAGGAGATATATTTTTTTGGTTTAGACCCTACTGAGGCTACGGCCTTAAAAATACAAGAATACAAAGATCTTGAGAATCAAGAAAAAGAGAAAAGGTTAAATAAGAAAATGAAAAAACCCGATCTTGTTCAAGATTTGATTAAAGATAATGAGAAAGAATCTGAAAAAATTCAGGTACCAAAATCCTTCTTACAAGAATCAGTTTAGATTGAAACTCTAGGAATAGATAAAATAAATAAAGTTATTTCAATTTCAGAACCCATTGTTGAAGAAGAAGTAGTTCAACAAGAATAAAAAGAAGGAGAGGAAGAGAAAAGTGATGATTTAATCAAAATGGTAGAATAATACCAAGATAAAAAAAGCCCTTCTGAAAATTTGTCCATGTTAAATTCACAAGTTGAATCAACCAAGATAATATCATAACTAAAAGATGATGATGCTCAAGATGAGGTTGATAAACCTTCAGACGATGAAAGTAGTAATCATGATTTTATTCAAACTGATGATAATAAGAAAATTGGGGAAAGAGTTGCTGATGATGATGATAAAATTATTCAAGTTTACGATAGTGATCATGAGACTCTAAAAGTTGAGAAGTCAATCTCTGAAGTTGACAAAGTTAAAAAATTCTGAGTTTATTCTCCAAAGAAATTCCAAATTGAAAAATCCAGGAAAGATGCTTTTGAAATATCTAAGGGAAAAGAACATGAGAAAGATAAAATTCCCTCGCCAACAAAAGAATCTGATTTGGAATCTTCATCTTCCAAGGGACAAGATTTTTTAGTTCAGGAGTTGAAGAATCTAGTATACCATTACCTTATTTCCAAGAACTTATTCTAGGTGTAAGTTGCTCCAAAAAACAATCAATCAGAAGTCAGATTCAACAAGCATTCTCATGTAAAAGTTTGTAAAACTTGGAGCTTATTTTAAGACCTTTCAAATTGGTTATGATGCTTATAGGAGATCATTAAAGGAAATATCCAAGTGGTGTAAGTTAGTGATTGATGATCTTAAAATCATGGATGATTTCAATGATTCATTCAAGGATGTCATTGATAAGTTAGATGAAAAGATCAAGAACTTTTCAACAAGTCTTTCAGAAAATCTGAATCAAGAGAAAGTTGCATGGATCCAAGAGGATAAAGACCTGAATGGAAAGATAGATTCAGTTTCTTTAAATTTGAAAATTGAAAGAGAACTTAGGGAAGATAAGGAAGAAAAATTCAAAGAAAAATAAGAGGTTGTAAAGTTACAAACCGAAATTCTTAAGTCTCAAGAAGAAAGAATCAAAATTATTGAAAAGAAAAATCAGGATTAGGATCAGCAGCTCAAGAAAATTGTGGATGATCACAGAGAGTTGAAGAAGTAAAAGGAAACCTTGAGAAATATAATGTTGAAGGAAAATAAGGATGAATAATTTCTTAAAATCAGATATTTTTTTTGTATTTTTCCTTATAAAAAATTATGTCATCATAATGAAATTTGTTATCTTTCCATTGAATTTTCTTTTAAATTCATAACATTTCTGGTAAAAAAACTTTTTTCCATCCATTCCTTATTTAAAATCATAAAGGGGATAAAATTAATGATCAAAGATAATATTAAGGAATAATATTTCCATGTAAGGGGACGATTATTTATAGAATATATTCTTATGAAAGAAGAAGTAACTTCTCTAAGAAAGTAAATAATACAATCCTTAGGGATTTCAAAACCTAAGGGGGAGTTAGTCATATTCATTATGAGTCATAAACAAAGTAAAGGGAGATAAGTATTTCTTTTAAATTCAAAAAATTGAAAACCTCATTCCTTATATTCTTTTATGAAAAGTTGTTTGTGCTTTCCAAAAAAGGGGATATTGTTAAGTTAATAAGTTCCCTTATTAATTTTCAATTCCTTTATGTTTTTAAAATCACAAACATATTTCTTAAGAAAAACTATCTTTCTCTAAGAAATATTTTCTTAAGGAAATTTTTCTTTCTCTAAAAATGTTTTTGAATTTATCTATGGGTTTCATTGTCTTATCTAGTGTTTTCCTAAACCAAGACTAACCATCTTTT
Source organism: Viscum album (assembly GCA_963277665.1). Lineage (NCBI taxonomy): Eukaryota > Viridiplantae > Streptophyta > Magnoliopsida > Santalales > Viscaceae > Viscum > Viscum album. The sequence goes on along the minus strand of OY728161.1, from coordinate 1,210,370,680 downwards.
TCTTAATCCAAAAATCATATTCTTATCTAAATTAGAACCATATATTTCATTAGAATCTGATTTCCCAAAAATTTTGAATCTGAATTCTATGAAAAACATACTCTGAATTCTTTGAAAATCATACTATGAATTCTCTAAAAATCAGACTCCAAATTATCTAAAAATCAGACTCCGAATTCTCCTAAAATCAAACTCTAAATTCTATAAAAATCAGACTCCAAATTCTCTGAAAATCTGACTCCAAATTCACTGAAAATCATTCTCCAAATTCTTTGAAAATCAAACTTTGAATTACCTGAAAATTGGACTCCGAATTATTTGGAAACCAAACTTCAAACTCTCATTTTTTTCAGACTCTGAAATCCAAATTAATAAGATTCTGAATTCATCATAATTCAGACTCCAATTATCTATTATTTTAGAATCTTATTGTTCATATTTTTATACTCCGATTCTCACTTCCTTCAGTATCTGATTAAATGTTTTTTCTTAAAATTACCTCATTTTCTTAAAGTAACATTTCATTTTATCAGATCCTAAACATGTTAATGTTTTATGATCTTAAAAACTATTTCCTTACATATTATTATTTCTTAAGTATTATAATGTTTCCCATATTTTCTTATATGAAAGGACAGCGTACAATTTATTATTAACTAAATGATGGTTGTGTGACGCATCTATAGGTCCCTCTGAAATTTAAGGAAAAATATGACCATCAGAGGTGGATATGACCGTTGATATTTGTGACTATAAATACCCTTTCCATTTGAATATTTTAAATAATGTTGACACACATTGAGAGGTTTTCGATGTGTTGATTTCTAGAGATAGAGACTCTCATATTGTGTGCGATCTATGAACATATTGTTCAGTCTACCTAGTGTGATTTTGATTTGATGATCAATCGAGGGCTTCTGGGGATAAGAAGATAGGCGTACTTACTACCTTAAAGTTCTAGGGCTTCTGAGGATAGAAAGATAGAGGTGATGATTGCCATAAATTTTTAGGGCTTGTGGTGACAGTAAGACGGATTCCAAAATTTTTATCAAGGGCTTACCCTAGTTTGGGAAACATAGAATTTATTGAAAGTATAAATCAAGGGACCTTTATCCAAGGTTTTGGATACACTTATCTTTATTTTAAAAGATTTTACGTACTTGTTTACTTTTTTTTGTTACAAGTTTTAATTTTGCTTCATTTTGTTAAAAAAAGTATAACTTTCTTATACTTTCTTATACTTGTATACTCGGATATAAACAAGATTATATATGATTTAAAGTAGAATCATTCTCTAAGTAAACTTTTCATAGGTTTCCTTATTGGATCCCTTATTTAAATTCTAATCAATTTAGTTTCTTAGTTAATAACTAAATTGGGTTTGTGAATCCATATTGTTTAAATTTGTTAAACATAGATTTACTTAAGGATAAAAATGAAAGTTTTTAAACCTACAATTCAACCCATCTATTTTAATTGAACATCTACATCTATATTTTGATCCTACACTACCTACTTAGTATAGAAAAAACATTCTCATAAATTCTAAATTCCTGAGAGGAAAAATCTATTCATTAACATGGATTTCGTCCTGATTGAAACCAATTAATTTTACTATCAAGATCCAAAATACAATTTGGTGTGTGCCTTTATAATCAAGTGAAGTTTTCTTCAAAAGAAACAATTGAATCATCCTCTTTCTGCCTCAATTCAAATAATTTATTTTTCATCCTAAGTCAAACAAACTTGGGTAAATGCTTCTTAAGGAAAATATTCTTAAATGTATCCCATTGCATGGTGTTAATATCCTTACTTTCTCTATAATTATTAAACATGGACCATAATTTAATATATTTTCCTTCATAGTGGTAAATATAAATATTTACCTTTTAATGATCCAAATAAACCATGACTTTGAATATCTTTTCTAGATATTTAATTCATCCCTTATCTATCACTGAGTTAGAAGATCCACTAAATGTAAGAGGGTGTTGTCTCACAAAATTCTCTACTATCGACATGCTCCTCTATGATAGATCTAGTTTTTGTATAGAATGGATAGCACCACCGTTTATATAATATGTCTAATAATCCATCATAGTAACAAGTTTCTCAATTCCAATTACAATCATTTCAATTTTATAGTTTCGAAGGATATTGTTCTGTTGGTTTCATCTTACTTCATCTTCTCTATTTCCTCTATAGAAAACCATTCTGAATAAAGATATTTTAAAGGATGTAACATGGTAATATTTAAATTCAATATCATGATAACCATTAATTTTAATCTCTTAAGGGTTTTTATGTACATTTTCCTAACCTATAATATTCTCTAAAGTTTTACTCTAATACCAATTATACGAAATTCACCTTAAGAATACATAAAAAGGATTATTTAGACAATAATTCATTTACTTTCATTCCTATAGATCATTTACCTTTATATTTTTAGATAATTAGGTCATCATCCTTAGATAAATAAATATTACATCACAAATTGGACACTTCAGCTCTAGATCCATTTTTTCTACAGTAAAAAATATTTAAAATAAAACAAGTTTTATTTTCATGATATATATTAATAATTTTCATATTGGCCTCTTCTTTGTCCCTACTCATCCATAAAACCTTATGAAAAACATTTGAAAACATGGGATTAGAATAATAATCTCAATAAGGGATACATAAAAAGAAATAAAGAAAACATGTTAGTCTATGAATACTCTTAAAAATTTATGTTTCAAAATAAAAAAATTTCTTAACCAAGAGATCAAATTCTCTGTACAAATATTTTCTTAAAAAATCATAAGAAATCTAAAGAAAAAAATAAAACTAATAAATGTTTATTTGAAATCATAAAAATATATTAAAAATTTACATATTTCACCGTTAATAAGTTTCATAAACTTATTATTAACTAATTAGATTGCCTTCTAAAATAATAACATTTTCATGAAAACCCATAGAAAGAATATATAAATCATGAATTTAACTTGGTATAAAATTTTCATATCACTATTACAAATGGAATAACATACCTGAAAAATTCTAATAATCTCTTAGGATAAACTTAACTAGTTAACTTTATATCGTTACCAAATGCATTGGAGATATATATCAATATCACCCATCATCATGATATATATAAATATAACCCACTATAATGAAAAATTATTAATAAACGAAACATAATCACAATACATGGAATATTTCATTTTAATTATCATGCTCATAAAAAATATTCTTTACACCCATAAGAAAACATCTTCAGATATTGAAATATCCATTCCATTTAAAACTCATTTAAAAAATACCCAGAACAAATGGAAGGAGGGTTTTTTATTAAAGAAAAAAATAAAATCTCTTAAATGAATCCAAACATTAAATAATGGTTAAGGTGAAAGTAAAAACTTTTTTCTTCATATATGTTAAAATAGAACACTTTGTTTTCCTTGTTGTTAAAATATCCTATATAAAAAAATCTAAAAAGATTACCTTTGAAACCCTTAGATATAAATTAAAAAGTGATATAAAATATACTTTATAATTAATTTATTTCCATAAAAATAAATCAAGGAAATAAGTTTAAGAAAATGGACATAGAACAAAATATTTAGATAATAAGTCCTTAAAAAAATTAAATGAGGTTTTTAAAGTAAAGTATTTCTTACCCTGAGTCTAAATCATTACATACATTATTTATATTCTTAAATAAAAAAATTATATGAATTATTTAAATTATTAAAAACATTTTTAAATTTTATTATTCCTTTTATTTTATTTATTACCATGTTATATAAAATAACATAATTAATTAATTGCATATCAACTGTTTTGATGATATTCGTCTCACATGCCAAAAATCACTTTGGTAAGTTGAATATGGTCAAATATATCAATATTAAATCTTTTAAATAATAATAATAATGAAATAATTATAATTTTATACATTATTTATACTTTAAAAATAACCCAATAAATATGGTTATGAAAAATTAATGTGTTACCATAATTGAGATGGCAAGTCGTAAGTACGCATGGGTAACGTTTTTATTTTTCAAAGTCCATGAGAAAAAGAAGAAAAATATCATTTAATCTTTATATAATGATTTTTATATCATAAATATAATATTATTTCTTTAAATACACTTATATATAGTATTCCTTTCAAGTGTTCTTGAAAAACGAATCACATTACTTCATGGAGGTGGTAATCCACAAGTGCACACGAATGACTTTTTTATTTTTCAATGGATGGAATGGTAAGAAATAAGATGATATATTATATTTTCAAAATGATTAAAATTTCATTAATATCATATATATACATTAAATACATCATTATAACCATCTATGAGAGGTGGTTATGGAAAATGAATTACATCAGTTCAAGAGGCGGTAGTCCATCGTACACATGAATGATGTGTTTTTCCCATTTAAAGGAGGAGTTCAAAGGATATAGGTTATGAAATTAACATAAAAAATATAATTATATGTAAGATACTATTTTTATTATTTTAAAATTTTTGTAGAATAATTTATTGAAGTAGAAAAACAAATAAAAAATGTATGGTAATAAATTATACCTCTTCTTCGGAAAACCTCTTTAGGTTTATAACTAAATCCTTATTAGCTTGGTTTTATGATCAAAACAGGACCTACAAAATTTGGGGAGGGATTTTTTTAGGTATTTTACAAATCAAAAGGCTCTTTAAGTGTGTAGATTATAGGATAGGGGGTGTCCTTTTATAATTGGGGGAGAGGATGCACTTGGAATTTAAAAAAAATAATATAATATATTAATGTATTTATCAATCCAAATAGATTCAGAATGGACCATTTCAAAATATTAGATGACATAGGGTCGAAATATTTATATATAATATAATTTATATAATTTATAGTTCATTTTAACCCTTATATATTAAGTTAAACCCCCCAGTAAACATGTTTTAACTTTAATCGTGGTGATGGTTTTTTACTATTTTTACTATTCATTATAACCAAAATTAAGTTGAACTTATTACCAAATATTAAATATTTTTATTAAAAATATATAATAAATTTTATAAAACTCATTTCATATAATTTTCACAATTTAATTTAAAATTAAACCCAAAAAATGTGATGAAAAACGATTTTTCATAAAAATGTCTTTTTAATTATAAAAATGTCATTATACCAACTTAAAGTGTAAAATTCATTCAAAAAAACATTATTATAGTATTAATAATTTAATTAAACTAATATTTGATTAAAACCTTTTTATTAAAATGGAAATTTGTAAATTTTTAATATGAAAAGATAGTTTTCAATAAAAATCAATATTTTCACTATTCATTGAAAAATTAAACTTTTTATAAAATTCTCAAAAATACATCCTATGATAATTTTGAAATGGAGAATTCAGAAATTATATTAATTTTTTAAAATTAAAATTAAATAATTTTAAAATCAATATTTTAAATAAAACCATATAATGCATGAAAACCCAATTTCGTTAGAAATAAAGCATTGTCCTTTTGACTAAAAAGTTAACTAATATTCTTATAAGGAATCTAAATATATAAATTATAATTATTGAATATTGATAATAAAATAAAATAAAATTATCTTAAAATATCCTAGGTTGTTATATTTTTCCCACCTTTTGGAAATTGTGTCCTCACAATTTTATTTATTACTTAAACAAGTGGGGATATTTTTAATTCATATAATTTTTAGATCCCCATGTTTCTTATTAAATAATATGGGGTTTCTATAAGACCTTAACCTTTTAAATCACTTTATACTAAAAATATTCTCTCTTTGGTCAATAATTTGTATTGGATTCCCCTCATAATAAATTATTTATTCTAACTGATCTAATTATGGGTGCAAAACATGAGATACATCCCATATAAATTTTATTAACAAAGAAGCATGATATACATCATGTACCTAAGATAAACTCGGAGGTAAGGCCACTAAATAGGAAACTAATCCAAATTTATCCAATATTTCATATGGTCTAATAAACCATGGACTTAAATCTCCCTTTTTACTGAAATGCACAACACTTTTCCATTAAAATACTTTAAGAAAAACATAATCACATACCTAGAATGAAATATTTTTCCTCCGGTTATTTGCATAATTTTTATGCCTAATCTAAGTCTTCATAATGTGTTATTGAATCATCTTCACCTTCTCAATCATTTCTTCTACCAATTATAGTTATAACAAATTTATTTCATTAGATTCATCCCAAAAATCTGTAGACCAACATCACTTTCCATATAATGCCTCAAAAGGTTCCGTATGTATACTAGAATGAAAATTTTTATTATAAGAAAATTAAACCAAGACAGATGTTGATACCGAATTCCTTGATAATCCATCGAAAAATATTTAATAATATCCACTAACTTCTAAATCATTCTCTTTAATTTTCAAATGGATTGAGGTTGAAACATTGTACTAAAATTTAATTTACTACCCTATGACTTTTAAAGAATTTTCAAAACATTAGAGGTAAACTTGGGATCATAGTCATATACAATGAAGAGAGGGACTCCATGTAATCTAATTATCTCTTAAATATATATTTGATATTTTTTATCAAAATATATATTATCTAAAATAGGAAAAAAGTGTAAATTTAGTTAATCCATCAAAAATATCTCATATCACATTATAACCTCAACATTTTTGTGTAATCCTACTATGAAATCTATGGATATATTCTCCATTTTCCATTATGGAAATGGAAAAGTCTGAAGCACCTTCTTAAGTAGTATTAGTTTCACTTTAACATATTAAGAAGTCAAGAATTTCATAGTAAAATCAGAAATATCTTTCTTTATTCCCTCCCATCATAAATGTTTCTAAAGGTCTTTATACATTTTTTCACTACCAAGATGAATTTAAAACGGACTACTATGAGCCTCACTCAATAGTTATTTATTAAACTATGGGTCACATGAAATATATAAATTTCTTATTAATCTCAAAAACCTTATTTTTTAAAATTCAATTTAGTAAACTTAACCTTCTAAATCAATTATACATCTTCCTATAAAATACGGTCTCCCTTCTGAGCTTACTTAATCCCATATAAAAAATATGATTGTACTGAAACTTAAAACAAAAAATATGGAGTATCTTCATGAAAATTTTCTAACCCAAAATTCATCAAATCATTAATCAAAATATCATGTTCCATATCTATAATAGTTAATGTAGTATTTTATTTCTGGCTCAAAGCATAAGCTACTCTATTTTCTTTACCTAGATAGTAATGAATTGTGTTGTAATAATCTATTATCAACTCTATCCATATTCTTTCTATCATGTTCAGATATTTTTTAGGTAATATATACTTCAATATTTTACGATCATTATATATTTTAGACTTTAATTCATATAAATGATGTCTCTAAATGTTAAAACAAACACTGCATTCACCATTTCAAGGTCATGTGTATGATAATTTTTCACATGAGGTTTTAATTGACATGAAGTATAATCAATTACCCATTAATAATATATTAAAACACAACCAAACTCCTTTAATTAATCATCTTTGTAGATAAAAAATTCATCATTTTCAATGGTAGGTCCAAAACTAGAGAATTCACTATTATTTTAAATTACTAGAACCATTCATCACATTCCTTTGTCCATATGAACCAAACTAATTTATGGGCAAATTGTATAATTCACTAATCCTCAATGAAAATATTATGAATTACTAGTCAAGATCATAGTTTGAATAATTATATTCATGTATATTTAACTACCTTGATGCATATTAAAAAACTCTATCATTCTGAATAAGGATATATCCAAGTCCCTTCTTTGATGCAATGATATATACCACAAGTCCATCCCTTCTGGATGGTAAAGTTAATACAGATTCATTGACTAGTATCATATTTAATTCTTCAAAACTTTCTTTACATTATTTTAACCATGTTAACTTAACCTCTTTATATGTAAAATTTATTAATAGGTAAGTTAATCAATAAAAATTATGAACAAATCATTCATAGTAACCTTATAATATAAAGAAACTACAGACCTTAGTTATATTCATTGGAATTGGTCTTTCCATCACTGCCTTTGTTTTTTAAGGATCAACTGATATTCCTTCCTTATAGAAAATATATCCAAGAAAAGAAACTTCTTAAATACAATATTCTCAATTTAATTTTTTTTGATAAAATCATTTTCTCTAAGAATCTTAATAATGATTTATAAATGGATCTTATGCTCATCATAGATTTTGGAGTATGAAAATATACCATCAATAAATTCCATAATGAAATTATTTATATAATCCTTTTATAAATTATTCATAATATCCATAAAAAATAAAGGGTTGATTATTCAATCCAAAGTTTGTTACTATAAATTCATAATTTTCATACCTCTTTCAAACTATCATCTATAAAATATCTTACTTTTTTACTCATAGTTGATGATACCCAGAAAAAAGATCAATCATTGAAAAATATTGATCTCATAATAGTTGATAAAACAAGTCATCAATGTGGATAATTAGATACTTATTCTTTATATTAATTCCACTAATTTAGCTATAATCAATGCACAACCTCATAAACCCATCATTCCTTTTTAAAAAGCATAAATCCTCCCCATAGTGAAACAATGGAGAGTATAAATCTTTTATCACACAAATCCTATAGTCGTTTCTTCATTTCTACTAATTTCAATATTTTTATCATATATGGAGTCTCATATATAGGTTTTTCATCTGAGATGAGATCAATAGAAAATTCAAATTCACATTATGGTGCATATCTTGTTAGTTATTATAGAAACGCATCATTGTATTCCTACGCAATAGATAAATATTCTATTATAAGGATAACTTTATCATTAATAGGTTCTGTATCTTCTTAATATCTAACAATTTCATTAAGGATAGCTATTATATGTGTATCTATGAATGATTTAAATGATGTATTCCTCCCTTTAAAAAACAAGGTATTCCATATCTCCATAGCAAATCATAATATCTTTCTTTGGGAAATAAATTTCTAATTATAATTTCAAATCCAATCCATATCAAGGATTATATCAAAGTAATCCATATTAATTATAATCAAGTTTTTAAATAGGATATTTCAACATTTAAAAATGGAAAATGACTCACACATCCTTGTTACAATAATATTTCCACTATCAGTTTTGATCGAAAATGTTTTTATTAAGTTTCTAATGAAATAAAAAAAAAATTGGAAAACATGGAAGATATAGAAGAGTGTGAAATTCAAAAATCAAATAAATCATTAGATAAATTTGAGGTTATAATTAAATTACATGAAACCACGTTTTTTATAACTTCATCCTCAGTTGTAATAATTGCATAATCATGTCATTATCCCCCTGGCCTTTTTTTGGGAGGTTCCCTAGATTATTGGGACATTAGATTGAATAATTTCTCATCTATTTATAGAAAAATCATTGGATAGCAGTGGTTTTTTTATTTTACCTTCATTTAAAATCCATATGAACTCATTCTCCACACTTGGAATAGACTCAAGTTCCCTTTAAGAAAATACAATGGTGTTTCTTTCCACAATTATCACATGTTTAAAATCACATCCTACCTTTCTTCTTATTTTACACATTTATTTTTCATTTTTTCTCATCCAACCTATTATTTTTTTACTTTCATTGAATATGTAATAATTTAAAAATTATTTCTTTTTCTTGTTGGAACTTGATAATATAACATCATGTAATGAAAAAATTTTAGAAACCAGTTACCTTCAAAGACTCATTTTAATCATATAAAGGAAATGGTCAATATTTATTTTTCTATTACATATGTAGTCCATATAATTCCTAGATAATCTTGTAAATTTATCCTCATACTAAGATACACTTTCTTCTTACTTATTCTTTAAATTGGGAACTTCATATCAATTTCATCTCGCTATTCTCTAGGAAAGTATTTATTTAATAATATCACTTTAAAGGTTCTTCATTCAGTACTTTCTATTTTATTTACCTATTTTGTGTTCAGGATCAATGACAACCATTTATTAGAATATACCTTCAAAAAATACACTGAAACAAAAACATTTTCCATTTCATTACTTCCCAATGCTAGAAATATCTTTTTTATAGGCTTAATCAATAGTTCATATTTCAATGTAGTAGTAGTTCAATTAAAATATGGAGGTTTATATCATATTAATTGATCCAACATGGGTGAATTGTGATTTGGAACAACACTTTTCTCTATACAATAAATTTTAATCATCATAACCTAATTCATTTGACCAAATATGGTCATGATCTTCTCATCTTCAAACCCCACTATATTTTCATGCACAGTTTGGAAATCCCAACATTTAATATGGGTGTTGTTACCTTCCTTGTGATTTTTTCTATCTCTAAAAAATGTAACATGATAAGTTAGCTTGTAATCATCATGAATATTGATCCATAAAATAAAAACCATGTAATAGTAAAATTTCTCAAATACCCTAAAGGATAATCAAAATTCTCATGTTATCTATGTTCATTTAAAATATACTTCCCAAGGTTCCTAATAAACATTCTCTAATACCAACTATAAAACCCCAACTCTAGAAAAAGAAAAGTTAGTATTTACTTTATTAAATTGGTACAATATATAGGGAATCTCACCATCTAGGATCAATTAGTTTACCAGTCTTATAAAACGATATATGTATATGATTCCCATATTATGTTGGAAATATAAAAATATAGAAAAATAAACATTCATGAATCCTTCAACACATTCATAATATCCTTATTTTCATCCTAAGAAAAGGAGAAAAAAAATAAAGTTTGGGCTTATATTATTAGTAAGAGTTATGTATAGCGGAAGCTATCATGAGAAAATTAGGCATAATCAACATGTCAGAGTGGATAATCAAAAAACATTCAATTCAATCAATAACTTGAGTTCAATGAATTTCCATGGATAATATAAAAATAAAAATCACATGGATAATAGAAAATTATTTCTTAATAAAGGAAATTAGTAATTTAGTACATTCAAGATCAATGATTCTCACCAATATATCATGAATCTTACTATCAATTCATCTGAACCAAGATGTCATTCTTAATAAATAGGTAGTTCTAAATCAAATACCTATCCAATATGGAATGTTTGTTATTTTTTCTCATGAGACCAGTCGATATATTGAGGGACTATCTATAAACAGTCCACATCCATCACTTTTATATCCTATAAATTGCTCATATTTTGAATGATCAATATAATTCATTATAAAAATTCATTATATGTTAGTAATTATTCATATTGAATTAATAATAAAGAACATCACTATTTCCCCAATAAATTAAATAAATTACTTAATAATCTTCCGTCAAATGATATAATATATAGAAATGGTATATGGTTGAAACATAATTAAAGTAATATAATTATTATAAATTCATCCGTGATATTAAAAATATAGACAAGAATGGTAAAAATAATTTCTAATGAATAGTTTAGGGTGATAGAAAACATGATCACAAGAAATTTAATGATCTAAGAATAATATATAATCCATTATCAGTAAAATAATACTATCTATTCATCAAAAATGATGGTTTTTAGTAAAAACAATCCTTTAGAAAATAAAATATAATGAATAAATTCAAAATAAATTCTTTTTAACTTCATAAAAGAATGAATTTATAAATAAATTTTCAATTTTTTTATTCCTTTAAGAAAATAATACCTTTTTATATTGATATAATTTAAATTAAAACTTACAAAAATATTAAGAAACAAAATTTCTTTGAAAATAACCTTGGAAATTTTTAAATTAATATTCAAATAAAAAATTAGTCAAGACTGTGGGAAAAGTTGTTTGTGTAGTGTATGCTAAAACAAAGATTTTATTCACACCTTTGTTAAAAAGTACCACATTAAAAAATGATTAGGAAATTCCTTTTAAAAATTTTATAGAAATTCAAAAATGGGTAAAAATGACTTTAACAAATATTTTTAGAATAGTAAAAACATTATTGAAAACACTTTAATGAAAATATATGCATGGAAGAAAAATATTTTGAAGGAAAACTTCAAAATGTGTTTTTTATAAAATAAAGTATCTCAGATGAAAATTATTTGTTGACTCTTGATTAAAAAATAGAATAAACCGAAAATAAAACTTCATAAAAAAAAATTACTATATTATAAGAAAATATATAGGTTTTTAGAGGTTAGTATCATATAATATTTATAAAGAAAATATAAATATAAAATATCACAAAATAAAATGAAATTGTAATAGAAATTTATAACCTCAATTTCGAATTTCCTCACAAGTTCTTTTAAAGTCCTATATAAGAATTTTATATTTATTAAAATTCTATATAATAACCATGTAAATACTTATAATATTATATATAATCCATTTATATCATTTTGACACTTTTTTATTTATAATATATCATTATCAACATCATATTGGGTGTTAACTGCTTCATTTTTCATATATGTATATATTATAAAGTTTTGTTCTTTGAAAATTTATCATGGTTAAATCATTTAAAAAATGTATCATGATATAAATATCAAATATATTCATTATATATATTTATAATCATTCATGAAAGTAGTACATGAAAAATTAATCACATTACTTCGTGGAGGTGGTAGTCAGCACATACGCATGAGTGACATTATCATTTTATAATGAGTGGAAAGGAAAGAAGATAAATTATATATTATGATTATAAAATCTTAATTATATTATAAATATCATATATATTTATTATTTCCATCTTTATAACCATACAAGTAAAGTGGTGTCGTAAAATGGCGTACACCGCTACTTGGAGATGGTAGGTCGTCTGTACGCACGAGCGATGTTTTCATTTTTCATTTGATAGAAAGGTGGTGGAAAAAAATCAAGTAATCAAAATAAAATATTATTATGTTATATATACTCAAGAAAATATGTTATTATGGATACAATATACTTAGAGGAAGTAAAAAAATAAATAAACTTTGAAAGAGTTGGGTAAGATGATTATATCTTCTTTGAGATACCTCATTTTTCTTAAACATTAATCCTTATTATGATGGTATTAGGAGAATAAAAAAATCTCAATAATGAATGGATAGAATCTAGGAATATTTTTTGGGAAGTTAATGTATGATTTAAAGTGCTCAAAATTTGTGAATAATAGAGGATAATAGGCTCCCTTTTACAAGTGAGCGAAGGGAAACAAATGGAATTATTTGAATTATTTTAATAATATAAAGTAATTTTATTATGAAAGTGGACAAAACATTTCATATAATTAAATATTATATGGTTAAGGTCATAATAAAACTAACCATTTGGGCTTAAGAAATTATTTTGTGTTATCTTGAATCCTTATCCCTTTATTTTTAACCTTTTCAACCCATTTTACCCTTTACTGAGGTGATAAATATTTACCATGGTTACAATTCATTATGATCAAATATTAAGTTGGAATAATTGAATAATATTAATTATTATGATTCCAAATATGAAATTCATTTGACATGATTCAACTCCAACAATTTTAATAAAATACTTTTAGCATAAGCTCACAAAATGCAATGAAATTTGTTTATAAAGAATTGTAAATTTTAAGAATAAAAATGATTTTATAGAATAATAAAGTTAATTATTAATAAAAATATGATTAATAATATTTTTAAATCAAATAATATTTATTTTTATTTCAAACCAAACCAAAACTAAAAGTAACCTTATAAATACGTGATTAAAATAAAATAACTAAAAACAATTTGTTTACAAAAACTCAAATTTGATTTCTAAAATGTTAAGAATATATTTATCAGTTCAAAATTATATTTTTAGATGAATTATATTACTTATTTATTATATATTTTTACTATAAAAATTATTTCATAAAATTTCAATTTATTCTTATATCATTATAATGTAATGAAGGTGACAGTTTTGTAAAATCTGGATTTTCCACACTTCACCTAAAAAATTAATTATTTCATAAAAATATATAAAAGTCTTACTATGATAATTTTGACATGTTGGATTAAAAAATTAAATTCATTTATTAAAATTAAATTCATATAATCACATTCTTTAATAAAGATATGTTCATTATGTTATTATTTCTTTAAAAAGAAAATTTAACTTACTATAATTGAATCTATAGTTTTATATGGGGAGAAAGTCATATTTTTTCAAAGGAGTATAGTAGTACAAGTAGTTATTTAAGATTAGGTGTTGTGATAGTTGCATACATTTCCCTTTGTGGTATATCCTAGGGTATAAAAGATGTACTAAGACCTTTAATGGTAGTTTTGGTGGCCCGGGATGAAGAAGAGTATTGTAGAGTTCGTCTCTCGATACCTCACCTATCAGTAGGTAATAAATGAGCAACAGGTACCATAATGTAAGTAGGATGGAAAGACCATATATTTTTATGGTATTTTCATGAATTTTGAGAGGTCACAATTCCATCTAGGTTATTGTAGATAAACTCACTAAGTTATCCCATTTTCTCACTATTAGAGAGTAGAGTTTAGTGAAAATTTTGGAATTATTATGTGTAAAAAAAATCATATTTCTTCATGGTTTTCCCTAAATAATGTTCTAAAACCATAATTATCACTTCACATCTTGGTTTTTAAGAGGCCTATAGAATAATTTCATGACTCATTAACATATAAAAACAATATTCCGCCCTCAGAAAGATGGCATGACCAAGTGAACCATTCAAGTCATGGAGGACATGTTGCAGGATTTCTTGTTGGAATTTGTAAGAAGGTAGGTATAAAACCTACCTTAATAAAGTTCTCATATAATAAATATCACTCTACTATTATTATGAATCATTTCAATGACCATTATGGGAGACCTGTCATGTCACCACTATGCTGGTAAGATTTGGTAGAATCTACACTTATGGGCTTGGAGTTAGTTTGAAAATAATGGAGAATGTGAAGATAATACAAGTGATGATACAGAAATCACATATCTAATAAAAGTTCTATACAAATAGATGATAGAGTCCCCTGTAATTTAGTGAGGGATACTATATATTCTTGATGGACTCACCTCAATACTATTTATGGGGATTTAATCAGGGTGGAAAGAGACATCTGGGGTTCATTGGTCTATTTCAGATTCTATATAGGATCAGTAAGGTTTCATACCACCTAGATTTTCCTCTCTAGTTGATCCTAGTTCATCACTTATTCCATGTTTCACAGATGAGGAAGTACGTACATGATATGTCACGCATTATTGACCAAGAAAATCTAGACATTGAAAATAGATCCACCTTTTCAAAGTACTTGGTGCAAATATAAGACTGAAAAGTGAAAATCCTTTATGGTTTAATGACTACCATTTTGTGCATTCTCTAGTAGCATAGGAATATTCAAGAGATCTCATGGGAGGGGTAGAAATTTATTTAGGCTTATTACCATCACTTGATTGAGTAGTTCTTGCTTTTTTGAATTGAAAATCCTTCAATGTGGGGAGATCATAATGGATCCTATTTTTTATTAGACCATTGGACTATTTTAAATAATATTATAGAGATATTTATAGATAAGCTAAAATATTTTAGGCATCATAAATCCCCAATGTTGGTATGTCAAAAAATTGAATATATTAAAACACACATGCACAAAATCTCAAAATAATGGATTATATTCCAAATGAAGTCTCATATGGGAAAACTGAGATTGACATTGAATCAAGGACATGTTTTTCCCATATTCATGTCATAAGGATTATTCACATAATATGTAGGGTTAAGGTATTTTCATAAGATAATGTTAGAAGAAATAAATTAATTAAATTAATGAATTAATTTATTCATTTAATTAAATTCCTAAACCTAAAAATCCATTTATAATCCCTCACGTGTGACTCCTCTGGTTTTAGATACAAAAACTAGAGGGATTATTTAGAGGAGATATATAATGGTGAACATTGGTGGTGAGCTTGGAATAAGGGATCGATCATGAACACATCAGAATCCAAACACATATTCTATGGTGATAGTATGATCTTTATTCTTTATCAATGATCGATTCTATTTCAAGGTAGGGATTTTTTATTGTTATAATTTCTCTTGTCTTCGTGATTTTTATATGAACATGTGTTTATCACTAGTATAAAAACCTATGTCGTTATGGGGTGTAAATTTTTGAGGAATTTTGATATTTTAATCTAGTGGGTGGATCATTTGTAGAATGCAGTTTCGAACCAAGATGATTCAAGTTTAAACATATTAAAGAGATTTGTCTGGCATGAATAGAAACACATATAGTGACTCAGATCATAGAAGAAGGTTGGGTTCCTTGCTGGGATAGTCATACTGTAGCAGTAGCACTATCTCATAGGTATCTCCCATTGGATATCTAGTTGGGGGACAGAAGCCCATACTACCTATTAATACTTTTAATCTAGTTAAAGATATTTCATTGGCTATTTGATGTGGTAGGAAGGGGCATACTTCTCAATAAGGATCACCAGCTAACAGGTAAGCTAGCATCGGGTGGATAGCATGTCCCGGCTGGCCAGTGGAGCCTAACTAGCTATCTGATGTGGTGTAATGGGTAGGGGTTAAGTGAGGGTCATTTTGGTCTTTTTACCACTAACCTCCCCCACTAGGTTTTTATCATTTTGGATTAGTTTTTGGCGTTTCATTTTTTCATGAATTCCTCTCCTTCACCATCCAATATCTCTCTTTGATCCAAGGTAGATCTAGACACAAATCATTGGATAATATGGGTGATATATTCTATTCTCCGTGAATATTAATCTCCTTATTCATTGTGTGGTGGAAAATAATTGTTTCATTCATCATAGATCATTATCTTGGTAAGTTTTTTCTCATAAAATCCCTTTTATATATTAATTATCTATGGATCCTCCTCTCTCTTATGACCCTGATCACTTCTTTATTGGGGGATAGATTCTAATCAAATAATTGGATGAAAATTCCTTCATATCATGATGGAATTGTTCAAGAATAGTGGATATTTGGATTTATAGGGATAAAAGATGCCATGCAATGATGAACACTGGTAGTTTATGGTAGAATCATTGAATTTATGTATCCTGATGATTAGTTATTTGGTTTTTTGTCAAGTAGAGTTAAATTATCCAATATAAGTTGTAATTAAATTGGTTCTTTTGCTCATCCTAGAATTAGGAGTACACCGAGAGTGGATGAACTCTGTTGGGTGAATTTGTGTAGAAGGTACATCACTTGTTTATTATTCTTCAAAATGTTACACTTTAATTATATTAAATTGGTTGTGTTTGTGTCATCGTGCGATATGTAATTTTCTTGAAATGAAATCAAAATCATGTTATGGACCTTCCATGGATGGTTGGTCTAAGTTCTCAATTGTATTTGGTAAGATAATAGGCATGTAAGCATTTCACCTTTAAATTTTAGTTTTTTTGTAAGAATATAATTAATTATAATTGAGTTATAACTAATTATTTGGAATTATTGGGTGTGAGATAGAATTTCATGTTGATTATTGGAGGCTTAATGGACTTGTAAAACTAATAAAAAGTTGTTGAGCTTTTCAGGGATGGGAGTTGTATTTATTTTAGGTAGTCCATTTTGTGTGAATGCCACCATAGTATTATGTATCACTTATTAGTGTGTGATATGAGGTTCAAAACCTTTTAATTGATTAATATATTCTATTAAAATGAGAGGAGTAGTTATATTTTCAGTTAGTTAACGAATTTCATGCCTTAACTAATAAGTTAATATGTATACTGAACTCACAAGGTGCTAAGGGGCATGTCAGAACCTTGTATGTTGTCTTGTTGCATGGCCACCAAAGGTTGAGTCTTGATCACATGTTCATGTGTATGTGTGTGCAGCCTTTGAGACCATGTCCATAGAAACCCTCACTTTTCATACATTAAAATTACATCCCATTTTCGAAATACTTAATACATTACACAAAGAGACAACCAAAGATCGTAATAGTCTAGTTCCTTTGGAAACATAGAAACGTAAACAATAGTACATAAGTGAGATACATTATCTCCCACTAGTTTCATCATGACTATCACCCTTCTTAGACACATAATACATAATACATAACTTCATAACTTGGGGAAAGGAGACATAAAAAGGGGTCAGATTAGATGCATAATAAAGATAAATAAAGAATATATTAACACATAAACATGATAAAATGGGTATGAGAATGTTATAACAACATTATAAGATCATACTTGCATAATAAATATCATAAACATGAATAATGACATAAATATTGGTAGTTTCTAAGACATTAATCATAAGGGAATCAAGAGAAAAATACATGAAAGCATAAAATAGGAATAAGACATGGAATTTTGAAAGACACATAACCATATAAAATTATTTCTATAGTTGTAAATGCATCTCTTACAAGACCATATTAGTAGTATTGTTTCACTCCTTATGCCATCTTGGTAGTCATGGTTCTCTACCATGACTATCTTAGTAATCAAGGTTCACTTCCAAGATAATCTTAGCAAACAAATTCCTTTACTGAACCATATCCACTCCCCATTCTAGTCATGTCTATCAAATGATATATAAATATTTACCCAATGCATTGGAGGGATATATAGGTCCAACTCATCTCATAATAAAATAATACATACATGTGCCACAGGATCATAAACAATCATATCACCACCCATAAAGTGAATTCGATGTCATAAACATTTAACCATATCATAACATGTGGAAAATAGATAGGTTTCATAATCATTTCATAAAATCATAACTCATGAAAGGAAGAAGGTTTTATAAGCATATAACCTATGAAAGAGAAATAGGTTTCATAGATATATAACCCATGAAAGAGAAATGGGTTTCATAATATCATTTCATAAAAACATAAAAAATTTGGAGAAATAATATTAATATCATCTTAGAAGGAAAATAATTTGGAAATATAATTTAAAACCACTTATTGAGGATAATATTTTTTCTTCTTTGAAAATTATTTTTAAAACATAAATCTTTTTGGAAACCTTTTTCTTTGAAAACATATTAAGTAAGCTTGAAAACATGTTGAAAAACTTTTTCTTTGAAAATAGATTTGAAAATGTATAGAACATTTTTTAAGTCGATTTTCATTGAAAATTAACTCTAAAGATCATTTTCAAACCAATTTTCAAAAAACATTTTTTGAAAACATGGCTTTTGAAATAAATAGGTTTTCGACATAAAAGAGGAATGAGATCTAATTTTCATGAAAACATTTTATTAATTATATTAAGTACTGAAGAGTGGAAAAATAGTACCAATACAAGAAAATATCATGAATGAAAATAGGATAATAAAATTCCTTAGAGTTCTTTAGATATGTATCATAATTTTTCATTAATGGAAGCATAATCATAAATAATCTTAATAAACGATGAGATTGTTTCAATAGACTCTGACCAATGGACACTTTGTATCATACTCCACAAGTAAGAAAATGAAATTTCCTAAAGATTAAAATATCATGAAAAGAATTAAATTCATGATATAACAATTAATATGGTAGTATATACACCTCATAAAAGAATATAGGTTCATAACAAAACATGTGTCTCAATGAAGGCAAATTGAGACAAAATTACATTACCGATTTGGTGTGTTTTGAACCATAAAGCACATGAATCAAAGATCAAAAACTATATTTTTAAATACCCATAAATTTAAGTATAATAATAATAGAATAAATTCATGGGAATTATATACACCACACAAAATAAATTAGTGGTGAATAAGGCATAAGTCTCACCGAAATAAAAGTGAGATGAGAAAACCCTAATTTTATGTATTGACTCTCATTGTACTAATTCAAACCTCATTTATAATAAGTATAAGTTTATTATAAATATATAATAGAACCATATGTTTTTATATAATACCATATATTATTAACTTATGGCTTTTTAATACCCATTTATTAAAAACTCCATGCTAAAGTTACGTTTCAGGTGATAACCACCTTTTTTCGTACATGTATTGACTTGTTACTCATGGTCCTCTTACTTAGATCATGATTTCCTTATTTAAAAAAATTAAAACATGATATAAATATCATATATATTCATTATAAATGTATTTTTAATAATCTATAAAATATATAAATATTAAATAAAATACACTATTCATGGATACGGTTGGCCGAACGTACGCATGAATGTTGTTTTCGTTTTCTTATCGTATTGAAAGAAAAAAAGTAAATGACATGTATTTATATATATATATAATATTATTTCATTAAAATTATTATGTCATATATATTATATAATGTTTATAAACTTATCCTTAAAAATTTCCAATTAGAGTGTGAACAAATCACATCGCTAAGAGGAGGTGGTAATCCACACATCCGCAAATGAAGTTATTATATTTAAAAAATGGAAAGCATGATGGTATGTATTATATAACAACTATAGAAGCAAAAAAATCATATATATCATATATATCGTAAATAAATATATTTTATATCATAATTCCCAACCATGATAGGTGGTAAAGGAAAAAATGAACAATGTCATTTCATGAGGCGGTAGTTCTCCGTACACAAGAACGATAAGTTTGTTACCCATTAGAAAGAAGTGTGTGTAACTATAGGTAGAAATATTAGAATAAAAAAATATAATTATAGTGATAATAATGAAGTAATTATATAATCATGGAATAAGAATAATTTAGGTGGTGGATAAAGAAAATTTAACAAAGGATTTTGAGGAAGTTTGTTACCTCTTCTTTGGGAAACTCTTTTTAGTTTTCAACAAATGGATTCCTTGGTTAGATTTATGACAAAAGGAAGGATTATAGGATGAATTTAAGGAAATTTTGATGATATTTGGGTAGATTTTTTATGATCCAAAAGGCATTATTGGTGTCAATAGTGGGAGGGGTGGGTGCCTTTCTATAGTGGAGGAGGAGTGACATTCTTATAAATTTTTTAAAAGGGAATTCCACCCACGTTTTTTCCTTGAAAAGTGACTCCATTAATAGTGAAAAATATATATAATATATTTTAGGGTCTAAATATGAACATAAAAATGATTTAGGAAAAGTTTTATGTTATTTTGGGCCTTAAGTTTAAGGTTTAGTATTTTGTTAAGCTAATTTTTCTCTTAACCGTTGTAATTAATTTTAATCACTTTCACTAATATTTTAGGTCAAAAAACTAAGTTTACCTTGTAATAACTTATAAATTATTCTAATTACAAATATGGAATCCATTTTTTTAAATTAAAATCACAAAATTTGGAGAAATTAATTTAAATTTAATCTCTTAGACGTGTCGTGACAGTGGGTTTTGTTACAGAAAATGTTTAAAAGTTTGATGTGATTTTATATCCAACATCGAGGTAAAAATGACTATAATATCCTAAATTGTATTATTTTATGCATATATTATCTAATTAAACTTTAAAACTAAATTAAATATAATTTAACTATATAAATAATTTAGATGAAAAGGTATTTTTGAATTAAAATTCAGTATTTGTCACTATTCATCAAAAAATGAAGTTTTTCAGAAAAATCCCAAAAATTAACCCCGAGATAATTTTTAAATTATGAATTAAAAATGAATTTTATTTTATAAAATTAAATTTCTAAAAGTTTATAAAATTAATTTTATTTATATAAAACCATTATAAATAATATTTAAAAAGTAGTTATCACTATTTATATTACTAACGTTAACAGCTCGATTATAACTATCTTGTTTAAGTAATTGTAACAATAAAATGATGTTTTATAGAAACTTAGTTTTTCATTCAAAGAAAAACATCAAATAAAATTAATTTGTTTGAAAAAAAAGTTTATAAAAAACTCAGGGTGTTACATTCTACCAACCTTAAAATGAATTTCACCCTCGAAATTCTTCATTATGATATAAAAAAACAGGATAATTCTACCTAATCATGTCCACAAGTTCCCAAATTTCTTCCTTTAACATGTTATTTCTCCAAAAAAAACTTTTATTAGGTGAGTTCTCTTGTTTTTTAGAACTTTCTCTATATGATCCAAAATTTCAATTGGTTATTCCTCGTAAGAAAGATCTTCCTCCATCATTATGACTTTAGAGTTCAGTACATGTGAAGGGTTAGGTATGTACATACTCAAGAGAGATACATGGAAAATATAATCAACTTGAGAGGTAATTGGAGGAAGTTCCAAGTGACAGGATACCATTCTGATATGATCAAGAATCTCAAAAGGACTGATATACCTTGGGCTTAGTTTCCCTTTCTTCTCAAACCTCATAACCTTCTTCCATAGAGAAATTTATAGAAACACCTTTTCACCAACTTCAAATTCTAAGTCACATTGATGGTTATCAGCATAAATTTTTTCTTTACTTTGAGATTCCTTTATATGCTACTAAATATCTCCAACCTTCTCTACCATTTCTTCATCTATCTCAGCTCCCAATATCTTTCTTTCTATAAATTCAAACCAACATGTTGGATCTCTACATTTCTTCCCAAATAGGTCCTCATAAAAAGCCATCTGAATACTTTATTTAAATTTATTGTTGTAAGAAAACTTAATTAGAGTAATTTCTTGATCCCAACCACCTTTCAAATCAAAAGAAAAAGTTCTCAAAATATCCTCTAGGGATTGAATTGTTCTTTCAAACTGACCATCTATATGAGGATGATAAGTAGTTCTGAAACTCAATTATGTATCAAGTGCTTGATAATAATTTTCCATAATATTGAGGTAAACCTCATATCCATTTTAGATGCAATAGAGTGTGGTAATCCATGAATCCTTACAACTTCCTTACTATATATCCTAACAGGATGATCCAGAGAGAAGTATTCTCTGATAGAAATAAAGTGTGTTGACTTAGTAAGACAATCGACTACCACCCATAGAGAATTAAACCATTTAGATGTTTTTGGGATTCCATTGAAAAATTCCACGGTGATGTTCTCCCATTTCCATTTTGGTGTGGGAAATAGAGTCAACATCCCTTTATACTTTTGTCTTTCTTCCCTAACTTGATGGAATACCAAGCACCGAGATACATACTCTATGATATCACTCTCCATTCCATCCAACCAAAAGTATTCTATCAATTCTATATGAATATAGAATGAATAACTATTATATTATTCTAATAGATCCTTCTTCAAATCCAGTGTAGAAGGAACAAAAACATGGTTTCTGAATTATATCATTTTATCTAGATCAAGGTTAAACTCTGGAACATTTCAAACCTTCCTTTTCATCTCTACATCTTCCTTTTTCACCTCTTTAATATTTACATTTATATAGGTTTGAACATTCAATAGAGAAAGATAATAATGTTCCCCTTTATTCAAGATTTCTAGATCCATCCTTTTCAAATCCAGAAATATTGGATCTTTTGTGATCCTCATCAT
This sequence comes from Viscum album, assembly GCA_963277665.1. NCBI lineage: Eukaryota > Viridiplantae > Streptophyta > Magnoliopsida > Santalales > Viscaceae > Viscum > Viscum album. The sequence goes on along the minus strand of OY728161.1, from coordinate 1,210,347,254 downwards.
GGATATCTATCATGATTCTTTCAACTCAACACATCGGTCACCTTGTCTTCTTTACCAGGGTGGTAATGTATTGACCAATCATAATATTTTATCAGCTCTAACCATACTCTCTAAGGCATGATCAACTCCTTCTGTGTTAATATATATTTAAAACTTTTATTATCAGTATATATATCACACTTTTCTCCAAAAAGATAATGTCTATCTATCTTTAATTCAAAAATTACCACTGCTAACTCCAAATCATGAGTTGGGTAATTTTTCTCATGAATCTTAAATTGTCATAAGTAATAGGCTATAACCATTTTATTATGAAAAATAACACATCCCAATACCTTATTGGATGAATCGCTATAGATTAAAAACCCTTATCCACTATAAGGTAATGTAAGCATTGGTATGCTGACTAACCTTCTCTTCAGTTCCTTTAAATTTTCCTCACATTCATCTGTCCTGAGGAACTTGACACCCTTTTGAGTTAACTTGGTTAGAGTACTGGATAGTTTTTATAAATTCTTCACAAACAATTTATAATATCTATATAAACCAAAAAACTGCAGATCTTAGTCACTATGGTTGGTCTAGTCCAACATTCAATATCCTCCATCTTTGATAGATCTACTACAATACCCTCTCTTTAGATTATATGAACCAAAAATAAAACCTTTTTCATAAAAAATTTACACTTCATAAATTTCTCATATATATTTATCCTTACATGAGTTATTTAGTACAATTATGAAGTGTTCTTCATTCACTTCCTTGGCCTTTGAATATATAAGAATATCATCTAAAAATACTACCATAAACTGATCGAGGTAATCTCTAAAGTCTATATTAATCAAATCCATGAAGATAGTAGAGGAATTAGTAACACCAAAAGGCATAAATATATATTCATAATGTAAATACCTTGTATGAAATTCTGTATTGGTTATATCCTCCTTATTGACCCTCAATTGATAATATCCTGAATGATGTTCAATCTTGGAAAAGTATTGAGCTCTGCGTAGTTGATCAAACAAATCATCAATACAAGGAAGAGGATACTTATTCTTGATTGTGATATTGTTCAACTCCCAATAACCAATACAGGGTCACATTGATACATCTTTTTGTTCAGGAAAAGAATAGGTGACCCCAAGGTCACACACTTGGACACATGAATCCCTTATCAAGGTTTTTTTGGAGTTTATTCTTCAATTCCTATGACTCAATTGGGTACATTATATAGGGAGTCTTTGAAAATGGTGTGTAACTAGGTATGAGATCTATCAAGAACCCAGCTTCATGTTTTGGTGGAAGGTGTTGAAATAGTGGGTGCCCTAGACCCAACTATGCAGTACTTTTGATTACCATATCATGTGAACAATTAGTTATACATGATGTCATCTTACCATTACAGCTTAGACTTTTATGAATCCACTATTATAATGGTAATTTCCAAAGATTAATTTTTGTGTTGAGAGGTTATAGCAGGTCCCATGCTATAATGAGAACCTCAAGATATTATGACAATAATCTTAAATAAATGTTCTATAGTCTAGATACATCTTTCTAACTAGACACAGTAGATGTCTGACTATCAAGTGTGGGGGGATCATAAGCATTGAGACTTCTTCTCATGAAGTTCGTACTTGGTGATCTCAAGTAGTGAGATCATGAGGATAGACCCACCAATAGGAACACCACATGTTTTGGGTGTCATTGGTCATTCCTATCTATGGACATGTGTATTGGTCTCCTGACTTGAGACCATTATCAATGTATATCATTTGATTACGTACTTTGATGCGAGATAAAAACCATGGAAATGATGTCATGGTGAGGTAGTTTGTGTTGGGTGTGTCGTTGGTGGTATGACATTGGTTGAATGGTCAATAAAGGATTTGTCGCTTCCAAGTTTAGGAAGTTGTATATCTCAGGTCTAGTTCATCAGGATGGTGTTGCCTTCATAAGTGTTTGTCCAAAGCAGTAGAAAGGAAAATCCATCTGGATAGATCAACAAATTATAAAGCTAGATAAGGATGTTGACACAAGAGTGTGTCCTACTTTATGATATATTTAATGACAAAGAGATTATAGAACACAGTGAGTGTGCATAGGATGGTAATCGTTGCTATGACTATCTTTATCTCTTTAGGGACCATGATGGGTTGCTGGACACCACTCTTGGTCTGTAGATTTTATTCACTGCTGTCGAGGTAAGGTCTTAGAGGGTCACACACAATAGCATATTCAAGAATCCACCCTATTCAGTCGCATAGGTATATGGACATAGTGGGACCCACCACAGGGTCCGAGTGTTGTCCAAGTTATTGATCACCAATGAATTAAATAAATTCATTATTATTCATGTTATGAATAATTGGGATTGAATTTATTTAATGTATTTACAAGTTTAATAAACAGAAGAAAAATATTAATCGAACGAATATTATTTTAATATTCAAGGTTTGTTTAATATTAAGCAGGACAACAAGTCGTGTTAAAATGATCAGGTTTTATCACGTAATATATATTTTATATATTACAAGTATGTGATAAAATAATAAATAATATTGGCACAGTTTAGTTTGTCAAAATTATTTATTAGTGGACATTGAAATAAACGGGGGTCGGGGAACCCAACCGGGTATTTTGAAATTCCACTATAAATAATAGAGTAGGATCTCTCCCTTGGTGTGAAAATCACTTTTCACTCATCTCATGGAGTGAAATCCAGAGCCTCTCTCTCCTCCCGCTCTCTAGAGAGAGAAGCTCTCGATCCAAGAAGCTCGTATCGAGATCTCTCTCATGCATCGAAGGTGTCTCAATGTGGGGATCTTTGGGACATCAAAAACATCACCGGATCGCTGTCCTAGCACCCGGAATTTGACAATCGACGTTTCAGTAGATTTTTGGAGCACATGTGGATGATCTAGAGGGGTCCTTCTTTGGATCCTTCAAGCAACGATCTCCATCGACTAGTTACAGTCGACCGTGGCTTCAGATATCAAATGGGTACGTTTCCATTTTAATTTTGTGCTATTTACACTTTATGTGAGATCCTTGGGCCTTACCGGGGCTCGGATCATTGGCGACGACAAGTATCGTCGTCCGGTCGATGAATTTTTTTTAAAATCCCCAACCCATCGGCTTCCGCTGCAAGCCCCAGAACCTAACAGTGGTATCAGAGAGATCGCGTAGATTTTATGATCCAAATAAAATTAAATTTCATAAAATTAAGTAGAGGGTTCAAAAATGTTCTCATCGGTTCAAACTGCGTGTCGATCTGATCTCAAACGGCCAAGTTATGGACAGTTTAATTTTTCAGATTGGATTGAATATGTGGTTTGATCTCAGGTTCTAATTTTTTATTTCATCTTACTGAACCAATTAAGTCTCAATAGGTTCATCCAAAATAAATTTAATTGTGAAAATTATAAATTTTATAATTTAGTAATTTTCATATTAATTTTATTATTTTAATAATATTTATATTATTATTATAAAAATATAATTATAATAACTTTATTATTATTAAATTGAAAGGTTATTATTAACCTTTGGAAAATGTTAGAGGGGAGAGGACTTGACTCCAAATGAGTCTTTTAAAAAAAAGGTGTCGAATTTTTTTAAATGGGAAGGAAATTTAAAAATAATAATAAAAGGGGGTGGAGGTTCAAGCAAGCAAAGAAAAAAAGGGAGGAACAGGGGTCTGCACGAACCCCCTGCTTGGTGTTCCCCGCACGACGTAGCTCTAGACCCAGCGGGCCACCTCCGCACGATACGCCAGCCGGCCGCCACCGACCTCCATCGACCAGTCGGCCACTACCGACCTCCAGGCGCCATAGCGACCTGCGCCGAAGCCCCCCCTGGCCGGTACCCTACTTGTCTCGGCCTCGTCTGTGCATCTCGTTGCACCGCAACATGTGACCTGTGGACTTTGGGTTCCTCCCCTTCGCACACAGCTAGCCACACCAGAGCCCTACATCCGTGTGCCACCTCCTCCTGCTCGCCTTCGGTTTTGCCGTGCACAGGCCTCCAGCAGCACCTTCCCTGCATGCAGGTCGCCTCCCCGCCCTGCACAGCTACACCGCACGGCCACCATGGTTCTCGGTCGTCCTCGCCTGTACCAGCCAACCCACGGACCCCTTCGACTTCTTCAGTATGCTACGACCCAGGACATTGTCTTTTTCCTCACACCACCCCACGGCGTTGCACTAAACTATTCGCGCCCAGCCGCCGAATCCCTGTAGTGCTTGCCCGCCGCCCAAGCCTGTCACCGGACAGCATGGCTCCGGCCCCCCGCTAGAGCAGCAGCACCCACCTCATGCGTGCTGGCACCCCGCGTTGTGCCTCCTAGTCGTCGCGTTTCTTCAGCCTCGTCGCTAGTATCAACTCAACAACCGGTCTCCCCCTTAGCGCGACCCTATGAAACCATGGCCCGGTTCCAGAAATGAGAAACGTAAATCACCCAAAACACACAGTCAAGGCCTCACGTAGGTCTGCCTAATCCAGAATGGGTTTAGAAAGACCCCTGACCCAAAAAACCAAGAACATGTTTGGCCCGACTCGTTACGGGTGTACGTGGGTCTGGCACAACCCGCAATGGGCCATACCAGGTGTTTTGGGATTGAAGTTAATTTCAATTAATATAATTAATTAATTTAATTAAAGAATAAAAATTAAATTAATTAATATATTAATTTTCATTGAAAATAAATAAATTTTAATACCTAGATAAAATTAATTCAATATAATTATTAAATTGAATTAAGTTAAATTAATTTAATTTAGGCATTAATATTAAATTAATTAGTGGACTGATGATTAATTAATTTATTTGAATTTATAAATTCATTTAATTTAATTAAATAAACCCTAGTGATTATTTAATGCATTCAATGTTATCGCGCTTTATTTTACCTACCTACTGGTCTTGAGCATCGACCCATGTATGTTGCTTTTATTTAATTAATTATTTTATCTGTGTGTGATGATTGTAATTAATTAGATGGTCTGCACATTGTCTTTATTTTTTGTTAAAATATATAAGGGCATGTGCGCCAAATTTTTTACATGATGTATATTTATCTCACTAGTTCACTTCGCCTGCGCGCGAGTATTATTGTACTTCAGACGAAGATGGTAAGCGACGTGGACCCCACCAAGATGAGGTGGTGGACGATGGGGCAAGACGGCATGTGGATTCCACTAAGACGAGGTGGTACTTCTAGATGTGACGTGGACCCCACCAAGATGAGGCGATACTTCAAAGAAACGAACATACAAGACAGAGGGAAAGCTGCATCATGAGTCAAGCTTCAACTCAGGTACAATGCTTTTAGGTCGTTTAGATGCTCAAGACCAGTCAGGTAGTAGTTTAACCTTTATGCATTTATTTATTATTTTATTCACTTTAGAACAGAGGGAAAATACATAAAATAATAGATAATAAACTGCATAAAGAAGCGGCATATGGTTTTCTATTAAAGTTCAGTTGTGAGAACGACAACATAGTTGAACAAGTTTAATAGAAATAGATTACATTCGTCGAGAGAAAAACCAATAAAACCCTCAAAGAAAACATTAAGTCACAACAGCCTTCCATCATTCATGTTTGAACAAAACCGAGTGTTCGAGGGGTCGGTCATGCCATAGCTGAGGGTTCCTCTTACTATTGGGGAGTTCTTATTAGAGTGGTGGGTCGACTTAAATAAAATTGTAGTAAATAAATAACCATAGCTAGATTTTTGTAATTTTATAGGCAAGCATTGAGTAAATCAATAAATGATTTTTAAATCTGGGACTTCACTTAACAAATCAAGGAACTGTGAGTTAATGCGGTTTGCCAGCCAAAATCCTACCTTGGACCCTCTGAGTAGTGGCATAGCCATAGCTTTTACACTATGAGGGAGGTTTTGGGATCCTTTCCACTAGTACACGGGGTTCTTAGAATTCGAAAAACTAGTGGGAGACATTTAATGATTAAATAATCAGTAATGTCACATTTGGTAATCAATATTAAAACTATGATCTGTTAAAGTCTATTTGTAAGAAAATGTCAAGTAATACCATAATAAAAACTGTGATAAATATTGGACATAGTTAATGTTCAAACAAGCATGAAATTTCAATTGTAGTATAGGAGATTTCCCACATTACGACTATAATGGAAATTCAAGGTGCTTGTGTCCCAACCTATTAAGCCACCTCAGGAAGTGAGGGTGTAAAACTGCTTACAGGAGACTCATGAATCAAGAATTTGATGGATCTTTCATAATTCTATCATCAACATCTGATGTTAGTTGTGGTCTCTACGTCATGACATGGATGATGTTACATGAATTCTCATATCCAAGAAGTTTCCAAGGAGAAATTGAAGTAAGATTTGAATGTGATGGTTGCACTCAATTTGTGTAAAGTGAAAGATAGTTCACAATCTTTCATGTCATCTCATTCTTCTACCTTTTACACCCAATTACTCTAGTTTTTTTTAAGGATACAAATGAACGGTATAGAGTAAGTGCTTCATTACCTTTAAGGTAACATTCGCCAAGTAATAAGAATATTAAAGAAAGTACCATCTTTCATTCTTATGGAAAATATATTGAAAGACAAGGTGAAAATGCCTATGGTAAGTTACGCCAAAGGCACCTTTGTCATGTCCTTCAAAAAAATTGTTTGTTACTTAAAAGGAGGTTATTTTCATCACATATTAGAAATAAATTTATGGAAGTTTAAAAACTAAAATATTATAAGCAAGTACCCACTTCTCATTTAGTTAATATTCATCAAATAAAAGTATTGTTTCTCACATATATCTTGGATATTAAATAAAATATGCTTTTCATATATATGTATTTAAATATAGTAACCAAGTGAGTAGAGAAACATTACTATAAGTAAAGTGAATTCTCCAAGCAGCTGAGAAAGGGTGATTCTTAAGTCAGCAGTGAGAAACACATAACTTCTAATTGCCAAGTGATTGATTCAAATTGAAAAGGTTGTGGAGTATAACCAAAATATTTATCCCACCATCCCTTTATGGACATAATGAGACATTATTCTATGTTTTTCAATTAATGTTGTTTTTTCTGTAATATACTCAACAAATAGTTCATACATACTTGAATCAAAGGCAATACATGATGAATATAAAATTTAATACCTCCCTAGTTGTGGCAATATGATTCTTTGTCAAGTAAAATTAAAAATGGAGGTCAAGAAAATACCCAGTAAGGTATTTAGACTTATCATAGCTAAACACCTTTGGTATTATTGGCATCCTTATTTTGGACAAAAAAAACTTTCGAAATAAATGTATGCCACAAGGATTTCAGGATTAGTTCAACAAGAGAGTGTTAACTATTACAAAGGAAAGCAATAGGTAAAGATACTTCATAATATTATTTTAAATCATTAAGGAATAGTGAAGTATATGTTTGGTAAGAAGATATGAGTTGCTTCGGATCGGCATACCAAATAATATCTTGACCAAAAAATCATCGATCATGATAATGTAGTGTGGAGTAATTCCTAAATGCATGTTACCTTATCTACAGCACTATATTGATGTTCATAAGGAGGATCGATGATAATGTCTTACATGTTTACATTGATCAACAAAATATAGCATGGAGCAATTCCAAAACGCACATTTTATACATCAAAGTAATGATGTAAGTAGTATCAATGTTACAACCTACAGTAACTTCCAATATATTTCATGACGTACTTTTCAAATAATGGCATAAACCCATAACCAATATGCCAACTAAAATGAAAAATTGATATCATATGATTCATAGTATGATAAAAAACCATTATGTCATAGATCATGTGTTAGGATGCAAAGAGTTTGTTTAAAACAAACATGCATCAATTTGAACACATGGTGCATCTAAGTAATTATCCTAACAGTTGCTTAGGATATTACATAAATCCCTAAGATAGAAAATATGTAGTCAATCATTGGACTAAATTTCTATAAAAGTGTGCACATCTCTATTATAGACAGTGGGTGATGAATTGACATGGACTTAGTCAATGCTCGAGATGCACAAATGGTTGTCATAGGGAACGAGTTCCACAAGTACATGTGGAATAGGTATGTTCTAGTGACACATACTGCGTAGGAAGAATGAAACCATGGTGATGGTTTTATATTCACCGCGGCCCGTGATATATTATTCATAAAGAATAATAAATCCTACAAGTAAGTAATATATGATAATAAGATAATATTGAAAAGATAATTTAAAATTGGATTCCATGTATCAAATTGAAAAGGGGCTTATAAATTGAATATTACAGTGGGTATTTAAATGAGAAGATACATAGATGGAACAATCATGGAACCAATAAGGCTCGATTGGTTATACCAAGTCAGTACGCCTAAATCTATTATAATTTTACATGTCATAGCTAACTTATAAGATCATTCTATTGGTCATTGGATGTCTAGATCATCTTTTGTGGAAGGTGTCTATACGATGCAAATAGAAAGAGATGATGACATCATATGATGCCAATAAGGGTTGAAAATTAATGAAATCCAATTCCACATTAAAGTAAGCAACAATATCTTAGAGCATTCATTATAAATAAATATTTTCCTTGTGTCTACCAAAGGTTAGTGGGAGAACCAATGTTTTCTAAGTGAAATATGTTTGGAAACATATGGAAAACAAATATTGATCTTACAGTTAGATAAGATTATAATAAAATAAATTCTTCAATGATTGACTTAAAGTAGAAACCTAAGTTCTAGGGGACAGGATCTACTGAGGTAGATCCATAGGTGGGTTGGTCCTAGTCAATCTCATACATATAGTGACATTGTATTGAAAAATACAAGTTGGAACAATTCAAGAGATGAATTGTGGCCTACATCACATGGCTTAATCTCTTTAAGTTAACATGTTCAGAACATGGGAAGAGATTAAAGTTGTGATTTGAGTACAATACTCTTCAGCGATGGATCAATCACATACACCATATTATGTACAATAATTGATATTTCCAGGATATACTTTATTGTAGGCAGATATCAATTATTTCTAGGAGCACTGCAAGTGATGCAGTCAAAACTATCATATTGTACTTCGGCAAGTATAAATGATTTGTACCAAGTATAAGGAGAAGAAGGTATACTAGTTTTTGTGGGACAAAAACTAGTAATCCTTAGATCAAGTTGATCTAGTATCACAGTTAGGCAAAGGTGATGAGTGAGTCAAGCACATAAAAGATATTGGTAGCCATACCTATAAATACTGAGTACATTGCAGCTTCTAAGGCAGCTAAGAAGAAGTTATCAATCACAACGATTTGTTCCAATTCTTGGATTATAACCTAGTGATAAAAGTATTATCATAATGTAAATTATGATATTCTTAATTGACAAGTTGTCAAGTTTTGAAAATGGAAAAAACTGAGGTTGTATGTAGCAGATATGCCACGTGGCAAAAACGTGGTAGGCCCAGCAGTTAAATCTGTTACACAACAGAAGCATGATATTTATCATGTGAGTAGCTAACAAGTTTAGTTAAGTTGGATCTAATGTAATTAGGAGTGTTGAAATAGTAGGTACCATAGACACAACTATGCAGTACTTTTCATTACCATATTATGTGTACAATTAGTTATACATGATGTCATCTTACCATTATATTGTAGACTTTTTTACGACCACTATTATAATGGTAATGTACAAAGATTAATTGTCATGTCGAGAGGTTATAGAAGATCCCAGGATATAATGAGAACCTCAAGATACTATGACATTAGTCTTAAATAAATGTTCTATAATCTAGATACATCTTACTGAACAGACACAGTATATGTCTGACTATCAGGTGTTGGGGGATCATAAGAATTGAGACTTATTCTCATGAAGTTTGCAATTGGTGATCTCTTGTAGTGAGATCATGAGGACGGAACCGCCATTAGGAACACCACATGTTTTGGGTGTCATTGGTCGTTCCTATCTACAAACATGTGTATTGGTCTTCGGACTTGATACCATTACCAATGTATATCATTTGATAACGTACTTTTATGCAAGACGAAAACCATGGCAATGATGTGGTGGTGAGTTAGTTTGTGTTTGGTGCCTCATTGGTGGTATGACATTGGTTGAATGGTCAAGAAAGTATTTGTCGTTTCCAAGATCATGAAGTTGTATATCTTAGGCCTAGTTTATTAGGATGGTGTTGCCTTCAAAATTCTTTGGCCAAATAAGTAGAAAGAAAAATCCATCAGGATAGATCAACAAATTATAAATCAAGATAAGGGTGATGACACAAGAGTGTGTCCTAATTTATGAGAAATTTAATAAAAAAGATATTATAGTACACATTCAGTGTTCGTAGGATGGTAGTTGTTGTTATGACTATCCTTATCTCTTTAGGTACTATGATGGGTTTCTAGACTTCGCTCTTGGTCTATGGATTTTATTCACTGCTATCGAGGTTAGGGCATAGAGGGTCACACACAAAAGCGTATTCAAGAATCCTCCCTATTCAGTTGAATAGGTATATGGACATACTAGGCCCTACCATGGGGTCTGAGTGTTGTCCAAGTTATCAATCACTGATGAATTACATAAATTTATTATTATTCAATTTATGAATAATTGGGATTGAATTTATTTAATGTATTTACAAGTATAATGAATACATGAAAAATATTAATCAAATGAATATTATTTTAATATTCAAGGTTCGTTTAATATTAAGTGACACAATGAGTCAAGTTAAAAGTCTAGGGTTTTATCACATAATATATATTTTATATATTACAAGTATGTGATAAAATAATAAATAATATTGGCACAGTTTAGTTCCTCAAAATTATTTATTAGTGGTCATTGAAATAAATGGGGGTTGGGGAACCCAACCGGGTATTTTTAAATTGCACTATAAATAAGAGAGGAGGCTCTCTCCCTTGGTGTGAAAATCACTATTCACTCATTTCATGGAGTCAAATTTAGAGAATATATCTCCTCCCACTCTCTATAGAGAGAAGCTCTCGATCCAAGAAGCTCGGATCAATATCTCTCTCATGCATCGAAGGCTTCTTGATGTGGTGATCATCAGGATGTCGAAAGTATCGTCAGATCGCTGCGCTAGCACCCAGAATTTGACGATCGACGTTCCAGTAGATTTTTGGAGTGTGTGTGGATGATCAAGAGGGATCCTTATTTAGATCTTCAAGTGATGATCACCATCGACTAGTTGCAGTCGACCACGACATTAGATCTAAAATGGGTATGTTTTCATTTTAATTTTGTGCTCTTTACAATTTATGCGAGATCCTCGGGCCTTACTGGGGCTCGGATTGTTGGCGACGACAAGTCACATCATCCCTCCAATGAAATTTTTTTAAAATTCCCGTTCCACCGGCTTCCTCTGTGGGCCTTGGTACCGAATAGAAGGATAGTAAACTCTTATGAAAATACATCCAAAAACTCCAAAACAATAAGAATATCATTGATGTTAATTTTATCCACAACCATTTGAGATAAAAATCCCTTCTAAATGGGAATTAAGACCCATTTAATAGATTTAATTTCTATAGGAAGTTTATACATATAATCACATTGATAGAAGATCGTAGGTTGGTTTAAAATGTAAAATTTAACTTTACTTCCTTGAAAATTGGTGTGGGTTTTATAAAGATAAATCTAATCCATACCTAAGATGAAATAAAATTCAACTAAAGGAAGAATGACAATTTTTGAAGGAAGCACGTTCCCGAAAACACCACAGAAAAGGAATCGTAGTCTTGAGATGCAATCATCATACCATTAGGTTTTTTCACTGACAATTCCACATCTAATAATTTGGGTGGAATAATAATACCCTTAGAAAATTATTTAGATATTAAAGAGTGGGAAGATCTAGAATCAAATAAGATATTAGTAGTTATAGTGTGGATAGTAAGTGTACCTTTCACCACATCAATATCACATCCCTCATCAGAGATAGTGATTGCATGTGATTTTCCCTTGTCCCTCGGTTTTAGTTGTTAGTGACACTGGTCATCATCACTAACCCTCAGTTTTTATCATTGGTTAGCATAATTCCTATTATCATTACACTTGTAGAACTAAAGTGGGGGGGTTCATTCTATGTAGTTTTTTCTCCATTCACATTGTTAGCAGACTTATTCCCATCACTCTGGAAATCAAATTCTCGATGACCTTCCTTTAAGTACTTAATACATTTATTATACCCCATAAGACAATTTCCTTCATACTCTTTCCACACTTAGAGCATAAAGGAAATATTTTCTTCTTCTCTTTATGGTTTTTTAAAATTCCATTAAACACCATCGTCCTTTTTTTCAAAATCATGAGATTGGTACATAACTCCAACAACCATTTAAAACTTTATTTAACAACACACAATCTCTTCATTGCTAATAAATTATCTTATTGCCAACACCCTTTTGATTCTTGTATTTAAGCCACTGAATAAATGGTCTACCTTAATTTTTGGTTGGATGATAATACCAAAATCATACCTCGAAAGTCTTGTGAAATTAGTCGCATAGGTACTAATGAATTCAACATAATTTTTATTTAACTCAAGTAAATCCTTTTCCAACTTTTTATGAAGAATCTAAGGAAAGTACTAATTTGAAAAAAAAGTTCTTGAACTTTTCCCAATCAATGGTTTTAATTTTCTCTTGTTTCCTTATATTCTTTATTAGAGTCCACTACTAATTTGTTTCGCCTTCTAACCAATAAATAGCCATAATAAATTTTTTATGTTCTAAACACTAGAGAATGTAGAATATCTTTTCAATGGTATTGATCCATTTTTTAGCAACAAGTGGATCATAATACCCACTTAACAAAGGTGGATGTTTCCTCATAAATGACTCAACATAATTTTATTCTCTCTTTTTCTCATTTGGAAGTTCATTATAATTCATGCTTGAGAAAGTTGTGTGAGTATAGAAATGAGGTTTTTAATTTTAGCTTCCATGGAATTTAGATGCTCAGGATAATGATCATTTCATTTCCTATCAAATTTTTTATTAACGTGGTTCCTTTGGGTTCAATCCAATTAATAAAACCAAAAATCATAGATTAAGAAATATTTATCCTAGTGAGAAACCACATAGTCATGAAAAAATACTTATAGGATGTAAAAATTATGACACCTACTTTAATATATGACACCTTAGTTTTATCCTAGGTTATTCATATCCAACTCATATTTAGATATTTCATGATGGTTCATAAAGAGTTTGTGAATTTCAAAATAATATCTTGTGGGAGTGTCAAACCAGGTGTGCAATAATGCTCGTTTTTATGTACTAGGTTTCACTTGAGTCAGGCCCGAAGCACATTTTTATAGTTGTTACCCCTAGGTACATTTCTATCATAGAAACATAAAATTTTAGTATCTAGACAGGTATTTATTTTTAATAAACCACTCGCTTTATCCTTTACCAAAAATCCAGGACATTTTTCTATACTTTTCATTATCCTTATACTTATCCTCAGACATGTCCTCAGGGTTCTCACTAAGGTTTTCTCATACAATTTTCTAAAGGTTAAATAGAATTTTTCTCTAATGCCAACTATGGAGATCCACTATTTTCATATATTAATATTACCTCACTTTGGTGTAATACTTAATACATTGCCCAAATATATTCCCAAAGACCATATTATCCTAGTGCCATTGGAAACATGGAAACATAAACACTAGTATATAAGTGAGCTACAATATCTCCCACTAGTATCCTCATGAATATCATGATTATTAGAAACATCATACATAATAAATATCTTCATAACCGGGGGAAAGGAAACATAAAAATGGGTGATCTCATATTCTTCATAAGGGTAAAAAAAAGAGATATGTAAGCATAAAAATGAGCATCAGGGTTTGAGAACATGATAATGACATTAAAATATCATACCTTGCATAAAAAAGATCATAAACATGAATCATGTAATAAATATTAGAACCTAATAAGACATGAATCAGAAGGAAAACAATATCATAATCCATGAAATCATAACATAGGAATAAGACATGGAATTGTGGAAAACACGTAAACATATAAAATGATTTCTATAGTAGTTAAGGAATCACTACTAGGACCATATTAGTAGTATGGGTTCACTCCCCGTACCATCCTAGTATTCATGTTTCACTCTCATGACCATATTAGTAGTCAAAATTCACTCCCAATACTATCTTAGTGGAAAAATTCCTTTACTGAACAGAGTTCACTGCCTGTTCTAGCAATGTTTATCTCATGAGATATAAATCTTTAACCAATGCATTGGAGGGAGATATAGGTATCACAAATCTCATAATGAAATCATACATACATGTTCTACAAGATCAAAAACAATCATATCATAACCCATGATATTAAATACGCGTCATAAACATGTAATCATATCATAACCTGTGGAAGAGATCTGGGTTTCAAAACCATTTCATCAAATAATAACCCATGAAAGGAAGTGGGTTCCATAATAATATAACCCATTAAATAAGAGCATGTTTCATAGACATATAACCCATAAAATAGAAACAGGATTCATAAACATAATTTCATATAAACATAAACCATTCATAAAAAGAATATGAATGGAACCTTTGGATCATTTTCCCTGAAAGGAAAGGGTAACACCAAAGGATACCATATTATATGGAAAATAATTTTTAAATATCCTCTAAAACAATTTCTTGATGAAAATATCTTTTCTTCTTGGAAAAATACTTTTTAAAACATAATTTTTTATTAAAACCTTTTTCTTGGAAACATATTAAGGAAACTTGAAAACATATTGAAAAAAAATTATTTGAAAATTGATTTTAAAAATTATAAAAAAAATGAAATAATTTTTCCTTGAAAATTACGTTTAAATATCATTTTAAAAACATTTTTTAAATTTTTTTTAAACATGTATTTTGAAATAAACATATTTCCGATCGAAAAGATAAATGAGATTAGATTTTATTAAAAACATTTTCTTAATTATATTAAGTACCAAAGAGTGTAAAAATGATAAAAATACGTGAATATATCATTAATGAACATAGGAAAAGAAACTTCATGATATTTCTTGAGATATGGATCATAATATTTCATCAATGGAAGCATAATCATAAATAATCTAAATAAATGATTAGATTATTTCAATAGACTCTTACCACTTGGTAACTTTGAATCATATTCCCCATGTAAGAAAATGAAATTACATGAAGAATAAAATATCACTAAAATAGTTATATTCATGATATAACATGAAAAATGGTAGTTTATACACCTCATAAAAGAATATAGGTGCATAAAAAAACATCTGTCACAATGAAGGCAAATTGAGACAAAAGTACTTTACCGATTTGGTAACTTTTGAACCATAAAACCCATGAAAGAAATATCATAAAATGTATATGTATATTCCCATAAATTTAATTATACAAATAATATAATAAATTTATGGATATTATATAGACCACATAGAATAATTGGGTGGTTAATAAGGCATAATTCTCACATAAATAAAAGTAAGACAAGAAAACTCTTACCTTGTGTCTTGACCCTCATTGTACTAGTTCAAACCTCGTATATAATAAGTATAAGTTTATTATAAATCTATAATATAATCATATTCATATATATAATATGATATATATTTTTTTATGACTTTACAATACTCGTTCTTTAATAACTCCATGTTAAAGTTGTGTTTTAGGTGATAACCGCCTTATTTTTCATACATGCTTTGACTTGTAATTCATGGTCCTCTTAATTAGATCATGATTTCCATATTTACAGAATTTAAAACATGATATAAATATAATATACAGTTATTATATAATAATTTATAATAATCTATAAAATATATAAATATTAAACAAAATACAACTTTCATGGAGATGATAGGACGTACGTACCCATAAACGGTGTTTCAGTTTTCTTATTGTATTGAAAGAAAGAAATTAAATGGAATGTATGTATATATATAATATTATTAATGTATAATTATTATTTAATATATATCATATATTTTTAATAAACTCATTCTTAATACATTTCATGTAGAGTGTGAAATAATCACATCGCTTTGAGGAGGCGGTAGTCCACAAGTCCACAAACAATGTTATCATATTTACAAAAAATGGAAAGCATGAAGGTATGTGTAATATAATAATTCAATAAGAATAAATACATATAATATATAATATATATCATATAAAAATATATAAATATATTTTCCATCATAATTCTCAACCATGATAGGTGGTAAAGGAAAAATGAAAAACATCATTTCGTGAGGCAGTAGTTCATCGTACACAAGGACAATAAATTCATTCCCATTATATGGAAGTGTCTGTAAGTGAAGGTATAAATCTTAAAATAAAAACATATAAGTATATTTATGATAATTATATTATTATATAATCATGAAATAATAATAATTTTGGTGGTGGAGAATGAAAATGAAACAAAGGAGATTGAGGAATAATTTCATCTTTTATTTGGGTAACTCCTTTTGGTTTGCACCAATGGGATTCCTTGGTTGGATTTATAAACAAGGAGAGGATTCTAGGATGAATTTAGGGATGTTGGTATGATATTTAGTTAAATTTTTTCATATCAAAATGGCTTTATAGGTGTGAATAATTTGAAGTTGTGAGTGCCTTTTTATAGTGGAGGAGTGGTATTCTTGTAAATTTTTGAAAGGGAATTCCACCCATGTTTTTCTCACAAAAAGTGGCTCCAATAATGGTCCAAAACCGAGATAATGGGTATTAGGGAATAAATTTCAACATCCAATGTATTTTTGAAAAGTGTATAGGTCATTTTGGGCCTTAAGATTAAGGTTTAGTCGTCTATTAAGATAATTTTTCTCTTCATCACTATAATTAATTTTAATCACTTTGACTAATATTTTTGGAAAAAAACTAATTTGAAATTATTAAAAATAAGAAATTATTATGATTCCAAATATTTAATACATTTTTCCAAATTAAAATTATATAATTGGAATATATTAATTTAAATTTAATCTCACAGACGTGTTGTGATTATGAGTTTCTTAGTGAAAATGTTTAAAAGTTTGAAGTCATTTTATATCCAATTTCAATGTGAAATTGGATATAATGAACTAAATTATATTATCTTATATATATTTAATATTATTAAAATTTTAAATAAAATTAAAATATAATTTAACTATATAAATAAATTATACAAAAAAACTGTTTTGAATAAAAATACAATATTAGTCACTATTCATCCAAAAATGAAGTTTTTCAGAAAAATACAACAAATTCACCCTAATATAATTTTGAAATTATTAATTAAAAAATTAATTTTATATTATAAAATTAAATTTCTAATAATTTCCAAAATTAATTTTATTATTTTTCATAGAAAGACATAAAAATTCATTCATTTGAAAAAATAGTACTTTCAAACATATAAAGACTTTGCCAAAAAAAATATATGTATTATAATATATATGCTTTATATATATATATAACCATTATAAATAATATTTAAAAATAAGTTATCTCTATTCATATTAATATGTTTAACAGGTAGGTTATAACTATCTCATTAAAGTGATTATAATAAAAAAACGATGTTTTGTAGAAACTCAGTGTTATGTGTAACACAAGACAAGTCGGTTTTGAATGTAGTGAAATCTTATCTTATTGTGTAATATAATGACAGAGAAAATTTATGTAGATTGAAATTAAATACATCAAATAAAATTAATTTATTTGAAAAAAATGGTTCATAAAAACATGGGGTGGTATAATGTTTGATGCTTTTATCACATGTGTGTGTGTGTGTCCTAAGAGACCATGTTTAACCTGGATCACATGTGCGAGAGTGTGTGTAACCCATGAAACCTATGTTTGATGCTCGATCATATAATTTCTATGTTTATCCTTGGTAAATATTCTCAATGTTTTCTCACATGTGATTTTTAATGGCTATGAATCTTTTTTATTATGTCATGATGTTTGATTATTCAACCTGTGTGTGTCTGTGTGTTTCATGTGTTGTTCCCATGTCTTCTATGGTTGAGTTTGAAGGTTAAGATATATATAATTCTCCCCTCAAAGGAATGTGTCATATATTGTTCAGTATTTACATAGGCTATCCCATACAATGGGATGTCTCAAATGTTTTTTACACTATTCCATAAAGGTTGAATGAATGAGGAGAAAAGTTATAGGTTGACCCATGTGGACTATCCCTACTGAGACGAATTTTTCAGATATTTGGTCAGCTTGTACATGAACTATCCCTTCTAGTGGTATGTGTAAAAAAAATTGACTATCCAATCATGATAAATATGTTTCAAATATGGCTAGTTCACTCTCCTTCCAACATGGAGCTAAAGCAGGTATGACCAACATTCATGGAGGCTTGTTAAGTGCACATTCATTTAACAAATGGGTGTTTATTTATTATGTTTTCATTAGTGATTATATATTATTCCTTTTTAGTTTGTATATTTCATGTTTAATTACTATTGATCTTATCACATTCATGTACACAAAATTTTATTGGTTTGGTATAGGAACATGTGGGTGGTACCCTACAAGTTATACTCACACCTTGTCTGGGTATCCATGGCACTTGGGTTCCCAATCAGCCCATGTTGAGGCCCAAGTTTCATAATTTAGTGGGATATCTTTCTATAAGTTATGAGACTTATATGAGATGTTTCCTAGAGTGGTAGAAAATACTATTTTAGATTTATTATTTTATATCATCTATTTAATTGGCCTAATAGGTCATAAATAATTTTTTCCAGTTGTGATTGTTGACAGTGTTGTTTCTTCACTCATACTTACTAATGGTATGTTATTGATTTTCATGTTACTCAGATTTCATACTATTTACATGTGTGGTTAGTTATATTTTATTTTTTACTTTGATTGATGGTATATTCACCCCATTATTCCACCTCTTACCCTTGTTTCTAGTTAGTATCCTCTGAATATGGGGATACATGCCTAAGGTCATGTGGAACTCTTGATAAAACTCAGTGATTCAAGTCAGGATGTTACAAAATCCTATCAAAGCATGATATCTTTTTTTACTATTTTGGGGGGTTTCTAAATAGGTGACATAGAAATTTTTTTGATCTTGTGATGAAACTTAGTATGGTACATCATAGACACCTTTCTCGAGGGAAGTCCATGTTATCAGGGCATGGGACTAATGTTCTTAGTTTGCATTGTTATGGATATGTGATTTTAACCTTGTATAATGCACATGGTTTTTGAGGATTGTGACATCGTATATATTTGAATCTTATCCATATTATAAATAGGTGTCTTATGTATCATATTCGAAACATAGGTTTCACATAACATATATGTTTCTTATGTGTGATTGTACTGATGATGGAGAACTCAAATGTTTAGTGTCAGAAACTTGTATTGTGTTTTCACATATGAGATCATTATGACATTCTACTTATATTTACCACTATACATATTTTCTTATGATAACATTTCATGTGATACTATGGTAAAGTGCACCTAGGTGTCGACAACAGTGATGAAAATGATGGAAATTATGACAGTGATGACAATGTGGTTCCTCTATGCACAAGCAGTGAAATGTGCCTTATTAGGTCATTATCAGGTGTTAGTGGTCTTATTAAACTAATTTTTATGGGTATCCATTAGATAATTCTAGTTAATTATGGTTCCAACTATATTCTACATGGGGTTATCCATATAGAAATCAGTGGTATTTTGTTTAACCAAACCAAGCATCTTGGTTTTTTATGTTGTTAGTATAGGGGTGAAGCTATCATGACATATCTATGAATATGTGCCTAGATGATGTTCCATGAGTTTTAACCCTCATTTATACTTATTTTTTTATATTTAATACCTTTTAGTATTATAAATATGACTATGGTTAGTATTGAGTCGGTGTCTCATGCTACATAAAGGTAACAAGAGTGAGAACTTTTCTTATGAAGGGATCATCAAGGTTAATGACTTGGGGGTATTTTTCATTGATAAAAGTACATTGTTAATGTGATTAACTTTTAAAAGTCTTAAGGTAAGGTATTATAATATTTATTATAGATCTTTAGTATGTATAACTTTGAGTTCTATTACTCATGATACATGGTTTTGTTTTGGAGAACTTGGATGCTTGGTGCATCGAGGGTAGGACCATGGATTGCTTAACCCATTGGTATGGAATAAAAATATTGTTGGATTTTGATTAAATACCCTAGGTGGTGTGAACTAAGATAATTATATTATGGTAGTATTATCAGTGGATTCACCTAACATCATGTGTCAGGTGGTGTGTTGTGAATCTTAGTACCATAGAGTTTCCTTTTGTAAAGAAGAGAATTAGGAGTGCCCTATTTTGGTGGAGCCAACACCTTTTGTTGTGGATATATAAAGATGAATGTGATCCCATTTGTAGGTCCATGAATTAGTGGAAAAATTACTCTATCTTTAGTAATGAGTTTTTTTTCATGCCTCTCTAGAAAAGCCTTAATGCATGGTCATTCATTTCCATGCATTATGTGTGGAGTTGGTTGAACTAGTGGAAATCGGGTGGTGAGTGGACTATTGAAAATGTTTAGGTTCTATTGATGAAGCTAAAATAGCTGGTGTTCATAGGTCACTATTTTTTTCGTTCATGGTCACCCTTGGGGTTAGAAACTAATTCATTTCACATGAATCTCATAGGGATTGGTAGCCTTGAGGTTGTTGTGAGAGGATATGCCTATGTGGTTAGAGATTCCATCGACAATGGATCAAGTTACCATTGTTTGGTCAACCTGTGTTTCTCATCTATGGAAATTTCATGGTTCATTATAATAGATTGTCTGATGGTACAAGACCTATCTATGTTAAAAATCATAACCCAGACCTAGGTTGTGATAGGATTTTGTGCTTAGAGAATTGATCATTGGATGTAGTGATCTATTTTTTGGGAATCTAGCTATGTGGAGTTCTTGGTGATTTCTTGATAATCAGGTATGAATAGAGGTACATGGTTAGTTATTTAATTCAATGATAAACTAATTTTTTTCTAGTTATAGAAATTAAATTTTTGTGAGGTGACTATAAGGATACTCTAATGGTGGAGATAATCAACTTGTTGCATGTGAAATGATCTCGCGTATTGAAAGGGTTGTGGTTTTATTTAACATTGTCCAATGAACAATCAAGGTGACTCTAGGAGATTGATTTGGGGAGAACCTGAGATAATCTAGTTCTAAATTTAATTCCAAGTGTTTGATTCATATGTAGTGATATATGGAGACTATATGTGGGCTTCGGAAATGGAGAAGAAAATTAGTGAAAACCAAGAGGGTGTTGGATCATTTTTGCATTGAAACATGGTCGAGGGCCTGAGGCTTGTAAAAATGGTTAGTGAATTAACCTAGTAAATCTATTTGAAGTTAGATCATACTTTGGTTAGGATATTAAATGATTTAATAATTCCTTAGGGGCTTAAGGAATCATAGTCAGTGGTTTGTGTAACATCGATTGTTTAGGTTGTGTGCCTTGTAGGTAATCAGCAAGAAGTGTATCAACTAGTGTATCCATGTGAACCAAAAAGTTGTGGGTTGGAATTTATTTGACAGCATCATTTTTTAAATTATTTAGGTGTTCGTAGTCAATTGTGGGCTTATATAAATTTTTACATGATTCAGTTAAATTTATTTGGGAAAGACTCATTAGGATAGCTTTGAACTAGGAATGAAGTCTTGGTAACAAATTTAACCCATATCTTGTATTTAACTGAGCATGATGAAATTGAACTGAAAAAAGTGTTTCACTGGCTGTAATACCAAATAATTACATGAAACTTGTTTTTGAAAATTAAATGGGATTATTTCGAGACCAGGTGTTGAGACGGTGTGCAATTCTGAGGCCCGGAGTGCCCAGAATGATCCATCAAAAAATGTTATGTTTGAAATAGCACACATGATAATTTTTCCTAAAAAAAGTGGAATCACTATTAAATGGGATATCAAATCATAAATCTGAGATTACCATTTCATTAAGGATGTCAGTTTTACCCTAGTCTTGACTTAAGTTTATTTGGGCAGGCCTCTTATGAGAAAACCCTAAAATGGCATAACTGTTAATAAAATAATTAAATAAATTATTTTATTTTGAAAAATCTTATAACTCATGAATAGTGAATCAAATTGAAAATCTGAGACCATTTTTGAGCTTGTGAGGGTATACTTTCCTTAGGCAGAGCCTAACATTGGTCGGCTCTGGTCAATAGTGGAAATTAGTTTTTTGTCGTAAATAAAATAATTAAATACACCTATTTTATTTTCAAATCATTATAACTCCTAAAAGGTAACTAGGATTGAAAATTTGAGAGTACCATTGTTCTCGTGAGGGCCTGCCTCCCTTAGGTGGAGCATAACCTCGACCGGTGCAGGTTGAGGGTGAAATATAGTTTTTGAACTTTTTTTAAGAGAATTAAAATGGGGTGCATGCGCAGTTTTGGAAACTTCTAAACGGGTGCCTGGATTGAAAATCTGTGGGCACCGTTGCATCCAGAATAGAAAAATTACTTAATAATGGATCTAACATCGACCAGTGTGGGTCGAGGGAAAAAGTTATTTTTTTGGTCATTTTAATAAAACTAAAATAAACTTAAAAAGTTTATTTTATTCAAAAAAAAATTGTTTCACCACAATGCATCGATGAGCTGATTGTTTCATTCCATAAATGAAACAGTGTAACGAATCTTTAACCGAAGCATAATAGAAACATTTCTTCATAAATGAAATAGCGTAATGACGTGATAGCGCGACGTAACAAAAATGTTGCAACATGTTTCTCTTTTAATGGAATAACGGGTTGGAGAAACATAGGGAAATCTGAGAATTCCTCTGAAGAATCCACAGTGAGGAATTATTTACAATGACGAATGTCAGAAAATCACTAGCAACAATGATGCCTCAAAGAACGAGTCTGGGACTAGAGAGTAGCAATCACAACCACCCCCCGGACATATCACCATTGGCAACAAGCTTCCCTCCAATCGAACCTTCTCCAGGTAGGGGTTACTTTTTTTGATTGCTTGTTCTCCTTTATAAAAACAACGAACACATACCAACCCACGAACTGGTTGATCTGTGGGTCGTTAATCTTATAGGAGGATTTCTTGAACTGGGGTTTTACTTCATGATAATTTATTTTTGTTGATAGAAGCTAAATTTTTCCTTCTTGTGTTTCAAAACATATAACACAGACGAATCGGGCTGACAAGAACAAGGCCCCAATTCCTCTATCTTTGGGCATTCATGTGATGTTCATGAACGAACTTCTGATTTTATAGTAAGGTCGCACCAAGGCTGTAATAGGAAATATGGTGACCCATGGAACCAGGGGGAATAGTTGGTTCACAAAACGGACCACCGGAGCAGACCCAGTGGTCTGAGGAAGGAACCGCTGATGGTAGTGGCTGACAGCGGCGGTTATGGGTAGGTGGCAGCGCACCACGACAGCACGCTGAGACAGCATCCGCGGTGGTGTCGCAGGAGCCACCGACAGCAGACCAGTAGCTGGAAGAGAGGGCTAAAACCACCTGGTTGTGTCAGTGGGTGACCCGTGGGCACGTCATCTAGTGGAGACTGCATGCGGGACCAAAACGTGGCCAGCGTAGCTGGCCGTGGGACACTGAATCGGACACCAGGTGGCGTCCGGGCTGACGGGGCACGAACTGGGCCACTAAGTGGCCCTGTTTGGAGTAATCCAGCCCACTTTTGTGGGTTGGGCCAATAGGATAAAACCGGGAAAGCGTCA
Organism: Viscum album; assembly: GCA_963277665.1. Lineage (NCBI taxonomy): Eukaryota > Viridiplantae > Streptophyta > Magnoliopsida > Santalales > Viscaceae > Viscum > Viscum album. The sequence continues at coordinate 1,210,323,441 of OY728161.1, read as the reverse complement.
GGGTGCCTATTGTGGGCTAGTTCGAAAGGAGCCAGGTTGCTGGGCGACCTGGAGGGCTGGACCCACGATCAAACCAGGCCGGGTCCAACAAGGCCCAATAGGCCTAGACCACTAGCCAGACTAGACCAAGATGGCCCAAACCCAAACCAGGACAATTCGGGTCTGTCGAACCAAGCCAGGGCATGCAGGGCCCCCAGCCCGAGTTGGTCGGGTCATTCCGGCTGGGTTGGACCTGGCCAAGACATAATTGGCCCCTGTTTACTAAAACACAAATATCTTTCAGACCGAGCATCTAATTGACGAGCCATTTGTGGAGTTGGGACCCTTGTGATGAGAAGGTTCTTTTGGTGTGATCTAAGGAAGATTTAATGGAAGTTGATATATTACTAATGGATTGAGGGGTGGATTCTCCCAGAATCAAGCGCGTGACATGCGGGAATCCTACGGCTAGATGAGACCCGAAGGATTCTAACAAGAGACCCTATGTGGGTCATCTATAAGAGAACCTATGTAGATCATCTATGATAGCCTAAGTGGGAAGCGGCTCTGTGTGACCAGGCAGGCCAACGATGGGGAGCGGCTCTATGTGACCCGGCAGACCCACGGTACTCATCAGGGATGAGTACCTCAGTATAGTGGCCTAAGTTGTAAGTGGATCTAGGTGAACCAGAAGGCCCATGGAAGGGAGCAGCTCTATGTGGCCCAGCATACCTATTGTACTTTAGGGATTATTACCTCAGTTTTACAAGGTTTTTAGTGTTATGAATGATTGTCTTGCTTTCCATACGTTAGATTATACCTGTGTGAGCTTATAGTACCTTGTGCATAAATTATTTTGTGGTATTTACTATATAGTTTTGAGTCTATATAGAGTATTGTGCTACTCACACCTGCAGAGGTTTCACCCACATGTGTTGTGTCCCATGCATGTGATCAACACTTCAATGAAAACCTTGGTGGTTCGGGACCAGGTGGTGCTCAGGGAGATGGGATAGACGGACACTTCAAAGGAGACCTTAGCAGTCCAAGACCAGGTGGTGATTAGTGAGATGGTTTGTATGGGAATAATTCTATGGCTATAGGTAGTTACCCTACACCTACCCCTTCAGGTGGTGGTCTTGAGCAGACAGATTGTGGCAGTTTTACTATTCTTTGTGGTTTTGGGCTTGTATTCTGGCCCCTTTGTACTTTTAGTTTGTATTTTACTCTCTATAGTTGTATCAGTGATAGTTGTGGTTTACTTAATGTTTAATTCCCATTTTTTGATCATTTTGCGTGTGTACAGGTTTAAAGGAAAATGACTTCCCTTTTTGGAATATGCATATTTGGTGTTATTCTCTAACCCCTGGCCTATGGAAGGTGGGTTTGGCGTAGTCACGACACGAGCCTTGGGGGATGGGTCATGAAAAAGTGGTATTAGAGGTGGTCAATTATACCAAAATAACTGAAATTCTGTAAATTTTTATGGGGAAATAGTGTTAAGTGTTTTGAGTTTGGCATTCAGGAGAGTGAGTCTAGTTTTTGTGCAGTGACCGACATATCCATACACTAGGGCCCTAAATTAAAATTTTCGACTCAGTAAATGAAAACATCGGTTACATGCATCTTCAAATGTTTTCTCATGATCTTTCTGAGTTAGAGTCATCTCACCAGGTATAATATATTAATCACGATTCATCTTTATCTCTTTCAAGATTCCACTATGCAGACAGCCATCCAGGATTCCAGTGCGTGACCATGAGGGTGGTCCACAAAGTGATGAGGCTTCGATACAGGGACCATTGCCCAAGATGGAACCTTTGGGTGGTGTCCCAACTTTTCCACTACCCATTGGTCAGCAGTTACTATCAGCGATTCCAATAGAGGATGCACGTAGGCTCAGTTCCTTACAAGTTTCAGCAGCAGAGACCCATCAGGTTCCAAGGCGAGCTCGACTCACAGACATCTGAGGACTATCTTGAGATGTTGACTGAGTTTTATATCTATTTAGGTCACTATTAGATCAGATGGTAGTCTAGGCAGTGAGCCTTCTATGTGTCTCAACAGGGTGATGGTGGGGTTTAGATTACCTGATCTTACGATGAGGTAACTTTTTCATGGTCAGACCTTGAGATCCTTTCTCAGATAAGGGGACCTTTCCATAAAATATAAGGGATATGTTTGCCCAATATCTTATACAGATATGAAAGGATGATATGTCAATAGCTGAGTTCTCATCAAGGTGTACCGACCTTTCCAGGTACTTGATAAATACGATATGACCAGTGATTCAGGCTTCGGACCTCCAAGCGAGATGTGTTTAGGGGCATCTGAGCTAGCACTATTCCTCTGTGCATTTCTACTTATTCTAGGATTATAGATAGATCCTTCATGGTTGAAATTTATTTTGATGAGAAGATATAGCTAGTGGATTTCAGCAGTGGGAAAGAGGAAATCTGATGTTAGTCTCTGAGACTTGGTCATGTGAGACATTCTGAAAAGAGGTCCCGAGATAGGGGATCTACAGCTCAAGGCTCATAGGGTGACTCAAGTCGGCCTAGAAAGAGGTAATTATTTTCAATAGATGATAGGGTATGTCTCACTAAAGATTTTATAGCCCATAATGCTGATAGTAAAATGGTGGGTGGACATCGGGGCAGAGACAATGATAGGAACAGATTAATCTGCAGGACGGTAGATAAGGGAAAGGAGCTGGGAGAGCAGCATAAGGTGGTATACTTTTCAACATGTTACAACCACCACCTGAATGTGGTCTATACTAGGCTCATGGAACTTGAGGAAAAAGGAAGGGGGTAGGTTCATGCGGTCATCCTTACCCGTGTAGCTATGAAAGTTTTGATTTTTTTAGTTCCCTATAGTGGTGGATGAGTACAAGGACGTCTTTCCAGAGGATGTTCCAAGACTACCCCTCATAGAGAGGTAAATTTATGCAATGATTTTTACCCCAGGATAACACCGATATCTACACATATATATTGGATGGCTCCCGCAAAGCTCCAGGAGCTGAGGGTATAATTGGATGACTTGCAGAGTAAGGGGTTTGTAATGCCTAATGCTTCACCATGGGCATCCATAGTTTTGTTTTTCAATAAGGCAGACGAAGTCTTGAGATTATGTGTGGACTTCTGGTTCTTGGACCAAATAACCATGAAGAACAAGTATCCTATATCGAGTATTGATGACCTCTTCGATCAGCTAAAGGGAGCGAGATGGTTTTCAAAGATAGACCTCAGATTGGGATATCACCAGCTTTAAGTACGAGATGAGTACATCTCGGAGACAGATTTCAAATGTTTCTACAACCACTAAGAGTACATAGTGATGTTTTTTGGAATGAAGAATTCCCTAATAGTGTTTATGGGACTCATGAACAAGATCTTCCATTCATACTTATATCGGTTTGTAATGGTCTTCATTGATGACATCTTAGTGTATTAAGCATCCGAGCAGGAGCATGTGATACACTTAAGGATGGTTCTAGATACACTCCAAGAGAACTATATTTACAGAAAGCTCCCAAAGTGTGAGTTCTAGATACTAAAGGTCCACTTTTAGGGACATGTCATCTCAGAGGCAATATTTTCAGTGGATCCTGCAAATATCAAGGTGGTTCTTGCTTAAGATCCACCCAAGAGAATTACCGAGGTTCGGAGTTTCCTAGGGTTGGCTAGGTACTATCAGAGGTTTTTTCCTAACTTCTCCAGAGTGGAAGTACCCATGACAATACTGAATAATAAGGTAAAATCCTTTATGTGGATATTAGGATTCTATTAGAGCTTTCAGCAACTGAGGCAGAGCTTGATGAGTGCTTCTATCTTGAGGTTGTCAGATGAGGGCGTCGACTACATGGTGTAAAGTGAAGCATTAGGAACTGGGCTTGGTTGTCTTCTGATGCAGGGGGAAGTAGTGATTTCTTATAGCTCATGAAATTTGAGAACACATGAGAAGAACTATATGACTCATTATCTTGAGTTATCAATGGTAGTCTTTGAACTGAAGATGTGGAGACACTACCTTATGGGAAAATGATTCATCATCTACTCTGACCACCAGAGTCTCAAGTATATCTTTTCTAAAAAGGGTATGAATCTGAGATAGAGACGTTGGAAATAATTCCTCTAGGACTATGACTTAGAGATAGTCAATATACCTGGTAAGTGTAACATGGTGGCAGATCATCTCAGTAAGAGATTGAGTTCACAGCTACTGAATAGGGCCTCAGATAAGTTGGACTCGCTTCAGATATCCTTCATGGATAAAGAGGAGACATATTTTCTTCAATCGATGGTAGTTTCCCATCTACTTTTATGTTGATACAGGTAGGTGAAACTCGGAGATGTCAGCTATTAGACTAAACATTCCCATATTTCTATAGGTCATGCCCCTGATGTATATTCAAAATGGTGGAAAGAACATCATTCTTTTCAAGGGATGCACCATTGTACCAGCGGTGTTTCAAAAGGAGGTGTTGAGGGAGTTCCATACATCCCCTTTTACGGTGCATCCAGGTGTTTAGAAGATGTACCGGGACCTCCGATGTCAGTAATGGTGGTCAGGGTTGAAGAAGGTAGTGGCAGAGTTTGTGTCGAAATGCCCCACTTGTTAGCAAATGAATGTTGAGCACCGTGTTTTAGTAGGTTTGACACAACCCCTTGAGGTACTAGAGTGTAAGTGGGATAAGATATTGATGGAATTTATGACAGTATTACCACATACATCTAGGGGAAACTATACCATATGGGTGATCAGATACCGACTAACCAATTCAGCCCACTTCCTACCCATTCAAGAACAAAGTTTAGTAGAGAGCTTGGGACGCCTCTACATGCAGAATATAGATCAACTCCATGGAGTCCCATTTACGATAGTCTCAGATTGTGATGTATGATTTACATCTCGATTTTGGAAGGGATTACAAGAGGCATTCGGGACCTAGTTGCGCTTGAGCACATCCTTTCACCCATAGACTGATGGTCAGACAGAGTGGACCATACAGATGATGGAGGACATGTTTTGTGATTGTGTTTTTGATTTTGGTTGTAGTTGGGAGAAACACTAACCACTGTTGTAGTTTTCATACAACAATAGCTATCACTCCACCATTGGCATGGAACTATTCGAGGCTTTGTACGAGAAGCCTTGCAGATCACCTCTATGTTGGACAGACCCACGAGAGTCATCACTCATGGGTCCAGAGTTGGTACAGGCTACCACTGAGAAATAACAAGTCTTCCAGAAATAGATGAGAAATGCACATAGTAGGCATAAATATTATTCTGATAGGAGACAGAGGCCCTTGGAGTTCGAGGAGGGAGACCATGTTTTCCTTCGAGTCTCACCCCGATAGGGATTGTAGATATTTCTCTGAGGCAGAAAGTTATCTCTAAGGTTTATCATCCCTTTCCAGGCTGTGATCAAAGTTAGTGAGGTGGCGTACCACCTAGCTCTTCCCATGTAGATTCACTGAGTGCATGATTTTATTCACATGTCAAAGCTGAGTAGGTATGTGCATGATCCATCGGCAAGAAGCTTCCCTCCGATCGAACCTTCTCTAGGTAGAGGTTACTTTTTGTTTTGATTTCTCATTCTCCTTTCTAAATCCAATGAACATGGACCAACTCATGAACAATTTGATCCATGGGTCATTAATATTGCGGGAGGATTGCTTGCATTAGGGTTTCTCTTTGGGGTCATTTATTTTTGTTGATAGAAACTAAATTTCCCTTTCCCTTTTTTCAAAACATCTAACGTGGAAGAATTGGTTCGACACGAACAAGTCCCTAATTCCTCCTTCTTTGGGCATTATTGTGATGTTCGTGACTGTACTTCCTATTTGACGACAAGGTGGAACTGAGGCCGTAGAAAGAAAGACGCCGGCCCAAGGAACCTGGAGGCGTAGGCGGTTCGTAGAACGGACCACTGGAGTGGACCTGATGGTCCACAGAAGGCACCACCGGTGCACCCGTGGCTGGCGGCGGCACGCCATGACAGCGCGCTGAGGTGGAAGTCACAGATGGCTCGGGCTGAAGCGGTGTGGTGGGAGCCGCACTACAATGGTCCGGTGGCTGATAGATAGGGACGCTGCCACCCAACCACGTCTGTGGGTGGCCCACATATGGGACCAAGGCGTGGCTGGCTTAGTAGGCCCCAGGGCACTGAATCGGATTCCAGGTGGCATCCGGGCTAGAGGAGACTGGCCTTTGAGTTGTAGGTTGGGCTAGTGGGGTTCGAACCGGGGCGCTGAGCGGCCTGGGCTGGAGTAAGCTGGCCTGATTTTGCAGGCTGGGATGACAGGATAAAACTCGGCGGTTGGGAGGCCCGAGGTGGGAGAGAACCAGCCTACCCACTACAAGCTAGGCTGGATGGAACCAAGTTGTTGGGTAACCCAGCAGGCTGGACCCACGACTGAACCGAGCCAGGTCCACCAATGCCCAGTGGGCCGGGCCCATGGGTCAGGCTAGACCGGGTTATCCCAAACTCGAACTGATTCGGTCAAGTTGTTTGAACCAAGCCAGAGCATACAGGAGCCCTGGGGTGGGTTGGTTGAGTTGGTCCAACTGGTTCAGACCAGGCCTGGACATAACCGGCTTCTATTTACTAAAATTCCAATATATTTTAGACCTGATGTCCTATTGGAGAGCCTTTTGTGGAGTTAGGACTATCACGATAAGGTTTTTATTTTGGAATAATATAAGGAAGATTTCATGGAATTTGAAATACTACTAATGGCTTGAGGAGTGGATTCTCCCAAAATAAAGCGCACTACGTGCGGGAATCCTGCGACTGGCTGAGACCTGAATACTGATAACAAGAGACCATGTGTGGATCTGATACAAGCAACCCTATGTAGATCATCAATTATGGCCTAACTGGGAAGATTCTCTATGTGGATTGGCAGACCCACGGTGGGGAGCGGCTCTGTGTGACCAGGCAGACCCACAGTACTCATCAGGGATGAGTACCTCAGTATGATGGCCTAGGTGGGAAGAGGCTCTATGTGACCCAGAAGACCCATGATGGTGAGTGGCTCTATGTGACCCATCATACCCACGGTACTCATCAGGAATGATTGCCTTATTAGTCCAAGGTGTTCGGTGTTATGATAGATATTCTTTCTTTCCATACTTTAAATTATACCTACAGGAGCTGACAGTACCTTATGTATACATTCTTTAGTGGTATTTCCTTTATGGTATGGGGTAATTATTTAGTAGTGTTTCAATCACACCTACACAGGATTCTCCCACACGTATCGTGTCCCGTGCAGGTGATTGACACTTCAGTGGAGACCTTGGTGGTCTGAGACCAAGTGGTGCTGAGGGAGATGTGACTGACAGACATTGCAATGGATACATTGGTGGTCCAAGACCAGGTGATGATCAATGAGATTGGTTAGATGGTCATACTTATACAGCTAAAAGCAACTACCCTACACCCACCCCTTTAGGTGTGGGTCTTGAGGAGATGGACCGTGGTAGTTGTACTTTTTTTTGTGGTTTTGGGTTTGTAATTTGGACCATTTATACTTTCAGTTTGTATTGTACTCTATGTAGTTTTCTTAGTGACAGTTGTGGTCTACTTCATGTTTACTTCTCGTATTTTGAGGTTTGTGCGTGTGTATTGGTTTAAAGGAAATTTCCTTCCCTTTTTGGGATATGCCTATTTGGTGCTAGTAGCTAGCCCATGGCCTATGGAAGGCGGGCTTGGGGTAATCACGGCACAGGCCCTGGGGGATGAGTCATGACACTGGACTACTATAATATTATTCTATATGATTATTACTATGTTGGATAGTAATGTGATTCTTTTAAAGGTGTCTATTGAGGACTCTGTAGTGTTTCAAGTTAAATGGATGTGGTGATTGTGGTCTCAATGTGGGAAACAGTGAGCTTTTGGATCATCTTCTCACAATAATGGAAGATCGGAAGGCATGTTTCATGTGATACCACAAATTCTTAGGGATGAGAAGAGATATAGTACATATATTTTGATGATCCATGTTATTATATATTGTGAATTTTATAGGAATTTTGATATTTTCATCAGATGGGAAGCTCGTTTAAATATCCATGTAAGTTTCTGGGTTTCTGAATCGAGTCAAAAACCTCTCCCATTTTGAAATTTTGAATTAGTGGATATGGAATTTTATTTTCAGGCATCAGAACTCAATTTTGATAGTATCCTAAATCCAATATCCTTATTTTGAGTTTATCCTTGGGTGTTCGGAAGAAGATTCAGGAGCATTGGAGGCTCGAAGGACAATTTTGGAGTTCTGAATCAGGGTATGGGGTAAATCATCAAACCCTTCTCACTAATTATACATCTCAATCCTGAAATATGACATGGTTTGGGTAAAATTTGTTGGTTGTCACACGACCATGCGTAATTTTCTGTAGTTTCTGCCGAGACCTACTGCATGGTTCATGCATGGTTGACCAAATAGTGCATTAGGACACATGGGTACAGACACTTAGGTAGTACCCTCACAATGTAGAACTCATGGTTACTGCACATTTTCAAAAACTAGGTGGACTAACCATGTGGACTCTTTAATTGGCTAAAATGATTATTTTCCACTCCCTTATTTTTCCCTTTTTCTCCTTCTTTCTCCCTTCTTGGTTATGCACAACAGCGTGGGAGGCTCCATTTTCTTCTTCCCATGGATTTTGATCCATCTTCTTACTCAGTCATCCATTTTTAGATCTATAAATTGAATTATAATCATAGTGGAAATTCTCTCCACATCCTCCCTTCTCTTAATCTTTGCATTCGACTCATGGATATCTAAATCCATTTGATCCATTTCACCATATTTTTAGGATGTTGGATGGAAACTCAAATCTATTCCTATCTTCTTCGAGTTAGAACTTGATTTCAGACGTTCCAACATCTAAGAGTCCAAGGTAGGTGGTGAATACCTTTCTTTTTGTTTTTTAGGCCGATTTGGGGTGAGTATTTTATCGCACCGGTGGGTAATTGAGTGATACCCTTTTTTATATCAAATTGATTATGTGACCCTCTGGGATATCATTGGGCATGCCTGAACTATATTTTCTCATGTGAGGCTAGGTTAGAGGCCATTGACCACCTTGGGTAGCTAGGTTGGGGTGTGTTTTGATATAATTGGGTTGTTTTTAAAAAAAATTGGTTTTATTTGTTAAATTAATGATGTGAAATTCTATAATATTGAATTGATTATTTAAATTGAGTTGGATATTTGAATTGGAGTTAGCCAATTTGATTAATTTGAATTATTATGTTCATTTAAATTATTCAATTCAATCGTATTAAATTGAATTAATTATTTTATTTTAAATTCATATATAAAATGCTTGTGATATATTGTTGAGACCCATGGGGTTGTGATGATATTGGCCCATGGTTGGGATGGCATTGGACATTCAGAATTAAGGCAATGTTGATCACTGGGATGGGCTTGGCCTAGGTTACTTGGGTGATGAAATCGCCAGTTGGGATTGGTCTGGGTTCTTTGAGTGGTATTGATCACAAGATTGGTCGTCATGGATGTCGGTTGAGGAGACAAGGTCATCAGGTTGGGCATGGCCCATGATATTGAATGGAATGGCCATTGGATTTTAGTGACATGGTTATAAGGTCATGAGGTGATGGTTTGATGTGTCTTAGGAACTTATTGGTGATTTCCACTAACCTGTAATGGCCAAAGTTCTGAATTTATTCATGTTCACACAGATTGACTCTATGATGAGGTAGTTTTGACTAATTATGTGGCTAGAGTCCCCTAGTTGTGTGGATTGGGAAATTTTTTGGGGGGTTCTTTCTATATAAATCCATGTGGATGGTGAGGATACTTCTGTTGATTGTGATGAGGCTATCGATTGGGGGTTGAGGCTTGATGTATTGAGGTCGTGGACCTAGATCATTTTGGTTGAATAAATATCACTGTTTATTTGGATGTCATGCCATGGGCTGATGGTGAATTTTATATGAGGAAATATATCAGTATGCCTTTGGATGTCGGGATTTGAGTCAACAAGTGCTTTCGAGCAGGGGTCTAAAGGACCAGATTGTTTTACTTGGGCATGCCTATGGGATGTTGGTACTTGTTGAGACATGAGGTGTTATGAGGCACATGGTGTTGGGTTACTTGGTTTCATGTGTAGATCGAGGTTCCACCTAGGATATACTACTTCAGGGGATACCATGGGCCATGGTCGATGGATCTTATCCTCTTTAGAATTCTATCATTGGATAAAGAAGGTGAAAGATCCCCGGTGGTTGTTGAGAACCACTGGAGCTTGTATTTATTTTTATAATCATATGCTACTGCTTTGTTTATTTTATAGCTAACTTCTGCTTAAACACTCATGTTGGGTATGAACACTTTGGGTATATCCTTTTGAGACATGTTCTCACACTCTACACAGGCACTTTGAGATTCATGTTGACTTTATGATTTTATATTTAGGTAAAGGATCAAACTCTAGAGTTGGATCTTAGTATGATCTTGCATAGAGGTTGGAATGGGGCCTTGAAGTAATGCCTAATTGGATTTTCCTTTTTTTTTGTTTTCTATTCATCATACTTTGTATGTATCGTACTATGGTTTTCCATATATGACCCACTTTTTTATATTGTAATGTATAACCTGCATGGATATGAATACTCTTCTTGTTTTATTTCAGTAGTTACAAGCAGTATGTTTGGAATGTCTATTCATTTCCACTACTTTATTCAGTTATGCTTCCACTATTTATTGATATTGACTATGATACCTCCATTGGAGGGTTTGGTTCAAGTCTTCTGAGTCTTATATTTTCTATTACATGTTCTACCTATATACTCAGACCCTTATTATATCTTTTCTGGAGGGTATAGTCTTCCCACAATTACTCTTTACACCATCTCTTTTAGTCAGCAGCCTTTGGAATATTGGGAGACACAAAGAAGTCTCGTAGAAGTTTTCCCAATAGCACTATTTGGATGGCTAATCGGGTCGGGGATGCTACAAATGGTATGAGAGTAGTTCTTGATTGGGATTTAGTACCAGTGTGAGGGTGGATACTAATGAGATCAATATTTCTTTTGTTTTTATTTTCTTCTGGTGTTAATATTTTTGTTATGGGAGATTAAATATTAGGATGATGTCAGAACTAGGTTTATATCTTGTTCTTGGGTACCTATAGCCCCATGTATGAGGGACGGACCAAGTTATCATGGGTGGGAATTGCAATTTTGTTTGGATCATTTTACAGTTGGTTTGATTTCCACCTAGAGTGGTATTTTGAAATGTGATTTTTTATTTTTTATGATACGTGACTCATGATCCTTGGCTTAGTATGGTAAGTAAGAGATATTAGAACCTTTTCCTAGAAAGGCATGGTGTGATTGTGATGCATGTTTATGATTTTCTTAGGAACATATTAGGATCTTTCAATTTTAAATATTCTTGTGCGTGTTATATGAAATTTCTTATTTCATGAAATGTATATATAAATTTCTATGTGATATGTGAATTTTGGGTCAATCTCTTATAATATCAGGTAGATACTATGATATGTGGTTATTTTTATCACAATATTGGGAAACTCGGTCATCGGACTAAGGCAATGATGGTTGTCAGGACGGGCTTGGCCCAGGATAATTATGATACATGGATCCATTGAGGGTGGTTAAGAAGACCATGATGTCAGGATGTTGTGTGGAATGGTTGTGATAGGAAAGGGTAAGACTAGTGAGGATTATACTTCCTTTTACTACGTTTATCTATGTTATATATATCTGTGTGTGTCTGTGTTATATCTAGGTTGTCTAACCATGTTGATAATATCCATTGGGTTGCTACCTAAACAACTTGGGTGGAGATTTAGGCAGGCGAGGATATGGATCCATTAGAGTATGAGAAAGTTCGGGATCTTTAGATTCAGGAAGAGCAGTTACAGGCTTAGGTACAGGCTCGGGCACAACTTCCAATGCATGCGAGGTAGCCACTAGATGTTAGGGAATTTAGGCCTTGGATTTTTGAGAAGATCAGGGATAGCCTGGTACGTGTGTTACAAGTGATTGATCAGGGTGCTCAAGAAGTATATCCATCTCTATCTTATCTAAATTGAGAGTTCCAGTCGTAGCACCCACCACTTTTTCAGGGTGAGGGTGATCCACAGGCAGTTGATAAATGGATCAAATCCATGCAGATGATCTTCAAGTAGTTGGAGATGCATCCAGGTCGAAGGTTCAAGTTAGAAACCTACATGATTAGATTAACTTATAAGCAATGTTAGGACATGTAGGTTTAGGCTAGAAGTCATAAGGGACTGGACTGGAAGGATTTTGAGTCAAGGTTATTTAATCATTTATTTTTGGAGATGTTGAGGGTGGAGAGGGCTTGGTAGTTCTTGAGCCTTCAACAGAGCGACAGTCCGCCATGGACTATGCAATTACGTTCACTGAATTGTCTCACTTCACACCTAACATGGTCACTGATGACACCTCAAGAGTGAAGTGATTTGAGGATGGTTTACGGAATGTAGTTTGGTTATAGGTAAACATCTTTAGGTTGGCCTCATTCTCAAAGGTGGTGAACCAGGAGCTCATAGTTGAGGGAAATCTAACGTATATACCTTACTCGAGTTGGATAGTGGCTTCAAGTGATTTTAGTGGAGAAACTTCATATAGTAGGAACCAAGTTCAGGACAATTTTTGGTAGTTCATTTAGGCTAAGTAATTGATCAAACCACTTCATAGTGGCTCTTTGATGGTTTTCTTTCTGTTTGGGTAGACAAGACATGTCTATACTCAATGTAAGTGGCCTCTAAAATAGTTTCGGACATGTGTACAGGTTGGGAATCTCAAGAGGTTTTCTAGGAAGGCTTATTATACAATATGAAGTCATGGACTGAAGAAGATTTGGGGTTTTAATATTGGTTCAGGATCGGTACAAGGTGATGGTAGTTGAGCTTCAGCTATAGGTGGAGGTCATGGTAGAGATAGTGTGACCCAGTAGTAGGGTCAATGGTCAAGGGTTGGTGTAGCATTTTAGGGAGGTTAGGCATTAGGCAATCAATGTTTAGTCTAGGTGCATGTTGTAGAGCTACTAGTGGCTTGGAAGGTTGGTGAGCAGACGATAGTTAGAGGTACACCGTGGGCATAACCTGGTTTAGTTTTGTTTTCTTTTGGCATGGCCTTTTAATGCATTTCCGTTTTCAAAGTATGAGGTGCATGGAATTTGTAAATGGACTAACCAGATGTTGGTTAGTAGGTTGGCACTGAATCGGGTGTGTGATATATATATATATATATATATATATGATGTGTGAGGCACTAAGTTCTATATATGAGTATTTATGGATGTGTGATTACTGAGGTTCTTGGAATCGGGGCATGGAGGAGATACGATATACTTAAGGTGCATAGGAATCTAGGAACTGATGCAATGTAGTACTTGATTGAGGTGTGAGGCATTATAATTGTTTTGAGCATCAATTGAGATACAAGACCTCATTTTCCATGTGTGACATGGGAAGGACCTACCAAGCCCTATTCTTTTCGGAGGAGACTTCAATGAGATTATGTACCATAAGGAAAAAAGGGGTGGAGCAATACGACCCTCATCTTCGATGTCATACTTCAAGGATGCAGTCTCTAGGGCGGACCTGGTCGATCTGGGGTACACAGGTAATCCTTTTACTTGGTTTCGCGTTAATACAAAAGGCACCCACATCGATGAGAGGCTTGATAAATTTCTGGGCTCTACTAATTGGATAAATCTGTTCAACATGTTTCATATCGACCACATGGCCCTCAATTGCTCGGACCACTGCCCAATTCGCATTAATTGTACACATGGTGAACGAAATAGACAATTCAACATACCCTTCAGATTTGAGAGATTCTGGTCAAAAGAACGGGAATGCGAAGATGTGATCTGATCAAGCTGGAATTGTACTCACAAGGATGTATGCCTCAACCTTCAACAGGTCGCATCCGATCTGAGGTCTTGGAGCGATAAGAAATTCCACCACCACAACCGACATTGTGGAGTCCTTGAAAAGAGACTGAAAAATCTCCTCAAACAACCCACATCTAATTGAAATATATATATGATTGGATCTACTCAAAGAGAGATGGACACGACCCTGCGTATCAAGGAAAGCTTCTAGGCTATGCGTGCGCGGGACAACTATATTAAAGAAGGGGACGCTAACACCCGGTATTTTCACCAGAAATCATCATCCAGGCATCGGAAAAACTCTATTACTTGCATCTCACAACCATATGGAAGAAAAGTTTCTGACTCTAAGGGTATCCACAAGGCATTAACATGCCTTTTCCAGAACATCTTCACTGTAGGAACCCCTTTCATGTCTTCTGAGGTGGAAGATTGTATCAAACCTGTGATCACTAAAGAGATCAATAGGAAGCTCACCAAAATTTGACAGATGACGAGATACATCTGGCTCTAAAACATCTTCATCCCACTAAGGCCACGGGACCGGATGGGTTGCACGCCCTATTTTTTAAGCAATACTAGAATATAACCGGTCCTGACATCTGCACTTTGATTAAATCTATCTGGGCTGGTAATTCCATCATTTAGGCTATCAATGAAATTGTCCTCATCATCATCCCCAAAATCAAGAAACCTATGGCGATCTATGACTTTCGACCTATCATCCTCTGCAATGTCTCTTACAAGATCTTTTCAAATATCCTTGTCAATCGGTTGCGACCCTGGCTACCTGATATTATCTCTAAAAATCAGAGTGCCTTCGTGGCCAAGAGACTAATCACTGATAATGAGATTGTGGAACATGAAGTATTCCATTCTATGAAATCACTCTCCACTATGAAAATAGGAACCATGGCCTGGAAATTGGATATGACCAAGGCCTACGATAGAGTTGAATGGCACTTCTTAAGAGTCATTTTGCAGAAAATGGGTTTTTATGATAAATGGACAGATATGGTAATGAACTGTGTATCGACCATCTCATTCAGAATCAAGGTCAATGGGGAGCTTACTAGAGAATTCTCCCCATCCCGATGCCTTCGCCAGGGAGACCCCCTCTCCCCTTTTCTCTTCATACTAGTGGCTGATGTTTTTTCTAATCTTATTTCCAGGGTTTTATTTTATAAGTATATTCATGGGGGAAAAGTATATCGAATTATCCCTCCAGTGTCACATCTATTCTTCGCTGATTACTGCCTCCTTTTTTCAAGAGAAACAATGAATGAATGTCGGGTGATCTGTCAAGAGATCCATCAGTATGAGAAGGCTTCTGGCCAAACTATCAATCATGGAAAATCTGAAATATCCTTCAGTTCAGGGGTGCCTCTTTCTAAGAGGGATGAACTTTGTGCATCAACTGGCATACATATGGTTGATAAACATCAGAAGTATCTCAGGCTTCCCACGGTGATTGTCCGGTCCAAAAAAGAAATCTTCACATCTCTAGTGGATAGTATTGAAGAAAAAATTCAAGGCTGGACCCCAAAAAGAATCTCTAAATCCGGCAAAGAGACCCTCATCAAAGCTGTCATCCAATCTATCCCTAGCTACTTTATGTCCCTTTTTAAGCTCCCAGCGGCCATCATCGACCAGATCCACAAATGTACTGCCAATTTCTGGTGGGGGAAGAAGGATGGAATGAATCTACCCCACTGGATGGCCTGAGAGAAACTATCCAAACCCAAATCAGAGGGTGGGATGGGGTTAGGGAATCTCCCTCTCTTCAACGACATGCTATTGTCCAAGCAAGGATGGCGCCTTATTAACCATCCATCATCTTTATGTGTGCGAGTACTACAAGCTAAGTACTTTCCCCACACGGACTTTCATGATTCCTCTCTTATACCCCATCCTAGCTTCCTCTGTAGAAGAATTTGGGGGGCCAAAAAGCTTCTGGAGAAAGGACTGGGCTGGCAGATTGGGATTGGATCATCTTTCAAAATCTGGACTGATCCCTGGCTTATTGATAAGGAAGATATACGGGCTACATCTCCCACCCAACCAGGTCTCGAAGACGCCACTGTCAACTGCCTCCTTTCTGACCAGGGAAAGGGGTGGTGTTTGGATAAGATCCTTGAATGGTTTAACGAAAGAGACCAAAGAATTATCCTTAGCATTCACTGGGTTCCAGACGCAGGCCCTGACCATCTCTTTTGGATCTATGACATATCGGGTGATTACACGGTGAAATCCGACTACAGAATTGCTCTTGGAATCCACTCAGTCGGTCGGGATGAGGGACCTTGGAATTTGATTTGGACGCTCAACGTCCCCCAAACAATTCGTCAATTTTGGTGGTAGGTTTGCACGGGAACTTTCCCAACAATGATCCTTCTCTTTCACTGACATATGTACAACTCCATTTTTTTCCCTTTCTGCCTAAAAATTCTAGAAACTCCCTTGCATGCTATCATTAACTACCCAAAAGCTAAGGAAATTTGGAAGAAATGGGGCCCGACTTTAGTTTTTTCACTTGCATTAGCCTCTAACCTTCTCGATCTTCTGTCGTGTTGGTGCTCCTCTCTCTCTTTGGCAGATGTAGGCTCACTTTTCACTTTTTCTTGGATTATCTGGGTCTGGTGTAATGATTTGGTTTTTCACCAAGATCACAGGACCCCCAAATTCTGGATTGATCGGACCATTTCATGGATTGAGAGTTGGAAAGGCCATAATGGAAATTCTTTGCAGGGTGTTACCCCCTCCCATCCTAGTCATTTTAATCCCCCAATGGAAGGGATCCTCATGATTAACGTGGAAGCATCTCTTCCAAAGGATGGGCTTGTTTCCCTCGGCCTCCTTGCCCAAAATCATCTGGGGAAGATCCTTGCTGCTAAATATGAACCACATCAGGCATTCTGGGAACTGGCAGTTGCTGAAGCCACAACCATCCTTGCTGGTATGATGCTCGCTATTGAATATGGATGGGGAGATATCATCATTGATTCTGACTATCTCGCGGTAATCGACGCTATTAATCACAACGATGGTAGACTCAATTCATTTGACACCATCATCAGGATTATTATCTCACTTCACTAATGCTTCTTATTATGCACCTTCTCCTTCACCAAAAGGGAAGGAAACAACGTGGCCCATCAGCTATCGGCCTCAGGCCCATTCGTTACCAACCAGTTCTAGGTGGATAATTTCCCTTCATGGCTTGGCACCTGTACTTTTGCTAATCTTTGTCATTAATGATATATGCTCTTAATCAAAAAAATTGTGGGGAGGTGCATGGTCTTTCGTCATTGTCTGCAGTTTTTGAAAAGATCTATCACACATTTTGCGCATGATTAGAGAAAACTATGCAGTAGGCCACATGGGTAATTCCACTCAGGAATTAACCTCACACATTAGCACACACAGTTTTTTCACAATTTGGAAAACCATGTAGGATAACCGTACAACCTCTTTAATTGGGAAAAATGATTATTTTTTCCTAACTTATTTCCCATTTTTTCTCCTTATTTATCCCTTATTGGTCATGCACGGTAGTGTGGGAGGATCCATTTTCTTCCTCCCATAGATTTTGATCCATCTTCTTCCTCGGCCATTCGTTTTTAGATCTTTCAAGTAAAATGGAAGTGTAACAGTAAGAATATCCACACCCTCCCTTCTCTTTGTATTTGTTTTCACCTCATAGAGCACTAAATCTATTTGAGTTGTTTCTCCCTATTTTTAGGTCAATCGAAATAAACCCAGATCTCTTCTAATCTGCTTCAATTAAGAGCTTGATATCACACGTGCCTACATTTACAAGTCCAATGTAGGTGGTCTATACCTTTCATTTTGTTTTTGTGGCCAATTTTAGGGGTGCATATTTTAGAACATCATTGGTTCATTGAGTGATACCCATTTATTTGATATCAAATTTATTGTATGACCCTATGGGATGCTTTTGGGCATGCCCAGACTATATTTTATCATGTAAGGCTAGGTTAGAGGTTTTTTACCACCTTGGGTAGCTAGTTTGGGGTGTGTTTTTGATATAATTGGGTTGCTTTGTTTAAAATTGGGTTTTTGTTAAATTAATGATATGAAATTCAAATTATTGAATTTATTATTTAAATTGAGTTGGATATTTGAATTAATGTTAGAAAATTAGATAAATTTGAATTTTTATGTTTATTTAAATTATACAATTCAATTGTACTAAATTTAATTACTTATTTTATTTGAAATGAATTTATAAAATGATTGTGATATACTTCTAAGACCCATGGGGTCGTGACGGGCTTAGACTGAGGTTTAGATATCATTAACCATTTGAATTTGAGGCAATGTTGATCATTGGGATGGGATTTTCCCAGGTTACATGGGTGATGAAATCTCTAGTTGGGCTTGGCCTGGCTTGCTAGAGTGATATCGATCATAGGATTGGGATTTATGGATGTCAGTTGAGGTGATGAGGTCGTCAGGTTGGTCATGGACCGTGATATTAGATTTCATGGCCATCGGATTTTAGAAACATGGTTACAAGGGCACGAGGTTCCGGTTTGATGTGTCTTAGGGACTTATTAGTGATTTTCACTCACTCGTGATGGCCAAAGTACTAAATTGAATCATGTGAATGCAGGTTTACTCTGTGATGAGGTGGTTTTGACCACTCATGTGAGTAGATTCCGCTAATAGTGTGTCTTAAGAAATATGTTTGGGGGTGATTTAAATAGAAATCCACATAGATGGTGAGGATTGTTTATTTGATATCAATAAAGCTAAAGGTTGGGGTCTGAGGCTCTCCATATTGAGTTCTGGGTCCTGGATCATTTTGGGAGAATGGATATCATCGTTTCTCATGACATCATGCCATGGGATGATGGTGACTTTTATTTGAGGACAGATGTCGTGTGCCTATCGATTTTGGTCTCTTATCCAATGCTTTCTTTTGATTAGGGGTCTCAGGAGCTAGATTGTTTTAATTGGGTGTTCCTTCGGGACATTGGTACTTGTTGAGGAATGAGGTATCAGGAGGCACCTTGTGCTGGGTTTCTTGGTTTGAGGTGGAACTTGAGGGTTTACCTGGGTTGTACTACTTTAAGGGATACCTTAGGCCATGGGATTGGGATCCTCTCCTCTTTAGACTTCTGGAATTTTCTGAAGTAGGTGACATATTATTGGTGGTTCTTGAGCACCAGTGGAGCTGGTATTTATTTTTATAATCATGTGATACTACTTTTTTATTTTATATCTCAATTTTTCTTAAACACTCATGTTGGGTATTCACGCTTGAGTGGTGTCCTACTGAGACACATTCTCACACCCTACACAGGCCCTTTGGGATTCATGTAGACTTTATGAATTTATGTTCGGGTAAAGGAGAATCCTCTGAAGCTAGATCTTAGTGGCTACTTACTTGGAGGTTGGCAGGGCCCCTTGAGGTTATGCCTAGTTAGATTTTTCTTTTGTTTTCCTTTTTGTTCATCATGATTTGTTTGTATTTTAATATGATTTACCATGGGTGAACCTATTTTTTAAATTGTATTATATGACCTATATGGGTATTCATTCTCTTTTATCTTTATTTTAGTAGCTATAAGTGGTATATATGACAGGTCTATTCATTTCAACTAATTTATTTTGTTATGATTATACTATTTATTGATATTGATTGTGCTTCTACCATTGGCAGGACTGGTTCGAGTCTGCTGGGTCTTATCTTTTCTGCTACATGTTATACCTATATACCCAAACCATTATTATATATTTCCCTCAAGTTATAGTCTCCCTATAGTTACTCTTTACACCCTCACTTCTAGTCACCAGCCTTTTCCATGTGGGGAGGTTCACCCATGGCTATTGGTACCTGTCCTGATAGCACTATTCGAGTGGCTAATCGGATCGGGGGTGCTACAGAACAAGTTTTGAACTGAAATGATTCCAAATTGAACATATTAAATATTTTTTTTTGAATTTAATATAATCGTGAATGGAATATTAGAGATTGGAAGAAGGATGGGGTCTTAGCTAGGCTAGTCGGGAAATAGCTGCAGCATTGTCTCTCTAACAGATCCCACCAGCAAGCCAATGGGGTTGGTAGAAGACTATGCTAACTATCAAGGCTAACCGGTCAACCATTGGGTCATTAATTAGCCAGTAAACCCTGAATGGATTTCCATTGGGGTTTTCTAGGTTGGGGTTAAGTGAGGTTTATTTTTATCTTTTGACCACCAATCCCCCCTCGAGTTTTATAGGTTTGGATTGGTTTTTCATATTTATTCAGTTATAGACTACTATTATTCTCCCTCAAAGATCTCTCCTTGATCTAGGGTAGATATAATCACAAACCAATGGTTAATTAAGGTGATATATACCATTCTTCGTCAATATTGATCTTCTTTTTCCTCATGTGGTGGAGGATCATTGTGCTATTCATCATGGGTCATCCTATTGGTAATTGTTTTCCCCTAAAATCACTTTGATATCCTAATTCCCTTCAGATCCCCTTTCCTCTTATGATCTTGATCACCTATTTATCCTGGTTTATACTTCAATCAAAGAATTTGATGAAAATTACATTGTATTTTGATATAATATTCTGAGAACGATGGTGATTTGGAACAGCAAGTATAGATTATGTCTCATGTTAATGATCATGAGTCCTTGATGGGATATTTATTGAAGGTATCTCCCTTGATGACCACTTCTTTGGTTTTTTATATAATTGGGTTAAATTTTCCAATGTAACATGGAATTCAATTAGGTATTTTTCTTTTCTTAGGATCGAGAGTGCATTGAAAGTCGTTGAACCATATTGGATGATGTTGTGGCCAAGGTACATCACTTGGTTGGTATTATTAAAAAGGTTAAATAATATAAAATTGACCATTATAGACTACCAAAAAGTGATCCCTAAAGGTATTTGGAGACCTCCTAGTGGCTTCTTTTAGTGGTTGCTTCTGGTCGGTCTGTACAGACCTACAACGACCATATTTAGTGGTATGTAAAGGTCCTATCCAAAATCCCCCCACAAAATCATCATTTTGGGGGTCAATTGTCTAGGGTCGATTGGGGTGATGCCCAACCTTGGATTCATCATCCATAGCTGACCGATGGTGGTTGGGAAGGGGTTCAAGTGGCGAGGGGCCTTGGGGAAGAATGGGGGTTTAGTCGATAAGGTTTCTAGGGGGTGGGAAGGTGTTTTGGTCACTGAGGGAACAACGAATAGGAATTGGGTGGTGGTGATTGGATGACAGTGTGCGGTGTGGATTATCAGTGTAGGGTTTCAGAGTGAAACTGTGTGTGGGAAGAAGCAAAACAAGGTGTAGATGTGGGGCCGCGGAAAAAATCCAGCTAAAAATTTTACCTACAATGACAGCAAAAAGAGGTTTCCTGTTTCCACACACGCAAAATCCAAAATTCCTAGTAGTTTTCATAATTTAATTTTATTAAATTATTTTTGTTTATGCTGTAATGTAAATGGATTTTTCCCAAAATGAAGTAGAAAGTGTTTTACGAACCTTCCATGGATGGTTGTTCAAGATTCTGGCTAGTTTGTGGTATATGATAAGTCTTTTGTATTGTATATCTTTTTCCTTTACATGTGAGTTTCTTTGTAATAATTTAATTAATTATAATTGAGTTATAATTAATTATATGGAATGTTTGGTTATGATATAGAAACTTGTAGTGATCAGTGGACATTCAATGGAATTTTACGACATGAACAAAGTTGTTGAGCTTTTCTTGGATGGGAGTTTTCTTCATTTGAGGTAAGTGGTTATATATAAAGGAACCTATTGTATTTTTTATCATTTATTGGAATGTGATATGAAGTTATCTTCCTTGGGTGAACAATACTTAATACATAACTCTTATATGAATAAAATGTAATATATTTTAATTTATTGATATAATCAATTAAAATGAGAGACCTAGTTCCATGTTTATTTAGTAATGAATGTAATGTATTTTTTAATAAGTGAATATTCCTAATAAAATAAGAATGTTTCAGGGGCCAAATCGGTCCCTTGTGTGTCATCTTGTTGTATGGTCATCGAAGGTTAAGTCTTGATCACATGTGTGTGTGTCCCCTGAGACCGTGTTTAGTTCCTTGATCACATGTGTGTGTGTGTGTGTGTGTGTGTGTCCTAAGAAACCATTTTTGAATTGGATCACATGTGTGTGTATGTGTAACCTGTGAGACTTGTGTTTGATTCTTGATCACAAGGTGTGTGTGGGTGTGGGGCCTATGCTCAATGTTTTCTCTCATGTAGATCTGTGATGGATATGACTCTTTATTTTTATGACATGATGCTTGATATTTCATCCTTATATATATATATATACATATATATTGTATGTTTGTATTATGTATTATACATTTAAGCATACATTTTGATCCATATAGATTATTATCTTAAGAGGAATGTGTCAAACTTTAGTCAGTATGTACATGGTCTATGACAACTAGAGGGATGTGTCAAATGTGTTTTGGACTATTCTCTCAAGGGATAATGTGTTAGGTGGATGGTTACAAGTTGATCCATGTGGAATATCCATCTCAAGATGGATGTGTTAGTGGTTTGGTCAGCATATTCATGGACTATACCTTCCGGAATGATGTGTCAAATGTGTTTTTGGACCATTCCATTAAGGGAGGGATGTGTCAAACATGGTTGTTTCACTCTCCTTCTAACATAGAGATGACTAAGGTATGGTTGGGATTCATAGTGTCTTGTTAAGTTCATGTTCACTTGACATATGGGTGTTTATTTATTATATTTTAATTAGTGATTATATGGTATTCATGTGCAGCTTATGCATTTCCTATTTACTTGTTGATGATCTTATCATATGCATGTATACTGAATTTTACTTGTTGGGTATAGGACTATGTGGGTGGTACCCTAATGAGTTTTACTCGCACCCTTATTGGGTGTTCATGGCACATAGGTTCCCAAGAATCCCTTAATTCTTATAGGTAAAAGTTTTATGGAGTCCTGGGTTTGATTTTTTAGCAAGATATCTAGCTATGATTCTAGAGACTAGGATGAGATGTGGCCATGAGTGGGAGTATAGCCCCTTATACTTTTATTCTTTTCTATCATGTATGTGATCATCCTGATGGATGATCAATGAATTGTTTCCTATTGTGAATGTTGATTTTTGTGTTTCCACATTCATACTTATTGATGGTTTGTTATTGGTTTTCCTTTTACTCTGATTCAATACAATTTTATGTGTGGTTGTTTATTTTTTATTTTTTACTCTGACTGAGGGCATAGTCTCTCCCTGATTACACCATGGACCCTTGATGATAGTCGGTAATCTATGGTGTACAAGGGGGTTTTCCTGAGGTCATGTGGAATTATAGCTCGGACCCAGTGATTTGGGTTAGGATGTTAATAACATCATTCATATTGTCTTATGGTTTGACCAAATTTAGAGGACCTGGTTTTTTGCATGACCAGTCTTTAGCTCTGTGGATCATTATTGTGGGTTTGACTTCATGGATTCTTGTATAACTTGTGTTTGGTGATGAATATGAAAATTAAAAGAAGGATTAGGGATTCCCATTTACATAAGTCTAGGTTTTAGGATGGAAAGGCTTCAATGATAGGTGTTGATGATTTGATTTTATGACCAAGGTCGGCTGAAATCTGATTTTTGGAAAGGAATTTATGTCAGTTAATGAGGTCAGGAAATTTCTGAGCAAAAATAATGGTGATGATGGTGCATCAGAAAATATTTGGGAGGAATCCAATCTTCTAAAAAATTATTAATAACAAAATGTGTTGTTAAAAAGAACATAAATCATGTTTCCAGTTGATGCAGTGCTATGATTTTATTTGAAGAAAATTATCAAATGACCATGTGTCTTATCCCACATATCATATGACTTTTGATGAATTTATCTTAATATGAATTAAGTACATGCCTAGGGAACTTAGGTATCCTACACATTAGTGTATGTGAGAATAAACCTCGCATACCTCCCAATGAAACATGACTCAGGCAGTGAGGTGAAAACTGAGTGCTAAATCAAACCCACATTCCATATAGTTGGTACTACATGCTGTGTAGATGGACTTTCTTATTCCATATTGATAGTTAGTGTACAAATAGTTTTTTGACTTGGGATAGCATATTTTTTACTTGTTGGACATGTTGTGTACATACCCTTGTTCATGAATAGTTTGATAAGATGTGGATTTCCTTCTCATTTTTCTCAGGTGGAGTAGGTATTCCATCCGATGGGACTAGGATTCTTCTAGGGAGTTAGTATTTCACCCATGTAAGTACAAGGTTGAGATCCTATATCTATGGAATCAGATAGAGTCAATATTTCACCCACATTATAAGGAAGGTATCCCCTATTTTTAGAGTTGGTATTTCATTGATATATGGATATCTGAATGGATAAGTATCCTCCACTATAGTTAATATTTCACCCATAATAATGGGGTAGGGGTCCTCCATCATCATCTGAGGAAAGGACTACAATATCTTCTTGATAATTCTTGATTGGAAGCTAGGAATGTATATTTTTTTTAGCTGGATGAGATTTTGAGACTATACATTGGGAATTGAGAACCACCTATGATCATATATGGGTTCTCTATTCCTTTTCCCTCTTAGTTTTTTTTGGGCTAACTCGTTCTTTTGATTCTTTATTACTTGGTGCTTTGGGGTTCCTACTAGTTATTTATATACTCACCCCTACATAGTTTTTTCCCGCATGTGTTGTTTCATATGAAAATGACAGTATTTTTTATGAATATGTAGGGGGCCTAGTGTGGGTGGTGCTTAGGGGCACTTGGTGATTATGGTAACAAGATAGTCATCTGACTAGTGGTAGCGTAGTAAGACTCTTTCCCTTTCTATTGTGTGGTTTAACCTACTTACCAGTTGTTGGGATTGTACTTCTCCCTCTTTACAAGACTATGTGTTTTTGTATTCAATTGTGGAATATTTGAGGTTGTTCATGCATTTATTATTCCATTTATTTATGTTCTCCATTATTGTGGTGTGTATGGAGATACATGTATCTTTGTGTGTGTGTGTGTGAAGTTGTATTAAATTAAGGCCTCCCATATGTGTGTTATGCTTACTTGGTGATATTCAACAACCCCTGACCTATTAGAGGCTGGGGTTGGGGTGGCACACTCAACTTACTGTCAGCCAAGAAGGCCCCAGTGGGTCAGGTCGTGTTAATATTTTATAAAATTAATGAACTCTTTAACCAGATCCTCGTACACTTTTGTCATATGATTGATATCCATCCATTTTCAATTCATATCCATCTTATTTGATTCAATAATATTCATTTTTAACACTAAATAAATAAATACAAAAAAGGTATGAGCTTAGATATCTAAAAGAATACTATCTACACACACACATGTATATATATAGTCATCATATATGATATAAATTGTTATTTCAAAAATAACTTGTTAAAACATTTGAAGATGAAGAATTATATGGATAAAAATTATAATAATACTTATTTTTGTATTCCAAGAAGACACGTATCAAAATTCGCTATCAATGTGCATAAGAAACCTATGGTTTTCTTTAAATTAATAAGTATTGTGGTGTATATAATAATATTTCACTGTAAAAACATGTATCAAAAGAAATTATTTATTTTTTCAATTTTTATACAGTGTTCAGAGGTATAAGGTGTGACAACCCATTTTAATGAAGACTTTTAAATTTATAAAAACACATTATATAGAAGGCATAAGGTGTGACAACCCATTTTAGGCCCTTTAACTAATCATTTATCAACCATTTCAAGATATCCATGACAACATTTTCTTTAAGATACTAATCAAAGTAAGAAAATCACAAAAGAATAAACTAATGTAAAATTTTGTTAAATACATTATAATTTTCAAAAATTAACAAAAACATCCAACTTGTGACCTCACATGACTCAAAAATGATTTTATGGAATTATATTCTAATAAAAACTCTAGAAATAAGACCCATGGGTTCTTATCCCGATTGTTAACATTTTAACTCAAACAGATTTTCAAAATCTCATCCTATATTACATCATTCATTTACACAAAAACTAAATATGCACTAAAATAAATCCAAATCATGTATTTTCATTAAATAAAAATTTATTTTGAAACTAATGAAGGGGTGGAGACTAGACCAATGTGAAAAGTAAAGAATATATAGAAGACAATGGAAGAAAAAAAGATAAGAATCGCTACCATAACAACATGAAAAGAAGAATCTCAGGTAGTGGAAAGTAGTGGTGCAATAGAAATTGATTATCAAGGGAATTGCATGCCCTACTGTTTGGTAAGAACAACAAAAAACATGAGGCATATGCACTAAATCATTTTAGAAATGCATAAAAACTATATTTGAATACCATACATTCAGTTTTAAGGGTTTGGATTTGTCTAAAATGTCCCATGAGATCGCAACAAAGTTTGTCTTTCACATTAAGCTAGAACCACATGAGGAGAAAATATATCTATTAGATTTATTTTATAAGAACATAAATAATTTAATCAACACTAAAATGTAAATCATTTTTTATCAATACTAAATTTAGCACTGATAAAGTAAGTATTTGTCGATGTTAAACTTAGCACTGATAAAGGGGTCTTTTGTGTAAGGGGAGATCGGATGAGGCTATTGTGATGTGTGGTCGGGTTACCTTTATGCGAGGTCAGGCTACCCATTATCAGCACTAAATTTGGCTCTCATAATGTATAAATATATTGAAGCTAGGTTTAGCATTGGTAAAGTCTAAATTCAATGCTGATAAATAATAATTTATAAAAAATAAAAGTTAAATTTAAAAATTAAAATAAATTACTAATTAAATAAAAATGAATAATAAAAATTACAAAATAAATGTATAATAAAAATAAATAAATTACAAAATTATTAAAATTTAATAAATTACAAATATATTAAAATGAATTTTTAATATTAAATGAAAAAATAATATCAATGATATAAATTATAAAAATATTAAAAATGGATAATTAATATTAATTATATAAATTTCCAAAATATTAAAAATGATTAAATAATATTAATTATGAAAATTAAAAAAAATATTTAAAATGAATGAAATATATATATTACAAAAAAATATAAATTAATAAATATTAAACTATTAAAATAAAAATGTAGGAATATTAAAAATTTCTATTAAATAAAAAATATTTACAAGAAATTACAAATTCAAAATGAATAAATAATAGTTGTATAAAGATTTAAATAAAAAATATTAAAATAAAAAATAAATAAAAATTAATTAAGTAAACCATAAACATATCCAAAATATTAAATATTAGTAAATAAAAATTTATAAATAAATATTAAAAATGAATAAATTATATTAATATTAAAAGATCAAATATTAAAATTAACTAAATTATAAAAATATTAAAAATGAATATGAATTAAAAATGTATAAAAAATAAGAAATGAATAAATATAAAAAATAGATGAAATTTAATAATTGAAAAATGAATAAATAGAAAAAAATGAATTAATAATTTTAATTATATAAATTAATGAAATATAAAAAATTAATAAATATTAAAATTAAAATTAAAAAAATATTAAAAATTACATTTATAAGTGAGAGATTTATAATAAAGTATTGATTAATAAAGTATAAATAATAATTATATAAAGATTTAAATAAAAATATATTAAAATAAAATTGAATAAATATTAATTATATAAATTACATACATATAAAAATTATTGAATATTAATATTTAAAAATTTGTAAATAACTATAAAAAATGAATACATTACAAAAATATTAAATGAATAAATATTAAAAATGAATAAATTACAGAAAATATTAAAAATGGAGAATTATTAAATATAAATAAATAATGTTAAATGAATAAATATTAAATTAATAAATGTTACAATGAATAAAATTTAACAATTAAAATTGAATAAATTGAAAAAACAATATTAATACATGAATAAATAGTGTTAATTATATTAGTTTCAAAAATAATAAAAATGAATAGATATTAAAATAAAAAAAAATAAACTTAAAAAAATAAACTAAGATATAAAATATTAAAAAAAAATTTCTAATTGAAAATGAATAAATAATAATTTTATAAATATTTTAATGAAAAATTATTAAAATAAAAATGAATAAATATTTATTATATAAACATTTGAAAAACCAAATTAATTTTACAGTGATTGTGTGTATTGTTTCGAACCCGAAGGGTGGTTGTGTGGTTATTAATATATAGGGAATTATCCAATCTTTGGAAGTTTTTCAATAGGGTTTATTCAGGAAACCGAAAACACTAAATGGTTCCAGCATCCGTGATGGGTTACAGACCTACTTTCCAAAGGCAGGTGGTTATTGGAAATTTTTTCAAAGATTCTTAGGAAATCACATTGGTTGAAACGATATGAGGTCATGCTCATTGCACCTTGTTAGGGGAATCGTTTTCTTATTCAAGATACTCTTATACATTTATGACATATTCATGAATCTTTTCCAATTCCCATATAAGGTTGCTCACCCTTTAGATTTCCAGTCAGTCATCTACGTCTGCATATTTGAAAATCTATATATATTAGTGGTTCTCCATCAGTGTATCCATCTGTTTGTTCCAAAGGTTTTCCATCAATGGTAATATTTTTATGTATCATTACTTCCCCATTTTATTTTATTTATTATTTTATAATTCTAGTTTTAAGCCACATCATTGGGATATTTTGAATTTATTATCATCCATCAAGACTCTTATCATTTCGAGGTTGGGATCAGGCCCTTGATGGGGATTCTTATATATCCTCAAGAAAGGAATTAGAACCCACATAGTTTGGTGCCACTTAACGGGACATGTTTTACCTTGTAAGGTCATGTGAAAAAGACCACACCATATTGTTTAACATCATGTGGTAAGGATGTCTAGGCAAAAGGTTCCTAAAAAATACTGGTGTGTGGATTATGCATGAGTGGCTCTTTATATTTGAAAGGACACTGAAGGAATGTATCCCTCTAGGTGGGGTAATGATCTCATTGGAAATATGGCCTAATAATAATGGTTATGGGTTGAAGATATTAGGTTCGAACCTCAGGGAGGCATCCTATATATCCTATCGAGACAAGAATCAGAGCCCATGTAGTTTTGTATAATAGGATATTAGACCTGAGGAGCATTCCCATGCATGATATATTTTTTATGTTAGTGACATGATTTACTTGATTCCCTAATACAAACTGATTCATGGTTAGTGTGAGAAACAAGGAATGGTAGTAGATCGGTCTTATTCCATAATTAGTTTCAAATACAACTTACAAGTGAACCATATGCCCATGATTGAGCTTACTTCCTCGTCCACTAATGAATGAGGAAGAGGATATGGAAAATAGGATAAGTATGATTTATTGCAAGAAATTATAGTGGGTTTATCTAGGAATGATGCCCATAGTAACTCATTCTCAGCTAATAGACAAGGGTGAGACTATAGTGGGAAGTTAGGAAGAAAGATTAAGGTCTTACTATAGGAGGAATTCTCATAAGAATCTATCTTCTTATGTGTTTCTAAGACACAAATTATGGATTATGCATCTAATTATTGTAATATAACAAATATTGATTCTTCCTGGTTCACTTCACGTTTCAAGTAGCATGTGGGAGGAAAATACCGCTACTTAAACCAATAATGCTTCTACCACTGCCTCTAGGATTAGGGATCTCATTACCAAGTGGATGCATAATTAAACATTCCTAAAGGACTCTACCTACTAGGGAGTATAATTATGGGAAATATTTTTCCAAGTGAATGAATGATCGAAATGGGGAAACACTTGTGTGTATGATACTTTAATAAGACAGGTCTAGAGGCCTTAGAGGAGGCCTTAATTTGGCCTTCCTTGGGTCTTGGTGTTGGTCAGTGAGAACCATTTTAATACTTCACATAAGGGTTAATATTAATCCAATTTCTTTGTAGAAGGAGAGTGTTATGATAATATATGTAAATGTCCTAAGTATAACCCATTTATCAAACTAGTATCAATATGTGGGATGGGAGATATTGTAAAGGGGATATTATGCAAAGGATGTTCCTTTATGAAGGGTATTGTTTCTTGAAAGAAGGTATCCTCTTGTGGAATACAAGGTGAGTCTCCATTTTCATAAAGGATTAACTTTATAGTAAATACCATTTTATGAATGACTCCTCTGTGGGGATTTTTCTTTCCTTTTTAGTGATCGAGTGACCTATAGTATTCAGTGAGCTTCCCAAAATGGAAATTTTACTCTTAACCTTTCTCATTTTCTCTTTCTATGCTCTTTATCTCTAATAATTTTTGGGTTCACCTATTTTTTCATCAATTTTATTGTATTGGGTGAAACATTATATATTTATAGGCAGTGTAAAAAAAACTTCTTTCTTAAAATGAATGGTTGTAGAACATGTTTAATTTTACGTAGTGGGAAATAATTGACGCCTCATACACAAATAAAGTTCATTTGAAGGGGGAAAGGGAGAACCACCTTGAACCATAAATTAATTTTCATTTTTGGGGGTATTGAGTGGCCATCTCATTCCATAAATTATTTTTATTTTAATGGTGTTATGTGAAGGATAAGATTTCACAAAGAATACATGATGTGTTATTCTGAAAATGTTGGTTGCTATGTGGTTTCATGTACTTTACAAAATTTAATCCCATTCTCATTTTCCTACTCTATTTTTGGGATTTTAAATTTCTCTCAATAATTTTATTGAATTATCTACAATCTTTTCTACCCCAAAAAATGCCAGATGTCAGAATAGGGTCGATCGGCGTGAAGATGAGTGGATTCTAATGTAGAAATTAGGCCTTTTGTGTATTTTTTGTTGTGTCAGTGACCAAGAGGAGGGTCCAACCTATATAAAGGGTGTCAATCAGACTAATGTTTCATGTAGTGAGAACAAGTACTTTATAGTCAGCTCCCAGAATTTAGCCCATGGTCATATCTGTATTGTAAACTCCCCTTGAGGTTGTCCTTTTCTTTATACTAACCAGAGGAATCAAAAAAATGGTTTTTCTGTGAGAAAAATTCCATGATTCAAGATCAAATTATTCTCGCATAATAATTACAAAACTCACATATTAAATTTTATTCTATATGGTTATCATGGAATACTATACAATCCGTATAACGCCTAAGATGCTATGCAGAATTTTTGACTTTACCAAATTTATTCCCTATTATAACATTATATCCTCTTGTAGGGATATAGAATAGATCTCATCTATGTTTTCCCTATTTCTGATGAGAGGAGAAATGTCATGGTCTAGAGTGTTGACGATGGTGAAAATTGGAGTGTCCTCTCAAAACATCATTTCATATCAAAGATCATGGGTACTGGCTTCCAGGGTTATCCTGTCTTACATAGGATTCCACTTTATAGATTTGGATTATTTTTTGATATTCTTATTCCTCGTCCCTAGTTCATAAATCAACCCCTTTCTTAGATAAATAGTTATAATAATTAACCTCTAGAAAATATCTCAACAATGGGGACATATATTATAGAAAACCAATATGAATGATTTTTCCTGGGTTATACCCCTTTATTATTAAATGAAGAATTATAGGTACCATAATTAGAAATTTACTACTACCAATTATGAGAAAACTAACTTCCAATGATTAGTTAGGGTGGTGGCCAAAATGGGATCTTTTCACTAGAGGACCATTCATCCTAGATTAGGGTTAACCTTTCTAGGTTCTCCATAGCTGTGAAGAATTTATGAAAGAACTAAATTTTTTAGGTATTTTTTAGATCTGTTGGGTGTCATAGAAATTTTTTCATTAGAATGGGTTTATTATTTCAAATTTTCTTAGAAGATTGAGCCTAAATGCCAACACTTTCATATGGAATATGGGTAATTTGGGATAAGATTTTAGTTTGTTTGAATGATCTATAGAGTAAAAAAAATGGGGGATGTGTATGATAAGTTCTTACCTCCTTCCTTAGTATGGGAAGATTTATAGAGGAATCCCCCTATTATAAAAGAATGACTTGTCAAAGAAAATAATCTTCTGGGAATAGATCCCTATCATAGGTTAGATGTTCCTTTATATTAATGGAACTAGATATTTTCTATACCAAATGGTCATGAGATGCATGTGAGGAGACTGAGAACTTGTCTGGACCATAGGACTCACTTGTTTCTATTGGAAAACACATGAAAAATGTCACTTCAATTAGTGGGGATAGCAGGTTGCACCTGGGCTTAAATTATTGGTATGATTGACAAAATTCTTGTCCATGTTCCTAAGTGGTTAGTTATTACTAGTACATGAGTTGAGTACCAGGCTCAGGGTCATAACTTTTTTATACCGGACCACTCAGAAATCACTAGATGAATTAATCTATAAGTATAACTATTCGAAAAAATTATATCATATATTGTGAAGAATCAACAGAGTAAAGTACCTTTAAAAACTCGTTGTCCCATTTCAGGTTATCTAGGGTTAGATAAGGGATCTCATAAGGGTTTATGAATTCATCAATGATCAAACCAATTTTAAGGGTTGATTTAGGCTATATTTGCGATGCAGGAGTGGGGTTAATCCATTGAAATTGGAAACAAATGACATAACATATATAATCAACTGTTATGATTGTTTCATTTATACTCCTTACATACTTCCAACCATTATGTTGTTAAATGAATCATCCAGTGTTCATGAAAATTAGGAATACCATACTTATTTAAGGGGAGGCGTTTAGCTACAATAATCTATGGTAAACTAATCTAGGAAAAATATTCACCCTATAGATTTGGTTGGAAATTCATTTGTGTCTAGAAAAGGTGCCCTGGATCTCTGGAAATTGCAAGAAAGGAAAAAAACTTGATGATTTCCCATCAATTATAGTTAATGTTTACATGGGAAAAAATGGTTATCTAAATTAATCTTCCTCCCTCTAACTCCCATCCTAGACTTTTGAATTATTATGATGAAGCTTGGACTCATTCATATCTCTATGGTCAGTTAGAAAAATTAGTACCAATTATTAAGGTTCAACTGGTGAATAAAATGAAGGGGGGTGTGATGTGAACAACTGAGGTGGTCAGGCCTAGAAATGGAGTTTCACTAAGAATACCCATAATTTTTGAGATTTCAAAGTTTCAGTATTTTTCTCCCTAAAATATTGATTATTTTCCCCATACTATTGAAGAACCTTCCCAACCATATATCCCTTATAAGTTTTCATATATAAATTCTTGGATGGATTTGGAATCTTGGAAGAGTATGTATATAATTTTTGAGGGAATATGGTATTTTCTTAAATGTAAACACCTCATCCTAACCCGATACACGTGAATATGTACACCTAAAAAATTCTTATGTAGATCATCCTAAGATGGTAGAAGAAAATATCTCAAACGTTGAGGATTATATCCACTTGATTCATGGTCAAAATATATATTCAAGGTGAGTACTTGAAATATTTATGCCTTATGCGAACAAATAAAAATAATGATAAGATAATGGAAATACTTCCCAATAAGAGGTAATATGATTTCCCTTTCTTAAATCACTCTTATGATATATCCCTCCCCCCTCTATATTTTTTTTAAATTGTATTAACTTATAATTTCCCCTCATACATAGGAAAAAAACAAGGAAGATTCACTCATTACAAATGAACCTAGGGATATACCTTCCTCTTCATGATTAGGACCTCATAAACATATTTATCTAAAGAAAACTATGGTATCATAGATGTTGAGAAAACAGGTGAGGTGTATATATCCTAATCTACTAATAAGATTGTAATCATTGAAATTATATGTCTCTATCACGGTTGTGTTTCCAAAGTCTTATATGGAATAAGACACTTGGAGAAGTAATGTATCTATTTAGGAAGTTTGGGAAATACTTCAGGTTAAGGTGATCGATTTTTTTTGAATTGGGATTATCACTGATTCTAAGCATGTTTCCTTAAAATAACAATTTTAAGAATTCAGTTCGTATCTCAAACAAGATGGATGCTCCAATACATTATTTCAATGTTATAATTTATATACCCAATAGATTATGAGATATGTTGATAATAGGGGTATAAAAAATGTCTCTTAGGAATAGGTAGAGTTAGTTCTCATTCCAATTCTCTCTTCCACAATTATTGAGATTCTCAACCCCCGTTTTTTATAGGAGGCTATTGGAGATTAATTTTTTTACATTATATGAAATACTATAAAGGGGGAATAGTTTTTTTGTAAGATGTTCCTTTTGATTAAAGGGTTGAAGAAGAAGGCTCTCCTGGCACTACTGATCACATGTGGGTAGTGGTTACTAATTTCAAGGGAGCATTTACACCCCCATGACAACCAATTGTTCTTCTTATGATATTATCCTCAAGGGAGACCAGGAGGATAAGGAAAAGAAACTTACAATACACATTTTGTAGGGAACAACATGTGAGTATTTTGTTTTATTACCAAACTTTCAAACTATTTTGATGGTTTCTTATTGATGGGTTAACTTACATAGAGGTTAACATGAGTTCAACAAGACTAAGACTACCAATTATTCAGTAGTGTATAGCTCCTTCCTTTTTCGAAGAAGACATGGTAATAGGAGAAACTCATAGGAGGTCAAGACTAAATGAGGATCTGAGATCGTTGGATGACCTTATAGAAATTGAAAATTATGGGATGTCAGCTCACAAGGATCAAATCAATCCTACATTGTCAAAATATGGTTCTGAAATTATTGATACATATAAAGGGAAAATATTGTGGATTCAACTACACTAAATCCTACCCCCCGTTGAACTGATATTATTAGGTGACCCCTCAAGGTTTCCAAATTTATAAATACCAACCTTCTTAGGGTAAACTAACCTCATTATCCCAAAGATCATAACTATGGTGGAATAAATGACCCAAGTTTGGGGAGAGTTGATCTCATCTATTTATCCAATTTCACTAGTTTTCATTCATGCAAGATCATTATCAATAAGTGACCTCCTTTTGGTTATTGATTTATTCAGATATGAAATTGGTGATTATAATGTCATGTGTACATCTATTGAAGAAGGTTCATTACTCTACGATTTTCTAAGAGATTTTTTTTTTGTTTTGATAAATGTAAATTCCAATGTGTAGCTCTTGATAGTAATAAATTTGATATTCTTGAATCCAGGGTGTCATTTGGAATTATTTTTCTAGAGGTAAATATAACACCCATTGTGTTCATCAATGAGTTGATGATTATTATATTCGTAGTCATTTCGGTAGGTGAAGGTGATAATTCTACCTCTTCAGCTATCTCATTTCTTTTTCTATCTTTTAATAATTGCTTTGAATGTTTATTTTCAAGAATACTGGTACAAACCTATGAAGTTCAAGATATTATCTTCACATATCAGTTTTTTAAGGTGGTAAGGATGTAGACTTCCATAGAACCAACTCATTATAAATGGGTTAAGACTATGTTATCTCTATTTGGTCTAACCCATGAATAAATCCTCCCTTCCAAGAGTGATATTAAATCCAATCAAGAAATCCTTGAAAAACTACATGTTGCTTAAAAAACTATTTATAGAGATAAATGGAAATTGTTCTATTAGACCCCCTTCCAAATTTCCAACAAAATTGATTAGGTTTCACCATATTTTCTTCTTGATTGGGTAAGGAGGGTTCAACTACCATTCTATACATGAAAAGGTGAAAGAGATTATTTTTTATTTAGAGAGAGTGAGTGTGCTTCAATAAAATCATGTAACTACAGATTCAATGGCCCATTTTGTTATAGATATAAATACCCAAATCAGTGAATATTCTTAATAGGTTGGAGTGGCCACAAAGCTGGAGGGCCAAGTTACAGAATAGTGAACCCTAGAATAATGGATCTAAGAAGAGTCAGACCGGGTTCTTCAAGACTTTGATCGACTCAACTGATAATTTTTCAATGTTGAAGTAGTGTTTGATGAAGAAAAACGGCTAGTAGAAGAGGTGGAGAATGAATTTTTTGATGCCACTATGAGAGTAGAAGCACTATAGGTTGATGTAGAAATAGAAATTGAAACACCGGACAAGTTACCCCAAGCTGTAGAAAATTATAATGAAGCAATGATTCAACTTCAAGATTTCACAATGCATGATTTATAATAATATCAATATTTTTTACATCGGGAGACTCTAGGTTGTGGATGTTCCCCTTCATCATCTTTTCAATGAGTAGATGAAAACTTAGTTTTTTATCAATTACCAGCATTTTATCATATCTTGACTATTATACCATAATAAATTTCAATTCTTTAAATGGTAGTATAAATATATTTTGGATCATCCACCACTAAACAATAATATCGATTGTAATTCTAAACACCTAAGATGAAATTATTTTTTCTGGGCATGGAACATTGATAGGTATAGGTATAATTAAAATCACCATAACACTATAGTTGGAATTTTTGAATTGATGATCTTATGTCATGATTTTTCATGTTTTTTTACAGTGGTATTTGAACTTAAATGTTATGAATAGAATAATACTCAAAATTTTTCCTTGCATAAGGGAACTTGCAAGTATAGCTTCACTATTGTTAGATCCTTTTGGTAGACCCCATAAGATTTTTAAATTTTCTTTTTATAACTCTAACTTTTTCTTAAGAATGATACAAGGAAGATGTAGTGTGTGAGTCTTGGATTTTTTTGAGGCATCCCTTTGTGGGTTTTGACCTAACAAGTTTTGTGAATTTTTAATTTAAAATGTTTGAATTTTTCTAGATCATGAAAACTGCATGTATAGAGAGAGAAGACACAACTATTTTTCAAGAATTACCATTGAATTTTATCATTTTAATGATTTATATATCTCTTTATTTGGTATTTTATGTTCATTAAAGTTAGACCAGTTTTTGTATTTTGAGGTCGTATAGCTTTGACTGATGATTGATGTAGTTTAAGATCATATAGATTTGATCAATGATTACTATATTGAAAATGAGTATTATATGAAAGTGTGAAATTTCTAAGGTGCTGAAATCACCAAAATAATTGTATTATAGAATGTGTAAATAATAACCCATTAAATTCTAAGTCTAGTAGAAATAGAGATTGGTGGGAATATGATGACCATTAGTAATGGAGGAAAACTAATACCACACTCAGTCGATGGGGATTAGTGGAGTCGTCTAGCTATTACCACACTCAATCTAGGTACAACATATGGGGTTCAAGTAAAGTCTAGTGGGAAAACAATAACCATTAGTTATGGAAGAAAACTAATATCACACTCAATCAATGGAGTCTGGTGGGAGTAGGTTATCCATTACCACATGTAGTCTATCCCTGTTACCAATTTTTTTATGAAAGAGAAAACCAAGAGGATTGATCAACTCAAGGTATGGATGGTGTTAAATCATATATCAAAGATATGAAAAGGGTTCATGGGGAATATAAATATTTAGAAAAAGATTAAAACACCTCAAAACTTACAATTTTTTATATGGAATTCATATTCATGGTAAGAAGATATCGTTTAGAACCAATACCATGAAAGTGTGTAGATAGTTTAAAGTAATAGTTCTTGAACTAGTGGTTGTTGAAATTTAAGGTTTAATATATTTGACAAAAGGTTATGAAGATGATGACACAAATAGGGATTATAGTTCAAGGATTCTCCAGTATCTTTTAAATGTGAGAATAGAAATTTTAAGTAATAATATTGGGGATATTCGATCTGAGGTGATGGAATGGGACTATTATATAAGAAATAACCATATACCTTGTTCAAATGGTAGTTTTAGTTGTGATATTGTCAAGGAATATGGAGACAAACGAATTTTCTCCTTGGGATTTGGATTCCTCTGGATGACATATCATATCAGGGGGGCACATATGTAAAGGAATTTCAGGGGAATAGTATGCATAGTCAAAATGAAGGTTTCCTTCAGAATTAGATGCTCTTATTACTGATATCAAGGTTTGTGAGGATCTAAATTTATCAACACATGAATTGTGGTTAATGAAAATTAGGTGTTTTAAAAGCATGATGGAATCATTTAGACTTGATCTTTCTATGAATGGGTGATTGAGATCCCATTGAGATGTCAAGACTAAACTTCACATGAATCTTGAAGGGTTTCCTTTCATAGATGTAACGCCCCAACCCCAGTTACCTAGATTTGGTGCATTATTACATAACATTGGCATGATCACAAAGGATCGAGTCTCGAAAGACAGATTAGTTTAGTATTCTTGGAAACACTAGATATATTCATAAGTCTTACATTACATCATAAGGTAAAAAAACTACAACAACATCTTGTATTCATATCCCCTCATATTATCCCTATAGGTCATTCATAAATTACTTCTTCACGTCCTGGTAAAAGATAAAACATTTAAAGGGGTGAGCTCATATGCTCAGTAAGGATAACAATATAGCAGAAGCTTTCGTAGATAAGCATAAACACTTAAAGCAATTTATAACTAAAACAAAAGCCTTTTAAACTTGAACTTCAGCATAATATGGAAAAGATAAAATGAAATAATTACATTTACTTACTCACATGGATATTCTACTAGTCGACCAATCACATGAAATATCAATAACCACTTTCATAATGATGGAATGCATAATTCCAGACTATCATAACCACATAGCCAAGGCCTTATGCCAAGACTACAAATAAGATTTTGCCAAGGCCTTGTACCAAGACACTAGTTTGTCTCATGAGACCTACCGATGCATCGAGGAGCTATAGCGGGCTCCACCCATCACTTACTATTTCCAATGCATTCCTCATATGAAAAGTTTTAAACATGACATAAACATTCGTATTAAAACTAGCATATGAAATCTCAATAATTTATCCACAAACCATGAATGGTATAAAAATAGCACATCCACAGTCAAACATAACTCATTTGATACAATATGGTAGATTGTATTGTACCATATTAACCTCAATCGATAATAATGAAGGATATTGACATAGATGAAAATAATCATCAAAACTATTTGAGAGAAATATCCCCATTTTTCTTGAAATCATTTAAAAGTCACACTATTTGTCAAGAATCCAT
The DNA here is from genome assembly GCA_963277665.1 of Viscum album. Classification (NCBI taxonomy): domain Eukaryota; kingdom Viridiplantae; phylum Streptophyta; class Magnoliopsida; order Santalales; family Viscaceae; genus Viscum; species Viscum album. The sequence goes on along the minus strand of OY728161.1, from coordinate 1,210,284,433 downwards.
TTAAAAATAGATTTTTGAATCAAAGTGTCCCATACAAATTTGAAACTTTTAAAAGGAGTTTTAATTTTAAAACTTTAATTTCCATATAAATAAATCCTTAAAACCATTTGTAAAACATGGACATTAATGAGAAAGATTTAAAGTAATAAATCCTTAAAACATTTTAAAATGTCATTTTAGTTAGAGTTCCTAACCAAAAGGGAGACACTTGAATAAAAATGAGTAAATAAAAACTTTGTAATATCATGAGAATAAAGGGATTCATGATATATTATGTCAAAGTACATTATATACACCATATAAAAGTGAATTGGCGTATAACAACAATGAAGTCTCAATAGAATGTAAATTGAGATGAAATATCTCATAAAGGTTGTATCCTTAGGTTAAGGATAAATCAACGACATAATTATGTGTGAAAAATATAAATACACTCAATATGATTTGATATTAAGTGTAAAAAAATCAAAGGACATTCACACATATTTCTGTAAAAACAACGCCAATGAATTAGATGTTTAACTCAACAAATCGAGATTGAGTAAAAATTACTCTTATCAAGTTCATACCGATCACTTGAGAATTTATAAATGGAGTTATTATGTGTATCAAAAGTATATCCACATAAAGTGGAGTTTAAATTATGACATAAGAAAATGAATAGTGATTCCACACATAATCATGGAGTAAAATAATCAATGAAGTATGCGTAAAGCCGAATGAGTGGAAATTGAAATATCAAATTCCATTATCAATTTGGTAACTTACGAAACATACACCCATGAAAGAAGGATCATAAAATTATGATTTAAATATCCATAAATTAAAGTATATTACACAATGAATACAATCATGGGCAGTACACACACCACATGCAATAAATAAGTGGTGAATAATGGAATTCTCACGAAATTAAAATTGAGATAAGAAACCCATTACTTTGTACTTTTTCCTTGGTCGAAGGTAGGTTAACCTCTTGTATAATGGTGAAATAATTGTTATTGAATTATAAAAGAATCATTTACATTAATATTATATCATAAAAAATTTAACATTGATTTGTTAATAATATCTTAGTATTATCATTGTTTCGGGTGTTAACTTACTCGTTTTCTTTTATATGTTTTGTTACGTAAGCCATGTTTGCCATTGATAGGTTTTATCTTATTCATATCCAGAATTATATCAAGTCCTTAAACATTATTTTTAAATAATCAAATGATAATTATACTTGAATGGATACGATGGAGAATGAATCTCATCGCGTTCGTGGAGACGGTAGTCCGTACGTACGCACGAGTGAAAATATCATTCTTTTGATGTTAAAATAATATATAATTGGATGCTATATCATATATACAGAATAATTATCATGTTATATTTATTATTTAAATTAATTACACATCATTATTATACCCATCCAAATAATAATTTATTGAATGACAATTACACCACGACGTGGAGACGGTAAGTCGTACGTACGCACGTATGGTGACATGTCATTCAAAGGATGGATAGAATACTGAATATGGTTGTACCATATTTTATAATAATATTACAGTATATAGGAGATACTGGATTAATTATTTTATAATGGGAATAACAATGAAATAAGAAGTTGAAGAAGAAAAGAATTTGAAAAAGGGTGGTAAAAACATTACCTCTTCTTCGGGTTCTTCCTTTTGATTTGATCAAAAGGGCTACTTAGGTTGGCTTTATGATCAAAATAAGGCCTCTAGGTTGTAGTGAGGGAGTTTTAGAGAGTATTTGGGCAGTTTTTGGCTGAACCAAAAGGCTTTGAAGGTGTGAAGTAATGATAAGGGGGAGAGCCCTTTTATAAGAGGGGTGAGGGGCACCTTTGGAAAAGCTAAAAATATTATTTTATAATAAATTCATATTCGGTTTATAATGGCTCAAAAGTGTATTATTTAAAATTTAAGGTGGGTATAGGTCTAAAACCACTCAACCAATAGAATTTAGACAGGTTTGGGTCATTATATTAACCTTATCTTTAAGTATTAACTCTTAGTTTATTAGTTTCACTTTTACAATGTCTCTTTGTATTTTTATATTATATGGTTAATAAACTTACTATATACATACAAGAGACCCCCAAGTGGTCCATTAATGATACACCTATAATTATATAAGTCTCTTGGTCGAACCTTAGATTTTTAGGAATTTAATATCAATTAATAATATAATATTTGTTTTAAAAACACTTTTTTGTCAATTTTGACACTATTAAATAATTGATTTTTTTTAAAATATTAACAGAATTATTACTTCTAAAAAAGTTAATTAAATAATTCCTAAAATGTCATATTAACCTATAAAATTATTTTAATTCATAAAAAGTCTCAAATTATATTTATTTGGGTATCTACAATATCAATCATTTTAATTTTTCACTATTATGGTAATTACTGCATCACCATTGTGTCATAAATAAATTAAATTATTTAATGTATAAAATTTATAAATAAAATACCATTATGTATTATATCTTTTTATCTTTATAATGAATATTTATAGTCTAAAATCCAACATATATAACCCTATGTAAAAATTTTCTTTCTAAAAGATATATGCTTGTGTCATTTTTGTATTCATTTTAACTTAATTAAAATAAAATGTCTATATCACTTACAAGTGGAACCATGGGGTCCCAAAATCGACCCAAAGATTCCCATGGTCGGACATGTATCAACCAATAAGGTTAGGACAAATTTTTTGGGTAATTTTTTATTATTATAATATTATTTTTTAACCCTTATTTACGGGATTTAACCTTTAACCATGGTAAATAAAATATTTACCGAAGTAATTATTCAAAATGTCTAAAAATAAAAGTTACCTATTTGCAAAATTTGATGATACTAATTCCAAATATGGAATCCATTTTTCCAAATTCCAAACACATAAGTGGCAAAAATTAATTTAAAATTAATTCCCATTGTCAAAATAAAAAACGTATTTTTAAGAGATAATAACTATCAAAAGATTGGCACTTGTTTATGTCTGGTTTAATTGTGAAATTATGTCCAATAACAAAAATTGAATTAAATGGTAAAAATATATTCTAAATATACTTTAAAACCACTAAAATTCATAATTTATCAATATTAATTATTTTGATTAAAAAAGTTGTTTTTAATTAAAATTTAGTAATTTTCACTATTCATCAAAATATGAAAGTTATCCGAAAAGTACCAAAATTTCACCCTAGGCTGATTTCTATATTCTAAATCCAAAAATGAACTCCATTTTGAGAGATAGAATTTATAAAATTTCAAAAAGTAGGTATTACTATTCATAATGGCTAGTTTGATTGGTTGTGGTGTGTTAGAATCTCAAAGTTGCGTACAATGCACGCCATTGCATTAGTCAAAGGGAAACGTACCGTGGAATCCTGGGGTGTTACATTATCCCCTCCTTCAATAAATTGAATCCTCGCAATGTTTTTAAAATTGGTCTTGAGAATATAATGGAATGTCCCACATCGAAAAAAGAGTCAATAAAACTATCACTTTAAAATAAAGGAAGAGAGGTATAAAGGTCACCCAAGATAACCCATACTAGGATTCCATGTAGGAAAACATGAATATGGATGATAAACTAAGTGTTCAGTTCTAATGGAGAGGGATAGAAAACATGATCAGGAGAAATTTAACAATAAGAAAATCACAAACTTGTGTTGGGACAAATGGTCCTTAGTCTCCCAGTAGGAAAAGTAAACGGACAACATTTTTTTGTTTTAAGTTACATTACATAAGGATGAGGAATTAATTTATGATATTGACTAAGAACATAAAGAGATATACTTACTTTTTAAGTAGAGTTTCATTATTTAATAACTTTTTACCACTAACTCATTTTTTTGAACAATGGGTATTCAAGAAGACTTGGTCACAATGGAAGTGCTAGAATAAACTTCTATAGAAATACATGATCCATGTAGGATAAACTATATATTTACCTTGTCTTTAGAGATTAATCAAAACCAAAATGGTTAGTATAATATCTGATGACCCCCCAAATGGATATTCCATTAGAGAAAAAAAACACTAATCTTAGTTTCTAAAATTAAACCATCAATACACCAAAGTTAAATAAATACCATTCAATAATAAATTGTCCTTAAAATACTTCAATATAATCCAAAGTAATATTGAAACTCAAAACTTATAAGAATTTAGTCTTCCACGTTAAATTGTATCTCCAAATGACATTAATTACTCTTAAAGTCACAAACTTAGAAGTAATTAACCTAATCATTTCCATAAACAACCCAAATCACTATAAATTCACAATAAAAACATAGTTAAAAATCCAACATTACTCCTCAAATGAAATCCCATACTATTCTATTTTCCATACAACAAAGTGAACAACTTCCAAAATAAAATTTATCACTTAATTACCAAATCAATTTCCTATACTAAGGGTATTCATTTGATAAGTCATAAGATCCCAAATCAAATTATTAATGATCAATGAAATCATTTAACTAGAAATAATAGTCACAGTAACCAGGGACTTCATTTAGTCCAGTGGTAGGCGATAAATCACAATCGTACTTTGGTTGTGGGTTCGATTCCCATAGCTTTGTCCGACGCGACGGGTTGTCACACGGTCTGTGTGTTGTCCTTTTTCAAAAACTATATTTTATAACATTACCAAAATGAGATAAAATCCTCAAAATAACCATCACATAATTTAACCACAAATCTTATCTCATACCTTTCATTTTCATCCCAAATTATAATAACTTGTAATTGCCTCAAACCCAATGATCATATAAAACCAAATGGTTATTTATAACTTTATCCACAAGAGAAAATATAATTCTTCATAAAATATCATTATCACATGGAAAACTGTAGGGTTACAAATACAAGAGAAAATTATTCCAATGTAAACCCATGAACAAGGTGCACTAATACTTTTTAAACATTTCTCCAACCATTTATTTCCACATAGCTTCTTCTTTGTCCAAGAAAATATCCTATAGAATAGGGAATTCACTCGGGTAATGTCCAGGTCCCCTACATTTACGGAAAATGACTGTAAATGGACTATTGGGACCATTTTTTTCTTCTTCCATAGTACTCTTCATTTTTCTTCGGTAATTATTCACTTTATGTCCTTCCTTCCCGCACGTAAAGCATTTCTTTGTCCCATTGAGACACTTTCCTGGGTGTCTCCTTCCACATTTCCTGCATGATGGAAATTGAGGATTCCTTTCTCCATGGTCTCCACTGTTGGAGCTCTTATCATTCATCACATTTCTCTTCTTTGTTGAGTCCGAGAATTGGTTTATATATATATATTGTTGATCATATTTTTGGAAAATTGATTTGACATAAAGACGATATATTTTACGCCTATCAACATTCCATTTTGTTTCTCATTACCACCATCGTTCCCACCATGTACATCATTCTCAAAGTCACTATGACTTCCTTGGAATCCATCCATTGACTAAAACCAGAAAGCATTGTGTGAGTAACAGTAGTCATAAAATCATTTAGAGATTAACATGTCACCATATTCTCAATTTGAAACACATTAGGATTAACCAAGTTCATTTACTCTCATCTTATATATTTAATACTTCAAATCTTTTAGTAAAGAAAATGTAAATTATCCTAAGAATATCCCCCGGGAGTATCGTAACCAAGAGTGCAGCAAGGCCCGTTGTCGTGCACCAGTTTCCGTTCGAGTCTAGCTCAAAGCAGTGTTTTCGGGTTTTACCCCTAGGTACATCTATTCCAGAGGTGCCTCTACCTGCTCGTATCCAGATAGGGAAGTATTTCTTGGAAAACTCACAAAATCTCTACAATACCAAAATTCTAGGAAGTTCTTCTATACTAATCCTCAAATTTCATCTTAGGTCTACATGCTATAATCAGAGTTTATCTAAATATAGCTTCCAAGGTTTGTACTAAACTTCCTCTGATACCAACTGTAACGCCCCGACCCCAGTTACCCAGAGTCGGTACATTATTACATAACATTGGCATGATCACAAAGGATCAAGTCTCTAAAGACCAATTAGTTTAGTAGTCTTGGAAACACTAGATATATTCATAAGTCTTACATTACATCATAAGGTAAACAAAACTACAACAACATCTTGTCTTCATATCCCCTCATACTATTCCTGCAGGTCATTCATAAATTACTTCTTCACATCCTGGGAAAAGATAAAACATTTAAAGGGGTGAGCTCAGATGCTCAGTAAGGATAATAATATAGCAGAATCTTTCATATATAAGCATAAACACTTAAAGCAATTTATAACTAAAACAAAAGCCTTTTAAAATTGAACTTCAGCATAATATGTAAAAGATAAAATGAAATAATTCCCTTTACTTATTCACATGGATATTCTTCTAATCGACCAATCACATGCAATATCAATAACCACTTTCATAATTATGGAATGCATAATTCCAGACTATCATAACCACATATCCAAGGCCTTGTGCCAAGACTACAAATAAGATTTTTCCAAGGACTTGTGCCAAGACACTAGTTTGTCTCATGAGACCTACTGATTCATTGAGGAGCTATAGCGGGCTCCACCCGTCACTTACTAAGTCCAATGCATTCCTCATATGAAAAGTTTTAAACATGACATAAACATTCGTATTAAAACTAGCATACGAAATGTCAATACTTTATCCACAAACCATGAATGGAATAAAAATAGCACATCCACAGTCAAACATAACTCATTTGAAACAATATGGAAGATTGTATTGTACCATATTAACCTCAATCGAGAATAATGAAGGATATTGTCATAGATGAAAATAATCATCAAAACTATTTGAGAGAAATATCCCCGTTTTTCTTGAAATCATTTAAAAGTCACACTATTTGTCAAGAAGCCATTTAAAAATAGATTTTTGAATAAAATTGTCCCATACCACTTTGAAACCTTTAAAAGGAGTTTTAATTTTAAAACTTTAATGTCCATATAAATAAATCCTTAAAACCATTTTTAAAACATGGACATTAATGAGAAAGATTTAGAGTAATCAATCTTTAAAACATTTTAAAATGTCATTTTAGTTAGAGTTCCTAACCAAAAGGGAGACACTTGAATAAAAATAATTCAGGAAATAAAAACTTTGTAATATCATGAGAATAAAGGGATTCATGATACATTATGTCAAAGTAAATTATATACACCATATAAAAGTGAATTGGCGTATAACAACAATGAAGTCTCAATGGAATGTAAATTGAGATGAAATCTCTCATAAAGGTTGTATCCTTACGTTAAGGATAAATCAATGACATAATTATGTGTGAAAAATATAAATACACTCAATATGATTTGATATTAAGTGTAAAACAATCAAAGGACATTCACACATATTCCTGTAAAAACAACGCCAATGAATTGGATGTTTAACTCAACAAATTGAGATTGAGTAAAAATTACTCTTATCAAGTTCATACCGATCACTTGAAAATTTATCAATGGAGTGAGTATGTGTATCAAAAGTATATACACATAAAGGGGAGTGGAAATTATGACATAAGAAAATTAATAGTGATTCCACACATAATCATGGAGTAAAATAATCAATGAAGTATGCGTAAAGCCGAATGAGTGGAAATTGAAATATCAAATTCCATTATCAATTTGGTAACTTACGAAACATACACCCATGAAAGAAGGATCATAAAATGATGATGTAAATATCCATAAATTAAAGTATATTACACAATGAATACAATCATGGGCAATACACACACCACATGCAATAAATAAGTGGTGAACAATAGAATTATCACGGAATTAAAAGTGAGATAAGAAACCCCTTACTTTGTATTTTTTCCTTGGTCGACGGTAGGATAACCTCCTATATAATGGTGATATAATTGTTATTTAATTATAAAAGAATCATTTAAATTAATATGATATCATATATGATCATTTAACATTGATTTGTTAATAATATCTTAGTATTATCGTTGTTTCGGGTGTTAACTTGCTCGTTTTCTTTTATATGTTTTGTTAAGTAAGCCATGTTTGTCATTGATAGGTTGTATCTTATTCATATCCAGAATGATATCAAGTCCTTAAAAATTATTTTTAAATAATAAAATGATAATTATACTTGAATGGATACAATGGAGAATGAATCTCATCGCGTTCGTGGAGACGGTAGTCCGTACGTACACGCGAGCGACAATATCATTCTTTTGATGTTAAAATAATATATAATTGGATGGTATATCATATAGACAGAATAATTACAATTTTATATTTATTATTTAAATTAATTACACATCATTATTATACCCATCCAAATAATAATTTATTGAATGACAATTACACCACGACGTGGAGAGAGTAAATCGTACGTACGCACGTATGGTGACATGTCATTCAAAGGATGGATAGAATACTGAATATGGTTGTACCATATTTATAATAATATTACATTATATAGGAGATACTGGATTCATTAATTTATAATGGGAATAACAATTAAAGAAGAAGTTGAAGAAGAAAAGAATTTGAAAAAGGGTGGTAAAAACATTACCTCTTCTTCGGGTGCTTCCTTTTGATTTGATCAAAAGGGCTCTTTAGGTTGGATTTATGATCAAACTAAGGACTATAGGTTGTATTGAGGGAGGTTTATAGAGTATTTGGGTAGGTTTTGGCCGAACCAAAAGGCTTTGAATGTGTGAAGTAATGAGAAGGGGGGGTTTCCTTTTATAAGAGGGGTGAGGGGCACCTTTGGAAAAGCTAAAAATATTATTTTATAATAAATTAATATTCGGTTTCTAATGACTAAAAAGTGTATTATTTAAAGGTTAAGGTGGGGATAGGTCTAAAATCACTCAACCAATAGAATTTAGATAGTTTTGGGTCATTATATTAACCTTATCTTTAAGTATTAACTCTTAGTTTATTAGTTTCACTTTTACAATGTCTCTTTGTATTTTTATATTATATGGTTAATAAACTTACTATATAAATCCAAGATACCCCCAAGTGGTCCATTAATGATACACCTATAATGATATAAGTCTCTTTTCCAAACCTTAGATTTTTAGGAATTTAATATCAATTAATAATATAATATTTGTTTTAAAAACTCTTTTATGTCAATTTTGACACTATTCAATAATTTATTTTTTTAAAAATCATAAAAGAATGATTACTTCTAAAAAAGTTAATTAAATCATTCCTAACATGTCATATTAACCTATAAAATTAGTTTAATTCCTAAAAAGTCTCAAATTATATTTATTTGGGTATCTAAAATATCAATCATTTTAGTTTTTCACTATTATGGTAATTACTGCATCACCATTGAGTCATAAATAAATTAAATTATTTAATGTCTAAAATTTATAAATAAAATACCATTATGTATTATATCTTTTTATATTTCTAATTAATATTTATAGTCGAAAATCCAACATATATAACCCTATGTAAAAATTGTTTTTCTAAAAGATATATGCTTGTGTCATTATTGTATTCATTTTAACTTAATTAAAATAAAATTTTCCTATCACTTACAAGTGGCACCATGGGGTCCCAAAATCAACCCAAAGATTCCCATGGTCGGAAATGTATCAACCAATAAGGTTATGATACGTTTTTGGGTAATTTTTTATTATTATAATATTATATTTTAACCCTTATTTGCGGGATTTAACCTTTAACCATGGTAAATAAAATATTTACCGAAGTAATTATTCAAAATGTCTAAAAATAAAAGTTACCTATTTGCACAATTTGAACATCCTGATTCCAAATATGGAATCCATTTTTCCAAATTCCAAACACATAAGTGGCAGAAATTAATTTAAAATTAATTCCCGCTGTCAAAACAAAAAGCGTGTTTTTAAGAGATAATAACTATCAAAAGATTGGCACTTGTTTATGTCTGGTTTAATTGTGAAATTATGTCCAATGAAAAAAATTGAATTAAATGGTAAAAATATATTCTAAATATACTTTAAAACCACTAAAATTCATAATTTATCATTATTAATTATTTCGATTAAAAAATTTGTTTTTAATTAAAATTTAGTAATTTTCACTATGCATCAAAATATGAAAGTTATCCGAAAAGTACCAAAATTTCACCCTATGATAATTTCGATATTCCAAATCCAAAAATGAAGTCCATTTTGAGATATAGAATTTATAAAATTTTAAAAAGTAGGTATTACTATTCATAATGGCTATTATGATTGGTTGTGGTGTGTTAGAATCTCAAAGTTGCGTACAATGCACGCTATTGCATTATTCAAAGGGAAACGTACTGTGGAATCCTGGGGTGTTACAATAGATCTAGATAATATGAAAAAAATGGGGTATTTTTATATTTTTTTGTTCATGTTTGGGCCCAAGATAGGGAATCCATGAATCACTACATATCTTGTTAGAATAATAATAAAGTCACCCATAATTCTTAGTAAGAATACCCATGTGTAATTTTGACTCATACACTAGGTCGGGGCATTTTTCATTATAATTTGTGGCTAGGATTAGGATAAGGGATCCATGAATCACTATGTATCTCATACTAATTAAAACCAATCCATGCATAGTTATAATGAATGAGTGGTCCTTTACACTGATATGAATCATATGTAGGGGAAGGGGAATTTTTTCTTTTTAAATACAGGACTATAAATAAAAGAACCCATATTGGGCATAGCATGTGGGATCCAAGAATCAATACATATATCATCAGAATGAGAATAAATCCACACATGGTCTTAATAAAGAAGTATCCTATTTAATTTTTACACATACATAAGGGGAGGGAATTTTTCTAGGCTTCACAGCTGGGCCTAGAATGACAGATCCAGAAATCACTATATATCTCATTAGAATTAGAATCAATCCATGTGTAGTTATATAATAAATTTTCCTTACATAGATCTAGAAAATATATAAATGAATAGTAATACATGTAAAGGAGGTCACTATAAGAAGTTTATTTCTATTTACGATTGATCAAATAATCCTTGAATATGGTTATTTCATAGTTTAATTATGAAAAGTGGAATAATCATTAAAAATATCTAACTCATATAATTCATGATCTGTGTAAGAAACAAGAGAAAATTTTCGGGTTTTCCAAATTGTATTAAAATCCCATTCAAGGATTCTTTTTTTTATGAGAACCACATTACGTGTTATCCTATGGTGGTGGAGTTATCTTATAATTTAACATCATGTGATGAAGATTGATGATTTATGGGTAGTTTTAAAGTCATGCAGCTCGAACTATGATTTTTTATAGTTTAATTTCATATAAAAAAGAAATTTTCCCATATTTTATCGTCATGATATTGAAACAAATGGATGTTATATTTTATGGTCACAGTGCTTTGACTAATGATATGTGGGACTGTTACCCAAGGAAAAAACAAACCTGATGTGAATGAAGGGACTCAAGTGTACCTAATTCCAGTATAAGAAAACTTTCCAATGGGATTGGATTTCATAACTAGGGTCAATATTGTAGGTCTGAGAGAATCAGATTCAAGACAAATTTAGTTCTAAAAATGGTGGTGTGGTAGAACACAGGCATCGGGAGTGGAGGTCCTCTCACACGAGGGCCATAGAAACCTATAGTTTTAAATCATAAAATAAGGATGAATGGTTGAACATGAATTTTAATGTATTATGTAAAGGACATTGGACAAATATTTTAGTTTCTTATGATGAAGAAAAATTGTTGATATAGTTTAGGGTTGCATAGTTTTGACCAATGGTGTGCCTTTTAAGGTCTTGTATCCAGGAATATAGATTCAGATTACGTGAAACATTGATTGAGGAACCTCACATTTATAAGAGGAATTATATGCTTCCCATACATGTTGATCAGTGAATATGTCCCATTAGAGTAGACCTTAGGAATAAAAAAAGTCCCATCCTATTTTGGTTCAAGTTTCATAGGCTTCTTCCTAGGTATTCTAACACCCCATGATTTTAAAAAAGGAACATTATATTTAATAGCATATATAAAATTACACACCAAGGTTGGAAGAGAATTTACCACCTTGAGAATTTATGATATAATTATTTTTAAATAAATTCAATCTCTTTGATGGCTTTCAATGCATGAAATACTGGGTTTGAATGAAACATGACACTCTATTAAAATATTTTATTTAAACATGACCATTTTAACCTAGTCGTTAAGATGAAGTGTATGAATAGTAACAACTGAATTATGAAAATTATAAGGATTAAAATGTATAAAAAAATTTATGGTTATCTATTTATTACAAATAAAATAATAATAGTTTCAAATAGAAATAAATGTTTTTTGAAAAACTATTTTTTTTATGAAAGGTGAATTAGTCGCGCTTTAAGCAAAACATTTAAAATTATTTTTTACCAATTTATGAAAATTTATTTGAAAAAATAAAGTTCAATTTTTTAAATATACATGTCAATATTATCTTTGTTTTATTTTTTTATAATTTTTTGAAAAGATTAATTTTTTTATGAATAGTGAAAATACTACTTTTTATTGAAAATTTCCTTTTCATTCAAATTATTTACAAAGTAAAATTATATTTTAAATTATTTTTAAAGTAAAATTAGTTTAGTTATATTACTATTTAACTCATGTTTTCCATTATAATAATTTCCATATTGAAATTTGGTATTAAAACATTCAAGACATATGATAATTTTCTCTTTGGAAAACCGATCTTTCACCACGTCATCAGTTTAATTTTAAATTGAACTATACAAATTCTATGAATTGAATTTGGAAAAATGTATTCCATATTTATAACTGTATTAATTTATATTATATAATAATTTCAAATTAATTTTTACCATAATTAATAGTGAAAACATTAAAAATTAATTGTTGTGGCTAAAGGGAAAATGGGTTTACCAGAGGGTTTAAAGTAAGAGGATAAGGGTTAAAATGATCTAAAACATGTCCAAAACCAATTTTATAGCCATTATAACCTATAAGGTTCTATAATGATCCATTTTTGTGGCTTTTTTCATGATAAAATGATGGGTATCACATTATCTTTAAAAAAATCCATGTATGTCTTCTCCCCTACTTATAAAATTTCACCCCCTCTCCTCCCCTATTTACACTTCAAAAACCATTTGGTTTGTCCAATAACAACCCAAATACCTTAATTAATCCCCTCATAACATCCTAAAGGTGTAATTTTTATTATTAATTCCTCCAAATAAATATTTGGTTATAAACCTAAAGAGGCTCTCCGAATAAGAGGTAAAATTTTTACACATGTATATTTGTTCTATTTATTCTTCAACCACCATAAAAAATTATTAAAATCTGATAATATAATAACAAAATTAAATCATATATACTTATATGTTATTATTTTAAGTAAATATCCCATATTTATCTTCACATCCATAAAAGGGGAAACAAAATCGTTGATCTTATGTACTACAGACTACCGCCTCACGGATCGATGTAATTTGTTTTCAATCACCACATTTAAAGGATGGATATAATGAAGTATTTAAATTATTTATATAATATTTATTAAGTTATGAAACTTTTTTAACTATTATATAACTTATACCATATTTCTTTTCATTCTGTAGGGGAAATGATAATGTCACTCATGTGTACAGCGGACTACCGTCTCGCAAAGCGATGGGATTTGTTTTTCACCTGCTCTTTACATTAAAGGTATTAAGGTTCAAGTTAATGAATATATGTGATATATATGACATAAAAATACTTATAGAAATATTATATCACATCTAACCTTCTACCTTAAAATATTTTGGAAAACAATAATGTCGCTCATGTGTATGTGTGGACTACAGCCTCTATGTAGATATCTAAAATGTTTTTTATTATAATTTTACATGCATGGTAATAAGGATGTAATTTATTAATATAAATTCTATATATTATATAATAATGATTTTTTAAAGGTTAATTAATATTTTTTTCTTTTCATTCCATCCATCGAGAAAAATGGAAATAGAATTCATGCATATGTATAGCATGTCGTCTCCATGAACAGTATAATTCATTTTCTATCTCTAAATTTAATAGATTACTCTAAATAAACATATAATAAATTTATATGATATTTATATCATGTTTAATATTATTTATATTATTTAATCATGATTAAATTAAAAGGACCAAAATTACCAAACTAAAACATACATGAAAAATGAATCAATTAGCACCTGAAACAGTGATTTTAACAGAACAATTGTCAATAAATGGGTGATAAAAGACTATAACTAAACCATGTAAGATATGAGATATATGATTATTTTTCTATAATATATTTATAAAAAACCTATATTTATTATTCTGAAGTTTCAGACACATACAAAGGACGTCAAACATGAGGTAAGGGTTTCTCATATCACTTTTACTTCTCAAAGACATACGTCAAATTCACAACTTATTCTTTTTTATGGTGTATATAATTTCACTTTTGATATGAAATATCATGAATATATTTCACTTAATTTTATATAAAGTTTCATTTTAATTTATTTCTATCATAGTGATTTTGATTCAAAAGTTACCAAAGTGGTAAGCGTTTATTTCACAATCTCATCATTCTTAGGGGTTTCTTTTATTTAAGTTTACATGGAAAAATTATTTGATATTTATATCTTAAAATAAATATTTTTTTATCCTTTTTTTATTCATGAACTTTTTCAATTAATATTACCATTTTTTTCACTCTTTGGTACTTAAAATTATTTGAAAATGTTTTTAACAATTTAAAAATAATTTTTTAAATAAAATTTTACACATTTTTATTTTTTACAAAAAAAAATTAAAGGTATATTCATGTTGTTTTCAAAAAAAGTCTCATTTGGATTTTATCAAAATTATGATAGGAATATTTATTTTAATGTGCACAACATGATTGAGGATTTCTTCTATCATAATCACTCAATGTTTTAAATATTATTTTATAATTTTTAAAAGTTTTTTTTCAAATAAAATTAGTTTCAAAATATTTTGGGTGCTTTTTGTTTTAAAAATATTTTCAAAGTGGAATGGTTGTTTTCCTCAAAAATGTTTTAATGAAATTTATATGGTATTTATATTCATCAATGAAATCAAGACTTTATTTTACATATGATACACTGAGGATATGTTGTATTTATATCATCATTATTATTTATTTTAAATTATTTTGATCAATTTGACTAATTATGTACAATTTTATTATCATTCACCGTATTATTCTGAATGGTTTATTATTATGTTTCTTTGATTAGGGTAATTATTAACATTTAATATGTTGTTTTTTCAATAAAAATACTTATAATGATTATGTTTCACCCCTTTCATATGACAAAATGAATTGGAATTAGTAAGTTATGGGTGGGGCTTTTTCATATATGTCCCTTCGATGCATCTATAGGTCTCATGAGAAAAATAAGTTGAACAAATTAGGTGGATTTCTACCCATGGATTTAAATTATATTGTGAAAGATCTTGGTATTATATTTTAGATGTCCAAAATTATGAATTTCCTCATTATGATATCAGTTATTGATTTCCATGTGATTATTTGATTACTTATAATATATATGGATAAGTTTTAATATTATGTGATTATTTATATGGCCTTATTTGATCATCAGTTATCCCTTCCATATTATGATTATTTTATTGTTTAAATGGAATGTGTTTTAGTTATTTACCTTTCCATATTGATTATTATTATTTATTAATTAAATCTTTTATTGTACACAAACCCTTATTGAGCATTTGATCTGACCCCTTTATTATGTTTTATTTTTCACAGGATACTTGGAAGTGTTTTGTGATTGATATGAGGGATATGTTATGAGGAATAATGGTGTTCTCAAAGAAAAAAACATTGTGTATTTTATATTTTAAATTATAATATGAATTTCAAATTATGTATCTAGTTTAAAAATATTACTAAACTATTCAGTCCTTCTGGATGTGATTACCTATATCTTATGATAATGTAATAAAGTAACCACCAGCTCTGAGCTATTGGGGTTGGGATCATTATAGTTGGTATCAGAGGAAGTTTAGTATAATCCTTGAGAACTAGATTTAGGAAAACATATATTATGTTATATAACCCTGTGATAAACATTGATTATTATTATAGAATAAAATTCTAAAGCTTCATTAAGGTAGATATTATGTGGTTTTTCTTTGAAATACATCCCTATCTGGATACTAAAAGTGGATTAGGATATGGTATAGATGTACCTGGGGGTAATAACTCTGAAAAAGGAGCATCATGATTGACTAGATCATTTACTAGTACAAGAAATTAAACCATACTATGCACTTATTTTGACACTCATGGGGTATATTCTTAGGATAATTAACATTTTATTTACAACCCATTATGAATGAATTGAAAATATTTTTATGATTTAGAAAATTTCCCAAGGAAACCATGTTTATGACTATGAGATTAGCCATGCATAAATTTTTCAATTTATGTTAAGTGTTTCACTAGTTTTGGGATTATAAATTATGACACATAATTTTATGATATAATATAGTGTATTTAATTGTTTATAAGTGAAAACTAGTGGAAGGAATGGGAACCTTATCATTTCACATAATCCAAAGAGGAAGAATGGTCATTTATTAGATGGGATTAAGTTAATATTTCAAAGGGAATTAGTCTCCCAAACATTCTCATCATAAAAAAAATATTATCATGTTCTATAAAAATATTTAAATGATTATCTAAGTATTATGTCTTTGAAGTAATAAAAGAGAGGAAGAGGACAATGGAGAAAAAAAGAATAAGGGAAAGACGGGAAATAAAGGTTTTCCCAAATGTGATAATTGTGGGAAAACCCCTAATAATTACTTGAAGGGAATAGAATTTTCTTCAAGTGTGGAGAGAAATTCCATTAAGAGCGTGAATTAAAGGGTAAGAAATAAACCCTTTATGTTCAGTGTTTCAATTTTAAGGATATGGGGAACTATGCAAAAGAATTCCCCAGCATCAAGGGAATATATATATAAATAAGTTAAGGTATCAAGGTCAATATTATGTTATTACTTTTTATAATGTGGAGTGATATAAGATATTGTTTGTTTGGAATCAATAATTATGTTATAGGATTATTTTAAAAATAAAATTCTAGTTATAATAATTATGAAATGTATAAGGATTGTACTGTGGAGCTTTTCTTTAGGGGTTTTAGAGCATGTGTTGAATGGTACTGATGATAAGGAAAGTAATCCAGTGAGAATTTGATCTTTTCAGAAAACACATGATTAAGGGAAGATAACTCTTAATATGTGATCAATGTTTATATAATAATGATAGAGATATTTTTATGGGACATTATTGGTGACTATGAAATTGGTTATTGATTTGATGGTTTATGTTATCTTTCCTGGAGTTTATTTTATGTTTATATTTATGGAATATATTTGAAAACCTGATATTTTATTTATGAAGCATGCATGTTTTCATTGAGGTTTTAGAGTGATCAAGTTATTCACATATTTATAATGTGACATTAATATCTAACTTTATATTTTTTGGGGAATATAATGTTCATTTAGTAACCTCCATTCTAAATTATTAGACATTGAATTTGGTTAGAAAAATTTTGGATGAGTTTTATGGTTAAACATTTATAAAATGGATTAAGTTGAATTTTTGGAGTTACTATTGAGGTATTAGATATTAATGTATTATATTGAATAACTTATACTAACCATTTTGGTTTTTAAAACTATATAGAGGCAAGAGGAATGACTTGTAATTTTTTATTGAGCTAATGATCTATTAAATGTTAATTTTAGTACTTCAGGCATAAAAATTCCTATGGGATATTCATTTCTTAGAGTATTAGATTAAGTGGGAATTGATCAAAGCATAACCAAAGAATTAAATTGTAAGTATATTTTCTAGGTTTCTCTGTCATAATGGTAACATAATCCCTCGTCTTTAAGAAAAATATATTGAGACAAAATAGTGAACTACTACATTCATTTCTGATAAATCAATGGTTTTTTAAATCATCACAGATTTGTTTTTTTTTGTGTTGGTTAACTTTTTCATGACCATATTCTCTATCACTTTCTATTAATCCTTTGGTGTTAGTATTCTCTTCCATGTCTATGTTTTTATTTCCCACCAATGTTATCCTAATGAGAGACCTAGTAGTGTGTTATTCTAGATGGACATCATATTTACATTTCTCTCTTATCAAGATGAATTTTTATTAGCCCCTTTTATGATTTGATTTTCCAATAAAGGTATTTATATATATATAACCCATGATAACCATAATCAAGATTAAATTGTGAGGATTCAATTTATTTAAGGGGGTAAAATGTAACACCTATTGATTTTAAAAGAGGAACATCATATTTGATAGTGTATATGACATGAAACACCAAGAATAGAAGAGAATATAACTCCCAAATACTTTACAATATATTTATTTTTAAATAAATTAAATCACTTCAATAGCTTTCAATGCATGAAACACCAAGTTTGAACAAAACGTGATACTCTATTGAAATATTATTATTTAAACATGATCAATATAACCTAACCTTTAAGATGGAGGGTATGAATAGTAATAACTAACTTATGAAAATTATATGATATTAAAATTTATAAAATAAATTCAATGGTAATATATTTATTAGAAATCAAATAATAACCATTTGAAAGAGAAAGGAATTTTTTCTGAAAAGCTACATTTTTCTGAAAGGTAGATTAGTCGTGCTTTGCGCACATAATTTAAAATTAATTTTTACCACATTTAGAAAATTTATTTTACAAAATAAATTTAATTTTTTAAATATAAATATCAAAAGTATATTTTGGTGAATTTTTTATAATTTTATTAAAAGATTAATTTTTTTATAAATAGTGAAGAACACTAATTTTTATTGAAAACTATTTTTCCATTTAAATTATTTATAAATTTAAATTATATTTCAAATTTATTATAAAGTAAAATTAGTTCAATTATATTAATATTTAACAAATTTATCTCATTTTAATGAAAATCATATTGAATTTTTATATTAAAATATTCTGTACTTATGAGAATTTTCTCTTTGGAAAACAGCTCTTTCATCGCATCTACAGTTTAATTTTAAATTGAATTATGGAACTTTTATGAATTAAATTTGTAAAAAAAAGATTCAATATTTTTAATTAAAATAATTTGTATTATATAATAAGTTAAAATTAATTTTTTACCATAATGAATTATGAAAAAATTAAAAATTAATTATCATGGTTAAGGTTAAAATGGGTTTATTGGGGGTTAAACTAAGAGGATACGGGTTAAAATGGCCTAAATTTGGTAAAAACCCATTTTATAGAGATATATATACCTTATATCCTATAAGGTTTGAGGATTACCCATTTTTTAGGATTTTTTGAAATAGAAAAACACAGGTATCACTTTATCTTTTCAAAAATTCCATGTGTGTCCTCTCCCCCACTTATAAAAGACCACCCCCTCTCCTCCCATCTGCACACCTCCAAAACAATTTGATTCAGATAAGGCCTACCCAAATCACTTAATTAATTAAATGCACACATCATAGAGGCCTTATTTTAATTATGAATCCCTATTAATAAGGATTTTGGTATAAATCTAAAGAGGATCTCTGAAGATAGGTAAATTTCTTAAATGTGCGTATTTGTTTTATTTCTTATTCAAAATCCTTAAAACATTATTAAAATATGATAATATAATAACAAACATATATAATATATACTAATATTTTATTATGTTAATGAAATAACCCAGATCCATCTCCACTTCCATCAAATAGGAAATGAAACTATTGACTGTGTGTATGACGGACTACCGCATCACAGACCAATGCAATTTGTTTTCCCTCACTACCTTTAAAGAATAGATATAATGATTAATTTAACATATTAATATTATATTTATGACATTATTATAATTCAATAACTTTTATATCACATATAATTTATTACTTTCCATTCCATGGGGATACGATAATGCCACTCGTGTGTACGGAGAACCACCGCCTTACGAAGCGATGTGATTCATTTTTTGCTTAGGCTTTACATGAAAATAATTAAGATTAAATTTAATGAATTTACCTGATATTTATGATCTTAATATACTTATATAAATATAATATCATATATAACCTCTTACCTTCTAATCCATTAGAAAACAATATCATCGCTCGTGCATACGTGTGGACAACCACCTCAATATAGATATGTGAAAGGATTCATTTTATTTTTACATGGATGGTAATAAGGATGTATCTGATTAATATACATGATAGATATGACATAATAATGATTCTTGAAAGTTGAATTAATATTTATTTTTCTTTTGTTCCATCCTTTGAGAAAAATGGAAACAACATTCATGCATACGTACGGCCAACCGTCTCTAGGAACAGTGTAATCCATTTTCTATCTCTAACTTTAATAGATTACTCTAAATACATATAAAATGAACATATATGATATTTATATTATTTTTAAAATTATGGATATGATGTAACCATGATCAAATGAAAAGTTTTAAAATTAATTGCAACACCTCGATATTTTTTATGAAATATTTCTGTTTAAATAACTTAATTTCTTCAGTACTTATGTTGCACGCAACATCGAGTTAGAACAAATTGTGATATAATATTAAAATATTAACATGACTGTTATAACCAAACCACTAAATTTTATGGTATAAATATTAATAATAATGTTATTAAATATATTTATTAATAAGAAATAAACACCTAATTCTTAGTAAATGCATTTTATTCTTAAAAATTTGTTTTCTTTAAAATAATGATTTTATTACTTTCATTGAGAAAAAAATATAAATAATTTTGTAACTTTTATAAAATTAAATTGAACAAATAAAATTTATTTTTTAATTTGGAATTTTAAAATTATCTTTGGGTGATTTTTTGATAATTTTCTAAAAAATTTGGAATTTTAATGAATAGTGAAAATATTGATTTACATTAAAAACTGTATTTTTAATTTAAAAAATTTTAAAAGTCAAATTATATTTTTGATTAGTTTTAAACTTTAATTATTTATCTTTTAATTATAAATAATATAATTTTTTTCATTTAAATTAATTTTTTACATGAATTTAGTATAAAAAAATTATACTCAGAAAGGCAATTTTTCAGAAAAATTATATTTAGTAGCCTTTTTTCAGTTTAAATATAAATTAAATTATGAAATTTTGTGTTTTTAATTCGAAAAAATTAATTCCATATTTATAATAATAATTCCTATAATTAGTATATAGACCTCTTTTGTCAATATGAATAGTAACCTTGGTATATTTTTGTTACCACAATTAAGGGTAAATCAGGTAATTAAGGATAAAAATAATATGATAAGGACTATAAAATTACCCTAAAACATTCCCAAATATTATTGGATTAATTAAATTATACCATTAACACCTTAGGTTTGAAATTTAATCATTTAATGTAGACTTTTCCATGAAAATGGATTAGACATTATTAAAATAAAAGAAGGTGAAAAATGTCACACTCTTATTTTTAATAAGTATAATATTTTTAATATGTGGTTAAACAAAATATATCTTCAATAATAAAAATTATTTTAAAAGATAAGAAAAATTTATCTAAATATTGGTAATTTATTTTTAATCTTTAGTAAGGAAATAATTATCGTAAATGCTTACACAACATTGATGCACTATTTATTAAATTAATGGAAAAATCAAATAAATAATATTAAAAAAATTTAAATAAATATAATTTCATATATTTAATATGGTCCACTAATTATATATATTAAAATAACTCTTTTAGGATATAATAAATATTTTTTTGAATTTTACTTTTTTCTTGATTATTTTAAAGTCAAAGTAATAAATAGTTTTAAATTGGACCATAATGATATTTTATGGGATTAATATTTTATAAAATAATTTAAAATTTAAAAAAAATTAAAAAATAATAATTATGATATGATCTAAAATTTTATAAATTGAAAATCTATGGTCCAATTACACCATATAAGTAAAAATTATATCCTTTTAATATTACAAAAGTTGTTTCTATAATTAAAATTAAAATAGATTAATTAAGGGTTAATCAAAATTATAAGGTTTAAAATAAAACCAAAATATGTATAAATTTTAATTATTGATGATATTGAAACCTTATATCATATAATATTCTCATCTATGTCCATTTAGTGGTATCTGGATAGAAAATTAATTTATTATATTTTAATCTTTTGAGAAATTTCAAAAAACTCACCCTCCTCCCTTATAAATACCACCCCTCACAATCCCTTATCCTTACACATTATAAGACTATTTTATTTTCAATATTATTAAAAATTACCTTACCAATAATCTCCTCCACATCAAATATCTTCTGGTCTCAAAAAATACCAATTCAAAGTTTCTTAAGGGGTCCTTCAAGGAGGTAATATTTAAGAGGTACATTTCTCAAAACATCTCTTTTAATTACATTTATTTTTCTACCTTATCCTAATGTCCTTCAACCATCACATCATAATAAATCTAGTATCATGTATATACTAAAATTTTATATTTCTAATGTAATATCTTTTATCCACCTCCTTTCTCAACTCCTCTTATTCAAAGAAACAAAACTCTTGTCCAAATTATGTCGGTTTATTGTCTTTGTGGATAATGTGTTTTTTTATTACCACCTTCAAGATTGGTCATAAAAACACTATTATGGTTAAATAAGATTTTAATATGTATATTATAACTTTTTCAGGTTTTGGAACTAATATATAGACATAATATAAAATAAAACTAA
Source organism: Viscum album (assembly GCA_963277665.1). NCBI lineage: Eukaryota > Viridiplantae > Streptophyta > Magnoliopsida > Santalales > Viscaceae > Viscum > Viscum album. The sequence goes on along the minus strand of OY728161.1, from coordinate 1,210,261,604 downwards.
ACTAGTTCATGATAGTCAGAAAAAACAGCCAAAATAAACTAAACATTTATTATTAATGTTTTATCAAATCAATCATCATAATACTTGAAAATAAAATCATATATGGGTATATTTAAACTTATTTAATATCATTAATACCACTTCATTTCAATTCTAGATAATTATTTCCATTTGAAAAGAACTTTCATAATTATACATTGGTGAATCGATCATGAAACCATGAAAATGAATGCTCTCAGAAGAAAAAAATTAAACTTTATAACACATCGAATTGGTCATAAATAAAATACATGTCTAATAGGTTCTTAATTATGTATTTAATGAATCCAATTTTATTATCCATGATATTAAGTGCAAGTTCATAACACCTTCGAACATAATGTAAGGGATCTCTTCGAACCACCATATTTTTCTTCGGGTTGCTCTTTCTCTCTATTTACCTCACTTTATCACTTCAATATTTTTATATAATTCTCATAAATTATGTTTATATGTATAAAAAATATTTATATATTTAAATTAGTCTTTATTTTATGGATAAATACATTTTTTATGAATTTCTCTTCTCAATTCCTCTCGATAAGAAAACCCAATTAAAGGGAACTTCTGTTTTTCTTACCCATTTTAAAGCACACTATATAAAATATTTTAAGCCTCCAATATTTTTATAAAATCATTAAATTTTTCATGAAAAAACTATGTTATTTCAATTATAGTTTTATTCAAATAATTATTTCCTTTTCCTATTTAAATACTCTATTATTTTTCCAAAAAATTATGTTAAAGTGGCACATTTCTTAAGTTACCTCACCACTCTTTCTACATGTATTCACTTCATTTGGACATAATTTATCATTATATATGATTATTTTCCATTATTAATGTCCAAGTAATATTTAAATACCTTATTTCATGGATACCATCATGATACACTCATTTGGTTATACCTTAAGACATGATTATGATACCCATTTCTTATCATGGGTAACCCTTATGTTTATTCCTTATGTTTGATTCTTTATGTGGAACACATATGCATGAACATGTTATGATGGGTGTGTCTAGATGTCTCAACAATTAATTGGGTAATTTTTAATCTCATGAGCATCATGTATGGGATTAGGTATTAAACCTAATCTATTTTGGGGATTTTTCCACCATGTGATATAGTCTTGGTAGTTAGCCTTGACTCATGTTTATGTCCTGTTGTATGTTGTTGCCACATTCCATTATTGGCATGATCATGTGATTGCATATTATATTTTTTATTCTTGCATATTACTACTCATGATCCATGCCTTTTATGTTATCATGTTATTACTTTCTAAATTTTTTTATGCTTAATTCCCATGTTTATTCCCTTAGTGGTATTTTTAGCTCATCCCCTTTGTATGTGTATTCTCTAGGTTATCATATAATGTTTTCTAAGTATGCACCTAATATTCCAAATAAACTAGAATTTTAGATCCTTTTATTGTATTTCATAGATAATTATGATTAAAATAATGTAATAACATGTGTAAAAGTATTGGGTAATTATATTACTAAACTAAAACATATATGAAAAATGAAGCAATTATCACTCGAAATAGTGATTTTAACAAAGAATTGTTAATAAATGGATAATAAAAGACTATAATTAAATCATATATGGTATGAGTAAAACACCCATAAGTTCTAAAATAATAATTTTATTGTTTAATATTGTATGTGATATGAAAATCCTAGCTTAAACAACCCATGAAATACATTTCTTTAAATTTAATCTCTTCGACAGCTTGTGGAACGCACAACCCTGTGTCTAAATGAACCATAATATAATATAACATTATAAAATTTATCTTAAATGTAAGGTTATGAATATTACTAAATAAATTATGAAAATTATGGTTATATATTGATTATAAATAAAATAATAATTATTTAGAAGAAAATGAAATGTTTTCTAAAAAATAGTTTTTTTCTAAAAGATGGTTTAGTCACGCTTTGCGCACATAATTATAAATTAATTATTACCATTTTTGAAAAATTTATCTGAATAAATAAATATAATATTTTAAATAATCATATAAAAATTATATTAGGGTGACTTTTTTGGAATTTTTTGAAATGTTTCATTTTTTTGATGAATAGTGAAAATGCTGCATTTTAATTGAAAATAGTCTTTTTGTTTAAATTATTTATAAAGATAAATGATTTTTTTTAATTGATTTTAAAGTAAAATTAGTTCAATTATACATATATTAATCTAATTTAGGTCATTTTAATCATTTTAATATTGATTTTATTATGAAAACATTGTAAACTTTTGAATATTTTCTCTTTGAAAACCAACTTTCTCTTTGCGTCTGTGGGATTAAATATAAATTTAATTTTTACTATTTTGTGAATTTAATTTTTAAAAATTTATTCCATATTTTAAATAATAATAATTTATATTATCTAAAAATTTCAACTTAATTTTTGAGCAAGATAAATTGTGAAAAAAATTAAAATTATTTACCGTGGTTAAGGTAAAAATGGATTTATCGGGGGTTAAACTAAAAAGATAAAAGTTAAAGTGACCTAAAAACATATCTAAAATATATTGCATGGTAATATTTAGACCATATATATATAATTATCTATAATATTCCATTTTTTATCCTTTTTTCATGTGAAAAACGTGGATACAATATTTTCTTTTCAAAAATTACATGTGTGAGACTCACCCCACTAATAAAAGGTCACCCCCTCTCCTATTCCGTTCATACCTTCAACCCCTTTTTTAAGGCCAATTACTGAAAAAATAACTTCAAAAAATACCTTATATAATCCTATAATTCTTATTTTGTGCATCAATTCAACCTAGGAAATATTTTGGTGCAATCTTAATGAGGTTTCTCAAAGAAGAGGTAATATTCTTCCACAAGAATTTTTATTTTATTCTTTTTTCAACCTCCTTAAATTAGTATTAAACCATGATGATATAATAAAATAAGTATATTTAATATAATAATATGTTTTTATTTTAATTTAATTACCTAAAACTATCCCAGATTCCATCAAATGGGTTATGAAATCATCATTCGTCTATATGGCAGACTACCGCCTCCCAAACCGATGTCATTTGTTTTTTCCATTACTACCTCTCACGGTTGGGTATGATGATGGATATAAAGTATATATATTATATTTATAACATAAATATACCTATTGATACATTATATTTTATATACCTTTTTTTACTTTCCATTTCTTAGGGGATACGATAACGTCGTTCGTGTGTACAGCGGACTACCACCTCCCAAAGAGATGTTATTTGTTTTTCACTAACACTTTACATGGAAGGTAATAAGGGTAATATTAATGAATATATATGATATAAATGAAATTATTATTATATTAATCAAATTTTTATCATCAATAAATGATAATAAATCATTTTATTTCTTACCTTTTCACTCACTAAATGGTGATAACATCTTTCGTGTATGTATAGACTATCGCCTTCATGAAGCGATGTGACTCTCTTTTCATAACCACACCTCATGGATGATATATATAATCATATTTAAAGAAATAATATGGTATTTATTATATCATTATCATTATGTAAATATGAAATATCACTTCCCACCTTTTCATAATCATCATTGAAAAATGGAAATGTTACTCATGCATACGTACGAACTACCGTCTCTATGATCGTAATGTATTATATTTCACAAACCCATCTTTCATGATTGGTCTTAAAATTATAATAGATGTATAAATATGATAATTATATCATGATTATTATTATAGATATGATATAACTATATAATATTTAAAAAAATTAATCTTTTATGACAAAACATGCATGAGAAAACAAGGCAATTAGCACCTAAAACAATGAAAATAGTAAAATATTATTAACGAATGAGTGATAAGATGTTATAAAAGGATAATATATGATATTATGAATATTAATATGGTTATTTCAATGTTTCTTTTATTTCTGGTCTGTTATATTTACATTTTTGGTGGTTGGAGGTGTTTGGAGGAGGTTCCAGGAGTTTTTAGTAAAGGCTAGAGTTGCAGCAGAGGTGTTTCAAGAAATACACATCATGAATTGTTTACACAGTATGAAATGGTGATTCATGGATTTTTTATTGGGTTTTTTCATTGATTTCATGAGGGAATAATGGTAATCCTTGAGATGGATTCACATCATGAAATTTTAATTCATGATGTGTAATCAATTCAGGCCAATGAGGCGTGTTCTTCAATGAAAGATGAAATTTTTGGGAAATGCATGGTTTATATGCCTTGTAAATTTTACACAATATGAAACCATAGGGTTTCCATATTTTAAGTTATTTTATTGGGCTATTATCTTCATTCATCCAACCCTCCTCACTCTCGTTTTATAGAAATCCCTAGGATATTTTGAGGAATCTTCTAACCCTATTCCACTTGCTTTGATATATTGATTCTGGTTAATTACCATGAGAAATTTATAGTAAATTATTCTCCCTTCTAGTTGATTTTATCATATTCTTCATTTAGGAACCTACTTTGGTGGTGTGGTATTGGTTTAGGGCACGATTTAGGTTATTTTTGTGATCCTTGGGCGATTTTTAGGTTAATACACAGTTTCCCATATATGGTTATGGTTTATGGTTGTTTCTTCTTCACCATACGATTTGCAATGAGTTGGAAAAGCTTATTTGAAGTAGGTAATACCTCATTTCTCTTTATTTTGTGTCATGTGGGGAGGTTTTTCTCATTTTTATCTATGTTATATAGATGTTATAGATTAATCAAAGATAAATAATAGGATAAATAAAGTTGAAGGGGGGAGGGGAATGGTTCTCATGCTTTTACAGCTTTGATATTATTATGATATGATGAATTTAATGATCTTGATGACCCCACTAAAAAATGTGATCGTTGGAGGATTTTTTTTGTGTTGGATGATATTTGTTGTGATTTCTTTATCTGTTGTGATTATTTTTATATCACCCTAAAATGGAAGTTGGATAACCACTTATATTTTTCTAATGAAATTGTTTCCCTAGGATTATAGCTTGTGTGATGAAAAACCTAAATTAAGTAAAATTTAATAAAATTCAATTTGTTAAAAATTTAAAATGGTATTTTATGTGATGTGATGTGTGGTCATGCTTTTCGGGTGGTGAAGTATGTTTTTGATGTGATGTGGGGGTGATGGGTGAGATGTGGCCATTATTTTGGGGTGGTGAGGTGGTTATTGTTTGGTTGTACTTTTGGGGTGATAAGGTAGTGATTTTTTTGTCATTATTTTGGGGCAGTGAGGTGGAGGTTTGTTTGGATGTGAATTTGGCACTACGTGGTGGTGGTTTTTTTGTTGGTCTTTGGGGATGTGAGGTGGTGGTTTGTTTGGTTGTTCTTTTGGAGCGATGAGGTATTTGTTTTTTTGGCCATGATTTTAGGGTGGTGAGGTGATGGTACAATGGGGATGTTGAGATATTTTTTTGTGTGTGTTTTTTTGTGCTATAATCCTAGGTAGTGATGAAATAATTATTTAATATTGATTAAAATAGTTGGGGTTTGGTTTGTTAAATGGGATGGAAATGTTTAAATGAGAAAATAAATGATGTTATAGGTGGTTAAATGTGGCTGGTGATTAATAATGGGATGAATGTGTAGGATAATTGGAATTGGTTGGTGGTTTGAGATGTGGATATGGTTTTTGTGGTGTTATGAATTTAAAGGTGTTAGAAAAAGTGGAAATTTTGTGATTTGGTTAGTGTTTAGTTGCAAACCCATAGGTTGGGATTGTGTGTGGATATATTTATATACTTTTATATTCCTTATGATTTCTATATGTACCCCACATGTGTCAAGAATTATGTGCTGACACCCATATATTCACATAGATGGTGTTTTTTCCAACATCCTAATGATGAGGATGGATATTTATCTAACATATCTTATCTAGGTGAGTATATATGAATAGGCTGTAACATTTAGAGGTCTATTAGTGAACTAAGTGATTGTCCAAGTTTTTTTTGGTGAGATATGATGACCATGCTATGGGAAGTGGCCCAAGTGTTTTCTAACGAGATGTGATGATTATGTTGTGGGGAGGTGGACGAGGTTTTTTCAAGAAAGATTTAATATGACTGTGCTATGTGGAATCTTATGGTGGTGTCGTGGATGGTATGAGGAGTACACAAGGTTGATGTCTTTCAAGTTCATGATACCCTACTACTCTGGTTATAGTTCTGATGTGATAGATGAGGTGTTTGTTAGTGTGATGATATGTAATTGTGTTGTGGGGTAGTTTCCCATGTGTTTTTTGGAATGATGTGATGTGAACATGTTGTGGGGTGGTGGTATATGTTATTCATAAGATACGAAAGTGCCAAGATGTATGAAGTTGGGGTGTCAGAATGAAAAAAAATGGGAAAGTGGTGTGGGTACAATTTATTGATATTCTTCTTATTATGTTACAATACTTGACTTTAATTACTTAGTAAGTGTGCCTTGGAGAGTTTAGGATGGATAGTTAACATGTTCGGTTCTTTTGGTTCTATTGTTTTCTTATGGGTGCATTAGTATGTTTCTTTCACATGTACATGAGAATTTGGTTTTCCTACTGAGTATACTTATATTCTCATCCTATGTATATGAACTGGTTTTCAGGTTTTTGGTAGGATTACATGAACCTTTTTGGTCATTACTAGCACGGACCTTTAGATAGCTTCTATGTCAGTACTTTATCTTTTCTTTGGGGTATTTACTCTGCATACTTTTATCTATATTAGTTTTATTTATACATGTATGTGGGAATGTTTTTATTTATTTTTATATTATGTCATGTAATTTATTATGGATTATTCATCTTATCTCCCACTATTATGTTATTATAGAGGTTAATGCCTCCAATTTCATGATATTTTTATACCATTGGTGTTAGTCACCAACTATGGGCCTACTAGAGGTGGGACTCAAGGGTCAATATCTCTATCCCCTCATTGTGGTACCTTTGGTGGGAGGGATTCCTAAAAGAGTAGTATCATATGTATGGTTGAGATATATGATGAATTTTAGAGTTAAGAAAAATGAGGATTGCATGGGTTGGTATGGAAATAGTGCTAGTTGACCATGGTGCATGACAAAGTCTATGGATATCATCTAGGACATGAGATTTTAGCACTCCCTCTGATCCAGTGCATGGACTCTTAGCTTATTGAACAACCAAGGGAGGTGGACCTATTTACAAGGTAGAGACCTAGAATAGGTACATGAATCATCATGAGTTGTTTTCTTGTTCGAGTTAGGTTTTGGGGGAAGGATAAATTAAATAATGTTAATTAAAATATATTTAAATAAAATTTCATACTACGGAGCTTAGGATATTCTTGTTTTTATTTCAGTTATGGCTCATGTTCATCATCTGTGAGTTTCTCAGGTAGTTGAGATTTAGCAAGATGATCTGGTTTATTATCATAGGATTGATCTGATTGAGGAGGATTATTAGTGGAAAAGGGAATTTCTTGCTTTTTAGTAGAAGGATTTGGGAAAGTACAAGGGCAGTGTTTTGGATGTTGCGATAGAGAGTCGGCTGGAGGATCCTGAGATCAATTTTAGTATGATTTGGGTCATAGTGTGATACTGGGTCACTTTGGTGGTTATTCTAATGTGGGAAACTATATATAAGTGGTGAATTATGTATCTGGGTGAGTGGAAGGAGGCAAATATTTCATGGGTCGACTTTCAGAAAGAGTTACGAACAAAGTTCCTTTCATCGACTATGAAGGTAGTGAAGAGGTAGGAGATTCATTCTCCTGAGTAGGGGAGTATGTTAGTGTTGGAGCTAGGAATCAGGTTCAAATACCTTCTGTGTTTTTTCCTAGATCTTTTTCCAAATGAGGAGTCTCATGTGATATTTTTTGAGGATGCACTCTATCCTTCTATCCAGTATACAGTTACTCCTTTTACGTTGTAGACGTATCTGGAGGTTCAAAATAAGCTAGAGGTGATTTAGGGGATGCACTTACAAGGAGGTTTCCTATAATAGGGGAACCATCATGGTTCCTTAAAAACCAAATTTTTTAGTTTAAGGTCTCAGGTTTTAGGACCTTCAAGGTTTTTACTAGAAATGATTCATCCTCAACTGTTTCCTTTCCAGCCTTTTGGGGACATCGGTTTCCATGATTTTCCTAGAGATATCAGTGTGGTGTAATTTTTTGTTGGGTTCATTTCCATAACTAAATCTAGTGCCCATTTATTCCTTGAGATCGTTTTAGTGGAGTTTGATAGGTTCAACAACATCCTAAGTAGTAGTTTCTAGTGAGACCATTACAACATGAAGGGTAGTAGGCTTATGCTCTACTAAGAGGAGATGGAATGGGTAGAGTCAGGCCTTAGGATGTTCCTCGTCTTTAGGGACCTCATACTAAGCATGTTTTTAGAGGTTAACATTAGTAGAGAAGTATAGGACCTAGTTTTGGTTTGTTTCATATAGTGGAGGTGGCAATGCAAGAGGTATTAGAGATCTTCAGAGGTATAATCAGTTCATTTAGTACCATTTTTGTGCCTTGCTTGAATTAAAATATTTTCACTCCTTTTTTCACCCACTCTAGTCTATACTCTGGGACTTGATGTAAAGAGTCTTCTCATGACCCTGGTGTTGACTATACCAATCGATGGCCAGTCCATCTTGTTTCATGTGTTCTAGGTATGTAGACTGATTATGGGGACACATCAGTCCCATGGGGGTATTTTATTTCTAAAAATATAGCCATATGATGTCATCATAGACTTCGATTGGTTGTATTCTATGCATTTTTTTATTTATTGATTTCAGTGAAGATTCATTTAATTATATGTGTATGGCCAATGTGTGGTTTTCATTGGCGAGTGGGGTTTTTAGGTGGGCAGTAGGTGTATGGATCCCCTTTTTTCTTTGATAGCTGAGTTTTCAAAAAAACTATAGAATTTGGGATAGTGGATTTCCCTAAGGTCATTGGATAGTTTCTTTATGTTTTCCTCAAGGATTTTTTTATGCTACCACCCCCGACATGATGTTGATTTTAGGATAAACTTGAAGCCTGGTGATTCTTTGATTTCATTGGATCCTTATCAGATAGAATAATCTAAGTTGGGGGATTTGAGTATTAAGATAGATTATTAAATGCATAATGGTTCTATCTGGCTCATTGTGTCACTAGAGGGTGCTCCAGTGGTGTTCGCCAATAAGGTGAATGGTAAAATGAGGTTGTGTATAGACAATCACAAGTTGAATCAGGTGACAGTAAATAATTGTTACCCTATTCTTGGGATAGATGATCTCTTAGAAAAATTTTGAGGGGTGAGATGGTTTTCTAAGATCTATCTATGGTTTGGATATCACAAGTTTAGGGTGAAGTAAGTCGATATCTTTAATACTTCCTTCATATAAAGGTATGGTAAATTCTAGTTTGTAGTCATGTTATTTGGTTTCATGACTTCACTAGCTATGTTTATGGTTCTTATGAAATATTTGATCTGGGAGTTCCTAGACTTGTCTATCATTGTATTCATTGATGAAATATTGATCTACTCAAAGTTAGAATATGATCATTTCAATCATCTCAGAGCTATCTTAAAGGTTCTTTGATGCCACCATCTCTATGTAAAGTCATACAAGTGTAATATTGGGACATGAGAGGTGAATTTCCTCAAACATGCAGTGTCTCAATAGGGTGTGGAAGTAGCCCTAATTAAATTTGAGGTAGTTGGTTCTTGGGAATCACCCAAGAATGTGGCAGAGTTTCATAGTTTTCTTTGTCTTTTCAGCTATTATCAAGGGTTTGTACTTTATTTCTATCAATTTGTAGCCTCACTGATAGATTTTACTAGAAAAAGACTATGATTTTGGGAGAAAAAATAAATTCCAAGAAATATTCTATTACACGAAGGGGGATTTGTTCATTACCTCAGTTCTTCAATTTTCTGAGGGTATAATATTTGAGGTACTTTTTTATCCTTACCATCTAGTCTTGGGATGTGTTTTGATTCAATAGAGGGAAGTGATATCTTATGGGTCTATAAAGTTATGTCCCCATGAGAATAACTATTCCACTCATGATCTGGATATAGTAGCAGTTGTGTTTTCACTAAATTTTTTGTGTAATTACCTCATTGGGGAGTGCTTTATAGTCTTCACAAACTGTAAGATTTTGAGGTATATCTTTACTTTGTATGATCTAAATTTATGGCAGTGTATGTAGATGGGGTTTTTTTAGGATTATGATTTTGAGATCTCCTAGACTTTAGTAAAAGAGAATATTGTGTCTGATTCTTTAAGTAGGAATTCATGGAAATATGTTGTTTAGGGATCTATGGATGCTTGGAGACAAGTGGAGTGTTATAATCCTTTCAATTATATGTAGGGGTGGATGATGGTAGAGGTTGTTTGTTTCAAATTATGGTTTAGTATTCTCTAATGTGGGAGGTGGATGAGTCTTAGTGGGGAGATTTGTATGAAGAGGTGATGCACGATCGTGTTATCCTTAGTGATGCTCTGGAGGGATGTTCATAGTATAGTCGAAACTTGATGTTGTTTCATGGGAGTTTTTTTGTTTTGTTAGTGATGTGTGAGGTAATCCTTCATTATTTTCATATCTTTCCTTTATTTATACACCCATGAGTATATAATATGTACAATGTATTGCGGATGTAGTTTTGGTGGCCTAGGATGAAACAGTCAGTGGTGGAGTTTGTTGAAAAGTGTTTGGTTTTCCAATAGGTAAAGGTTGAGCATCATGTTCCTGGAGGTTCGTTGCATCTTTTGGATGTTCTATAGAGGAAACTGCATTACATCTCAAGGGATTTAAACATAAGGTTACCCTGATCTCAGGTAGGTTATGATGTTATCTAGGTGATCATGGATTGGTTGATGAAATCGTCCTACTTCTTAGAGATTATGTAAAGACCCGTAATTTCTGTGGAAATTTTTTTTTTGAAATACATGGGAATTTTACGAGACCGCGAAAAATGACGGCGCTTGATTCCGAGACCCGGTGTGCCCTGAATCAATTTCTGAAGTTTTGTTCAGGTACGTTCAGTAAACGTATGAGCGGGATTTTATAACTTTTGAACCAGTGCCCAGAATTGAAATCTGAGGGCACCATTGAATTCACAGTGCTTGTATTCGCTTAAGAATACTTTCACCTCAATGGCAATTGGTCGAGAATGAAAGTTAGTTTTTTTGGGTTTTTATGAATAAATTTAATAAAAATAAAGTTATGTCTTTATTTTTATTCTTGTTGGTTAAAACCTCTAAGAGGAGGTTGAAGGGGGGGCCACCACACCTTAACCTCCCATGAGAGGTTATGGTGGTGGGGGCCACCCAAACTCAACCTCCCATGGGAGGATAAATGAGGTGGGGAACACAAGGATTTTAACCCCTTGAAACTCTCCATTAAGTGGGGAGAACCCTTGAACTCCCCTCTTTAGGGTGCCTAACCCTCTCAATTAATTAATTGAACACATTAAATTAATTAATTTAAACCTTTTAAATTTTATGCCAACAATTTAATAAGATTTCATAATTTATTATTTTGTTGGAATTTGTCTTTTTGGTGGAGCCTAGGAAGAGGAGAGAGCTTGGAAAAACTATTCCTCTCCAATGAATAACTCTTCAACCTCCAACGACGGATATCTTCTTTGTTGATATTCAACCGAAACAAGGGAGGGAGTGTCGTCCTTGAAGAATGTCGATGATGTCATCCTCAACTTCTTCATATACTCTTTCAATGTCAACGAATCTGAGGTAGGGGTTTCATTATTTATTGTTGTGTGTTATTTGTTTTCCATCGTGGTTTAGAGTTTGAAGCCATTTGATATCACCCTAACGCGGAGGGCGCGGGCTGAAAAAACACGGCCCGACCCCTCCGCCTTCTTTGTGGATTTTGACGCTAATCGCGCCATGAGACTGGAATGTGCATTTCTCGGAATCACTGAACAAAAATAAAAGGCCACGTTCCAAGGAGTGCGTGGCTTCTTCCGAAATGAGAAATGGGCCCCTAGAACTCATCTGGTGACCCGCAAAAAGCTTTCCGACGGATGAAGCAAGAAACATCACTGTGGGGCGGCGGCGGCGCCACCGCACCGCCGGAGAAGTGACCCGCAACCGATGGACTGTGGTAGTGCAGTGGGGGAGGGAAAAAGGCTGGCCGCGAAGGAAGCTGACAGCCCAAGCCGTCGGGTCACCGGAGAAGGCGTGGCGCAACCGGTGCAATGCGGTGGACCGAAGGAGGGCCATGGCCCCTGGCCGCAGTGGTGCAACAGCAGCCGGATCGACCCCAACTGCGAAGAGGTCAGCCGACCCGAGCCACCAGGTCGCCGGAGATGGCATGGCACATCCAGTGCCGCACGGGAGTCATCTGGCCACTTGGTGAGCCAGGAGGAGAGGGACCCACCGTGGGTCTCGCGTGATGTGGATGGGCGCCACCTACCACCGGTTTGACTCCCACCCGAATGGCATAGCCCTTCGGGATTTCTAGGGGGCGTGCGGCCTCCCCCTGGACCCAGATTAAGCGGACCCCCATGGGCCACCGGGCCACCAGGCCAGACCCAGCGCGGGCTGGACCCTGCGCGTGCCAAGACGCCAGCGTGGGTCGGGTCGCATTCGCGGGCCAGGCCGCCCCCGCGGGTCGGGCCGCCCCCTCAGGCTGGGTCAGACCCGCATACTGGGTCAGACTCGCGTACCAGGTCGGACTCTAGTCTGAACCCGGCTCAGGCCAGGTCGGTCCGACTGGGCCGGACTAGACCTGGACCCGTTTGACCCGATTTCACCTTTTTGCTCATAACATGGGCTATGGGTTTCCAATTGACGAACCGTCTACAGCGACGGAAATCTTGGAGAGAAACGGTTCTTTTGGCATACTACACTCAATTTTTGGATGCAGTTAGAGTACAATCGGGTTGGATTTAACCTAAATCCAACCGATCCCTCGGAACGGAAATGCCAATAACTCTCAGACTGGGCGTCTGATTGACGCATAGTCTATCACGTTGTGTTTATTTTGATGATACGGGACTTCAAGATGCATAATCTTGGGACTACGAGGCAATTGATGTTTCGAATCTTGGGTTGAGGATAATACCCTCCCAGAATCAAGCATACTAGTGGAAACCCTGAGGTTGATTGTGCACTATTGATTATTCCTGAATCATGTGTTGTTCTGACAATTCTGATGACTGTTCCTGGATCATTTGTTGGTCCGACAGTTCTGACTTCTGTTCCTGGATCATGTGTTGGTCCGACAGAATAGCTGGTCCTGGATCATGTGTTGGTTCGACAGCTCTAACGACTGTTCCTAGATCATGTTCTGATCCAACAATTCTGACTTCTATTCCTAGATCATGTGTTGGTCTAACAGAATAGATGGTCCCTAATCATGTGTTGGTCTGATAGCTTAGATGATTCAGTGACTACATCTGATCATCTCTATCTCTCTACAAAATTTGTATACTTGTGTGAGTTGAGTCAGTGACTTCTGTGTTTTCCTCATGATTGAGATGAGTTACTCGATAACTTAGGTATATGTATGGGCATATACCTAAGTAACGTCTATCCATTGATTTCATACTCTGTGGTTTATCCTTGGTGGATTTTGAGAGACCTATATGGTATCGGGGTCCCTAATGAGTATCGTTATATTCACCCCTATAAGGGCTATGCCCGCACATCATTGTGTTGGATGGAGATGATAGACAACACTGACCGAAGTTGAGTGTATGAGGACTGGACGGTACCCAGAGGTGGACCTCACGACAAGTCGGTACCTGGAGGATATTGACGTGCGGGGAGTGATGAGGAGGCTATCTGTACCTACCCTTCAGGTATGATCCGTGGTGGATGATCCAGGATCTTTTCTTCACCTTTTAGTTGTTTTGTACTTTCAGTTTCCTTAAACTTTACAGTCGGGCTTGTATTTCCAGCCCCTTTACTTTTCAGCACTTCTTTTGTATACAGTTTTACTTAGTGTTTTGCTTCCTGCTTACTCTTTTGTGTGTGTTTCTAGTTTATAAAGGAAGTTTCTTTCCAATTTTAGGGATTTACTCCTTTGGTGATAGTCTCCATCCCCTGGCCTATGGAAGGCGGGCTTGGGGTAGTCACGACATGGGCCCCGGCGGACGGGACATGACAAATTGGTATCAGAGGAGTCGATTATACCATATAACTCGGGAATCTAATATTTTTTTTTTGAAGAAATAGTGTTAAGGGTATTGAGTGTGGTTTCCAGTTTAGGGAGTCTAGTGTTGGTGTAGCGGCCGACGTATCCATACACTAGGACCCTAACTACTGACTTCCAACTTAGTGCATGAAAACATTAATTGGGTGTGTGTTTTAAAGAGTTTTATTTGTGATCTCTTTTGTGTCATCTCACCAGGTATAACTTATTAACAGTGTCATGCCTGTTTCTTTACAGGATACCTACACGCAGACTACCAGCCAGGGTTCCAGGCTTTGTACAAGATGGCAGCCCACCGAGCGATGAGGCCTCGGTGCAGGGCCCTATCACAGCAGAGGCACCAGCGATACCACTACCTGTTGGACCACCGATACCACCATCCCTAGCAGCAGAGATTGCACGCCACTTAAGCACATTGCAAGAGTTTCAGTGCCAGAGGCCGCCCAGGTTTAGAGGTGAGACAGACCCATAGGCAGCTGAGGATTGGCTAGAGGTTGTGGTGAGAGTTTTCAGACTGGTAGGGACACCAGCCAACCTTATGGTGATCCTTGTCATGAGTCTCCTTCAATCAGTAGCAGGCAGATGGTGGAGTCTGATGCTCTAGGTGCATGACGAGGCGACACTACTCTGGGAAAACTTAAAGATCCTATTTTAGGTGGAGTTTGTCCCAGCCACCCTATGTGCGGTGTGGATACATGAGTTACTTCATATGCAGCAGGGCATCATGACAGTGACACAATACTCAGCGAGATTCACCGACCTCTCGCGCTACTCCACTGATATGGTTTGGGACCCATTCTTCAGGGCTCGGGCCTTCGATTAGGGGATTAGGAGAGAGATCAAAGCTTCGATGATCTCCCTCAGCATCCCGACGTAGGCGGGGGTGTTGCAGCAAGACCTCTTAGTGGAGAGTTTCCTTACTAAGTAGACACTAGTAGTGAGCCCCACCACTGGGCATCACGTAGTAGATTCTTCTGCAGCTGGCAGCAGTCGGATGTTGCAGAGGTCCAAGAGGACTAGGCCATCCGGGGGACGACCATAGGATACGGGTTCAGTTGTGTAGGGCGCACAAAACAGAGCCAGTCATGCGAGGATCGGGCTATGTTACTCTTATGATGGGTAGGGTTACATGGCTCATGACTATCTGACCCGCCGTTTTGATGATCAGTAGATAGTTGAGGGACCTCCCAGGTAGAGTCAGAGGTTCGATCGAGGCGGTCCACAGGGAGCAGGCGAACATGGAAGATGAGCTGGTCGTGCAGCTAGCGATGGACGCCGTTACGAGGTGTTACCACCACCACCACCAGGAGGTCCACCCAGACTACATGGAGTAGGTGGAAAGGGGAGAGCTCAGTTATAGGCAGCTGAGGCTTATGATCATGGTGCTCTGGAGATGATTCGAGGTACAATATTTTTCTACTCCGCCTTAGCTTCAGTTCTTATAGACACAGGTTCCAGCCACTCTTTCATTACCACCGCCCTCGTTCAGAGCTTGGAGATTCTAACGGAGTTGTTGGATCGATCCTTATGGATATAGACTCTAACGGAAGCAGACTCGATGATTACTCACTAGTGTCAGCAGTTTGAGCTTACTCTAGGAGGTGAGAGCATCAGCTGGGATCTCCTCGTAGCGGTGTCTAGGCCTTACAACTTCATCTTGGGTATGGACTTGCTATCTACAGTCCATACACAAATCGACTATATTAGTCTCCAAGTGAGGTGTGTCTGAATGTATGGGACCAGGTTTAGCTTCACTAGAGAGAAGGGATCCTTTGCAGCGTAGGACGGACTTACTCGGAGGAGGGTGCAGTCGATCAATCATCAGTTGGCCTGCCTTACCATCAGATCAGTTAATGTGGAGAGTCTGAGCTACCTTGTAGTAGTGGACTAGTAGGTGGATGTTTTCCCCGATGATGTCCTAGGTCTAACTCCTTGTAGAGAGGTGGAATTCAACACTGACATGTACACTGGGATGACACTGATATCTACACCAGCGTATTGGATGGCTCCCGTGGATCCTCGAGAGCTACGGGTTCAGCTAGAGTAATTACAGGGGGAGGGATTCATCTAACCCAGTGTTTCTCCCTGGCCAGCCCTGATTCTATTCACCAAGAAGGCGGATGGGAGCTTGAGACTTTGTGTCGACTACCGTCGCTTGAACCAGGTGACTTTGAAGAACAAGTACCCACTCTCGAGGATTGAAGACCTCTTTGATCAGTTAAAGGGAGTGTGGTGGTTCTCAAAGATAAACCTCAGATCAGGCTATCACCATCTCAGATTTTAAGACGAGGATGTGGAGAAGATGGCCTTTTGGTGTCGGTATGGACACTACGAGTTCTTGGTTATTCCTTTCGGTGTAACCAATGCTCCAGCAGTGTTTATGGGACTCATAAACAAGATTTTCCATCCTTACCTCAATTGCTTTTTTGTAGTCTTCATCGACGACAAAATTATCTACTCGACTACTAAGAAGGAGCATGCCTACCATTTTCACGTAGCACTGGACACATTCCGAGAGCACCATCTTTATGGTAAGCTCTCGAAGTGCCATTTTTTTATTCGAGAGGTTCACTTCTTGGGACATGTCATCTCGGAGGCTGGAGTTGCAGTGGATCCAGCAAATATTGAAGTGGTACTTTCTTGGGAGCCACCCAGGAGTGTGACGGAGGTACGAAGTTTCCTGGGTTTGACTGGGTACTACCAGGGATTTGTTCCAGACTTATACAGAGTTGAAGCACCACTATCATCCTTGAAAAAGAAGGGGAAACCCTTTGCGTGGTCGGAGAGATGCCAGCAGAGCTTTCATGAGATGAGGTAGAGGCTGACTAGTTCCCCCATATTGAGGCTTCCAGAGGAAGGTGTAGGGTACGTAGTCTACTATGATGCATCAGGGACCAAACTTGAGTGTGTCCTGATGCAAGAGCGAGCAGTGATCACGTATGGTTCTCGTCAGCTGAGGCCGCATGAGCAGAACTACGCTACACATGACCTGGAGTCAGCATTAGTGGTCTTCACCTTGAAGATGTGGCGACACTATATGATGGGAGAACGTTTTACTGTGTACTATGATCATAAGAGTCTCAGGTATATATTCTCTCAGAAGGACCTGAACCTAAGACATCGGCAATGGATTGAGTTTCTCCAGGACTACGACTTCGAGATAGTCTATACCTATGGAAAGGGGAATGTAGTTGCATATGCACTTAGCAGGAGGTCTAGTATACAGCTGCTAGGTGAGGCGACAAAGTAGCTAGCTGCCTTAAAGATATCCTTTGTGGATGGAGATGGATCAGCTTTCCTATAGTATCTTATAGTCACTCCCCCACTTCTTCAGGGAGTCAGAGAGGCGCAACATGGAAATGATGACTGTGATACACGATGTACTCAGATATCCATAGGGTAGGCACCAAATATATTTTGTGAATGTGGGGAGCACGTCATCCTCTTCAGAGGATGTACCTTGGTACTAGTAGTACTTTAGGAGGAAGTGTTGAGGGAGTTACACACATCCCCTCTAGAGGTACATCCCGGTGTGGTGCATATGTATCAGGACCTGAGAAGGCAGCACTGGTGGTTAGGTATGAAGAAGGTGGTAGTAGAGTTTGTCTCTTGATGCCTCACTTGTCAGCAAGTGAAGGTGGATCACTAGGTACCAGCAGGCTTGTTACAGCCTTTAGAGGTCCCTAAGTGGAAGTGGGATGGTATATCCATGGACTTCATGATAGGTCTTCCACGTACATCCAGGGGACACGGCTCGATTTGGGTGATCGTTGACTGACTCACCAAGTCGGCCCACTTCCAACCGATTAGACAGCAGGGCTCAGTTGAGATCTTGGGACGCCTTTATGTGAAGGAGATTATGCAGCTACAAGGAGTGACTTCTTCTATTGTCTACGATTGTGACTCACGATTTACTTCTCAGCTATGGAAGGGGTTGAAGGAGGCTTTTAGGACACAGCTTCATCTGAGCACCGCCTTCCATCCTCAGACAGATGGTCAGACCGAGAGGACCATTCAAACCCTCGAGGACAGGCTACATGCTTGTGTCCTTGACTTTGGTTGCAGCTGTGAGGATCACTTACCATTGGTGGAGTTCTCCTACAACAATAGTTATCACTCCACCATAGGGATGGCATATTTCAAGGCATTATACAGGAGACCTTGTAGATCACCCTTGTGTTGTACAGACCCCAGTGAGTCAGCACTGGTGGGACTAGAGATGGTATGAGCTACCATGGAGAAGGTGCAGATCATCCAGGAGTGGATGAAGCCTACATAGAGCAGGCAGAAGTCATATGCTGACAGGATACGGAGGCCTCTGGAGTTTGAGGATGGTGACCACATCTTTCTACGGGTCTCACCTCGATGAGGCCTACAGAGATTTGGTAGAGGTGGAAAGTTATCTCTAAGATTCATCAGACCTTTCCAGGTCCTCATTAGGGTAGGTGAGGTGGCTTACCACTTAGCTCTTCCACCTCAGTTGCACCATGTGCATGACTTCTTCCACATATCTTAGTTGAGGAGATATGTGCATGACCCTTCCCACATCATCGACCATGGAGAGCTGGACGTCGATGATGGGGATACTTTTACGTAGGTTCCAGTGGAGATTTAGGATCTATAGGACCAGGTCCTATGTGGAAGGTCAATACCTCTGGTGTGCATTTTCTGGTAGTACAGGAACCTCCAGGAGAGCACATGGGAGCATGAGGCTCAGATGTGTACTCAGTACCCCCATTTGTTCCCTTAGTTCGAGTTATAGCTTATGGGGACGTAAATCTCTGAGGTGGGGAGAATGTAAAGACCTGGAAATTCCAGGGAAATGTTTTTTCTTAAAAACATGAAACTTTTACGAGACCATGAAAACTGACGGCGCTTGATTCTGAGGCCCGGTGTGCCCAGAATCAATTTCTAAAGTTTTGTTTGGGTACGTTCAGTAAACGTACGAGCGGGATTTTATAACTTTTGAACCGGTGCTCAGAATTGAAATTCAAGGGCACCGTTGAACTTGCAGTGCTGATATTCACTTAAGAATACTTTCACCTTGATTGCAGTTTGTCAAGAATGAAAGTTAGTTTTTTTTGGGTTTTTATGAATAAATTTAATAAAAATAAAGTTGTGGATTTATTTTTATTCTTGTTGATTAAAACCTCCAAGAGGAGGTTGGAGGTGGGGGCCACCACACCTTAACCTCCCATGAGAGGTTATGGTGGTGGGTCCCACCCGAACTCAACCTCCTATGGGAGGATAAATGAGGTGGGGACCACCTGGCTTTTAATCCCTTGAAACTCTCCATTAAGTGGGGAGAACCCCTGAACTCCCCTATTTATGGTGCCTAACCCTCTCAATTAATTAATTGAACACATTCAATTAATTAATTTAAACCTTTTGAATTTTATGCCAACAATTTAATAAGATGTCATAAATTATTATTTTTTTGGCATTTATCTTTTTGGTGGAGCCTGGGAAGAGTAGAGAGCTTGGAGAAACTATTCCTCTCCAAAGAATAACTCTTCAACCTCCAACGATGGATATCTTCATCGTTGATCTTCAACTGGAACAAGGGAGGGAGTGTCATCCTTGAAGAACACTAACGACATCATCCTCAACTTCTTCATCTTCTCTTCCAACGTCAACGAATCCGAGGTAGGGGTATCATGCTTTGTTCTTGTGTGTTCTTCATTTTCCATCATGGTTTAGAATTTGAAGCCGTTTGATATCACCCTAATGCGGAGGGCACGGGCCGAACAAACACGTCCTGACCCCTCTGCATTCTTTGTGGATTTTGATTCTAATTGCGGCCTGAGACCGGAAGGTGCATTTATCATCATCAATGAATGTGGATCGAAGGAGATGTTCCGAGGAGTGTGTGGCTTCTTCTAGAATGAGAAATGGGCCACCAGAACTCATCTAGTGACCAGTGGAAATATCATCGACGGATGGAGAAACAAACATCACTGCGGGGCGGTGGAGGCGCAACCGCGCTATTGGAGAAGTGACCCACGACCGATGGACAACGGTGGAGTAGCAGCGGCCAGCGCAAGGCCGGCCGTGAAGGAAGCTGGTGGCCCAAGCCACAGGGTCGCCGGAGAAGGTGTGGCGCAACCGGCACTGCGCGGTGGACCAAAGGAGGCTCGCGGCCCATGGTCGAGGCGGTGCAGCAGCGGCCGGCTCGATTCCGGCCACGAAGAGGTTCGATAGCCCAAGCCACCGGGTCACTGGAGGTGGCGCGGTGCATCCAGCGCCGCGCGGGAGTTAGATGGCCGCTCGGCCAACCGGGAGGAGAGGGACCCACCACGGGTCCTGCGTGACGTGGACTAGCACCACCTGGTGCTGGTTTGGCTCCCACCCAAATGGAATATATGTTCGGGATTTCTAGGGGGCGTGTGGCCTCCCCTCTGGATGCGGCTTAGGCGGACCCCCACGGGCAGCCAGGACGTCGGGCCGGACCCAGCGCGGGTCGGGCCGCCAGCGTGGGTCGGACCGCCTTCGTGGGCCGGGCCGCCCCCACGGTCCGGGATGCCCCCTCGGGCCGGGTCAGACCCACGTACTAGGTCAGACTCCATTCCGAACCCGGTTCGGGTCGGGTCGATCCGACTGGGCCGGACCGGACCCAGACCCGTTTGACCTGATTTCACCTTTTCGCCCATAACTTGGGCTACGGGTGTCTGATTAACGAACCATCTATGGAGACAGAAAGCTTGGAGTGAGATGGTTTTTTTGGAATACCCCACTCGAGGTTTGGATATAGTTGGAGTATGGTCGGGTTGGATTGAACCTAAATTCAACCGGTCCCTCGGAACGGAAATGCCAATAACTTTCAGACCGGGTGTCGGATTGACACATCGTCTGTCGCATTGTGTTCCTTTTGACAATATGAAACTTCAGGATAAATCAAATTGGGACTAAAAGGCAGTTGATATTTCAAATCTTGGATTGAGGAGCATACCCTCCCAGAATCAAGCATACTAGTGGAAACTCTGAGGCTGGCTGTGCACTGTTGATTGTTCCCGGATCATGTGTTGGTCCGACAGTTCTGATGACTGTTTCTGGATCATGTGTTGGTCCGACAGTTCTGACTTCTGTTCCTGGATCATGTGTTGGTCTAACACAATATCTGGTCCTGGATCATGTGTTGGTTTGATAGCTCTAATGACTATTCCTAGATCATGTGTTGGTATGACAGTTCTGACTTCTATTCCTGGATCATGTGTTGGTCCGACAGAATAGATGGTCCTATATCATGTGTTGGTCTGACAGCTTAGATGATTCAGTGGATACATCCGATCATCTCTATCTCTCTACAAAAAATTTATACCTGTGTGAGCTGAGTTAGTGATTTCTGTGTTTTCCACATGATTGAGATGGGTTACACGATAACTTAGGTATATATATGGTCATATACCTAAGTAATGGCTATCCATTGATTTCATACTCTGTGGTTTATCCTTGGTGGATTTTGAGATACCTAGGTGGTCTCGGGGTCCCTACTAAGTATCATTATACTCACCCCTACACGGGCTATGCCCACACCTCGTTTTGTTGGATGCAGGCGACGGACAGCGCTGACCGAGGCTGAGTGTACAAGGACTGGATGGTACCCGGAGGTGGACCTCACAATGAGTCAGTACCCGTAGAAGATTGATGATCGAGGAGTTTTGAGGAGTCTATCTGTACCTACCCTTCAGGTAGTATCTATGGTGGACAATACAGGAGCTGCTCTTCACATTTCAGCTGTTTTTTACTTTCAGTTTCCTTGTACTTTACAGTCGGGCTTGTATTTTCAGCCCCTTTACTTTTCATCACTTCTTTTGTATACATTTTTACTTAGTGTTTTTCTTCCATCTTACTCTATTGTGTGTGTTTCTAGTTTATAAAAGAAATACCTTCCCAGTTTTCGGGATTTACACCTTTGGTGCTAGTCTCCATCCCCTAGACTATGGAAGGTGGGCTTGGGGTAGTCACGGCACGGGCCTCGGGGGATGAGTCATGACAGATTAAGAATTCAATCATGGTGGATTATTTGTCTAAGAGTTTTTTGGATGAGGTGGTAAATTTTCATTGAGTTACAAGTTTCATTGTCTCAATTCAGGATGAAATTTTTACCTCATGAGTCTGGAGTAGATTACAAGATGATTTTGGAACTCAGTTATGCCTATGCATTGCTTTCCACCTTTAGAAGAATGGTAAAATTAAGTGAACCATCCATATGCTAGAGGATATGTTGCGGTAATTTGTCTTAGAATTTGAGGGATCTTTGGTACAATACCTGCCTTTGTTTGAGTATTCGTATAACAATATCTATCACTTTTCCATTATCATGGAACTATTTGAGTAATTTTACTAGCGACCATGTCATTCTCTATTATGTTGGATGGAGTTTGAGGAGGTAGTAATTCTTGGACCCAATGTGGTGTAGAGAACAATATAGAGGGTTCATCTTGTTTGTGAGAGGATTAAATAAGCACAAGATAGATATAAGTCTTATGCTAATTGCAGGAGGAGGCCCTTGATGTTTTAGTTTGGAGACCATGTATTCATGAATGTTTCCCCTTGATGTGGGGAATGGAGGATTGGTATATATGGTAAGCTTTATCTGAGGTTTTTTTGGACCTTTGAGGTGTTGGGGCGAGTTTGTGAGGTGGTGTATTGGTTGTCATTTCCACCACATTTGGAGAGGATCCACGACATACTTCATGTATCCCATCTTATTCCCTATCTTTATGATGACTCGTGTGTCATGGACTAGGGATAGTTGGGTATGGGGGACAAAGTGACATTCTTCTAGCGATCAGTATATATCCAAGATCACCAATAGAAGCCATTATTTGGATGGAACATTATTTTGGTTCATGTGTTATGGAGGCATGGTGTCCTAGAGGAGAGTACTTGGAAGTGAGAGACGCATATGTTTTCTCAGTACCAGGAGTTGCTTTTGAGTTTTTATTTACTCTATTTTTCTTTTTGATGTGATTTTTGGACCCTTTTGTTTTATGTGATGTGTTTTTTTCCTTAATGTATGATGTGTGATAAATTTCTGACATATGAAAAGGGGAGGACCTAATTCATAATCGAGATGCATTATACTATGATGTGATTAAACCCATTTAGGTGAGTTTGTTCCACTCATATAGGATAGTATCTTGACATGGAGTATGTAATTCTCTGATTCATATATTCAAGGCAGTGTGTTTTGATGGTTGTGACGGTTGTTGGTTTGGTCCACATGGAGGTTGAGATGGTTCTATGGTGGTTTTTTTGTGCGAGAGAAGGATGTTTTTGGATATTTAGTGGTTATATTGCATGACATGTATTGAGGATGTGTGATTTGATGTTTTTGTATGGTGGTAGAATTTAAGGTATGATGAGATAATTGAGAGGTATCTTGTAGGGTGGTTGTTCATACCCCTTTCCTTCAGGGATTGGTTTTGGATTCTTGAGGGAAATAATTGTTTGAGAGGTATTTGATGTAATGGTTCATTCCTTCCAAATCTATTATTTTTCTAGTTTTTGTGGTTATAGGTGTTTGGGGGAGGTTTTGGGAGTTTTCAGTGGAGTCTGGACCTATAGCAGAGCTACTATAGTAAATACACGTTGTGTATTATTTACACGACATGAAATGGTGATTCACGGCTTTTGTAGATAGCTTGTTCAAAAACTTCATGTGAAAAGATATGGAATCCAGGATACAGATTCATGTCCTAAAATTTTAATTCACAATTTGTAATAAATTTAGGATGATTTGATTCATTTTTTAGAAAAATATGATATTTTCAAGAAACTCATAGTTTACACATCATGTACATTTTACATGACATGAAACTGAAGGATTTATATCTTTTTAGTTATTTTTTAAGATTATTGTCTTCATTCGATCAAAATCTCCTCCCTATCATTCTTTGTAAATACCTAGGTGATTTTGAGGGATATTTTGGTCCTATTTTTCCTACTTCAAACCATTGATTCTGGTTGATCCCCATTGGAAATCTGTGGTAATTTATTCTCCCTTCTTGTTTTTTTCCTATTCTTATTTTGGTAACCCACTGTGGTGGTGTGCTTTTAGTTTAGGGAATGATTTGGGATGTGGTTTGATGATCCTAGGATGTAGTGTAGGTTGATCCAAAGTTTCCTGAGTGCAATTTTGGTTTGTGGGTGTTTCTTCTTCACCCTGCAGTGCAGAGTGAGTTAGAAAATCTTCTTTGAAGTAGGGAATCCCTCATTTCTATTTATTATGTATCATGAGGGGGGTTTACTCTGGTTTATCTATGGGAGATAGGTTTTTTTGGAAAAAAATATCATTAATTGGATAATTGAAATTGAAGGGGGTAAATATGAATTATTTTCATGATTTTACATCTTTGATATTAGTATGATATGATGGATTGTACGGGCTTGATGCCCCACTAAAAATTGTGGCCATTGGGGGATTTATTTTCACTGGATGATATGTGTTGTGACTTATGTGTCTGTTTTGATTATTGTGATATCACCCTAAAATGTAAATTGGATAACCACTTAAATTTGGATAATGAAATGGTTTCTCTAGGATTGTTTCTTTTTTTATGACACACCTAAAATAAATTTAAATGTGAAAAAACCCATTTTTTAAATATATAAAATGTTATTTTATGTGTTTTGATGTGTTTCCATGCTTTTGGGGTGTAAATGTGTGTTTATGATGTGATATAAGGATTATGGGTGATATGTGTTCATGATTTTAGGGCGACGAGGTGGTGGTTGTTTGGTAGTACTTTTGGTGAGGCAAGGTGTTGGTTGTTTGGCCATGATTTTGTGTTGGTTATGTGGTTTTTATATCATGATTTTGGGGTGGAGAGGTGGTGTTTGTTTGGTCATTATTTTGTGTGGAGAGGTTGTGATTTTTTTCCATTCTTTTAGGCTTGTGGGGTGTTTGTTTGTTTGGTTGTATTTTTGGGGAGGTGAGGTGATGGTACGATGGGGATGATGAGCTTCTTTTGATGCATGTTTTCATTATGCTAGAATCCAGAGTAGTGATGAAATAATTATTTAATAATGATTGAAATGGTTGGGGTTTGGTTTGGTTAAATAGGATGGAAATTTTTAAATGAAAAAATAAATGATGGAATGTATGGTTAAATTTTTTTGGTGATTAATAATAAAATGAATGCGCTAGATAATGGGAATTGGTTGGTAGTGTGAGATGTGTATTGGGATTTCTGTGGTGTTATACATTTAGTGGTGGTATAAAAAGTGATGATTTTGTGATTTGGTTAGTGTTTGGTTGTGAACCCATAGGTGGGTCTTATGTGTGGTTATATGTATATACTTATATATTGCATTTCATTTCTATATGTTCCCCAGCCGCATCGAGAACTATGTGCCAACACCCATATATTCACACGGGGGTGTTTTTTCTAACATCCCGATGATGAGGATGGATGGTTTTATAACTGTTCTTTACATCTCTTGATTCTAGACAAGTAGATATGCACAGGATATGATGTTTAGAGGTCTTTTATTACACTAGGTGATGGATCAGTTGTTTTCAGGTGAGATGTGATAACTATGCTATGGGGTGGTGGTCGGGTTTTTTTTGAGAGAGATGTGATTATTATGATGCAGGGTGGTGGACTAGGTGTTTTGGGGTGATATGTTTTATGATTGTGTTGTGGGGAGGCTTAGAGTTGGGGTCATGCATGGTAGGAGGAGGGAACGAGGTTGATGTCCTTCATCTTTATAATACCCTACTAATATGGTTGTAGTTGTGATGTGATAGATCGGGTGTCTTTAGATGTGATGAGATGTGATCATGCTATGGGGTAGTAGCCCAGGTATTTTTGGGTGTGATGTGACACTACTACAAAAACAGGCAAGGTAAGCGCCCCCTTCTATCAGCGCTAAGATTTTAGCACTGATACAGGGTAACCTTTATCAGCGCTAAAATTTTAGCACTGATACAGGAATGATTTATTATCTCTTTTTTAGCGCTGATAAAGAGTACCATTATCATGGCTGATAAAACCTTAGTCCATTTTTTTATAAAGTCGGTCGCACAGTTCCCTTATTTTATCGCGACCTAAAGCTTTCGCGGTACTGGAACCATGTGACTCCCCTCTTCCACCCGCTGAGTTCACGTTTCCGGACCTCCACCGCCCTCGCTTCTCGTTGTCGGACCTCCGTCGCCCTCGCTTCTCGTTGCTGGACCTCCGCCGCCCTCGCTTCTCGTTGTCAGACCTTCGCCGCCCACAATGCCCTCTTCGTTTTGCCGGACCTCCCTTTAAGGCATGTTTTCCAAATATTTTTTTAATATTGTTCTTGTTGTTGGTTGAATCATTGATGTATATTGATTGTGTTATTTCATTTGGATTCATTGGTATGTTTTTGGTGTACCTTTCCTTAGGTTTCGAATTATGCTCTTAGTGGTTCTTCATGGTTAGTGGTTGTAGTCTCTTATTTGGGTGAAGGGATGTGTTCTTAGTATATTTCCATCTTATATCCCACCATTTTAGTGAAAATTTAAATGTTTGGGTGACCTATGATAGGTCTCTGGACATTATTGGGATTTTCTCTCTTCTTAGTGATGTAAACGTGTCATTTGGAGATGTATGATATTCTTGGAGGATATACATTAAGGGTTCTTGGGAATATTGATTATCTGTTAATTTTAATTTTTTGATAGTGGTCCTCTATTCAGTGAATCTTCCCATTTGACCCTCTATCCCAAGGTGAAACTCCCTCCATTTCTCTCTTCCCTTGGGCTCCATTTTAGGGTGATTTGGCCTTTTATCTACAAGGAATCTCTAAGTAAGAATCTCATATTCTCTTTTATTCTCTTTTCTTGGTCACTAATTTTTTTCTCTCTTGGGTTATTTTTCTATAGAAAGGGTTTTGACCTAGGTTGGATTTAATCTCATTTATTTGGGTTAAATATTTATGGTTGTGGTGTTTAATTTCATCATTAGGGCCTTTCCTTAGTTCAGTTGGTGGTTTCATTCTGGTTTTGTGAAGATATCAAGAAATAGGTAGGTTTTTCCATTATTTGACATTGTTTTAGGTGTTTAATATGATTTATTTGGTTCTAAAATGGTTTTATAAATTTTCTGGGTTGTGGGAAACATGTTTTCCAATTTTTTTGTTGTGCGTAAGGGTTTGATAATGATTTGACTATTGTAAATGGTTGTTTGTCATGTGTGTTTCGATTATTGGAAGTGTGATTATATAAAATAGATATAATTTTATATAGGGGGTGGAATTGAGCACAATAGAATCCTAGTTATCTAGGTGGGTAGACTAGGTCTAGTATATTAGGTGAATTAGTCAGGCCGATGATTGGTCTCCTTAATAAGGATATACATAACAACACTAACTAAACATTCATGTGCTAGGGATTGGAAGCTCAAATAGGACCTTCATGTCTAAAAGATGTGATCACCAAGAGTACGAGGATCCTAGGACCCTAGTAACCCTAATACCTTAGAGATTTTCTATAGTTCTCATACTATTCTTACCATTATCTTCTCATGTTTACTTTCTCTTTTATTTCAAAGAATGTTTTATTTAAATTGTATCTTCCTTTTTCTAAAAAAATAACATGTTAATGTTTATCATAATGTCATTACATGGAATATATTTTTGTTGTGTCCTACTAGGTATGTTGGCTCACACCTTATATACACCCTCAGGTTTATGTAGACCTTATTATGTTTTACCCAGTTAAAGGCAAGGTTCCCTTGGTGGTGATGGTGGATATATGTGGTATTTGTTCTCCTTTTGGTGATTGTTATTGGTTGTGGAATGGGGATGTTGACCCTCATGTTTCATGGAGGCTTGGTTGTATTGTTGGTTCCCTTACCCTTTTTTGGTTTTGGTTGAAATTGTTAAATGGTTATTCTCCTATTGCAGTGTTATCTTTTGGTCTATTATATTTTGAAATTTGGTTATGATATGGTGTTTGATTATTATGTAATATTTATGGTTTTTTACATGAAAAAACCATTCCCAAAGGTGTTACTTAATGCCTAGGAACTAGTTACAACCCATGGTGATTGGTAATTACCTTTTGACCTTCCCACGAGTTGGGTCAGGTGTCAAGTGAGATGCCAACCTCACCTAGTTCATGACAAGAAGTCTACACCATAGTATATTTGTCTAAATCCTTTCTGTACCGTGTCCATGGGAGGTTGCAACATGGTATCTTTTTTTATAGTCTTAAATTCCATGAGCCCCATCTTATATTCATTTTTCTCCTACACAACTCTCATTTGAAATCTTGATTCTTTAAGGCTTACAAGATTCATTTTAACTCCTCCAAACTCCCTTCTACTCAGATAGAATCTCCAGTGGATGCGTTTGGTTTCTCTCTGATAAGGGGATATCTCATTGATTGGAAATCCTATATCTCCTCTTATATTCTCTTTATAGAGTGATATATCATCATATTTTTAGTGAATATAATATTCTTTTTTATGAATATTGATTATAGGTTAGACTACTTGATCTCCTACACCTTAATTATTCATTGACAGATCCCATTATGGGTGTTAAGCTGGGTTGATCACTAATTAAAGGCAGGTGGTTCCACAATGTTTCTTCCACACAATTGAAACTTTTTTTCTTGATTTATTCGATATGAATTATAAAAGTAATTTAATATTATTTAAATTAAAGTGGATTTTATTTGTGATTTTAGAGGCATATATATTCGAAATAAATCCCCTTCTTAGTTGTTTTTTGTGTCATGGAATGATTTGAGAAACTATATATTTTAGTGGGAATATTTTATAAAATAATTACCCTTGATTTCAAAAAAAATGATTAGAATTTAATATGATTTGAAAAGGGAATAGATTTTATGAGAACCTATGATTTGGTTTTGAAATGAAAATTCATGTTGGAAACTAAAATTGGGTATTTGAATGTAATAAATGAAATTATTTGTAATGATTTATTTTCCCATGTTTGGTTGATTATTTGATTTGAAGTATATGAAGACAGGGTATTTAGTGGTAATTTGGATAAGAATTTTAGGATATAATCTCCTAGAACTATATTTATGATGAAAATACTAACTTAAACATACTATGACATGAATTTTTCCCCAATGGGAATTTGAGTCTCGATGACCTGAGTCGTGGGATGTGTTCACACATTGAGCCAAGATCACTGATTGAGTTGTGTGAGGATCATATTACTAGAAACTAACATACCATAGGGTTTGATACATGTTACTATGATATAATTTTTTATTATTACATGACATTGATTATAAAACTATTTTGTTCATGCCAACTAATTTATATAAGAGTTTTATATACATTGTTCATTTAAGTTAGTTTTTATATATCTTCCATATTTTTTATTATGAAAGTATGTGATGTTGGAAATATGTAAATACTAAGATACCATATTGGTACATGTTACTAAGATTTATGTATGACTATATACTTATTATATTTTCTTATTATTTCTTACACACCACCACTTGAGTCGAGTAACCTGATTGAAATCCATATTGGTACTTTGGTTCTGATGTGGATATAGTTTTTTATGTGTTTGTGACATGTGTATGTGTGGATATATGGGTACTTAGGTGTGATGATATTGAATGTAGGGCAGAGACCTAGGAGTGGTAGATTTATCATTCTTGATTATTCTTGTGTTTGGTCTGGGGTGATTTGAGGAAACTATAATGAATCTAAAGTAATTATATTTAATGAATATTAATAAATACTAATGGTTAGGCTCTATTAATAACTATTTTTATAAGGAATTGGTTCTATTATATTGTATTTGGAAGTCTTATTTTGTGTACTTGACCATAAATACTAATATTTGAGATTCAAATAGGATGAAGATGAATAAAGATTGGATGGATGCTAATCGTTTAACAATATAGTACGAGAATGGAGTGAAATAGTTCATCAAGTTTGCAAAGGATCCTTCTCAAATCTATTGTCCATGTTTGCGTTGTTGTTGTTATAGACTACTTACTCTAGAGGAGTTGGAAGAACATTTGATATGTCACGGAATAGATCGGAGTTATAAATGTTGGAATAAACATGGAGAAAAAGAGAATGTAGCTACTGGCTGGGATAAAATTGCGTTTTATGGATCGTCAGATATGAATACAAATATGGATATTGAAGAAGACTGTATGGAGGATGTGATTACAGATGTCAATGATGATGACGATCATATTGAGGAAATGACAAAGACAATTCAAGATGAACTCTGTGATTGCCCAAAATTGTTTGAGAAGTTAAAGAGTTGTGAAAAGACGCCATTCTATGCTGCTTGCACTAAGTATACAACATTTTCAGTTGTATTGAAGTTATATAAATTGAAATCAGGAAATGGATGGAGTGATGTCAGTTTTACGGAACTACTTTCTCTCTTTAATGACATGCCTCCAGAAGATAATGAGCTCCCAAGCCAGACATATGAAGCTAGACGAATGCTATGCTCGATGGGAATGATTTCTGAAAGAATACATGCCTTCCTAAAAGACTGTATATTGTTTCACAAGGAGAAAAAATCACTTACAAAATGCCCAAAGTGTGGTGCTTCTCGATACAAGAAAGATAAATCCAATCCTAAGAAAGTTGTATGGTACTTTCCAATCATTCCAAGGTTTAGGCGTCTATATGGAAGTGAAGAAACTACAAGACAATTGTCATGGCATACAGATAAAAGAAATAAAGATGGGTTATTACGTCATCCGGATAACTCTACTCAATGGAAGAAAATTGATCATGAGTATCCTGAATTTGGAAAAGATCCAAGAAACCTTCGTCTTGCGTTATCTACAGATGGAGTGAATCCTTTTGGTTTTCAAACCAGCACTCATAGTACATGGCCTATTATGTTGGTAAATTATAACTTGCCGCCCTGGTTATACATGAAACGGAAATTCATCATGTTATCTATGCTTATATCAGAACCAAAAAAACCAGGTAATGATATTGATGTTTATCTGGCTCCTTTGATCAAGGATTTGAAGTTATTGTGGGACTCAAGTGTAATGTTGTATGATGCTTATAAAAGTGAATACTTCACATTGAGAGCGATGTTGTATGGGACAATTAATTATTTCCCTGCTTATGGAAATTTTTCAGGCTATATCATTAAATGAACACAAGGGTGTCCCGTGTGTGAAGAAGATACAGAATCAATTAGGTTGAAACATTCATCAAAATCTATTTTTATGGGACATTGTAGATTTCTACCTCGTCAGTATAAGTACCAATCTTGGACGACATCATTCAATGGAAGTTCAGAAAAACGTGCAACACCGTCTCCACTAACAGTTGATCATCTATTTGAGAAAGTAAAAGATCTGAACACTATTTTTGGTAAACCATTTTCGAAAAACCTTACAAAAATCGATTGGAAAAAGAGATCAGCTTTTTTTAATTACCATACTGGAATTGTTTGTACGTCATACATTTTCTTGATGTGATGCATGTGGAAAAAAATGTATGTGACAATGTTATCGGAACGTTGCTAAATGCCCCTAGAAAAACAAAAGATGGAATTAAGGCAAGGTTGGAGATGGTTGGCATGGGAATAAAAGAAGAGTTGGCTCCCGTGAAGGGTGAAAATTGAATGTTTCTTCCTCCAGATGCTTATACTCTTTCTAGGGCATAGAGATATCAGTTTTTCAACTTCTTCAATGATGTAAAGGTTCCATAGGGGAACTCATAAAATATCAAGAACATTGTGTCAATGAATGATTTGAAGTTAAAAGGTTTCAAATCACATGATTCCCATGTTTTGATGCAAGATCTAATTCCTATAGCTTTACGTTGCATTTTGCCCAAGAATGTTCATCAGACATTAACCAAACTTTGTTTCTTTTTCAAAGCTATATGTAGAAAAGTTATAGACCTGGGGAAATTTCCAGCTATGGAAAAAGAAATTGTCATCATATTATGTGAATTAGAAATGTTCTTCCCACTAACATTCTTTGATATGATGGTTCATTTGATGATTCACTTGGTGAGAGAGATTCGACTTTGTGGTCCTATGCACTATAGATGGATGTATCTTGTTGAACGGTATATGAATATTTTGAAAGGGTATGTCAAAAATTGAAGTCATCCAGAGGGTTGTATAGTAGAGTGATATATTGCTGAGGAAGCCATTGAATTTTGTACTGAATACCTATCTGATATGGGATGAATTGGTCTCTCGAAATCTCATCACACTGGATGCATTGAGGGTGAGGGAATTTCTGGAAGAGAAGTTGTGACAATCAGTATTATAGATCGGGAGCAGGCTCATCTTTATTTTTTGCATAACAGTTGGGAGGTTGCTCCATATATTGAAACTCACAAAGAAATTCTTAGGCAGTTGAATCCATAAAGGTCTGAAAAATGGTTATCAGATACACATAATCACCAGTTTATAGGATGGTTTTAGGACCATATTTTTAAGGAGTTGGATGAAAATCCGAATTCAATTTCAGAACGACTTCGATGGCTAGCCGCTGGACCAAGTGTGTATGTATTATCTTACAGTGGTTATGTAATTAATGGTTATACATTCTATACGGATGAACATGATGAAGATAGTTCCATGCAAAATAGTGGAGTTACACTAACAGCTGAAGTGATTCATGTTTCTAGTAGTAAGGACAGAAATCCAATTTATGCAAATATGTCATACTTTGGCATTATCAAACTAATATGGGAGTTGTATTATACGACATTCCAATTGCCAATTTTTCAATGCAAATGGATTGATAACAACAGTGGTGTTAAAATAGATGAATAGGGATTTGTGAAAGTTGATTTTAGTAAAGAATGGTACAAATATGAAGAGTTTATAATGGAATCACAAGCGGTACAAGTTTTTTATGTTCTAGATCCCGCAAACTGAAAGTGGTCGATCGTTCTGTTATCATCAAAAAATACTGAAGGTTCTGATGAAAATTTAGTTGAGGATGATCCTTTTAGTGGTATGTCGCAATCATTTCAGAGCTATCCCATTGCAGATGATGTTTTTTATGTTAGAGGAGACCACAATGAATGGATTTGGATAGTCGATAGAGGTGTCAAATCCCTTCATCCTTTGAAAAAAAGAGAGTTTAGTAAACAGGTTATATTTTGTTTGTAATATAGATCTTGTTATCTCATATTATTATCTTATCATTACTGAATTTATGTAATCTGAATTAACTATTCAACCAATTTTGTAGATAATGACTTCTGCACATTCTGGTGCTCCTAACCTTGAGGCTGAACAAGTCTCTCAAGTTTTTGCTACTGCGGCTGCTGCTGCTCCTACTGCTCCTGCAACTCATGCTGCTGCTGCTGTTGCTCCTGCTGCAGCTCTTGTTGCTCCTACTGCTCCTCCTACTGTAGCTCCTGTTGCTCCTGCTATGGTTTTTGCTGCTCCTGCAGCTCATGCTGCTGCTGTTGTTGCTCTTGCTGCAGCTCCTATTGCTCCTGCTCCTCCTCTTGTTGCAGCTCCTGCTGCGGCTGTTGCTGCTCTTGCAGCTGCAGCTCCTGCTGCTCTTAGTGTTGAGGTCCAATAACCATTAGCACATGTTGTTGATACCATTCTAGATTAACATATAGATTATGTTGATATCGATGAAATGGTCAGTAATGAAGGACCGATGTCACAGAAAACACAGGTGCGTCGTAGTTTGACGGTGTTAGCCAAAATTCTTAAGGCGAAAATCAAAGGCATCAAATTTGAAGTCGGATGGAATGCACGAGGCCAACATGTGAATCCCAATAAGGCTATGTTTAGCAGCTACATTGGAGTGATCACTCAGAAATGCGTACCTATTGACATAGATTCATGGCACCATGTTGTGTTCAGGCTGAAGGCTGTGATCTGGGAAGAAATTACGGTAACATTATGAATTTATTTCTTTAATTTACTAGAAAATAAAATAATGAAACAATGTCTTACTGTTATCAATCTCTTACAGAGTACATTTATAGTAGATGATTCACACAAGGATTATGTACTAAGGCTTGCAGGAAAGATTCATCGAGGTTTTCGCACTATTTTAACAAGATGCCACCAAAAATATTCTAAAGGTAAAATAAACCCGGACCCACCCATTGTCTACACTCACCTGATATCCCAAGAAGGATGGGATGCATTTATTGGCCGTCGTGGGGATGAGAAGTTTCAGGTACATTGTGGGTGATAATACGTTGTTTGAGGATACTTGTATTCATCACTTTTATTGTCAATATTTTATTTATGAAACAGAAACTCTATACTAAAAATAAGGAATGTGCATCAAAACCAACATACCCCTATCGTAAAGCAAGGATGGGGTACGCTTCATTAGAAAAGAAAATGGTACGTATTTTAAATTTACAGTAATATTGTTAGGTTCCAATAAACAACATCCTAATTATCTTTCTATGTTTATATGTATATTGATGAGTCTAAAACCAAATGCACTTACATCCCACGTCATGTGTTATGGAAGGAGGCACGTGTGAACAAAGAAGGGAAGTTAATAGATGAGAACACACAGAAAGTGTGAGAAATATGTGTAAGTATGACACGATGATAAAAATATTTGTTTAAAATTTATATTACATAAAAATAATTAGTTATTTTCCTATATCTGATAGTCATAGGAATCAGCTACTCCTGTAGTAGATACAGACCTATTATCGACGGCTTTGAAGCAACTAGAAAAATACAGTCGTGTCATATGTGCAGGGTTTGGAGTGACGCCCCGAGTATATTTTGAGAAGAATAAAAAATGGATGATACAGATGAAAAATTGGAAAAAATGAGTGAAAAAATAGCAACCCTTGAAGAACGATTGCAATGGCAGGGAGAGTTGCTAGCAACTTTTATGAGTGGGAAGCAAAGGGAAGACACAACTCAGGAACAACCAGCGCATGAACATACTGCCCCACCCCCCCACCATCTTTGAGGCGATCCAATTGCCTCAAAGAACTGTCTTAGCCATGGTAATCAATATTCTAATAATTGTTCCCATGAAATGTGAATCAGACAAACACTAATAATTTTTCTATACTGATCTTCTACAGGGTGATAATGATTGTGATTTATATCTATAAACACCCACCTATCACCTTGTAGCGAGGGCTACAGTGTTCAATATCCCAGATGCCACACTACATAATAGACCACTTCCGAAAGATCATCTGAAAGTGAAGATTACTGTAGATTATGAGCCAAATGCAGAGCTACCTATTCCACTTGATGATGATGATATTCATATGGTCCAAAAGGCTATTGGGGCATTCATTGCATGGTCGTCACAACTTGTAAGAGTACATATGGACAAAGAGGTATTTATTTCCTTTTTTTCAAGCTAAACCCTTAACAATTAATGAAAAAAGGGTATGAACCAATGATTTTTGTTATAGACGGAGAAAGGGAAGGGGGTGACAAACATCGGCTCAAAACCATCTAAAGGATCGACCAAACGATCCCAAGGAGCTACTAAAATTACAATAACACCACATGTTCTCTATCCACATTTACTATCATTGAAGACTCATGTGGATACGAAGCTAAAAGATGGTAATAGTCATCTAGTGGTTTTCAAAGAGAATATATACAGAGAGGAAAGTCAAGAATTTGTTGCTGCTGAAAATGTAAATGAAATCCTTCAAAATGGTTGGCTAGGCGTAATAGTTGTAAATGTATATAGGAGGTATGTTTCCATGAATTGATTTTCTAAAAGCTGATCTACTGTGAAAATTATGACTAAATGAATTTTATATTGTCGACAGACGCATTTATGAAAAATAGTTGAAGGAATTTTCCCATGAGCCAAGATTTGGACTCGTTAGTCCTCATATCACATCAACACACCTAACAAAAATAGATCCATCAAAAAGGGATGCAGTAGTGAATGGCTTGCTAAAAAAATTTGAAAGCAAGATTACAGATGACAAACTTTTCCTATTACCAACCATGCAGGGGTAATACTCTACGATTAAAGAATATCAATTATATTTTCACTTCTTTTATTACTTATTCCTTTTTCTATTTTTAGGAAACATTGGTTACTAATTACGGTGAACTTGGATACTCTGAAGATTTATTTTCTGGATTCAAAGCAAGGATATCCATAAAACTGACCACAGATGATGGAGTTTTTTAATCTGTAAGACACTACATCTTAAGTTTTAGGTCTAAACATCAAGTAATATAATTTATATTATATTTTACTGAGAATTCTGTTATGATAGGGCGGTGTATCGTTATCATCTAAAAAAAGGAATGAGGACAGAGGCTAAGCATAGGGAGACGAGCAAGTACTACTTCTGGACAAATATCAGGGTATATATAATAAAATTTCACTATCCAAACACATCTCAACAAAATTTACTTATTCTCCTAATGATCAATTTTTTTTCAGTGTCCAAAACAAACAAATGATAATTATTTCGGTTATTATGTTTGTAAATTTATGAAAGAGATCATTTTTCATCAGCAAACTAGCATCCTTAAAGAGGTCTTCTCAAAAACAACTACTACTTCGTTTAAGTTATTTATTAATTCTTTATTTTTATATTTTGCAGTACTACTCTGACTGCCAAAAAGACTCATACTCACAAGATGATATAGATGTGTTCCGAAATGAGTGGGCCACATACCTGATGGCAGATTGTACACAAATACAATGAAGATCTGACTTGGGGACATGTATAATTGGTGGTCATTTTTTGAGAGGGGTTAAGGGGATCAAAAGATGAAACATTGTTGTATGTAAATGTTCATAGGAATATTTTAATTGTTATTAAATAAAAAATCATTTCTCAAATGAGTCATCCCCGCCTCAATCTGAGGCACGGTGTGGCCGGTACCACTCAAAGGGTCTCCCTTTTGTTTAAAATGGACACGATTTTAAGTGAAAACAACAACTAACCTACGGAAATCCAACCAAACGCATTCGGATTGTGTTGATCTTTTAGGAGAATGATCCATGGGTCCTTTGTGATGTGTAAGAGTCAACCCCGCCTCAATCTGAGGCACAGTGTGACCGCTATAACTCAAAGGGTCTCTCTTTTGTTTAAAATGGACACGATTTTAAGTGAAAACAACAACTGACTTACGGAAATCTGACCAAACGAATTCGGATTGTGTTTATCCTTTATGAGAACAATCCACGGGTCATTTGTGATGTGTAAGAGTCAACCCCGCCTCAATCCGAGGCACATTGTGACCGCTATCACTCAAAGGGTCTCTATTTTGTTTAAAATGGTCACGATTTTAAGTGAAAACATCAACTGACCTACGAAAATCCGACCAAACGCATTCAGATTTCCATGATCTTTTATAAGAACGATCCAAGGGTCCTTGGTGACGTGTACGATCCATCCCTTCCTCAATCCGAGGCACATTGTGGCCGGTACCACTCAAAGGGTCTCTCTTTTGTTTAAAATGGACACGATTTTAAGTGAAAACAACAAATGACCTATGAAAATCTGACCAAATGCATTCATATTGTGTTGATCCTTTAGTATAATGATCCACAGGTCCTTTGTGACGTGTATGAGTCAACCCCTCCTCAATACGAGGCACGGTGTGACCGCTATCACTCAAAGGGTCTCTCTTTTGTTTAAAATGGAAACAATTTTAATTGAAAACAACAATTGACCTACAGAAATCTGAACAAACACATTCGGATTGTGTTGATCCTTTAGTAGAACGATCCATGGGTCCTTTGTGATGTGTAAGAGTAAACCCCGCCTCAATACGAGGTACGGTGAGACCGCTATCACTCAAAGGGTCTCTATTTTGTCTAAAATGGACGCGATTTTAAGTGAAAACAAAAACTGACCTACAAAAATCTGAACAAACATAGTCGGATTGCCTTGATATTTTATAAGAACAATCCAAGGGTACTTGGTGATGTGTAAGAGTCAACCCCGCATCAATACATGGCACGGTGTGACTGCTAGCACTCAAAGGGTCTCTCTTTTGTTTAAAATGGACACGATTTTAATTGAAAATAGCAACTGACCTATGGAAATCCGACCAAACGCATTCAGATTTCCTTGATATTTTATAATAACGGTACAAGGGTACTTGGTGATGTGTAAGAGTCATCCCCGCCTCAATATTAGGCACGGTGTGACCGCTATCACTCAAAGGGTCTCTCTTTTGTATAAAATGGACACAATTTTAATTGAAAACAACAACTGACCTACAACAATCAGACCAAATGCATTCGTATTTCCTTGATCCTTTAGGATAATGATCCAAGGGTCCTTGGTGACATATACGAGCCATCCCCACCTCAATATGTTGCATGGTGTGGCCGATACCACTCAAAGGGTCTCTATTTTGTTTAAAATGGACACGATTTTAAGTGAAAACAACAACTGACCTACAGAAATTCAATCAAACGCATTAGGATTGTGTTGATACTTTATAAGAACAATCCAAGAGTCCTTTGTGATGTGTAATAGTCAACCTCGCCTCAATCTGAGGCACGGTGTGACCGCTATCACTCAAAGGGACTCTCTTGTTTAAAATGGACACAATTTTAATTGAAAACAACAACTGACCTATGAAAATATGACCAAACGCATTAAGATTTCCTTGATTTTTTATTATAACGATCCAAGGGTCTATTGTGACATGTACAAGTCATCCTTGCCTCAATCGGAGGCATGGTGTGGCTGGTACCACTCAAAGGGTCTCTCTTTTCTTTAAAATGGACACGATTTTAAGTGAAAACAACAACTGACCAAAGGAAATCTGACCAAACACATTCGTATTGCGTTGATCCTTTAGGATAATTATCCATGGGTTCTTTGTGACATGTAAGAGTCAACCCCGCCTCAATCTGAGGCACGGTGTGACCATTATCACTCAAAGTGTCTCTCTTTTGTTTAAAATGGACACGATTTTAAGTGAAAACCAAAACTGACCAACATAAATCCGACCAAACACATTCATATTGTGTTGATCCTTTAGGAGAATGATCTAAGGCTACTTTTTGACGTGTAAGAGTCAACTCCACCTCAATCAGAGGCACGGTGTGACCGCTATCAGTCAAAGGGTCTCTATTTTGTTTAAAATGGACACGATTTTAGGTGAAAACAACAACTGACCTACGAGAATCTGACCAAACGCATTCTGATTGCCTTGATCTTTTATAAGAAAGATCCAAGGGTTCTTGGTGACATGTAAAATCCATCCCTGCCTCAATCTGAGGCACGGTGTGGCCGGTACCACTCAAAAGGTCTCTCTTTTGTTTAAAATGGACACGATTTTAAGTGAAAACAACAACTGACCTACGGAAATCTGATCAAAAGAATTTGGATTGCCTTGATCCTTTAGGAGAACAATACAAGGGTCCTTGGTGACATGTAAGAGCCATCCCCTCCTCAATCCAAGGCACGGTGTGGCCAGTACCATTCAAAGGGTCTCTATTTTGTTTAAAATGGACACGATTTTAAGTGAAAACAACAACTGACCTACAGAAATTTGACCAAATGCATTCGGATTGTGTTGATCCTTTAGGATAATGATCCACAGGTCCTTTATGACATGTAAGTGTCAACCCCACCTTAATATGAGGCACGGTGTGACTGCTATCACTCAAAGGGTCTCTCTTCTTTAAAATGGACACAATTTTAATTGAAAACAACAGCTGACCTATGAAAATATGACCAAACGCATTTGGATTGACTTGATCTTTTATAAGAACTATCCAAGGGTCCTTGGTGATGTTTAAGATTCATCCCCACCTCAATCCGAGCCACGGTGTGGCCGGTACCACTCAAAGGGTCTCTCTTTTTTTAAAATGGACACGATTTTAAGTAAAAAAAACAACTGACCTACGGAAATCCTAACAAATGCATTAGGATTATGTTGATCCTTTAGGAGAACGATCCAAGGGTCCTTTGTGACATGTAAAAGTCATCACATCGTCAATTCGAGGAACGGTGTGACCGCTATCACTCAAAGGGTCTCTCTTTTGTTTAAAATGGACACGATTTTAAGTGAAAACAACCACTGACCTATGTAAATCCAACCAAACATAGTCATATTTCCTTGATCTTTTATAAGAAGGATCCAAGGGTCCTGGGTGATTTTTAAGAGTCAACCCTGCCTCAATCTGAGGCATGGTGTGACCGCTATCACTCAAAGGGTCTCTATTTTGTTTAAAATGGACACGATTTTAAGTGAAAACAACAACTGACCTACGAAAATCTGACCAAACGCATTCAGATTGCCTTGATATTTTATAAGAACGATCCAAGGGTCCTTGGTGATGTGTACGATCCATCCCTTCCTCAATCAGAGTCACGGTGTGGCTGGTACCACTAAAAGGGTCTCTCTTTTGTTTAAAATGGACACGATTTTAAGTGAAAATAACAACTGACCTATGAAAATCTGACCAAACACATTTGGATTGTGTTGACCCTTTATAGAATGATACAATGGTATTTTGTGACATATAAGAGTAAACCCTGCCACAATTAAAGGCATGGTGTGACCGTTATCACTCAAAGGTTCTCTCTTTTGTTTAAAATGGACAAAATTTTAATTGAAAACAACAACTGACCTACGGAAATCCGACCAAACGCATTCGGATTGTGTTGATCCTTTATTAGAACGATACATGGGTCCTTTTTAACATTTAAGAGTAAACTATGCCTCAATATGAGGTACGGTATGACCGCTATCACTCAAAGGGTCTCTATTTTGTTTAAAATGGACACGATTTTAAGTGAAAACAACAACTGACCTACGCAAATCCAACCAAATATAGTCATATTTACTTGATCTTTTATAAGAACAATCCAAGGGTAGTTGGTGACATTTAAGAGTCAACCCTGCCTCAATCCGAGTCACGGTGTGACCACTATCACTCAAAGGGTCTCTATTTTGTTTAAAATGGACACGATTTTAAGTGAAAACAACAATTGACCTACGAAAATCTAACCAAACGCATTAGGATTGCCTTAATATTTTATAATAATGATTCAAGGGTCCTTGGGGATGTGTACGAGCCATCCCCGCCTCAATCTGAGGCACGGTGTGGCCGGTACCACTCAAAGGGTCTCTATTTTGTTTAAAATGGACACGATTTTAAGTAAAAACAACAACTGACCTACGTAAATTTGACCAAATGCATTTGGATTGTGTTGATACTTAAGTATAATGATCCAAGGGTCCTTTGTGATGTGTAAGAGTCAACCCCACCTCAATCCAAGGCACGTTGTGCCCGCTATCACTCAAAGGGTCTCTCTT
Organism: Viscum album; assembly: GCA_963277665.1. Lineage (NCBI taxonomy): Eukaryota > Viridiplantae > Streptophyta > Magnoliopsida > Santalales > Viscaceae > Viscum > Viscum album. The sequence continues at coordinate 1,210,220,199 of OY728161.1, read as the reverse complement.
TTGTTTAAAATGGACACGATTTTAAGTGAAAACAACAACTAACCTACGAAAATCCAACCAAACACATTTGGATTGACTTTATATTTAATAATAACTATACAAGGGTCCTCGGTAATGTGTAAGAGTCAACCCCTCCTCAATATGAGGCACAGTGTGGTCGGTACCACTCAAAGGGTCTCTATTTTGTTTAAAATGGACACGATTTTAAGTGAAAACAACAACTGACCTACGGAAATTTGACCAAACACATTAGGATTGTGTTTATCCTTTAGTATAACGATTCACAATTCCTTTTTGACATGTAAGATTCAACCCTGCCTCAATCCGAGGCATGGTGTGACCGCTATCACTCAAACGGTCTCCCTTGTTTAAAATGGACACAATTTTAATTGAAAAAAACAACTGACCTATGAAAATCCAACCAAACGCATTTGGATTGCCTTGATCTTTTATAATAATGATCCAAGGATACTTTCTGAAATGTATGAGTCATCCCCGCCTCAATCCGAGGCACGGAGTGGCCGATAACACTCAAAGGGTCTCTCTTTTGTTTAAAATGGACACGATTTTAAGTGAAAACAACAACTGACCTACAGAAATCCGACCAAACGCATTTGGATTGTGTTTATCCTTTAGTATAATGATCCACAGATCCTTTGTGACATTTATGAATCAACCCCACCTTAATCTGAGGCACATTGTGACCGCTATCACTCAAAGGGTTTCTCTTTTGTTTAAAATGGACACGATTTTAAGTGAAAACAACAACTGACCTACGTAAATCCAACCAAATGCATTCAGATTGTGTTGATACTTTAGGAGAAACATCCACAAGTCCTTTTTGACGTCTAAGATTCAACCCCGCCTCAATATGAGGCATAGTGTGACCGCTGTCACTCAAAGGGTCTCTATTTTGTTTAAAATGGACACGATTTTAAGTGAAAACAACAACTGATCTACGAAAATCTGACCAAACGCATTAAGACTGCCTTAATATTTTATAAGAACGATCCAAGGGTTCTTGGTGACGTTTAAAATTCATCCCCGCTTCAATATGAGGCACAGTGTGGTCGGTACCACTCAAAGGGTATCTCTTTTGTTTAAAATGGACACGATTTTAAGTGATAACAACAACTGACCTATGAAAATCTAACCAAATGCATTCGGATTGTGTTGATCTTTTAGGAGAACAATCCACGGGTACATTGTGATGTTTATGAGTCAAACCCTCCTCAATCCGAGTCATGGTGTGACCACTATTACTCAAAGGGTCTCTCTTTTGTTTAAAATGAACACAATTTTAATTGAAAACAACAACTGACCTATGAAAATCTGACCAAATGGAGTCTAATTGCCTTGATCTTTTATAAGAACGATCCAAGGGTCCTTGGTGATGTGTAATAGTCAACCCCACCAACCCCCTGGATCGCCCCCATCCCCCTAGACACCAATCCACCCCCCGGACACCCCCACCCCTCTGGACACCCCCACCCCCTGTAAAGCCCCCCAACACCTTGGACACCATCCCACACCCTGGAAAGCCCCCCCCCCCCCCGGACACCAATCCACCCCCACTCACTGTACACCCCCCCACCCCCTGTAAATCCCCCCCGACACCTTGGACACCAGCCCTCCCCCTGGAAAGCCCCCCCAGACACCAATCCACCGCCTAGACCACCCCCCACCCCCTGGACACCAATCCACCCCCTGGACACCCCCCAACCCTCTATACACCTCCACCCCTGTAAAGACACCCCCACCCCTCTGGACACCCCCCCACCCCCAGTAAATCCCCCCCCCCCCCCGACACCTTGGACACCAACTCACCCCCTGGAAAGCCCCCCCCCGGACACCAATCCACCCCCCTGGACCACCCCCCACCCCACCCCCCCTTAAACACCAATCCACCCCCTAGAAACCCCCCCCCCCCCCCCCACCCTCAATAAATCCCTCCTGACACCTTGGACACCAGCCCACCCCCTGGAAAGCCCCCCGGACACCCCCAACCCCCCCTTGGACAGCCACCCCAAACCCTTGAACAGCCCTCCAACCCTCTGAATTCTGAATTGAATTCTTTATGTACTTAATTAACTTATGAATTATGTTTCAATGGTGTACAGGTATACTTGTTGTATGGGTATACTTGGTCTAATTAGATTATGATTTATGAGTTAATTTTGTATGGGTATACTTGGTTTAATTAGCTTATTGAGATGCTGATTTTTTTTGTAGGTGTTCGGGTGTGCTGCTGCAGATTTTTTCATAGCAGCCGAGAGGGAATTTATCAGCACTAAAAAGTGCTGATAAATCATGCTTTTATCAGTGCTAAAACAGCACTGATAAATGATGATTTTATCAGCGCTAAAGGAGCGCTGATAAAACACTCATTTATCAGCACTCTTTTAGTGCTGATAAAGGGTTGTTTTATCACCGCTCTTTTAGCACTCATAAAGTCTACCTTTATCAGCACTTTTTTAGCGCTTATAAAGGTTTCATTTATCAGCGCTTTTTTAGTGCGGATAAAGTACCCCTTTATCAGTTCTTAGTAAGCGCTGATAAAGGGTACCCCCCCCCCTTATCAGTGTCGAGCTTTACAGCGCTTTTTTAGCACTGTTGAAGCCCTTTTTTAGTGCTGTTAATGCCCGTATTTCTAGTAGTGTGATGTGACCATGTTGTGGGAGGTATCATATATTATTTGGAAGATATTTGAGCACTTGGATGTACGTTGTTGGGGTGTGAGAGTGTCAAGTCAGTGTAAACGTTGTGTGGGGTACCCTTTATCAATATACTTATTATTATGTTACTATAATTGGATTTCATTATTCGGTGAGTATACCTTGGTGAGGTTGGGATGGATATTTGACCTATTAGAAGTTGTTGGTTATGTTTTTTTCTCATGAGTGCATTAACATGCTTCTTTCACATGTGTAGAAGAGACTTTTCTTTCCCTAATGAGTATACTTGTATGCTCACCCAACATATATGAACTTGTTTTTAGGTTTTTAGGTGGATTACTAGTACCGTTTTGGACATTACTAGCTTGGACCTTTGGGTAGTTTTCGTGTCACTACTTTATCTTTTCTTTTGTGTTTTTACATTGGAGACTTTTATTTGTATGAGTTTTATCTATACATTTATATGGAATAGTATTGGTCTTGTTTTATATTATTTCATGGAGTTTCTTTTGGATTATTTATCTTATCTCATGATCTTATATTTTTATAGAGGGTAATTTCTCCCATTTCATGAGATTTTTACACCATCGATGCTAGTCACCAACTCGGGGCCTACTGGAGGCAAGACTCGAGGATTATTATCTCTCTCCCCTCATTTTGGTATCATTGGTGGGAGGGGTCATGATATTTCTAGTACAAGATAATAACATTTTTAAAACCACTATACAGTATGTTAAATCACATTAAACCAAAAGGAATCGTGAGGTAAGGGACTTCATCTCAATTTCCCTTCATTAAGAAATATTGTAATGATATGCACCTAATTTATTTTATATGGTGTATATACTACCACTTTGACATGTAATATCATGATTCATTAATAAATCATGGTATTTTAAGTTTCAATTTGAATTATTTCATCAAAGGGGATTTGGATTAAGAGTTACCATGCGGTAAAGAATTTAATAACTCAATTTATTTTCATTGGGTTATATTAATTATTCATTATCTTTGACATTCTAAGATTATGTGTGTAAATATTTTTTAATATATTATATAGTATTTAAATTTTGTTTATATATATTTACATTTAATACACATAATCAATTCATTGATTAATCCTCACTTCAACATTATAATCTTTGTGAGGGTTTATTTCACAATTTTATTTTAATCAGGATTGTTTATACTTGAATTTACATGAAAGGAAATTATTAGATCATTGTATAATAAACCCATTTAATTTTTTTATCCTATGGTTATTCATGATATTATCAAGTAATATTACTATTTTCCACTCTTTGGTACTTAAAATAATTGATAAAATGTTTTTAAGAAAATCCATTTTCATTTCTCTCTTTAGTCGGAAATACATTTTCTTCTAAATCTGTGTTTTCTAAAAAAAATTAAAAATGTTTTTAAAATTTTTAAAATGGTTTATTAAATAAATTTTCACCCATTTTTACTTTTAATTTTTTTTTTTGAAATGAATCTTCATGTCATTTTCAAAATAATTCTTGTTTTGATTTTATCAAAAAAGTGAAACGGATCTTTGTATTAATGTGTACAAAATAAATGTAATTTATATCCATCATGAGCCCTCAAATTTTTTAAATATTATTTTACAAGTTTCAATGGTTATTTTCGAATAAAATTATTTTTAAAATGTTTTGTGAAATTTTATTTTTAAAAGGTGATTTTCGATGTGCAAAGGTTATTTTCCTCAAGAATGTTTTAAGGATATTTTTATGGTCTTTCTATTCATTAATCACAACAACCCTTTATTATTACTCTAATGGGTATATATTCGATTAATACTATCCTTATTATTAATATGGATGATTTATAATCATTTTTACTTTGGTAAGTATTTACATTCACTTCCTTGATTCATTTTTTTATTCATTAACTTTCCCTTGAATTATTAACTTTCCTTTGATCACTAGACATTAAATTTTTCTTAAATATCCATATTATTTATCATGGATATGTTTATTATTTAAACTGTATATCATTTCTAAATATAGTTTTATACTTTGAACATTATTTTTTTATCTATATAAATATTGATAAATCTGTATTCTTTACTCAATATGGATATTTGATGATAAGGCACGTTGTTCATAAATTAAATCAATTATTTGATATATGATGAATTATTTGGACATGAAGTGATGGGTGGGGATTGTAATTATATATCCCCTCGATGAATTGGTAGTCGCATGAGGTGAATCAATAGGCTATAATTAAATGTGATTCTACCTATTATTTTAAATTATCTCGTGAAAGGTTATGATGGTAGAGGTATCATGACGTCAGAGATCATGGCATCCAATAATGAAGAATTTCCTTCATTGAGAATTCATCTATTATTATATATGATATTTTTACAATGATATTTCTTTAGATTCATTTCATTCTCAGTTATTGATTAAATTCAATTTGTGTTCATTTATTTATCTTGCCATATTGATTATGCTTTATCTTATTATCCATGATACTTTCGCAATGAGTATTTTAGATCACCATTGTTTTTTTCCTTTATCAAAAATCTAGGAAGTATAATATGAATGATATGAAAGGTATTCTAGAGTAAATAATTATATTCTCAAAAAAAATCTAATTTTTATTTTCAAATGTAATGAAAGACTCAAGTATATATTTAGTTTACCAAGACAACTAAACTATTCGATCCTTCAGGATTCGATTCCTTGTATCTTATCCCAATATAATAAAGTATACAATGGCTCTAGGCTACTAGGGTTATAGTTAATATAGTTAGTATCAAATGGATTTTAGTAGCAACCTTGGGAACTATATTTAGAAAAAAAATTAAGGATCATAAACTTGTGATATACTTTGAGGATAAGTATAGAATAACATCCTAAAGTTTTGATAGGGTAAATATTATGTGGTTTTTCTTATAAATATATCCCTTTTTGGATACTATAAGTTGGCATGGTTCTGGTAAATATGTACCTAGGGGTAATAACTCTAAAAAAGGAGCACTAGATTTGACCCGATTGTCACCAGGTGCATGATAATGGGCCTTACTGCACACCTGGTTTGATACTCCTAGGGGATGTTCTTTGGATAATTCACATTTTCCTTACAAACCATTATGTAGTATTTGAATAGATCGTGAAAATAAATGACCTAGGTTAAACCTAAGGTGTATTATATTGAAATTAAGGTGTATCAAAGGAATGGGAAAGTGTTTTATGTGAGTAAAAGAATGTAATAAAGTAATTAATAGTCGATAAAAAATGAAGGGCATGATGGAAGGAAAAAAATAATCCTAGGGATTCATTTATAGTTCATTGTCTTAAATATGGGGAACCCGGTCATTATCCAAGTAAATTCCCTCTTATAAAGGTCAAAACCTAGACTGTGGAAGATCCTATGTTGAAATAAAATGGTTGAAGTATTTATTGAAATTCCATAATTATATTGAAGTATTTTTACCAATGGCATTTTGGTGATAAGAATTATGAAACATATAAGGATAGTTTTTAATTTTAGAGGCATATATGTCTTCAATAACTTAAGAGTTATGAATACCATCATGAGTTTATGATTTCAAGGTTGATCTTAAGTTCAAAATACCAGACACTATTATTGAAAATTTGTGTGGTAATAATATAACATGATTAAGGATATTTTTGTTGGGAAAACATTTATGGGAATACAAACCATTAGTTTAGTATATGAAAAAGTTATTTGTGTTAGAATGAACTTATATTTTTTTAGAATTAATATTAAGGGTATTAGGTTATCTTATCTTTGATGTTGTAGAAATTATAGGTCATCACAATTTGGTAATGTTATAGGAATTATATTAAAATAGTTTTGGAAAAAGGACATCGTGTTACATTCAAAAAGTCCATAGGGCTTAAACCCACAATTGAAGGTTGACAAGAGTGATGTGCTTACCACTGGCCTATGTGATATCTTGGTTAATATTTCATTATTTAAATGATTTTAAAAATAAATATTTATGATGAAACAGTGGTGTTACTGTTCAGGTTTATAGAGTAGTGTATTACATTAGATAACTTGTGTTAACCATATTGGTTTTGGAAAATAATTAGAGACATACGAAAAGAATTTTAGCTCTTTTATGGATCCTAAAATCCATTAAAAGTGAATTTAGTGCTTCAGGCATAAAAAATTCATTTTTTCATTTCTTGCAGTAAGTGATGAATTGGTAATTGATAAAAGCACAACTAAAGGGTAAAATTATGCTTATGAAATTGAAACTTATCAAGTAAATATATTTCCTTATATTATTTGATAGTAAAATAATTCCTAAACTTTATGAAAATGATATTGAAAAAAAAATTGATGTCCTATTACATTTATCTTTGGTTAATCGAATGGTTTTGAAATCATCAAAGATTTATGGTGTTCAGGTCATTAACTTTCCATTTATCATTCACTTTCTTATGATCAATGACCACTATCACTCTCTATAATTATTTATGCTTTTATTCTAGGTCTATATCGTTAAATTTCACAAATTTTATCCTATATAGAAACCTAGTTGTGCACTATTCTATATGAACTCTTTTATTTATTTTCTCTCTTATTAAGAGTTAGTTTTATTAACCCTTTAACAATGTGTGTTTTTCAATAATCGTATTTCCAAATGCCAAACCCTTGATTATTGAGGTCAAGTTTAAATTGAAAAGATGCAATTTATTTAAGATAGGGATAATGTTACACCACAAAATTATAAAATAAGAAAAATATTATTCAATATAATATGCGACATGAAACATTGAGCTTAAACAATCCACAAAACACATTTCTTTAAATTTAATCTCTTCGATAGCTTGCGGAACACGCAAACCCATGTCTAAATGAACTGTAATATAATATACCATTATAACCAAGCTGTTAAATTTTCAATTATGAATAGTACTAAAAAAATTATGAAAACTATTATTATATATTAATTAGAAATAAAATAATAATCATTTAAGAGAAAAGGAAATGTTTTCTTAAAATTGTATTTTTTCTAAAAGAAGGTTTAGTCATGCTTTGAGTACATAAAATTACTTTTTACCAATTTTATAAATTTTATTTTAATAAATTAAATTAATAATTTAAATTAATATATATAAATTATCTTAGTGTGAATTTTTTTTTACTTTTCTGAAATGTTTCTTTTTTTGATGAATACTGAAAAATACGAAATTTCAATTAAAAACTGACTTTTCATTTAAATTATTTATAAAGTTAAATTATATTTTGAATTGTTTTTAAAGTAAAATTAGTTCAATTATATATCTATTTATTCAATTTAGGTCATTTTTATCATTTTCATATTTGATTTTTGTTATAAAAATATTGTAAACTTTGAATATTTTCTCTTTGAAAACTTGTTTTCACGTTGTGTCTGTTGGATTAATTTTAAATTTAATTTCCTCACTTCTATGAATGAATTTTTTTAAAATGTCTTCAATATTTGGAATTAGAAAAAAATATTATATAATAAGTTTAAATTAATTTTTTAGCAAAATTAATAGTCAAAATTGTACAAAATATTTACGGCGGTCAAGGTCAAAATTGATTTACCATAGTTCAAACTAAAAATATAAGGGTTAAAATGACCTAAAACTTATATAAAATATATTTTATGGACATATTTAGACTCTATAATATCTTATTATCTATAATTAAACCTTTTTGGGCCCTATAGGCATGTGAAAAATGTGGGTACACATTTTTCTTTTCAAAAATTACAAGTGTTTCAATCACCTCACTTATAAAAGGCCACCCGCTCTCCCCTCCTCTTCACACCTTCAAACCAATTTGGATCAGAAAATACCTATAAAAATAACTTCATAAATTCTATTATATCCTCCTAGAATCCTTATTTTGGGAATAAATACAACCTATGAAATATTTTGGTGCAATACTAAGGAGTTACCCAAAGAAGAGGTAACATTCTTCAATGAGAATTTTTATTTTGTTTCTTCATTCACCTCCTTAATTTCTTATTAAAACATTCAGATATAATAACCTCATTATATTAAATATAAATATATGTTTTTATATTAATTTAATGACCTAAAACCATCCCCACTTCTATCAAACGGGTTACAAAATCATCACTCGAGTGTAGGGTGAACTACCGCCTCGCAAACCGATGTTATTCATTTTTCCCATATCCACCTCTCAGAGTTGGGTATAATGATAGATAAAAGTATATATATGATATTTATAACATAATTATACCTATGTTTTAATTATATTATATATAACTTTTTACTTTCTATTTCTTAGGGGATACGATAATGTTGTTCGTGTGTATGGTGGACTACCATCTCGCGAAGTGATGTGATTCATTTGTCAAAACGCTTCACATGGAAGGTAATAAGGATAAATTTAATGAATATATATGATATAAATGAAATAATTATGATATTAATGAAATATTTATCACTATGAAAATATAATATATCATTTTATTTATTACTTATTCACTCACTGAAGGATGATAATATCATTCATGTATGAGTGGATCACCGCCTTCACGAAGCGATGTGACTCTATTTTCATAACCACCCCACATAGATGATATATATAAGTATATTTAAAGAAATAATATTTTATTTATGATATAATTATAATTATAGAAATTTGAAATATTTCTTACCACAATTCCATAATGATCATAGAAAAATGTAAATGTTACTCATTCGTACGTACAGCCTACCATCTCAAAGATCGTAACATACATCATTTCTCAAAAACATATTTAATAATTAGTATTAAAATTATAATGGATATATAAATATGAATATTTTTTCATGATTATTATTCTTTATATAATGTAACTATATAATATGTGTAAGAACTAGATCTTTCAGGACAAAACGTACATGAGAAAACAAGAAAACTAACACCCGAAACAATGAAAATAATAAAATATTATTGAGGAACGGGTGAAAAGATGTTATAAAAGGGTCATATATGACATTATAAACATTAATATGGTTATATTATAAGTTAATAACATTTTTAAAACCACTATACAGTAGTTTAAATCAAGTTAAACCAAAAGGAAGCGTGAGGTAAGGGACTTCGTCTCAATTTCCCTTCATTTAGGCATATTATAATGTTATATGCCTAATTTATTTTATATGGTGTATATACTAACCCTTTTTTACGTAATATAATGATTAATTAATAATTCATGGTATTTAATGTTTAAATTTTAATTATTTCATCCAAGGTTATTTGACTTTAGGGTTACCAAGTTTTAAATAATTTTATAACTCAATTTCTTTTCCTTGGCTTATATTACTTCTTCATTGTATTTTATATTATAAGATTATGAATTTAAATACTTTTAACTATATTATGTTTTATTTTCACTTGATTTATATTTATTTACATTGGATACACATAATCTATTAATTTATTAACTCAAACTTCAACATTATGACCTTATTAAGGGTTTATTACACAATCTCATTTTCATCGGGATTGTTTATACTTGAATTTACATTGAAGTAAATTATTTGAACATTGTAAATAAACCAATTTAATTTTACTATCCTCTAGTTATTTATTATATTTTAAAGTAATAGTAATATTTTTCAACTGTTTAGTGCTTAAAATAATTGATAAAAAAATTTAAGAAAATTTGACTTCATTTCTCTCTTCGGTGGGATATCCATTTTATTCCAAAACTATGTTTTATAGAAATTTTTTTAAAATTATTTTTAACCTTTTAAAAATAATTTATTAAATAATTTTTTACCCATTTTTACTTTTTACAAAAAAAATTGAAATTAATCTTCATGTTGTTTCCAAAACAATCCTCATTTGGTTTTTAAAGAAAAAGTGGAAGAAATCTATGTTTTAATGTTTAAGTAGTGAATGGAATTTCTAACCATAATGACCTCTCAAATGTTTTAAAGATTATTTTCAAAGAAAATTATTTTTAATTTTTTTTAAAAAAATTATTTTTAAAATTTAAATTTCAATGTTCAAATTTTATTTTCCTCAAGAATGTTTTCAAAGGTCTTTTATGGTATTTCTATTTATCAACAACAAAAATCCTTTATTCTTAATAAAATGGATATATGATGGATTGATATTATCATTATTCTTTCTATGGATGGTTTATAATCATTTTGACCAAGGAAAGTAATGACATTCACTTCCTTGATTCATTTTTATAGTTATTAAATTCCCCTTTAATTTTTCACTTTCCTTTGATCATACGAAATTAAATTCCCCCTAAATATCCATATTATTTTTCATGGATATGTTTATTACTCAAATTTTATATCATTTATACATAATGTGTTCTAATTTGAATATTATTTGTTTATTTGGGGAAATATTGATAAATTTGTATTTTTTACTCAATATGGATATTTGATGATAAGGAACATTGTTCATGAATTAAATCGATTATTCGATATATGAGGAATGCTTTTGGACAAGTAGTGATTGGTGGAGCCTAGAATTATATATCACCTTGATGTATTAGTAGTATCATGAGGTAATTCAGTAAGCTAGTATTAAACAGGTTTCTAATTGTAGTTTTAAACCATCATGTGAAAGGTCTTGATGGTAGAGGTATCATGATGCCTGAGATCATGATATCTGATAATTAATCATTTCCTTGATCGTGAATGTAGTTATTATTATCCATGAGATTTTCAAAATGATATTATCTCTATATTCATTTCATTCTGAGTTATTAATTAAATTTAATGAGTGTTAAGTTATTTTTCTTGCCATATTGATTATGCCTTATCTTATTATCCAAGATATTTTCACAATGATATTATCTCTGGATGAATTTCATTCATAGTTTATTGATTAAATGGAATGTGTTTTCAGTTCTTTACTATGACATATTTATTATGTCTTATCTAATCATGATAGTGAAGTTATTTAAATTTCAGGTGTGTTTATTTATTTACCTTTCCATGTCATTTATACTTATTGATTCATGATAGCTTCCATTTTACATAACCCTTATTGATTATTTGAGCTCACCCTTATTTTGTTTCCTTTCCCAAGAATCCATGAAGTGTAATATAAATGATATGAATGGATATTCTAGATATAATAATTGTATTCTCAAAAAAATATGTTTTAATTTTTTATTTCAAATGTAATACAAGAAACAAGTATGTATCTTTTTTCCAAGACTAATAAACTATTTGGTTATTTGGGATGTGATTCCTTATATCTTCTAACAATGTAATAAAGCAGACACCATCTACAAGCTACTAGGTTTGGTGTTTCTATAATGAGATATATTAGTATGGTTTTGTAATATATTTGTAATAAACTTTTATTTATTATAGAGGAGGTTCAAATACATACAGAGAAAGTCAAACCGGGGGTAAGGGTTTCTCATCTCACTTTCACATCAGTGAGACATGTGTCATATTCACCAATTATTCCTATATGTGGTGTATATACTACCCATTTTTATATGTTATATCATGAAATGATTTCCCTTCATAGTATTTAATGTTTCATTTGAATTTATTTCTTTATTGGGTCTTATGATTCAAAAGTTACCAAAGTTGTAATGGTATATTTCACAATCTCATCATTATTTGGGGTTATTTTTGTTTCTGTTTCCATTGGGGGAATTATTTGATATTTATATCTTAAAATTAACTTATTTTATTATAATGTGGATATTAATGAACTTTTTAAATTAATAGTACCATTTTTATAATATTTGGTACCTTAAAATGATTGATAAAATATTTTTAAGAAAATATGATTTTATTTCTCTCTTCGGTCAAAAATCCTTTTTCATCAAAATCCAAGTTTTATAAAAAAATTAACATTTTAAAGATGATTTATTAAATAATTTTTTACACATTTTTACTTTTTTTAAAAAAATTGAATGGAATCTTCATATTATTTTCAAAACAAGGCTTGTTTGGATTTTACCAAAAATGTGAAAGTAATATTTGTCTTAACATGTACAGAATGAATGGTATTTTCCTTAATCACAACCAATAAATGTCTTAAATATTATTTTATAAGTTTTAAATGGTTATTTTCAAATAAAATTATTTTTAAAATACTTTTTTTACTTGTTATTTTAAAAATATTTCCAAATTGAAAAGGTTATTTTCCTCAAAAATGTTTTTAATGGTATTTTTATGGTATTTTTATTCATCAATGACATAAAACCTTTTTTGTACTTATGATACACTAGGGATATGTTGTATTTAATGTAATTAGTATTATTTATTTGGATAGTTTATGATTAGTTTGACTGAGGATGTATAATTTTATTTGTATTCACCATATTATAATGGATGGTTTGTGATTGTTTTTATTTCATTAGGGTAAGTATTAACATTTTATATGTTAGTTTTTCAATATGAATGTTTATATTGATTATGTTTCGCTTCTTTAATATGTGGTATTTATTAGAATTAGTAAGTTTTGGGTGGGATCTAGTTATAGATAGCCTCTTGATGCATTGACAGGTCTCATGAGACAAATCAGTTGACTAAATTAGATAGGTTTCTTATGACAACCCTCCTCTTTTATTTCAAACTTAAACATGATTTATTAAATAAACTTCACTTTATAAAACATAGAATATTGAGAGGTCTAGTGTATTTTGGGATTAGGATCACTACATAACAACTTAAAACATGAAATACAACATCTTTATTGAAAACTTCCTTTACATGACCAATACATTCCCTCTTACTTAGCATTGCATAAAATAACCTGAGGATGTGCATGATAAAAGGGTGAGATATAAAGCCCAATAAGGGAATAAAAATGGAATAACATGAGGAATACATTACATGTTATACAATAGGCATATCAATGGAGCACAATAGAAACATTAACATGAAGGCATGATAAAGCCTGATAATCTTAATATGGAAATGTGGCAACAACATTTAACATGATTTTAGCATGATCCAAGGCTCATTGCACATGGAGCATGATTAAAACCTCATTGACCTTGAATTATAATGAGTAAAACTTCATTGCACTTTATGTATCATGATACTAATCTTTACCCAATTTATTGGAGCGCTATCAAGTCGCACCCTTCTTAAACATTTCATTTCAGGCATAAGTGTGCCATATGGATCATACAACATGGAATAAATCATAATAATTTATTCCATGATAAATGGATTTAGAATACATACATGAATATTTATAATAAATAAGTAAATGTTCATAAAGGTGAATACCCTTGATAGAGAAATGGGCATGGTATTCACTACACAATGACATTGTCTTGGAAAATTGTAGTGCAATTTCGGAAGCATAACGGCGTGAAATAAGAACTCATAAAAAATGTTTGATGAGAGATAAAGGGGTATCTAATAATATTTACATTAAATGGAAAGTAATGGGGTCATATAGATACATGTCCCAACAAACGTAATAGAATTTAGATGCATAATTCAAAAGAATTACTTGGATGTAAAAGAGGAGAGAGAAATTCCTTACGGAATTTCAGCATGGTAACAGGTGTACATGAGGGGAATTTAATGAGAGATAAAGGGGTATCTCATCATTAAAACATATAGAGAGAATTATGGGGGAGGTTTTAAATTATACCCCAACATTTATAATTGAAAACAAAAGGGCATAACAACATAATAAAATTGAGACAAAAATGAGAAAAGAGGAAATCCCTTACTTGGAAGTGTGATCCCAAAGATTTGGGAGAGGCTTGAGAGAGGCTTATTGGGAGCTTAGAGAACCTTGGGAGGATTATATAGAGAGGAGTTCAGAGGTTGGACGAACTTAAAAGTCTTTGAGTGAAGAGTAAGTGGGAGCTTGGGTGGGTTTATATAGGAAAAGAGAGGGAATTCTTTATTATTTAGGTTTGGGACACCTCACATTAAACTTATCAAAACCACAAACCATCCCATAGTTTTTGCCCATGGTTTTTTCCAAAGGGGAGTGGAAAAAAATATTTTATAAGTACAATTTCCGAAATTCTTAAAATATTGAGGGTGCCTATGTGGAGGTGAGTCACACTCTCAAGGAAAACAATTTAAAAAGACAAAATGTTTTATAAGTCTTGGAGAGTCCACTAAAGCTTTGTAAAATAAATAAAAGAAACCTAAAATCACATTATTTTAATTTTAAAACATATATTTTTGGAACATATCATTTATAGTATTTTATTACATCACTATTGGGTCATTATGATGTCATAAAACACATTATATATTTAAACGGTATTTAATTTTTACGCAAAAATTCGATTGTCTCAGAAAATTATGAAAAATTCAACGTTGGATAATTTCGACATCCTGATTCAAAAAATAATATTAATTTTATTTAAGTATTTTTTTAAATATTCAAATTTTTAATTTTAAAATAAAAACTGACATTTATCAAAAATTCATGGGTTTTAACAAAAACGACTTTCAAACCTTAATAAAAATTAAAGTTGCATTCATAAAATTATATGATCATTTATATTTAATAAAAATTAATTTAATTATAATAATATTTTATTAAAATATTATTTAATTAAAAAATCCATTAATTCATCAAAATAGATTTCTTAGTTGAATATTAACTAAAAATACTATTTGTGATTTAAAAACTATTTAAAAAGTAACAATAATAAAATGAATGCACATTCTTTATACAAAAACAATGTACATAGTCATAGTTCTAGGGTCTTGTTACATAACCCTTTATAACACCCACATAAGACTGAAGGGTAAGGTGTGCGATGGTGACAAACTCTTGGGGTGGATCGGATAACATCGCTCGGCTGGTAATCTCTATTAACTTCCATTTCTCTCGTAGTCGGTTCCGATCAAGATTAATGTGTTCAAGATCAGCTTGGGATTAGTCAAGAGAGAAGCCCAATGATGCCACCTCTTTTCTGAGCTATAAAAAATGGGCTTCTTATGGGGAAAGTCTACTGGATGAGGCCATCGCTTCCTTTATCTAAGTAAATTGGATTTGTTAAAGCCCTATATTTATACTAATCATGTGATCACTATTCAATGGTTATATTAGCAATGGTCACATTCCTTAATGGTATTTTAAAAATACAAATCATAAAACCAAATAAGTTCACAAAACATTTTACATAATGAGACATTTAATTAGATCAAGAGGGATTTCCATTAATGAAAGTTTGGGTCATTACAATCTTCCCCCCTTAAGAAAATTTTCTCTCGAATTTTCCTTTTCCCACACTAAAACAGATGTGGGAAACTCTACTTCATTACTTCCTCCGATTCCCACGTCACTTATTCAATCTTGTGGTTTTTCCACAACACCTTGATGAGGGGAATTGTCTTATTTCATGGATCTTTCTCTCTACGATCTAAGATCTTCACTGGTTTCTCCTCATAAGAAAGATCATCCTCCAATTGTACCACCTCTGAAGAGAGTACATGTGAAGGGTCAAGTTTGTACTTACTTAAGAGGGATACATGAAAGACATCATTTACTTTGGTCGTGGTAGGTGGAAGTGCTAGTATATAGGCCACAACCCCAACACGATCAAGAATCTCGAAGGGGAGGTTGTACCTAGGACTTAATTTCACTTTCTTTCAAAACCTCATGACCTTCTTCCATGGAGATATGCATAGAAATACCATTTCTCCAACTTTAAACTCAAGGTTTCATCGACGGTTATCTGCATAAATCTTTTATCTACTCTGGACTGCCTTGATATGTTGTTGAATTGTTTTCACCTTCTCTGCCATTTCTTCGAACATTTATGGTTATATCAGCTTACGTTCACTGAATTCATCCCAAAACACTGGTGTTCTGCACCTTTTACCATAAAGGGATTTATATGGTTCCATTTGGATGATCGAGTGGAAACTGTTATTATAAGATAATTCAACCAGTAGAATATATTAGTCCCATCCTCCTTTAAAGTCCATTGAGAAAGCTCTCAACATTTCCTCAAGTGTTTGGATAGTCCACTCGGATTGGACAGTGTTTTGTGGATGATAGGTCGTACTGAAGTTTAGTTCAGTATTCAGAGTATGTTGAAGGCTCTTCCAAAACTTAGAGGTGAATCTTGGATCTCGATCAGATACAATAGATAGTGGTACTCCATGTAGCCTTACCACTTCCCTGATATGTATTCGTGCTAGTTGATCCAGTAATAAATCCTCCCGAATAGCAATAAAGTGTGCAGACTTGGTAAGACAATCCACAACAACCCAGATTGCATTGTTTCTTTTGGATGTCTTCCGAAGTCTGGTGACAAAGTCCATGGTGATGTTCTCTTATTTCCATGCTGGTATGGGTAATGGTTGCATCACCCCTTATACTTCTTCCTCTCTTCCTTCACTTGCTGACACACCAGTCACTTTGATGTAAAGTCCACAATCTCCCATTTCATATTGTCCCACCAAAATTTTTCTTGGATATCTTGATACATCTTTGTGATCCCCGGGTGAATAGAGAAGGTTGAGCTATGTGAGTTATCCAGAAGCTCCTTATTTATCTCAGGATTGGATGTTACACATAATCGTGACCCAAATATCACAATTCCATCCTTGTCAACCATAAACTCTAAGGATTTACCATTTTTGATAGCTTCCACCCTCTTTAGAATTTCCACATCCTTTCTTTGAGCATCCTTTATTTTCTTCAAAAGATACAGTTGAGCAATCATTTGTGAAATGATTGATGATGTTCCCTTATTTATGATTATCATGTCCATCTTTATCAAATCTAAGCAGATTGGATCCTTCTCAATTCTCGTCAATGATATAATTGTTGGGTCCTTTCTAGTTAGAGAATATGCCACCTTGTTCGCTTTCCCAGGGTGGTAATGGATTGAGAAATCATAGTCTTTGATCATCTCTAACCATCTTCTTTGGTTCATGTTCAATTCTTTCTATGTGAATATATACTTGAGGATTTTGTGGTCTTTATATATTTCACACTTCTCCCCAAAGAGATAATACCACCAAATTTTTAAAGAAAATATCACCGCAGCAAACTCCAGATCATGTGTTGGATAATTCTTCTCATGAACTTTCAATTTATTTGAAACATAGGCAATGACTTTTTCATTTTTCATCAACACATATCTCAATCCCTTCTTTGAATCATCACTAAATACCACAAAAAGTTCTCCACTTGTGGGTAAAGTGATCATGGGTGCAGTGATAAGCCTCCTTTTCAACTCCTTGAAGCTTTCTTCACATTCATCACTCTAAGTAAACTTTAATCCCTTCTGATTTAGCTTGGTAATAGGGTTGGACAATTGTGAGAAATTTCTCACAAATCGTCGATAATATCCAACTAACCCCAAAAAGCTACGGATATATATTACTGATGTTGGCCTTAGTTATCCCTCTATTGCAGCTATCTTGGAGGGATCCACAGATATCACATTACTTGTGATGATATAGCTTAAGAATGAGACCTCCTTCAACTAGAACTCACACTTTCTGTACTTTTCATAGATATTATCCTTCCACAAGGTCTCTAGTACAGTTCTTAGATGCTCCTCATGATCCTCCTTGGTTTTGGAGTATATTAGAATATCATCTATAAAGACTACCACAAATTTGTTGAGGTAATCTCTAAAGACTCTATTAATCAATTCCATGAATATTTCTGGAGCATTAGTGATTCCTAAAGGCATTACTATGAATTCATAGTGCCTGTATATTGTACGAAAAGTAGTCTTGGGGATATCTTCCTTCTTCACCCTTACTTGATAATATCCTGACCGCAAATCCACCTTGGAGAAGTATTGTGCTCCAAATAGCTGATCGAACAAGTCATCAATTCATGGTATAGGATACTTGTTCTTTATCGTGATTTTGTTAAGCTCACGATAATCAATGCAAAGGCGCATTGATCCATCCTTCTTCTTGATGAAGAGGACTGGTGCACCCCATGGTGAAGCACTTGGGCATATAAACCCTTTATCCAGATTCTTCTGTAGTTGTTTCTTCATCTCTTCAAGCTTCACAACAGCCATTCTATATGGAGTCTTAGATATTGGAAACTCCCTAGGTATAAAATAAATTGAGAATTCAACATCTCTTCTAGGAGGAAGACTAGGCAATTCCTCAGGAAACACTTCAGAAAATTCTATCACAATAGACATGTATTCAAGGACGGTTTCCTCCTTAGACTCAATCATCTGAGCTAGATATGTTTTCTCATAGGGAAGTAATATCCATGCTTGAGATAATGGAGCTAAAGAATATTTATCTTCCTCCTTTCACTTGTATAGAATCGAGGGTCGATTCTCTATATGGAGATTTATTTCCCTCTCATGAAAATTTATGTTGGCTCTATATAAGGGAATCCAATCCATGCTGAGAATTACATCAAATTCCACTAGAGGGAGTATGATGAGGTTCTCTGAGAATTTAAATCCACAAATTATGATAGGGGAGGAGTTATATTCATGGGATGCAATGATTGCCCCATTTTCCATACACACCGACATCTTTACTTCCATGATTTGTGGTGGTGTTGGGATTGTTCTACTAAACTTTCAGGATATAAAATAAAGTTTAGAGCCAGAATCAAAAATTATTTTCACTATTTTTGAATGAATAACTAGCGTACCTATCACCACTTCGTTTTTGGGGTTCACTTCGGTGGTAGTGATGGAAAAAGCTTGCCCTTGGTGCCTTGGAGGTTTTGGGTTGCCTCCAAAAACCCTTGGCTTAGGGCACTGATTTGCAAAGTGCCCTAGTTCTTTGCAGTTGAAGCAATGAATAATGAATTGAGGGTAAAGCAGATTGTTCCTCTCCTCTTTCGTAGCCACGGGTTTTTCTTGCTGACAGTTAACAGCTAGGTTCCCTTCTCTTCCACACCTAAAGTATTTTCTCTTCCCCTTCAGGCAATTTCTGGGGTTCTTTTTTCCGCACCTTTGGCAAGTGGGATGTTAGATCTTCTTAGCACCATTGGATTTATCCATCAGACCACAAGCATTGAAGTCCACCTTACACTTCTTATCCCCATGATACCCCTGAGATTCTCTGATCTCTATTTTGACCTTGAGGGCACATCGGACAATTTCCCCATAGCTGTCGAAGTCATGGATCGCCAGCGCTTTCCAGAGGCTAAGTTTCAGCCCACCAAAGAAGCGGTAAACCTTGAATTCGGGGGTAACGACAAATCCAGAGGAATATCAATCAAGCCTTATGATGTTTTCCCTGTACACTCTGACAGATTCGTCATCTTTTTTCTTGAGGGCAAGGAAGTCCCTTTCCATCTTAAGTCAGAGAGTGCGCGGAAAATATTTATCGAAAAACATCTTCCGGAAATCCTTCCATTACAATGCCTCGATCTCCTCCTGAGGCTTAGTATTGTTGATCAACTTCCATCATTGATCACCTTCACCCTCCATACAAGAAGCATCTAGTAGAAACTTCTCTTTTTTGAAACATTTAAAGTTGGAGAAGATCTTTTCAATAAATTTGATCCATTGTTCAGTGATTGAGGGATCAGATGATCCATTAAAAGTAGGAGTCCTTTGTCTCATGATGATCTCTATAGTGACTTGTTCTTTCTTAGGGGGTTGAAAGTTCCTCTTAACCCATGTTTCTATTCAAATCTTGAGTTAACTAAGAGAGAAGAGTGAAAAATTTCATGATTCCCGCTCCTATCGTATTGGGCATCTCATTAGAACAATCATCACATTGATCTTCACATCGGTTGTTAGCCTGAGTCCTCCTATTATTGGGCATTGACTGGAATAAAAGGAAAGTTAGGGGTAACACATAAAGGGTAATCCAAAGGAGAAACGGATGAAATATACATTACTTTTATTTCCTTAACTTATGAATCTATAGGCTTCAATCTATGTTTTCCATGATCTACATTCCAACATATATTCTTCAGGGCATTTTTTAACTTAATAATGGTTCATAATAAGCCTTTAAATTTAACAAAGAATATCCCCCAGGAGTGTCATAAACAAGAGTGCAGCAAGGCCCATTTTCGTGCACCATTTCCCATTTGAGTCTAGCTCAAAGTAGTGTTTGCAGGTTTTACCACTAGGATACATCTGTGCCAGAGCCATATCTTCTTGCTCGTATCCTGAAAGGGGTGTGTTTTCTTGATAAAACACTTACTCAAT
This sequence comes from Viscum album, assembly GCA_963277665.1. NCBI lineage: Eukaryota > Viridiplantae > Streptophyta > Magnoliopsida > Santalales > Viscaceae > Viscum > Viscum album. The sequence continues at coordinate 1,210,199,433 of OY728161.1, read as the reverse complement.
ACTAACCATACTTAGGGATGTTTTTTATTATACTTATTCTTATCACTAAGTCTTCATTAGGGTTTTCAAATCTTAATCCCAAAAATAACTAAACCTATCATCTAATACCAACTATGACAACCCTACTCTTTTATTTCACACTTAAAAATGATTTATTACATAAACTTAACTTTATACAACATATAAGATCAATATTTCTAGTGTCTTTGGGGATTATTATCATTACATAACAACTTAAAACATGAAATACAACATCTTTATTGAAAAATTCCTTTACATGACCACTACATTCCCTCGTACTAAGCATTGCATAGGATAACCTAAGGACATGCATGAGAAAAGGGTGATATATAAAGCCCAGTAAGGGAATAAAAATGTAATAACATGAGAAATACAATACATGTTAGACAATAGGCATATCAATGGAGCACAAGAGAAATATTAACATAAAGGCATGATAAATCATGATAATCTTAATATAGAAATGTGGCAACACTATTTAACATGATTTTAGCATGATCTAAGGCTCATTGCACATGGAACATGAGTAAACCCTCATTTCACTTGAATTAGCATGAGTAAATCCTCATTTTACTTGAAATATCATGATATTAATCTTTACCCAACGCATTGGAGCGCTATCAGGGTGCACCCTTCTTAAACATTTCATTTCATGCATAAGTGTGGCACATGGATCATACAACATGGAATCAATCATCATAATTTATTCCACAATTTAGGGATGTTGAATAATTACATGAATCTTTATAATCAATAAGTAAATGTTCATAAATTTGAATACCCTTGATAGATAAATGGACATGGTATTCATTATACAATGACATCGGCTTGGAAAATCATAGTGCAATTTCGCAGCATAACAGCGTGAAATAAGAACTCATAAAAAATGGTTGATGAGTGAGAAAAGGGTATCTCATAATATTTACATGAAATGAACAGTAATGGGGTCATATAGATACATTTCCCAACAAACTTAATGTAATTTAGATTCATAATTCAAAATAATTATTTGGATGTAAAAGTGGAGAGAGAAATTCCTTATGGAATTTTGGCATGGTAATGGGTGTACATGATGGGAATTTAATGAGAGATAAAGGGGTCTATAATCATTAAAAAATAGATAGGGAAGTATGGGAGAGGTGAGAAATCATACCCCAACATTTATAATTGAAAAAAGGGTATAACAACATAATGAAATTGAGACAAAAATGAGAAAAGAGGAAATCCCTTACTTGGAAGTGTGATCCCAAAGGCTTGGGAGAGGATTGACAGAGGCTTATTGGGAGCTTAGGGCACCTTGGGAGGATTCTATAGAGAGAATTTCAGAGGTTGGACGAACTCCAAAGGCTTTGAGTGAAGAGTAAGTGGGATCTTGGGTGGGTTTATATAGGAAAGGAGAGGGAATTCTTTATTATTTAGGTTTGGGACACCTCACATTAAACTAATCAAAACCACAAACCAGCCCATGGTTTTTTCCCATGTTTTTTTACAAAGGGGATTGGAAAACAATATTTTATAATTCCAATGGCCTAACTTCTTAAAATATTGAGGGTGATTATGTGGAGGTGAATCACACTCTCAAGGAAAACAATTTAAAAAGACAAAATGTCTTATAAGTCTTGGAGGGTCCACTAAAGCTTTGTAAAATAAATAAATAAAACCTAAAATCACATTATTTTAATGATAAAACATATATTTTTCGAAAATATCATTTATAGTATTGTATTACATCACTATTGGGTCATTATGATGTCATAAAACACATTATATATTTAAACGGTATTTAATTTTTACCCAAAAATTCGATTGTCTCAGAAAATTATGAAAAATTAACCATTGTATAATTTCAGCGTCCTGATTCCAAAAATAATAGTCATTTTATTTAAATAATTTTCTAAATATTTTAATTTTTACTTTTAAAATAAAAACCGACATTTATCAAAAATTAATGGGTTTTGACAAAAACAACTTTCAAACCTTAATAAAAATTACAATTGCATTCATAAAATTATATGATCATTTATATTTAATAAAAAAAATAATTTAATTATAATAATATTTTATTAAAATATTATTTAATTAAAAAATCCATTAATTCATCAAAATAGATTTCTTAGATGAATATTAACTAAAAATATTATTTGTGCTTTAAACACTATTTACAAAGTAACAATAATAAAATGAATGCACATTCTTTATACAAAAATAATGTACATAGTCACAGTTCTAGGGTATTGTTACATAACCCCTTATAACACCCACATAAGACCGAAGGGTAAGGTGTGCGATGGTGATAGACTCTTGGGGTGGCTCAGATAACATCGCTCAGGTGGTAATCTCTAATAACTTACATTTATCATGTAGTTAGTTACGCTCAATATTAATGTGTTCAAGATCGGCTTGGGCTTGGTCAAGAGAAAAGCCCAATGACACCACATCCTTTCCGATCTCCGAAAAGTGGGATTCGTATGGGGAAATTCTATTGGATGAGGCCATTGCTTCCTTTTTCTGAGAAAATCAGATTTGTTAAGGCCCTATATTTATACTAATCATGTGATCACTGTTCAACAGATATATTAGCAATGGTCACTTTTCTTAACGGTATTTTAAAAATCCAAATCATAAAACCAAATAAGTTCACAAAAAATTTTACATTATGAGACATTTAATTAGATCAAGAGGGATTTCTATTAATGAAATTTTGGGTCGTTGCATTTCTACCCACAGATTTAAACTGTCTTGTGAAAGGTATTAACATTATGTTTTAGATGTCTGAAATTATTCATTCCCTTATTATGATATTAGTTATTTATATCTATATAACTATTTGATTAGTTATAATATCTATGGATAAGTTTTAAACTTATGTGATTATTTATATGGATTTATTTGATCATCATTTATTCCTACCATATTATTCTCAATTTATTGTTTAAATGGAATTTGTTTCAATTATTTACCTTTCCATATTGTTTATTCTTATTTATTCATGATATATTCCACTATATGTATACCCTAACTGAGTATCTGAGCTCACCCTTTTCTTATTTTTTATTTTCTTCAGGATACCAGAAACTATTCTATGATTGATATGCATAGATAATCAATGAGGAATAATGTTTTTCTTAAAGAAAACACTTTGTGCATTTTATGTTTTCAATTATAATGTAAATTTCAAGTATATATATAGTTTACCAAGACTAATAAACTATTTGGTCCTTTTAGATATGATTCTTTATATCTTATTACAATGTAATAAGGTAACCATCAGCTCCATGAAACAAGGGTTAAGAAATTTATAGGTATCATCAAGGTTATAAGATCCAAAACCAATTCCTCTTAGAGGAATGAAGGGAATTTTTATTTTTAAAATCTCATGTTATTTTTTTTTTGAACCTCAAAATGGTGAAAGGTATACAATATTTTCTCATCGAGTCATTCTAATTCATCTAATCACTTCTGATATTTCTCATATATATTGATCTGGTTGCAAATTAAAATGTGGAGTGAATGTAATTGGACCTTAATGGTTATAACTTCATATGTCCTATATACAAGTGAATATGTGGTTTACTGTTTATAAATATGAGTTGTGGTATTATATTCCCACAAGTCTTGTAGAATCTTGTCAGGCTAATATTTTTTTTCTTTTCCCACCATCTTCTGGAGTATGTTTGAAAAGGTTTAATTGAAATCATTTAACTAGAAATTTGTTTCAACGTGACAGTGATACAAATAGTTGGACTCAGTGATATACTTAGTATAGAGCCTTTTCAATTCTAAAGAATTTAAATTGGTGTTTTTCTGTTAATATTGTGTGAGGGACACTAAATCTATTGATGATATTTGACTTTATGAAGTTGTGTATTTTCTTTTTCTTGACTTCCTTGAGGGTTATGGCCTCGACCCATTTGAATAAGAAGTAGGCAGTAGTAAGGATGTACTTGTACTACTTTGATGTAGCTAGGGGATATGGACCTTTTACATTCATTCCCCATACAGAAAATGGAAAATATTATTTAGAAGTGTGCAACAAATATAAGGTTTTATGGATAAAGTTGGAAGGTATATGATAGGAATAACAACTTTTGGTGAATTCTATACAATCTTGTGTCATTGGAGGTCCTAAATTCTCAAAAATCATGATTCTATGAGAAATCTTGATCCCTGAATGATGAATTCCATGGGAACTGGTATGTTATTATAGCATAATAGTTATAGTTTCCCCTCAATAAATCCATATAAGGATAACTATATCAAAACTTTGTTTATAGAGGACCTTTTGAGGAATTGGGTAGTCGTAAAGAGTTAATTTTACTACCTTCCATCAAATTTATCTTTTATTTCTATACCTAATGGAAGAATCATACTTTAGAGGTAGTCCAATATGGGTTTCATCCAAACATTTGTAGAATTATCTTTTTTAGGGATGGAATTGACCTCATTGATCTCTTTCATGGTATTACCAATGAATGATGACACCAGTATATGATGCACGATGTTGATGACCATTTTCCCCCAATATAGATCTTCCATGGCTATATTCATATTATTTAATGTATCTTACTAGGAATTACATGATTGTTATAAGTGATTTAATGTTGGATCTGAGGTTAATTCCTCAATAAACCCACATAAATAGTTAATAAGGGGAATAATGTCTTCATTTTTGATGGAATAATAACCATTGATCTTCTTGATTAACAACTCTAAATCACCTTTGACTTTCAGGTGGACTATTGGTATTTGTAGTTCCCGCTCCAAACCTACAATGAGGTCTTAGTATTCTGCCTCATTATTCATGTAGCCTTACAAAAAGGAATAAGTTATAAATTCATTTTTCATAGAGATAATGATGAATTTCAAACCAACTTTGTTGAGTTTGGGGTCTTCCATTATTTTCCCTATTGGGCTTCTAAAAGCACCATAAAAGTAAATCTCTTATTCCTGGGGTAATTCTTGGATAGAGAATACTAATTTATTAGAAAATTTAATATTAAATGGTATTTTTTCTATAGAGGGATTCTCTGTAAGAAAATATTCTAATTATTTCCTTTTTATTTCCTTTTCAGTATAAACCAAATGTCAAACTGCTATAAGATGACCATCGTTGTGTCAAGTATCCAATCATCATGGGATGGTTGAGGATATATTTGAGTGGTTCATTATAAGATTCCAAGTGGACCTCATGTCACTATAGGTAGTTCCTATGTTTCTAAACTCCAAATATTAACACAAGGAAACTCTTCTTGATATCTAAATATCAAGTATCGGTGTCAAGCATGGTTCTACTGAGATAATAGATATTATTATAATTTTATACATCATTATTTTGTGCAATAAAATCACCCAGTGATCATTCTATGTCCATCACGTATAGAATGAGTGGATTCCTGTCAAAAGGAGGCATTAACACTAGTGGACTCAGAAGATACTTCTTAATAATTTCAAAGTATTCTTAACAATAATTTTTCCATTGATAGGTTACTCACTTTTTCATTATCATGTTGAAGGGTAAACATTTTCCTATAGGATTCACTGTGAATCATCAGATATAAGGGAGGAATCCTTGAATTAACCTCAACTATTTGATATTTTTAAGATGTGACATGTTAAGAATAGGCTTATTCTTCTTAAGATCAACTTCAATGCCATGATATCATACTATGAAGCCAAAAAACTTTCCTAAAGTAACATTGAAATCTCATTTCAAGGGATTCATTTTTAAGATATTATATCATGTCTTTCTGAAAATGATCTCAATACTAGAAATATAATCAAATTATATGAGTATTTCATCACCAAATCATTGATGTAACACTTGAAGTACTTTCCCAAGAATGGTTTTAAAATACAATTCATGGTATATTGGTATGTGGTGTAGGTATTCTTCAAACCGAAAGGCATCACCCAATAGTAATATATTCCTTGGGATTCTATAAAATTAGTGTCCTGTTCATATTTAGGGACCATTAAAATTTGGTTATATATTAGATACACATCCATAAATAAGACTGAATTATAACTGGTAGTTACATTGATCAGAAGTTTTGTAATCTAAACCAAGAAATCATCCATTGGATAATACCGGTTGAGATCCCTAAAATTGATGAAAACTCTAATCTTCCCATTATTTTTATTGACTGATAAAATATTGGGAATCCACTTTAGGTATTGGACCTACTAAATGAAATTGTATTTTATGAGATTATAAACTTAAGCTTCAAGCTTTCCAGTGTGAGTTGGATGTGCTCTCATAACTATCTTTTTATAACTATGGTGATCATTTGTAAAACCCAAGTGATTGGGGGCTATATTAGGATCAAGGCCTAAAATTTCTATCTATTTCCATATGAACCCATTATGGTTCTTCTTCAAAAAATATCATATACCTATTTTTATTTAGAATACATGGTCACACTAATCAATGTATGTCATGGATCTTCCTCTGTACCCATATTTATCTATTGAAGATCATCAAAAGTGGTGTATAATTCTTCCTAAAATGATGTAGTGTAATCTTTAAGATCCTATTATTATTCTTCCTCTACGCTAATATCAGGATGAATGGGTAATGAAGTGGAATATTTAGTGCTAGAAGAAAAATATATATCTCGACATTGAAAATATGAAGTAGGGTTATTCTCACTCTCTATCAATGATACGATAGTTTCTTATGAATCATATGACGATGTAGGTGAATTTTGAAGCTATGGGGACAAAATGAGGAAATTTTTACCTAGGGGGTTTCTGGTGTTGTGAATATTAGAGACCTATTTGGTATTGCTGGGTTTTTTTATGTAACTGATATCATAAGAATTGAGTAATATACACCTAAATCAAAACTTATATTTATGATTTGGTTGATGGACAATACATATTCATTTATAAGATCTTTTAATGGTTTAGATGGGTCCATTTCCATACCATTTTTTAAAGTAACCCGAGTGACATCATCAGTCATAGGTTTTTTTCCTTCTCTTCAATAAAATCTTGCATCGATGTATTGAGATTCTCAAGATTTAAATAGATCTTTATCACTGTGAAATTTCCCAATTTTTCCATTAACTTAATATTTGATACATTTATGATATGATGAAGGGATTTTCATATGTGGATGCAACCAACACCTCCCTAATAGGACATTGAAATTTGTATCCTTCCAAACAATCATAAATTTAGTTTTAGATATAAGGTCCCTGAATTGAGTTCTGATATTTATTCGACTAAGAATAATTTTCTCACTCTTTTCATAACCCTAAAGCATTATAGTGGAAGGGAACAGGTTGTCTTATTTATTACCCAATTGAAGAATCGTTAACACTAGAGTGAGGTTTATTATTAATACATTATTAGTGAAAACTCATCGGATGTCAATGTCATCTAGATTTTTAGATACATACAAGATTTTTATGTATCCCTGTATAATAGTTTCTCTATCCTTATCTTTAAAAGATATAACCATAGGACACTCCATAAGATTGATCATTGCACGATATACTTCAATAGAGGTACCCTCATATTTGAACTCTTTAGGGATTATCAGGGCTTCCACAAGTTTTTCTCAAAGATATTTTGATAAATTGAGAGAATACATGATTGAAAACTTATCAATGATCATGATCAATTGTTTCAGGATATCATATTTTTGAGCTATAGGTATGCTCTTTCTGAAGTGAGTTTACTCTAAATAAGGTGATTTAGGGGATGAAGTACTTGAGATAGGTGGTTTGGGAATTTGAATAGAATATAAAGGCACTCCTATCAGTGGTGGATTGGTCCAACTTGGTATTCTCACTTATCTGGGTTGATTGGACTATTTCACCACATAAAACTGGTCCTCCAAAACAATCAGGTCTGGATGAATCTTTAAAATTTTGGGAGAATTTTCATTCTATTATTGGGATTTCTAAAGGTATTTCCCATAAATTTCATCATCATAAATAAAATTAGAAGGTATGTGGCCATAATATTGATTTTGTTCATGACTATGTCTTCCTTTGTTCCCTTAGCTCATGCAGCCTCTACCTCTACTTCCTAAATCAGACATAAGGAACTTGGATTTGTAATAATACTCATCATTGGAGAAGGTATCAATTGATGGGATGTAATTAATGCAACTAAAGAGTAATTATTCATCAGATGAGGTTGGTGGGGTGGTTCTCATGGTACCATTTTGTGGGATAGTTCATACCCACTTGAGACTAGAGGTATGAAGTATAAGTGGGTCAGGACTAGATTTAGCATTGGTATGGGTTTATCTTCTTGTACTTGAATTTTTTCTTTTTGGTTATGTTTTCTATTAAAAGATAATCTATTAGATGATTGTGGTGCCAATTAGTTTGGTCACATCATAGTAGAAGAGAATAGGGGCATAACCAACTCGTTTAATTATTCCCTAAGGATAACATGGGTTTGATTTATCATCTTTCTAGTCATCTTATCATTGAAATTTTATACAGAGTTTCTTATAACTTCTTTTTATTCACCTTATTCTTCCAAAACAGCAATAGAAACACATTCCACTTATTCCAATGTATTTCTATTCTTTAATTTCCTATAATTAACCATCTTCTATAGAATGTATTTAAAAATATATCAATCCTAGAAGGTGTTTCCCAATATTCGGTGAAAGGGGGAATAATTTGGGAGGTAATTGAGACCAACTTGATTAGGAATTTTAGGTTCTAACGGCCTTAATATATTGTTTTTGATAACTAAAATAAAGTATCCAGGAACTTGTTCATCCTGAATAGAATAAACTTTATTCTTATGGAAACCAAATTTAAGACATTTATTCTCTTTTCTCTCACCCTGACAGTGATATTACTAGTTTTTTTTCATTTAGGAGGGTTTGAAGTAAAATATAGTATGGGATTCGAAGCTAGAGCTGGCATATAGAATAATTTAAGTGTGACATTCATAGTTTCCACATTACCTATTCTCTTTCCTTGAGCCTATAGCATTGGTCGAGACATAGATTTGGTTCACCAAATATAATCTTCCAGCCTTTTTTCAGTTGTGGAAAGTTCCTAAAGCCCACTTGGATACTTTATTGGAATGAGTGGCATTTAAAACTCATTACATAGGTTCTCTATACAGGGAGATAACAAATCTTCTTGAATAAACTGTCATTTTAGAGATTAAGTTAAAATATTTTACCTAGAAAAGAAGTTTGAGTCTCTCTCATTCTCTTGTTTTTTTAATTTGAAATATCAAGTACTATTTTCTTCTGTATAATAATGATAAATTGATAAAGAAACTAATGGTGGAGGTATTACCATCCTTTGATCAAATTGGATGGTAAAATTTTATATCATACAATGGTCATTCCTTATAAATTCTATGTGAAAAACATATGATTTGTTGCTTCCTGTTGTTCAAGGGTTCCCATCATGGGACTGAACTAAGATACGAAATGTATTATATGCTATTATGGATCCCCTAAGTCATTGAACATTGGAAACATATGATTACTTAAATTTTTTGGGGGAAGAGTTGATTCTACCCATTCAAAGTAAGTATTTCTCTTCGGTGCACTAGTACACACTTTCCTTCCATAGATTCTAATCATTTTTCAATGACTCAATAGTGTCAATGATCTTTGGTGGGGTAGCCAGCTAAAAAGGTATTTGAATAGGGGTAGTAATGGGAGGATACTAATATGGTGGGTCTACCTATATTTACATCTAATTACCATCATGGTATAGCGTATGGTAATTCATATGACAAAGCTCTAGATATTTTCCTATTGGAGGGAACTCCTAACATATATCCTCTAGTGGATCTAAATAAATTGGTTTTCAAGATCCCATATTGAGTGGATGTCCAAGATCCACTTTTTTTGGAATTATGGGATCTTTCTATTGAGGGAGATATATTGGTAGATTAAGATGAGGATTCACTTATAGAACATATTTAGTAGGGATATTTCTTCTGAGTAATTTCGGGTTGATTCTCTTCAACTTCTTCAAATTCTCCTCCTACTGATAGAATATTTCCTCAAGCATAACAGGTTCAACTTATTTTGGTAATATTTGGAATTTATACACACTTTTACCCTTTTATTTGATCAAATAATTCCAAATAGGTGGTAGTTGAACATTATATGGATTCCAAAAAAATTAGCAAGTCTTTGATTTCTAGTAAACTCACCCTCTTATATCATTTTGGTGTGAAACATGTTTTGAATAGAAACATCCTCCATTTATTATCCTATATTGTATCCGTATTTTGTAGAATAATTAGGGATATCACTGATAACATTTACCAACACATAGTGCATTAAAAGCATCACATCACCATTGGAAAGGTAGTGGGTTGGTCAACCTTAAGTAATCCATTAAAAATTCACAATCTTCAAGATAAGTGATCCTCTTGACATGTCTATTTTTCTTGTGACCTCTTTGAATATCCATCATTTCCTTTAAAGATTCCCCTGGAGCTACTTTGTGAAGGTTAATCCAGAGATATTATCTATAAAACCTTATTATACACATTCCCAAGGAGAAATATGGGTCAAAAAATGAGACAAATTGTGAAGAATCATTTTTTGATACACCTACTAAAGGAGAAGAAACTGACTTCCATGGGGGAGGGGAGGTTGAGGTAAAAATTTACCTAGCCTTGCAGGTTGGGGATACTCCTACTCCATTATTGCAACATTTTGGGCTAGATTTGGAGACTTTAAAGGAGGTGGTTATGGTGAAAGTTACCCCAATCTAGTGATTTGTGGATACTCCTATATTTTGGTGGCTACAGCTATCACGGATTCCCTCTTGGTCTTTCATATATTTATTTGGGAATTAGTTTGTTTCAATTCATAATTTAAATGTGAGATTATTGCTTCCAAAATCATTACTTATACTAAATGATTGTATTTCCTTAAGCAAGAAACTTTCTCATTCTATTTAGATTCTTAATATAAGAGTGTTTATATGGATCTCTCTCATTGGTGTTCATGCTTATGAGATTTGGTCATGTATAATTCCAAATTAGTGTATCATCTGTTTTGGGAAGAACCTTCTTTTGGGAGTTAGATCGAAGCAATTACATTTCATGATTTCACTTCTAGTGGGATTTTATGATCATGGATCAAGGTGAAATGACATGATCCATGTTCACCCCATCCTCTAATATGGACATCATATGGGGAATTAGTGATCAAATAACATAGATTTTTAAAAGCATTAATACATACACAATAAAGACCCTCTGTTACTATACCAATTTCAGGAATCATATAATTGAAAGGAAATAAAAGTTAATCTAGTGGTGAATTTCTTATATTTCCTTGATGTGATTCATATATCCTTCATAAGGAACGAATTTATCATTTAAATGGAGAATATTCATCCATATATTTATACAAATGTGATGTATTCATTCCTCTAAAAAAGTCTTCTGAATACTATACTAAGGAGTGGCTAGGGGAAAAATGGGATTGTTATGTTATATTTTTCCAGTTATTTCCTCATGAGAAATGTGTTCTCTTCATATTCTATGAGACATTACTTTACTTTGTCTAGACAAAGTGGATGTTCCTATATTCCTTATTGTAAAGAGAAATATTGTAAAAAATCAACTCTGTTGTACTAAAATCTAAGAGATCCAAGAGTGTTTAAAAGAATGACTATTGCCTTTGGTTATCTTCTAGTTGAGAAATAATGTCTCTTGTAAATGATAAGGTATAAATAATGGCTATCCTTATCTTCCCAAGTTCCTCACAATATGAGGGGTTTCTCATAATTTATTCGATAAGTGGATTATTTTTTGTCAAAATTAAATATCACTATATGGAGGACCTTCACAGTGAATTCCATCATGGGGAGGAATACCATCATGAATTAACGTCCAGCCACAAGGAGGAGTCTTATATAAAATTATATAGGGAGGAAATTTAGGTATACAATTCCAAGGGGAGGACATTCTTTCCATTTGATCTTCTGACCACGATGAGAGTTTCTGCAGTACTCGTCATTAGAAAGGTTCTTATGATCGATCTCATTATGGCCAAAAAGGATGCCTTCATAGTAAATACTCTATGGAGGACCTCTAGATTTTATTATAGAAAAAATTATAGGGAGGACCTTCACAACATAAAATGTTGTTTCCTTGATCTGGAAATGAGTCAACATGATATTGAGCCACCATTTATAGATGTTTGAGGTCCTCAAGAACACCAGCATTGAGAAGAGCATAAATATGGGCCTACTTCTGGATTTCAATTTTTTTTTTGTGAGACTTCTTTATAGATGTTATCTTTTGGGAGGTTGGAGTCGCATTTCATTGAAAATGAATTTCATGTTGTCTACATGATCGGATCTTGTGTTACCATCGGGATATTCTAACAAGATTATGTGGTTATGGAAAGGATATGTTTCTTTCCTAAATTGGACATCAAAATGTATTGATAATATCCATTTTCAATAGGAATGTGTGTTTATTCATGTTTTACATTTATCATGAGAGTGTGTTGATGATTCTCCTGGATGGGAGTAGGAATATGCTTCTTCTCCTAAGTAGACTTCACATTATACTAATGAGTTACTTCGATGGTGGGAGTGAGGTTGTGTGACCAGTCCCTAGTTGTTGCTACTATTTTCAAGATATGTCGATAACTTTTTAGAATCTGAGTAAGGATATAAATATACCCTTATATTTCTCCCAATATGTGATTGAAAAATTCTTTATCTATAATGGGAATATATTCCCATTCCATGGTTAGAGCAAGGATGTGTGTCTTATTTCATCCTCTAATTCTTATCAGAATATATCAAAAGGATTCATGTGAAGGGGAGAACATGGATCTTCTCCTATCTATTTCCAGGATATGTGGACAAACTTCTTTAGGTGCTTCCATACTATACTAGCAGGCTTAATGGGTTAAGGCAGTAATATGAATCTACTCACGAATTACCACTGTAGTATGTTGGTTGTATTTTTTTATTGAAATAGGGTCATATTATAGTGAACAAATATCAACATACATTTATATTACATCATTTTATATGAATATTCATCACATTACAAAAATAAATGTTTGAAGACCATAATAGTTTAGTGTCTTTGGAAACATGGAAACATAATCTTCTATCTTGGTGAAAGATCTTCAAAATATCCCTTCAAGATCTTCCCCTTTATTTTTCCTACTTAAAACCTTTCTTCATAAACTGGGTAAAGGAAACATAATAAAGCGGTGAGTTCAGATGCTCAGTAAGGGTAAATGATGGAGATATATAAACATAACATGGGCATAGAGGTATAGAAACATGATTGTATCATTATAAGATCATACCCTTCATATCAAAGATCATAAACATGAATCATGGAGTAAATATTTGCAGTTCATAAGATATAAATCATAAGGAAATCAAAGAACATGAGTCATGAGATCATAATATTGTCATAAGATTTATACTTGTTGTATACAAACCAACTTATAACATTATGAACATGTGTAAATAGTAACAGGTTCACTCATTAGGTTTAGGACATGAAATAAATCCCTCACATAAACTTATGAAGATGAAACTATGTCCACACATAACATTGTGAACATGTAATCAGGTTTACGCATAACATTGTATACATGTAATTAGTTTCATTCATAGCATTGTGAACATGTAATCAGGTTTACGCATAACATTGTATACATGTAATTAGTTTCATTCATAACATTTTGAACATGTAATCAGGTTCATGCATAACATTGTGAACATGTAATTAGGTTCACACATAAACTTATGGATATGAAACCATGTCCATGCATAACATCGTGAACATGGAATCATGTTCATGAATAATATTTTGAAAATGTAATTGGGTTCATGAATAAACATATGGAAATACAACCAGGTCCATACATAACACTGTGAACATGTAACCAAGTTCACACATAAAATTTTTAACATGTAATAAGGTTCACTCATAACATTTTGAACATGTAATCAGGTTCATGTAAAACATATATACTCATGAGTCATCCATTTTTACACAATTCATTAGAGTGAGAGATATGACCCACCCATCTCATAATGAAATCATACATACATATGACACAAGGTCATATAAAATCATATCATAACCCATGAAATAAAATGGGTATCACAAATATGTAATCATATCATAACATGTGGAAAAGAGATAGGTTTCATAATCATTTAATTAAATCATAAACCATGAAAATATGTGGGTTTCATAAGCATATAACCCATTAAAAATAAATTGGTTTTATAAACATATAACCCATGAAATAGAAATGGGTTTTGTAAATATATAACCAATGAAAGAGAAATGGGTTTCAGGAACATCATTACATCAAAACATAAACCATTCAAAGAAATAAAAGAAATAGAACCCTTAGATAATATCACCAATAAGTAATGATTAACACCAATTAATTTCAACTTATATGGAACATAATTTTTATATATCTTTTAAATTTATTTCTTGAGGAAAATATCCTTTCTTATTTGAAAATAATTTTCAAAACATAAAACATTTTGAAAATACTTTTCTTTTAAAATAAATTTTCAAACTTATAAAAGAATATTTAAAAACCATAAAACATTTTTAATATCATTTTCATTGAAATTTATCTTAAAAGATAATTTAATAACATTTTTAAAACATTTTTAGAAAATATTTTTTATATTCTCGACCGAAGAGAGAAATTGTTGACGCTCCTTTCGTCACAGAATCTAAAGATCGGAAAAGGGAATATCTGAGCTCAAAGTGATTCATCCTCTGAAGAAAACATCAAAAATCGACAAAGGCAGGAAGAAAGGATCAACAGCAATTGCACCGCGCAAGTTATATCACTGTCGCACAAGTACACTTGCGCGACCTAAGTGATAACCGCCCGGTAACCGCCCGGGGTCTTCTCCTGCCTATAAATAGACCCTGTGGGCCCCCCATTCAAGAGGATCTTTTTCCAGAAACTCGGATTGAAGCTCCTGACGCCCAAGTCTCTTCTCAAAGCTTCCGGAACACTTCTAAAGTAATTTCTTACCTAGAACGGAAGATCTAAAGAGAAGAAGGAAGGCCTAAGTGTTGAAACTTATCAACACTTGCGCGCCGACTTATTTCCTTCAATATAACTTGTGCGTCCCTTTTCTGGAAGAACCTCAAGAGGATTCTAAAGTTATTAATAAAGAGTCTCTCAAATATTCTAATGCTGGTTGAAAATCGTGCAAATACCCCACATGTCGCGCAGGTATACCTGCGCGACCAATACTTTCACGCCCACGGAAGACTTGCGCGCCTTTCAAGACTTGCACGCCCCTACCTTTTTGGGTGCCCATATTTCCCACTTTACCCCTCTTAAGCCATTACACCTTTCCTTTTCAAGATTCAGTCTTTAAGACACTCTTCAAAGCCATTTATGGCATGATTTCTTGATTCGACTTCCTTATCTGAAAGGAATTCTGTGGAATATCTCTCAAAACCTAGTGATTTAAATATACTTATGTCACCAAAGATTGAGAGTTCGTTCATTCAACCTCATCCTTTAAGATGAGAGAATCCTTAACCTGGGTCTCCTTTTCAGGAATAATCCCCAGTTATAAATCCTTTAATCTGGGCATCTTCCTCAGGAGTAAGCCCCAAATTCTTAAAGTTCCCAAACTTGGGCATCCTCCTCAGGAGTAAGCCCCAAACCTTAATCCCTAACTTGGGTCTCCTTTTTTAGGAGCAAGTCCCAGTCATAATCTTGGGCTTCCTTTTTAGGAGTAAGCCCCAAGTCCCCTAACCTGGGCCTCCTTTTTAGTAGCAAGTCCCAGTCATAATCTTGGGCATCCTCTTCAAGAGTGAACCCCAAGTCCCTTAATTTCTCTTAACCAGTCCTAAATTACGTTTGATATGGGGTTCCTTCTTAGGAGTAAAACCCAATTATCAATCCTCTCCTAATTTGGGTTTCCTTTTCAGGAATAAGTCCCAAGTTAGAGTATTCAAATCTCCATAAAGCACATATACCTTTATGGACCCTGTTCCTGGAATTTCTCCCTAAAAGTAAATCCTAAACCTTCATCTATTTGGGCAGTCATACATACATAAGCCCCAAACAATTTCTTATGATTGCATCTTTCATGGCACAATTGTCTAATTTTTACCAATACCTCTTGTTTCTCACACCGAACATGACTCACGTGAGCTTAGAGTGTAAAAGTAATTATGACATTCTTCTTTGAGCCATCAATCATAAACATCATACTCCATTACTCTAACTACGTGGGTTCTGATTCCTTTTCCAAAACAAAGGATACGTAGGTAGCCCATTTATGGGTTCGATCCCAACTTTGAAATAATCCCTGTCCTTCTGAATGACGATAAACTTCAAGTGCCCCACTGAGTGACTTTAAAACCAGCCTGGTCATCATAATGACCAAGATACTTTTATATAAATGTTTTGAAGGATACCATTGACCAAGAATCTCTAAACAGATATAGATGATTCTCTATTGATGAAGAACCTCGAATACATATAAAAGATTCTCTAAATTTCTTGCATATTTAATCATTGATTGTTAAAACTAAAGGAAAGCTCATTTTATACTTGGTAATGTAATAAGGATTCACGGACATAACTTAAATCTATAAAGAGAGTCCCGGAGTAGACAATAATTCCCCTCAAAAAGGTGTGATGAGTCCGACCTCCCATCCTCTCGACCAATGAAAATTCCTAAAGCCTCATTAGTCCACAAACTAATGAGTGCCTACCTTTGGAAAGTAGGTCCAAACGGATGTGGAATCATTGGATGTTTCCGGTTCTACGAACAAACCCGCTAGAAACCGATCGGAACGTTTGAATCTCCCGTCCAGGAGGTCATCCCCGAAATCCGTGCGAAACAAAAAATGGTGAACCCGACGTGAATCCTTAACCAAGTTAAAGTGATGTTATTCTTATTTGTTAGGCCCCTTGGGCCAACAAAGCAATCATTGACATGTGCTCATCCAAAAGATGCAGTGGCCGGATTCATCTTGATAATGTCTGTTATATGGAATAGGCACTCTTTTCTCAAGATCTTCTGCAAAATGGATTTCCTTAAATTCACCCCTGTGAATACTGCTGCTGTGAACACCTCTACTGTGAGGTCTTCTGCTGTGAAAACCAATGCTACTACTCCTGCTGGAACGTCGTCCGCTCTAAGGATGACATCACCAACTCAGTGTCTTCAATGCTGGGTTTCTAATGCACTGGTTAAGGAGTACCGTCGCAACGGTACTATCCCAACTCTGGAGGCCGCTCGTCAAGCCCTCCAAGTTAACAACTCTACCTGGTCATCCGGACAACGGAGGCCAGCGATCAAGAAGCAGGCGGTGTTGACTACTGTCTCCAACCGTTTCGGGTCGTTATCCCCGGAACGCAATTTCCATTCACTCCCTTACTCTGAGGAAGTGAATGAGCAGGTCCCTCAGGGCCTTAATTAAAAAAGACAGGAGTCCTTCTCAAGGGCTCCCATCAACAATCACCGCCAGACTCGTGTGGTAGTGCGCCCTCAACATGATGAGGGTACCGACTCCAGGCATTCAGCTCAGGTTCCTCGAACCCGAGCAGGCAAGATGAACCGCCAGAGATGGAATCCGGTGAACAATGGGCAGGTTGTCATCCCTGCCATCTACGGAGAAGTCCACCAACCTAACTTGGTGGCAAACAAACGAGCAGGCACAATCACCTGTCCGTTTTAATTCTGCTGTCCAGTAGACTCGTCGGGAAGCATCACGCCAATCCCGCCAAGCAATCCTGGAGGAGTACTATAGGCAGGAACATACACCTGCTTATACATCACCAGTTAGTCAGAAGGCTCGTCTGACTACATATGATGGATCTCGTCAACCGCGTTTGGAGAAGTGTAATCAGTAGGCACATACACTTGCTAATACTAATCAAGCCTACCAACAGTCTCGCTTGGTAGCGCACGGAGAAGTCAGTCAGAAAGCCCCGATGACAAACAGGAGGCAGACCCAACTCTCTGCCTCCACACTTGAGTACTGTCAGGATTCACTGCCAGGAAAAGGAGGACAGGAACAGGCACATACACCTACTCCAAGCCCGGAATGGACGTATATCCCCGTTCCGGCGGCTGAAGTCACCAAACATATTTTGTCAATGGTGAAAGAGCAGAAGAAAATTCCTGCTCATATTCTGGATGCTTTCCAGGATATCATAATAGCTTCAGCATCATCTCAGGGACAGACACATAAATCTATCCCTAGCATTGGAGTGACACATCAATGATTCACTTCGGAACAGACACACACATCTGTTCTAGTCCAAGAGGGTTATGGGGCATATTCCCCCATATCATACGGACAACCAAGTCAGGCACATACACCTGATTTGAGTGGAGATCATCAGGCTAACCTGACCATCTTTCCTGATTAGGCACATACACCTGCTCAGAGTAACCACTTTCATCAACAAGTGGTTTCTAAAGTAAGTAAGAAGGCATCTAAGAAAAATATCCGCCCAGCACAGTCAGGAGATCAAAGGCCAATCTGCAATAAGGCCTTGCTCGATGCTGGAGTTCTTAAAGCCCTCAGACATTTATCTGTCAGAATTCAAGATTCTACTCCCTCAGTTCCCAATAACAGGAACATTTATTTTGAAGGTCTTCAACAGACACTTCTTCATGAAGGCTTGCTTCATGAAAGTTCGGTCAATCTTGAAGTTTCTTCTTCAGATGAGAGCCACAGGAACCCTCTGTGTGGTCAAAAGACCAAGGAGCAAGAGATTTCATCGTTTGCTGTAACCCATTATGGTGGTCCTCCCCATGATGATGAACTTCGCTGCGAAAGTCCTCTCCGCAGTAGTGATTCACATTGCCTGGAAAATACTCCAGTGGATAATGTAGTGCCGAGAAAGCCCTCTTATCTCGTGGCACTTGAAAATGCGAAACCAGTCATGTCTGATGCTTTATCGCTAACAAGTGAAATACTTTCTCAATCAGAAGATAGCCCAGGGTGTAGGTCATTCTCCGAACCACCCCTAAGTCATGCATCTTCTAGTTTGATTAATGATCTCTCTACCAATCTTGTTGAATCCGATGAAGCAACAAGGAAACACCAACTCTGGTCAAAACAGGTAGAAGAATCTTCATTTAATGATAAAGAGGAATTGCTGAACATGAGGAAAAAACTGGCAAAAGGTGAAGTACCAGTCATGTTTTGGCCTTTGGCTGACTCCCAGTACGACATTCCAAAGATGTTGACGGATGATGGAATCCATGATATTCTTCTCAACATATGGAAAACTCTTTGTCAATTAAAGAAGAAGGTATTATATTATGATGAATATGAAAATCATCTTAAGATAATAGAAGGGATACAACGTCAGATTGATTTGGCATCTCTATCAGTCTCTCGGTATCCGAAGGCTGAAAAGCAACAGAGAACCCTTCAACGTTCATGCCTTGGAGCACTAAGAAAATTGCGTCAGTTAATTGCCAATGCTCCATCTGGTGTTCATATCAGAGGATGGGGTGTTCATGGATCATTACATTTCACAGTGCTTTCCAGTCAGCAAAACCCGCCGAAAATGGTCTCATGCAATGTTATTGCCCATGGCCGGCCACAGTCAATGGGCTTTGTTCATAATCAAAAGCTTGCTCAAGAACAGGCTTCAACTAGTTCCTCTCAAAATCAAGTATATAGAGAACAAGTTGTTGAATTTCTCCTACATCAAGCAGGCGAGAATATTGCACAAGCCTCTCGTCTGGAGTAAACACGTCATCAAATGACAGAAGTTTCGAAAATCATCCAACGGTCTGTTGAACCCGGTGATAAAAGTGGATACAGGTTAATGCATCCAGCTAATTTCCGAACTAAGATTCGCAAGATCAAGAGAGATTTTAAGAAGATCTCAGACATAGCATGTCAAGAGACACCCCAGCTTGTCAGACTGGGGAATTCTCTAACCCAACCCTCAGAATCAACAAATGGGATTCGAGGAGTTGAGCGGAAGCAGCAGGAACATCCCCAGTCCACCGGACTGGGGACTTTTTCAAATCCTCAATCCCTCCCTCAGAGAAAGTCAGTATTCTCTCGATTAGGGAATAAGACTCAAGAGGAATGAAGAGCCAAGCTATCAGGAGATTCTCTCCAAGTGACGGTTCTCCAAGAAGTTCCTGAGGGATCAAGTCAACGGAATTCCATGTCTCATCAAGGACATGGAAGAAGACAATATCACAGAAATGCTGATAGAAAGGATTCCATGCAATATGCATCCATTAATGTCATCAATGCTGTTGCTGTTGATTCACCAGATGAGGCTCAATCAGAGGGATCAGACGAAGAGGTTCTTGCTTAATAAGTTGTGCACACAGACCTAAATGAAGAAGGTGTGCGCACACGTAATCAAAGGCTTACCCAAAATCTGGGTATTCCTTCAAGTAACCCACTTCCCCCACTCCGAAAAGGATCCAATAAGGGGAAAGGAAAGAATCAGGTTACTTCTCACCCTTCCTCTGAAGGAGGTCAATCGCTCTCATTAGAGCAAAGGTTTGCACAACATGAGGAAGAAATGAAAGAATTAAGAAGGTTGAATGCAGAACTACTTCAGAGTAGTCTTCTTCTTAAGAATGCTGAAGTCCGACAGCCGAAGGAATTTGTTGTAACTACTGAGATGGATCAGGAATATCCTCCTTTATCAGTACACCCTCATAGGTCTAATCCTACGGGTCAAACGCAATAACGGTTGGCAGCACTACCATCAGTTGCAGCACCAACCACCACGTCTGTCCAAGCTCCATTCATTGCACCTACCCAAAACCAAGTTCAACCTGATGTTTCTCAAAAGTTAATAACTACTATTGAGTCATTAACAGCTCGGTTAGAAACAATGGAAGGGAAACGGGCGCAAGTTCAACCTGAAAAGAAAGTTTACCCTGAATGGGTAGATTCAATTTCTCCTCCATCCAGTTTTGGAAACCATGTTTTCCCTACTTTCAATGGATCAGGCGACCCCGAACAACATTTGACGCATTACGTGTCTTGTTGTGATCCTATGATGGGAACTCCAGAGCAGCAAGAAGCAGTGAAACTCAGATGCTTCGTGCGAACCTTGCAAGGACCAGCTTTTGTCTGGTATACAAACTTGTAATCCCGGTCAATCATCGGATGGGAGGATCTTTGTCAAAAATTACTTCTTCAGTTCAACTCAACTTTGCCAAAAACAACAGTTTTCGATCTTACAAACTGCAAGAAAAGGGAGAATGAAAGAGTCTCTGATTTCATTGCTCGTTGGAAGGGATTAACGTATTCCCTTAGTTTAGCACTCCCTCAGGAGGAACTGTTTCCAATCTGTGTGGAAAATTTGCGTGACGAATTACGCACGCCATTGATCCCTGTGAAATACACAGGAGGGTTTCGAGACCTTACTTCAATCGCTCAACAGATTGAAGATTCCCTTATACAGGCTAAGGTTAAATCTCGTATAATTCCATCAGCTCCAGGAAGGAGAATGGGTAAAGCAGAAACTGCTACAGTTATTCTTAAACAAGAACCTGTACCTATTTCTACTTCAAAACCTTCATCTTCTCGAAGGGCTCCACCTTCTGAACGCCAACAACAAAGGATGTTTCGTCCAAATGATCAAAGAGATCAACGACAAAAACAATTTGAGGATTTGAAGAGTAAAACATACTCTTTCCGAAGTGAGCAAGTTCCTGGTTACTTCATTTCAGCTCTGGAAAATAATTTGGTTCAATTACCAGTGCCCAAGAGGCCAAACAAGGAAGGAGATGAAGATCATCCCAATTATTGTCCCTTTCATCAAATGTTAGGGCATCCCATCCAAGAGTGTTTTGTCTTTAAAGACCTCCTGCAAAAGATGGTCGACTTGGGACAAGTCAAATTGAAGGGTTCTTCAGCTCATGTAGCGTGTATTACCGCTACAGATCCAGGGGAAGGAGGCGAGTGGCAGGAAGCCAAAAGAAAAACTGCGAAAAAATATTATGATTGGATGGTCAGAAAGACAATCAATCGGACCCATTCCATTTTGCGAACACAATTGAAGAAGCCAATTGTGTCTCCTACAAAAGCTGCAGTAAAGCCTCCATTAAAAGACAAATCCTCAAAAGGGCAGCGCAATTCAAAGAAGAAAGAGGAATCAGGAGAAGATGTGTATGTATCAAAGCCTAAATTGTCTTTGACTCTGGCAGATTTCATGCCATCTACTTCAAAGACACGGGCACCGCCCCACCAAACGGCATAGCCTAAACAGGCTAACCAGGCAGAGTCTTTATCAGACGAAGAGTTAATCTTTGGTTCTGTTAATATGATTCAATTAACAGATCCATATTCCAGTCTTGATGAGCCTGAATTCCCTGTATCAAATAAGGGAATCTGAGGAAGTTCTAGAGGTTCAGGATACAGGGGAAGACGTGGATCTTTCCAAAGCCACTACTCTAATTTTACCCCTGCTAGCACTGTATATGCAGCAAAAACTTGTGGTAGATCCCTTCAGCGATCTCAAAAATAACAAGCAAGTTCTTCTTCCAATGGCCAACTCAGTTTTGGCACAGTTATTTTGGAAGACCGATTAAAGGTTCCATCTTCTTTATCTCAGCAAGTAAATGGATCTAATCAGTCTAATATTCCAAAACCAAGGATGTTTCCAACTTCAATACAAGATGCATCAGCTTCCAAAGCATCTGCTTCCAAGGTACCTGCTAAACCGCATATTCCTATTGGGAAACGCAGACCTCTAGATCAAAAGTATGATATATTGAAACACTTGTCCCAAGTACCAGCCAAGTTATCAATTTTGGATGCTTTGAATCTGTCAAAAGATCTTCAGGAAGCACTCATCGAAGCTTTGTCAAGTCCTCAGGAGTTTGAAGCTGAAATTTCTGTAGCTGAAATCTATCACATAGAGAATAATCCTGCAGAATTCCATGTAGTGATATCTTTTACTGATAAAGATGAAGATGATGTTGTGCATGGGCACATAAAACTTTTGTACTTATCTGGCAAAGTCAATGGTGTAGATGTTCGAAGAGCTTTCATTGACAATGGTTCAGGAGTCAACCTCATGCCCATTTGTACACTTCATCGATTGGGCCTCACGGAATCTGATTTATCTCCTTCTACCATGATGTTACAAGGATATGATAAAAATTAACAAGAACCACTGGGAGAAGTTACACTCAGAACTCAGTTTGGAGATCTTGTATCCAATTCGGATTTCATGATTGTTGATCAAGACTCAACTTTCAATATCTTTCTTGGAAGACCCTGGCTACATCAGCATGAAGCTATTCCTTCATCATACCATCAATGTCTCAAATACTGTTTCGATGGTCAAGTTGGAACATTGTATGGTGATAAGGCCCCATTCAAGACATGTGAGTCTCAATACATTGAGGCGGAATTTTATCACATGAAGGGAAGATAAAAATTTACAATGAAGGAAATTACCAAAGTTAATGCTCCATATGGTTTGGAGAAAATTCCAATAAATCCATTTTAACATGTGAGTACAGATTATGTGTTACCTATCAGTCAAATTGACAAAATAGGCCCAAATCAAAATACTCTTATGGAAATATCCATAATGTCAATTACGGCGATCGAGCCAGACAACATGGGAGAAATTGGTAACCTACCAAGCAGTGATGAAAGCATAAGTGGTGACGTTTTCATTTCATCTGCTGAAGTCCCACAAGTCTATACTTCGCTAATCAGGCCAGAAGAAGTTATAGCAACACCAGAGGTGAATAATGATGTCGATACTCAATCCATCATCTCCTCTTTATTTCCCAAAGAAGACCCTTTATCATCAATAGGGTCGGAAATGGAAGCTTCTTCTTCAAAATGTGAAAATTTTGACATCTCTTATGATCATGAGAATTTCGTTTTTTCATCTACTTTTCAAGTAGAAACAGAAGAAATAACACATAATGAAGAGGAAGAGGAAGATCTTAGAGATGCTCCTCCAGCATTTGAAGAGGGTATCTATACCACTGTGGATGAACTCAGAGAAGTAAATCTGGGTACAGAGAAAGATCCACGCCCCACTTTAATTAGTGCGGCCATGACCCTTGAAGAGAAAGAGATGTATATTTATTTTCTAAAGAAAAATAAAGATATTTTTGCTTGGAATTATACAGAAATTCCTGGGCTTGATCCTGATGTTGCTACTCATCATTTGGGTTTACCAAAAGAACATCGAGGTTTTAAGCAAGCCGCGAGAAGAACACACCCAACCTATGCTTCCAAAATTGAAGCTGAAGTGGATAAGCTGATCAAATCCAACTTCGTCAGAGAAGTTCAATATCCCAAGTGGTTGGATAATATTGTCCCTGTAAAGAAGAAGAACGGACAAATTAGGGTTTGCATCGATTTCAGAGATCTTAATCGGTATTGTCCTAAAGATGATTTCCCAGTTCCGATTACAGAACTCTTAATTGATGCGACGGCTGGCTATGAAGTACTTTCTTTCATGGATGGATATTCCGGATATAATCAGATTCGAATGGCCCCAAAAGATGAGGAATATACAGCCTTCATAGCTCCTCAAGGTGTGTTTTGTTACCGGGTGATGCCCTTTGGTTTAAAGAATGCAGGTGCAACATATCAACGCGCCACGCATCGTATCTTCAAACCTCTTTTAGGGAAGTTTGTTGAATGCTATGTAGATGATTTGGTGGTTAAATCCAAACAACATTCTAATCACTTGGCTGATTTGGAAGTCATATTCCACAAGCTTCGACAACATAATTTGAAGATGAACCCCTTAAAATGTGCTTTTGGGGTAACCTCAGGAAAATTCCTCAGCTTTGTTGTACGCCATCGTGGTATTGAAGTCGATCCTGAGAAGACCAAATCAATCCTTGGTATGTCACCTCCTCAGAATTTGAAAGAATTAAGAGGACTTCAAGGACACTTAGCCTATATTCGGCGTTTCATCGCCAATTTGGCAGGCAAAAGTTTACCCCTTACCAAATTATTGAAGAAAGGAGTCACTTACTAGTGGACTGAAGAATTTCAAGAATCATTTGATGTTCTCAAGAAATGCCTCTTGAGTCCACCAGTACTGATGCCACCTGTTGAGGGTAGACCGCTTATCCTCTATGTGACAGCTTTAGAGCGATCATTGGGTGCCTTTCTCGCTCAAAAGAATGACGCTGGGAATGAAAATAGTCTCTACTATCTCAGTAGAACTATGCTTGAAGCAGAAACCCGGTATTCAAGTATTGAAAAGTGCTGCCTAGCATTAATCTTTGAAGTTCAGAAACTGAGACACTACCTGCAACATCACGAGGTCCAATTGGTATCTCGTAATAATCCGCTCAAATTCATCCTTAGTCGTCCAATGCTTACAGGACGTCTGGCAAGGTGGGCGGTTATTCTACAGTAGTTCGACATTCAGTATGTGTCTCAAAAGGCAATTAAGGGCCAAGATCTAACTGATTTCCTGGATGAACATCCTTCAGTGGAAGACACGTATTCAGATATTGAACTCCCTGATGAGGAAGTTTTCTCTATTCAAGAGAGTCCTCAAACATGGGAAATGTATTTTGATGGTGCTTCTAGAAGTCCAACAGGGAAGAAAATGGAAAATCCTAAATTCAACAAAGTTGGTTTAGGAATTGTGCTCATTTATCCAGATAAGGCAGTGTTACCTTATTCCTTTTTGTTGTGGGAAGGTGGTACCAATAATGAAGCTGAATACCAAGCTCTCATTACAGGCTTGGAATTAGCGCTTCAAGCACAAGTGAATCACTTAAAGGTGAAAGTTGATTCAGACCTGGTAATCAAACAAGTCAATGGGGATTATGCCATCAGAAAAGAAGAATTAATCCCTTTGTATGATTACGTCAGAGAGTTAATGTAGGAATTCCCTTCAGAACCGACATTTTCTTATGTCCCAAGATCACAAAATGCTCAAGCTGATGCACTGGCTAATATAGCCACAGCTTTAGCAGATCCAAATCGGGACGAGACAACCATCTGTATTTCCCACCGTCGTGCAATTTCACCTTATGTTCAAGTCAGAACAGAGGAAATTAATGAAATTAGTCCCATTCCTGAACCGTATGGTCATACTACAGGATGGATGTCACCTATCAGGGAATACCTTCAAAATGGAACACTTCCACCTGATAGAGCCAAGAAAGAACAAATCCGGTGACGTGTGGTCAATTTTACTCTTTATTATAGCCCAAACCACCTCAAGAAAATTCTCTACAAACGTGGTTTTGATGGAGTTCTCTTCAGATGCATTGATGGTGAAGAGACAATGGCTGTCATGAAAGAAGTGCATGCAGGAGTCTGTGGTGCCCACCAGTCTGGACATAGACTGTCTGATCAAATTCGAAGGCTTGGATACTTTTGGCCTTCAATGATACAAGATTGTGTTAATTTCACAAAGAAGTGTCATTAATGCCAAGTATATTCCAACTTCATTCATAAACCTCCAGAGTTGCTTCATACAGGTAAATACTCATGGCCATTTTCCACATGGGGAATGGATGTGGTGGGACCTTACCCTTCAGCTACTGCCAAGCAGTTTAAGTACATTCTTACTGCTACTGATTTCTTTTCCAAGTGGGCAGAGGCAGTACCTCTCAAAGAAGTCAGTTCTAAATGCATTGTTAGCTTCATCAAGTCTAACATCATTACTAGATTTGGTGTCCCTTATACCATATTGATGGACAACGGCACCAACTTCTGTTCTTCTGAGGTAAAGAAATTGTATCAAGAATACAACATTAAGTCCAACCATTCATCTCGATATCATGCGGCGGCTAATGGCCAGATAGAATCCTTCAACAAGACTCTTTCAAATATACTGCAAAAGATGGTGGATAAAGATAAGAGGTCATGTCCTGATAAACTCTTTCATGCTTTATGGGCTTATAGGACTACCACTCGCAATGCAACGCGGTCAACTCTATATTCATTGGTATATGGAACAGAAGTAGTCTTGCCAATTGAAGTTCAATTTCCCTCACTCAGAATAGCCATTTGTAATCAGTTATTTACAGATGAGAAATCCCAAAAGCGGTTGAATGAATTGGAACATTTAGATGAGAAAATATTGTGCACTTTGCACCACTTGGAAATCTATCAGAATCGAATAGCACGAGCTTTTAACAAAAAAGTTCGTCTTCGTTCATTCATTCAGGGAGAATTGGTATTGGTTCTCAGAGCACCAATGATACCAGGAAATAAGCCTCCCAAGCTTGAACCAAAATTGGAAGGACCTTATTCAATACATAAGGTCTACTCTAATGGAGTGTATTCTCTAATCTCAATGGATGGAGAACACATCACGACTCCAACTAATGCCAGATTTCTGAAGAAGTATTTTGTATAAACACAAAATATTGTTCCCAGAGCCAAAACAGTCACATTGGTTCATATTATGTCCTACATGACACTAAATTGTATTATGTCCTATCTACATGACATTAAACTGTACAGAAGTTCCTTATTTTGTCCGAGATGACATTAAACTATATTTTGTCCGAGATGACATTAAACTATATTTTGTCCGAGATGACATTAAACTATATTTTGTCTGAGATGACATTAAACTATATTTTGTCTGAGATGACAATAAACTATATTATGTCCTACATGACACTAAACTTTATTATGTCCTAGAAACATGACATTAAACTGTGTGGCACTTTCATCGTCCAGCGTGACGTTAAACTATGTCAGTTCCCTTATCGTCCAACATGACGTTAAATTGTCACATTGGTTACTATTATGTCCTACATGACACTAAACTGTATTGTGTTAAACTATATTGTGTCCTAGCAACATGACATTAAACTGTGTGGCACTTTCATCGTCCAGCATGACGATAAACTGTAAAAAGTCCCCAGAACTGATATCCTCATATTGGTTCACCTTAGTCCTAGCTACATGACTTTAAACTGAACAGCAATGTTCTATTGTCCAACATGATGTTAACTGTATAAATGTTCTATTGTCCAACATGACGTTAAACTGTAACAGTTACTTGAATTGTCCTACATGACATTAAACTGTTAAAAAGTTTCTTTTTTTTCATCCAACATTACATTAAATTGTAGAAAATAAGATGTCCCTGCAACATGACACTAAACTGTGCAGCACCAGTTCGTCCTTTCTATATGACGTTAAACTATACAGCAATGGTCCAGTATGACTTTAAACTGCAACTTCGTCCCACACGAAATTAAACTGTGAAAAAGTTCCCTAAACCGTCTAGCATGACCTTAAACTACATCATCCCTGGTCCATGTATATGACCATAAACTATTTACAAATCCCTTATGTCCAGCAAGACGTTAAACTGTGACGTCCTAACTACATGACGCTAAATTGTATAAAAGTCCCTCACGTCCGGAAAGACGTTAAACTATATAATCTCAAAGGTCCATCATGACATTAAACTGCACCATTCACGGTCCATGTATATGACCTTAAACTATTTGCACTTTCGTCCGACATGACGTTAAAATGGTACACTCTTTTGTCCTTACTGCATGACAATAAACTGCACAATCCCCCTTTCGTCCAATATGACGTTAAACTGTATTGTCCCCATCGTCCTAACTACATGACGCTAAATTGTACAGAAAGTCCTTGATATGTCCTACATGACATTAAACTGTTATTTTGTCCCTGCTACATGACACTAAATTGTGCAGCACCAATAGTCCTAACTGCAAGACTTTAAACTGCATAGTCCCTTTTTTATGTCCTACATGACATTAAACAGTGCATCGTTAAGGTTGTTATTACCTATTGTTTCTCACACTGAGTATGACTCACGTGATCTTAGAGAGAACATCAACCATAACACTCCCTTTGGGCCACTAACCATGTGTAAGCCCCAACAACATTTTTTATTAGATCATTGTCCCCAAGAACAACTTGATCATTAATTCATTCTTTAATTGAACTACACGGACTTTGATCCTTTCCCTCCAGGCTGGGTATGTAGGCAACCTCCCAGGGTTCAAGCCCAAAAACAATCTCTTCACATCGGTTCACCACCATCTCATATGATGTTGATTCGTGAAACCGCCCATGGAATCAATATCTTTACATTGATTCACTTTCGTCCTTGTTATATGATGTTAAACTATACAACACTTTTGTCCGGTACGACAATAAACTACAATATTCTTTGATTTCCTCATTTGAGAAGGAACCATTATTGACATTAATTGTTTCAATCATGTTTCATTTCAAAAGACTACGTACATACATGGTAATGCCTAAACTTTTTATCTTAGGTTAAACCATCATTGCACTAAAGTCCCCTTTCACCCTTCACATGTACGAACCAAATTTGTACAAAGGGTAGTTCTAGAACTACGTGGACTTGATTCTCATCCCTATGGGATACGTAGGAACATTCGAGTATCCCTCGAATCCAGTCCCAAGTCTTTTGGGCCTAACCCCAAATTTCACTTTCAGTCCCTTGGCTGAAAAGTCCTCATGAAAACACACATTGTGTATTCATTATTATGGTCCGAATTCTATGACCCTAAACTAAGATCACTCATACTTTCATCCTGCACGACGTTAAACTGCATTTCAAGAACTACGTATGGCTTGATTCTCATTCTTATGAGATACGTAGTGAAGTCCAAAATTTCAATTCAGGACCCAGCCACAACATGATTATGGTTATCATTGACCTATGTATCTCTATATACATTGGACAATACCCATCTTTATGTGTTATAATCCTAACCTTAAATATTTTCAGATCTTCATAACCCTTTTCATGACTTCTAGTCACAAAAATGTCAAACTTCTGAGAATTCTTTTGCCTGACTATGCAGCACGTGCCCATAGGTGGCCTTGCATAAACAGTCCACATAACAGACTTGTCAGCCGAAAGATGCTATTTATTTGACCATGCATCCAATGCCCTTAGGTGGCCCTGCATATTTCAACCCCCTAACAGGTTTGTTAAATAATGGTAACTTCATTCTTGGGAAGAATGATCTTTTGTCCTTATTTGTCTTAAACGACAGTATGTAGGGATCCGCAAAAAAATAGCCATCCTTAACATATTTGTCCCATATCCTTTTTCATGATCTGAAAATATTCAAGTCTATGGTTTATTCATCTTCCCTACGTTTGGGTCAGACCTTCGTAGGAGTGATATTCATCCAGTTCTTCGATATTCTTGTTCGGAAATATCTTCTCCATATTCAAGTACCTCTTTCCATACAACAAACTCTATACTTTAGAAAATTTGAATCTCCATAAACTTTCATTGGCTTTTAGCACTAGGAAAGTAAATTTCTAGGAGTTCTTTTGCCTGACTATGCAGCACGTGCCCATAGGTGGCCTTGCATAAACAGTCCACATAACAGACTTGTCAGCCGAAAGATGCTATTTATTTAACCATGCAGCCAATGCCCTTAGGTGGCCCTGCATATTTCAACCCCCTAACGGGTTTTGTTAAATAATAGTAACTTCATTCTTGGAAACTACTTCTTCTAATGCCTTTTGGTTTTTTTTCATATCATTCCTCAGATTCAAATATTCTTAAGCCATAGTTTACATATTTTCTCTCATACTTGAGTATGGTAATATGTTTTCAGATAAATTTTCAAGGAATTGAATCAATTTTAATCCATTTTGGTCAAAGCTATTTCGACCTTAAACATTAGCCCCTTTATGTCCGGCATGCATGACTTTAAACTGCCCACAAAAGACAAAGGAACTTTGAATAAAGTCAAGTTCCAGCTCACTAAATATACATTTTTGTATGATTTAGGTAATATTGAGCAATTAAAAGGTTCAAAGTTTGTAGTATTATTTGTAATAATCCTAGTAAAAATCAAACTATGCTTACTAGGCCCATTGGCTTAAGTAAATTTGAAGCAGGTAGTGAAAGAATGCAGGTACAAATGATTGAAGACGAAAGTGTTTTTCATTGATACACAAGAGTTAGAAGGACATCCACAGACTGGAGTCTCTTCTCATTTTCAAGAATTACAAGAGGCTTTCAACATAACACTTCATTTGATTTACGGCATCCCGAACTTCATCAACAACCACCTGGAATTCATTCATTCAACTGGATACAATAAGAGATGTAGTGATACTAGATCTTCTTGGAACAATTGTAAAAGGATGTTCTTGAGTGCGGTTTGAGAAAATTTTCTACTGATCAAACAGTGACTCTGTTTCTGTCCAAGAGACTTGGAATATGGATACATGGATTTGAGAATGGAGCATTGTAAGTAAAGAGACATTTGGAGAGAGTACTCTTTTCAGATATTGCTCTAATACCATGTTTGTCTTCTCTCCACCAACCGGCAGTGGAAAACATTTTAGCCCATGGGTTTTCCATTTTCTTATCTGCAAGGAAATGACATGGAGGAAGAATTTGAAAGTTCACACCATTGTTGTTTCTCTTAATGCACAGCATAACCGAAATAGAGGAGTAGCAGTGTAGCTGCATCTCAGGTGTATAATTGTTTGCATTTGGAACATTGACTCCTTGCAGATGACCATGACCACACAAAGGCAGATGGATGCTCTGTGGAAAATTAGGACGATATTTCTTCAAGTACTTAGCCAAATCTGGGAGAGTGCTGTTGCAGATATCATAGTAATCATGGCCAATAATGTTCATCATGTCATCAATCCGCTTGCTAGCTAGTTCATCAGTCGTTCCAATTCCCTTGGGAACCACTGAATCTGCACAAAAGATGAATAAACTAACTCTTAAATAGGTTTATTTTTCATAAAATTTTTGAAAGAAATTTTGAAAAAAATGGCTAAGTCATTAAGGCGCGCAAGTATGGAGATGTCGTGCAAGTGTTACATGTGCCGCGCAAGTTTTTGTCGCGCATGTATTACCGCGCAAGCCCTATTACCTTTACAGTAGCGAGACAGCGAGGGAACAGTGGAAAAGAGACTTGCGCGGCTTAGGTGACATGCACGGTGAGAGCTCGAGAAATTTGGGATCAGATGTTACACACGTCCAAAAGCCATGTATTTATAGGCCAGGAAGCCTATCTGCGCGTCGTACCCAGAGCGCTTAAGGCCTGCGTGATGCAAACTTGTGCGCCGCCCTCTGTGCACTGAAGACTTGCGCGCCCCCCTTTTCCTTTGGATGGATTCGATTTCCTCAGAGTCAAATCCTCATTTCTCTCCGGATCCAACTCTGAGGGGGGACTTTTGTTGACGCTCCTTTCGCCACAGAATCTAAAGATCGGAAAAGGGAATATCTGAGCTCAAAGTGATTCATCCTTTGAAGAAAACATCAAAAATCGACAAAGGAAGGAAGAAAGGATCAACAGAAACTGCACCGCGCAAGTTATATCACTGTCGCGCAAGTACACTTGCGCGACGCTCTTGGTCGCGCAAGTGACTTGCGCGACCTAAGTGATAACTTCCCAGTAACCGCCCGGGGTCTTCTCCTGCCTATAAATAGACCCTGTGGGCCCCCCATTCAAGAGGATCTTTTTCCAGAAACTCGGATTGAAGCTCCTGACGCCCAAGTCTCTTCTCAAAGCTTCCGGAACACTTCTAAAGTAATTTCTTACCTAGAACGGAAGATCTAAATAGAAGAAGGAAGGCCTAAGTGTTGAAACTTATCAACACTTGCGCCCCGACTTATTTCCTTCAATATAACTTGCGTGTCCCTTTTCTGGAATAACCTCAAGAGGATTCTAAAGTGATTAATAAAGAGTCGCTCAAGTATGCTAATGCTGGTTGAAAATCGCGCAAATACCCCACATGTCGCGCAGGTATACCTGCGCGACCAATACTTGCGCGCCCACAGAAGACTTGCGCGCCTTTCAAGACTTGCGTGCCCCTACCTTTTTGGGTGCCCATATTGCCCACTTTACCCCTCTTAAGCCATTACACCTTTCCTTTTCAAGATCCAGTCTTCAAGACGCTCTTCAAAGCCATTTATGACATGATTTCTTGATTCGACTTCCTTATCTGAAAGGAATTCTGTGGAATATCTCTCAAAACCTAGTGATTTAAATATCCTTATGTCACCAAAGATTGAGAGTTTTTTCATTAAACCTCATCCTTCAAGACGAGAGAATCCTTAACCTGGGCCTCCTTTTCAGGAATAATCCCCAGTTATAAATCCTTTAATCTGGGCATCTTCCTCAGGAGTAAGCCCCAAATTCTTAAAGTTCCCAAACTTGGGCATCCTCCTCAGGAGTAAGACCCAAACCTTAATCCCTAACTTGGGTCTCCTTTTTTAGGAGCAAGTCCCAGTCATAATCTTAGGCTTCCTTTTCAAGAGTAAGCCCCAAGTCCCCTAACCTGGGCCTCATTTTTAGTAGCAAGTCCCAGTCATAATCTTGGGCATCCTCTTCAGGAGTGAACCCCAAGTCCCTTAATTTCTCTTAACCAGTCCTAAATTATGTTTGATATGGGGTTCCTTCTCAGGAGTAAAACCCAATTATCAATCCTCTCCTAATTTGGGTTTCCTTTTCAAGAATAAGTCCCAAGTTAGAGTATTCAAATCTCCATAAAGCACATATACCTTTATGGACCCTATTCCTGGATTTTCTCCCTAAAAGTAAATCCTAAACCTTCATCTATTTGGGCAGTCATACATACATAAGCCCCAAACAATTTCTTATGATTGCATCTTTCATGGAACAATTGTCTAATTTTTACCAATACCTCTTGTTTCTCACACCGAGCATGACTCACGTGAGCTTAGAGTGTAAAAGTAATTATGACATTCTTCTTTGAGCCATCAATCATAAACATCATACTCCATTACTCGAACTACGTGGGTTCTGATTCCTTTTCCAAAACAAAGGATACGTAGGTAGCCCATTTATGGGTTCGATCCCAACTTTGAAATAATCCCTGTCCTTTTGAATGACGATAAACTTCAAGTGCCCCACTGAGTGGCTTTAAAACCAGCCTGGTCATCATAATGACCAAGAGACTTTTATATAAATGTTTTGAAGGATACCATTGACCAAGAATCTCTAAACAGATATAGATGATTCTCTATTGATGAAGAACCTCGAATACATATAAAAGATTCTCTAAATTTCTTGCATATTTAATCATTGATTGTTAAAACTAAAGGAAAGCTCATTTTATACTTGGTAATGTAATAAGGATTCACGAACATAACTTAAATCTATAAAGAGAGTCCCGGAGTAGACAATAATTCCCCTAAAAAAGGTGTGATGAGTCCGACCTCCCATCCTCTCGACCAATGAAAATTCCTAAAGCCTCATTAGTCCACAAACTAATGAGTGCCTACCTTTGGAAAGTAGGTCCAAACGGATGTGGAATCATTGGATGTTTCCGGTTCTACGAACAAACCCGCTAGAAACCGATCGGAACGTTTGAATCTCCCGTCCAGGAGGTCATCCCCGAAATCCGTGCGAAACAGAAATAAAATCGGATTTTATTAAAAACATTTTCTTAATTATATTATGTACCAAAGAGTGGGAAAGTTGTAACAATACATGAATATATCATGAATAACCATATGAGAAGAAAATTCATGATATTTATTGAGATATGGATCATGATATTTCATTAATGGAAGCATAATCGTATACAATCCCAATAATGATGAGATTGTAGCAATAAAATCTTACCACTATGATACCTTTGAATCATAATCCCAATGAGATAATAACATTAATAGAAGCTTATAATATCATTAAAAGAATTATATTCCTGATAAAACATGTCAAAGGTTAGTATATACACCTTGTAAAATAATATTGGTTCATAACATAATATGTGTCTCAAAGAAGACAAATTGAGACAAAACTACCTTACCAATTTGATAATTTTTGAATCATAAAACCCCATTAAATAGATATCACCAAATGGATATGTAAATACCCATAAATATAAGGGTAATAATTATAGAATACATTAATGGGTAGTATATACAGCACAAAAAAGAAATGAGTGGTGAATATGGAATAAGCCTCATAGAAATAAAAGTGAGACTAGAAATCCTCTTATTACTTGAGTAATTTTCGAATCATAAGATCCTTAAAATAATAACATCAATCGAAAATATTAATATCATGAAATAAAATAAATTCATTATATACTATGTCATAGGGAAGAATATACACCACAAAACAAGAATAAGTGATGAATATAGCATATATCTCACAGAAATAAAAGTGAGATGAGAAAACTCTTACCATAAGTCTTGACTTTCTTCATACACATTCAAACCTTGTCTTCTTTGGATAATTCCTTTTGCTTTGAAAAAAATGACTAAATTCATTTGATTTCTTCCAAAATTGAGGCTTAAATAATGATAGAATGGAATTTAGAAGCTAATTTGGTCATGGATTGGATTAACCAAAGGGCTTGAGAGGTGTGAATAAGTGAGGGGGTGAGTTCCCTTTTATAGTGGATGAGGAGTGGCATTCTTGTAAATATAAAAAGGTAAACACTATTGAGAGGTATCGTTTACATAATGTGCCTAAAATAATGGTATATTTTCAATCCAATGGAGGATATGGTAAAAATATGGCCATTCAATGGCTTTTGGACATGTTTCTAGGTTATTTGGCCCCTTAATTTAATTTTTAACCACTAAGTAAACTCGTTTTTACCTTAATCGCTATAATTACTTTTAATTACATTCACTAATATTTTTTGTCAAAACTAAGATGACCTTATTAGACATTATAAATTATTCTAATTCCAAATATGGAATCCATTTTTCTAAATTCTAATCACATAAATAGAATAAATTGATTTAAAATCAATCCCATAGACGGGACGAGATAATGGGTTTTTGAAGTAAACATTTTCAAAAGTTTGAAATATTTTTAAATCTAATTTCAATGTGAAATTGTTTAAAATGATCTAAATTATTTTAATTGATTTATAATTTATCTAATTATACTTCAAAAATAATTTAAAATATAATTTAACTATATAAATAAATTGGACGAAAATGCAGTTTTCAATTAAAATTTGGTATTTTTCACTATTCATCCAAAAATAAAACTTCTCAGAAAAAAATTCCAAAAATTCACATTAAGATAATATTAATGTTATGTATTAAAAAATTAATTTTATTTTATAAAATATAATTTTTAATATTTTCAAATTTTATATTTAAAATAGGTGCACCATTAAAAGGCGGTAAGATTACCTTTTATAAACATATTTATCTTTATGCTTAAAATTGGTTTTGTTCTTATCTCTTCTCTAGAAAACGCATAATTTGAACTTTAATTAGTTGAATTAATATAATATATATATATATATGTATGTATCTCATTAAAATCATTTATCAAAAGTGGTTTAATTAATTTATTAAGGTAAAATGTGTTTGATTGCATAAATATTGTTTTCCATCAAAAGATTTCCTATATTTTGAAAAGAGTTTTATTTTTATTTCTAATTAATTTGACACCAAATAAATATTCTTATATACATGTGTAAAAAATATTTTCATAATTTATTTAATCTTATTCATAACCATCATTCCAACAGCTAGGTGAAAACTATAATAATATTTCTATAATAACATTAATATTACATTATAGTTTGGTAAAACTAGGTCTTGCGTGTAACACAAGCTATCGAAGGAACTCAAGAATTGTGTGTAAAATAAGGCAAAAATACTTTTGAGTATACTTTGATGAGTTAATCTAAGTGTTTCATGTTGTGCGAACTCAATATGGTGTTGCGTCCAGAGAAAGAATAACTTGGTACTTTCATATAACACAAGCTATATTCAGTGTTGTGTGAAATGAAAAATATAGAATAGTTTAAATTAATTTGAAAAAATATATTTCACAAAATCAAGGGGTGTTACATTATAACCCTATTAAAATGAATTTTTCCCTCAAAATTCATCTGGGTTATCAAAGTTTTAATACTTTGAAGTTCCTTTTGTAGAAACCCATGTCGTAAAAATGAATACTAAAACTTCCTTCAAAAAAATAAAGTTTGAACCATAATGGTTACCCAAAGTAACTCATAACTAGGTTTCCTCATAGGAGAACATAGGTCTAAAGTGAAATCATGAACATGAAATAGAAATCTAACTATCAAGTTCTGGTGGAGAGTAATAGAGAACATGGTTAGGAGAAATTTAATGATCACAAATCCATAACCCAAAGAGGCTTGAAAAAAGGTCACTGATATCATCAAAAATGATGATAATGGGATAACATTTTATTTCAATACCCTTTTCATAAATTTGAAGAATTTACACAATAAGATATACTTACTTTATTCCATTCCATTTCATATACACAATCTTACCCTTTGGTTGTAACTGACCTGAAAATTCATTTTTATTGGATTATCAAAAGCCGCTTTAAGGGTGAGCGGGAAAGAAAAGTAACCCATTACACATTTCAAAATTAAAAACCTCCACAAAACCTGATGACAACATTTCAAAATTCAAAAGATATCAGTAAAACCTAATGATTCGCGGCATCATCATGAGTACCATTGTTTTTTGCCAGTCATCATCATCAGCAGTACCGCTTTGTCATCTCCATCCATCAACACGTCTTCATCGTCGTCCTACTACCGCACCGGAGACCGCTAGAGACCAGGGACCGCCAGAGTCGCCGTTATACTCAACATCCACACCACCTTCTTCACACTCGTCATCACCATCCAAGCCGACATCGCACACCGCAATAGTAACGAATAATACCGAAACCAGATGCCAAAATGACTTTTCCACCGAATGAACTTTAAACAGATCAAGAATTTGTAGAAAATCACTACAAACCTTTTGCCGAAATCATTGAGGACGAATCACCAAATACATCTGAAAACCCAGGAACCTTCTTCACCGGAGGACATCGACTCATCCCGCGCATCGATCCCCAAAGGTCGTCGAACCGCACATCCCAAAACATCATAGCAACCCCTGCTCCAAATCCGACAGGGAGAGGCGCAGAGGAACCCGAAGTCGGAGTAGGGTTTGGAAAGCCAGAGGGTTCTGAACACCAGTAACGATGAAGTGACATAAGACCAGAAACTATCCAAGAAAAAGAAAAACTGACTCTAGTAGTGCTTGTATAAGCTTTCCCTTTTCCTTTTTCCTTAAAGGTTATTGTGGATTTTCATCCATAGTGGCTCTTGGATTGGGGCACTGAATTGCATAATACCCAAACTCAATGCACTTGAAACACTGAAGTGTGGTTGGTACATTCTACTGAGCTCACTACTACAAAATATGTTGTTAACAATGTTAGAATCGGCCTTTATTAGTGCTAGAAAAGTGATGACTACCTTAACGCAATTAAAAGTCCATGGTTTTTATCAGTAATAAAAAATCATTGATAAAGGGAATATTTATCAGTACAAATAAAATTGCTGATAAATTATACTTTTACCAGCGCTTTTAAAAGAGTTGATAAAAGACCCCATTTATCATTGCTTTTATTTAGCGCTGATAAAATTATGATTTATCAGCACTTTTATTTGCACTGATAAAAGTATGATTTATTAGCAATTTTTAATATGCTAACAAAGATAGACTTTATCATCACCTGTATAAGTGATGATAAAGGTTTCTTTTATCAGTACATTTAGTATTACTTATAATGGTGAAAACTGCAGTGTAATGCTACAGCACACTGCATCACCAGAAATAGGTGCAGTGTGCTACAACGACACAAAGCATCAGTAAAAACATCACCAAAAATTACCATAATAAGATAAAAATACTCAATTTCAATGAAATTAAATTCCTAAAAAATACAAGAAAAATCAAACACTATTATAGAGTATATCAGTTGTTGTTTTTAATAAATTAATGTAAATTTTGAATAAAAAAGGAGTATTTGGAGTCATATCGGTCACACCGTGATTTGAATTGGCACTATACCAAATTTTATATTTAGCAGCAGTTTTTTTCTGTTTTGCGGCGGTTTAAACCGCCGCGAAATCGTTCTACGATGGTTTTGGAAAACCGCCGTTAAATCGTGCATCGAGAAATAATTAGCAGCAGTTTAAACCGCCGCTAAACCTTTTTTAACTTTTTGTTAATTTTTTTTATTTTTTTTAATTTTTTTAATTTTTTAAATTTTTTAAATTATTTATTTCTTTATTTTTTTATATTAGTAATTTATTTATTTATTTTATTATTTTTTAAATTTATTTATTTATTATTTATTTATTATTTATTTATTATTTATTATTTTAATTAATTTATTTATTATTTATTATTTAATTTATTTATTTATTTATTATTTATTATTTATTTATATTTATTTATTTATTTATTTATTATTACCACGCACATGCCTATCCATCTCCATGCATAAGTCTATGTCCATGCACATGCTCATGCATGTGCCCATGCCATATATATAAATTCTGGGTTGGGTGAGATTTGAACCCCTTACCTCTTGCTTATTCTCTAAAAACTTTATCACTCCAGCAGGCTTTTCATGTGGTCAATAAATCGAATTTAATATACTTATATATATATATATATATATATATTAATTGGAAAAACAAGTAATACATAACAAATAGATACAAACTAAATAATTATTAATCAATAATTATTACTCAATAATCAATAATCAATAATTAATCATATATAATATATAATATATAATATATAATATATAATATATAATATATAATATATAATATATAACATATAATATATAATACATAATAAATAATACATAATACATAATATCTAATATCTAATACCTTATATACAATGTATTATATATAATATATATTATATATAATATAATATATATTATATATAATATAATATATTTTATATATTATATATTATATATTATATATTAGGTATTACATAATAGATAATATATAATACCTAATATATAATCGATAATATATAATATATAATATATAATATATAATATATTACATAATATATATATATATAAGTAATCTATAATTAATAAATTAATTAAAAAATAATTTAGTATATAATAAAAAAATTAAAAATAAATAATAAAATAATAAATAATAGATAAATAATTAATTAATAATTAATAATTAATAATTAATAATAACTAAAAATTAATAATTGATCATTAAGAATTAATAATTAATAATTAATAATTATTTTCAAAAATTTATAAATAATTTATAAATAATTAATAATTAATTAATAAATATTTAATAAATATAGAATAATGAATAAATAAATAAATAAATAAATAAATAATGAATAATAAAATAATAATAAATTAATATTTAGGAAATTAAAGATAAATTAATAAATAATAAATAATAAATATTAATAATAAATAATAAATAATAAATAAGAAAGAATATATAATAAATAAATACATAAATACATAAATAAATAGATAAATATATAATAATAAATTAATAATTAATAATTAATAATAATTAATAATTAATAATTGATAATTATAAAATGAATAATTCTTAATTAATAATTAATATTTTAATTTTAATATTTAATATGCAATATTCAATATTCAGTATTTAATAAATAATTAATATTTAATTAATAAATAATCCATAAATAATCAATAATAAATAAATAAATACATAAATAAATAATAATTAATTAATAATTAATAATTAATAATAACTAATAATTAGTAATTGATAATTATAAAATTAATAATTCTTAATTAATAATTAATATTTTAGTTTTAATATTTAATATGCAATATTCAATATTTAATATTTAATAAATAATTAATAATTAATTAATAAATAATAATTAATCAATAATTAATAAATAATTAATAATTAATAAATGAATAATAAACTAATAATAAATTAATATTTAGTAAATTAAAAATAAATAATAAGTAATAAAGAATAAATAATAAATGATAAAAATTAAAAAATATAAAATTAATAATTAATAATTAATACATAAATACATAAATAAATAAATAGATAAATAAATAATTAATAATTAATAATTAATATTAAATAATAACTAATAATTTATAATTTATAATTAATATATAATAATTAATCAATTAATAATTAATAATTAATTAATAAATAATGAATCATTAATAAATAAATTAATAAATAATAAATGAATAATAAACTAATAATAAATATTTAATATTTAATATTTAATTAATAAATAAATTAAAAATAAATAAATAAATAAATAATCAATAAACAAATTTATAATAAATAAATAAATTATGAAAAATAAATAAATTATGAAAAATAAATAAATAAATAATAAATAAATAATAAATAATAAATAAATAGTAAATAAATTTAAAAAAAATAAATAAATTACAAATATAAAAAAATTAAAAAAATAAAAAATTAAAAAATTAAAAAAAATTAAAAAAATTAAAAATGATTTAGCGACGGTTTAAACCACCGCTAAAAACAGCCTCTAATTAAAAAATTTTAAAAAAAATTATTAAAAACGATATAGCGGCGGTTAAAACGGCCGCTAATTGAAAAAAATCTTAAAAATTTAGCGGAGGTTTTTTCACTGTGGTTTTGTAAAGACCTGGAAATTTCAAGGAAATTTTTTTCTTAAATACTTTGGAATTTTGCGAGTCTGTGGTTTCTGACGGCACTAGATTTTGAGGCCCGGTGCACCCGGAATTAATTTCGGAAGTTTTGTTCGGGTACGTTCAGTAAACGTATGTGTGGGTTTTTTTATCTTTTGAACCGGTGCTCGGAATTGAAATCCGAGGACACCGATGAACTCGCAGTGCCGGTATTCTCTTAAGGGGACCTTTACCGCAGTTGTGTTTTATGCGGGTTCGAAGTTAATTTTGGGGATTTATAATAAAATAAATAAAATTGTGGAACACAATTTTATTTTATATAAAATTAGTTATATCCTACAAGGGGGAGGTTGTTGGTGGGGCCTATGCCCACAGAACCTCCCATGAGAGGGTATTTTTGAGGTGGGGCACACACGAACCCCTAACTCCTCACATTCCCTCAACACCCCAATTAATTTCCCTTGCATTAATTATGACAACTTCTCTTTTAACTGGGTGGAGCCTCTCCACATTCCTCTCTCTCTCCATTTAATTTTTTACAACCCATTCAATTAATTATTGAGTTTGAATTAATTTGAAATTGCATGGAAAGTTTGTTAAATTAAGGGAAAGCCTCATTTTAATATTTGCTGGGAAAATATTGTGTGGGGGATCCTTAGAGAATTAAGAAATCTTTAACCTTCCGTGAAGAACGACGTCTTCTTCGACGAAGAACGCTCCACGAAGAACGACGACGCACCTTCCTTTCTCTTCTCCACGACAAGTGTGGAGACACCGCTTCCTCCTCGGATGCACCCAGACGTCGTCTACAAATCCTCTTTTCATGACTCCGCTCTTGAAACCGAGGTAGGGGTGTGTTTTGATTGGATCAACGTTGAACCTTCTTTCCTTTTTGTTTGTTTCTCTTTAACCGACTGCTACCGAACTAATGCGGAGAGACCGGGAAAAACTAACACGGTCCAAATCCTCCGCCATTATTGTGATTGTTGATGGTTCTTCATGTTCTTCATAGGTGACGAACAACGGATCGTTACAGGTTCGTTATGCGACGCAACGAACCCAAAATTGAAGACTCAACATCACGGTGACCTAGCAGAGGTGCGATGACGATAGCGGGCGACGATTCGAACCGGAATGGGAT
Source organism: Viscum album (assembly GCA_963277665.1). NCBI lineage: Eukaryota > Viridiplantae > Streptophyta > Magnoliopsida > Santalales > Viscaceae > Viscum > Viscum album. The sequence continues at coordinate 1,210,156,827 of OY728161.1, read as the reverse complement.
GGATGTTTCCTCAACCGTTCTACGAGTGGGAATTTAAAACATGTTCTTAGAGCTTATCGGAAGCCCAAAAACACCGGAATTGACTTCGGGACATCGGGGCGACCTAGAGTCTGAAGTTTCGTGACGAACAAACTATCGGAATGAAGAACGGGCATCAAGGGAGGCACGCTGGCCAGAGGCGTCGTTTCTAGAAAATTCCAGACTACACGGAGTGTACTCCTGGAGAACACGCCGTGTAGTTCAGGCAATCTGCGGCTAGGGTTTCGAACGTCAGACGGCTAACACACGGCGTGTGACCTCTGTCACACGGCGTGTACTCGCCACACAGCAAGGAGGTGGCAACTTCATGAGACTCGGTGTATATTTTTGGAATTCACAGACACAGACATAAATACACGGCCAAGAGGCACGACATGTACTCTCTACAAAGAATGGCAGTAATAGCTTCACGAGTCTCAGCGTGTATTCTGGGAATACACGGACACGGTGTGGAGTACACGGGCATGTACTCTACCACACGGACAGACATGGATAGTGGTATGGACTAACCCGAGTACCAATTACACGGGTTGGAGAACATGGGTTAAGGCCGTGTACGGGCACATGGACAGCGTACACGGAGCCGACCCCAGATGTTTAGACATGGCGTGTAACCATACCACATGCCGTGTACTTACTTTTCTACACGACCAGCCCTTCGACACGGGCCGTCGCACACGGGCAGTACCCGAGGTCTGACTACACGGCATGTACCGTATACCTACATGCCGTGTACTTTTTGTTAAAAGGATTGGTCATCTTGTACACAGTATCTTGGATACATTTTGTTTGGATTATCCCTCTATGACATGACAGTCCTTCAGAATACATCAACTTGATACTTTGTGGTAGTTGATGTATCGACCCCTTGGCTCGAGGAGCGAACCCTCCCGGAATTGAGTGTGCTATGTGTGAGAACCCTAGAGCTGTCTGCGACTATGACGACTACCGTGTTGGGATCCTCTGTGGGTTCGACAACGATGAGCACTCTACTTGGATCCTCTGTGGGTTTAGCAGTGATGAAGACTGTACTTGGATCCTCCGTGGGTTCGGCAACGACGACTACTGTACTTGGATCATTCGTGGTTTCGGCAGCGGTGATGACTGTACTTGGATCCTACATTGGTTCGGCAACAACGACTTCTGTACTAGGATCCTACGTGGGTTTGGCAGAGGAGATGATTCATAGGATACATCTAATCATCTCCACTCTTCTTCGTGAGTAGTATACATGTGTGAGCTAAGTCTTGACTTTCAATCATTACCATCGGTGTGATTGACCTCTTTCCTGTGTGGACTGGGATGTGCTTGGGCTTGAGAGTTGGAGCTGAACTGGAATTGATGACTTAGGTATATGTATGGGCATATACCTAAGTTGATTTGAATGATACTCTGTGATTGTATCTTTTCTTTGTGGTTTATCCTTCGTGGATTATGGGAGACCTTCGGGGGTCTCGGGGTCCCTACTGAGTATTGTTTTACTCACCCCTGCACGGGCTATGCCCGCACTACATTATGTTGGATGCAGACGACGAAAATCACTGATCGAGGTGGAGGCTTGTGGAGCGGGACGGTACCCAGAGGTGGACCACTTGGAGAGACGTACGCAGGGTGGACGGCCAGACCCGAGGAGCTGAGGAGACCATATGTACCCACCCTTCAGGTGGGATATCCGGAGGACGACTCAGTGGTTTCTGCTTTACTTTACTGCTGTTGTAATTTCTTTTCAGTTGTATTATACTATCAGTTGGGTTTTATACTGGCCCATTTACTTTTCAGCACTTAATTTTGTACTCTGTTTTTCTTAGTGATTACTTAACTTGTGTACTCTGTTGTGTTTGTTTACTTTTATAAAAGAAATGCCTTCCCTTTTACCAGGATTTTATGCCTTTGGTGCTAGTTGCCAACCCCTGGCCTATGGAAGCTAGGCTTGGGGTAGTCATGGCACGGGCCCCGAGGACGAGTCGTGACAGGTTTTAAAAACCGCTGCTAAATTTTGGATCAAAAAAAAAATTAGCGGCGCTTTCTAAAACCGCCACGAAAAAACCGCCGCTAAAAACTGTTTTCTCGTAGTGTGAGGTGTGAATGATTCCTACACTTCACAAATGACTTGTGGATCATTTTCATAAAGTGACAAAATAATCAGAATGTGTTTTCTCCTTTTTGAGTATGTTAGTTGTTTTTATGATTAAAATTAATGTTAGCTTTGAATAAAAAGGTTCACTTGGAGTCATACCGATCACACCGTTTGTCGGATTGAGGTGTGGCTAATCCCTACATATCAAAAATGACATATGGATAATTTTCTTAAAGTACCAAATAATATATAAATGGATTTTCTCAGTTTTGAGTATGTCAATTGTTTTTTCACTAAAATTAATGTCAATTTTGAATAAAAAAGATGCACTTAGATTCATACCGAACACAATCTGCATCATATTGAAGCATAGATGAATGTTAAATGTCCCAAATGAATTAGGGATCTTTTTACTAAAGTATCAAAATAATCATAATGCATTTCCTTGGTTTTGAGTACGCCACATTTTTTTTACTAAAATGTAATTTTAAACTAGAAACATGCACTTTGATCCATACAGGTGGAAACATGTGTGGGTTTTAAATGAGACTGATTCATACACATCACAAATGAATTATGAATTTTTTTACCCTATTATCAAGATAATCCAAGCGTGTTTTCTTGGTTTTTATTGAGTGACATTTCTTGAATTCAAATGTCAATTTTAAACTTATAACGAACACTTGGATTCATACCTGTCACACCGTGCATCAGATTGAGGTTTGGGTGATCCATACATGTCAAAATTTATGTATGGATCATTTTCCTAAATTACTAAAACAATACGAATACATTTTCTCAGTTTTGAGTATGTCAGTTGTTTTTGTCACTAAAATTAATGTTAATTTTCAATAAAAAAGATGTACTTTGAGTCATATCGGTCACACCATGCATCATATTGAGGTGATGTTTAATTATACACATCCCAAATGGATCATGTATCATTTTCCTAAAGTATAAAAACAATCAGAATGTTTTTCCTCAATTTTGAGTACGCCACATGTGTTTTTTATTAAAATGTCATTTTAAACTGGAAACATGTACTTTGATCCATACAGGCGGAATCGTGTGTGGTTTTGACATGGGACTGATTAATACAAATCAAAAATGAATTATGAATCATTTTCCCAAATTATTAAGACAATCCCAGCACATTTTTTCAATTTTTATTGAGTGACACTTTTTTGTATTCAAATGTCAATTTTAAACTAATAATGGACATTTGGAGTCATATCGGCCATACCATGCATCAGATTGAGGTTCAGGTGATACCTAAACGTCACAAATGATGTGTGGATCATTTACCTAAAGTACCAAAATCATATGAATGTGGTTTCTCAATTTTGAGCACACCACATGTGTTTTTTACTAAAATGTCATTTTAAATTGGAAAGACGCACAATGGCTCTTATCATAAGTGACAAGTGTCGTGTGTAATTTTTAAAAAAAAAATCTAAAACAAAATCATGGTATGATATTTATTCTACTTCATTTCCTAACAATTTTATTATTTTAAAGCCAACGCTTCTTATCCTCATTTACCTCAGTATCCACCTCGGTCTTTGCCTCTACCTCCTCCTCCATATCGATCTCTGACTCCAACACTGCCTCCACCTTCACCTCTTCCTCCACCTCTCCCTGTACCTCTACCTCTTCCTCCACCTCTACCTCTATGATTACCCAACAATTTTATTATTTGTAGGTAAGCACTTCTAAATAAATTGATTTCCTCCATTACACTTTTCCTTGAGAAAGAGATAAAAAATAATATATAAGCATCTTGACACTAATTATTTACACCCCAAATATATTTTGAAGGTCATAACTCATACTTTATCACAAACATAGTAAGTAATGACCTAAATTTTTATCTTCATACATTCTGATAAAAAGTGCATTGTCCACTCATCTCTAAAAAAATTGATTTCTTCTTTTGAGTAACTCTTTTTTCAGTAATCTTGATAGTACTAAGAAAATATAGAAAAACAAATGATTATGAAATGTATTTAATGAAATTGTAATTACCTTCAGAAATTACCTATTGTGGGATGTTTCACTTTTCATGCTTTATGATTTCTCTTATAAATTTTTAAACATCATATCCATAATCAATTTCATTATCTTATTTTGGACACTGCAGAAACATTGACCAAAATAATTAAATTGTTTTCAAATGTTTTGATAGTTAAATATTTCTATGTATACCTTAATTTGTTTCCATTTGAACTAATCCATAGGCTTTATATTTTCAGTCACCGACTTCATGACATGATCTAGACTATGTTTAGCGACCACCCTGTCATAAAAAAAATTCATTAAAACAAAGATCAAACATATAATTCTAAGTTTATATATAAAATATTGATTGTAGTGTATTAAATATTCACAATACACAACATGTGTGGTTTTTTGGTTGGAAATACATGCATTGAATCCAAAAAGTAAATATTTGGGGTGTCTATTTTGACTTCTATCAGCATCCAGTTCTTCATAAAAAACCAAAACAATTAAGTAATGAAAAAATTAAAAATATATTTTTATGTGATTAAATCGTATAGTTTTACCCTTGAAGTGTAGGGATCAAAAAGAGTCTGTCATCTGATACTTTTTTATTGAACTCTTTGAGTAACTAATCTTTTTATTATTTATTTATTCATCATTCAAAGTAATTTATGGCTTAGAAATGATATAGGGTTTAATGAATCCAAATCGTTCTTCACAAGATCTTCCCTTTATATAGTTGTAATATAAATTCCTATACAAAATATGAATAGTTATTAACTTTAATAAACATATTTATCTCACTATTTAGATAGACGTATTATGAAAATGTACCTTATGTATGTATTCACAACTAAGATGCCCAGCCATTCATAGTTGAGAATCTCATTTAGAGTCTCGAGACCAATTCTATTTGTCAAGCAATCTCCATATATTTCTTCTTCATAATCAATATAAGACATAGTTTTATCTTTAAATGTGGTCTCTTCATGAAGTTTTAAAAATAATAAATATTGCATTGGAATTGGCGGGGAGAAGGTACTCTCAGAAGGTTGTTTTGTTTTCTTGGTTGATTCACTATATTTTCTTGATTCGAACTTTTGTTTCTCCACCACTTTATCCATTTTTAATATCATACCTCACTTAATACCTTTATCATCAACTATTAAATGTTTTTCATATGAAAAAATTTGTTAAAGACATACCTCATGTGTCTTTATAAGATTATATGGCCATACTATGAAAGCTCTAATAGCAGCTTCGACCATTGTAATATCTAAAACATCAAGTGGAACAGGAAACTCGGTAGTCAGCTCCTAAGATACCTCAATCCCCACTCCCATTTGATTTTTTGGGATGGTTTGATTGTGTATCTGATCTCCTGAGATATTATAAACTATACCCATTGCAACATTGTGGTACGTGGGTGTTGACAGATAGAAATCACATATAATTGTACCCTACATAATTTTATTAATATAAAGTTATCATAAGCTGTTTGATTCACATTTAGGAGAAAGGGTAGTGAAAAAATTTATTAACTCGGGTAATGTATGTGGTTGGGGGAATGAATAGTCTCAAAGTTAGTGGGATCATTTGGTTCATGTGCAGATATTTTCTCCACTGTCGGTTCAATTTGATCCTTTCTTATACATTGGTCTACCAAACCAGACCTCAAAATAATATTTTGTAGTGAGTCAATTTGTGTCTAAATTCATCTCATTATATTATATATATCTTCATGTGGTTTTATCTTCTTGAAATATGTTCAAGGAGAGACTCCAAAACCTAATCCTCTAACATGACCATATTGTTTAGGCCACTTCAAAGCTACTGAAATTCTCTTTATGTCTGGTATGGTCATTGTTGATTCTTGTATCTAAACCATATAAAAAATATGAACATATTTATTTTTATGTAATATTATTATAAATTATAAAAAATTACAATTATATAATACTTACACATGATTCCCATACTATTTTTGTTTTTTCATCAACTAATATGTCATCCTTATTTTCATGAGCCTCCTTCCATAGCACCTGATGTGGGATGGAAGTGGATTCAGATTTTGATTCATCAATCTATATATAAACAAAGAAACATATTTTGTTTCATATCACATAATTAAACTTTTATTATTGATTTAAAATACATACCAATTTATTCTCAAATGAAGCACACCCCATCCTTCCTTTGTAGTAGGGGTACACTAGGTTTGATGCATATTCTTTATTTTAAGAACTTTTTTTTTGTTTCGTAAATTAACAATTTTGAATCAAGTTAGATAAAATAAATAATTTCAGATAATATATTATCTACTACAATTCACCTAAAATGATTTCCCATTGCAATGATTACTGAAAGAAAACCATGTTTCCTACTTTATAATGTGTGCATAACAAAGTGGTGGGTGGGGATTTATTTTCCCCTCAGCATCCCTAAGATGTAACTTCATCAGGAGAGTCTGGAAGCCTCTATGGGATTTTCCAGTGGACATTAATAAAAATTTATTATGGAAATATTCTGAAAAAAATGAATTCTTCAATGAATAATGAAAACTAAATCAATGTTTCATTATAAAATTTCTCAGTAAAATAGAGAAATTATATTGTAACATTACCATTATATCTTTCCAAAGGATTTCCTTTGTTAAATTGGATACAATGACATGAGTCAATATCAATCAGAACATTCATCCTCATTGTGATTCCAAGATAACTAATGAACGTTGACTTGTTGGGGTCAATAGTTTGGCCACATTGATTCCAACTAACCTCAAATTTTATACCCTGACTTTTTTCCTTTATAATTTTATTCAAAACTGTGATGTTATGTCGTTCTTATTTTTTTTCATTTTTTTCATCAACATGTTGTTGGTCCCCAAATAATTATGTAGTTTCATCATCAACAGTTTGTTCTTGCTTGGTATTGGCAACATCATCATTTTTAGAAGACATTGTCTGCATGAGTAGTCAAATATTTAATTTTTCTTGAATAAGAACAATGAAATACACTTCATTCATAAAAGTCCACAATTGAATGCATCTTGCATGAAAATTGTTACCATCTTTAATAGAGATGTAATACTTCAATACTACATTATAACTAACCTTCACTACCTTTATTTAATATATCCTCAGACAGTTGACTATCTTCCATCTCTAGATGATAGATTTGAGGATATTCATTCCCTCTTTCAAACTAGTCTTCCTCCCATCACTGTTTGGGAGGTATGTCATCAATGAAATTTGTAACCAAAATGATGGGAGGAAGGCTAGTTTTAAAGAGGGAGTCTAATACACCATCAATAGATGGAAGACAATCAAGTGTATAAAGATTAAAGTTTCCTAGGAACCTACACTAATAGAATCACTCAAAAAGTATCCTCGATTGAAGAGGAATTGGAATACCTCCACTCTGATGGTCTTGAAGAAATGAATCTCACCCCACCTATATTGCACATAACTTATGTCTACTCAAGGATTCATCAGCTTCCAATTTTGGATATATTTTTAATCCACCACAAGATCCCTCTAATAACATACATCCCTTTAAAGAGTGAATTTTTTAACTTATGGTCAGTATTGATCTAATAAAATTTACTCTTATAAATAAAATAAATATATTAAATTAAATCCTAAATTTATTATTATGATATATTACTATAAAATATTAGATGAACCATAGATACTTCCCTTCATGGAAAATTATATCACAAAGCTTGAAGTAGATCTACAATTACCTATAGGAGTGTCCTACTTTGCGATTGATAATGATATTATTGGTTGTAAAATATAATATTAGAGAGAGGTATACCTATAACAAAGTATTCTAGCCTTTGATGAGATTACACTAGCCTTCAATCATAGAAATATTCTTGAGGACCCTCGATTACCGAAGGAGTGCTAGCGCCTTAACCTAGTGATAAAGAGTTATCAAAGAAGAAGAGATATTTGGATATGTAATGCAACAAAGGGTTAATTATAATAGGGGGATTGTATCCCTTTATAGGGACTCTACATTTAATAAATATCGCATTGATCATTGACCACCATCATATGTAAACTGATAATTTCATCACGTTAGAGTAATTATTTCCTTGAGTGTTTCAATAAATGTTTCAAGACATCTATGATTCTCTTTATGATTTATAATTGATGAGAAACCATTTGGGAGAAGTATCCAAATTCATTCATGAAATATCATATATTCAATTCCCCTCCAAAATCTATGTTGGTCATATATCATAGCCTCTAATAAGAGTATATATAAGCTTAAATCTCTATTTAAGGTTCAAGTATATCAACAAATACGATATCTCTATTTTTTGCATTTTGGACTTGGATAACAAATTATATGACTTATAGTAAATAAATATCTAAACCATAAAAATTGTATTTTAATTAATTTTTGTTCTCTATATGGTTATTTACCATGTTAGATGACTTTTCAAATTATTTTTTTATCTTATGAATTAATTATATCTCTATTTTGATTGGTAAATTTATTAATAAATCACATCTCATAGTTTTCTTGATCAACTATCCAACCATGGATAACTCAATTACTTTTAGGAATATACTCTTTATATGTTGTTGTATATTTATAAGTCCATTTACCCAATGATTTTTAACTCTATCCAATCTAAGAAATTTAAAAAAAAATTGAGCATACTTTTCTCACCAATGAAATTCTCCATCACTATTTGTAACCCATGGTTAAATTTTAATAATAATCTTGAATTAATTAAATAAAAAAATCTCACAACAGGCAGCACTAAAATATTTTTTGGAATGTGACTAATTAATTCAATATTTTTTTAATTCAATAAAAGATTATTCATGAAAATCATAAATCTAAATAACACATTTCATTGTTTAACAATTTACATGAATAACCAAAATCCACAAAACATGTTTTGATGGTTTTTACACTTACCTTGGTCCTGATATGTTCATCACCAATAAATGAGGGCCATAAATTATTATCACTTAACCCTTAAAAACCCTCATAATTAAGCCTTTAAAATCTATAATCTAGTATATAAGATGAATTAAATTTGAGAAACTACCAAGATTTTGGAACCCTATATTATTCAAATGAAGAGGAAATCAAGGGGGATGAGAGGTATCCTTGTTAATGTCAAGAGGAGAGTAAACCATATATGTGTGTCTCTATAGAAAAATGGGCTAAACAATCAAATGCATATGAAATGAGAAAATGATGAAATAAAACCCCACTCATTGTATTTTAGTAGCGACAAGAAGAGATATAGGGTTCGTCATGTTTAAGAACAGCGCAAAAAATGAAAAATGCAAAACAAAAAACATCAAACAATGATAGAGGAAGAGTAGAAAATAGTTTACATTGGATTATAGACTTGATTAATCTGAGGGAACATAGAGGATTCATGCCAGAAGGAAAGTAGTTCCGCGAGATATTAAGAATCATGAGTGATTGAGTCGTGGTTGCGGTTTTTTTAATAGATCGGGGACACTTTTAATAGCACTTTTCGAAAAGTGATGACAAAGATCCCTTTTATCAATGCTAAATTTATAAGCATTGATAAAATGAATATTTATGAGCACTTTTTTAGCACTAATAAATCTCAAGCTTTATCAATGCTAAAAATGCACTGATAAAAGACATATTTATCAGCACTAGCATTTTAGCACTGATAAATATAACTTTTAATAGTGCTTTTTAGCACTGATAAAAGTTTTATAATTATAATTATTTAAATAAATTTGTTATAATTTTATATTTATTTAAATAAATTTTTTATAATTTTATAATTATTTAAATAAATATAATTATTTATTTATAATTATATAAATACTTATTTTTAAAAAATATATTTATTTATAATAATTATAAATATAGTAAATATACATTTATAGATATATTTATTTATTAATATTTATTTATGAATATTTATTTACAAATATATTTTTAACATTATTAATGGATATATAATCTTAAATACATGCATTTTAAAAATGAGTGAAATTGAATAATTCAAAATGAGTACACTTTAAAAATATTAAAAAAATGGATAAGTTGTATTAATTAAATACAGGTTATAAAAAATATGGATATATATATATATATATTGAAGTGGATGAATACATATTAAAAATACTAAAACTTAGTAAATAAATATATATAAATAAATAATAGAAATTGATCAAATTGAAAAAAAAAAACATTAAAAATGAATAACCTGACTGTAGTATTGAAAATAAAGAAATAAAATTAACTGCTTAGGAATGTAATATATATTAAATATATCTTGTTATAATGAAATTATAAAATATACTAAAATTTAAATAAAATACATAAATATTAGGTGTATGTGTTCCTATATATTTCATAAACATATTTGTGTGTGTGTCTATGTATACAAATTCATTAACATCTATATATCTCTTTGTGTGTGTGTGTGTGAAATAAATGCAACACACATCATTTGATATAGGTTAAATTGAAAAATTAAACAACCTTAAAAATGAATAAGATAGTATTATGTTTTTAATTAACATTTTATATATATTATATTTATTCATTTTATATATCTATATTTAATATATACTACTTTTTAATATTTATAATCTATATATATATTAAATTTATTTATTTTTATCAATAACTATTTAATTAATAAAATGTTTCATATTTTTCTTAATTTACTCATTTTATTTTTATTTGTTTAATTTTTTATTTTATTCTAGACCTTTATCAGTGCTAAAAAAGCACTAATAAAGGGAAACTTTTATCAACGCTAAAAACACATTGATAAAGGGTACCTTTACTCAGCACTAAAAATAAAGCGTTGATAAAGGTTTCCTTTATTAGTGATAAAATAAAGCACTGATAAAGGTTACCTTTTATCAGCACTGATAAAGGGTTCCCTCTATTAGTTCTTTTTTAGCATTGATAAAGATGAACATTATCAATGATTTTTTATAGCACTGATAAATTTTAGTGCTGCTATAGGCATTTTTTTAGTAGTGGCTCTCTCTCCCATAATTTCATTGATTGTCCTCTTCACATCTCTTCTACATTATTTTTCTCGATGGTCAGGCTTCCCACACTTGAAATACCTTCTTGTTCCTTTCAGGTACTCACCTAATTGCTCTTTCCCATAGTTTTGGAAAGTAGGAGTTTAAAACTATTTCTTCTCTCCATGTTACATATCATTGGATTTTTTATGGAACCCCATTTTCCTTTTATTATCACCAAAACCAAGAGGGTTTCCAACTTCCATTTCCACTTTTAGTGCACATTGAATGATTTCTTAGTAGCATTCAAAGTACCTTATAGAAAATGCCCTTTGAATATTTGGTTTCAAGCCACAAAATAATCAGTCAACCTTACTTTCAGGATGAATTATAATACCAGAAGAGTAACTTGCAAGTCTTGTAAAATTTTCTTCATTAGAACCAACAGATTCATCATCCATCTACTTAATTTCTAGTAATTCCTTATCTATTTTTGTATGAATAATACGAGGAAAGTACTTATTGAAAAATAAGATTCTAAACCCATCCCACTTTATAGAGTCAAATTCTTCTTATTTTATTATATTATTAATAATATTCCAACATTTATCTGCCTCACCTTACAAACAGTATACAACCAGAGTGAATTTTTCATGTTCTAAACACTAGAGAATAGAAAATATATTTTTGGTACTGATCCATTCCTCAGAAACTAACAAGTCTTTGGAACCACTAAAATAAGGAGGGTGTTTCCTTATAAAGGACTCAACAGAACAGTGGTCCCTCCTTTTCTCATTTGAATATTCACCATGATTCGTAGATTGAGAAAAGTTTGTGATCATAGTAATGAGGATTTTTATTCCATCTCACATAACATTAGGCTTCTCAGGAGGACAATCATTAGATTTTCTGTCACATTCTTCCATAGCATGGCCCCTTCAGGTTTTATCCATTCACTAAAACCAAAAACCTAGTGTGAGAAACACTAATCATATTGAGGAACCACATAATCATGGAAACCCACTTATAGGATATCTAAATCAGGGAACCTTCTTCTTTAATCTACAACACCTTAGGTTTATCCAGGGTTATTCATATTTATCTTCTATTTAAATTCTTCATGATGTTTCATGAAGAGTTTGTGAATTTATAAATCATATCCCCCTGGATTTTCAAACCAGGTGTGCAGCAATGCCCATTGTCATGATCTAGTTCCCAATCGAGTCTAGATAAATATTGTGTTTTCAAGGTTGTTACCCCTATGTACATCTATGCCATATCCAAATTCACTTGCTGTATCCATACCAGGATGTATTTCAAGAAAACCACTTAATCTATCCTTTAAAAAAATTCCAGGACATTTTAATAAACTTTGAATCATCCTTAGACGTATCCTTAGAGATGTACCTAGACATATCCTTAGAAATATCCCTATGTGTCTCACTAAAGTTTTCTCATCCTAGTTTCTAAAGGTTTACTAAACATTTCCTTTGATACTAACTATAGAAACTCAGGCTTAACATGTATGGATATTGCATCATTTTAGATAAATATTCATCACATTATAAAAATAAATGGCTAATGACTGTAGTAGTTTAATGTCTTTGGAATCTTATAAACATAATATTCTATCTTGGTAAAATATCTTCAACATCTCCCTTAAAGATATTCCCCTTTAGTTCTCCTAAATAAAAAAAATTCTTCATAGCTTGGGGAAAGGAAACATAATAAAGGGGTGAGCTCTGATGCTCAGTAAGGGTAAACAAGGGACATATGTAAGAATAACATGAGCATAAGGGTATGAGATCATGATCGTGTCATTAGAGGATCATAACCTATATATAAAAGATCATAAAAATGATTCATGGAATAAATATTGGAAGTTTATAAGACATGAATCATAAGGAAATAAAAGAACATGAGTCATGATAGCATAACATTGTAATAAGATATAAACATGTGGAATACACATCAACTTATAACATTGTGAACATGTGTAAATAGAAACAGGTTCTCTCATTAGGTCTAGGACATTAAATTAGGCCCTCACATAGACTTATGGACATAAAACTAGGTTCACACATAACATGGTGAACATGTAATCAGGTTCATTCATAACATTATGAACATGTAATCAAGTTCACACATAACATTGTGAACATATAATCAGGTTCACACATAACATTGTGAAAATGTAATCAGGTTCATGCATAAACTTAAGAACATTAAACCAAGTCCATGAATAAAATTTTTAACATCTAATCAGGTTTACGTATAACATTTTGAATATGTAATCAGGTTCACACAAAAATATGTGATATGAAACTAGGTCCATGCATAACATTGTGAACATGTAATCAGGTTTAAGCATAACATATATACTCACGAGTCATCGATTATTACCCAATACATTAGAGGTAGATATAGGTCCCACACATCTCATAATTAAATCATACATACATGTTCCATAATATCATAAAAAATTGTATCATAACCCATGAAATAAAATGGGTAACATAAACATGTCATCATATCATAACCTGTGAAAAATAGATAGGTTTCATAATTATTTCATCAAAACATAAATTTTGAAAAGAAGAGGGTTTCATAAGAATATAACCCATGACATATAAATGTGTTTCATAAGAATATAACCCATTAAAGAGAAATGGGTTTCATAAACATATAACACGTGAAAGAGAAATGGGTTTCATAAACATTATACCATCAAAACATAAACTATTCGGAGAAAGAATATGAATAGAACCCTTGGATCATATCCTCATTAAGGCATGAGAAACACCAAAAAATGTCATATTATATGGAACATAATTTTGATAAATATTTTAAAATCATTTCTTGAGGAAAATATCCTTTATTCTTTGAAAAATACTTTTTTAAACATAAAAAATTTGAAAAATATTTTTCTTTGAAAATAAATTTGAAAACTTATAAAAGAGGATTTAAAAACCATAAAACATTTTGAAAACAATTTTCCTTTAAAATAATATTAAAATATCATTTAAAAACATTTTTAAATCATTTTTATAAATTATGGTTTTGAAAGAAAATAAATTTCTGACCAAAGATAGAAATGAGGCCAGATTTTCTTAAAAACATTTTATTGATTATCTTAAGTACCAAAGAATGTAAAAATAGTAATAATACATAAAGATATCATGAATAAACAAATAAGAAGAAAATTAATGATAGTTATTAAAATATGTATCATAATATTTCATCAATATAATCATAATCATATACAATCCTGATAATGATGATATTGTAGGAATAAAATCTTACTAGTTTGGTAACTTTGAATCATAATCCCCATAAGATAATTATATTGAGAGAAGATTAAAATATCATGAGAATAAGTAGATTATGATACAACATGTCAAAGGTTATTATATACACCTTGTAAAATAATATAAGTTCATAACATAACATGTGTCTCAAAGAAGGAAAATTGAGACAAAATTACCTTACCTGTTTGATAATATTTGAACCATAAAACCCCATGAAATAGAGATCATAAAATGGATATGTAAATACCCATAAATTTAAGGATAATAATCATATAATGAATTTATGGTAACTATATACACCACACAAAATAAACAAGTGGTGAATATGGAATAAGCCTCGTAGAAATAAAAGTGAGACTAAAAATCCCCTTACAACTTGAGTAACTTTCAAATTGTGATATCCATGAAAGAATAACATAAATTGAAACATTTAAAATCATGAAATAAAGGAAATTCATGATATAATATGCCATAGGTAATAATATACACCACACAATAAGAATAATTAGTGAATATAGAATATATATCACAGAAATAAAAGTGAGATGAGAAAACTCTTACCTTAAGTCTTTATTTACTTCTTGCATGATCAAACGTCATCTTCTTTGGGTAATTCCTTTTGGTTTGCAACAAATTACAAACTTGGTTTGATTTCTACCCAAAGTGAGGCTTATAGGATGATAAGAGGGAGTTTTGGATCTTATTTGGGTAGGGTTTGGATGATCCAAAGGGATTGAGAGTTGTGAATAAGTGAGGGGGTGAGTGCCCTTTTATAGTGGAGGAGGAGTGGTATTCTTGTAAATATAAAAAGGTAAACACTATTGAGAGTTCTACCTTACATCATGTGCCTCCAATAATGGTCCATTTTAGATCCATGGTAGGATATGGTCTAACTATGGCCATCCAATGTCTTTTGGACATGTGTCTAGGTTATTTGACCTCTTAAGTTAAATTTTAACCACTAAGTAAACTCGATTTTACTTTAATCACTCTAATTAATTTTAATTACATTCACTAATATTTTTCGTAAAAAACTAAGTTGAAATTAATATACATTGTAAATATTTTTGATTCCAAATATTGAATCTATTTTTAAAAATTATAATCACATAATTGGAATAAATTAATTTAAAATTAATCCCGTATATGGGATGAGACAATAGGTTTTTAAAGTAAAAATGTTCAAAAGTTTGAAATGTTTTTATATTTAATTTCAATGTGAAATTGATTATAATGAAATATACTATATTAATTTATTTATAATTGATCTAATTATATTTTAAAACAAATTTAAATATATTTTAAATATATAAATAAATTAGATGAAAATTTAGTTTTGAATTAAAATTTAGTATTTTTCACTATTCATCAAAAAATGAAACTTCTCAGAAAAAATACCAAAAAATCACCATAAGATAATTTTTGACATTATAAATTAAAAATTGAATTTTATTTTATAAAATAAAATTTATAAAAGTTTCAAAATTTATTTTTAAAATAGGTGCGCCATTAAAAAGTGGTAAATTTTCCATTTAGAAAAATATATATCTTTATGTGTAAAATTGGTTTTATTCTTATCTCTTGTCTATAAAACACATAATATAAACATTAATTAGTTTAATTAATATAATATATATATATATCATTAAAATAATTTATTAAAAGTATTTTAATTAATTTATTATGGTAAAACATTCTTGATTGCATAAATATAGTTTTCCAACAAAATATTTCCTATATTTTCAAAAGGGTTTTATTTTCATTTATAGTTAAAAAATCTCAAAATAATTATACTTATATACATTTGTAAACAATATTTTCATAACTTAATTAATCTTATTAATATCCACTATTACAACAGTTTGGTGACAACTATAATAGTATTTTAATAATAATATTAATATTACATTATAGTTTGGTAAAACTTTGACTTGCATGTAACGCAAGATAACAAATGAACTCAGCATTGTGTGTAACACAATCAAACATAGTGTTGTGTGTACCTCAAGTTAATCTAAGTGTTTTATGTAGTTCAATATCGACATGGTGTTTCATATAAAGTAATAATAACTTATTGCTTTCATATAACACAAGTTATATTCAGTGTTGTGTGAAATGAAAAATATAGAATAGTTTAAATTAATTAAAAAATATACATTTCACAAAACCTCATGGTGTTACATGTATTCCCACTCTCAATTTTTGATCGGTTCCCACCCTTGGTGGGTTATCCTGGGTTCTCGGGTCTAGGTGACCTGAGCTAGGGCCCACTGGGTAGCATCCTCAGCGGGCTAAGAACCTGATTCCACACAACATTGGAAGTGGAAACTATTGTTAGGATCCCTTTGGGGTGACTCATATGTTGTGATGATGAAGCTCCTATCAACCTCCTGATCCACCTCCATAAGATAAGGGAGGATCTTGTTGTTGCATTCTAGAGAGAGGATCTAAAAACGATTTGAGATGTCAATAGGTGATCATTTGTTCTCCATAACTACACATCAATGGGTGGATGGTCGATGAGGATTCATTCCCTAAAGGGATTGACATGTGACCTTTAGGGTTGGGATAGTACCATTGAGATAGTACTCCTAAATCAATGTATTTTCCACTTTGTGTTGAAGATGTTGGGTGAGCGATGGTGTCATATAGTTTAATGAAGACCCTACACGTACGGCTATAAATGTATACATTTTTCATGATTAGTATGATTCTATTAGGGTTGAAGAGTATTCTGGTGGATGTTATTATATATAAACAACAAACAAAAATAAGGAAACTCATCAAAGTCCCATCATAAGTAAACACATACATGACGAATTTCTTTAAAGGATTCAGATTGAGCCTATTTTTATTTTACAAGATGAAATGGATTTATTTATGGGAAACTCAATTATTATCAGTTAATAAAATATTCTCATCATTTTCGCCATTTTTTTCACCTGAATGGGGTTTATGTGGTTTTTCATATATAAGGAATTACATGTATTATTGAAAAGTTTCAAAAGAGGTTTATTCATAGAACCAGCAAAACCCAATAGTTCTCACATATTTTATGGACTACAAACCTTCTTTCTAAAGGTTTGTGGTCACTTTTCACTTTTATAATGATTCTTAGAGACTCACATTGGTCGAGAGGATGGTAGGTTAGGATCATCACATCTTTTTGGGGGAATTATTTCCTACTATATGACTCTCTTATAGATTTAAGTCATTTTCATGAATCATTTCCAAATCCAAATATATGGTTGTTCACCTTTTACATTTACAATTAGTCATCTATGTATGAAGATTTGAATATATGTATGTATCTGAGGTTCTACATCAATGGATTCATCTATATATATTGGATGTTTTCCATCAATGGTACCATTTATATATATCATAGCTTCTCTTTTTTGTTTCATTTATTATTTTGTAATGTTGGTTTTAAGCCATATAATAGGGAACTCTAGAATTTAACATTGTCTAGGAATATGGTTATTGTTTTGGTGTTGAGATTATTCCCCTGATGGTGCTTCCTACGTATCCTCATGAAATGAATAAAAACCCATATCATTCGGTGTTGTTAAAAGGAACTTGTAAAAACTTTTAAGATAATGTGAAAAGGATTAGACTATTTAGTTTAATGTCAAGTGGTAAGTACATCTAGATAAAATATTCCTAGCAAAGACTAGTGTTGGGATTACACATGAGCATATCTTTATAGTTGAAAAGACCTATAATAAATGTAGCCCTCTAGGTGGAGTCATGGTCTCATTGGGAATATAACTCAACAAGAATGGTGATGGGTTGAATATATTGGGTTTGAACCTCGAGGATGTTTCCTACATATCCCATCAATATAGGAATCAAAGCCCAGGTATTTTGGTATGGTTGGGGATTACACCTAAGGAGTAGTCCCACACATGATATTTTGATTATGTTAGTGAAATGATCAGCTTGAGTCCCTGAGAAAACATGAGTTATACTTAGTGTGAGAAATAAGGAATGGTAGAAGATTGGTCACATTGCATAATTAGTTTCAAATGAGACTTAAACCTAAAATGAAAGTCCATGATTGATCTTCTTTCCTCATAAGTTGATGAACAATGAAGGGCATATCGAAGTCATGAGAAGTATTGTAAAATCTCATTTTTCAAGTAAATATTTGTAATATATCTAATAAAATTTCTAGATCTAAGTTTTGATATAATGAAAGATTCCAGGTACTGATGATCCTGATATTTATACTAAAAAATATTAAATATATTAATATCACACACACACATAGTTTTCTTAAAATAGTAGAATAACTCCTAAATAGGGACTCGTATGGGAAGTGTGAGACCTCCATTAAGTCCATAACATGGGTTATACCCTAGGTGCGACATAACCTATATTAGTGTTGTGTATTTTTTTAAAAAAATTGTATCAGGTGAAAATAATAAAATAAATAAATTTATTTATTATTTTATTATTTACAACACATTGACCTAGCCTATCCTCTAAAAATATAGTGTTATAACCAATTTTCAGGGTTATCCGCATAACCCTAAGATTGAGAGGAGATATTATAGGAGCATTCTTGGAGGATTCTTGAATGAACAATGGAAGATCGGGGATTGGTGATCAGTGTTCCAATCATATCTTGTCAATATCATAAATGATGATAATGAAATTATGTTCTTTATCAACAGTAAATCCTAAATTAAGGTAGGATTCTATTTAATGTGGATTTATCCTCATTTGATTATCCCACGATGAATGTGAATCAATTGTTTTAATAGTTTGATTCATAGATCGATCGTGTTGTGTGGGTGTGGATTTAATCTTCCTGGGTTATGGAGAATATATATTATTTTATTACTCTTCATTCATTGTCCTAATGGAAATGAATCAAGGCCAACCTGAATAATATCCTAGGTTCATTCCTCTTTTTTATTTGTTATTTTCTTCCTCGTTTCTTCAAATGATTCATCGCTGGTATTTCCTTGGTCGGCGATTCGACAAATTCTTAGTATTTGATCATTGTACGACCACTCTTTGACACAAGAGATCAATATCATGGGTGTAGTTTTGTGATAAATGTTAAATGATATTGGTGGATGATCATATGTGGATCATACTTGATCGATTCATTCCTAATTTACTATTAGACACACAGTGAAAGTGTGGTTCAATAGTAGTTGCAATTCAAGTGGATCAAAGGTTAGATTCCAGAAACCAATGACGGTGATGCTCAGTCAAGTCTCGATCCAATATTTTTTGTCATGATTGATAGTTAGATCAGTGGTGGTGGTGAATATTAAGAAACATAAATAACCATGAAATTCTAAAAAATCCCATGTTACAAGATGTGTTCCCCGAAGAACGCATGTCATGTGGGGTCCCTAACTATGATTCTATGGTTACATATGAAAAAAATATCACACGTTATGTGATATGTGTCACATGTTGTGTGACTTGATATTGGTAGCCTGTCATTTACTCTATGAGTACACAGGCACGGACAGATCTAGGCAGAAAGACATGGGTAGAGTACATGGACACAACCTATCACTCATACATAGTTAGGTACACGAGCATGGCCATAGTACATGGGAATGTCTAGGTGTACACGGGCACAGGAACAGTTACACAAGCATGGAAATAGGTAGTTCTGGGATTAGAGGTACAAGTCGTGTACCCTCAATACACGCCATGTACTTTCTATAAGATAGTTTGGATCCCTTCATTTCTTCAGTGTAGACCATGTTTAGTTGAGTGAGATTCCATGGTCCATCCCTATAAGGTTTTAGTGTGTAATTACATCCTCAGAACAAGATTTTGATACCCTCTATTGGTTTTGTAATAGATAGAGTTTATTATATCCATCTATGTGACTAGGGTATAATCCTCTACCATTATTTTTTTATCCTAGGTAGGATTTATGGTATCGGTGTGACCACTATACACCGAGTGTCAATCCCCTATCTAGTGGGTTGATGCAGTATGGTTTGTGGCATCCCCCAACGATCTTGGGTGTTACCCCCTATCTATGTATTGAGATCTTCAAAGTTCCAATGAGTACTTATTTAGTGATACATGATGATAAATACCTCTCAAATGAGCACCATTAGTGATATCACGACTCCTAGAGTGGGTTCTATTGGATGAGAATTACCTTAAAGCCTCAAGAAGAATCCTATGGCTGGAAGTGGTTGAGACCTCAGGAGACTTTGAGTCTATTATGAGTATATCTGGGTTTATTTTTTTAATGTCATTATATTGCATATCTTGATTGAAATACTTGTTTGTTGATAAACTAACTACTATTGATGCTTTATGTTTAGTGATTTTGGAGTGTCCTACTGAGTATTGTTATACTCACCCATGCATGGGATCTTCTTGTACATGTCATGTCTTCTCTAAATGAAAGGCCTTTTGAAAGAGTCCTAGGAGGATCAGGATCATAAAGAGTATAGTTTCTAGGATAGACAGACTGATTTTCATACCAGTATTGAATTTGACTATAGTTATCTCCTTCTAAGAAGGTTGTAATCTTGTATAGTTTTTTGTGGTCTTTTATTTGGTAATTTTTTCTTTTCATGCAATTTTTTACTCTGAAGTTGGAATTTAAATGTATGAATTAGTTGTATTTTTTACCTTTCATCATTATATGGGCTTGAAGATCTGTGTGTGTTCATACATGTGCCTTATTCTAATGTCTCTCATATGTGTGATATGTCTTCTTAGTATTGATCATTAGCCCCTAACCTATTGGAGGTGGGCTTGGGGTTGTCATGCTCAAGTTATTGCTGGCCAGGTAGGCCTCGGTGGGTTAGGTCATGAAAAGGTGGTATCAAAGGATCAGTTCTACCTTAGGAATGGATTTTGGATATTTTTAGCTATGATGCTTGGTTTAGGATTTATAGAAATAGTATTAAAGAGTTTCAAGTTCATATTTTAGGCTAGGGACTCTAATATTAGTGTAGAGGATGACGTATCCATTCAGAAGGACTCTAATAGCCTTATTGTTAACTCAATACATGTATAAACTGATTTTAGGGGAAAAACATTGGTACATGAATCATATAGGAATGAGTTGTGGTTTCCATGTACTTATTGATTCATCTTCCCAGATATACTCATTGATCGTGGTGAGTCTTGTTTATTTTAGGATCCCTCCATGGTGTTTTCTAGTCATGATTCTACAGTGTGATAGTGAGGATGATATGAAAAGTGAAGTGGATTTAGGATAGGGGTATGTATAGGAGGTGTTACCTCCAGGTGATCTTATAGTCTTACCACCACCTATTAAGCAGTAGGTTCTTTCAAAAGTACAAGCCGAGGATGTATGCAGGCTGAGAACACTCCATGATTTTCATAGGTAGCGACATCCTAGGTTTTAGGGTGAGCCAGATCCCTATGTATCTAAGTACTAGATTTAGGTGGTTACCTAGGTATTTCACCTTGTAAGTACACCTAAATATCATATAGTAGTCCTAGCAGCAAGTCTTTTTTAGGGATCCTCTAGATGATGGTGGAGTCTAATGAATCACTCACATAATGAGACAGCTCTCCCTTGGTCGTATTTTGATCGTCGCTTCAAGGGGAATTTATATTAATCCATGTTTTTATCAGTGCACATTTAGAAGATTTTATAATTGTAAAAGGGTGGAATGACTACATAAGAGTATTTAGAAAGGTTCACTTACCTTTCATGATACTTGCTGGATTTTGATTGAGAACCATACTTCATAGAATGGTAATTAGAGCAATGATTATACTGAGATATTAGGGCTGGAGTGATATCTTTTTTCATTCCCACCTATACCATAGTGCATCAGTGGGATTTAGTAGTAAAGAGCTTCCTGTAAGAGAAGATGTTGATAGCAGGTGCTGGTAGTGGGAACGCCGGATTTAAGACCTCTACAGTGAGTAGACAATGATAATCATATGGATTTGGGAATGTGAGGTGCTTCATGAGATGATCTTAGGATAGAGGTTTCATAGTTCAGGGCTCTCAAGGTGGTTCTATTCATGTTATAGAGAGGTGGTGTTTCTCTTATGATGGTCCGGGACATCTCACTCGGGGTTGTCCAATCCTCTATATAGTTAACAAGTAGATGGTTGATAGACCACCCAGACAGAGATAAAAGTAGGGGCTAGGAGGTATTTAGGGATTAATACATGGTATAGTAGTGGGTGTAGTATAGGTAAGTGGCAGGCGGTTTGACCTATTGCCACCACCACCCCCAAGTAGTCCATGTCTGGCTTAGGGAGTTGGTGATCAGGGATGAGGAAAGCTGAAGACGGTAGATTCCTATGACCTAGAGTCTACATTGATGATTATAGATATTATATTTGTCTTATCTACTTTATTTTTAGTATTAATAGACACTAGTGTGATACACTCTTTTCTTTACACTTCTCTGGTATGAGACTTAAAGATTCTGGTTAATCTCTTTGCTCGACCCTTATGCTTGGAGGCTCCTACTAGGGGTGACTCAGTGATCACATAGTTCTTCTTACAGTGTGATCTGAATCTTGGAGGAGGTAGTTTCTTGTGGGATCAATTTTTAGCATCGATGATGCCTTACAATGTCATATTAGGTTTGGACTAGTTATCCACAGTTCATTCCTAGATTGACTATTACAAATAGAGGGTATGATGTGTCGATGGTGATGGGATGAGGTTTTACTTAATGGGTGAGAATGAAACCTAAGAAGGGTATAATGGTCTCATAATTTGGAGCATACAGCCTATTACTCACCAATTTGATAGTATAACCCTTATAGTAGTGGATGTTATGGGCTTTTGGTTTCCTATAGTGGTGGCAGAGTATGTGGACGTCTTTCCTGAGAACGTTCTAGGAATAAATTCCCTTCAAGAGATAGAATTATTCATATAAATAGACTTTTTTACTACCTTGATATTTACACCATCATATTGGATGGCTCCCACATAGCTTCATGAGCTGAAGGTGCAATTGGAGGACTTACAAAGGAAGAGTTTTGTCAGACCCAATGTTTCCCCCTAGGAAAGCCCAGTGTTATTCGCCAAGAAGATAGATGAGAGATTGAGTTTGTGTGTGGATTATTGGCACCTGAAACAAGTGACTATGAAGAATAAGTATCCACTACTAAGGATCAATGAAATATTTGATCAGTTGATATGGGTGAGATGGTTCTCAAAGATTGACCTCAAATTGGGCCATCACCAACTTCAAGTACTAAATAAGGATATACAAAAGATGTCATTTAGATATCGATATGGTCACTATGAGTACTTGGTGATTCATTTAGGCATGATTAATACCCCAAAAGTGTTCATGGGACTCATGAATTAGATCTTTTATCTTGTATTAGACTAGTTTGAGGTGGTCTTCATCGATGGAATTCTAGTGTACTTTGCATTTGAGGAGGAGCACACGAGGCACTTCAGAGTGGTCCTAGACATACTCTGAGATCAAAAAATTATGGGAAGATCTAGAGGTGTTAGTTTTGGATTCAAGATGACACTTTTTGAGACATTTCATATCATCATTAGGTGTAGTAGTGGACATGGTAAAGGTTGAGGTAGTGTTGGCTTGGGATCCACCCAAAAGCATGATGGAGGTGTGGAGCTTACTTGGGTTGGAAGGATACTACAGGTGATTTTTGTTTGATTTCTCTAGGATATCAACACCTTTGACTTTTTTGACTAGGAAGGGACATCCTTTCATTTGGAAAAAAGGTTCCAGTGGGCCTTTCAGGAGTTTTATCATAGGTTGACTAGTGCTCCCATCTTGAGACTTTTAGAGTAGGGTATTGAGTATAAAGTTTTCTATAATGTCTTAAGGGCCAGGATTGGTTGTGTTATAAGGTTTAGTTTGATAATTATTTTCTATGGGTTCTAAAATTTGATACCACATGAGCAGAACTACGTGACCTGTGATCTTGAGCTGGCAATGGTAGTCTCTTCCCTGAAGATGTGGTGACACTACCTTATGGGTGAGAGGTTTATCATCTATTTTGACTATAAGAGTCTCAAGTATATCACCTTTTATAAGTATATTAACTTGAGGTAGAGGTAATGTCTATATTTCCTCTAGTATTATGACTTTAAGATAGTATATACTCTTGGAAAGGGAAATGTAGTTCATGATGCTTTCAGGAGGATATCTTGTTCATGGTTGTTGACCAAGGATTCAAAATAATTATCCTTATTGTAGTTGTTCATAATAGACGAGGATGGTGTGACATATCTCTATTAGATGGTAATTACCCCCACCACTTCTACAGTATGTTAGGGAGGCTCAGTATGGAGATACTGACTGTGAGACCTTACATGCTTATATATCCCCTGGGCATGCTCCTGGAGGATTTTTTGAAGGTGGGGAGAAGATTATTGTTTTCCTAGGATAGATGATGGTTCTAATGATTTTTATTGAGTAGGGGATGTTTTAGTTTCATAAATCCCCTTTGGGGGTACATCCAGGTGTAGAAAATATATACCAATACCTCTCGCATCAGTTCTAGTGACTATGCATAAAGAAGTGTGTAGCGTAGTTTGTCACTTGATGCCTCATTTTTCAGTAGGTGAAGGCTGAGTACTAGGTTTTATTGGGTTTATATTAACCCCTTGAGGTTCTAGAGTGTAAGTGGGACAATATATCTATAGAATTTTTTATGGGGATTCCACAAATTTCTAGAGGACATGATGTTATCTGGGTGATCGTAGACCGACTCACCAAGTCATCCCACTTCTGAGATATCCAAGAGCATAGTTCAGTAGAGATATTGGGTTTCCTTTACAAGCAGGAGATAGTCTATATCCTCAGATTTCCCTCAATGATCATTTCTGACCATGATTCTTGCTTCACATTGTGATTATTGAGAGTATTGAAGGAGGCCTTTGGGACTCGGTTGTGTTTGAGCATGGAGTTTCACCACCAAAATGACAACCAGACTAAGAGAACTATTCAATTTCTGTAGGACATGCTGCAAACTTGCATGTTGAACTTTGGATGTATTTGGGGGAGATCACTTACCCTTGGTGGAGTGTATATAACAACAGTTACCATTCCACTATTAGTATGGCATAGTTCGAGTCTATGTACGAGTGACCCTACAGGTCACCACTATGATAGACTGATCTAGTCGAGTCATCACTCATGAGCCTAAAGTTGGTGCCAGCTATGAAAAAGAAGGTTAAGACCATCCATGAGTAGATGAGGACTATTCAGAGCCATCAAAATTACTATTTATACTAATGATGGAATCATTTGGAGTTTAATGGTGGTTACTACATGTTCCTAAGGGTCTAACCTCGACATGGATTATGGATATTTGGTCGGGGCATCAAGTTATCTCCGAGATTCATTTTCCCTTTCTAGATACTATGTAGGGTAAGTGAGGTGACATACTTCTTGGCCCTATTGATGCAGTTAGACCGGGTAGATGATGTCTTATGCATGCCATAGATGAGGATGTATGTGCATGACCCATCGCATGTCATCGACTGGGGTGATATTGACATTGAGGATGGAGATACCTTTATAGCGTACTTAGTAGAGATCAAGGACTAGTAGAAAAATATCCTCTATGAGTTAGTGATCCCCTTAGTTCATGTCTTGTGGCATCACAATAATCATTATGAGAGTTCCTAGGAACGGGAGACTCGGATGCGAGATCAGTACCCACATATTTTTAGTAGTCTTTTTTCACTTTTTGGGATGAAAATCCCTAAGGTGGGGAGAATGTAACATCTCTTTTTTTACCATGTAAATTTTTAGAATATATCTAATAATGTTTTTAGAGTTATGCGCTGATATGGTGTGAGATTATAAGGCCCAGTGATCCTATTTTTGATATTATAAAAATATTAAATATATTAATATCACGTGGGTATAATTTTCCTAAAATAGTGGAATGACTTATGAATGGGGACTCAGATGGGAAATCTGAGACTTATATTGATTCCATAATTTGATTTTTACCCTAGGTGTGACATGACCTATGTTAGTGTCAGACATTTTTTAAAAGTGTTTTTGCGGGAACAAATAATAAAATAAATTTATTTATTTATTTATTTATTATTTTGAGTGAAAAAAAAAATGAACTATCCTATAAAAATATAATTTTTCATCCAATTCGAAGGATTATTTGCATAACCCTGGGATTGAGATGAGTCATTGGAGGTTCGTTATTGGAGGATTCTCAAACAAACAATGATATATCAAGGATTGGCGGTCGGAGTTCTAATCAGAGCTTGTGAATATCATCAATGAAGATAATGAAATTACATTATTCATCAGAAATAAATCCTAACTTGAGGTAGGACATTATTTTATTTGGATTTATCCCTATTTTATTAAACCCTAACAAACATGAATCAATTCCTCTAACAGTATTATTTTTTGAGTTGATCGTGTTTTATGGGTGTGGGTTTTATCTTCCTAGGCTATGGAGAATTGATATTATTTGATTACTCTCCATTCTTCATTATAATAGCAATGAATCAAGGCCCACCCAAACAAAGGTCGAGGTTCATTCCTAGTTTTTGTGGTTTTTGATTTTCTTCCACATTTCCTCACATGATTCATCACCAACATTTCCTTGGCTAGTGGTTTGATGAATACCCAATATTCGATTGTTCTGTGACTGTTCTTCAGTGTAATTGATCAATACCACAGGTGCAGGTTTGTGATTGTGGTGTGGTGAAAGCTTTGGATGATCAAAGGTGGTTCGGGATTGGTCAGGTGATTCTCAATTTTTGGTTTGATGTGTGGTGATGGTGTGGTGCAACGCTAGTTGTTATTAGAGCATATTGAAGGTCAGATTTCAGTAACTAGTGATGGTGAGGCTTAGTTGAGGAATGATCCAAGATTCATGGTCGTGATTGATATATGGATTGTTGGTGGTGGTGGAAAATTTAAATACATGTGAATAATCATGGGATTCTATAAAATCCCATGTTACATGGTGTGTACCTCGAAGAACACATGTCATGTGGGGTCCCTGGCTATGACACTAGGGTTACACATTAAATAAAATGTCACATGTCATGTGACCTAATGTTGGAAGTCCGGTGTGTAATCTAAGAATACACGGGCCTATAAATAGTTAAGAACATGGTCACGGGTAGAGTACATGGTCATGTCCTGGTACTCATACATGGCTAGGTATACAAGCATGACCACAATACACAGGCATGTATAGGTGTACACGGGAATGGGTAGAGGAAAACAGGCATGGACATAGGTATGTCCGGGAATAGAGGTACATGTTGTGTACCCTCTATAAACATCATGTACTTACTCTAAAATAGTTTGGATCCCTTTCTTTATTTAGTATATACTAGGTTCAATTGAGTGAGACTCATTAGTCCATCCCTATGAGGGTACAGTGAAGCATTACTTCCTCGGCATAGGATTGTGATCCCCTCTATGGGATTTTATTGGATATAGTTTGGTGCATCCATCTATGTTACCTAGGTGGAATCCTCAATCATCCCTTCTTTAACCTTATTAGGGTTCATAGTATTGGTGTGAACACCATGAACAGGGTGTAGATCCCCTATATAGCGGGTTGATATAGTAGGGTTTGTGGAATCCCCCAGAGGTCCTGGGAGTGATCCCCTATTTATGTATCGAGTTATTTGGAGTTCCAATGAGTACTTATTTGGTGAGGCCCAATGATAATGACCTCTCATATGAGTTCTGTCAGTGATAACATGCCTCATGGAGTGGGTTCTCTCAGAAAATAATTTCCTTGAATCCTTAAAAAGAATATCGTGGCTAGAAGTGGTTGATACATCTTGAGACGTGGAGTTTGTTATGAGTATACCCGGGTTTATTTTTTATTATGGTTATGTATCATATCTTGATTCGCATACTTTTTTATTTATGATATGACTAATCTTAATACTTTATTTATAGTGATCTTGAGGTATTCTACTAAGTATTGTTATACTAACCCCTACATGGGATATTCCCACACATGTCATGTCTTATACAGATGACAGGCCTTTTTACAAATTTCTAGGAGGATAGGGAGTAGGTGGAGCATAGTTTTTGGGCTATAAAGACTGAGGTTCATACCGATGTTGCATTTGATAACAGATTCCTCCTTCTGAGCAGGTTGGACTCTTGCAGTTTTTGGTGGGCTTGTATTTGGACTTTTTTTATTTGTGTACTATGTGTTTCTCTGGTGGTGGGACTTATATGTATGCATGCATTGGTATCAGTTTTATTTTTTTACCTTTAAACATTGTATGGTATTGGAGATGGTTTTTTGTTTGTAGGTACCTTAGGATAATGCATCCCACATGTGTGATATTCTTACTCATCACTGGTCATTATCCCCTGGCCTATTAGAGGCAGTCTTGGGGTTTTCACACTTGTATTACCATCCATGCGGGCCCTGGTGGGTTGGGTCATGAAAATTATGATGTCCTGCAAGAAATTCTAGGGGCTTACTCAATAAAGGATGCCAATAAGAACTCCCTATTCGCTAATGGATGTGGACGATATTTTTGTGGGTTATCCAAGAAGAAAGACTATAGGCTTACTACAGTAAGGATTCCCACAGGAATCTATATTCCTATGTGTTTCTAAACCCCAAATTGGGGATTACACATTTTCTTATTACAACATAAGAGATATATATGTTGTCTGGTTCAGTTTATGTTTCATGCTGCTTTCGGGAGGCGGATTCCACTACCTGAATCGGGAATTCTCTTTCCACCACCTCTAGGATTAGGGCCCTTGTTACCAAGGGGACTAATAATTGAAAATAACCTAAGGAACCTACCTACTAGGTAGGTTAAGTTGTGGAAATATTTTACCATGGTAATGCATGATCAAAATGGGGACACACTGATGTGTCTGATACCCTAACCATACAGGTTTGGAAGCCTTAGAGGAGGTCTTAATTTGTCCTTCCTTGAGACTTGGTGTTGGTCAGAGAGAGCTATTTTGATACTTTATGGAGGGGCTAAGATGAATCCAAACACTATGAAAAAAGAGAGTGTTGAGAGTAGAGAGATAAATACCCTAAGGATACTCTATTTCACATACTGGTCTCACTATGTGGGGTGAGAGATACCGTAAAGGAAATCTTATGCAAATTATATTTTTTTGAAAAGGGGATTGCATCATGAAGGAAGGTATACCCTTGAGGATGACCATGTGAGTCTTTGTTTTCACAAAGAATCCCCTTTATTATCAAGTCATTTTTATGAAGGACTCCTTTGTAGGGAGTTTTCTTTCCTTTGTGGTGACTGAGTTACCTATGGTTTGTGGTGAGCTTCCCAAAATGGAAATTTTATCCTCAGTATTTCTCCTTTTATAATTTTATACTCTTTATATCTAAGTCTCTATGGGTCCGCATGTGTGCCCCTCTTTTCTTTCTTTGGGGAAAATATCATAGGCAGTGTAAGAAAAAATGATTTCTTGAAATGGCCGACCTCATAACATATCTGATGCTATGCGAAGGGAAATAATCGATGTCTCATCCACAAACAAAATTCATTTGTGGTGAATGTGGGGGAAATGTTGTGTGCCTTAAATGGATTTTATTTATGGGTGGGCGTCAAGAAACTTCCATAGAACAAAAATGGTTTTTTTGTGAGGTGATATGTGAAGGAGCGGGTTCTGCATATCATACATGATGTGTTATGCAAAAAATGTTGGTTGCTATGTGGTTTCATGTCCTTTTTCAAATTTACTCTCATTCTCATTTGCATGGCCTGGTTTCTAGCTTCTGAAATTCTATCAATAGTTTTCTTAGATTCTTTGCAAACATTTCAAGACCAACATGTATATATATGTATATATATGCACACCCACACACATATACTACAATGGTATATATCAAATTGAAAAAATAAATGACTTCTTAAATTATATAATGATATATTCATATAAATGTACTCAGAGATACACATTATATACATACACATACACACAAACATGTGAATAGACATACACATAGATATGCACACATATGCATAAATAAAAATAAACATAAACATACACATACATACACATACATACCTACAATTACATACATGTACATGCACATACATACAATTATGTAGTATGTGTATATTTACATAGTATTTGTATGTATTTGTATACACATACATACAATTACATGCACGTACATACATACATATATATATATATGCATACATACACATACTAAATAAATTTACACATATTACATAAACATATACATACATGCACGCACATACATATATACATACACATCCACATACATACACAGACACATACACATACACATACAAACATACACATACATACATGCACATATGTATATATACATGCACATATATATGCATACATACATTCATACACGTACACATACACAACACATACATATGCATACATAACACATACATACAAATACATACACATACATACACAAAAATATGCGCACATACACATACATACAAGCAGATAAAAATGTACACATACATTCAGATACATACAAATATATTTATATATTTTAAATTATTTAATATGTATATAAATATTTAAATTAAAATATGAACTATATTTAATTTATTGAATATTTATTTATATAGTTCATGTCATTATATTTTAATAAACACACACACACACATATATGTGTGTGTGTAATTATAATTATATGTATAATTATAAATAAGTATAAAATAATAAACAAAATTATATCTATTTTATGTTATATAATTCATATTTAATAATATATAAATATGTATATATAAATTATTTATATACATATATTATAAATACAATTAAATAACTATATATTCATGTATATATTTATATAATTTTTTAAACAAAACATTAATATATTATATTTATATATATATTTTAATGTATATAAATATATTGACAAACATTTTTATTCATTAATAAAAATTTGATAATTTTTAATATATAAAATTATGAAAATAAGATTGATAGTGAATTTTTTATTATAATTTTTAAGTACTGTTAATGGGGGGACACTATTACAAAATTTCATTTATTCAACACTGCTCTTTATGAGCACTAAAAAAAGCACTGATAAAGGAGGTTTTTTTATTAGCGCTTGATAAAATCACTGATAAAGGCCTCTTTTATTAACACAAAAAAAGCATTGATAAAAGAACTCCTTTTATCATCATTTTTTCTTAGCGCTGATAAAAGATGTCTTTATCAATGCTTTTTTAGCATTGATAAAGGGGGATTTATCAGCGCTTTTCTTAGTGCTGATAAAAGGCGCCCTTAAATATATATATATATATATAATATTTTCATAATTATAATTTATATAATAAAAAATATATATTTACAACTAACATATAATATATTTAGTGAAAATGGGTAAAAATAATTAAAAACTAATATTAATTAATAATTTTCTCATTATTATTGAGTAATATTCATTTAATAACAATTTTTTTAAGAAAAATATAAAATTAATTAATATCTTAAGATAATTTGAAGATAGGACTTGAACTTAAAATGACCATAACTTTTGACATGGTGTCAGTTTAGGCTCTACCACATATTAAATCAATGTCTGCGAAGAGATATACACCTTGTTGATTAGGGAAGACTCTAGTCACTTTTTTAGGTCAAAAAAGGCATGTAAGCCCACCAAAACTAGGTTTTTAGTTGATATAACCTAATTTTTTAATATTTTATGAGATTTCACCTTTGTTTTAGAGGTTCTTCTTATCTACCTTCCGGAATGGCCTGAAGGCCTTCTTTTTTATTGATTTTTGACAACCCCCCTTTCAAGGGATGAGGGGGAACCCTTACAAGGCTCGTAGGCTTTGAGATTACATTGTCCGTAGGCTTAGAGACATTACAGGAACCGTAGGTCTTAAGGAAATCATACAGATTGTGACTACTTGAAACTGCTCATCCCTAGCATCTGCATCGTGATTAGTTCTCCACCTTTTCATGGCTATTCAGCTAGTTGTCTTGTGTAGTGATGCACAAGCTCGGTACTGATGGTAATTCCATACCCTCTCATTCTTCTAAATTTGTTTATCACTGCTCTAGTGAATGTGTATTA
This sequence comes from Viscum album, assembly GCA_963277665.1. Taxonomy (NCBI): domain Eukaryota; kingdom Viridiplantae; phylum Streptophyta; class Magnoliopsida; order Santalales; family Viscaceae; genus Viscum; species Viscum album. The sequence continues at coordinate 1,210,124,374 of OY728161.1, read as the reverse complement.
CTTTATCCTCCTCTGAAGCTGGTTCCTTGTAGAATCTGTCTGGGAATCTTCATATCAAGTGGGCCTAAAGGCCTTGAGGTGGCTCGAAGGCGTTAAAGGTGGCTTGAAATCCTTACTGACCTGAAGGCCTAGGTGGCCCAAAGGCCTTAAGGACTCCAAGCCCAAACCGGTGGCCTAAGGTGAATAGTTATGGCTGCTACAGTACCTGAACAGTATCTTCTACAGTACCTTCCACAGTACGCGCATAGTACTGTTATAGTACTGCTACAGTACCTCAGAATTATGCCTCTGCCTGGTTTCAAACTTGAGTCTCGTGGATACACTTAGACAGACATCACCAACTCGGTTGAGGCTCATGTGCATTAGAGGTTCTTCTTGTCCTTTTTCGGTGGAGACTGAATTTATTCCTCAGGATTACAGTCATATGGATATTATGGTGTGTAAATTTTAATTTTTTTCATATTGTAGTGTTGTTTATAAATAAATATATACATGTTTTCATATATTTACATATAAAACATTTAATTGTACAAATAAATATTTAAATATATTTACATATAAAATGTATTCATAAATATATAGATTATATGTCAATAAAAAAATTATTAATTTTATTTAAAATAAAAATTTCTCCATTTTATTTGTGATAGAAAAATTAATGAATATATATACCTATAAAAATGTATATGTAATGTTATATATAAATATATGTTTGTGTGTGTGTGTTAGTATTAATAAACAGATATATATTCATGTGTATATTCTTCTACATATATATAAATATTAACATGTAATATATATAAATAAATATTTATATTTATATTTATATTTATATTTATATTTATATATAGACACACACATATGTATATATAAATATAAACAAAAACACACACACACACACACGCATGCACACACACAAACATATTTTATCAATGTATTTAAAAATAATGATACAAATATATATAATTATATATAAATATAAATATGAACACACACACATAAATATAAATATAAACACACAAAAATGAACACAAGCACACAAAAATATTTTATAAATGTATGTAAGATAATTATATATAAAAATATGATTAAACATATGGATAAAAAATTTGTATATAAATAAATAGATAGATCATGTAATATAGGAAAAAAAATATCCAGTAGTGGTAAAGGAATGAGATCTTGGAGGTGGAGGTATCATGTTCCAATCTAGAGAGATGCGCACAAGTGGCAGGGTTGGAGAGCACTGATAAAGGTTGTGTGGTGGGAGATGAACTCTTAAAAAAATTATTAGTGTTGATAAACCCTAATTTTATCATCGCTTTTTTGAATGATGATAAAGAAGAAATTTATCAGTACTAAAAAATCATTGATAAAAGTAGCACTGAAAAAAGAGATCGATTTTTAAATAAGCTTACAGCATTAGCGTTTTTTTAGCACTAATAAAACCCTTTTTACATGTTACTAAAGGGAAATATGTAGTAGTAGAGAATTATGTCAGTGCTGGTTAAAGCACTGATAAATTGAACATTTATTAGTGCTAAAAGAAGCAACGATAAAGAGTGTACCTTTATGATCTCTTTCTTTAGTACTGATAAAATGTCAATTTGTCAGTTTTTTTGTTAAAAATGAAAAAAGGCACTACTTTATTAACATTTTTTTAGTGCTGATAAATGGTAGCACTGGATAAAGTGGAATATGTAGTAGTGGTTATTTTGGTGATTAGTTTATAGTTGGTGGAGTTGTAGACGTATACCATTACAAGGTATATTGATAATTTTTGTATTTTTCTTATGTTGATCATTTTTTAAATATTATATTGTTTTCATTGATAGTTGCTAAATTTTTTATATAATTATGTAATAGTATATATATTTACTAGTATAAAACAGGGTTGTGTAACGACCAAATGTTTTATCAATGGAAATTACATTCTTATAATTATGTCATATAATCACATGAAATCACAACACAATGAACTACCAAGTACTATATGACCTTTAAACATAATATTGTCACTTCTATTATTTGAATTTTGAAAATATGACATACACAGTTGCGATCAGTAAGATGTTTGTAGTCTAATGGAACAAACTTAATTTTTGGTGAATAGTAACCTACCCTTATGAATAATAATATGACCCTTATGATTAGTATATTTCCAAAAAGAATAGTAACATCACCCATGAATGTATAAATAAAATTTAGGCATCTTATAAGTGATAATATGACCATGGTACTATTGGTATTTTTGTGATTCATAAATAATTAATTAAAATTAATTAATTAATTTAAAAGAAAAATTATTTTCCTAAAATGTGATAATAAATTATAAATTTTATATATTTTGGTTTTAAGATAATTTTATAGTACCCTATGTAATTTTTGAAATCATTATAAAATCAGTTATAGTTTTAAAATCTGTATTTTTCAAGTAAATTATAATTTTAATTAAGAAATAAATTAATCATATTTTGAAATTTATTTTTAAAAAATGGAGTTCATTTTTTGATTTAACAGATTGAAACATAGTTAGCGTAAATTTTTGGGACTTTTCAAAAATACTTGAAATTTTTATGAATAGTAAAATACAATAATTCATAATAAATGCTAAAACCTAAATTTCTACATAATTCTTGAATCATGGATGATGTAAATGGCCATTGGTTCGAAGTCACATGCAAATATTACTATTTTTGGTCACAATAATCATTACTATTTCTTATCTTATGGAAAAAAATAAACTAATGATTAAAATATTAAGAAAACCCCCCTCCCCTCCACTATAAAAACTACCCACACTCCCCTCTTCTCTTCACTCCTCTAACGCCATATGCATTCCCTAAATTATGCCCAAATATCTCCCCAAGATCCTCCCCTAGGTCTATAATCCCTTGGTGTCCTCAAAATACCAAATCCTTTCCCCTTAATAGGTTGTCAAAGGAGATAAACTCAAGAGGTAAATTCCTCTTTCTGATTATTTTATTTTATTTCAAGTTCTTTTCTTTTATTTTTTATTTCCTCACATCCCTTCACCAAAATGGTATGATAACTCCAGTAAAATAAATGTACTAGAATTTTTTTATTCTAATGGGATAATTCATTATCATTTCTCTTTTCCCCTTCTTTTATACGAAAGAAACAAAGACACCGTATGAAATGTGTTAATTTACCACATTCAAGGACGGTGGTTTATCAATTTCTATTACCATATTATATTTTATTAATGAAACCATTTTTATAGTTGAGCTATACTATTAATTATTCATTTTATCTTATGTTTTGTTCTGGAATACTTTTTCATACTTGATGGAAAATAATAATACAAAACAAGTTAATTATGAACAAAATCACCAAGTTAATCCAAGAATTTGACATTAATGTTTTATATAATGATTCACCTTCACTCAAAATAACCAAATGAATTTTATAACCATGTAATTTTCTGGATTATAACTAATGTTATATAACTTCAATTTGGGACAACTACTCTCATCATACATGTGTATCTGAACATGAATATAAGTGAACCGATCATTAAAACCAAGGAAACAAATAGACCCAAACAATGAAATTGAACCTCATAACCAATCAAAAAGGTTATGAATGAACTAAAAAAGGTTATAATAAATAATTTTCATGTAAAATAGGTTCTTTAATTATTAATTAATGAACATAATTTTATTATTAAGGTCATTAATATCAATTGGATAACACCATCGGACTTAAGGTAAGGGATCTTCTCTTTCTCACATTTATTCAAGAATCTCCTCTATGTTATGCCCTTTTATGTATAATTACTAATGATGGGGTATGATTTATCACCTTCCCCATACTACCCTAATGATCTATAAAAGATGATAAATCCCGTTCTCTCTCATTAATACCTCTTAAGTACACCCGATACCATGCTGATATTCCGTAAGGGATTCTACCCAAACCGCCTTTATTCCTTCGGGTTGCTCTATCTTTCTTTTTACCCAAATGAAGTTGTATTTTATTTTAATGTATAACTTTTACATACTGTTTATATTCTATAAACTCATGTTTCAAGATCCATACCTCATTATCTTTTGGGGATATACATGTATTTAATTGATTCCTTCCTCGATACTTCCCAATAAGCAAACTCGTTTTAAGGGAACTTCCCAAATTTTTTTCCAATTTCAAGTTCACTCTTCCATTTTTTTAAGCCACCATTGTTTTTATAAAATCAATGCTTTTATTATGAAAATATTCTTGTTTCTCTTCTGTTTTTATATAAAATATTATTCCCTTTTCTATTTTTAATGCTCTTTAGTATTTTCCTTAAAACCGTAGTAAAATGTTTTAATGCTAAGAATTTCCTAAATACTCTTCTTAAATGTTGTCACTTATGTTTGAAATCACTTACCATGATATATTCATATTTTACCTTATTAATTTTCATGTATTTTTTAATTCTTTTCTCTCATGGATACTTTTATGATACGCCCATTCATTATGATTTATGACATGAATGTGATGCCCATTTATCTCCATGGGTTCCCTTATATTTATGTATGATTGATTGTGTATAATTATTTATATGGAAAAATATTCATGAACATGTTAATATGGGTGCACCCAGATAGCGCTCTAATGCATTGGGTAAATTTTAGTCTCATGAGATGTTATGTGCAATAGTTTTGGCGGTTAGACTTGACTCGTGCTACCATGTGTAATGATATTAGTGGTTAACCTTGACTTGTGATCCTCTATATGAAACGAGCCTTGAATTGTGCTAAATTAATGATTTATATTACTAACACATTACTATGAATTCATTTTTATATGATCCCATGTTTATATGTTATGATTCTATATTCCATTTTATATCACCGTGTCATGATTTCTAACCCTTGTGCTAAATCCTTATTCTTATTTTTATTCCCTTACTGGGATTTTAGCTCATCCCTTTTTTCATGTGATCACCAGGGTACCCTATTCAGATGTAAGGGCTCAAAGAAAGGTAGGATCTCTTTATGAATCTTAAATAAAGAAGTGTTTTTTTAGTCCCATGTTTTAAGTTTTATGTACCTAGTCTTCAAAGACACTGGACTTCATGATCCTTGGCTTGTACTCTGATGTTTAATTATGCTTAAAATCATGTAATTTTATGTGTAAAAGCCTAGGGTCACTATAGGTTGTCACCATGGATTTTTTTCAACGGTTTTTAAAATCGCGGTAGTAGGTGACCTAGTGCCAAGAATTTTCCAAAACCATGTAAATAGGTCTGGGATAAGAAACCTATGGTCATTGTTTTTTCAATACAGTGACAATTTTTCTAGACTATGGACCTGGTTCTTCATAACCATGGTTATGGGTGACAAAATAGTTCAAACATATCAACATGTTTTAAGAAACAATGGAAATAGGGGTCTTATTTTTTAAAAAAAATTGACATAATAATAATGGTGTTGATAAAAACATTTAATATTAAAATTTTAATGACTAATATGGAAATAAAAATATAATTATATGACAAAAATTGCTAGATGGTCGAGAGGATATGGTTTCTTTCTTTAAGTAGGGGGTCATGGGTATGAATCTGGATTACCTTTTTTAAAATGTAACCCATTTCGCTGGCTCTAAAACTGTGGAAATAAGGGACCAATTCAATGTCATTGAACCTATTTCCATGTACTAAATCCATGTAAATAGTTCCTGGACCAAAGACCATGGAGATGACATCCATAATTTCTAAAATGATGGTCATATATTATATCCATTATTTTGAAGGCTATTGTCATGGTTTTAGACTATAGAAATAATTTATGTATCTATTAGTGATTGATTATATATAAAATAATTAATTTAGAGATTTAATTATGTGGAATATTTACCTCACTTATTCCTTATTTTAAATTTAAATACTTGATAATTTGGGTAAATGGATCTCATATGTGTGTGTTTTATACCTTCGGTTTCTAATATCATCCCCTAGCTTATCAAAAATGGTCTTAGGGTGTCGCGTTTGATATTATTGGTTACATAGGGAAGGGTGTTGATAAGGTCAATCATTAACACATAACTATTAAAAAGGGATTTTATATATTAATTTCATGTGTAATTATTTTCCATTTAAAACCATATATATATCACATTTTCCACTCTTTATTTGAGGAAAATTATTCTTTAATTTATACATAATCATGTGTGTAATGTGAATATATACAAATCATGTATTGATGATATAATGGACTATTGTGTGGTGTGTGTCACACCCAAGTTCTTCATTAAAGGTACTTATATTTCATATATTTTTATCCTAACACCCCCCCCCCCCTAAGTCCCCCCTAATCCTCCAAAAATTTTGGTGGATTTTGAATATGTTTTGATGGGATAAAGGTGGGTGCACGATTTAGGTTCATGGTTTTCCAAACCGTGCACAAAAACTGTGCGCCTATGTCCAGGTCATTAAAAAAGTTTTAAAATTACATCTTTGACCTCCCGAGATTTATCCTAATTCTACCCTTTCTTCCCCACTTCGAACCTTACAGCCATGGTAGCCCTCCAAGTCGATCAAACCCTCATTGGAACCCCATTTTTAAGGGGGATTTGGTAGAGGAACTTCAAACAATATCAAGTAAGTTCCTTCCCCTCTTAGTTCCTCCCCTTTCCATGATGTTTCTTCAAATTTTTCTTGAAGTTCCAAATGACCAAAGGGTAGGGTTTCGAACCTAGGTCTTAACATTGGGTTTTCTTGGTCCAATATTCTATTTTTATTATTTATCTACCTTTCTTGAAGTACAACGGTGGTGCGTTTGAGTTTTTGCACAAAGGATTCAAGGTTTTAACAAATTTGGTAGGTTATTCCATTTTTTATGTAATAATTGTGACCTAGATGTTGTTTTTATGATATTTTCATGTTTATTTCATTTGATTTTTGGTGAAAAAATTGGTTTTAGTGTCGTTGGTAAAGAAAATGAATTTGTAATGCCATTTTTATGTGAAATTGGGGGATTTTCATAGAAATCTCTTGTTTGTTCATTTGGGGATACCATATAATTGCTTAGTTAATTTTATTGAAATGTATTAGGGCTTAAAATAATGTTTTTAATGTTTATCTCCTTTGTTTGTTGCTGCAAAAAATCTGTTTTAAAGGTGTTTGTGAAACACATGAATTTTTAAGTGCCATGTTTGTGTGGAAATGAAGGTTTTATGAAGATATCACTTCATGGTTCATATAGGGCTGACCAAACACTGATTTTTTGGCTTTATTGAAATTTATTGGGCTGAAATTTCTTTTTTAGTGACTTTTAATTATGCACATGTTATGAAAAGTGGATATTTTAAAGAGTTTCAGGTGCAAAATAAGGAAAGATTTTGATAAGTTGTTTATTGAAAATCAAAATGCTTTGTTGTGTGTTTTAAGTGGTATAAAGTGTGAATAGATAATTTATTGTTTTTGTGTGACCAGTATTGGTGTTTTTATATTCAAATGGATGTTTTTATCATGCTGAAATTGTTTGATCACAAAGGTGGAAACCCGGGTACCTAGGTGGGCAGATATGTACTAGTACGACTAGTGAACCAGATGGGTTTTGTCCCTGTTTCACTGATCAAATGGATAAATAAAACTCTAAATAAACTATATGGATGATTTTTTGGGACCACTAGGTTATGGGTATGTTCCCTACTAGTGTCTCATGCACGGGAAAGGATTTGTGACATGGTTACTTTACACCGAGGTACGAGGTACATAGGGCCCGAGACTATCTAGTTGCCTAGGGTGTTCCCGGTTTTGGTGCTCAATGGATTTGTGGTATTTACCCTTGTCTTAGAGTGTGTTTGAGTGTAAATTAAAGTATATAACTTCTCTTATTTAAATATATTAACATTCTGAAAGTTTTATTTTGAAAATTGTTTTTAATTGAAAGTAGTGTTTCTTGGAATTTTTCACCTCTTTTATTTGCATATTAAAACTACTAATTTTTCACCTTGTATTGAATGCACTTTGGAATCATTGGGTGGTATCATATTGGGATTAGGATCACACCCTAATTACACCCCTTGGGTGTAAGTATAATTAATTATGCTTGAATCAGGTAAAGGAAAGGCTTTGGGTGATGGCAGTTCGGGGTGTTAGTTCTCATCCTTGATGTGGAGTTGTGAAGATGACTTGTGGGTGATGAACCCTTGTATTATAGAGTCCTTGGGGATGTTTTTATGATGTTTCTTTGTGTATTTGAACCTCTTGTATTGTGTTTGAACTTATGTATATTTTTTTATAAACCTTGTTTGGTATGAATTTTTCAGATTCAGTTTATCAAATTTTTTTGATATGTTATGTATACATATTTGGGTAAATCATTCCCAAACCAAGATAAATGATACCCAAGAACTTATGTCAGCCTATGGGGATAGGGAACACCCTTCATGCCTTTACATGGGCTAGGTTTGGTGCCAGTATTGGTGGAAACCAGATTCAGTTCGTAACAAAATGGTATCATAGGAGGCCAATGTTTTGGGGTTATATTACTATTTGGGATGAGTCGGGATAGACGGGAGCTAGGATTGTCAGGGATTGTGGTTTTTTCATAAGTAGGTTTCCTAGCCCACACCTCTCGTGGAAGACCTTGAGTTACTTGGGGATGTTGGAATTGTCTGATTGACTCCACTTCCAGGTGAGACGTGTGGGGTGCAGACCACACATGGACATCGGGCGGGGGTGGAGTACTTGTTTAATTTATTACTGTAATGTGTTTATATTACTTATATTTGATGTATTTGATCAAAAAATTAGAATTTTGGTATTGACTACTTTTTTTTATTGTTACATTTTTTAGCAACATGCTTCCCTGAAAAGCTCCCATGAACCCACAGGAGGAAGCTGGAGAGAGTTCTCCTGCACCAATTGATCAGAGGCTAGTCGAGGACATGGTTCGGGCTATCCAGGGTATAGGATAGGGACCGGATCATGTTCCAAATTCTATTAGAGAGGATGATACTGGTCCTAGAAAGGACAAGGCCTGAGAGTTTTTGAAAAATAAGCCTCCCACTTTTTGAGGCAGCATAGAACCTCGGGAAGCAAAAGAATGGCTCGAGAAGATCGAGAACATGTTTGAGTTTCTAGATACACCCGAGGAGCTTAGGGTGAAATGTGTCTCCTTTCTGTTAGAGGTTCCCATCCGCAGGTGGTAGGAATCAGTTCTTCATATTAGGAAGAATAAGTAGATACACTGGGGAGATTTCAAGGTTGTATTCAATGAGCAATACTGCCCCAAGGTCTTGGTATATTCCAGGTCCCGAGAGTTCGTAGACCATGTTCAGGGGAATCTATCTGTGATGAAGTACACCAACCATTTCACTAATTTGGTTCAGTATGCTCCTGAAATCATCTCTAATGAGCAGGTGAAGGCCCAGAGGTTTGATAAAGGATTGCAACCAGAGATACACTCCCAGGTGTTCTTATTTAAGTTGAGGACCTATGCTGAGGTGGTTAATCGGGCGTGCATAGTGGAGATTGACTAGAAGGGAAGGGCTGGTTTCTCTAGTTTAGTATCATTAGTGGGTAGTGTCATCTCTTCAGAAAAGAAAAGAAAGTGGGTGGAATAGGTGAAGAATGGAGGTGGTAGTTCAGGCCACTCCTTCAGGCAGTTTTCATCTGTAGATTCTGATGCGAGATATTTCATATGCCACTAGTGTGGGAAGTCGGGGAACATCTCACTAGCATGCCCTCTTCCTTAAAATCCTTGTTACTAGTGTGTAGGTATGGGGCATTTTAAGCACTTCTGTGGGGTGGAACTTCCACTTCCAAGTGGGGCTGGGTCAGTGGCTTCAAGAGGAGTTTCATCACAGTCTGAGTCATCGAGGATGGGTGGGATCTCTATTTGGTGGTCGTGGTGGTAGGGCTGGGACATATTCTAGGTAGAGACAGTTCATGGCACATCCATAGTATAGCAGTCGTCCCCAGGCAGAGACCAGACATCTCCATGCAGTAGAACAGGCACCAGTAGGATCAGAGGCGGGACCGTCGACAGTTCGACATAATATTTTGATTGCATCTTCTATATATGCTTCTATTTTTGATATTTATGCATCTGTTTCATTTATTTATTCCCATTTTTTAGACACGTTTAATTTTCCAACTGAGTTATTTTCTTTTGTGATGGAGTTGGTGACGTTGTTGGGAAAGAAGAAAAAGCAGGGTCTCAGGTGCCCCTTGTGTGTGCTTTCCATGTCAGGGATTGAGATGGAGTGGGACCTCTTGGTCTTAGATATAGATCTTTTTTACATGATACTTGGAATGGATTGGATGGTACACTTCTAGGCACACATCAATTACTACAGGCAGTGAGTGAGTTTCATGACATCTGATTGGAGTCGTCAGGTTTTTCGTGGAGAATGGGATCCTCGATTGGGTTACGCAGGACCTCCACACCTAGAGTTGGGGAGTCGTATCTTCCAATTAGCATCACTCACGCTAGAGGATGATGGTATTTCCTCTTAATATACACTAAATCATATAGTGAATGAGTTTTCAGAGGTATTCCTAGATGATTTTTTAGGTTTTCCCCCAGAGCGGGATGTGGAGTTCTCGATTGATCTGGTGCCGGGAACACAGCTAATATCTCTTACCTTATATCACATGTCCCCTACTGATCTGAGGGAATTAAAGATATAGATGGACGACATAAAATCAAAAGGATTCATTCACCCGAGCGTATCTCCTTGGGTCGCTCCTGTTTTGTTCTCGAAAAAGTCTGATGGATCCCTCTGGTTGTGCATTGACTACCAGAAGCTGAATAAGGTAATAATTAAGAACAAATAACCTTTTCCTAGAATAGACGATTTGTTTGATCAGTTGAAGGGGGAAAATTGGTTCTCAAAGATAGACTTATGTTTAGGTTATCATCAACTTAGGGTGAAGGAGTCATATATCCCAAAAAACAGCCTTCTGAAGCTAGTACGGTCACTTAGAGTACTTGGTCATGCCCTTCGGATTGACCAATGCTCCAGTGGTATTTATAGCAGTCATGAATGGGGTGTTTCACCAGTATCTAGATTCCTTAATTTTGGTGTTTGTGGATGACATTCCAGTATACTATGGCTCTGAGGAGGAACATGAACATCACTTTAGGATCATTTTTGGAACTTTACGGGATCACCGCCTCTATGCAAAATTATTGAAGTGCACTTTCTGGATCAGGGAGGTGAAATTTCTGGGGCATGTGATCTCAGAGCATGGGGGTTTAATGGACCCTGATAAGATCAGTGTGTTCATTTCATGGGAGAAAATGAATAATGTGTTTGATATTAGAAGTTTCCTTGGACTGTCTGGTTATTACAGGTGATTCGTTCGGGATTTATCTTGGCTTGCTTCACCGATGACTGCACTCACCCAAAAAGGGGTGAAGTTTGTATGGGGACCAGAATGTCAAGAATCCTTCTAGGATCTTAAGTAGCGGTTGACTACCACCCCCATGTTGATTTTTCCAAAGGATGGTAAGGGGTATGTGGTTTATTTTGATGCTTCAGTTATGGGTCTTGGGTGCGTGCTTATGCAGGATGATCATGTGGTGGCGTATAGCTCTTGCCAACTCCAACCACACGAAAATAATTACCCAACCCATGGCTTGGATTTGACAGTGGTGATGCATGCTTTGAAGACCTGGCATCACTACCTCTTTGGAAAGAAGTTTTTGGTCTACTCTGATCACAAAAGCTTGGCCTATATCTTCTCGTAGAAGGACCACAACTTGAGGCAGCATCTCTGGATCAAGTACTTGCAGGGGTTCGACTTTGACATTGTATATACCCCAGGAAAAGAAAATTTGGTGGCTGATTCCTTGAGTAAAAGATTTATTGTGCAAGATTTGAGGAAGTCTAGTGATGAGTGGCCTTTTATGGGACTCTTTGATTAGATGCATGTGGAGACAAAGGAGAAAAATGGGGGTGTGTTCTTGGAAAGAATTTAGTTGAATCCTTCTTTGTTGGAGTTGATTCAGTGAGAACTGCCCAGTGATGAGATTTTTCAGTGGTTGAAGAAATTTCTTCATGCTGATGAGATGTCTTTTGATTGGTCGTCGTCCCCTGAGGGCATCCTGGTCTTCAAGGGTCATTCAGTAGTGTCGTTGTCTCTGTGGTAGGTAGCGATGGAGGAAAGCCACCAGTCTCAGTGGGCTATCCATACAGGTACCACCAAAATGTTTTATGATGTCTTTTGGTAGTTCTGGTCGCCAGTTATGTGACGTGACATAGTAGACTTTGTGTCAAGATGCTACACATGCCCTCAAGTGAAAGCAGGACATCAAAGGCCCTCCGGTTTGCTCAATCCATTACCCATTCCTACCCGGAAGTGGGACAAGGTCACTATGGACTTCATTGTTGGATTACCTCATACACCTCAAGGTAATAATTCTATTTGGGTGGTAATTGATCATCTAACCAAATCATCCCACTTCATTCTGATAAAAGATACAGCTAAAGTGGATGAGTTGGGTCATTTGTACCTTTAGGAGGTGGTGAGACTCCATGGTGTGCCATCAGCAGTTGTCTCAGATAGAGACCCCCACTTCACTTCAAGATTTTGGGAAGGACTTCAGAAGGCCTTGGAGTCTTAGATTAAGATTAACAAAACATACCACCCACAAACAGATGGTCAGATAGAGCGGGCAAATCAGATTTTGGAGGACATGCTTCGTGCATGTGTCCTGGACTTTTGAGGTTCCTAGGATAGAAATTTGGGATTGGTTGAGTTTTCTTATAATAATAGTTACCAATCCTTGATTCAAATGTATCCTTTTGAGGAACTATCTGGTCATCCTTGTCGGTCCCCCCTATGTTGGGATGAGGTAGGTGATACCTCACTACTGGGGCCGAGTCTGGTGCAGGAGACGTCTGAGATGGTCAAGTTGATCAGGCAGCATTTATTGATATCTCAGAGTCTCCATAAATCATATTATGACCAGAGGCATCAAGACCTAGAGTTTTCTATGGGTGAAAGGGTATTCTTGAAAGTGTCCCCTCATCTCGTCCATCATCGATTGAAAAAACAAGGGAAGCTGACGTCGCGGTATGTCGAACCTTTCGAAATCACCAAGTGTATTGGAAAGGTGGAATATAGGTTGGATTTAACTTCTTAGTTTAAATCTATCCATAATTTCTTCTATGTCTCTCAGTTGAATAAATACAACCTAGATCCATCCCATGTGCTGATTTGGGAAGAACTGAAGATAGAGCCTGACTTGTCAGTTTTTGAGCGGCCAGTGCAAATAGTGGACTCCCAAAAGAAGGTGCCTCGAGGGAAGTCTATTATGATGGTCTGGGTTCATTGTAAGCATATTATTGATACAAATTATACCTGGGATCAGAATTCATGGGTCAAGGAAGAGTACTTTTTCTTGTTTTCTGATCAAGCCTCTAGTTGACTTTTTAGGACGGAAAGTTTTCAGGGTAGGAAGAAGTGTCACACCCAAGTTCTTCATTAAAGGTACTTATATTTCATATATTTTTATCCTAACACCCCCCCTATGTCCCCCCAAATCCCCCAAAAAATTTGGTGGATTTTTAAGATGTTTTGAGGGGAGAAAGGAGGGTGCACGGTTTAGGTGCACAGTTTTCCAAATCGTGCACACAACCCGTGCGCCTATGTCTAGGTCATTAAAAAGGTTTTAAAATTACTTATTTTTTCTCCCGATATTTATCATAATTTTCGCCTTTCTTTCCCACTTCGAATCTTATAGCCAGGGAAGCCCTCCAAGTCTCTCAAACCCTCATTGGAACCCCATTTTGAAGGGGGGTTTGGTGGAGGAACTTTAAACAATCTCAAGTAAGTTCCTTCCCCTCTTAGTTCCTCCCCTTTCCATGATGTTTCTTCAAAAAAAATTGAATTTACAAATGAAAAAGGGTTGGTTTTTTAACCTAGGGCTTAACCTTGTGTTTTCTTAGTCCAATATTCTATTTTTAGGCTTGATCTACCTTCCTTGAGGTGCGGCGGTGGTGCGTTTGAGTTTTCGCACAAAGGATTCAAGGTTTTAACAAATTTCATAGGTGATTCCATTTTGTATGAAATCCTTGTGACATATATGCTGTTTTTATGATATTTTCATGTTTATTTAATTTGATTTTTGGTGAAAAAATTGGTTTTAGTGGCGTTGGTAAAGCAAATGAATTTTTAGTGCCATTTTTATGTGAAATTGGGGGGTTTTCATAGAAATATCTTTTTGGTTCATTTGGGGCTACCCTATAATTGATTAGTTGATTTTATTGAAATTTATTAGGGATGAAAATACTATTTTGAATGTATTTATACTTTGTTTGTTGCTACAAAAATATGTTTTAATGGTGTTTGTGAAACACATGAATTTGTAAGTGCCATGTTTGTGTGGAAATGAAGATTTTATAAAGATATCACTTCATGGTTCATATAAGGCTTCCAAACACTGATTTTTTGGATTTATTTAAGTTTATTGGGCTTCCATTTCTATTTTTGTGACTTTTAATTATTCACATGTTGTTCAAAGTGGATATTTCAAATATTTTTGGGTGCAAAACAAGGAAATATTTTTTAAAAGTTGTTTATTGAAAATCAAAATGATTTTTTGTGTGTTTTAAGTGGTATAAAGTGTGTATATATATTTTATTGTTTATTTGTGAAAATTAGTGGTGTTTTTATATTCAAATGGATGTTTTTAGCATGCTAAAAAATTTTGAGCACAAAGGGAGAAACCTGGGTACCTAGGTGGGTAGATATGTACTCGTATGGCTAGTGAACCAGATGGGTTTTGTCCCTGTTTCACTGAGAAAATGGATAACGACAACTCTAAATAAACTATATGGATTATTTTTTAGGACCACTATGTTATGGGTATGTTCCCTACTAGTGTCTCATTCATGGGAAAGGATTTGTGACATGTTTACTTTACACCGAGGTACGAGGTACATAGGGCCCGAGACTATCTAGTTTCCTAGGGATTTTTTCCGGTTTTGGTGCTTATTGGATTTGTGGTATTTACACTTTTCTTAGGGTGTGTTTGAATTTACATTACAGTAGATAAATTCTCTTATTTAAATGTGTTAACATTATAAAATTTTTAGTTTGAAAACTGTTTTTAATTGAAAGTTGCACTTATTGGAATTTATCACTGCTTTTCTTTACACATTAAAATTGCTTGCTTTCTCACCTTATATTGCATACTATTTGGAATATTTGGGTGATATATTATTGGGATTAGGATCTCAACCTACTTACACCCCTTGGGTGTAATTATACTTCATTATGTTTGACTCAGGTAAAGGCAAAGCCTCAGGTGAAGGCAGTTCAGGTTGTTAGTCCCCTCTTGGTGCGGTGTTGTGGAGGCGGCTTGGGGGTGATGACCCATTGTTGTGTGGAGTATTAGTGGTTGTTTTGCTGCTATTTTTATTTATGTTTTTACATCTTGTATCTTATTTAAAACCGTGTATTCAGTTCTGGATTTTTCCTAAGTCTTGTTTGGAATTGAAATTTCAGATCCTTATTATTGATTGTTTTTAAGGTTTCATGCTTTCATACTCAGGTAAATCATTCCCAAACCTGATTTATTGATACATGGGAACTTTTTACAGTCCGTGTGGATATGAAATTCCCTTTAGGACTTTTCATGGGTTGGATTTGGTATTAGTATTAGTGGTGACCAGATTTGGTTCGTGACTGTGTGTGTGTGTGTGTTTGAAAGTAATTATACCCCAAGAACCTATTATATATATGATATAATACACTGAAAAATATTTCCGCCACTTGATAATTAATACTTTAACTTTCAATACTACAGATCGACCTTTTAACAGCACATAAAAAGGGATTTATTAGTGCTGAAAAATCATTGTTGTCCTCAACTCTGTTAAATGGGGGTCCCCTTTATCAACACTAATAAAAGTCAAAATAATATTTTTTTTAAAAGAATTTTTTTTTGCTCGGAGGTTGGCCACCCGCCCCCTTTAACATCACTAGACCATCCCTTTATCAGTGCTAGAATCTCCCCCCCCCCCAACAATGTTGGTACCTCCTGCTTCCCTCACCCGTACACGCGCCCTTGTCGAGTTTCAAACCTGAGACCTTCCCTTTATGGATCTGCACCTTTACCGCTCCTCTATATTGTTTTTTCTCTATTTTATGATATATCTATTTATTTATATATTTTTTGTTAAATTTTTTATCCATATATTTATATATATAATTTTTTTAAAATATATATATATAATATTTTTTTGTGAGTTTATAAATACACACACACACATATATATATTTATGATGGATCTGGGTGTGGTAGAAGCGTGCAGTGGTGAGTGATATATTAAAATTTGTTTTAATAATATTTTTCCAAAACCAAGAGAGATGATCTTACATGTAAAATTTATAATTAATTTATTTAATATTAAATAAATAAATAATTGGGATTATAAACTTTATTCATTAATGAATGTTGATCATCTAAAAAGACCCTTTTAGGTTACCTTCATTACACTGTGAGGATCCAAGGATAGAATCTCTCTAGCGGTGATCCACACGTACTCCTATGATCTACAAGAAATACCATTCTATCTTCAGGTGCTAGCGTAGCACGTTGAGTGTCTTGTTGTTCATTCTTGATCGATCATTCTTTAGTCTTGAAAAAATATCTCTTTCACTTCTCATTCTTGAGAGGGAGAGAGAAAGGGGAGTTGAGAGAGAAATCATTGTGTGAAATAGTTCTCTATTCTCAATTTTTGGATTCTATACACAATAGATATAGTCGTCTATTTATAGAGTTAGGATTTAAGTTAAAATATTATTTAATTGCATACCAGTCATTAAATAACATTTATTATCTTTAATAAATCCCATTCCACATAATAATAATTATATTATTATTATTTTGTGGTGTGTGCTAACTTGCGCAATAACAAATATTATGAAAGGGTCTTGTTAATTAATATTTGTCACCGAACTCGGTCTTGGTCCGTTCGAACTCCTCTAGAATTTATTGAACAAAAAAATAAATATTTTATTCATAAATAAATTTTTTATTCAAAATCTAGGGAATAAATATTTGTTAAAATATTCAATAAATAAAATAAATATTTTGTTCACAAGATGAAAAATAAATAATTATTTAACTTATGTGATCAATATAACCTAAATAAAATTATTCCTCAAACTTGAGAATAATATTTATTCCATTAATTAAACACAAATAGAATTTAATTGAGATCAATAGAAACACTTAGTGCATGACCCTCTAGGATTCTTTCTCATTATAATTTGACGGTCTTGCATAAAGTCCAAGATTACTATTTATCAATGGGTCAAGGTACCCAAGAGAAAGAACTTAATGTCACAACATCGACAACCATATAAGAATACTCATTGTGTAATATAATCCCTTTTCCACAATATCTCATCAAGAAGGTTTAACAACCGTGCCACCAAACTATATGCTCGATATGTATTTCTTTGACTATCCTAAATAAACACATCATTACACCATGGATTTGGAATTTAATGCAACGGTTTCATTACAATCAAAGGGATGAGATATTAGCTTTCATAAATATTGAAGGGATAAATCCTTCCTCAACTTATTCATTAATGACATGTCACTCATGACACACCCAATGTATCCAACTTCACCATGAACTGTTATCATTATAGTTTATGAAATACATCTAAGTACGTGGGTTGTAGAATGCATTAATAATAATCTTAAAGTTTAAGGACCATTACACACACTCATAGATAGGAAAATTTGATAACACCAAAACATATGGAATTCCTACTGGCAGGTCTGTTCTCATAATATCCTATCTTGGAGATTACCAAGTGCGAACTTCATGTGAAGAAGCCACATCTGCTTACAAGTACTCACAGCTAATATTCTATGTACTGGGTGTCTCATAATAGTATGTTATCCAACTAAAAACATTATTTAAGATTATTTTCATAGAACATCAATGTTCTCATTGTATCAAGGAACTTTTATGGCCTTATCAATGCAATGTATTCTCTAGGAAATTATTACATTAGAGTCATTAAGAATAACAAACAATATGTAATAAGTAGTTTTATTAATATTCAATACATTGAATATAAATGTAATAAAAGTACGAACAATTGGTCCTATGACACCAACTCCAAGAAACTCCCACTTGGAATAGAACCAATTGTCTATGACCTTCAGTCCGCTAGACCTCACATGATAGTCATGTTTCTGATGAGTCAAGGATTTAGTCAAGAGGTCTTTTACATTTTCTTCTATGGAAATACTGATCACTAAAACTTCACCTCTCTGAGAAAAATTCATCAAGAGATGATACTTCTAAAGTATGTGCTTTTTCCATTGATGTGACCTTGTCTCTTTTGCAAGATCCACCACTGCAATATTATCACAATAGAGTGTTATAGGATCTTTACTACTAGATACAACATAAAGTTGTTGGAAGAAGTTGTGCACTCATACTACTTATTTAGATGCCTCAGAAGCAACATTATACTTAGACTATGTTGTATAATCTACAACCATAACCTTCTTTGAGCTCTTCCAGCTCACAACACCTCTATTCAAAGTGAATATGTATCTCATTTGTGACTTCATTTCATATTTATTTATTTGGAAACTATCATCTACAAATCCTCTGATGACTAGTTCTTCATCTACTCCATAAACTAGGAACATGTCCTTAGTATTCCCCAGATACTTAAAGATATTCTTGAATTCAATCCAATGGCGGTCACCTATATTATATTGATATCTTCATACCATAATTAATGCATAGGCGACATCTAGACTAGTACATAGCATAACATACATGACTAACCCAATCACTGATGCGTATGGAATCCTTGTCATTATGTTTCTTTATTCATGTGTTTGAGGATATATTTTCATGGAAAGATGTATTCCATGTGATGCTAGAAACAATCCTCTCTTGGATTGTTACATACTTAATCTCTTCAGTATCTTGTTAATATATGTACTTTGACTTAGGATAATCAACCTCTTGGATTTATCATGGTAAATCTTAATCACAAGAATATATTTTGCCTCTCTCAAGTCCTTCATAGTGAAGAATTTATTCAACGATTCCTTAATAGGCTGTAATACTGGTATTTCATTTTCAATGAGTAATATGTCATCAACATATACTATTAATAAAATGACTTC
Organism: Viscum album; assembly: GCA_963277665.1. Classification (NCBI taxonomy): domain Eukaryota; kingdom Viridiplantae; phylum Streptophyta; class Magnoliopsida; order Santalales; family Viscaceae; genus Viscum; species Viscum album. The sequence goes on along the minus strand of OY728161.1, from coordinate 1,210,105,229 downwards.
ACTCCCACGAAACCGTTTATAGACACACATATCGCATTAATTATTTATGAAACCAAATTCCATTATGGACTAATCAAAATGAATGTTTCATGACCTGTGGATCTTTGAAACTTTCATACCTTGTTGGAATCCTTTAAAGTCACAAACCCTTTGGGTTATGTCATATAGACATCTTGTTGAAGGTTCTCATTAATGAAGGTTGTTTTGACATCCATTTTTTGAATCTCATAATCATGGAAAGATGAAATGGAAAGCATAATTCTAATGGATTTCAGCATTTCAAATGGTGAAAAGGTTTTGTCATGGTCAATTCCATAACACTGTTTAAACCATTTTCAACCAATCAGGCCTTATAGGTACTGACTTGTCCTTCCATGTATGGTTTATTCTTGAATATCCATTTTCAACTAATAGGATTTACATCTACTCGATGGTCTACCAAAATCTAGACCTAGTTTTAGTACATGGAATCTATTTTAGAATTCATGTATTATTGCCACTTGGAGACATCTATTCCACTCACTAATTCCTTTTAGGTTAAAGGATCATTATTATAAACTAATAATGAGTCACCATCCTTAGAGACTAGAAAATAATATTGTTCTCATTCTATAACCTATCTAGTACTCCTACATAGTAATTGTGTCTCTATAAAAATTTATTCTTCAATAGGGATTTGTTGAATTTTTTCCTATGCCAACTCTTGTGTATATTGAGCTTGGAGTTCATCAAATTCTATCTCTCTCCCACTACCTCTTTTATAGATAAGATCCCCCTCGAAAAATATGGGACATCTATCAACCATAACCTTTTTTCTGAAGGATTGTATGGGTAGTATCCTTTTATTTATTTGGGATATCCTATAAAGATACACTTTGTGCCTTGGGGTGTAAGCTTGTTACCTGAAGAGTCTTTAACAAATGCTTTGCAACCCCACACATGTAAGTAAAACAACACAGGTTTCCTTCCATTCCATAATTGGTATGGTATACCATCTGTTTATTTAGTTAGCAATCAGTTTAGTACATATTATATTATTTATAATGTGAATCCCCAAAAGGATAATGGAAGACTCACATGACTCATCATTGATCTCACCATATTCAATAAGGTGTGGTTTCTCCTTTCTCTTACACCATTACACTAAGGCGTATAAGGAGTATTGTGTTGAGATAAAATCTTGAACTCCCATAAATAATCAAGGAAGTATTGATTAAGATATTCACCACCACTATCTGAGTTAAGTTTCTTAATCTTCTTACCAAAATGGTTTAAAACATCATTCTTTAATTCCTTAAATTTATCAAAATAATCTAACTTATACATCATTAAGTAAACATATCCATATCTACTAAAATAATTAATAAAATTTATTAAGTATGAGTACCAACCCCTTACTTCAATAGAAAATGGTCCACACACATTGGTATGAACTAATTCAATAATCTATTTATCCCTTTCACCTTTCCCATTAAATGGGGATTAGGTCATTTTTCCTTGTAAACATGCATGACATACACAAATGCTTTTAGTTCAAAAGAATATAAATATCCATATTGATGTAATTTAGTCAAAAACTTCTCCTTTACATAACCTAGTCGGTAATGCCAAAGTTGGGTGTGGTATGAGTCATGTGAAGTAACTTTGTTATTGATTTCCATTATTTGGTTCATGTGATCCAACACATAAATACCATTATTTAAATGTTTCTTACCATAAAAAATGATATCTTTATAAAATAAGAAACATTTATTCCCAAATTTAAAAATAAATCCATATGTATCAAGTCTGGATACGTAAATAATATTTTTGGAAACGGAATGAACATAATAACAACCCTTTAAAACTAAGATCATTCCAGTCAGCAACGTGATGTGGTGGTCCCCAATAGCTACTATCTCAAGTTTAGTTTTTTTGGCTGATCAAATATCTACCTCTCTTTATTAAATCTTTATGAATCTACTTGGTTCCTGTATTTGAATGCATATGTGAGCATCACAAGCTATATCTAATACTCAATTTTTAGAAATAGATAAATTGCACTCGATAACAAATGCACCTAAAGTTTCCCCTTATTTGGTTGGGTGAAGTTTTTCTTCTAGTGACCCTTACTTCCATATACGAAACAGAAAACATCTTTTTTCCTTTATTTCCCCTTGATATTCCTCTTCGTGGAAGGTCATAAAGAAGATTTGGTATTAAATCTCTTTTATTTACCTTTTTGTTTATTCACTATAAGGATGGAAGGTTTTTCATGATTTGTATCCTTATCTACTTAGAGAAGAAGAGTAAGAAGATATGTAAGGGTCTTCTTAATGTTGTTCATATTGAAATTCACAAAAAAGATGGAGAATCTCTAAGAGAGTGTTGCTAAAAAGAGTTTGATGCCTAGTTCTTTGGGGAGTTTAAACCCTAGAACATCTAAGAACTCAATGTAGCCAATGATCTTGACTATGTGAGGCCCAGCTGAGGCACCCTCTCCAAGATTTTTCTAAAATAGAACCTTGGAAATATCAAATTATTCCTATATATCTCAACACTAGTAAATACCATGGAGGTACTCAAGCATGCTATATGTGTCCATGTTTTCATGAGACATCATTACTTCACTAAACATCAATGAAATCATCAAATATTGAATGTTGACTGCATCGCTCAAATGTTTTTCAAAGACAGGGAACTCTTTATCACTTTTCTCTTTAGCAGGAAGATCAGGCATTGAGGATTCTAGCACATAAGATTTCCATTCATGGCATAGCATAACCTGAAGGCATCTAAACCACACCTGGAAGTTACCACTGGTTAAGAGGTAATCTTTATCCAATATTGATCACAAGGATAGTGTGGATGATGAACTTGTAATTTTATGTTACAATTAAAAATATCATATTATTAGTAATTTTCTTGATTATAAAATAAGTAAGATATAATAAATTAAATGTCTATTTATTTATTTATTAAATCTCCCACTATTTTATCAAGTCTCAATAGCTCTCACCATTGAACTCAGAATGTATAGTTACTTTAACATTCTAGTGGAAAGGATCCCCATTACTTTTCTTAATGATCCAAAATTTTTCCATGAAAATCATAATAAAGTAATTAGATAGGAGGTCTTTCCAACTGCAGACTTTTAGCTCCTTGATCCGTTGAGTGGATTCCACTATCCTAAAATTATGACTTGGATTTCCTCAACACTTGCCTCTAAATTTGTATTGAACAGGCTTTTTCTATCAAACTCAAAATAATTTCGGTTAAGTCAACCCAAAAATCTTATGAGAACTCCTTGATAAAATTAATTGTCTAGACTTTGAAAATGTACTACACTTAGTTCTATGGTTTCATTCTCAATAAAGTAATAGAATACTTATTATGAATTAATATTTAATTGAGGTATTTTAATTTATTATGCATAAATTTTATCCTGTTTTATCCTTTATATGTCTTGTTAATATTAAGTGGATGTTACTTAATTAATTAACCATGTTGGATAAAACATTTATGCATAATTCATTTATTTAATTTCCATATTTTCACATTGATTCATTTATTTATGTGATCGCAGCCTTACATCCATAAAATAAATAATTGCATAGATAGAAATAATTAATTAATTAAATAACCCATTCATGATCTTTATCTAATGGTTGATTTAATGAGCGAACATTAAATCAACCTTTGACCTAGGGGAAATAACTCATATTGTCGATCTTGACATGATTTACAACATTACACTTATCCACCTATATATCACCTAGGTTGGAATCATTATGGTTTCATCTTGAACCACCTCCATGCACCTTAGGATGCTTCATTAATTACAAATATTTATTACTTACACACAGGTGAGGGGAACCAAAGGATTGGTTAAAGGGCATTACATAAATATCCTTACACACATAGGTCCTACATAATAATGGAGGGAGGGATGACTCATAGACCATTATTTAATTTAATATTAAATAATTACAAAATCATGAAATAAATTAAATTAAAACATCTAACACATACATAGGTCTTGGTCAAACTCAGGAATGGTCATACATACAATGAATATGCAAAATTAAATGTCTTGCATTCATTTATTTATTAGTTATTTTATTATTTAAGATAAATTTGCTTGCATTAATTAATTAAATAATTAATTAATTTTATTTCATCTTAATAATCATACAATATTATTTAGAGATACCCATAATTAATGGTATTCATGGAAAATAAATGGTAGAACTAATAATGACATATTAATTACAATAAATTAATTGAGGATTTAAAATTATTTAAAACCATTTTTAAATTGTCAAACACACAACGATGTGACAATCAAGAAAATAAGGTTTTAAATAAAATTTATTTTATTTTTAATTTTAATTTTTTCCATTAATGGGAGACTACACGGCATGTACATCCAGCTACATACCATGTACCTCGGTTTCTTTATATCCAAGTCACGCGCCTGGATCTTCTGTGTGTTAACTCGGCCAAACTACATGGTGTGCATAGGCTAGATACACTCCTTGTATCTGCTTATCATGTGCCAGGTTGACCCAGTTAACATGTGGTGTGTAATAAAAGCCCGGTGTGTAATTAATTGCTCGACACATATAGATACAATGCCCATGGGTATACATCGTGTGCTCTGGCAGCACGCCATGTAACCCAGTTTTACCGAACAAATATTTGGTACTTTTTGATGGAAACTCCAATCATTATTCATTTTTTATTAAACCTTTAAGAAAATGAAACATTTAAAGAACATGATTAATATGTTGATAACATTTTAATTAAAATCATATTAAATAATGAATAACATGAAATGAAAATCTAACCACAATTACATATAGAGTAACAATCAAATAAATAATTATAAATTTAAATGTGGTCGATCTAATACCACTTGATGGTTCCAGGTGCAGAAAAATCATGAAAATTTGGTCAATATATTAAAATTTAGTTTAATAATCATTGCTCAAAACCAAGAGTGAGGATATTTCACATTAAATTTATAATTAATTTATTTAATATTTGAAGAAATAAATATCTAAACTTAAGAACGTTCTTCATTGGTGCATGTTGATCATCTAAAAAACCCCTTTTGGATTACCTTTTTTGAGTTGTGAGGATCCAATGATAGAATCCCTCTAGTGATGATCCGAATGTGCTCCTATGATATCTGAGAAACACCACTGGATCTCCGGGTGCTAGTGTGGTGAGTCGAATGTCTTATGTTGTTTGTTCTTGATCACTTGCTCTTCGGTCTTGAAGAAAATCTCCCTTAAACTTCTCATTCTTGAGAGGGAGAGAGAAATATGAGTTGAGAGAGAATTCATTGTGTGCAACAGTTCTCTATTCTCAATTTTTTGATGCTCTACACAATAGACATAGCTATCTATTTATAGAGTTAGGATTCTAAGTTAAAATATTATTTAATTTCATACCAGTCATTAAATAACATTTATTATCTTTAATAAACCTCATTCCACATAATAATAATTATATTATTATTATATTGCGGTGTGTGCCAACTTGTGCAATAATAAATATTATGTAACGGTCTTATTAATTAATATGTTTCACTAGAATCGGTCTTGGTCCATGAAAAGTCCTCTAGAATTTATTAAACAACTGAATAAATATTTTATTCATAAATAAATATTTTATTTACAATCTAGAAAATAAATATTTATTAAAATATTCAATAAATAAAATAAATATTTTATTTACAAGCTGGTGAATAAATATTTATTTAATTTATGTGATCAATATAACTTGAATAAAATTATTCCTCAAACTTGAGAATGATATTTATTCCATTAACTAAACTCATATAGAATTTAATCGAGATCAAAGGAAACACTTAGTGTGTGACCCTCTAAGATTATTTCTCATTGGACACCAACTCCGACAAATTTTTTATATGTGTGTGTGTCTATAAATATAATTATAAATATTTTTATTTATTTATATATATATTATATATTAATATTCATATAAAAATATTAGAATATAAAGATAAATATATATTTGTTTGTCAATACACACACACAAATATATTTATAAACATTATAAATACATTAATTGTATAAGTATATAAATATTCATACATATTTATTTTGAATAAAATAGATATTATTATTATTTAGATATGGTTTATATATATAGAAAGATATTTTATATGTAAATATGTTTACATATTTATTTATAAAATTAAACTTTTATGTGTGAATATATAAAAATATGTATACATGTGTATATATTTAATTATAAATAAAACTACATTGTGAAAATGATAAAATTTCAAAACCATAATATCAATATGAATGTAATCCCTGGGAATAAATTCATCTGCTACTAAAAATGGGAAAAAATACCCCCTTAAACGGGGCTGAAATTCCATCAAATGTTAAAAAATTAGGATACCCAGACTAAAAACTAAGTTTTGGAGGATTTATGGGCCTTTTTGGCCTCAAAAAATGTGATTGGGGTTCCTACAATCACTAGTGTGTATAAATCGTCACATAATTAAATTTGATATGTGGTAGAGCTCGAATGGATACTCAGATCAAAATTTATGGCTGTTTGAATTTTAAGTTATGTTTTCAACTTATTTTAGATCTTTTATTCATTTTTTGATTTTTTTTCTATCTTCAAATTATTAGTAAATGACTATTACTCAATAATAATTAAAAATTTATTAATTAATATTTTTTTAAAATTGTTTTATAATCCATAATTCATTAAATACCTCATATATTAAGTGTAAATGCACATTTAGACTTATATAAATGATAATTTATAAAATATATTTTATATATAACAATATAAATATATTTTTATGTTAATATAATATTTTTAATGATTTATAATTTTTTTATGAAATTCACCCTTTATCAGTGCTAGTAAAAAAGAATTGATAAAGATCCCCCCTTTATCAGTGCTACTAAAAAACACTCATAAAGGGGGAATGTTTAACAACGCTAAAAAAAGTGTTCATAAAGGGGGTTCCTTTATCAGCACTGAAAAAGAGCATTGATAAAGGGGTACTTTTAACAGTATTTTTTTAACACTGTTAAAAGTACCTTTTATCAGTGATTTTTTTCAACATTGATAAGGGTACCCCTTTTATTTGTGTTTTTTAACGCTACTAAAAGGTGGCGCTGCGTAAAATCGTTTATGTGGAAGTGTTTTTTTAATTTGAGCAAAGAAACCAATATTACACACTCTTTATAGCACATGGTAACATGCACATTGAGTTATATTAGATGATTTAGGAACCTTATGATCTCTTAATGACATGGTAAACTTGAAAGTACATTACATTATTATAATATTCGCTGACTCTATCATTGTAACACCCCGACCCCAGAAGCCTGGAGCCAATGAATTACTTTATTACATTGGCATGATTACAAGGAATAAAATCCCAAAGGAACGATCAGTTTAGTAGTCTTGAAAAAACTATATATATGCATGTAACTTTTATTACATTGGGAAAGGTAAAAAAATACAGTACATAACAAAAACTAATAAACTGCATCCATGGGAACTCAATAAATGGTATCCTCTTCAAAACCTATTGAAGGTAAAAAAATGAAAGGGGTGATCTCAAATTATCTATAAAGGTTACAAATATAGGAAGCATGAATCAATAATAATTGAATCATAATCAAATTTTCATAGTCAATATGGCATGGTGAATAAATGAAAAAACACACGCCATTAATAAACTGAGAATGAAACTACATCCATAGATTTTGTCATAGTGAAAACCTCATGGATAGTAATAACTGAAAATGAATAAAAAGAATTCTTATTAATTTTACATCATGTATTTGTCACATGATACCACTATACCATTGAAACGGTTTAATTCTGTGGGTAGAAACCCATCTGATTCTGTTTTGGAAATAAACTCGAAGGGTTTGTTGCCAACTGACTTGTCTCATGAGACCTGTCGATGCATCAGGGGGATATAGTGGACCTCTCCTTTCACTTAAAGTCCAAATAATTATTTATACATATATTTAATATGAGTACAATATGCCTTCTCAATATTCGTATAGATTAGAGGATACGGATTCATCAATATTTCCATAGTTAAAACAACATTCCAAATAAACACCATATGTAAAAGGGTATACAGCATAAGACGATAATCATATCCATGAAACCAGAACATGGATATATAATATATTTATAATTTAAAATGAAAATGATCTCAAAGGGTCAGTAGTTACACCACATAAGAAAGATTATGTACACAATACAAAGTAAATCACAATGAAATGGAAACCAAAAAAAATCCCCTTACAACATTGTAATCAATTGAGTTAATAATCATAAATTGAATCCCTGAATACCATGAATATAAAGAGAATAATGATATTATATATCAAATGGAAGTAAACCTACACCACATACAATAAATAAGTTTCAAACAATTGAAATCTCATAGAAATAAAAGTGAGATGAGAAACCTCTTACCTTATGCCCAAATGTGTTCTTCAATTGATCATAATGACCTAAATAATCAAATTTAGATTAATTAATTAATAATTACAGAACCTCATCTACATTTAATTTATTTATTATAACCTTATTATGTTCATTAATGGATTTTTTATGGGTTTAATAGGTTCAATTTTATTGTTTTGGAAGCATTTTCTTCCTTGGTTTTCATGATCGGTTTACTTATATTCATGAATGGAAGTTCGTTTGAAATTTGGTTGAACATACAGAATTTTTAATATATATTATTAGTGAAATTACAGAGATATAAATGATCTTATAATTATTTTGTATTATACACTATGATTATGACTCATTAGTTAAAAGTTAATGATAAATGCTTGGATTAACTTGGCAGTTTTGTGCATAATGAACTTGTTTTGTATTATTATTTTATATTATGAGTGTGTAAGGATTCCTAACCATTTCATAAGATAAAATACATATATTATGATCTGTTTCAAGCATTAAAAATGTTTCATGACCCATCTCTAAGATATTAATATAAATTGAAAACCAGTCGTCCTTGAATGTGATAAATTAACACATCTCAGATGGTATTTTCATTTTTAGTATAAGAGGAGGGGGAAAAGAGAGATTATGATGAAATATTCTATTAGCATAATAAAATTTTAGTTAATATAAGGAACTATAATTATCATAGCATTTGGATGAGGGGAGGTGAGGAGAGAGCAACAAAATAATGTAACTTGTAAAAGAAGTTGAAAGAAAAAGGAAGAGAGGTTCACCTCTTGAGTACTCCTCCTTGAGAATCTCTTTAAGGCCTTTTTTTGCCTTTTCATGAGACCAGAAGGTTTAGGATGTGGGGGAGGATATTAGGGAGATATTTGAGAAGAATATAGGTAAGTATTGAAGCTTGATAGGTGTAAAGAAATGCGGGTGGGATGGGTAGTATTTATAGTGGAGGGGAGGAGGGTTTTCTTAATATTATATTCATTAATTTATTATTTCTCCACAAGACAAAAAATAGTGAGGATTCCATGAACTAGAATATTAATAAGTGCATGTTATTTCAATATTTATGTGCTTACATTACTCATGGTTTTAGGAATAGTGTATTTAAATTATAATGTATTTATACAGTAAATTAATGTATTTTACTATTCACCAAAAAATCAAGTATTTCAGAAAAATATCAAAAATTTACCCTAACCATTTTTCAATGTGTAGAATCCAAAAATGAACTCAATTTTTAAAAAATAATTTTATAAATATGATAATTTTAATTTTTAATTAAAATCATCATTTAATCAAAAAATACCAACACTTAAAATATTCATCTTCATTTTTAAGGTGCCTAAATTTTATTAACACTTTCATGGGTAAGGTTACCATTAATAAGGGTCATATTACTATTCATAAGGGAAAGTTACTATTAATAAGGGTATGTAACTATTCCTAAGGGTAAGTTACTATTCACCAAAAATTAACTTGATTCTATCAGACTCTAAATATCACCCCAATCGCAACCCTGTATGTTCGTTTTTCAAAATTCAAAACACAGAAGTGGAAAATATAAGTTTAATTGATAGGTTATGAATATATCCTATAATAACCAAGTGTTTTATCACAGAGACTCAGTGATTCATGAAATATAGGTTGTCTAATGAATTGAAAGTATTTAAGAGAAATAGATTATAAAATGTTTGAGGTGTTATATTATTCCCACCTTCAGAAATTTTGTACTCAAAACTAAATACCTTTAAAAATATGTGGGTGGTTATTCTTCAAAACATCCTCAGTTTCCCATGTTTCTTCCTCCATTCTATAGTTTCTCTAAAGAACCTTTACCATAAGAATCATTTGATATCTCAATACTTTCTCTCTAGTGTCAAGAATCTCGATAGGCTCTTCACAGTAAGACAAATCAGGTTCTAGCTCTATTTCTTTAAAGGTGAGTACATAAATTGGGTCTGTCATGTATTTATTTAACAATGACACACGGAACACATTATGAACTTTGGATAAACTTGGTGGAATTTATAAACAGTAAGCTACATCTCTGATCTTTACTATAATTTCAAATGGTCTGATGTACCTAGGGCTCAGTTTCCATTTATTACCGAACCTTAAGACACCCTTCCACAAAGATACTTTTAGAAATATATGATCTCCTAATTTAAATTTCAAATCATTTCTCTATTTTTTAGCATAACGCTTTTTCCTACTTTGGGATACTTTGATATGGGCCTGAATTTTCTTTACCTTTGCAGTTGTCTCTTCGATAAGTTCTGTGCCTATAAGTTTCCTCTCGCCAACTTCATCCCAACATGTTGGAGTTTGACACCTCTTACCAAATAATGATTTATATGGCTCCATTTGAATGCTATAATGGAAACTATTATTGTAGGAAAATTCCACCAAAGGAAATTATTGATCCCACATACCTTGAAAGTCAAGAGAGCATGATCTCAATATGACTTCCAGTGTTTGAATATTCCTTTCAGACTGTCTGTCGGTTTGGGGATGATAAGCAGTACTCATATGAAGCTCAGTATCCAAATCCTTCTGGATAATTTTCTAGAATTTTGATGTAAATTGGGGATCTCAATCGAAAAAAATCGATATAGGTTCACCATGAAGTCTTAAAAATTCATTAATATAAAGACTTGTCAGGAACTCAAGTGGTAAATACTCTCTTATAGAAAGGAAATGTGCTGATTTTGTGAGAAAATCAACAATTACCCATATTGCATCATTCCTTATAGGTGTCCTCGGTAGTCCTGTGACAAATTCCATCATAATTTCATCCCACTTCCACATATTAATAGGTATAGGTTGCATGACCCCACTAGGATTTTGTCTCTCAGCCTTCACTTGTTAACAAACTAGACACCTTGACATATAGTCAGCAATTTCTCACTTCATGTTATCCTACCAAAAATGTTCCTTCAGATCTCTATACATCTTGGTTCTACCAAGGTGTATAGAGAAATTTGAGCTATGAGAATCATCTAATAGTTCCCTTTTTATCTTAGGTTCTGATGGAATACATAACCTCTTACCAACTTTTAGAACTCTATCCTCATACACAAAGTCTTCCAATCTTCTGTCCTTAACAGCTTTAATTTTATTTTGTAGATTCTCATCATTAGATTGAGAGTCTTTTATCTTCTCTAGTAAATATGTTTTATAAATCATTTGAAAGAGTAAATATGTTTCCCCTTCCATAACAATTCCCATATCTATATTTATTAGAGCCATAAATATAGGATCTCTCTCAATCCCCATTTGGGTCAAAAGTCCATGATATTTCTTGCTTAATGCATATGCCACCTTATTTTCCTTTCCAGGGTGGTAGTGTATTGAAAAATCATAATATTTGAGTAACTTGAGTCATCTCCTTTGCCTCATGTTGAGTTCTTTCTGTATAAAAATGTATTTCAAACTCTTGTGATCCATATATATCTCACATATTTCACTATAGAGATAATGTCTCCATATTTTTATAGAAAAGATTATGACTGCTAACTCAAGATCATGAGTTGGGTATTTTTTATCATGAGTCTTCAACTGGCTTGATGCATAAGCAATAACTTTATCATTTTTCATAAGGATTCAACCCAGTCCATTCTTTGATGCATAATTGTATATCACAAATCCATAATTTCCAGATAGAAGAGTCAAAATTGGAGCATTGACCGATCTTCTTTTGAATTCTTCAAATCATTCTATATATTCTTTTGTCTATAAAAACTTAACCCCTTTACATGTGATCTTGGTTAGCGGGTTATCCAATTGGGAGAAATTCTGAATGAAACACTGATAGTAACCTACTAATCCAATAAAACTATGTACCTCAGTTATGTTTGTTGGTGTGGGCCATTCTTGGATTGCCTTTGTCTTCACAGGATCAACTAAGAATCCATCCTTAGAGAAAATATGGCCAAGAAAAGAAATTTATTGAAGCCAAAATTCACACTTACTAAACTTACCATATAATTCATTTTTTCTAAGAGTTTTTAGAATAATCCACAAGTGATTCTATTGGTCTTTGTAGCTTTTGAAGTATACTAGGATATCATTGATAAATACCACAACAAAGTGATCAAGATGTTCTTTGAAAACTCTATTCATTAGATCCATCCATCCAACGGCCCGAAGGCCTTAATTTTTTTTATTATTTAAAGAAAACCCCCATTTTAAGGGAAGAAGAGGGGAAACCCAAATAGAAATCATCGACTTAAAACAAATCACGACCTGAAGGTCAAGTGATACAAACCAAACTGACAACATGAAGTTACCCCTCCCTAGCAATTGATCATGAAAGATCTCTCCACTAGTGCAAGGTTGAATAGCAAGAAAGTGTCCTATGTCAAAGCACATGCCTAATCCAATGGAAAATGTCATACCCTTTAAAACATAGAAATCCATAAAGCTTTGCAATGATGAACAGCTAGCTATGGAACCACCTATAGGGCCTGATCCACATGGTTGAGTTCAAGTGCCTCACCGTACAACCAGCCATCACAAATCCTTTCACCATTCCAAGAAAACAAAACCAAAATTCCTCCAAAAAATCGGTCATCCTAGACCAAACCGACGTCCTCCTTAGACACCTCTACCACCACAACCACAAAAGCCTAGAAGACCATCCAAAGAACATGGGTTCAAGCCATCATCACCTAGGACTGGATGGCCCAACCCCATGTCGAGGGACCACCACCAATGAGGGAATCTTGGACATCCTAAAATAAAAATGTCGCTCTGAGCATGGATATGCTCTGATTAGTACTGAAAATTCACCCTTACCAAGTTCCATCATGCCTCATGATGATAAGAACGAGAAGGACCGTCACATTGAACCAAGACAACCAAAACTAGATCTAGCCAGTAGAACAAATTCATAACATCACTGGATTAAAGGACTGTAAAAACTCACAAAATCTAGAACTTAAACCCCCCCCCCCCCCCGTAGCACTACAGATCATGCCCTGAGCTGCACAGAAAGTTCGCTGGAATCAAACCCTAGATACACTAGAAGAGCCAAGTAGCTCGAACCAACAGATCAGGGCCACCCCATGCCTCGACGCCATCAAAGGAGGAAGACCATGTTGGGCCGACCACTGAAGCGCCTCCAAGAAGCGGTGGCATCGAACCTCATCGTCGTGCGATCCATACCTAGTCGACCGCCGAAGATCCTCCTATAATTACACCACTTCACAAGAAAAACCTCCCACACCGAAGCGAACCCATAGCTGTCATAGGCAGATCTCAACCCGAAGGGGGAAGGTGGAACAAACTAGGAGAAACCCTAGGTTCCGCGAGAAGGGGGAGAACCACGCTGCTCTAAGGCCCTAAGGTTTTGACTCTGTCAAAAAGGGAAAATCCATTATATCCATGAAAATAGAGGGTGAATTAGTAAGTTCAAAATTCATTATTATAAACTCATAATTCTCATACCTGGTTTGAAATGCTATCTTTGGAATATCTTCCTTCCTCACACACAGGTGATGATATCTAGATTGAAGTTAAATCTTCAAAAAATATTGGGCTCTATGAAGTTGATCAAATAAATCATCAATTCGTGGCAGAGGATACTTTTTCTTTATTTTAATAGCATTGATTTTCTTATAATCAATGCATAGCCTCATAGATCCATCTTTCTTATTGACAAAGAGGACAGGGGCTCCCCATGGAGAAACACTATGTCAAATAAATCCTTTGTCACTTAATTCCTCTAGTTTTTTCTTTATCTACAATAATTCCATAGTGGCCATACTATAGGGAGTATTTGATATAGGTCTTACACCAGGAATTAAATCAATAGAGAACTCAAATTCTTTATTTGGAGGATATCTAGGTAAATCCTTTAGAAATACATCAATGTATTCTTGCATAATAGGTACGTATTCAATTTGAAGATTTATTTCCTTACCCAAAGATATTTTGTTCTATTCTTCTCCAATAATTTCATTTAGTAGATCTACTAGGGGTGGATCTATATAAGAATCAGATGGTGAGGTTTCTGCTCTAAATATAAGGGATTTTACATGATTCTCAAAAATTGTAACATCCTTCTTCTTGCAATAGATCTTCGAATCATAATTTGATAGCTAATTCATACTGAGAGTTTTATCAAAGTCAATCATTGGTATGATGATAAGTTTATCAAGTAAAACACGTTTATGTGTCATGAGGGGGACTGGTCTACACATCTTTGTTGTAATGATACATCCCCTAGAAGTTTTGACTGAAAAATCCTTTATTAAATCAAATTGGACATGTCTAATTTTCTTAGAAAACTTGGAAGATATAAATTAATGCAGTGATCCATAATCAAATAAAGTATTGGCTATTTTTTAGGAAATAATTAAAGTACCTTCCACCACATCATTATAAAATTCAACCTTCATGGTTGTAATCGAATAAGTTTTCCCTTGCTCTCGTGGCCTTTTCTAAGGCAAGTTTTCTTGGCGCTTAGGACACCCATTTGCATAGTGTCTCATCTCTATATAATTATAGCATTGAACATCATTGAATTTTCTCTTCCCCTTGCATTAACTAGATCGATGACCCTTTTCTGTACACTTATACCAAACTCCCATACCTTTCAAGAATTTCCCAAGATGATTCTTTCTACAGTTCTCGCATAATGGAAATTGCTTCATTCCCTTATTATTTATTGGCACTCCATCTTTTCCATGGTTATTAGAATTCCTATTCTTATAATTATTTCTCTTGAACAAATTTGATTTAGAAAATTCATTATTTGTTTTTATGGCACTTAATACAATTTCATCATATGATGAAAATGTTTGAGAAGCAAGTTCCCTTCAAAGACTTGGCTTAAGACCTTCAAAGAAATGATCAATCTTGTCTTATGAATAACGTTTGTAATCAATAGCATATCTGGAAAATCTTGTAAAGGTGGCCTCATACTTCGCAATACTCTCTTCTTACCTTTTCTTTAGGATAAAGAATTTCTTCTTCATTTCTGTTAGTTTTTCACGAGGGAAATATTTATCGAATAATATTTCCTTAAAAGTTCCTTATTCTATATCTTTTATTTATTCTTCCTTCGTGGTATTCTAGATCAAGGACCACCATTGATCAGTATCACCCTTGAGAAAATATACTATCAGTACTACATTTTCATTTTCATTGCATCTTAATGCCAGAAATATCTTTTCAAGGGACTTGATCTACTGCTCAACTACCACTGGATTAGTAGTCCCACGAAAAGATGGGGGCTTCTGCCGCATGAAATGATCCAGTACAGGTGTAGCATGGTTATTCAACACAACCTGAGTAATTTGTCCCAATATGTTCGTGATTTGATCTGCTCCAACATTTACTGTGTTGACTTGCTCAGTGGGGAAATCTCTACATTGTCCACGAGTATTGATTCCCCTTCTTCCATTAGGCACCATCACTAAATAATGGCATACACTAAATTATGTCATAGTTTGTAATTTCTAACTAGAAAACACTTAAGATAATCTAAAAATTTATGCACAACTAATCTCATAATCATAAACATTGTTTATATTTACTTTTAAATCCTTCATAATGGTTTGTAAAGAAAATGTGAATTATCCTAAGCATATCCCCTGGGAGTGTCAAACCAGGTGTGAAGTAAGGCCCATTGTCATGTACTGGGATACCCTGGGTCAAGCTTGAAACTTCTTGTTAGAGTTGTTACTCCTAGGTACATCTGTTCCAGAACCATGTCCACTTATAGTATCCAGATAAGGATGTATTTTATAGGAAGACCCGCATAATATCTACTTTACCAAAATTCGAGGATGTTATTATATGATTATCCTCAAAGTCTAGCATAGGGTTATATCCTCTAAACTATGTTTCCTAAATATAGTTTCCATGGTTTCTACTAAACTTCATTTGATACCAATTGTAACGCTCTGACCCTAAAAGCCCAGAGTCATTGCATTACTTTATTACATTAGCATGATTACAAGGAATAAAATCTAGAAGGAATGATCAGTTTAGTAGTCTTGAAGAAACTAGATACATACATGTAACTCATATTACATTGGTAAAGGTAACAAAATACAATACATAACAAAAACTAATAAACTGCATCCATGAGAACTCAATAAATGGTCTCCTCTTCAAAACATGTTGAAGGTAAACAAATGAAAAGGGTGATCTCAAATTCTATATAAGGGTTACAAATAGAGGAAGCATGAATCAACAATGATTGAATCATAATAAAATTTTCATAGTTAATATGGAATGGTGAATAAATGAAAACACACACGCCATTAATAAACTGAGGATGAATCTGCATCCATATATTTTGTCATAGTGAAAAAATAATGGATAATAATAAATGAAAATGAATAAATAGAATTATTATTAATTGGATGTCATGTATCTGGCACATGATATCACTATACCGTCAAAATGTTTTAAGCCTGTGGGTAGAAACTCATCTGATTCTATTTTGGAAACAAACTTGAAGGGTTTGCCACCAACTGACTTGTCTCGTGAGACCTGTTGATGCATTGAGGGGTTATAGTGGGCCCCACCCATCACTTAAAGTACAAATAATTCTTTATGCATAGATTTAATACAAGTAAAATATGCCTTATCAATATCTGTATAGAGTAGAGGATACATATTCATCAATATTTCCAAGGTTAAAACAACATTCTAAATAAACATCGTATGTAAAAGGGTATATGGAATAATAAAATAATCATATCCATGAAATAAGAATATGAATATATAATATATTTTAAATTTAAAATGAAAAATTATCTCAAATGTGAAGTAGGTACACCACATAAGAAAGATTAGGTGCACAATACAAAGTTAATCACAATAAAATAGAAACTGAAACAAAGTCCCTTACAACATTATAATAAATCAAGTTAATAATCATCAAGTGAATCACTGAATACCATGAATATAAATAGAATCATGATATTATATATCAAATGGTGGTAAAAATACACCACATACAAGAAATAAGTGGTGAAGAATGGAAATCTCATGGAAATAAAAGTGAGATGAGAAACCTCTTACCTTATGCCTGAATGTGTTCTCTAATTGATCTTAATGACCTGAATAATAAAATTTATTTTCATTAATTAATAAGTCCAGAACCTCCTATACATTTAATTGATTTATTATAACCTTATTAGGTTTATTCATGGGATTTTTTATGGGTTTAATAGGTTCAATTTTATTGTTTTGGAATCATTTTATTCATTGGTTTTCATGATCGGTTTACTTGTATTCATGAATGGAAGTTCGTTTGAAATGTGGTTAAACATCCAGAATTGTTAATATATATTATTAGTGAAATTATAGAGATATAAATTATATTATAATGATTTTGGGTTATACAAAATGAGGATGACTCATTAGTTAAAAGTTAATGATAAACGCTTGAATTAACTTGGCGGTTTTGTGCATAATGAACTTGTTTTGTATTATTATTTTATATTATGAGTGTGTAAAGATTCCTGAACATTGAATAAGATAAAATAAAAATATTATGATATGGTTCAACCATTAAAAAAAATTCATGACCAGTCTTGAAGATAGTAATATAAATTGAAAACTAGTCATCCTTGAATGTGATAAATTAACACATCTTGGACGGTATTTTCATTTTTAGTATAAGAGGAGGAGGAAAAGAGAGATGATGATGAAATATTCAATTAGAATAATAAAATTCTAGTTCATTTATGGTACTATAATTATCATAGAATTTGGATGAGGGTGGTGAGGAGACAACAACAAAAGAATGGAACTTGTAAAAGAAGTTGACAGAAAAAGGAAGAGAGGTTCACCTCTTGATTACTCCTCCTTGAGAATCTCTTTAAGCCATTTTTTTTGGACTTTTGGTGAGACCAGTAGGTCCACGACATGGGGGAGGAGATTAGGGAGATATTTGAGAAGAATTTGGGAAAGTATTGAAGCTTGACAGGTGTGAAGAAATGAGGGTGTGAGGGTGGTATTTATAGTGGAGGGGAGGAGGGTTTTCTTAATATTATATTCATTAATTAATTATATCTCTACAAGAAAAGAAATAGTGAGAATTCCATGACCTAAAATAGTAATAAGTGAATTTGAGTTCAAGATTTGGGTTCTTACATCACTCATGATTTTAGGAATAGTTTATTTAAATTATAATGTATTTATACGGTAAATTAATGTATTTTACTATTCATCAAAAATTCAAGTATTTCAGAAAAATATCAAAAATTCAACCTAACTATTTTTTGACGTGTAGAATCCAAAAATGAACTCCATTTTTCAAAAATAATTTTATAAATATAATAAAAATAATTTTTAATTAAAATCATCATTTAATCAAAAAATACCAACTCTTAAAATATTCTTCTTCATTTTTAAGGTGCCTAAATTCTATTTACAATTTCATGGGTAAGGTTACCATTCATAAGGTTCATATTACTATTAATAAGGGTAAGTTAATATTCATAAGGGTATATTACTATTCATAAGGTTAAGTTACTATTTACTGAAAATTAACTTGATTCTATCATACTCCAAATGTCACCCTGATCGCAACCGTGTATGTCTGTTTTTTAAAATTCAAAACACAGAAGGGGATAATTTAAGTTTAATAGCTAGAGTGTTGTATCATAGAGACTCGGTTATTCATGCAATATAGGTTATCTAATGAATTGAAAGTATTTAAGAGTAACATACCATAAAATTTTTGGGGTGTTATAGTCATACATTAATTATTTCTTCAAAACTACAAGTAAAACTACTTACTATTTTGGTCTTTTAATCAAAAAATCATCCAAATAATTATCAAATTGAACCATGTATATATATGATCGGCACGTGTTGAAATTCAATAGTTATGATACTGTAAGAACCAGGTTCTTTCTTGAGGTACAGATCCTTTACTTTCCGTTAATTTTCAATTTAAATAACTAAATATGGACTAATTTGAATTCCCTTTGAGGTTGTGGAGGTAACAGAGGTGTATGGTACTGGTACGGATCTCGAAGACCATTGATGTACATGGATGTTACTAACATTTTTTTTATTTTCGTTTAGTTTTAATTAATTTGCTAACCATTCTTGTGCTTTTAGGTTCTTTTTGTAGTATTTTAAATATTTTATTTGTTTTTATAGTTTTTAGTTAGTATTATATGAACATTAGTTATTTATTTTCATTTTTTTTAGAATTTTATTTTATTAACATTTCATATTATTCTAATATTACTTTTAGTTTATTAATTAATTATAAATATAAATATAATTCTATTTATACTAATTTATTTTTATTAGTTATTTTTATTATGTTATTTTTATTTTGAATTTTGAATTTTGTTTCCCCCCCCCCCCGCTTTTTCTCCCTCACCCGCCGCCCCCCCTTGACCTTCTCTCCCCTCGCCCTCTCCCTTTTCTCCCGCTGGCCCCCCCTTATCTCCTCTAACCCCCGGACCCCGCTTCCGGTGGGTTCTCCTCTGGCCGCCCTCGCCGCCCGCCTCCCTCGCCAGCCGCCCGCTACCCCTCGCCCTCTCCTCTGGATGCCCTCGCCGCCCGCCTCCCTCGCCAGCCGCGCGCCACCCCACCTCCCTCGCCAGCCGCTCGCCACCCCGCCTCCCTTGCCAGCCGCCCGCCTCCCTCGCCAGCCGCGCGCCACCCCGCCTCCCTCGCCAGCCGCTCGCCACCCCGCCTCCCTCGCCAGCCGCTCTCTACCTCTCTCGGCCGGACCAGCCCCCTCCTCTCCCTCTCTCGGCCGGACCAGCGGCCGGAATCTCCTCCAAGGCCTCGGCCAGCCCCCACTACCCCTCGCCCTCTCCTCTCGGCCGACCCTACTTCTCCATATCCCTCCGCAGGGTGAAGTAGGTACACGAAGAAGCCAAGGCAAGTTCTCATCACCTCGCTCTCACCACCATCCGAGCCGACCCGTAGCCGCACACCGGTCACCGATCGTTCGAGCAGCCACCGCAGTCGTCGCAGCGGACCAACATCCACTACTTCGCCATCATCCTTTCTTCTGGCGGTCGCGAAGCCGGCGCGCGACTTCATCACGTGCCGAGGTGTGATCAGACAGTTATTGCATGCGGCGAGAGTGAGGACGGACACGTTCATCGTTGGTAACGCAGTTTTATTTTTCATGACATATCATTCTATTACCGCGTTTTTAGTTGTGATGTCGGGGTAATTTTCTTAGTGTCGGGATGTTGGTTGAATGATTAAATTATTGTGCATGCCATGCAACGTACTATTTAATGATTAATTGTCAATTAAATTTATTTTAACTGAATATTTATTTGTCTAGATTATTTTTGCACTGAATTAATTGCTAAAATTAAAACTGGCCATTTTAATTATAAGTCGACGCGGCGGTCCGAGAAGGTAAACCGCGTTGACTGATGGTAGGTGCAAATTAGTGACACAACTTTGTGAGAAACGGGTTGTGTCATTTCGCCGTGTAGTTCGGGGCTTGAACGAGTTTTCTAATTTATTTATGACACCAGAGAACGGGACTTTAAATAAAATTGGGAAATTAAAATTGAGCATCTAAAAAATGGTTATATTTTCGAAACTGGCGATAATTAAACAGAATAAATAATTAATCATCCTAAAGAATACCTTGCACGGCTGCGTAACAATTTAATTATGACATCAGCATCCCCGACACATTTTGTTGATTTCGAGTCCATCATCATTTTCATTTGCAATTTTCTTTTTTTTTTACCTTTTGTCTTCTCACCTTTTAGTTTAATTAAAAAGAAAAAAAAGGGAAAACTCACAAATAGGTATTCCTTCAATCCCTTGTCCTTGTTAGTCTAAACACCATCCAACGAAATATTTTTAGTGAACTAGATTCCATGCTCTCTGTGGTTCGACCCTGCTCGCCACTTTTACAGTAGCCAGTCGGTTATAAAAATTCACAAATTTGCACGCGTTGCGACGCGCGTAACAAATTTCTGGCGTCGTTGCCGGGGAGCACGCGCACGTCTAGCATTAAGAAAATTTCAAGTAGACCTTGCTTTAGGCACTGTTCGCCTAAATGGTGAACACTCGTACTTCTGATCCGTCAAAGAACGACACACCCCTTGATCCACAACTTGAACATCAAAGAAAGGGAAAAGAACAAGTCGGTACCTCAGCTGCAAACGCAATGCATCCACATGCGGAAAGCGTTGAAACTCATATTCCGACACTTCCTAGTGGACAAGTCCATCCACTTTTCCAAAACCGTCTCGATAATCAACGACCTCGGACTACTATGAGACAGGAGTTGCGACCCAACACAGTCGGAATGAGCTCAGCTATAACACGGCCCAGAATTCAAGCAACGCACTTTGAATTGAAGCCATCCACGATCAACCTGCTCCAACAACATGCACAGTTTCATGGATTGAGTAGCGAAGACCCTTATATGCATGTGAACAGATTTATTGAAATCTGTGACACATTTAAATATAACGGAGTAACGGATGATGCGTTGATCCTACGACTGTTTCCATTTTCGTTGCAAGGGAAAGCAAAGGACTGGTTGGAGAGTCTCGACCCCGAAACAGTTTTCACATGGCAAGTGTTGAGAAGAAAATTCCTTGATCGATATTACACAACAGCTCAATCTTTGAAAAACAAGAGAGACCTCGACTCCTTTTTTCAAAGTGAATACGAATCGTTAGGAGAAGCTTGGGAAAGATTCAAGTCCATGTTAAGACGTTGTCCCCATCATGGGATGAAGTTGGAAGACCAACTGCAAGCTTTCTACTATAGACTTCAATCCGAGAGTAAGTCTGCCATCAACACAGCTACTGGAAATGCGTTCATGGAAATGGATCCTGAGGACCTGTACATATTGATTCAAAACATGGCCGAACACAGTTTCCAGTGGCCAGAAGATTTTTCAAGACGAAAGGCAGGAGTGCATCATGTTGATACTCAAACATTCATGGTTGCACAATTTGAAGCTCTCAACAAGAGGATTGACAACTTGTCAATAAACCCACCTAAGCTAGTCCATGTTGTTCAAGCTGAACACTGTCCACACTGTGGTGGTCCTCATGATTATTCCATGTGTTCATATAACACTACAGAGACCAAGATGTATGAAGCTAACTTCGTTAGTTACAACCGTGGAAATTATGGTAACAATTACAACACAAACTGGCAAGGCAATACCCAAAATCAAGGTTGGAAGGAACCAGTGGCTACTCAGCCGATGAACCATAACATGGGTCCACCTGGATTCACTGCTCAACCTACCTTCAGACCTTCCATGCAATCACAAGATCAAGGGTCTCAACAGAAATACCGACCACCGTTCCATCAGCAACAACATTATAAGGAGAAAAAGCAAACAACGGACTGCGCCCCTGCTGCAACACAAGGTCAAAAAGATTGGGGAGAAACTATAGCAAAGTTAATGATGTCCAATCAATAACGGTTTGAATCACAAGATATGGAAACCCAAAACTTACAGGCTTCCATGAGCAACATTGAAAATCAAGTCGGTCAGTTGGCCGCACAAATGCAAAACCGACAGCAAGGAACTCTACCAAGCAACACAAGAGTCAACCTAAGAGAAGAAGAAAACCCCATCATATTGCGAAGTGGCACACAGTTACCAGAGCACCAAAACCCTGATGTTCAACCAATAGATGAGATGCCTATACCTGCCATTGAGAATGGCGACTCAACAAGCAAATCAATCCAACTTGAAACCAAAGAGGAGGAAGATCAAAACAAACTTTCAAAGAATGAAAAGGCAAGAAAAGAGAAGGAAAACGAAGCACTCAATTAAAGAGTAAAAGCCCACATACCACCTCCTCCATTTCCACAAAGACTGAAGAAAAGGAAGTTGGATGTTCAATTTTCAAAATTCATGGAGATGTTCAAAAAGCTTCAAATAAATATCCCTTTTGCAGAATCCATCACACAAATGCCCCACTATGCTAAATTTCTCAAGGAGCTTCTGTCAAAAAGAAGAAAACTAAATGATGTAGGAACAGTCGTAATGCATGAGGAATGTTCAGCAGTCATACCCAGATCCATACCTCCAAAACTAAGAGACCCAGGTAGTTTCACTATTCCTTGCAATATTGGAGGATGTCAATTTGGAAGAGCTTTGTGTGACCTTGGAGCTAGTGTAAATCTCATGCCGTCTGGAATCCTTGAAGAACTGGGCATCACAGAATTAAAGCCAATGAGGGTCGCCTTGCAAATGGCTGACCGATCAGTGAAGCATCCTCGAGGGATTCTAGAGGATGTTCTTGT
Organism: Viscum album; assembly: GCA_963277665.1. Classification (NCBI taxonomy): domain Eukaryota; kingdom Viridiplantae; phylum Streptophyta; class Magnoliopsida; order Santalales; family Viscaceae; genus Viscum; species Viscum album. Next base: position 1,210,081,499 of record OY728161.1, on the reverse strand, counting down.
CAAGGTTGATAAATATTACTTCCCTGCTGACTTCATTGTCCTCGATATGGAAGAATACAAGGACGTCCCACTCATTCTCGGGAGACCCTTCTTGGCGACATGCAGAGCACTGGTTGATGTCCAAGAGGGGAAATTAATTTTTAGAATTGGGGATGAAAACATAACATTTGATGTCCTCAAGGCTATGGAAAAACCGTCTGTAGCAGACTGTCATTTCTTGGATACGATTGAAGAATGGGATGAGTTTGCAAGCGATGTGCTGGACCTCGCAGATTTGCACAAAGAAAATGAAGAGTTCACTGAATCAATCGAGGAAGTGGAATTCATCAAAAATATAGTCGAGCCTTTAGATAGACATGACTTCACTTCACTCACTCCATAACTTGAAAAGCCTACACCACTTGAGCTTAAACCACTTCCATCAAACTTGAGATAGAGTTACTTGGGAGATTTAAACACCTTACCAGTCATCATAAATGCCAATATTTCGAGTGAACAAGAGAGCAAATTGCTCAATGTCCTGTCACAAAGGAAACCAGCAATAGGTTGGACGATTGCTGATCTAAAAGGTATAAGTCCTGCCATCTGTACTCACAGAATACATATGGAAGATAATTCAAAACCCTGCAGGCAACCACAATGACGCTTGACACCTCCCATGAAAGAAGTAGTCAAGAAAGAAGTCATTAAACTTCTTGATGCCGGTTTAATTTTTCCAATCTCCGATAGTCAGTGGGTTAGCCCGTTACAAGTGGTACCTAAAAAGGGTGGAACCACAGTGGTTGAGAATGATAAAGGAGAATTGATAACCACAAGAACAGTGACTGGATGGAGAGTGTGCATCGACTATCGGAAATTGAATGATGCCACCAGGAAGGATCACTTCCCATTGCCCTTTATTGATCAAATCCTTGAACGATTGGCAGGACGAGATTACTACTATTTTTTGGATGGATACTCGGGCTATAATCAAATAGCTGTAACACTAGAGGATCAAGAGAAAAGCACATTCACTTGTCCATATGGTACATTTTCTTATAGGCGAATGCCTTTTGGAATGTGTAATGCTCCAGCCACATTTCAACGATGCATGATGGCAATGTTCCATGACATGATTGAAGAGTTCTTGGAAATTTTCATGGATGACTTCTCAGTGTATGGAAATTCTTTTGATGACTGTCTATAACATTTGGATAAGGTTTTGGCAAGATGTGAAGAAAAGAATCTGGTACTTAATTGGGAAAAGTCACACTTCATGGTCCAAAGTGGAATAGTCTTAGGCCATCAAATTTCAAAGAAAGGAATTGAAGTTGACTCCGCAAAGATTAGTACAATCTCTGAGTTACCCATGCCTTCTTCAGTTTGTTCCATTCGAGGTTTTCTTAGTCACGTTGGATTCTATAGACGCTTCATCAAGGATTTCTCTGTTATTGCCCGACCCCTTACGAATCTATTGGGAAAATATGTCACGTTCCACTTCGGCCCTGAATGTCAGGAAGCATTTAAATTATTAAGGTAGCGTTTGGTTGAAGCCCCAATAATGATTTCACCGGATTGGGAGAAACCATTCGAGTTAATGTGTGATGCTAGTGACTGGGCAGTTGGAGCTGCCTTGGGGCAAAGAAAAGAAAAGATCTTTAGGCCAATCTACTATGCTAGCCGAACATTGAATGAGGCCCAACATAACTACACAACAACTGAAAAAGAGCTGCTAGAAGTTGTTTTTTCCTTTGATAAATTTCGATCCCATCTGTTGTTCTCAAAAGTCACTGTCTATACGGATCACGCTGCACTTCGGTATCTAATGGCCAAGAAATATGCAAAACTGAGACTCATTCGATGGATACTGTTACTTCAGGAATTTGACATTGAAGTCAAGGACAAAAAGGGAATAGAGAATGTCGTTGCTGATCATTTATCACGCCTCGACCATGAAACAAGTGAAATCAATGTCGAACTAATCAATGAAACATTTCCTGAAGAACAACTCTATGCCATTGAGACGATCACACCTTGGTATGCTGATTTCGTGAACTACTTAGCTTCAGGTGTGATACATCTAGATTTATCAAAGGAACAGAGGAAAAGATTTTTTAATGAATCACGGCATTACTACAGGGATGATCCTTTACTTTTCAAAGACTTTGTGGATGGAATGATAAGAAGATGCATCCCTGAAGAAGAAGTGGAGAGTGTTTTGAACTTTTGACATACTGGAGAAGTTGGAGGACACCATGGGATTCATCGAACAATCAGCAAGGTGTTACAATGTGGTTTGTACTGGCCGACCATGAATCGTGATATTCGTGAATTCGTCATGAATTGTGACAAATGACAAAGAACCGGGGGTATAAGCTGGAAGCGCGAAATGCCACAACACTCAATCATGGGAATTGAAATTTTTGACATATGGGGAATTGACTTCATGGGTCCTTTTCCTAAATCTTTTGGGAAATCCTATATCCTTGTCTGTGTGGACTATGTGTCAAAATGGGTGGAAGCTGAGGCATTCTCGGAAAATACTGCTCGAGTCGTCATTAAATTTTTGAAGCAACACATTTTTACCCAGTTTGGAACTCCAAGGCTCATCATCAGTGACCGTGGTACCCACTTCAATAATGTGCTGTTTTAGAAGCTAATGACTCGCCATGGATGTCACCACTACATGAGCACCCCATACCATCCACAGACCAATGGCCAAGCTGAGGTTTCAAACCGAGAAATTAAGGGTATTTTGGAGAAAACTGTGAATACATCTAGGAAAGATTGGGTCACCAAACTTGATGATGCTCTTTGGGCCTACAGGACTGCCTACAAGACACCCATTGGAATGTCCCCATATAGGTTGGTCTTTGGAAAAACCTTCCACTTACCTGTAGAATTGGAACATAAAGCTTATTGGGCTGTGAAGAAACTGAATTTTGATTTCAAAACTGCCCAAGAGAAGCGTTTTGTACAAATGAATGAACTGGATGAGATGAGGAGAGAAGCATATGACAATGCTTTGATTTACAAAGAGAAAACTCGATCCTGGAATGACAAAAGGATCCAACAAAGAAATTTTTCAGCAGGAAACAAAGTTCTCCTCTTCAACTCACGACTTCGAATCATGGCTGGAAAACTCAAGTCAAAGTGGTCGGGTCTGTACACCATCACAATTGTTTATCCACATGGTGCTATCGAAATTTCTGATGGAAAGATGCCTCCATTAAAAGTAAATGGTCAACGCCTTAAACTTTACCACACTTCAGATTCGATAGGCATCATTGAAGACCTGCAATTGCAATGAGAAGTTATCCGTCTGGCTAAAGACGTTAAACTTAGCACTGATCGGGAGGCAACCCGACTGTTTCTTCAATCTTTGATCTTTGTTTTCTTACTCTTTCTCTATATCTCTATCTATTTTGTGGATGCAGCTAAAAAAATGTCTAGCTCTTCTGATTCTTCTGTGGTCATCGATGCGCTTGTTCCGTCTCCCTCTGACTTAGTACGACGGATGACTCAGGAGCTGGCTGATATCGAGCGCCGGCTTGAGGAACTTTCACTTGAGATTCGTGCTCAGCACCCAGCACCACCACAAAGAGCACTGATTCTGTTCCTTCCTCACCAGCTTCACGCTCACTATGCTCCGGAGGTGGTTAATACCACCAAGCGTCCTCGTGAGATCGATGACACAGCCACTAGTTCTCGTAAGAGACAGAGGAATTCTGAGCCGATGGACCAAGATGATTGAACATTGTCCATCCGTCTGGCTGAAGACGTAAAACTTAGCACTTCCTGGGAGGCAACCCATGTTCCAGTTTCATTTTTTTTCTTTCTTTTTCCCCTTTTCTTCTTTCGACTATTCTAGTTAATTTGAGAAAATAAAACATGGCATGTGTGAAATTTTTTTTAGCTACTCCTGATATTTATGTGCACTTGTCACTCTCCTGTATATCTTCTTCCATTTTGGTGATCCTTGGTGTTATCTTTATGATATGATGCGGGTATGTGTTGTCTATGTGTAGATTTTATAGGTACATCATTTCTGGAGCTTCATCGGATATAGACAGCCTCTCCACGTCTATCTGCACTTATACAGGGAAGTGTTTTATTTTTTTTTTCATATTTTATGCTTCCAGAAACACCATGTAAAATTAAAAAAAAACTCTCACTGACATTCTTGTCATTGATGAACCCACACAAAAGCTGCTGTATTTTTGGTCGCAACAGAGTCGGGAAAATATTACTTGTGTCCCTAGGCAGTTTGAGCACCTGATTCTTGTTTTAGAATTCTTTGATCCTTGCTCTCATGACTTAGATGATTGCTGATATTATTTCATGTTTTGAAAATGTTTTTCAAAAACTTGTATAATTTTGAGACACTTATTTGCACTCATTCTCATCTGTGTTGTCCAACATTATATTTCCATACCCGTGAGGACTCTGGCCCATTTTACATCATCTCTTGTTTCTCTTTTTCTTGAGGGAGTCTTAACCATGTTATGTCTTCTAGAACTTTCCATGTTTTTCCATCAAAGCGATAGGAATTTTTGAAAGTTTCACTAAAATGATCGAGGCATCTATTTGATTTTTCAGCCCCGTTGACCCACTGAGCCACCCTTACATTTTCTCCGTCGTATAGCCTTTAGAAGCCATGAAGAAGCCTTTTAGAATGAGCCCAAGCTGATACCCTTCCCTACCACTTTCTTGATTTTTGCATGATATTTTTCAATCTAAGTGTGGGGGAGAGATTTACTCATGGAGAGGGTTCTTTGAGGGGAAGTGAGGCATTTGATGTACATGGAGAGACATTATCCCATCCTAATCATATGAGTTATTTTTCACAGTAGCCAAATTCAGTGCACGTACTTTGATATGGGAATATAGAATTCTTTTTGTTCCAACATGAGTACATTGGTGATCATTACGCGGTAACCCTCCCTTTTAGGGATACTTATTAAAGTGACGATCCATTACTCCAGGAACTAGAGAGTATTTATATATGACCTTCCTTCATTGAGATGTTACAACATATACGCTACTTGTGTACCATTCTTTGGGATTATTGTTTGACGTTTATGGGGTTTTTGAGTTGCTAATCACCAGTTTTTTTTCAGACCATATTATTTGAGTGAGTTGTGATTAAAAAAAAGAAAGAAAGAAAAGAGAGTGAAACATTAGCTTCTCATATGCTTGGGGGCAAGCAATGTTTTAAGTGTGGGGAGTGAGAGTTTGAGTGAGACAGTTGACAGTTGAGGGAGACATTTGGATTGACATTTATCATGCATTTATTTCAAGATTCAACCCTCCTTTTTTTACCAAAAAGATGTCAAAAAAAAATTCTCCCCACCGTCCCACAGCCTCAGAAACATTTTAACCTCATGCAAAGTCCTCGAGATTGGTGATTTATTTTGATTTCCACTAGTGGAGATGTGAAATTCATGACAAGCCTATGGTAAGCATGCATGTGTATGAGAATTGAGTAAAATTTTGATCATATATTTTAAGAGATGAGAGTGATGGAAAGGTAGGTCACATGATGAATGAGTGCACGTACTTGTTTTGAAAAAAAAATGTAAGTGAAGGAAAAATTGTTTTTGAAACTGAAGTTTTAAAAGAAGCATGACATATTATGAGAAAAGAGATTGAAAATTTTTGAACTTGTAATTTTGATGTTTTGATCTGTCTCCGGTCACTTGTGTTTTCTTTCTGATTGTTTTGCCCAGGAGTGCAAAAGTTTAAGTGTGGGGGATTTTATGTACATGGATGTTACTAACATTTTTTTTATTTTCGTTTAGTTTTAATTAATTTGCTAACCATTCTTGTGCTTTTAGGTTCTTTTTGTAGTATTTTAAATATTTTATTTGTTTTTATAGTTTTTAGTTAGTATTATATGAACATTAGTTATTTATTTTCATTTTTTTTAGAATTTTATTTTATTAACATTTCATATTATTCTAATATTACTTTTAGTTTATTAATTAATTATAAATATAAATATAATTCTATTTATACTAATTTATTTTTATTAGTTATTTTTATTATGTTATTTTTATTTTGAATTTTGAATTTTGTTTCCCCCCCCCTTTTCCCTCACCCGCCGCCCCCCCTTGACCCGCTCTCCCCTCAGCCTCTCCCTTTTCTCCCGCTGGCCCCCCCTTATCTCCTCTAACCCCCGGACCCCGCTTCCAGTGGGTTCTCCTCTGGCCGCCCTCGCCGCCCGCCTCCCTCGCCAGCCGCCCGCTACCCCTCGCCCTCTCCTCTGGCCACCCTCGCCGCCCACCTCCCTCGCCAGCCGCCCGCCTCCCTCGCCAGCCGCGCGCCACCCCACCTCCCTCGCCAGCCGCTCGCCACCCCCGCCTCCCTCGCCAGCCGCTCGCCAGCCCGCCTCCCTCGCCAGCCGCTCTCTCCCTCTCTCGGCCGGACCAGCCCCCTCCTCTCCCTCTCTCGGCCGGACCAGCGGCCGGACTCTCCTCCGAGGCCTCGGCTAGCCCCCGCTACCCCTCGCCCTCTCCTCTCGGCCGACCCTACTTCTCCATATCCCTCCGCAGGGTGCAGTAGGTACACGAAGAATCCAAGGCAAGTTCTCATCACCTCGCTCTCACCACCATCCGAGGAGCCGACCCGTAGCCGCGCACCGGTCACCGATCGTTCGAGCAGCCACCGCAGTCGTCGCAGCAGACCAACATCCACTACTTCACCATCATCCTTTCTTCTGACGGTCGCGAAGCCGGCGCGTGATGTCATCACGTGCCGAGGTGTGATCAGACAGTTATTGCATGCGGCGAGAGTGAGGATGGACACGTTCATCGTTGGTAACGCAGTTTTATTTTTCATGACATGTCATTCTATTACCGCGTTTTTAGTTGTGATGTCGGGGTAATTTTCTTAGTGTCGGGATGTTGGTTGAATGATTAAATTATTGCACATGCCATGCAACGTACTATTTAATGATTAATTGTCAATTAAATTTATTTTAATTGAATATTTATCTATCTAAATTATTTTTGCACTGAATTAATTGCTAAAATTAAAACTGGCCATTTTAATTATAAGTCGACGCGGCGGTCCGAGAAGGTAAACCGCGTTGACAGATGGTAGGTGCAAATTAGTGACACAACTTTGTGAGAAATGGGTTGTGTCATTTCGCCGTGTAGTTCAGGGCTTGAACGAGTTTTCTAATTTATTTATGACACCAGAGAATGGGAATTTAAATAAAATTGGGAAATTAAAATTGAGCATCTAAAAAATGGTTATATTTTCGGAACTCGCGATAATTAAACAGAATAAATAATTAATCATCCTAAAGAATACCTTGCACGGCTGCGTAACAATTTAATTACGACATCAGCAGCCCCGACACATTTTGTTGATTTCGAGTCCATCATCATTTTCATTTTCACTTTTCTTTTTTTTACCTTTTGTCTTCTCACCTTTTAGTTTAATTAAAAAGAAAAAAAAAGGGAAAACTCACAAATAGGTATTCCTTCAATCCCTTGTCCTTGTTCGTCTAAACACCGTCCAATGAAATATTTTTAGTGAACTAGATTTCGTGATCTCTGTGGTTTGACCCTGCTCGCCACTTTTACAGTAGCCAGTCGGTTATAAAAATTCGCAAATTTGCACGCGTTGCGATGCGCGTAACAACCATCTCTTGGGGTAAAAAATGTATGGTGCATAGTTATTACAAACTATGCGGGGTAAGCCGCATGGTCTGACTAATCATGCGAGATATGGGTAAAGAGCAGGAGGAGCTTACATGGTTAGACAAACCATGATAAATGGGGAGCATGGCTATGCGAGAATGTATAAAAATTTTATAGTGTAGTTTTTCACGGTTTGAGCATGCTTAGACAAACCGTGTAAAGAAATTGTGCGAAGTGCCCCTCCCTACAGCAAAGCGTGCATAATTGGTGAACGGTTTGGCCAACCGTGCAGCCAAAACATGTGACCTAATGTTTTTGGTGAATTTTCCATGTCACCCTTAATTAAATGATTTATAACATAAATATCTCATTTCCACCTATGGACAACAACTCCACCATTTTGAATCCTATTTGGAGTCTATTCTAGGATTTTCCATCAATTATCTGTCTGAGCTTGGAATCAAGAACTATTTGTCTCGTTGTATCTGCATCGGTAAGATCTCAATTCGTTTTTTTTATTTCCTAATTTTTTTTGGTATCAGTTATGCTATTTAGGTGCAAGATAATTTTCCCTATTTATAGTTTCTTCATTCGTTATTTGATTTTCTCCCGATATAAGTTGAATTAAGAGATGATACTGGACGAGTTATCCACTACAGACCTACAGTAGGTGGTCTCATGCCTTTAGATTAAATTTAAAGTGTTTATATATGTCATTGTGTTGCACATCCAATTCTCATAGCATCAACTTTGAAATGGATTTTGATCCTTAAACTGAATTGATAGGTATAACATATTCAATTAAAGAGGCCCATTAATAAATGTTAAATGATTAAAAACCTTGAATAGAACCACCCCTATGGGTGTGTTGAGTATTTAAATTGTCCATTATGATGGAATATGAATTGAATACCTTTTGAGGTGTACCTTTTACCCCCTTATCATGAGATTCTTGTTAATGAATTGTCAATTTTAATTGAAATGAGTTATAATTGGAATTTTAATATGATTTGAAAATTGAATAGAATGAAGGGAGGGAATGGAATTACCATGACCCTTGGACCTTTTCCATTTAATGGATTGTCTAAGCATGAGATTCTTGTTATAATGAAATTCCCATATGAGTAGAATTAAATGTTAATCCTTCTAATCTTAGTTGTGCCTTTAGCCACCTTTTAAGGTGAGGTGTAAATGAATTGTTCTTGGTGTTGACCTTGACATGTTTAAATGAAATTGATTAATTTATTAAATGGTATTTAATGATATTGAATATTTATATGCCTTGGGTGACACATTATAGCATCCCGCCTTTTTATCACATAAACTTTCATTACATTTTACAAAACCGAGGATCTTTAAGGTTTAGTGTCTTGGAAACCAGGAACTTAAAACATGAAAACATATAACATTCTTCTTAAACACTTGAAAGGCTTCTCCTCATGTTCATATTAGGTTCATTACTACATCACATAACCTGGGGACATACATCAAAAGAAAGGGTGAGCAGAAGGCCCAGTAAGGGAAACAAGAGAAACATTTTACATGTGAACTTGAGATACTTCAATAAGGTCATGAAAAGAACTTTAAGGCATGAGAATGAAATCATGAGGCATATCATAATAAAAATAACATTTTTCATAACTTGAAAATGTGGCTGCAACATTTAATATTGACAATCATTTAATTTCACCAAGGTCCATCCCCAAGGTGTCGTTAAAAATTACCAAGGTTATTCACCAAGGTATCAGTCTAAAAAGTCATCTCTAGAGATTAAGTCTTTACCCAATGCATTAGAGCGCTATCTGGGCGCACCCTTGACATGTCTTTATTATCATGTGATCCACATATAAAATCATCAATCATTTCATAAACAACCCATATAGCATAAAATAAATGGGTTTCATTTCATAATCATAACGTTTTAAAAACTGCTTTAAAGACATGATCTTTATGTCACTTTAAACCTGCGGAAAGGGAGAGCGGGTCTCATGTATGTAAATCCAAGAATTTAAAATAGAACAACTTGGTATATATGTGAATACACCTATATAAGAGATATCTTTGAGTATTCACTTAATAAAATAAAATAACTTTAGAAAAAGAGAGAGACATTTTGAGACGGAAATTCTGCAGCATAACAGCTATGTTTCGGTGTTTTAGAAAACATTGAAAAGAGAGGGGACATGGGTCAAACATTCATAAATGACCCATAAAATATTAGAGGGACAGAATATAAGGGATTTAAGAATATGGTAATGAAATTTGAAAATATACCATATGAAATGAAGAACATGAAAGGAAGACAAAAATAAGATTTCTCTTATGAAAATTCGGCAGCCTAACATCGTTACATAAACTTCAACCAAAAATGAATTGATGAGATCAAATAGGGTATCTCATCATATGAACATAAATGATTAGTATGATAGATATAGATATCATATCCCAACATAATAAAAAGGAACTTGCAAGACTTGACATGGAATTAGAACTCTGAAAAGGGAGAAAGGTGCAAGGACCACTTAAAAATTCAGCAGCCTAACGACGCCACTTAAACTTCAAAATACTGAATTGAAGAGATCAAATGGGGTATCTCATAATATGGTCATAAAAGATCAGTATGATAGATATAGATATCATACCCCAACATAATAAAAAGGAACTTGCAAGAATTGACATGAAAGTAGAACTTCAAAACGAGAAGGGTGAAGAACCACTTAAAAATTCGGCAGCCTAACGGCGCCACTTAAAACTTCAAAATACTGAATTGAAGAGATAAAATGGGGTCTCTCATAATATGGTCATAAAAGATCAGTATGATAAATTTAGAGATCATACCCCAACATAATAAAAAGGAACTTGAAATACTTTACATGAAAATAGATCTTGAAAAATGAGAAGGGAGAAAGAATCCGTTACAAAAATTTCGGCAGCCTAACGGCGCCACTTAAAACTTCATAAAACGAAATAATGAGAGTAAGAGGGGATCTCTCATTATGTGAACATGAAAAGGAAAGTAAGAGGAGTATAAAAGAACACCCTTTAACATAATAACATGGAGAATAAAATAAATTACATAAAATAGATTTCTTGAAAAGAAAGAGAAAGATCGGATCCCTTACCTTAAAACGTAACTCTTAAAACTCAAAGGTTTGGACCTTGAGGGCTTGGGGGCACCTTGGGAGGACTCCTTGGGAGGTAAGGAGACCATAACTTCGTTGAGGATGGTTTTGGAGTCGAAAGGATGAGAGGAGGTATTGGTATTTATAGGGAAAGTGAGGGGACAAGGCATTAATGGCCAAGGGACACCTCACATGTGCTTTTCTCAAAACCATGTGCTCTCCCATGATATTTCCCATTAAGTTTGGCCACATGGGGACCCCAATACAAATATCCATCACCTTAGGTCGGCCAACCCTTAAAATATCTCATGACATCACCATGACACAGTTATGATGTCACTAAACATACCGAAACCCTAAAACTGTATTTTTACTATTCACTGAAAATTCAACTTTCTCAGAAAAATCCCAAAATTTCACATTAACCAAATATCAATGCTCTGATTTCAAAAATGAACTCCATTTTATAAAAATGTTTTTCTAAATATTTTTAATTTTATTTTTAAATAAATACACTATTCACCGAAAATTCATTTTTTTCAGAAAAAACCCTAAAAATTAGATTAACATAATATCGATGCTCTAAGTTCAAAAATGAACTCCATTTTATAAAAATAATTTTCTAAATATTTTTAATTTAAATTTTAATTAAAAAACACTATTCACCCAAAAAAAACTAATACTTGAATAATAATTTATGAAACCGTTATTTAACCATTTTATTGAATCGCATTACTTAATCAAGGTGCCTAGATTATTTTAAAACTTTCTTTAAGTGAGATTACTAATCCATTTGGTCACATAACTAATCCTAAGCGTAAAATCACTATTCATAATTTACTATTCATCAAAAATCAAGTTGATCTTATTAGACTCTAAATTTCGTACTGAACATAATTGTAGAAGACCATTTTTTGAAAATCATTACACATTTTTAATTATTTAAGGTTTACATAAACATTTTTAAAATATCCTTTTTCTAAAATTCATCAAAAATATGCATACTATATTTATCCGGTCATTTGAAAATTCATAAACTTCATAAGAAGAAATCCCAATTTTTATTTAAAATAAAGGATTACACAAGGCAATTATGGTCTCCTTACATAGCCCCTTATCACACCAGAATAGGACCTAAGTGTAAGGTGTGCTAAGGTGAGAGAATCTGAGGGAGGCTCAGCCAACATCACATGAGTAGTAATTTCTATTAGTTTGAACTTCTCGCAAAGGCAATTTCGTTCTAGCTTCACACGATGAAGTTCGGCTTGGGTTTGGTCCAGAGTAAAGCCCAGTGGTGCTACCTCCTTCCCAAGTTCTGTTAGATGGGCTTCGATCGGTCCAAGACTACTGGGTGAGGCCATCGAATCTTCTTTCTATAATAATTAACCAAGATTACTTGTATTTAGAGACAATAATCGAAACGTTTAGTTTCCAGCGGTCATATTGACCAATGGTCATATAACAGTCAAAACCCAACGGTCTCATTTTAATTATAATCATGTTACCAAATGAAACATTTTTGTTGAGTATAAAAAATAAAATAAAATGACACATAAAATTAGGAAATAAGATTTATTCAAAATTTCGGGTTGTTACAATCTTCCCCCCTTAAGAAATTGCGTCCTCCCAAGTTTTAAAACTGGGTTTTGAAATTTCATTGAAAGTCCCACACCGGAAAAGGACTCAGTAAAACTATTACTTTAAAAGAAATAAAGGGAAGTAAAAAGGTCACCCGAGTTAACCCACACTAGGATTCCATGTAGGAAAACATGGACATGGAGGATAAAACAAAGGGTCAAGTTCTGAGGGAGAGTGATAGAAAACATGATTAGGAGAAAGTTAACAATAAGAAAATCCCAAACTTAGGATGTGTGTAAATGGTCTTTGATTACCTAGTAGGAAACGTAAACCAACAACGTTTTTGTTTTACGTTCCTTTTCATAATTTTGAGGAATTCATTTACTACATAGAATAAAAACATAAGAAAATATACCTGTCTTCATGTAGAGTTTCATCCTTTAATAAGTTTCTACCAAAACTAATCTTTTCTCCAAACGATGAGCATTCAAAACTACTTGGTCTCATCAAAACACAAGAATCATCTTCTAGAGAATCACATAATCCACAAAAGATTAACTATCTATTTCTTCTATCTTTAAACATTATCCCAAAAATAGAAAGGGTAAGGTTAAACAACTATTCAAAAGGGAAGAATCCCATAGGAATGGAAACTACTTTTAAATCTTTAAAGTTCCATGGTAATACCCAAAGTTCATCATAGACCATTCCATAAATAACGGTCCTTAAAATTCTTCAAAATAAACCAAACTAAGATTGAAACCAAAATACAAGAAGGATTTGATAACATAGTCTTCCAAAATAAACTTCATTGTTCATCTCCAAACAACATCAACCACTCCTAAAATCTTATAACCAAAGTATCTAACCTAAAAATATTTTACCCACGATAGGTTAATCATTCCCATAAGTAACCTAAATTACTATAAGACCACCATAAATTCATCGATTCTTCAAAATATAAGTCGACCTTACTCCTCAATGAAAATACCATAGTAATCTATTTACCTCGATTATATAGGGTCCCCAAAATAGTGAACATCTTCCAAAATAATAATCATCTTTTAATCCCCTAATCATCTCTGTCGTATTAATACGGCAATCGTAGCATTTCCTATCACATTGGTTGTTGGGACATGTTCTTCCATTTCCCGCCATTAACTAAGAAAAGAAACTATAATTAGGGGCTTAAATACTTAGATAATAATCATGAAAAGGAACTTAAATCATATAAGGATAACTTGTAGAAGAAAAGTATACCCTAACTTGTGATCCCCTAGGTTCCCATCTAGGTTATCCATGATCATATATTCTTATGTGAATCTTTATTTTATTTTATCTGTGTTCCTTTAATAATGGTTCATACTAAGCTTATGAATTTACCAAATCATATCCCCCGGGAGTGTCGTAACCAAGAGTGAAGCAAGGCCCATTGTCGTGTACCAGTTCCCGTTTGATTCTAGCTCAAAGCGGTGTTTTCGGGTTTTACCCCTATGTACATCTATGCCAGAGTCACCTCTACCTACTCGTATCCAGACAGAGATGTAGTTTCTTGGAAACCCATTACTCAATACTCACCAAAATACCAGGAAGATTTCCTATATATAAACTTTTCTATAGGCTTCTTCCTAAAGTTTTCATATCCTAATTTCCACAAATAACTAAACCATCCTTTGATACCAACTATAGAATCCCGCCTTTTTATCACATAAACTTTCATTACATTTTACAAAACCGAGGATCTTTAAGGTTTAGTGTCTTGGAAACCAGGAACTTAAAACATGAAAACATATAACATTCTTCTTAAACACTTGAAAGGCTTCTCCTCGTGTTCATCATAGGTTCATTACTGGATCACATAACCTGGGGACATACATCAAAAGAAAGGGTGAGCATAAGGCCCAGTAAGGGAAACAAGAGAAACATTTTACATGTGAACTTGAGATACTTCAATAAGGTCATGAAAAGAACTTTAAGGCATGAGAATAAAATCATGAGGCATATCATAATAAAAATAACATTTTTCATAACTTGAAAATGTGGCTGAAACATTTAATATTGACAATAATTTCATTTCACCAAGGTCCATCCCCAAGGTGTCGTTAAAAATTACCAAGGTTATTCACCAAGGTATCAGTCTAAAAAGTCATCTCTAGAGATTAAGTCTTTACCCAATGCATTAGAGCGCTATCTGGGCGCACCCTTGACATATCTTTATTATCATGTGATACACATATAACATCATCAATCATTTCATAAAAAACCCATATAGCATAAAATAAATGGGTTTCATTTCATAATCATAACGTTTTAAAAACTGCTTTAAAGACATGATCTTTATGTCACTTTAAACCCACAGAAAGGGAGAGCGGGTCTCATGTATGTAAATCCCAGAATTTAAAATATAACAACTTGGTATATATGTGAATACACCTATAGAAGAGATAGCTTTTAGTATTCACTTAATAAAATAAAAGAACTTTAGAAAAAGAGAGAGACATTTTGAGACGGAAATTCTGCAGCATAACAGCTATGTTTCGGTGTTTTAGAAAACATTCAAAAGAGAGGGGACATGGGTCAAACATTCATAAATGACCCATAAAACAGTAGAGGGACAGAATATAAGGGATTTAAGAACATGTTAATGAAATTTGAAAATATACCATATGAAATGAAGAACATGAAAGGAAGACAAAAATAAGATTTCTCTTATGAAAATTTGGCAGCCTAACAGCGTTACATAAACTTCAACCAAAAATGAATTGATGAGATCAAATAAGGTCTCTCATAATATGAACATAAAAGATCAGTATGATAGATATAGAGATCATACCCCAACATAATAAAAAGGAAATTTCAAGACTTGACATGGAATTAGAACTTTGAAAAGGGAGAAAGGTGCAAGGACCACTTAAAAATTCAGCAGCCTAACGACGCCACTTAAACTTCAAAATACTGAATTGAAGAGATAAAATGGGTTCTCTCATAATATGTTCATAAAAGATCAGTATTATAGATATATAGATCATACCCCAACATAATAAAAAGGAACTTGCAAGAATTGACATGAAAGTAGAACTTCAAAACGAGAAGGGTGAAGAACCACTTAAAACTTCGGCAGCCTAACGACGCCACTTAAAACATCAAAATACTGAATTGAAGAGATCAAATGGGGTCTCTCATCATATGGTCATAAAAGATCAGTGTGATAAATTTAGAGATAATACCCCAACATAATAAAAAGGAACTTGAAATACTTTACATGAAAATAGATCTTGAAAAATGAGAAGGGAGAAAGAATCCGTTACAAAAATTTCAGCAGCCTAATGGCGCCACTTAAAACTTCATAAAACGAAATAATGAGAGTAAGAGGGGATCTCTCATTATGTGAAAATGAAAAGGGAAGTAAGAGGAGTATAAAAGAACACCCTTTTAACATAAGAACATGGAGCATAAAAGAAATTACATAAAAGAGATTTCTTGAAAAGAAAGAGAAAGATCAGATCCCTTACCTTAAAACGTAACTCTTAAAACTCAAAGGTTTGGACCTTGAGGGCTTGGGGGCACCTTGGGAGGACTCCTTGGGAGGTAAGGAGACCAGAACTTCTTTGAGGATGGTTTTGGAGTCGAAAGGATGAGAGGAAGGCTTGGTATTTATAGGGAAAGTGAGGGGACAAGGCATTAATGGCCAAGGGACACCTCACATGTGCTTTTCTCAAAACCATGTGCTCTCCCATGATATTTCCCATTACGTTTGGCCACATGGGGCCCCCAATACAAATATCCATCACCTTAGGTCATCCAACCCTTAAAATATCTCATGACATCACCATGACACAGTTATGATGTCACTAAACATACTGAAACCCTAAAACTGTATTTTTACTATTCACTGAAAATTCAACTTTCTCAGAAAAATCCCAAAATTTCACATTAACCAAATATCAATTCTCTGATTTCAAAAATGAACTCCATTTTATAAAAATAATTTTCTAAATATTTTTAATTTTATTTTTAAATAAATACACTATTCACCGAAAATTCATTTTTTTCAGAAAAAACCCCAAAAATTACCTTAACATAATATCGATGCTCTGAGTTCAAAAATGAACTCCATTTTATAAAAATAATTTTCTAAATATTTTTAATTTAATTTTTAATTAAAAAACACTATTCACCCAAAAAAAACTAATACTTGAATAATAATTTATGAAATCGTTATTTAACCATTTTATTGAATCACATTACTTAATCAAGGTGCCTAGATTATTTTAAAACTTTCTTTAAGTGAGATTACTAATCCATTTGGTCACATTACTAATCCTAAGCGTAAAATCACTATTCATAATTTACTATTCATCAAAAATCAAGTTGATCTTATTAGACTCTAAATTTCGTACTGAACATAATTGTAGAAGACCATTTTTTGAAAATCATTACACATTTTTAATTATTTAATGTTTACATAAACATTTTTAAAATATCCTTTTTCTTAAATTCATCAAAAATATGCATACTATATTTATCTGTTCATTTGAAAATTCATAAACTTCATAAGAAGAAATCCCAATTTTTATTTAAAAAAAAGGATTACACAAGGCAGTTATGGTCTCCTTACATAGCCCCTTATCACACCAGCATAGGACCTAAGTGTAAGGTGTGCTAAGGTGAGAGAATCTGAGGGAGGCTCGGCCAACATCGCACGAGTAGTAATTTCTATTAGTTTGAACTTCTCGCAAAGGCGATTCCGTTCTAGCTTCACACGATGAAGTTCGGCTTGGGTTTGGTCCAGAGCAAAGCCCAGTGGTGTTACCTCCTTCCCAAGTTCTGTTAGATGGGATTCGATCGGTACAAGACTACTGGGTGAGGCCATAAAATCTTCTTTCTATAATAATTAACCAAGATTACTTGTATTTAGAGACAATAATCGAAACGTTTAGTTTTCAGCGGTCATATTAACCAATGGTCATATAACAGTCAAAACCCAACGGTCTCATTTTAATTATAATCATGTTATCAAATGAAACATTTTTTTGAGTATAAAAAATAAAATAAAATGACACATAAAATTAGGAAATAAGATTTATTCAAAATTTCGGGTCGTTACACACATATATTCAAATGGTGAATTTCATGGATGGACCCATTTGGATTCTATTATGCTTAAGCTCGATTGACACTTGGACTGATAAGGATGGACTTGTAGGGGATAACTATTATATGTCTAGTGATACTTGGAATTCCATATGGATTGCCAAGGACGGACTCAAAGGGAATTTGATCATATATTCCATGGGTGATACTTGGGATCCCTTAGTGGATCTCCAAGTATGGACTCGAGTGGATATGACGTTATACCACACCTAGAGAGATACCTAGGTTCTTGTGAGGATCACTATGGATGGGCTTGTAGGTTGTTGGTTTATATTATACTTGGAGTGATACCAAGATTCCAAATTAAGAATTTCATGGATGGTCTCATGTTCATAAATTAATAACTAATGAAATGAGTTATATAACGCATCTTCCAAGACAAAGCACAAGATTGGATTTGGTCTTTTTTTACACTTTATGGACGGAATATTTAGGCATCCTTTTTTCATGTTATCATGGGGATATTGGGAATCATTCCAGGTCTCGAGACTTACTTAAATGAGTTTGAATGATTAAATGAACTTATTTATAAATGAGAACTTGGATTTTATAGGATGTTTTCTTTCAATGCTCCTTTTACATATTATATTACTTCGTGTACACTGTGACAGTTATATATTCACTGACTAGATGACACTTGACCTTGGATGGTTTCCTACTAGGATTATGTCTCACACCCTGTTTGGTCCACCTTTGGGGACCTAAAAAGACTATATTATTTCAGGTATAGACAAGGGTAAGCGCCCTGATACAGGTTCTTTATTTCTACTTAAGAGTAGGGGAGCATGGGACCGAGCTGAGGCTTGTGATTCTAGATGGGATACTTTTATCCTTTTTGTACTTTTTTCCATGTATTATACATATACCTTGTATACATTTTTGGGTTGCTTTACTAGACACATGCTATGTATCATCATCATCTGTATATGAGCCTATTTTTTCTATTGTTATCTATTCCTATTACTGATCTATTTTCTGATTGTTATACTTCTTTCGCTACTCATATGTCATTGATAATTCCACTATTCTATACTCTGTTAATGAGGAAATAGTATCCCCGTGAACACACTTAGTCCTCCACTGCTAGTCGGCAGCCTCTGTCATTTGGGGAGATGTGATTGAGGCCATGTTGTCAACTGGGCTTGGGGCACCTTTTAGTGGCATCTGTGTCCAGGACATTACAAAGTGGTATCAAAGCCTTCTTTTCTATTTTGGTTTACTATTTGGTGACAATATACAGGGATATGAAAGAATGGGAATTTGGTAATGATATTTTCCTAGGTGTAGTTATCCCATGTACAGGAAAAATCCAAATTACCTCAAATGAAATTATTGTTTTCTAGATTTTGACTATTGTAGTTGATTTGATTCCATTGTTGGGTGACACACTTGAATTGTAATGTTATTATTAATATTATTATGGGTTATATTTCATTTCAACCTGATGAGATGAGGGTATTCCATCTCATGCATCATTTTAGGCACTTTACAGGAATCACATGCCATGCATTATGCCATGCCATTTAGGATGCCTTACTTGTTGCATGTTGTTGTGATAAGTGTCTTGATAGATATACCTATTATTATGATAGGTATTCTGGAATGTTTTATGGTGTGAATTATATGGACACCATACTTTGGTTCCTGAGGAGTATGGTTCCTCATGGATCCAAATTTTTAGAACCATTTGGTTCAAACTATTTAAAGTGAATGGGAAATAAATATGGGAATAAAATGGAAACTAAAATTTCATATAGTAGAGAACTTAACCTATACCCAACCTTAGTAGTGGGAATTAGGTAGTATCTCTTGGTTATATATGATTTGTACATCACCCATACCTGACTCATAGAACATACAGAGGGATGTGTTTTGATATATGAAGGCTTGTACCTATCCTATTGAAATATCTATGATTTTGAGCTGAAAACTTTGATAATGATCCCGAAATGAGGTGTGTGTTTGGAATTGTAGAGGCATGACACCATGATGACCTCCATTCATATTCTAGGAGGGTGGCAATGATCATACTCTAGAGGTGGGGGGCTATGGGCTACCAGTGGATCCTCTAGTAGTACCATCTCTGGCATTAGTTGTTATATTGGACATAGGTGATGAGGTACAGTTCCTTGAGGTTTTTATGTGATTCATACAGACCGTTTAGGGATAACCGCGACCTACCCCGACTATGGAAGAGTTGACGAGTAAGTTCCAGTAGCGACATCTTCCCATGTTTTTGTGGGATAGTATACCACAAGTTGTGGAGTCATTGTTAGAGTCTATACTTTATATCTTCGATCATTTAGATACGCCTCCTGAGAGGAGGATAAAGATAACTATGTATATGATACATGATTCCTCCAAGAGATAGTGGGATGTTATTACTCAGACATATCATCATTGGGAGATGGATTGGAGGTATTTTCATATAGCCTTCTATGATTATTTATATCCTAAGACATTGAGGGCTGATAGAGCCCAAGAATTCTTGCACCTGGAGTAGAGCGTGTTATCAGTTATGGATTATTCAACCCATTTTACTGATCTCTAAAGCTTCACACCTATTTTGATGGGTGACAAGTTATCTAAATTCAGGCGATTCAAGTATGGTCTCAGGTACGACATTTGATCATAGGTGAATGTATTTCGGCTCAATACCATTTTTAGGATAGTAAATCAAGCGCTTATCACAAAGCATAACCTGAGAGAGGCTAGAGGTGCGATCCAGGGTGGTTCGACATCTAGATTTAGTATTGTATTGAACGGTAGTAGGAAGTATCATCTAGATCTTCCATGCGGTGATACTAGAATTCAGAGATCGTGCTTAGGTATTCAAGTGAGGTGATACCAGTGCGGTAGGCCAGGACATACAAATCCACAGTGTGTAAGGGACCTATTCGAGTGTTGATCTTGTGGAAATATGGGATATCTATAGCGTTTCTACAAAACTTTTCCTCTAGAATCCAGTGAGAGAGGGTATGCACTGACTCCATGTTCAGGATTGGGGTCAACAGCTTCTCATCAGGTAGGGAGTTGGAGTACAGTTGGCCGATCAGGGTGAGGTGGTGGTCGTGGTTGAGGTAGTATGACCTCAGTTTTACAATGACAATAGGGTGGATCTGCTTAGGGTCGCTAGGAATTATCACAAGGTCATGGTTCATTCCAGATATATGCAATGAAACAAACCCTTGAGGAGAAGGATCCTAGACCTTCTACTGTCATAGGTACTATTCTAGTAGCCTTTACTTTAGCTTCTATACTTTTTGATACAGGGTATTCTCATAGCTTTATATTTGTTCCTATTATGTAGATTCTTGGGATCAATGTTCATATGTCTAATGGTGTTATAATTTTTAACACTCCGTTGGGGATTAGAACTGAGGGTGTACATTAGTGCCGGGAGTTCCCCCTTGAGATTGGTTGGTGTTACTTTATACCTCCTTTTCCTCAAGATGATGGGGTTTAACATCATTTTCAGGATGGAATAGTTAGTTCCCTTTCATGCTTTCATTGATTTTTATAATCATAGGGTGACCTTCACATCACCAGTGGGTGGTGAGTTCATTCACAAGGGTGAATGGGATGTCCAGGAGAGCTGAGATGGACACGAGCATCATGGGTTGGGCAGGATGACAGCCCTGATTATGAGTTTATATATGGATGATCATGAAACACATCCGATGGATTTCCCTCTAGTGGTTGATCGTTTCAGGGATGTTTTCTAGGATGACTTTTTATGATTACCTCCAGTGATAGAAGTAGAGTTCTTTATTGAGTTAGTGTCAGGAGCTGCATCGTATACATTCCTCCATATAAGATGGCTACTACTAAGATACAATATATCAAGAGGCAGCTATAAGATTTAGAGACAAAGGGGTTTATCCAACCTATTACTTCTCTGTGGGGTTCTCCAATCCTTTTTACGAAAAATATGGACAAAAATATCAGGCTATGTGTGGATTACTGGAAATTGAACCAGGTGACGATTAAGAACCGGTATCCTCTGTCATGGATAAATGATCTCTTTGACCAGCTCTAAGGAGCTCGATTTTTCTCAAATATTGATTTGAGATCTGGTTATCATCAAGTGTGTGTTAGACCATCATACATATCTCACACAAATTTTCATAGTAAGTATGGCCTATATGAGTATTTGGTTATGTCGTTTCGTCTCACGAATGTTCCAATAGTCTTCATGGAAATGATGAACCGAGTGTTTTATCCTTATCTTGATTCGTTTGTGGTGGTTTTCATGGATGATATCTTAGTTCATTCTCACAATCAAAATGATCATGCCAAACATCCTGAGATCATTTTGAATATATTGAGATAGATTTATTTATATTCTAATATCACAAAGTGCCACTTCTGGATGGATCAGATTCACTTCCTAGGTCATGTTATCTTAGAAACAAGAGTATCAGTTAGCCCAGAGAAGGTGAGAGCTTTAGTTTCCTAGGAATATCCCAATAATTTATTTGATGTATAGAGTTTCTTGGGGCTAGCTGAATATTACAAGCATTTCATGCGGGACTTCTCACACTTAGCAGCGTCGCTGGATGGATTGACTAAGAAGGGTGTGAAGTTTGTATGCTCAGAATCCTATGAGATGGCCTTTTAGGAGCTTAAAGGGATATTGACTTCAGCATCGATATTGATTTTTCCAGAGTCGAGCAGTAGTTACACTGTTTACTACTATGCATCAAGCATCAGGCTAGAAGAAGATCTTATGTAGGGAGATAGAGTCGTAGCGTACGAGTCTTAGTAGTTGAGGTCGCACAATAGGAATTACCCGGCGCACGCTCTCGAGCTAGATGTAGTTGTTCATGCATTGCGTTATTGGAGACATTAATTTCTTAGAGAGCATTTTGTGGTGTACATGGATCAAAAAAGCCTCAAGTACATATTTATAGAATGTGATCTGAATTTGAGGCAGTAAATGTGGGTTGAATACCTATAGTATTTAGACATCAATCTTACATACACGTCTGGTAAGGGAAAGGTGGTGGCTGATACGCTAAGTAGGAGAACTCAGATGTAGGTAGTTCAACATGCTATAAAAAAGTGGGAACTTATGGATTTGTTCTTTGAGACACAATTTGTGTTGTAGGAAAATTAGGAATAGAGATTTCTTTCATATTTATTTTTTACCTATACCCTGCTGTATAGAGTGAGGATGAGGCAGCAATTATATTCTAAGGGTCTGGTCCTACGAGAGAGTGTGGAAGGTGAGGACCCTCCTGTTTGGACCGTAGGCGAGGATAAAATTCTTCATGTACATGGTCATGTATGGGTTTCAGCAGACATGAGCAAGGAGCTTATTCGAGACTTTCATGCTTCACCTTGGGAATTGCACCCTAGTGTCACTAAAATGTATCGGTATTTACATTTCCAATATTGGTGGACGAGTATGAAAAGAGATGTAGCTAGTTTTTTCATGAGGTGTTCCACCTATCAGCTGGTGAAAGTGGTTTACTGGTGACTAGCCAGACTTTTACAGTAGCTACCTATTCCCAAGTGGAAATGGAATGACATCATGATGGATTTCATGACAGGTTTACTGAGGTCACCTAAAGGTAATGATGTCATATGGGTTGTTGTTGATAGGGTCATGAAGGCTTAACATTTCCTGCCAATCAAGAAATTTTTCAGTGTGAATGAGGTTGGGAGGTGGTATATCTGTGAGATAATACAACTTCACGGGGTACTGTATACTATTGCTTCAAATAGGGATGCCCAGTTTACTTCACAGTTCTAGAAAGGGATACAGAGGGTGTTAGGTACACATGTGCTTCTGATCATATCATAGCACCCCCAAATGGATGTTCAATCAGAGCACATGATTCAGGTTCTTGGGAACATGCTGCGAGCATGTGTCCTAGATTTCAAGGGCTCTTAGGAGAGGCATATACCCCTGGTTGAATTCACCTATAACAATAGATTTTAGGATACTATCTAGATAGCACCTTATGAGGATTTGTATGGTAGTTCATGTCGATCACCCCTATATTGGTTAGAGGTAGGAGAGGCGGTTATGATTGGACCTTGTCTTGTTCGAGATACCACAAAGTAGGTGTAATTGATTCGGAAGCAAATGGATACTATGCAATATTAACAAAAATCATACACCGATCGCCGCAGACAACCTCTAGAGTTTGAGGTCGGGGATCAGGTATTTTTACGTGTTTCACCGAGGTTGGGACACATGAGGATCAGAGGATAGGGTAAGCTTCTATCGTGTTATGTTGGGTCATTTGAGATTCGTGAGAGATTCAGGTCGGTATTCTATTAGTTGTAGTTACCTCAGAGGTATCAGGTCATGCATGATGTCTTCCTTGTATCTCAGTTACGCCGATATCATTTAGAATTGTCTCATGCTTTTTAGCCTGAGGAGGTTGAGTTACAGGTTGATGTATCCTTTTAAGAGCATCTTATTTGTATTGTGGATCGTAGCATAAAGGTTCTCTGAGGCTGGTCAGTTCCTATAGTATGGGTGTTATTACAACATGGTCGTGTATAGGACAAGACCTGGGAGTAGGAGGTTGATGTATGAGCACAATAGATGGAGTTATTCTCAGACATTCTTGACCACCCTTGAGAAGGAAATTCAGGGATGAATTGTTTTTAAGGGGGAAATGTTTGTAAGAACCTGGTTCTTTCTTGAGGTGAAAATCATTTACTTTCCATCTGTTTTCAGTTTAAATACCTAAATATGGTCTAATTTGAATTCTCTTTGAGGTTGTGGAGATAACAAGAGTGTCCGGGGATGGTACAGATCCATGATCCCAACTCTTGGGAAGAAAAAGGCCCAGCACACTATTAGTACAAACCGTGTGGGGCAGGCCACATGGTCTTACTAACCGGCGATACATGGGCAGAGAGCAGGAGGATCTCACACGGTTAAACAAACCATGTGAAATGGAGTGCTCAATCATTCAAGAATTTCTGCAATTTTAACAGTAGTGATTTGCATGGTTTGAGCATGGTTAAACAAACCATGCGAAGTGCCCCTCCCTACAACAAAGCGTACACGGTTGGTGCACGGTTTGGCCAACCATGAAGCCAAACTGTGTGACCCCATGTTTTTGGTGAATTTACTATTTTTCTCTTAATTAAATCTATTTATAATCTAAATCTCTTATTTCCTCCTACAGACAACAACTCTGCCATTTTGAAGCCTCTTTGGATTCTATTCTAGAATTTGTCACTGATCATCCATCCGAGCTCGGAATCAAGAATCATTTGTCTCGTTGGATCCATGTCGGTAAGATCTCCATTCCATTTGTCTCATTATTTGTTTGGATTGGTATTGATTGAACTATTTATGTGAAAGATAATTTACCCTATTTATAGGTTCTTCATCTTCTCTTCGGTTTTCTCCTTATATGAGTCGAATCAGGAGTTGATACTGGACGAGCTATCCACTACGGACCTATGGTAGGTGGTCTCATGCCTTTCAGTTAAAGTCAAAGTTTTTATATGTGTCATTGTTCCATGCACCGAATTCTTGGAGTGTCACATTTGAAATGGATTTTGAACCTTAAATTGAATTAATAGGTATAACCTATGCAATTAAAGAGGCTCATTGATAAACATTAAATGATTAAGAACCTTGAATGGAACCACCCCTCTGGTTGTGTTGAGTATTTAAATTGGTCATTATGATGGAATGTGAATTGGATACCTTTTAAGGTGGGACTTTTACCCCCTTTCATGAGATGTTTATTAATGAATTGTCAATTGTAATTGAAATGGATTATAATTGGAATAGTGATATGATTTGTAAATTGAATGTAATGAAGGGAGGGAATGAAATGAACATGGCCCTTGGCCTCTTTCCTTGTAATGAATTTTTTAAGCATGAGATTCTTTTTATAATGAAATTCCCATGTGAGTAGAATTAAAGGTTAAGCCTTCTAAGCTTAGTCATGCATGTAGCTACCTTTTGAGGTGAGGTGTAAATGTATTGTTCTTAGTGTTGACCTTGACTTGTTTAAATTAAATTGATTAAATGATTAAATGGTGTTGAATGATATTGAATGTTTATATGCCTTGGGTGACCCATGGATTCAAATGGAAAATGTCATGGACGGACTCATTTGGCTTCTACCGTGCTTAAGCCCGAGTGACACTTGGACTGCCAAGGACGGACTCGTAGGGGTGAATATTATATGCCAAGTGATACTTGGAATTCCGTATGGATTGCCTAGGATGGACTCAAAGGGAATTTGATCATATATGTCATGGGTGATTCTTGGGCTCCCTTAGTGGACCGCCAAGGACAGACTTGAGTGGTTGTGATGTTATACCACACCTAGAGTGATACCTGAGTTCTTGTGAGGGTCACCATGGATGGGCTTGTAGGGTGTTGGTTTATATTATACCATGAGCGATACTTGGATTCTAAATTAGAAATACTATGGACAGACTCAGGTTCATAAATGAATAATGAATGAAATGAGTTATATGATGTGTCTACCGAGCCAAAGAACAAGCTTGGATTTGGACTTTGTTTACACTTTATGGATGACCTGTTTAGGCATCCTTTGTTCATGTTATCACAAGGGATGTTGGGAATCATGCCAGGTCTCGAGACTTATTTAAATGAGTTTGAATGATTAAATGAACTTTTTTATAAATGAGAACCTAGATTTTATAGGATGTTTGCTTTCAGTACTTCTGTTACATATTATATTGTTGGCTGCACACTGTGACTATTATATATTCACTGACTAGATTTCACTTGACCTTGGGTGGTTGCCTACTGGGATTATGTCTCATACCCTATTCAGATCACCTTTGGGGACCCGAACAGACTATATGATTATATGTATTGACAAGGGCAGGCACCCTGATACAGGTTCTTAATTACTACTTATGAGGAGGGGAGCATGAGACCAAGTTGAGGCTCGTGATCCTAGCTGGGATACTTTTGGTCTTTTGTACTTTTGTTCCATGTATTGTACTCCTACCTTGTATACATGTTTTGGTTGCTTTACTAGACACATGACTTGTATCATTATCATCTGTATATGAGCCTCTTTTGGGTATTGTTATCTATTCATGATGTTGATATATTGTTTGATCGTTATACTACTTCTGTTACTTGTATGTTATTGACAATTTTGATGTGCTACACTGGTGATGAGGGTATAGTCTCTCCACAGACACACATAGGCCCCTCGCTGCTAGTTGGTTGTCTCTAACATTTGGGGAGATGTGTTTGAGGCCATGTGGTCAACCGGACTCGAGCTACCTTTTAGTGACATCCGAGTCCGAGACATTACAGATACACTTTCATAATCTTCAAGGTCTACAGATCCTATAGGGTTAAATTTCAATGAAAATAGTGACAATATTTCCTTTGCAACATATTCATTGCATAATTGCATAATTTGAGACACCTTCTCACGTGTCATTTAGTAATTTTTTCCTTTAACCTTTCCCCCATTACAACTTAGTCTTCATCATCCATTTTCAATAATCTATTCTTCGATATGAATATAAAAAAAAGAGTTAGCATCAAAATTTAAGCCTCCATAATATACATTGACCTGTAAAACATGTCACATTTTCAATAACTATTTAATTGCTAATAAGGTGTAAGAATTGTTCCATTCACTACTAATAAGCTTCTTGTTTACAACTATCTACATTCACTTTTACAAAAAACAATTTATAGATGTCTCAATCTTATGACACCGTCTATTATTTGATATTATGCAAATATATTGTATTAATCTACATAAATCGAATTCATTATTAATACAACTACACCATTTTATGATACTTGCAAATGATAACCATTTTATTCATTATTGTTCCACTTTAAAATCTACATAATTCTAATTCATTATTAATACAACTACACCATTTTATGATACTTGCAAATGATGACACCCATTTTATTCAGTATTATTCCACTTTAAAATACATGTCAAATTTTCAACAACTATTTAATTGCTAAGGTGTAAGAATTGTTCCAGTCACTACTAATACACTTATTGTTTACGACTATCTACATTCACTTTTACAAAAAGCAATTTATATGATTTCTCAATTTTAGGACACCATCTATTATTTGACATTATGCAAATATGTGGTATTAATCTACATAAATCCAAATCATTATTAATACAACTACACCATCTTATGATACTTGCAAAAGATAACAACCATTTTATTCATTATTGTCCATTTCAAAATTTCAACCACCAAACTCTTTATTTACATTTACAAGTCATTGTGGCTTTTCAAACCTAACACAACCATGATGTTTTGGTAATGCATAGCTAAATCATACCCAGTTGCCCACATTTCTTATATCATAATTCAAATTAAAGAATTTCGTCACATGTGGAGGTTCTAACAAGTTGCGTTAGGTTTTACGTTTACCATTGATTTTTTTTTTATGAATTATTTACCAACTTGAAAATAACAAGAATAATGGTATCCAACTTGTTTGTGCAACTTCTCATGAGAAGGTTCTGAGACAATATCATTGGTTAAGTATCACGCTTATCAGTAGTGCTCTTCATTTCATTATTGATGGACCACTAAAACATTTATGTTAACACCATCATGTATAAACCACATTTTAACATTTTCATGAAACAAATCATCAATAGTATTTCACATTAATAGCTATACATGGTAGTCTCGAGGATGGGGTACAAAAGAAATAAAACTACAGACGTAGAGGTTCAAAGCTATAACCTCCTCAATTCACCGACACGGGTACAACAGTTGCGTAATCAGTGAACTACGCCCCATGGACATTTCACATTAATAACTAAGATAACGAGACTTATAATAACGAGACTTTGCCATTATTATAATTCATACCATATGATTTTTTGAAAAAACATCTACGAATGCAAACTTTTTATCCTGCATGGTCTTTATTGCAAGACGACACCGGGAAGTGCTGCCCCACGACCTTTCAGACGACGAAAATGGTGGAGGAAAAAAAAAGGGTAAAAAGGCAGCATAAAAACAATATCAGGAAAATCCGACGTATATAGATAGACGCTCCTTTGACGAAGCGCTGAATAAGATGAGCTGAACGAGCAATGGTCCCTTCTTCTTCCTCAGCTTCCATAGCTGCTCCCTCTTCCCTCCGTCTGCAACACCATCGTTCTCCCCATTTCACCCCAGTAAGTAACGGAGATTAATGAATTTCTTCAGCTTTTCGTCAGTTTCGGTGATAATTGCTGCGGAAAGCAACATGAATCTTCTAGCATTTCGGGCGAATCGAACAGGACCGTGTTTTCGATTTAGGGTTTCTTCCTCATTTCTCTGCAGATTCACGTTGTTTTTATACGCGTCCTCTTCGTATTGGCCTGCAGATCCGAGAGGGCGAGAAAGACGAACTGGAGGAAGATGACGGCGGCACGGAAGAAGCGCCGCCGAAGCACCACCCGACGCCGATCCACGGATCTACCAGAAACGAAAAGCACCACGCCGGTAAGAGCACCCCGAAGCCCGGCGCCGATCCCTCCGAGGACGACCGCACGGTCTCCTGCAACAACTGCCGGCCGAGCGCGCGGGAGAAGATCTCCGTCGTGCCGCTCGACAACAGCGGCGGCGACCATCGGCCGGCCTCCCTGGCGGCGAGCCCCAACGGCATCTTCCGGTCTTTCCTCACAGCACTGAAGAAGAAGAGCCCGAGGCCGTTTCCGGACTCCTCTGCGTCTTCGACGGCGATGGGAGACGAACAGTGGAAGGCCGCCGTCGCGGAGCTTTCCCACAAGCTTTCTCAGACCACGCGGAAGCGAGACGAGGCCATTCTGGAAGCTTCCAGGCTCAAATACTCCATGGGGGAGCTCGAGAGGAAGCTCAACAAACTCGAAATCTACTGTCACAATCTGAAATACGGCTTGGACGCCTGCAACGGCAGCAATTCCCCCTACCATCGCCGTAACCCCCCTCCCGACCGCATCAAAAACCCTAACAACAGTAAGGTGACTGAGCATTTCCTGGTTTCCGTCTCCGAAGCCCGAACCTCCGTCCGCCTCCTGAGCAGAGCCCTCGCATTGCAGATCCGGCAGATCGGAGGCAGGATCCAGGACGCCAAATTCTCCCCGAAGCAAGCCCCCGTCGGCTCGGTGATTCACCTGGAATCCGTCCTGAACCGGACGTTGTTCGAAGACTTCGAGACGGCGGGGTTTCCGAAGCGGTCGTCTCATCAGATCCTGAACCCGTTCGAGCGATGCGAGGCGAACTACAGATCGTTCCAGGCGCTGAAGGGGCTGGCGTGGGAGGAGGTCCTGAGCAAGGGGACGAAGCATTTCAGTGAAGAGTTCAGCGGATTCTGCGACCGGAAGATGAGCGAGATCGTGGGAGCGGTGGGGTGGAGCCGGGCGTGGCCGGAGCCGCTGCTCCAGGCGTTCTTCGGCGCCTCCAAGAGCGTGTGGCTGGTGCACCTTCTGGCGGCGTCGGTCCACCCGGCGGTGACGATTTTCCGGGTGGCGAGCGGGTCGGGGTTCGACCCGGCCTACATGGAGGGGGTGGGGGGGCCCGAGTCCGGCCGGCGGCAGGCCCCGACGGCGGTGAGAGCCATGGTGGCGCCCGGGTTCTACGTGGAGGATAGCGTGGTGAAGTGCAAGGTGGTGTGCCGGCACCACAGTGAGGAGCGCAAGGGTTTGGGTCTGAGCCCGGTGCCGGACGGGCTCTAACGGGTACCTGTTTTTTTTGTCATTTTGTTTTAAATGTAAAATGTGTCACGGTTATATCGATTGGTGCCTTGGTAGGTCGTTATCTTATAACAAGCCTCTTTTGGATATGACGCTAAATTGTATCTTGTGGTACCTACCCTAGTTTATTATTATTATTTGCCCTAGTTTAGCACCTGTAAAAGTACATATGTGAACGCTTTTTTACATATAAAATGTATAATTAAAAATTTATTCAAATGAAAATAAAAATTTATGACCATTCTTATTTTCATAATTTATATAACAAAAAATTATCCAATTTATATTAATCAATAAAAATATTTAGTAATTTATTTAAATACATTAAAAAATGTATGCATAAATATAGTATATTAAAATTTTATTTAAATAATCATATAAACATATAAATGAATATATATTTATTTAAACACACACATATATATATATAATTAATATAATTGTAGATCTTGTGACCCGAATCATGTTTGATATTGTAACATCCTGACGACCTCAGACCACTCATGAGAGTCTAGGGTATTACCATGTGGAGACTATACTCTCGTATCAAAAGTAAAACAATGATGAAAAAATAACCAAACATCCATAACATTAATCAAAGTACACATAATCAATAAATTGATGAGTTTAGTATGACTATCTAATGATCATTCAAGGCGGAAAAGGACCCAAAACACAGACAGATTTGTATTCAAGAAATAACTTGTAAATAAAACTGTAAAACGGAGTACCTAATATATGAAAATTGCAGCACCCGTTTTATTATCTACGGAAGAGGATGTTTGAGGGAGATCACGAAGAGCGGTGAACGAAAACACCATGTCTCCAGGATGATACATCAACCAATGGATCCACGATCATATCGTGAGAATACCCAAGCTACTAAAGGCGTGCTGGCACCTTCTCGGGTGAGATGAATAGTACTTTGGGAAGAAGAGAGATTCGACAGAGGGTTCACAAGTATTGCATACACACAGTCATTGTCTGACAATGGTTTTTATAGGCAATCAAGATAGCTTCTTAATTGTCGTCTCATTTATTCATACATTATGAATAAATACTATACATTCATCATATGAATGCATAACCTCCTTTACGTTTCATCTCATGAAACAATTTCCGAATAAATGCCAAGCATTAAAATCAAACCATTTGGGGAGAGAGATACACACAAGGAGGCTCTAGTACCATCCCGAGGCTCATCGCATCTCAATCTCTAAATCACCGTCCAAGTTATCCAGATAAACAATCTAATCTTGGGTCTCTGCCCCACCCAAACCCATGATAAACGAGATCTGCTTGGGTATCAAAATGTCATGGTTGTCCAAGTAGGGTATGAATACAACTCAATAGGGCACCACCAACAACGCCCCTGACATAACCAATAAATCAGTGTATGCACTATGTGCTATGTTCAAAAAAATAAATACAATGCACAAACATAATCAAATAATCACTATCGATCCTCGGAATCTAAGGTGACACCAGAGATCAACCATACATATTTCGGCTGGTGTCCGATGTCTCTGAGCATGATAGATGATCATTCGGGGATACACACCATGCCCCAGAGTCTTATGAATATGTATACATACGTATATATATAATCACTCAAGAGCAAAATTGACCCTTCTAGATCATATATACAACCCTCGAGGTGATGGGGGGGGGGGCACCCCATAATCTCATGAAAAATGAAATCAGGTGGGTGGGTGGGTGGGGGGGAGTGGCTCCCAACTAGAATGTAGAGGCTCGAGTTTTAACTTATAAGACTTTGGAATTTTTTTAAGAATATTTCCAAAATTAGGCACTGAGTGAGCGCAAGAATCCGAGGCCCGAAGATCCTTAGCATGGTAATTTTAATAATATTAAATATAATTCATCACACACGCACCGTTTCTCTTGAAATGTGAAATAACTCCCAAACAGAGTCTCTGATTGGATTTTTGAGACCACGGTTGAGTTTGGAATGTCGTCTTTACCCTAGGCGCGACATAAAGTTGTTCACGCCGGGAGATTTGGACGGCGGAGAGATTATGAGAAGTTAAATGGTGGATTAATTAATTAAATGACAATTTAATTAATTAATTAAAACTAAACCTAATACCTCCCCCTCCCCCTCCCACGTTGGGCACATGACACCAAAATGAGGAACTCCGCCCCTTTTCCTCTTCTCTCTTTGGCCAATGACGAAAACAAGCCGAAATCGAAGCGTCGAGGTGCTGCCGATCTCGGTTTCTGATGTCGATTGTCATCAAATCATGGAGCGACATGATCCGGGCGTCGTTCTCCACCTGAAGCTTCGATGTTTCGCCCTCAAGGTAGGTAGTTTGAGTTTTGGTATTGATCCCCATTCGTTATGCTTTGTTCTAAGGTTTTAGAGCTTAATTACATTTGCTAGTGATCTCTGCTAGGTAGATCTGTGGATTTTGGGTTAAACTGGGGTGAATCGGGCATTCTTGCAGGTGATTCCTGACTGGAATTACTATCTACATGGTGTGTAGTCCAGTGACACGCGTCGTGTAAGCCTTCTTGTTCGGGGAATATGAACTTTGGGGACTACACACCGTGTACCATAGTTACACGTCGTGTAGTAACCCCAATCTGTGTGGTCTTGGGACATGGCTTGAGAAGCCATGTGAAAACACATGGCCGTGTACAACTACACGACCAAAGTACATGGACAAGGGGTTTAGTACATAGACACTGGTAAACTACACGGCCAGGGGTCAGGTGAAGCAGAACATGTCATATACTCTCAGTACACGCTGTGTAACCCTACATGGGTTGGAAACCCGTGTCGACAGGATACACAGCCAGGTGCTCGGGCGGGCTCACATGCTGTGTGGTCCCCAGTGCACGCTGTGTACTCCTTGAGGATTTTCTTGAGACCTTTCTCTTTCCATATCTCCTTCTTTAGGACTAGGAATTAGGCTTGTGAGTAACCTATCCTGAGCAGTTTTTCACATAGAACGTGATGGTGGCCTCCATTTTAGCCTACGAGATACGAAGCAACGTGTTTCAAGAAAGACACTTGTGAATATGTGCTTAACCGATGCTGAAGATTGGTGTGGTTCGTGAAGAAAGTCGTTAGGATTGGTACTCCCCTGTGGCATCAAGGCACAGGTTTCCCTTACTTCTCAACTTTGGTAGAGACAAGACTCCCCACGTCGTGGGTGTGGGTTCTTTACCTTTGGGTAGCTCTTTCGGGGTTGGTGCTACCCTGTTAGATTAGGGAGCGGACAGTGCTCCCCTGCCATGGTAGGGCGTGGGCCCTCCATACTCATTGGCAAGATAGAGTAGGTACTCCCTTGTTTTCCCAGGGTGCACACCCTCTATCCATGGAGTTGTTACTCCCTTGTCGTACTAGAGCGTATGTCCTCCATATGTGACATATAGATAGAGTGGGTGCTCCCCTATCAGGTTAGGGAGCGGGTCCTATATTCCTGGAGTTGGAACTCCCATGTCGTTTCAGGGTGCAGGTCCTCCATACGTGTTGTTCGGGCAAAGATAGTACTCCCATGCCGTACCAGGAAGTGATTCCTCTATCCTGGGGTCGGCACTCCCCTATCGTGTCAGGGTGTGGGTCCCTCACAGTAATCAAGATGGTAGAGTAGTACTCCCCTATTGGATTTGGGTACAAGTCCTCTAGCCTCAAAGTGGTACTCCCCGTGTCATGGGCGTGGGTCCTCTATCTTTTGTGTGGTACTCCCCTATCATTTCAGGGTGCGGTTCCTCACCTATGGAGTAGTATTCCCCCACCTCGAAGTAGCAACATGGAGTGGGTCCTCAATTGGAGTTAGTTCTCCCTCGAGTAAACTTACGAGGTGTGGGGCCCTCCACTAGTTACATGCGACACCGTGTTTGGAGTTAGTGCTCCCTCGACAGACTGAGGAGCGGGCCACTCCATACAGGAGTGATAGAGATTTTGTGGGTTGGTTAGGAGCTAGCAATCCCTCGAGTACAGGACAGTGGTGAGGTGTGGGTCCCTCTATTCTCTCTCATTAGGGAGGATACATGTGGTGCATAGTCTGGAGCAGTGCCCCCTCAACTGTGTGCAGTGCTGAGGGAAGAACCTCTCCACTTGGGTTTCTTACAGCCTTGCACAGGGCACAGGCTAGCGATGACAAGGCCTCTAGTGCTGGGCACTAGAGCTGGACCTAGTAGTTTGTTCCTGATGGAGAATGTTCTCTTGGACATACCATTTGGAATGGTAGAGTTGTTCCTGATGGAGTGTATCTCTCGGACGGGTGTCATCTAAGATTTTTGAGATCGTGGAGTGTGTTATCCTTTTTTATGTTACCTTTAGACCCTTGAGTATAATCATGTTGCTGGATACGTGGTCAGAACCTCTTGAGACTTGGAGTCTATTATGAATATATCTGGGTGATTCGGTAAGCCCTTATGATGTTGTCACGTTCTGGGTTGACACCCCTTGTGGACTGAGTATACATACCTCTTCTATGCCCACACCTTAGTTTTGATTGCTCTCTTTCCATTGGAGGTGAAGATGCGTGGGGTATGCCACATGCTTTTCGTGTTTAGCTTCTCTTGGTTGGATGAGGCTACTATCCTGCTGGGGGGGGGATATTCGACGTGTAGTTCATCTACTCACTGCGTTGAGCCCCCTATGCTTATATGAAGTTATTTATTGATAGGTTGAGTTGTGGGAGAAGTTTTCCTTACTCTCTTGTTTGGGATTCTTTGACTTAGATGACTAGTCATGTACAACCAAGGATGGGTTGAGATGGAGTTTCTCTTTTGATGGGGTTTCCCTCTGGCTAGGTCGAGTGGACTGTCGCCTTTCAGTTACTCCCTTTTTTTGTGTTTTTAGAGGTTCCTATTGAGTATTTTTATACTCACCCCTGCACAGGCATTGCCCACACGTGTTGTGTCTTGTGAAGATCACATGCCTTTCGACGGAGTCCCTAGATGTAATGTCCCGACCCGGCTTACCACTAAACTGGTGGCCGGACTGGTTGTCACATGACCTCAAGTGCGTCTCCCCGTACGCCAGAGGCTGCCGACTAGCAGCGAGGGTCTATGGATAGTCAGTGGGGAGACTATACCCTTATATTAGAGTTCAATAATAGATAAGGACAATAAATAGCGGAAGCAGTCTAATAAATGATAAAGTAGTGGAAGACAAATAGTACTCATTTTATAAAAGTGGCCAACACCAATTATACAACAGATGCATGCATGACATGCTAATGACACAGAAATGGAAAATAATGAACAAAACCACATTCTTTACATTACAATATAGAAATAAATAAAAAATGACTCAAATCCCCAAGGGTGGTCTCCTCGAGCATCCCGAGCTTCTGCTCAGTCCTCTACTCCTATCTTCCAAGTAACTGCAAACAACACAATCCTGCTACCAAATAGAATCTACCTGAGTACCCGAGTGTAATGGTGGCCCGAGTAGGGTGTGAGATATAAATCTCAGCAGGCCGGGACCACTGGTGTCTACCCCAAATCCAGACATTCAAGAAATAATTTAAATAGTGTGAAAGCATGCATAATTAAAGTAAGCAGTACAATGTAACTATATACCCAAGTACCTGTTTTAGCTCTCAACTGGTGTCTGAACCTATATTATACATTTTTCATGCATACTAAACACTCATTACACAATCATTTTCATTTATCAATTATTCAAATTTCATTAAAATATGAAAGTATTGAGATTCAGCCTAAGCTCGACATTCCCCGTATAATTCACTCACCACAGATGTCTATAAAGACCATCTAAGTAATCAAAGTAAAGACTGAATCCAATCTTGTGCTTTTTTTGGATAATGCATCATATTCAATTTAATCTTTCATATAATTTGTCTGAGCCCGTTCACTAAAATTAGTGATTTGCTCCTGGGTCCATCCACTAATAGTGATTCACCCAATTCATTAATAAGTCCGAACCCTTTCTTATATTCAATTCACAATCATCATGTCACAATAGTTTTCATTAACTATTAATTCATTTCATGTATGACTAATTGGACCCACAGTCCAATGTCAATTATTGGGAGTAGAACATCATGTCTAGCATCCTCATGAGTATTTGGAGCGTCAGTCCTTGTCTCACAACCCATGAGTATTTGGAGCATCAGTCCCTGTCCCATAAAAGAATATTTGCATGCAAACTGGGTGTAGAATGCCATGTCTAGCATCTCGTGAGTATTTGGAGCATCAGTCCCTGTCTCCCAACCCGTTTATCAATCATACATATATATCTATCATTGGTGTAGAACGCCACGTCTAACACCCCAAAACCTTCCATTAATTAATTCATAAATTAATTAATCCAATCCGTTAATTAATTCAACAACTAATTAACAACAGAAATCTCTTGTCAAATAAGTCAATAATTAATTAACCATTCAACATCTCATTAGTTAATAATTAATTAACAATTAATTATTCTTAGTAATACAACTAAATAATTAACCCAACATTTAATTATCGAAATTCTTTAACAAGTCTGAACCTGTCCACTCAAACAACGATTCATCCAGTAATTTAACAATTTACATGCACGTCATAATCATCACAGAACATGCTGAACAAAGCCCAAATATTTAGCAACCATATCACACAACATATCATATTTTTAAACAACTCCATCCAAGACAACTTAAGGCATGCAAAACTAATACGCATCAAAAGGTACCCTTGCCCAATAGTCGTAACAAACAATCAATTCACAATCTTAATTTAATACATGAAAATTAATTAATTCAATAATTAATTAATCAAATCTTATCTCTTTAACCAATCATAAATTAATTAACCATTTACCACTTAACATTTAATAATTAATCCATCCATTAATTATTACCAGTTTCCAATTTATATTCCGAACAAGTAAAATATTTAATATTCTCAATAATCAGTAAAAGCCACAATTGTATTCCAACTCATGACTTGATAATTAATTCTATAATTAATTACCCTATTACCCATTCTGCCCATTAAAATCATTTAACTGTTTAATCATATCATTTTAACCAAATTAGAAAAACATGCTTAAAATCAACACATGTTCAAGTCCTCATTTATCTCACGTGGGTGACATCATTTAATAACTTCAAAAGTCTTGTATCAACATAATATATATCACATTTTGCAATTTAATCAAACTTACTAAATTCACATTTAGATGGTATACAATATAAATACTTTACTGCATAAATTAAATATCCACAAAAGTGCAACAAGAATTTTATTAATGCATTTATTAAAGTTAAACACATGGGAAGGGACCCTACCTCGAGGTGGCACCATTTTAAATCCGAAGTGCTTTAATGTACTTGGCGGAAACCAATCCACAACTAGTCTGCAATAGCACGCTCGCGAACCTTATATATATATATATATATATATATATATATATTCACATGTTCACCCTGCGACAATATAAATAAAATTCAAAATATTAAACAGGTACCCAAAATCAAAGTAGTAAGGACCAACACACCTCTAACTAGGTACCGGGGACTCATATAAATTATCAAACCCTTAATTGATTGATGTGAAACAATACCATGGTTATATAATCTTACCCGAAACAAGACGACAAAGCGAAAATGAACCCATCTGCCTCGCCTTTGTTGGCAGATGTCGGAATACGGGCCAAAGGGTCTAGAGGAGCCCCTTGCACATCCCTAGAATCGAAGAAACAAGGAAACCCAATAAAACCCGAACCTTAGGGTTTTGGCTGAGAAAACCGGGCGAGGGAGGAGCCAAACAACTGATGCAAACCACAAAACAAATGCAGACAGACTCACCTCGCCGAGACGGACAAGTTCGTGAAGACACCGGGAGGATTCGATCGCACGGAGAGGAGCTGGCGAGGGGGGTATAGCATGCCTCAAAGAAGGGGTCTGGTGCATTTTTTCTGTTCCTCCTGTATGGTGGTGCGCCACCCTAATGTTTTCTCCCCCAATTATAAATTACACCCAAGATAAACTAATAGTTTTAATATAATAATAATAATATTTATTATTCTCATTTAATATAACGTTTTTTCATTAATTAACCTTTAAAAAAAGTTTCATAATTAATTATGAAATCCCCCATTAAGCATTGAATTAAATTCTTGAACATTTATTTAATTAAATAAACACAATAATAATAATAACATCCTTATTATTATTATTAGTAAATCTATATTTTATTTAAATTAAATAAAAACACATTTTAAAAACCGGGTAACCGCACAGCTGAGCCACACTGTTTGACTAACCGTGCACAGCTTGATATCTACATTTAAAATGGTTCCAAAACACATTTCAAATACAACTTAACCATGAATTTAATTAAATAAAACCTTCATTTCGCATCAATTAATTAAATTACTCATTACCTTAAATTTAATTAAATTAAAAACAACTCCACATTTACTCCTCATTTAATATTTCCATTTAATATTACCCTTCTTCGATAACACCCAACACCACATTAACAAATTATTTAATTAAATTCATTTTAAAAAAATTAATTAAATAAATTCCACACTTCGTGTTATTTAAATAAATTCTCTCAAAACCATTTAATTAAATTAAAAACACCAACTCATTGACATTATTTAATTAATTATCTCAACGCAGATTAATTAAATAAAACCCCCACTTCACAGTGATATATTAAATTCTTCTTAACAAGTTTAATTATAGAAAACCTCCAAAATCCATTATTATTATTCTTCATAATAATAATAACAACCATAATTAATAATAATTATTATACTCACAAAACCATAATAATAATAATAATCACATTATTATTATTCAAACCATAGATAAAACCCAACACCTATATTAAATAAAAAATGCTTATTTATTAATTCAAAAACTCCTTATTCAATTAAACACAATTTCATTAAATCTGAAGCTCCTTATTAAGAAAATGTTTCTTTGAGATGGCCAAAGGCAACATTAATTTACCATAACTATTACACCTCATTAATTATGCAATTAAAATCTTTTAACATCCAAATAATTTAAAAATCACCAAAATAATAATAATAACATTATTATTATTTTTATTAACACTTTATTTTATTTAAACACAAAACCCCCACTTTATTACAATATCATTAATATGATATTAATGATAAAAACTCCAAACCATAACCTCCAGTTAATAATAATAACGTTTAATCATTAAAATTGAAACTCCTCAATTAATTAAACATTTCTGGTTAATTCTTCAACCATCATTTAATTAATTCTTTAACATTCATTTAATTAAACAACCACAATAATAATAATAATAAATTCATTATTATCATTATTAAAACCTTCTTTTAATTAATCACAAAATCTCATATAATAGTATTTAATTAAATTAAATAATTTATTAAATAGGGTAAAATGCACGATTTGGACTGCAACCATGCGCTACCCGTGCAGATTCATTAAAGTGAACTTTTTCGG
This sequence comes from Viscum album, assembly GCA_963277665.1. Taxonomy (NCBI): domain Eukaryota; kingdom Viridiplantae; phylum Streptophyta; class Magnoliopsida; order Santalales; family Viscaceae; genus Viscum; species Viscum album. The sequence continues at coordinate 1,210,041,879 of OY728161.1, read as the reverse complement.
ATCTGGTGCTCCTAAGACTCATCGGAACACCCGCTAAAATTATCGAATAAATACGCAAGTCTAAAAACGACACCTTTAGCTGTTCCAATACTTGGAATAAAATTCCAAAGCTTGGTTTAAAAAAAATGACTCATTGATAAACCGAAAAAATTCGAAAACCTTCATATTTTAACCTGGTTCAAAAAGACGGGACTTTACAATATACCCACCTTAAAAACTTCTCATCCGCAAGAAGCCATCGAAAACCACTACTAAAACAACCAACCTACCATGGTCACTTAATCTCGTTAGAACTGACGTGTTGCATTCACAATGCCAAAAGAACCTTTAACCCTTCACAAGCCTAATGGTTAAGCCTTTAAAACCAGAGCCAAAACTCACTTTATAGCTTAAACATTGAAACATAGCTTATATCTGAGGCCATTACAGGGACCTCAACAACGAAAATGGTTGAATCTCGATTAACCAACAGAACAAGTAGCACAAGCTTCCCTCGAAAGACGTTGCAGACCCAAAACCCACATTCTCCCTTTATTTGATGACGCGCCTTTAAAACTTTTCCAAAACCATCTGTAAGTATAACGAAGTTCTTACCCGACCTCTGGTAAATTTTTGAAGTCAAGGCATCGCAAGGCTATTTAAAAAAAACAATCATGCCCCAACACTAATAAAGGAGTAACCCAAAGAAACCACGCATTCTGCATACTACCCAGATAACAACCACTCATCAATCCCAACAACATTTAAACTGTAGCACAACGTAAGACCAAAACTATATTAGTGTCTCCATGATGAGGTCAAGATAGGGGACATGATCTTCGTATTCAGAAGAGCGCACTAAGAGAAAATCCAAGGTCATTAAGAAGATCAGTCGAACTGCTACCAAACAACTTTGTTCTAAAAGCTTAGTATCTCCTGCCGACATGTTTACCGAAAATGATGTCACATTACCTACCTTAGGATTGTCCATGACGTCACAAGTAAATATCAACCGCTCACCAGCACGCTATTTTAGAACACATTAAAGCATGCATGTGACGTTCCTTGAACCATGATCACTACATCAAACATTGATCCTAAAAGTTGTAACATAAACCTATCGGCGTAACATAACAACCGAGTCACAAGAGATCCTCTAGAGCAGTGGGATGAACTTACTTTAACGACCTAGAACATTCTAAGGGTACTACCTACCATAGGTTCACCCCTTACACAACATAAACGTCGACCATCTCTTCGGGTCACACAAAACCGAAATCACAAGATTAAAAAGCCCCTTTTTCATTTTAGCCATTTTAATTAATTCATTTCAACCTTTCAACATTTGAATGAATTTTAACAAACACACAAGTACTTTTTCTTAACAAGTCACTTGGTTTTCAAAACAATGCCCTATGAAAAAATAGGCATGCTATCACAAAAATCCACTTTAATCATTTAAAATTAAGTGTTATTCAAATATAAATAGGCAATTTATCATCTAAATTCCTTTTACCAAAAAAACAACCTCTGAGGGTCCCATTTATTTAATCTGAGTTCTTCAAAAGCAACCCCACAACAGTTCATTACAATCAAAACTCAACAGTTTTACATTCATAACCATTTTCAAAACAAACTATGGTTATATGGTTTAGTCACGTGGGTGGCCATCTACCAATCGATAAGGCACCCATACACCTTATCGCTGGCATTTGGCTCCCATTTATCACAATCAACATTCATTTAAAATTTTAACTTTAGCAGCCCATTCACACATCAAAACATCTCTAGCATGTTATCATAAGCAGTAACACAACAACATGCTATTACATAGAAGCAAGGAAAAACAACAAAACATGCTAATAACTGAGGCAATATGGAATATAATCACTCAAGCATGTTAAATCTATCATCGAAACATGCTATTTATAGAGGCATGCTAAAGCAAATCAAAACATGGCATTTCACCCAAGGCACACAATCCAAATTAGCAGGCATCCTACCAATGCATCTATATGGCATGTTATATGCATGAAATGTGAATCTCTACATGCCTAAGATGATTCATGTATGAAAATTACTTGCCCGATCAGGACAAGACAAATTTTTTTTTCAAAATTCTCAAAATCAATAAGTAGCGGAAAATACACCAGTCACTCAAGGTGAAATCATATCAACTGTAACCTCATTTATTACAAACATCAATTCCCATCCCTGGACACTTGGTCATTTCCCGTACATGGGGTGATCAGTCCCAAGCACGAATATTAACCCAAGCACCTCCACTTTCCTAGTCTCCTATCTACCAACCCAAAATAGAAATACAAAAGGAAAAGAAACTCTCTAATACCACTTTGTAACGTCCTAAACTGGCTCACCACTAAACCGGTGGCTGGACTGGTCATCACATGACCTCAAGCATGTCTCCCCATACTCCAGAGGCTGCCGACTAGAAGTGAGGGTCTATGGATAGTCAGTGGGGAGACTATACCCTCATATCATAGTTTAATATTAGATAATGAAAATAAATAGCAGAAGCAGTCTAATAAATTATAAAGTAGTGGAAGACAAATAGAAACCATTTTGTAAAAGTGGCCAACATCAATTATACAATAGATGAACGCATGACATGCTAATGACACAAAAATGTAAAACAGTAAACAAAACAACATGCTTTAAATTCCAATACAAAAATAAATAAACAATGATGCAAAGCCCCGAGGGCAGTCTCCTCGAGCATCCCAAGATTTTACTCGGTCCTCTACTCCTATCTCCCAAGTAAATGAAAAAAACACAATCCTTCAACCAAATAGAATCTACTCAGGTACCTCAGTGCAATGGTGGCCCAAGTAGGGTGTGAGATATAAACCTCAGTAGGCCGGGACCACCAGTGTGTACCCTAAATCTAAACATTCAATAAATAATTTAAACAACGTGAAAGCATGTATAATTAAAGTAAGCAGTACAATGTAACTATATACCCAAGTACCTGCTTCAACTCTCAGTTGGTGTCTGAACCTACATTATACATTTTTCATGCATACTCAACACTCATTACACAATCATTTTCATTTATCAATTATTCAAACCTCATTAAAATATGAATGTCCCGAGATTTGGCCTAAGCTCGACATTCCCCGTATAATTCACTCACCACAGATGTCTATAAAGACCATCTAAGCAATCAAAGTAAAGACTGAATCCAAGCTTGTGCTTTGTCTTGGATAACGTGTCATATTCAATTTAATCTTTCATATACTTTTTCTGATCCCATTCACTAAAATTATTGATTTTCTCCTAGGTCCGTGCACTAACAGTGATTCACCCAATTCATTAATAAGTCTGAACCCTTTCTTATATTCAATTCACAATCATCATGTCACAATAGTTTTCATTAACCATTAATTCATTTCATGTATGACCAATTGGACCCACTGTCTAATGTCAATTATTGGGAGTAGAAAATCATGTCTATCATCCTCGTGAGTATTTGGAGCATCAGTCCTTGTCTCACAATCCATGGGTATTTAGAGTATCAGTCCCTATCCCATAAAAGTATATTTACATGCAAGTTGAGTGTAGAACGCCATATCTAGCACCCTGTGAGTATTTAGAGCATCAGTCCCTATCTCACAACCCGTTTATCAATCATACATATATATCTATCATTGGTGTATAACACCACGTCTAACACCCCAAACCTTCCATTAATTAATTCATAAATTAATTAATACAATCCGTTAATTAATTCAGCAACTAATTAACAACATAAATCACTCGTCAAATAAGTCAACAATTAATTAACCATTAAACATATCATTAGTTAATAATTAATTAACAATTAATTATTCTTATCAATACAACTAAATAATTAACCCAACATTTAATTATCCAAATTTTTTAACAAGTCTGAACCTATCCACTCAAACAGTGATTCGTCCAGGACTTTAACAATTTACATGCACATCATAATCATCTCAAAACATGCTGAACAAAGCCCATATATTTAGCAACCATCTCACACAACATATAATATTTTTAAACAACTCCACCCAAGAAAAATTAAGGCATGTAAAACTAATACGCATTAAAAGGTACCCTTGGCCAACAGTCGTAACAAACAATCAATTCACAATCTTAATTTAATGCATGCAAATTAATTAATTAATTAAATCTTATCTCTTTAACCAATCATCAATTTATTAACCATTTACCAGTTAACACGTAATAATTAATCCATCCATTAATTATTACCAGTTTCTAATTTATATTCTGAATATGTCAAATATTCAATATTCTCAATAATCAGTAAAAGCCACAATTATATTTCAACTCATGAATTGATAATTAATTCTATGATTAATTACCCTATTACCCATTCTTCCCAGTCAAATCATTTAACTGTTTAATCATATCACTTTAACCAAATTAGAAAAACATGTTTAAATCAATACATGTTCAAGTCCTCATTTATCTCACGCGGGCGACATCATTTAATAACTTCAAAAGTCTTGTATCAACATCATATATATCACATTTAGAAATTTAATCAAACTTTCTAAATTCACATTTAGATGGAATACAATATAAATACTTCACTACATAAATTAAATATCCACAAAAGTGCAATAAGATTTTTATTAATGCATTTATTAAAGTTAAACACATGGGAAGGGACCCTACCTCGGGGTGACACCATTTTAAATCCGAAACTCTTTAATGTAATTGGCGACAACCAGTCCACAACTGGACCGCAATCACACGTGACCACACCTTATATATATATATATATATATATATATATTCATGCACGCACCCTGCAATAATATAAATAAAATTCAAAATATTAAACAGGTACTCAGAATCAAAGCAGTAAGGACCAACACACCTCTAACTAGGTATCGAGGACTCATATAAATTATCAAAACCTTAATTTATTGATGCAAAACAATACCACGATTGTATAACCTTACCCGAAACATGACAACAAAGCGAAAACGAACTCATCTGCCTCGCCTTTGTCAGCAGATGCTGGAATACAGACTAAAGGGTCTAGAAGAGCCCCTTGCACATCCCTAGAATTGAAGAAACAAGGAAACCCAATAAAACCCGAACCTTAGGGTTTTGGCCGAGAAAACAAGATAAGGGAGGATCCAAACAGCTGATGCGAATCATAAAACAAATGCAGACAGACTCACCTCGCCGAGATGGACAAGTTCATGAAGACATCAAGAGGATTCGATAGCGCGAATAGGAGCCAACAAGGGGGGTGTAGCGTGCCTCAAAGGAGGGGCCTGGTGCGTTTTTTATATTCCTCCTGTATGGTGGTGCTCCACCCTCATGTTCTCTCCCTCAATTATCAATTATGCCCAAGAAAAAATAATAGTTTTTATATAATAATAATATTTATTATTCTCATTTAATATAAAGTTTCTTCATTAATTAACCTTTAAAAAAAGTTTCATAATTAATTCTGAAATCTCCCATTAATCATCCAATTAAATTCTTGAACATTTATTTAATTAAATAAACACAATAATAATAATAACATCATATTTATTATTATTAGTAAATCTATATTTTATTTAAATTAAGTAAAAACACATTTTAAAAACCGGGTAACCACGCAGCTGACCCGCACTGTTTGACTAACCATGCACAACCTGATATCTACATTTAAAACGGTTCCAAAGCACATTTCAAATTAAACTTAACCATGAATTTAATTAAATAAAACCTTCATTTCTCATCAATTAATTAAATTAATCATTACCTTAAATTAAATTAAATTAAACACAACTCTACATTTACTCATTTAATATTTTTCTTTAACATTACCCTTCTTCGATAACACCAAACACCTCATTAACACATTATTTAATTAAATTAATTTAAAAAATATAATTAAATAAATCCCCCTCTTCGTGTTATTTAAATAAATTCTCTCAGCACCACTTAATTAAATTAAAAACCTCAACTCATTGACTTTATTTAATTAATTATCTCATTGTGAATTAATTAAATAAAATCCCCACTTCGCAGTGATATATTAAATTCTTCTTAATAAGTTTAATTATAGAAAACCTCCAATATCCATTATTATTATTCTTCATAATAATAATAACAACCATAATTAATAATAATTATTATACTCATAAAACCATAATAATAATAATCACATTATTATTATTCAAACCATAGATAAAACCCCAAAACCACTATTAAATAAAAAAATCTTCTTTATTAATTCTGAAACTCCTTATTCAATTAAACACATATTCATTAAATCTGAAACTCTTTATTAAAAAAAATGTTTCTTTTAGATACCCAAAGACCACATTAATTTCCCATAACTATTACACCTCATTAATTATGAAATTAAAATATTTTAGCATCCAAAAAATTTAAAAATCATTAAAATAATAATAATAACATTATTATTATTATTATTAAAACTTTCTTTTATTTAAACACCAAACCCTCACTTTATTAAAATATCATTAATATGATATTAATGATAAAAACTCCAACCCATATCCTCCAATTAATAATAATAATGTTTCATCATTAACATTGAAACTCCTCAATTAATTAAACGTTTCTGGTGAACCCCAATAACTATCTTTAATTTCTTCAACCGTCATTTAATTAATTCTTTAACATTTATTAATTAAACAACCACAATAATAATAATAATAACTTCATTATTATTATTATTAAAACTTTCTTTTGATTAATAAAAAACTCTCATATAATTTTATTTAATTTAATTAAATAATTTATTAAACAGGGTAAATTGCACGGTTTGGACCGCAACCGCACACTGCTCGTGAAGATCCATTAAAGTGAACTTTTCCGGATCTAGTGCTCCTGAGACTCATCAGAACACCCTCTAAAATTATCAGATAAATACTCAAATCCAAAAATGACACCTTTAGTTTTTCCAGCACTTGGAATAAAATTCCAGAGCTCGGTTTAAAAAAACGACCCGTTGATTAACTGAAAAAAATTCTAAAACCTTCGTATTTTAACCCAATTCAAAAACAGGAGACTTTACACCAGAGGAACCGAGGAAGGTGGATCTTTGTGAGATGGAATGAGGAGCTTTCTAGTAGTTTCTTTATACTGTGATCCCCTAGTTCTGAGTAAGTTGGATGCTTTTATAGTTTTTTTGGTGGGCGTGTGTTTTTCCCTTTTCACTTTCAGTACTTTTACTCTAATCTAGTTTGGGATAGATGTATGCATGAATTTTAGTTTCAACTTTTTATATATCTTCATTACTGTATTGAGTTGTTTATGGGTTAATGTGTATAGGTACTTTAGGAAAAGGCCTCCTTGAGTTTAGTTATGCCTTCATTGCTTGTCTCCACCCCCTATCCTATAGAGGTGGTATTGGGGTAGTTGCGACTCGATCCCCGGCTTAGGTTGGGTCATGAAAAATTAGTATCAGAACAAGTTAATTCCTTAAGATGTTATTTAAACTATTCCCCTTAAAAGGATATGGTGGGTTTTCATAGCAATGGTGTTATGATGTTTCAAGTTTGTCCCTCGGGCCAGAGGTTCTAATATTGGTACAGCGGTCGACATATCCATTCACCAGGACTCTGATAACCTACTTTTCAAATTGGTACATTAGGACACTAGTCGTAGGAGAAATAAATGGTACATGCATCATATTGGACTAGATTTCAATTTTTATTTCCATGTCCTTCTTGAGTCAGCTCTCCAGATATACTCTTTGACCATGGAACATCTTGAATTCTATTTCTGGATGCCACCATGATGATATCCAAACAGGATTCCTTTGTGTGATTGTGATCAAAATCCACCTCATGATGAGGATTCAGTGTAGGGCACTAGTTTTGAGGCATTACCTCTGGGTGGTTAGCCAGTTGTACCACCACCCATCGAGTAGCTGGTTGTGCCAGAAGTTTAGGGAAAGTATGCGTGCAAGATGAATGAAATACATGAGTTCCAGGGGAAGCGAACTTTGATGTATCAGGGTGATCCAAACTCCCAGGCATCTGATGACTGGCTCAAGGCAGTCATGCGTGTTTTTCGCCTAGTGAGGACACATCCCGATCAGATGGTGGCCCTAGTAGTGACACTTCTGTAGGGTTCAGCTGAGTGATGATGGAGTTTAGTGATACAGTCCCATGATGATGCGATGCTCACTTGGGTAGAGTTTGATAGACTCTTCATAGAAGAGTTATACCCATCCATGTTGAGCTCAATACGTATCCAAGATCTTCTGTAGCTGTATAAGGGTAACATGATTGTGGTGGATTACTCTATGAGGTTTATAGACCTATCACATTACTCCCTTAATATAGTGCGAGACCCATTCTTCAGAGCTCAAACCTTTGATCAGGGACTCCTTAGAGACGTTACAACATGTGTGATCTCTTTGTGCCTTCCCACTTATGTGGGGATACTGGATCAAGATCTGGTCATAAAGAGCTTCCTAGTTTAGGGATAAGAATATTTGGCATGCAGTGGTGGTCATGAGACAGAGGGTCAGTAGTAGGAGGTGGAAGGTGGTTCAAGGTATTGCAGCCACCACTCCAAGGTAGTCCACGCCAGGCTCAGGGAGCTGGAGGATACATGTGAGGATAATTGAAGGCCATAGAGTTCTTTGACCCTAAATATCTGAGGATAAATAGTGGTACACTCTATTTCCATTCTACTTTTTTGTAGTATAAATTGTTAGAAACTATTGTGAGGTACATTTTTCTTTCCACTTCTTGTTTGAGGTTTAACCAGGGTGATGTGGGGTGACAGTGTAACCCTGTGTTGGTTTTTTTCGATGTAGATTTGAATGCACGAGGAAGAGGGGTCCTTCCCCCACCGAGATGCATTTTTGTGATGTGACCAAAACTGTGAGGGAAATTTAGTACTTCCCAAAGATAATAGTATCAAGGTGTGGTGGATGAGTCCCTCTGACTTATGTATCCAGGTTCGGGTGACATGTTGGTGGTTACGATAGAGGGCCTGATAAAACCAAGCATGAGAGCTTTGGAATACCTTTTATTGTTTGTTAGTACCCTCTTGCACTTGACATAATCTTTATATGCAGAATTATTGAGGAGGATGTGATGCAATTTGGTGTAGATTTTGACTCATGATGAAGAGTGATGATTTCCCCATCGAGATTCATTTTTGTGACATGACTAAAACCATGCGGGTGAGTAGGTGCTGCCCAAAGAGGATAATATTAAGGTGAGGTGAACAAGTTCCTTGGACTTTTGTGTTCAGGTCGAGGTTGAGCAGTGAAGATCCTTGCTTAAAATCATTCTATTGTGGAATAATTATACCCTATGATGTTTCCGCAGTGTGGGTTGGTTTCCTATAATTTATACTCAGTTGGGATGCAACTAGTGGGTGTGGTAGTGTTTCTAGTTTGGGTTACTCTCCTTCCAAGAAAAGCGAAGACGTGAAAGATATGATACATGTTTTCTGTATCTATATTCTTACATTTGGATGAGTCTACCATCCTATCTTGTTTGTTGATACCCTCATGTGCTCGACATCAAACTTTAATGCAAAAAAATTGAGGAGGCTGTTGTACAGTCCATCCAGGGGTGGATGTGAACTATGGGGTTAGGTCGGTATTTGCGTTAGGTTAGTGAGGTGGCGTACCACTAGGCCCTATGACTGTAGATGGACGAAGGTTCTTGGTACTTTTTTTTTTCACCCGTCAGAGCTGAGGAGACATGTGTTGCTTGTAGCATGATGTTGGTATGGTTGGAGTTGGATGTAAGTTTGGTTTGGCCTTAGTGGTTCCCCTGAGTGCATGCTTGTAAGTAGCACGAGAACCCATGGTGATCTTGCTGGCATGGGAGTTCCACTGCAGAGATAATTTTTTTCCCTATGCCTAGAATTTTGCTTTTCAAGGATGGAAAACATTAAAGGTGGCAGTGATTTAGAGACTCAGGTTTTGAACTATAAGACTTTGAAAATTTTCTAAGAATATTTTCTAAGCCAGGTTCTAAGTCGTCATGGGAATTCAAGGTCTGGAGAGCCTCACTATAGTAATTTCAATAATATTAAATATATTTCATCACACACGTGCAATTTCACTTGAAACATGAAGTAACTCCCAAACGGAGTCTCATATCAGATTTCTAAGACCATGGTTGAGTTCAGAATATTGTGTTTACCCTAGGAACAACATAAAGTTTTTTTGCACCGGGAGTTTTGGATGGGGGCAAGATGACGAAGTGTTAAGTGGTGATTCAATTAATTAAATGAGAATTTAATTAATTAATTAAACCCAAACCTAATTCCTCCCCCCTCTCACATTGGGTGCATGAAATAGGAAGGAGGAACTCCTCCCCCTCCCCCTTTTCTCTCTTTGGATGATGATGGAAACAAGCCATAATTGAAGCGTCGAGGTGTTGCTGATCTCAGTTTCTGATGTCGATCATCATCAGATCAAGGAGCATCACGGTTCAGGTGTCGTTCTCCACCCAAATCTTCAACATTTTTCCCTCGAGGTAGGTTATTTGATTTTTGGTCCCAATCCCCATTCGTTATGATTTTTTCTAAGGTTTTAGAGCCTAATTACATTTTCTAGTGACCCCTGTTAGGTAGATCTATAGATTTTGGGTTAAACTGGGGTGAATCGGGTGTTCTTGCAGGCAATTCCTGACTGGAATTACCATCTACACGATGTTTAGTCCAGTGACACACACCATGTATCCCTTCCTATCTGAGGAAGTTGAACTTTAGGAACTACACATCATGTGCTGAAGTTACACACTGTGACCCCAATCTGTGTGGTCATGGGACATGGTTTGGGAAGTCATGTGAAAACACATGGCCATGTAAAATTATATGACCAAAGTACACAAACATGGGGTTCGGTACACAGACATGAGTAAACTACACAGCTAGGGGTTGATTGAAGCAGAACATGTCGTGTAATCTTAGTACATGCCTTGTACCCCTACATGGGTTGGAAACCCATGTCGAAAGGATACATGACCATGTTCTCGGGCGGTCTCACATGTTGTGTGGTCCCCAGTGCATGACATGTACTCCTTTAAGATCTTCTTGAGACCTTTCGCTTTTTATATCTCTTTATCTAGGATTCAGAATTAGGATTCTGAGTATCCTATCCTGAGTGGTTTTCCATGTAGAATGTGATGGTGGCCTTAGTTTAGACCTACATGATATGAGGTGGCATGTCTCGAGAAAGAATCTTGTGAATATGTTCTTAACCGATGATGAAGATCAGTGTGGTTCATGAAGAGAGACGTTGGGATTGGTAATTCCCTATGGCATCAAGGTGTGGGTTTCCCTTAACTCTTTTCTTTGGTAGAGATGGGACTCCCCATGTCATGTGTGTGGGTTCGTTACCTTTAGGAATATCTTCCAGGGTTGGTACTACCCTATTAGATTAGGGTGTAGGTTCCCCGTGATGTTCTTATAGTTGGACAATGCTCCCCTATCATTCCAGGTCACGGGCCCTCCATACTCATTGGAATGATAGAATAGGTACTCCCCTATTGGACCAGGGTGCAAGTCCTCTATCCATAGATTCAGTACTCCTCTATCATACCAGGGAGCAGTTCCTCTATATGTGACATATAGATAGAGTGGTTACTCCCCTATCAGGTTAGGGATAAGTTCCTCTATTCTTGGAGTTATAACTACCATGTTGTTTCTAGGTGTGGTTCCTCCATACATGTTATTCAAGAAAAGATGGTACTCCACTATCATACTAGGGAGAAGGAACTCTAGCCTGGGGGTTTTACTCCCTTATTATGTTAGGGTGTAGGTCCCCCACAGGAATCGATCTGGTAGAGCAGTATTCCCCTATTAGATCAGGGTGCAGGTTTTCTAGACTCATAGTGGTACTCCCCACATCGTGGGTGTGGTCCTCTATCCTTTGAGTGGTACTAGCCTATTGTTATAGGGTGTAGGTCCTCACCTACAGAGTAGTACTCCCCCATATCCTAGTAGTAGTAGGGAGTGGTTCCTCCATTGGAGTTAGTGATCCCTCGTCTCTTGAGTACAATTACGAGGCGTGGTCCCCTCCACTAGTTACGTGCAATACCAAGTTTGGAGTTAGTGTTCCCTTGACATACCGAGGAGTGGGAAAATCCCTACAATAGTGAAATAGGTTTCATAGGTTGGTTAAGAGCTAGTACTAACTCAATTGTAGGGCAGTGGAGAGGTTTAGTTCCCTCCCTTCTATCTTGTTAGGAAGAATGCACACTATGCATAGTTTGGACTAGTGCTCCCTTAACTGTGTGCTGTGGTGTGGGGAATGCCTCTCCACTTGGGTTTCTTATAGCATTGCGCAGGGCGTAGGCTAGTGATGAAAAGGCCTCTGGTGTTGGGAACTAGAGATGGACCTATTAGTTTTTTCCCAAAGGAGCACATTCTCTCAAACATACCATTTAGAATGGTATAGTTTTTCCAAATGAAGTATATCTCTCGAATGGGTTCCATATAAGATGGATAAGTTCACAAAGTGTATTCTCTTGTTTTATGTTACCTTTAGATCCTTGAGTATAATCCTGTTGATGGCTACGAGGTCGAAACATCATGAGACTTGGAGTCTGTTACAAGTATATATGGGTGATTCTGGAAGCCCTTGCGACATTGTTATGTTTGGGGTTAACACCCCATATGGAATGAGTATAAGTACCTCTTCTGTGCCCACACCTTAGTTTTGGTTACTCTCTTTCCATGGGAAGCAAAGACATGTGATATATTCCATGTGTTTTCCATGTTTATCTTTTCTTGGTTGGATGAGGATACTCTCTTTATAGGGGGGAAAGATTCAACGTGTAGTTCATCTACTCACCGTGTTAATCCCCCTTTATTTGGATGAAGTTACTTCTTGCTGGGTTGAGCAGTGGGAGAGAGTTTTCCTTACTCTCTTATTTGGTATTATTTGACTTATCTGACTAGTCATGTACAACTAAAGATGGTTTGAGATTTAGTTTATCTCTCAATGGGGTTTCCCTCTAGCTAGGTTGAGTGGAATGTCTCCTTTCATTCACTATTTTTTTGGGGTTTTTGGGGTGCCTACTAAGTAATTTTATACTCACCCCTAAATGGGATTTTCCCACACATGTTATGTCTTATGCAGATCATAGGCCTTTCGATGGAGTCTACGGAGGACTCGAAGCTAGTGGAGCTTAGTGAGCTGGATTGAGGAGATTTTTGGTAGTTAGTTTCAACAACGATCCCATCCTTATGAGTAGATTGTATGATTTAGTAGTTTTCATTTTCTAGGTATGTTTTTTCCCTTTTCTATTTTAGTACTTACAATGTACTCTGGTTTGGGATAGATGTATTCATGCATTTTAGTTTCAACTTTTTATATATCTTCAATGTTTTATTGAGGTGTTTGTGGGTGTTTAAGTACTGGTACTTTAAATAAAGGCCTCCCCATATTTATTTATGCCTTCAGTGCTTGTCACCACCCACTAACTTATGGAGGTGGGCTTGGGGTAGTTACAGATCAAGCCCCGTCTTGGGTTGGGTCGTGATAATAATATCATGTAAATGAGCATTCTAGGGAAACGTGTCCCGCCTGAATCATCTCATGAAAAGAAGTTGAGGGGAAGTGAGACCCCACTCAAATATTAGATATATAACATATTCCTGGGGGAAAAGTGACCCAGCCGATGATCTCAAATATATAACACATGCACGAGGGAAGAGAATCTCAAGGGTGATCTCATACATATGAAATCAGGGGGGAAAGTAGCATCACTCATAATCTCATGTAAACATTAGGTGGAAGGGTAAACCACTTCAAATATCATATACATACTACTATAAAAATAGGTATTGGAAGAGTTAAGAAAAGGGTGACCACCTAAGGCAGTCACCAAAAGTGGGTATCGGTGACAACCTTTGACATTCAACCTCTTTTTAACAAACCCCCCTAAAACTCCCTCCCCTCCTACTTGAAAACACCCCCTAACTCTATCCCTCTCATGACAACTCCTCCGCTCCCCGACACCACTTGTGACCTTTGTCCTCATAGAAGCTCACCACCCCACTCCCCGCACCACTCATGACCTTATCCTCATGCCGCTCACAAACTTATCCTCGTACCACTTGTGATCCATTCCCCTCATTACTCGCAACCCCACCCCTCTCCACTACTCGTGACCCTGCCCATTGCAGTCACTCTGTCACACCCCAAAACTTTTTTTATTTATTTAATTATTTAATTTTTTCCCTCAGGTTTTGGATCAAAATGGTTTAAAAATTTAAAATTTTGGAATTTCAACACATATATACAGTTGATGAACAATTAGTGGAAACTGTGCGACAATCGTGTGAATGCATATATTATTTAACAGATCCAAAATGAGCAGTTGATGCAGAGTTTGTTTGACCATGTTTTCTGCCCATGCATGGTTCTCCAGGACCTCTATTAGGAAGTGAATTATTAGTTCATGTTTTGACTAACCATACATCCAAATTGTGTATAGTTCCCAGAAAATTAAATAAAAAATTCTGGTTTTTTCATTTTCCCTCCTCTAATTTACCCTATATCATGCACCTCTACTTTCTCCCTCTTTCTTATGCCACACACTAGCCCAAGGATCTTATCTACATGCTCCTCTTCAGGTTCCTCCCCTATATTAGAAGTTCCAATGGGGTTTCTTATGATTTGAGTCTGATTATCTAAGGTGGGATCTCATTTCCCATATTCCTTATCTTTACCTCTATTTTTTACTTATTTCCATTGACATGATATTCTTTGGAAAAACCCTAGAGGGGGTTTCAGGTTCTAATTCTTGTTGGTATCGATTTATAGGGTGTGTGATCTATCTTTCTAGTCTTACTCGTCCCATATTCAAAGCTTTGGACCTTCTTCACTCCATTTAAGGTAGGTTTCACATTATTTCAGTCCTTAAATTCTATAATTAGGAATAATTGTACTTTTATTTCATGTTTTTGATTCCCAATAAATTTATTATATGTGATTATAATCCTATTTAAAAGGTAAAACAAGTTTTACTTGGTTTCCATTAAGTGTGCAGGACATTCCTTATTAAAACATATAGTTTTAAATTTTTTAACCACTTTCATGCACACCAAATGTTCGATAATTGCCCACACAACTTCTAATCATGATATTTGATATCTTAAAGGGTGTTTTTGTTTTAAATTTTTTTAGTTTTACTTGTAATCTCAAGTAATATTTGAAATTCCAAGTATTGATAATATATTTTAAGATTGATTTTGAATAAAAATATGGGGTTTGAAAATATTTTTGACATATTTGGTGGTTAAAAACATATACGCGTGTGTGTGTGTGTGTATTTATATTTATAAATTTACATTCCCCACCATTGGTGGTGGGGTGGTAAGGGTTGGGGGGTGAGGGGTAGGTTGCGAGGTCAAGTCCCCAGGCCTGTATGTTTATTACAATTTGTTTCCTTGTGTTGTGTTCCACGGTGATGGATATAATCATCCTTATATATGTATAAATTTACATGAGAATATGTATTCCCCATGGGTGTGGCCTAGTGGTTGCGTCCTATGGTGGTGTTTAGGGAGGTACCAATTTTGAGCCTCCCCATGTTCACTTAGATAGGTTTTTGTTTGTTTATCCCCCTCACCTAACTGATGTAATAATAAATTTACACGAGAATATGTAAATTTGTTCAATGAGACACACACACACACATATATTTATCTCTCTCTCTCTATGTGTGTAAGTGTATATGATTATAATGATAAAATTGATCTTTTAAATTTAAGCACAATGTTTGAATTTAGTTTTGAAAATGAATTTTAAAAGGAGAATTTTAGTATTGGGTTACAAATTACATTGAAGGGCCATTTAATATTTTATAAAGAAATATATTTTATTATAATTGTTGTTATTCTATTTAAAATGACCCATTATAATTGGAAAAAGAGGAAATGGCATGATTTATCTAGAAATTGGATATGCTTATTAATTGTTTAAAAGGAAAGATACATTTAGCGATTAAAGTGGTACTATTTCAAACCACATGGGAAGCCTGGGTACTTGGGTAGGTTATCCTTGATCATATAGGGACCATATTGCTAGATATGGTGCCACCCTGACTAGTGTTATAGCTGTGTAAACATTCCACTGGTTGATGACATGTATATTCCACTAAATCAGTGTAATAATATTTATGTTCACCACTTGACGGTCTCCCAAATTAGTGATGTAGATGTTCTTGGTGCTCCTAGACTTTTTGACATTAAGGTGTATTACCATGTTGGATATTTTAAAATTATTATTTATATGATCTATTATGTATCAATTTTATTATGGTACCAACTACCTCTTTTATTTCTATTTTAGTCTACCATGTTCTATGTTTATTTTCCCTTGAGAATTTGTTTCACTTTTGTAAAAAGGGGTTTTTCTAAAGTATATTGAAAATACTATTTTAAAAGTGATTTAAAACTAGTTTTTTATATGGGTATTTTAATAAAGTAATCCTCATCCCTATAAATTTATTTCTGAGTGATCATTTTCATTTAAAGAAAATAAAAAGGAATGTTTATAAAATGACGATTGAAATGATATTGGTTTTTCAATGATTATGCATGAAAACCTATTTTAGTAATTTATTTAAAACTAGCATAAGTGAAATATTTTATTTAAATAATTATACTTGGGGTGTAATTATTTGGCATGTATACTGAGTTTCATACCCAAACCTATCATTACATCTTAATCATAGGTTTTGGCTCTACCCTTTACTGCTCATGAAGCATTTTTTATATTGAGATTGGATGGTGACGTAGGGTCATGTGGAGGTGAGTTACTTATTTTTTTCTATTTAGTTTTATTTATCGCATCCTCCAATTAGGAATTTTCTTACTTTCAATTATGATTATTGGTAGATTCACTATATCTGTGGAGGTTGTAGTGGAACAAGTGATTGTTTCTATGGCGTGAGTTGGGGGTGATCTGAGGGACTTATTTTCTTTTTATTAATGTGTTTAAATTGTTTTAATTGATTTATATTATATTTTTTTGTTTCTTTTATACTGGTTCATGTAACTATGAAATATAGAGTGTTTATTACCATTTTATACTATTATTTAACTCTTTTTTATTGGGTGAAATCATTCCTATGATTTTTACTTTGATTCCCTAGCACTAGTGGCCAGATTGGGGAGATCAAGAATTTGCCTTAGGTAATTCATGAGCCAGCTCAGGTGTTTGATGGATGGATGAATTGTGTTGGTTTGTGACATGATCACTACCCCACCCACACCCATGCTCATAATGTCTATTCCAACCCTCATAACCCCTTGTTGACTTCCCCTCATAGCCCTGCCCCCCGCCACCACTTGCAATGCCACCCCCACTGAAACCATACTTCACAACCCCTCTATCGTCCATCCCTCAAAACACCTCCCTATCTTTCTACCCTTTCACCCTTGATATCAAACTCAAAAACTTAATCTCCCTTTAAGATCCACCACTTACCCATGCTTGCACTACCCTATGGTTGGAACAACATATCCATTGTATCCATATTCTTTTACTACTGCTAATGACTCTACTTCACACCGCTTTTGTAATGTATTGCTGCTACGAACCAATGATCGGTGCCAAAAATAATGGTCTCCAATGTACATAAGGCACACCTCCCCATACATTAGAGGCTAACAACTAGTAGCGTAGGTATATGGTGATATAGTGGG
The DNA here is from genome assembly GCA_963277665.1 of Viscum album. Taxonomy (NCBI): domain Eukaryota; kingdom Viridiplantae; phylum Streptophyta; class Magnoliopsida; order Santalales; family Viscaceae; genus Viscum; species Viscum album. The sequence continues at coordinate 1,210,024,218 of OY728161.1, read as the reverse complement.
GAGACTATACCTTCATATCAAAGTAAAAAAATAATGAAAATAATAAAGAAATCAAATAAAACATCTTGATAAACAAATTAGTAAACAAGACATCCCCACAAGTGCTAATAATTAATCAAAACCAATGTTATATGAAAATGAATAGTAAAATACATGCCAAATATTCATACATTGGCATCAAATCATATACATAATTTTTTTTGGAAGAAATATATAAGAAAAGTTCTGAGTCCTAGCCTAATTAAAAATCCCATGGTCTATCCTAGTAGTCCAATCAAGCATTAATTATATGGAAATTTCCTTTTTCCTATACTGAAACCATGAAGGACTGATCAAATACCACACAACTGTCTGAGAAGGGTGTGAGTACGACTCATTAAACCACCACCACCAAAAAATATAAGAATATCTAGTTTTAGAAATAGAATTATATAATGATGCATGTAATAAATAAAGGCACAATATAAATAAATAAAACCGTCATCAATCCTTGGATTCCATGTGATACATAAGATCAAACATACCTTATTTTTTCTAATCTGGATGTTTCTATCCATAAAACCCATAAAGGCACAACCAGATCCATAGGGAAAGTCTTGAACATCGCAAACCATGAGTAATCTCGACTCTAAGGATCAGATCCAAGGCATCCCAAATCAGTATCATAAAGAGGAACAAATGAATCCATGGAGTGTATCCCTGAAATTACAAATTAGAAATCATTATAAATATAAGGGGGACTTCCCCATGGAATTTTAAACTAGTAACATCATGAATCCAAGTGGGGACTATCCCAATCCATTCCAAATTAGTATCATAACTAATCTAAGTGGGATTTCCCCAAGGCATTACAAATCACAATCTTAATGAATCCAAGGGGGATTTTCCAAAGCGATTCATTCCATTCATCATCATTATTCTAAGGGGGATTTCTCCTTGTTATTCCAAACTAGAATCATCATGAATTCAAGGGGGATTCCCACTTGGAATTACAATCCAATAATTATCTATAATCCAAGATGGATTTCACCTCAACATTTCAATCTCGAAAACCATTACAAATCCAAGGGTAAATTTTCCTAGGCATTCCAAATCAATAATCATATGGAATCTGAGGGGGATTTACACTCAACATTCCAAACTATAATCATAATTAAAGTGCACAATAAATTCATCAATTAATTTATTTAATTCAGTCGTACTAGTTCTTACATAATAAATATGTCTAATGGATCCTAAATCATTTCCTAGGTATCCTTGGTCATACATCCATGGTCAATTTCTCAGGTCATGACACCCCTAGGGTACACCCCTTTAAATAAGTCAAGTCTCACAAAATAAAAGTAGGCACAAAAACCTAGATCACATTATAGGAATCCCCAATCACTCACCCACAGTCATATCCCAAGTCATAGGTGCCCCTAGGTTCACCTCATTAATTTACAATGTCACTTACAAAGGTTAGGTGAACCCCTTGAGTGGATAAGAGGCACAATCTACTCACCAATGAGCTATTCATGGCCCGCCAAGAAGTTCAATTTCATGATTTAGTGATAAAAATATTTAATTTATAATTTTATGTCGAACACATGATAATGTTGGAAATAATGCACACTACATACATCAATAAAATGACATAAGACTTATGGGATATCTTATTAAAAATCTACCTTATACTTGTAGATGTTCAATCATCCAATACTGACCTTTAATTTGAGCTAAAATAGCAGAAAACATAAAAGAAGACAAAAGAACTAGAAATAGGGAATAATGATGTAATCTCACTAGATGATGAAATAAATGAATAACATAAGGGAAAAGACTCATAGATTTAACTCAAGATCTCTAACACAATAAATGACACTTGATTAAAAGTAGAAATGAAGAGAAATCCCAAGAGGAAGGAAGGTGGAAAGAGGGTCATTTACTAGGGAGGAGTCTTGGATGAATTTGGGGGAGAGGGGTTTGGGTTATAAAAATATTTGGGAAAAAATTAATTTCCCACTTTTTAAGGGGTATCATAGTTTAGCTGCATAGTTTGAAAATTTTTGGGCCAACTATGTGGATCCCACTTCCTAAAAAAACTTTCCCCATATGGTTAGCTCATATAGTTAGACAACCTTTTGGACATCCATGCATATCCCAATGCCAGGGATACTCCACTTTACACGGGTATACTGCATAGTTTGAAAAACCATGTGTGAATTGTGAGAAATGGCACTATAATTTATCATGGTATATTGACAGTTTTCTAGATCCCTTCTCTTGGTTTGAAAAACTATGATCCCGCCTCTTCCCTTTGTACAGTTGGTCAGATAATTATCACTAACCGTGCACCAACTGCATGCCCAATTTGAAACTTATAACTTTTCATACCTTCAGGCCTCCAACACTTTAAATGCTCTAATATCCTTCCTGACTCCCCATAAACACATTCAAGAAAAAACAACCAATGAAACCATAGGTTTCAAGGACCGAATGGACCACTGAGAGGGGGGGGGTATTATTAATCCCTTTTTTACAAATTATATTTAACTAAATATCTTGAAATTGTTAGAGTTCTCGATCTACTTAATAATTACCCATAGTCTCACTTAATGTGCAATAATAAAATGAAAGGGGTCAGAAAAAAGTATTTATAATTTTTATCCTGAAAGCCTACTCATTTCCATATCGGTTATTCTCCCCAATATGGATTCTCTACTATATTCAACAATTGTCACAACCAAGGACAATATAGTCTTATCTACACAAATTCCACTATGTTTTCCTTCAATAATTGTTTCCCAATACATAATCCACTATGATTCCATTGCTTCTAGAGACCATTGAATACTTCTTCACTTCTTCAGGGATGATCCAAAACTTGAAATATTTTCAACCTTATGGATGAAATTATTCCTCCATATGACTACATGATCAGGTTTTCTCATATAAAATTCTTTAAGGTCTTCAACAACTACATGAAAAAGTATATTGGCCTTTAAACTCTCCTCAGATCATGAATGATCTAATTCTATCAATCTTCGAATGCTCAGGTATATCTCCTTCATGGACTCTTGGATTCAAATATCTTTATTTTTTTAATACTTTAGTACATTAGTTTTTCTTAGATTATCTTTTAATATTGACAATAGTTCCATTTTCACATAAATCTGCATCACCTGCATATTCTATTTATATCGAAAACAATAATACCATGAATATAATTCTCATTATTATCATATTAATTTTCAATGAATATCAAAACACCACGGTCATTTGTAGTAGGTACTTTCCTCATTTTAATTTGGTAATTAAATACCAAATTATATCCTCATTGATTCTGGACATAATTTCTTGTGAAATATCCCAAAATAATTTCTTACATAAATGATAATTCAAATACTTAACAAGATTAGGTATTATTCTCCTTATTCACATGGATTACAATCATAAAATATCATGGACCATTGTTTTCACTTTACATACTACATAAATCACGATCCTTATATCATGATATTATTCATTGAAAGATTTTCACAGAAGAATCGCCACAATTATTTCATTAAATTCATACTATCATGGGTATTATTTCATGATTAATAACCCATAGTAATTCCTCATTAATTCCATGATAACTATTATCCAAATTCTTATATAATTCTTTATATTATATATCCAAGGAATTTAAGTATTATCCTTTCTTCTTCATGTGGTTTTTGAATAATCATATTCTCTTTATTTTCTTATCTCACGATTTCATGAGATCTTCACAATTATTTATTACCATTAACATGTATATATAATGCAATAATACTTGTGCATGCTCTACATGAATTCCCATATACTATAAATGAGGCTTCTTTGTAAAATTCCTCATAATTGAGTAATATATATACAAGTGAAACTGCATGTATATATCAAAAAATTTTACTCACCAGACCATTATTCAAAAGATTATCCTTGACATTAGTTAACATGGATTGAGCTTTTGGATGATGTAAATTTCCTTTATCAGTTGGTTAACATGCATGGAAATTATATTCAAAGGATCTCAGATGTATGTAGATGTCCATCTCAACAAATACCTCAATTTAACTTTTATTTATTTTTTATGCAAACAACCCACTTTAGATTCTCTGTTTTCCACAAGCTTTATTTCATTTCACTAAAATTATCCACATACATCTTCATACTCATATCAGGACAATATTGTTCATGCAATCTTTATTTTCTTATTCAACCAATGATTAGTGTACTTACAATCACTTCATCAACCAAAGATTAAAACTTCTCATCATCTGGTCATTTCATCGATTATATCTTCTTACCCTCATATGATCTCTTTAAGAGACTACAACATTGTGTGGTCAATCAAAATATCGACGGTCAATTCATTGCAAGGTGTGGTCACTTTTACTGGGTATGTTTATTCTAAAAGAGTCATGTGATTGATCTGTATCCATCATGTGGTTAATCCTGAATGTTTAGTCGAACCATGATAATACATGCGGTCAATTTGAGATTTTTCACACATAAAAATCATGAGGAAGATGACACTAATAGACTTGATCGAATGAAAAATATGTATCAATCGGATGGATGATGTTATATGATCTTTTTAAAACACTACTACAGTATTAGAATTTCCATTACCACACATTTATATTTACTTTGTTTAGTTTCTTCCTTATATATCAAGTCATCCCTTCAGCAACTCGATGTGAGTAACTGGCTTCACTTCGGAACAATACAACCACTCACCCATGGTGTGTGCCACCATGTGTGCACCATGAACTTCTTGTGCACCACCCATGTGAACTCAGGCTAACCTATGTAGGTGCTCGATATCAATGCCCTCCCACTACCTTAGGCTGGCCATTCAAGCTATCTCCCACATGGTGATCCATGCTATCACATGTGTAGTTGAGATGATCTCTTAGATTTATTGGGGTTGTCTATATTTGTTTACCTCTTAGAAAAATATTTAGTAATTTATTCAAAAAATAATTTCATGCCCTTTCAAAAAATTCTTATTATGAAATATCAAAACATTGTATGACCCTCTAAAACCATTCTTCATTGGTTTCTCAAAATCCTAATTAATGTTTTATGCCTATATATATTCTTCAACACATGTTATCAATATTTAAAAGTAGTTTAAAAAACATTTGATAAACAAGGATAATTTCTCAAGCATGACATCCAATTCTATTCTTTTCTTAACAATATTCCAAGCATCACCACTTCATCTCCACTCAACAATCACATATTGATTCATTAACAACAAATGAAATAATTGGGCTCAATAATCTACCCTTTGTATTTTGTTTTCAATATCAACACACATCTTTATCAATCAATATGTGTTCTTATTTATTTCTCCCCATTATTAATAATAGAATGAAAAGGGTAATATAGGGGATATCTCATCTCATTATTCTTTTCAAAAACATAGTCCTCCCTTTCAGTATCATTAATTGTGTAGCTTTCAAGAGAGGCATGAAATCACACATTTTAGTAACAAAGAGCCTTTAATTATTCAAATATAAACCTACATGGGCTAACCTGGTGTGGAAAACAAGAGATATATAATCAAGTTTTTCTATACCGTCTATAATAACTCGTATATGTGATACCATGATCAAAAGTTTCTCACTTATCTAATAAGGATTGTATAAAAAAAATTTAATCACGAGAAACCTATAACATGAACACATCTCAACAAACCCATCAAAAAAATTAATGATCAATACAAGTAACCACCACTTTATTTTATATTCTCATCAACCAACACCCCCTTCATAAATTCATTTGAAACAATCAATAGAAATGATTGTGAGTGTGATTGGAATACCTATATCCTCTTATTTTATGTATATGTAAATAAATTATAGATTTAATGGAATAATTGATTTTAACAACCACTCCTCAAATAGATTACCATAAAGGGATGAACTTATCTAATCCTCTGTGTGATAGTTGAGACACTCCATTAATGTATTTTTATTTTCTGTATTAAAGTGATAAACTCAAATTTTATTATTTTATATACATTGTGTACAAAAATCATTCATCTCCTTCAACTCCCTACACTTTAACACAAATAAACACCAATAATAAGGGAATAAGGAAGGAACTATGGGTTTCTCATCAGTAACTATGAGGTTGGGAGATTCCTCTCAACATATACCACTATTTACTTCCTATATATGACTTTATTTTGTGTGGAATATCCTTTTATATTATATTAATTTGAGAACATGATGTTTTAGGTGATTTTACTTTATTATTAAATAGTTCCAACTGTCCAAGAAGCCATATCAAACATTTTTAGCTGTATGTATTGAAATTTTGTACCTTTCAAACAATTCACTAGATATATTTAAGTTTCCATTAATTAGAAAATTTTCTTATTTATTTGTTTTCTTGAGAGTAATTGGATCAAAAATTCTCTTTCGTTTACTCCTCAAGGTATACCCATGTTTTTTTCATTTAACTTTTACTTTTGGTTAGAAGGTTTTATTTTCTCTTCATCTTTTCTCTCCCTTGCTTGTGGATTTCTATGATTTTCATGAATTGACATGTTATGCCAACATTCTATATATTTGTGTCCAAACTTCCAACAACACCAATAATAGCCTATAAACCTTCTTCTATTCCTTTTTAGTGAAATATTTCCCAATCTCACATGTTATGATCCTAGCTATTTTTATGTGAAACCATAACTATTTTGGACACTTCTTAGTGGAAAACTCTTTATACATATTCTCTCATCCAACCTTGATGACGTGGTAGGTTTATAAATATTTTTCAACATTCATATTTTCCTTGTATTTTCTTTTTAACCTATTCTATAAAGTCAAACAAAATTAGTATATAAGATAGTTTCTAGGTTATGGGATACCTTCTTCTTTAAGGATGTTTCTATTTGGTTAGAGTATGATCACATGCTCTTCATTCCAAAAAAACGATTCTTCTTAGGGACATGAATCACAATGAAAACTGTTGTGGGAATATATATTTATCCAACAACTTGGGAAGTTCTATATTATAGTGATTCTTGAATCTTTAATCTCACAACCAACCCAAAATAATTCATATTGAGAGAGTTATTTTCATCATTAATAAATCTTATCCTATCTTCAAAATCCTCCTTCATCTTATTTATTTGTTATTAATGTATTTTTATTGATTCTTTTAAATAATTTTCAACCTACTATACCTTTTTTTATTTAACCTATACTTGATCATCTTTAACATCTATAGAAACTTTCTTCAAATTTTCAAAAGCATAGTAAGATTATACAAAAACAATATCAGAAAAAATTTCTTACATCCATACCTTTTCAATTCTTATTCAATAATAAGAATATATTTCTCCCTTTCTTACAATATTTATATGAGAGTGATTCACTTTCTGAAATTCTTACTCAATGCATCCTCCATTTCTTCGACTTCCTCTTCCAGCTTCTCTTTAAAAAAAATAAGTCCTTTGATTGAATCACTAATACATTTTATTACATATTTGGAAACTTTATTATGATGTTATTTATGTTCACATGAAGATAAAAAAGTGATATATCATCATAAAATATTGAAAAAGATTCATCAGAAGAATAAAAACCAGAAGCACTATTGATACTTATTACAGTTTGATTTCCTTCATTTAGTGGTTTCTCTTCCTTTACTATTTGATTCTTCTTCAGCTTCCTTTACTGTATTTTCTTCTATTTTTTTTGAGTCTTGGAAGGAATCTAGAGATTTTTATCCTCATGAGTAACTTCATAGTTATCTGTTTGAGTTAGCTCATACATTTCCTAAAATATTCACTTTATAAAATCTATTATAAAAAATAAAAAAAGGATCTTCAAAGTGAACCTACCTTTGATACCAATTGCAGGTTCCAAGGACCAGATGGACCATTGGGGTGGGGGTGAATTAGTGAACCCTTTTTAGGATTTCTCTTTAACTCAACCTCTTGAACTTTTAAGATTTATCAATCCACTCAATAATTACTCATAGTTTCACTTCATGGGAAATAATAACATAAAAGAGTTCAAAACATAGTATTTATAAGGTTTGGCCTGAAAGCCTACTCCTTTCCATGTTAGTTATTATACCCAACATTTATTCTCTATTATCTTCAAAAATTATTACAATCAAGTACAATCCAATCATATCTACATAGATTCCACTATGTCTTCCTTCAACAATTGTTTCCCAACACATAATCCATTGTGTTTCTAATACTTCTAGAATCCACTAGAAGACTTCTTATCTTCTTTTGGGATGCTCCAAAACTAGAAAGATATTCAAACTTATGGATGATAGTCTTCCTCCATGAGCCTATAGTATCAGGTTTACTCATGTATAATTCTTAAAGGTCTTCAATATCCAAATGTAGAAAATATATTGGCCTTGAAACTCTGATCATATCTTGAATGTTTTGATTATCTCAATCTTAAAATACCCAGGTGTGTCTCCTTTAGAGACTCCTATATTCAACTCTATTTATTTCTTTGATACTTTGGTATATCAGGTTCTCTCAGATGATATTTCATATATGAATGAGATTTATATTTTTCACACAAAAACTTCACCACCTGCATATTCCATTTATATTCAAAAAAATAATATCATGAATATGATTCTCATTATTATCATAGTAATTTTCCATGAATATGGAAACATCATGACCATTACTAGAAAGTAATTTCCTCATTTTAATTTGGTAATTAAATCCCAAATTATCTCCCCATTAATTTTGGACATAATTTAATGTGAAACATCATAGAATAATTCCTTATATTAATGCTCATTCAAATACCTAAAAGGCTCAACTATTCTTCTCATTCTTTACAGAACTTACATTTATAAAATATTACAACTCATTATTTTGACTTTAAATGATACATAAATCACTATACTTGCATCATGATATTCTTCATTGAAATATTTTTATAGAAGAATCATCGAAATTATTTCATTAACTCTTTATCTTCTCCTTGATTTCAGTTAACATGGATTGAGATTTTGGATGATGCATATTTACTTTATTAGTTAATTAATATGCATGAAAATACTCATTAAATGATATTAGATGTATTCATATTCCCACCTTGATAGATACTTCAACTAAAATTTAATTTATCATGCCCGAAAATAACCCACTTTAAATGTTTTATTTTCCATGAACTTTCTTTAATTTCATAAAACTTATCTTTATACACATTCATTCTTACAGTTGAAAAATATTTCTCATGTGATAGTTCTTTTTTTATGCATTCAATGATCAATTTACTTATGATTACTTCATCAATTGTAGATCAAAACTTATCATAGTGTGATTGTTTCATCGATCCTAGCTTCTTACCCTCATACAGTCGCTTAAAGTGATTGTGACATCATGTGGTCAATCACAATGCACATAGTGGATTCATTGGAAGATGTGTTCACTTTTACTGGGCATAATTATTACAAAAGAGTCATGTGGTTGATCCGTATCAATTGTGTAGTCAATATTGAATATGTGGTTGATCCATGATAATACATATTGTTAATTTGAGAGTTTTTGAGAAGTTAGATCATGTGGAATATGAAGCTACTCATCTTGATCAAACGATGAAGATGTATCAATAAGATGGATGGTGTTATATCCACATTTTTAAAAAATTTCTACAGTATATGTTCTTACATTTTCCCATATCAATCTTTACTTCGTTTAGCTACTTTTTTATATATCAAGTGATCCCTTCAGCCACTCAATGTGAGTAACTAGGTCTGCTTCAGAACACTGTACCCACTCACCCATGGTGCGGACCTCCCCAAATTCACTATGAACATCCTACACACCATTTGTGAATGCTCAGGCCTACCCACATAGGCACTCAATCTCAATTTCCTCCTTCCACCTTAGGCTGACCATGTGGGTTGGGTTCCACATGGTGATCCATGCTCCCACATGTACGATTGAGCTGGCCTCTTGGATTTCTTAGGGTTAGCCATATTTTTTTTCTAAATTCTTATAAAAATAGTTAGTAATTATTAAATAAATAATTACATGACCTCTCAAAATAACTCTATTCATACAATATCAAAATATTGCATGGAATTCTCAAACCATTCTTCAGGGGATTCTAAAATTCCTCATCAATGTTGTAGACAAATATGAATTATTTAACATATTTCATCAACGTTTTAAAATAGTTCAACGAATTTCAGACAAAAAGGAGAATTTCTCAAGAACAACATCCAATACCATTTTTTCTTAACAATCCTCCAAGCATCATCAGTTCATCCCCACTCATTAAACACATATCGACTCGTTGAAAAAAATGAAATACTTGGGATCAATAAAAAGAAACAAGTTTAGGGATAAATTAAAAGAGGAATAAACCTCAAGAATGGTTAGGGATTTACAACCTCCCCACTATATATTAATTCATCCTTGAGATGTGCTATCAATAACACTAAGCCTTAGTGGAAACAAACAACAACCACTAAGCCCACATATCTGGGTCCCACTACCACGTCTCCTCTTATATCATCTGTGCTTCCACTATACACACATCAAAGGAACTATCCTATCATGGGAAACCTATTAAATATAATCTATACAAATAAAACACTCCTTAAAGGATTAATTATTCTTAAGCTTCATATCTCACTAATGACCCCTCATGTAGGGTCCCACTCATACCCATGATCCACAGAATAAACTTCCTTCACTTCCCGAATACCAATGGCCCAAAACAACACATTTACTAGGTTTCATCACATAATTCAACTTCTTAATCATTCGAAGAAATAATGTTTCACCGTTGAATCAAGTGAAAAAATGTGTTCACACACTAAATCACATCACGACCACACAATCCCTAAATGAAAGTTTGCATATGACTTCTATTTACTCTAGGTAGATGTCATCTAATTCTAGGTCAACTAAACATACCCCAAAGTATCTAACATGAGACTCAGAATAATAATCATTGAGTCACCAGCCTTAATCCAACATAGAGGTGAATGATACTAAATCAAAGTGGTTCTCTCAAGAACTACTAAAACCCATAACATATGCTATCAACATTTTCTTTAAGATCCAAAACATCCACTTGGATTTTCCATCGGTATATGGATAATAGGTAAATATCATAATCATCTGCATACTAAGTGTATTTTGAAACTCTCACCAAAATTTACCTTGTTCATATTTCATGAACCATCACAGTTACCATGCCCTGATGCATGAACCAAACTACATGCCTCCCACTGGTCATAGTCGTGCTGAAACTGCACCCAAACAAGATCCTCCGCTCAAAAGATCACTGAACCATGCACCATAACATTTATTATTTCAACAAACTCCACTACAATGAAATTATTCCTTCGCCGCGATGTTCTCTCGCAAAGCCCTTCTCCGCCGCGATGCGCTTCAGCCTCTGCCATTCGTGAAGCTTGACGTAATCGCGAAGCATCACCGCCTCCATTCTTCTGGTCTTCGCGATTTCCAAACCATGCATCCTATCTTCGCGAAATTCATGCCTTTTCCATATTAAATTGTGCTCTTCATTGAAATCCTCTTTTCGCGATGCTCACCAAACTCCAAATTTTGGACCCCAAAAATTTGGCAAACACTGGAAAGCGGCGCCACCTTGTACTGCTCTTTTGTACCGCCTACAGATTGTCCTTTCCTTTGTCATAGTTCTTTGTCAACATGTAATGTCAACAACTTCTCGGGAACTCGACAAATATCCATGAAAACCTGCTTTGTCAACAAACACAATCAACCCAAAAATACTTCAATGTTACCTTGAGGGATTTTTTCCCAACATTAACAACATCACGCCTTATAAATTGATGCTATTGGTTTACACAAGTCTATTACTTACCCAATTAATCTTATCAAAAATCATCGTATCACTACCGACACTAGTTATAATGCAAATCCAATCTCATTATCAATGTCAATAGGTTATCCATAAGCATCATATTCTCAAACCCTTGATCTCCCTACCAACTTACTTCCTGATATTCACACCCTTTCATACCACCTGACCGTTTTCCCAAAACTAGTAGTCATTAATAACCAATCACACTAAATCCACCCAAAATTTCATTAGATAACACTAATAATTGGCTATGTTCCATTTTATGAATCTAACACAGTCAATTATTTAATGAACTTACCTTAATAACCTCTCAAACTAGCACCCGACCCAATCCGACACATATTCGAAGGACGTTCATGACCCCTATGGGTTGGAGACTAAAACCCGGACATAAAAAAAATAGAGGGAATGGTTTCTCCCAACCTAGAGAAAAAATGACATCTATACACATTTAAAGAACAAAAAAATAGAAGAAAACATGAATATATATATATATATGTCATAATAGAAAGAGAACAACAGAAGCGATACAACTGAAAAAGGTAGAAAACAATCTCCAAGTGATAAAGACAACTACAAAGGACTAAAAAATAGCTACTCCAATAGATCCATGTGATAATGTGGGAAAATTCCCACCATCTCACTAGTAGCTACCCAAAACCTAGTTGACATAAAACCTCGCTACCTCACTACAATACCTTGCCTTTCCTTGCATCGAAACCAGGTTTACGCACCACCAAAGGGGTACTCAGGCAATTAGCTAACATGATCAGTAGGGTCTCACCCAAGTGTTCTATATCAAGTCTCTAAAAAATAATCCAAGCATTCTAAACTTTAAATAAAAAAAGTCATGATAACAATTTAACAGTTTTTATATCAAAACCATGAAAAAACAATTTAATTTCCTATTTTTTCACATTTCTGATTAAAGCAGGTAAATTAGTTTCAAATAATTTTATATCTATATATCACAGTATATATATCATATCAAAACAAATCATGAATCACATATCATATATAATCCATGGTAGTAAAAAAACAATACAAACTAAATATCCCAAATAAACCAAGAAGTAGTGCAGGTAACATCACACCAAGGATCACACTAGCTCAAGATAGCTAGGAAACTCGTACTTAACATAGGAAATAACACACACATCATGCCTCTAGATACATGCATAGATTCTAGAGAGTATAGGAACACCTCATAAAGTGAACCCCCCAACAGGTCTAACAAGTCCCTAGAACAATAAGCCTAGGGAGAATAGGAAAGCCCCGCGAGAGAACCCCCAACAGTGGATGATAATTATTACTATAACTACCACCTAAGTACCCAAGGCTTACCATGTGATCTATTTTCCAAACCATTTCAAAAATAAATTTTCATAAAATCATTCTTTGAAAACCATTTTATAAAACCATTTCATAATGCTTTGAAAACCCTTTTCATTTACCAAAAACTAGGGGAAAACCATATTTTATAAAAACCTAGTTCCACACACAAAAAAAATTAGTCATATCATTTCATTTCATGTAATAAAATAATTTATTAAAAATAGGAGTAATGCAGTTCCCCAAAATAGGTTAGAGAAGGAACCACCTGCCAAAAAACTCAGGTCGCACATGCTCGAAATAGAATCCACCACAAGGAAGAAACCAACAATGAAAATGGAGGCCCTAGAATCAATCTACACATCTCATAATTGATTCAATTTAAAAAAGGTTCAGTAGAGAAGATGAAACAATGCATACCTCAATAAGAAACACCCACTACACCACAACCAATAAGGAAACGTCCCTATAAATGAGATTTCACAACAGATCTATAGAGAATCAAGAATAAATATCACTATGGGTCAACAAAAATGATTACGCAATGCAATAGTGCTACCGTGATAAAAGAAATGAAGAATCAGAAAGTATTACTCACCCATAGAGATACATTCCAACCACAATGATGATCAATTACTGAAAAAATCAATCTAGATTGAATAGAGGCTCCCAAAATCACTGGAAGAGTTCTCTAGGCCGATAGGGGAGATAGTTATGGAAGAATGAAATAAAAATCAATCGATGCAGTTCCCTAAAATCTCTTCTCGTGACATTTACATAGCAAGAAACCCATTTACATGTCATGTAACCAATGGGAATCACATACGCTGAAAAAACCACAATATTTTTATTAAAAAATGAACTTTTAACATCACATGGTGTGTAATATATACACAGTGAGTACTCCCTTTATGTTGTGTACCAGGTTCATGAAATCTTCTCTATAGAGAACACACATCATGTATTCCCATTACATGGTGTTCATTTCTTCAAAATATTTCAAAAAACTAGTTTATAGCATAAAATCCAAATCCACCTTGATCATTATTCAAACTCAGGGAGAACCCCACACAACCATTAACACAGTTATACCTGGAATCCATTAATTCAAAAAAACATACATCCCAAAACTTTATTTGATTTTTCTCAGCAAATTTTCTCCATCATTGGGAGTCCCAATAAATACCCAATTCAAGAGTAAAATAATAAAAATAGAGAAAAATACATGAAAGTGGGTAACGAGATGTTACAAACTCCCCACCATAAGACTTTCTATCCCCAAAAAGTCATGTGGAAGAATGAATTATGGTAAAGAGGTGAGGCCACTTCTCCCTCATCAATGAATCATGATCCCAAGTATCATGAGAATCTGATCTGTGATCCCATAACACTCTAACAAATGGAATAAACTTCCCACATAAGATTTTTACTTGAGATTCAATGATCTCTAATAGATTCTCAACAATAAAAACATATAGCTCTAAATCAATATCTTCCCAACTCAAAATGTGAGAGAGATTAGGATGGTAATTCCTGAGTTGTGATATATGGAAAATATTATGAATTCCCATAAACAGGATTGTAAATTCCAACTGATAAGTAACCTTCCCAAGACACTCAGTAAACTCAAATGATTTAACATATCTCAAATCCAAATTTCCCTATTTTCCAAGCTGACAGTGACACAACCAAGGAGAAAATTTCAAGAAAATCCAGTCACCTATAGAGAACTACAAAGGATGATTTCACAGATATACATAAGATTTATATTAAATCTTCACTATAACTAGATGCTGATATATATACTGAATCCTTACAGACATCTCCTAAACCAAACTCAGTCCCACTAAAGAAGCTTCTCCCACATCAACCCAAAAAATAGGTGATATGCATAGGTGACCATACAAAGCCTCAAAAGGATCCATTTTGATCGTTGAGTGACAACTGTTGTTATAAAAAAACGCAAACAATCCCAGATGGCTATCCCATGATATACCAAATCCAAGACATAGACACAAAGCATATACTCCAAACTCTAAATAGAATGATTTGTCTGACTATCTATCTGTGGATGATAAGATGTACTCAACCTGACCTGAGTCCCCATCACCTCCCAGAGACTCCTACAGAACCCTTGAAGTAAACCTAGGGTCCCTATCTAAAATAATTTCATAAGGAACCCCAGGCAAATTCACAATTTCCTACACATACAACTTACCCAGATCCTCAACTTTATCAATATCCCTGATCGAAATGAAATGAGTTGACTTTTTCAACCAATCAATCACCAACCAGATAAAATTATTTCTTAGGGGAGTCCATAGAAATCCAACAAAAAAGAATCTATGGATACCTTATCCCATTTACAAATTAGTATTGGAAGAGGATGAAGAAAACTAGAATGTTTCAAATGTTATGCCTTTATCTATTGGAAGGTGTAATAGTAGGACACATAATCAGCAATGCCACGCTTCCTACCCAATAACCAAAATTACTATCTCATGTAATAATACATATTCATAATTCTTGGATGAGTGAACAAAAAATAACTATGACAATAAAAAAAATCTCATCACAAATACTAGGATGAAAAACCGATCCCCAAAATTGAGAATACCATCTAAAGAGAGAGAACAACCTAAAACAGTCTCCCCAGCATATAGGGTTTCTTGAATTCCTTTGAACCTGACATCATACTAATGTTTCTGTAGAATTGAATCAAGGATAGATGATGATTACTGAACATTGGTCAAAACCATACTTGAAATATCCTCCTGATCATCTAGATGAAATTGAGAAAAAAGTCCCATAAGCTTATACTCTTCCTTTGTTTCAAAAACAGTTTATGATGGAAATTTTCTAATAAGAGCATCTATGAAAAAATTCCCCTTCCTTAGGTTTATGCGATATCAAAGTCAAACTTCTAAAGGTATTCCACCCACCACCTTTATCTAAGATTCAAGTATTTATGAGAAAATATATAGCTCAAACTCTTATGGTTATAAAATAATGTGAAACTTTCTCCAAAAATATAATGCCTTCAACAAATAAGAACATACATAACTGCAGGAATATCTAAATAATGAGTAGGAGAATTCTTTTCATGTGTTTGAAGCTGAAGAGAACTGTAAGCTACCACATGATCATCCTGTACGAGCACACAACTTATACCAGTTCCAGAAGCATAAAAAAAACCACATACCCTATAAGGACCCAACCTTAAAACATTACATAATATTGAATTAAATTAATAATTCACATTGAGGATCTTTTCAGGTTTAGAGTTTTAGAGAATTAGGCCACAACTATTACATATCGGCTTGAAAATTACATGTAGACACTACTACTCAGTATCCATTTTTTAAAAATAAAAACTCTTAAAAAGAAACATGTCTAGTTCCATGTTTTAGATAGAATGACTTTTCCTTGATCCCATCCTTTACCCTATTCATCTTTAATTCCTATGGAATACATTTCAAAAAATTAGGATGAGCATAAAAAGCTCAGTAAGGGTTATAAAATAAGGAAAGGAAATATTAAACCATCAATAAATACAAATAAATGAAACCAATACTTTTCAATCATATAATACCTTACGAAATGATAATATTTATGAATAACACACAAAAATCATAAATCATAAAGGTAACTTATGGCATTCATAACATACTTACATTATAGCTATCACAGCTACACAGGGAGTCACATTTGGAATACCCATCACAAGATATTCCCTAAATCTCTTAGGAGAAACATTAAAGTTTACATCCATCACATTACCCAATGCATTAGAGAGCTATCTCAGGCTCACCCACCCTAGGTTTATTACGAAATCACCCGTATGCATAAATAATTCCCAAGAACCATAACATATTCATAACACATGAAACAAAAATAAAGGAAAGATAACATTTCCACATTTTAATCAAAATATATCATTTAAATATATTGAAATAAAAAATCCATTATCAAAACCATTTTCAATACCAAAATACTTAAAAATATTATATGGTATTTATTTTTCTTTTAAAAACAATACAGATTGTTAAGGAAGCCAAAGATCAAATAATACTCGCGGCGATAGAAAAGGTCATTGTCACCGCTTAAGTTAAAAAGAAACATTTTTTTTGTTGTTTAGTAAAATGCCTCATAGGAAAAGATTCCCTTGGAATGAAATGAAAAGTCAAAGGTATTTATACACCATATAAAATAAATTCGTATATAAAACAACATATGCCTCAATGAAAGGAGATTGGGATGAAGTCCCTTACCTCGTGTCCGAATTGACTTGATCGTTATTTAATCTTCTAAATAATAAACTAAAGTTAATTTCTAATGGATTAAGAACATTTTTCAAGTTTATTATTCCTTTTATATCACTTATTACCATGTTATAAACATTATTTAATCATTTAAGCTATTAATGATTGTTTCATCGATATTTGGTCCCCGAGTAAAAAAAATGAACACCTTATAATTACAAGTTTTCCATGTCGTCAACAATACATTATCCCCAGAATGATATTCATGATTTAAATATCATATAAATCATATATATCTATTATATATATGTATTTATAACAATACATAACATTTGGAGATAAGAAATGAAATGCACTGTTCATGGAGACGGTAAGCCGTACATACGCATGAACGCTACTTTCATTTCTATTTCGTACTTTAATGGAATTAAAACATAAATATGCCTAGGTATATTATAATTCCAGTATAATATAATATATAATATCATTAAGTATACCATTTATATTTCTCACGTATGGCATTAACCAGTCATCACACTTTGAGGGGGCGGTAGTCCGCACTCCCTCAAATGAAATTATCACGTTTACCCACTATGGAAACCATAATGGTATGATATAAATGAAAAATACAGAAGAATAAAGAAAATATAAACATAATATATATCATATATAAATACAGTTTCATCATAATGGCCACAATGAGAGGCGGTAGGAGTTAATTGAACAATCATCGTTTCGTGATGGGTTAGTTTTCCATCCACAGAAACATTATGTTCTTTACCCATCAGATGGAGGTGTGTGTAATTGTAGTTTGAATACTTCTAATAAAAAAATCCTAGTATATTGAATATACTGATGTTGTTATAAAATTAAGGAATAAAAAGAGTTTAGGTGGTTGGATAAGTAAAATAAAACAAAAAAACTTAAGAGAATATGTTACCTTTAAATCGGGTAACTCTCTTTGGTTTGAACCAAAAGGATTTATTGAAGTGCTTTATACCTAAGGTAAGGCTTCTAGGATTAATATAGAGATATTGGGAGATTATTGGAGCTGAGTTTTTATGATAAAAAGGCTTGAGAAGTGTGTGGAATTAGTTAGAAGTGAGAGCTTTTTATAAGGGAGAGGAGATGCTCTTTAAAAAAGTTTGAAACAATTATTTTATTATAAACTCATCTTCAGTTTCAAAAGGTCAAAAAATAATTAAAGTAGAAGTTAATATGAATCATGGTCGAAATAAAATCATCCAATAAGAATTTTACTGGTTTTGGATATTGTTTTAATATTTATAATCTTATCTATTTAAATCATTTATTAATGAGGTAAATATTGCATCATTATTGTGTCATAAATAATTTAATTTATATGATATAAGAAAATTATAAAAAAATACCATGATATAGGAAATATTTTTATATTTCCAATGAATATTTATAGTTTAAAAGATAACTTATATAACCCCATGTAAAAATTGATTCACTAAAAGATATTTGTTTATGTCATTTTTGTCTTTACTTTCAATTAATTAATATAAAGTGTCATTATTACTCCCATGTGGCTCCATGGGGTCCCAAATTCGACCCGAGGATGCCCATGGTCGGATATATATCATCCAATAGGATTAGGACACATGTTAGGGTAATTTAATATTATTTTAATATCATATTTACCCTTATTTACTATATTTACCTTTTAATCATGGTAAATAAATTTTTTACTGAAGTAAATATTTAAAATGTCTAAAAATAAAATTTACCTATTTAAAAAATTTGGACCTACTGATTCCAAATATGTAATCCATTTTTCTAAATTCAAAACACATAAGTGTCATAAATTAATTTAAAATTAATTCCCACTATCAAAACAAATAGCGTGTTTTTAAGAAATAATAACTATCAAAAGATTGACACTTGTTTATGTCCAATTTGAAAATAAAATTACTTAAAATGACCAATATTATATTAAATGGTAAAAATATATTATAATTACCCTTTAAAACCAATTAAAAATATAATCTAACCATATAAATAAATTAGATAAAAAGGCAGATTTGAATAAAAATACAATATTTTTCACTATTCATTAAAAAATAAATTTTATCAGAAAAATACCAAACTTTTATCCAAAGTAAATTTTGATGTCCTGATTATAAAGAAGAATTTTATTTTGTCAAATATAACATATAAGAGTGACAAAAACTATATTTAAATAGGGTTCTCCATTAAAAGGTGGTAAATCGACATTTTAAAGAAAATTATGCCTAAAATTAGATTCACTCACATTTTAAGCCTCAAACATTTATTGGATAATTGTAAAAAAATTTAACAAACATATATAATCATATTTTAGTTATTTATATTAATTCCCTCCAATACAATGGCTAGACGTTAACTAACATTTAAAATAATAATATTATATTATTAGTGTGCAACGTAAGATTTCAAAGAAACCCGTTGTTGTGTATTGGGTACGCCATCGAAAATTGCATCCCCTTTAAAGTAAAATTAGAATTTAATTCACAAATATTAATAAATATTAAAAGTGTCTTATTCCTTATTTATCTGGGATGTTACATCCTTCCCCCCTTTTGGAAATTAAGTCCTCACAATTTTAAAACTGGGCTTGGAAACTTCATTAAAAGTCCCACATCAGAAAAGAGTCAGTAAAACTATCACTTTAAAAGAAAGAAAGAGAAGTACAAAGGTCACCTGAGATAACCTATATTAGGATTCCATATAGGAAAACATCGATATGGAAGAGAGAACAAATGATCAAGTTCTAATAGAGAGTGATAGAAAACATGATTAGGAGAAAGTTGACCACCAGAAAATCACAAACTTATGATGTGTTAAATGGTCTTTGATTAACTAGTAGGAAACGAAAACCAACAATGTTTTTGTTTTATGTTACTTTTCATAATTTTGAGGAATTAATTTACTGCATAGAATAATAACATAAGGAAATATACTTACCTTCAAGTAGATTTTCAGCCTTCAATAAGTTTCTACCAAAAACTAATCATTTCTCCAAGAAATGAGCATTAAAAAAGACTTGGTCACATCAAAAGCACAAGAATCATCTTCTAGAGAATCACATAATCCACAAAAAATAACTATATATTTCCCTTTTCTTTAGACATCAACTAAAACCAAAATGGTTAGTGAGAGATCAGATAATACCCAAAAAGGACAATATTTTACAAGAAGAAAAACTAATCTTAATCTACAAAACTTTTCAAACAAAACCCAAAGTTCAACAAAGAACATTCAATAAACAACTGTCCATAAAATTATTAAAAAGTAATCCAAACTAAGATTGTAACCCAAATCTCATAAGGATTTAATTACATAGTCTTACAAGATACATCTTAACATTTATCTCCAAATAACACCAGTTTCTCATAAAGTCTCATATTGAAAAGTAATTAACCTAATCACATATTATCCATGATAGGTTAATCATTTTCATAAATAAATAAAATAATCATATGTACACAATAAAAACATAGATTCTTCCAAAATAAAATTTCAACCATTATTTCACAATTGAAATCCCATAGTATTCTATCTTCCTTATGCATATATTGTTTCCTAAATAGAGAGAACGTCTTCCACAACAACCTTTATCACTTAATCACTAAATCATTTTTCTATACTAATTATGTCTATTTGATAAAACATAAGTTCCCAAAATCAACTTATTCTTGTTCCATAAAATCATTTTACTAAAATAATAAGTCATACTAACCAGGGAATTCACATAGTCTAGTGGTAGGTGATAAATCCCAATCGTAATTTGGTTGTGGGTAAGATTCCCACAGCTTTTTCCAACGCGATGGGTTGTCACACGGTCTGCGTGTTTTCCTTTTTATAAAACTCAAAAATAATCCTAACATGTTTTAACCTCAATGGTTTTATTATACCTCTCATTTTCATCCCAAATCATTATGATCTCCACATCTTAATTCATGATGTCTTATATATATTGTCATTTTTTTAAATTTCACCACTATATGATAAAATGAAACGATCCCCAGAATAAAGAACATCATACCTTGATCATGGTGTCCACTTGGTTTCATTGTTATCTTGTTCACATAGGTATAATGTCCATTCATTGCAACAATGATTTATAGATCCTTCAAAATCATTTGCTTCCTTCATCCAAATACACCTTGTACAACTTTGGTCATATGGGTGTTCACAGAAAAATAGTTTTGGAAAATAATCATGCATGACATATAATTTCAAAACATCTGATAAAACATGATTTCTATAAAATATTCGGACCAAATTTGAGTGGAAAATTTCAATTAACGGTCTTTTTAAAATACCATAAGTATGTGCTGAGAGAATATATTGTAAAAGAAAATATAAATAGGCTGTGCAAGGGTCTCCTTCTTCAACACTTTTTTCAAAATCATAATATGCTTCAAAATCTTGTGATAAGGTAAACTATTTGTAAATTCCTTGATAATATTTACCTTTCTTGAAAATATGAGAATATTATAAAAATAGGATTTTTTTAAATACAACCCATGATCTATGATGATAATGAGGTATAGTGGAGGTGTTTGATATCTCAAACAACTTCTTGAAAGTGAGTTGTATGCTAGAAAAAGTTTCACAATCATCCGAACATGACTTTGTAATAATTATTGCAAGCAAGTCATCCATAAGAGATAGGAATGTCATTTGAGATCCTACTCCTTCCATTTTTAACTGACTTTCCTTGATCTGAAAAAGTTATAAAACAAGGATTTAATTGAAATAATAGACACAGGGACTAACCATGTGTCTAACAAAGACTCATAATCCCTAAATTTGTCTAAACCGACCTCTGATATCAACTATAAGAACCTGACCTTAAAACATTACATAATATTGAATTAAATGAATAATTCAAATTGAGGATCTTTTCAGGTTTAGAGTTTTAGATAATTAGGCCATAACTATTACATATAAACTTGAAAATTACATGTAGACAATACTACTCAGTATCCATTTTTTTAAAAATAAAAAATCTTAAAAAGAAACATGTCTAGTTCCATGTTTTAGACAGTATGACTTTTCCTTGATTCCAACCTTGACCCTATTTATCTTTAAGTCCTGTGGAAAACATTTCAAAAACTTGGGATGAGCATAAAAAGATCAGTAAGGGTTATAAAATAAGGAAAGAAAACATTATCCCATTAATAAATAAAAATCAATGAAACCAATACTTTTCAATCATAACATACCTTATAAAATCATAATATTTATGAATAACACACAGAAATCATAAATCATAAAGGTAACTTATGGAATTCATAACATACTTATATTGTAGCTATCACAGCTACATGGAGAGTCAAATTTGGAATACCCAGCATAGTATATTCTCTAAATATCTTAGGAGAAACATTAACATTTACCTCTGTCACCTTACCCAATGCATTGGAGAGCTATCTTGGGTTCACCCGCCCATGTTTTATCACGGAACCACCCGTATGCATAAACAATTCCTAAGAACCATAACATATTCATAACACATGAAACAAAAATAAAGGAAAGATAACATTTCCAAATTTTAATCACAATATATCATTTAAATATATTGATATAAAAAATCCATTATCAAAACCATTTTCAATACCAAAATATGTAAAAATATTATTTGGTATTTATTTTCCTTTTAAAAACATTACGACTTGTTAAGGAAGCCAAAGATCAAATAATACTCGCAACGGTGGAAAAGGTCATTGTCACCGCTTACGTTAAAAAGAAACATTATTTTTTTTCATTTAGTAAAAAAAATCATAGGAAAATATTACCTTTGAATGAAATGAAAATTAAAAGGTATTTATACACCATATAAAAGAAATTCATATATAAAACAAAATATGCCTCAATGAAAGGAGATTGAGACAAAGTCCCTTACCTCGTGTCCGACTTGACTCGATCATTCTTTAATCTCCTGAATAATAAAATAAAGTTAATTTCTAATGGCTTAATAACCTTTTTAAAGTTTATTATTCCTTTTATATCACTTATTACCATGTTATAAACATTATTCAATCATTTATGTTATTAACGGTTGTTTCATCGATATTTGGTACCTCAGTAAAAAAATAAACACCTTATAATTACAAGTTGTCCATGTCGTCAACAACCCATTATATCCAGAATGATATTCATGATTTATATATCATATAAATCATATATATCTAGTATATATATGTATTTATAATAGTACATAACATTTGAAGATAAGAAATGAAATGCACCGTTCATGGAGACGGTAAGCCGTACATACGCATGAACGCTACTTTCATTTCTATTTCATACTTTAATGGAATTAAAACATAATGATACCTAGGTATATTATAATTCCAGTATAATATCATATATAATATCATTAACTCTACCCCTTATACATCCCACATATGGCATTAATGAGTCATCTCACTTTGAGGATGCGGTAGTCCGCACTTCCTCAAATGAAATTATCACGTTTACCCACTATGGAAACCATAAAGGTATGATATAAATGAAAAATACATTAGCATAAAGAAAACATAAACATAATATATATCATATATAAATAAAATTCAATCATAATTTCCACCATGAGATGTGGTAGGATTTAATTTAACAATCATCATTTCATGAGGCGTTAGTTTTCCATCCACAAAAACATTATGTTCTTTACCTATCAAATGAATGTGTGTGTAAGTGTATTTAGAATCATTCTCTTAAAAACATCCTAGTATATTTATGATACTAGTTTTTTATAAAATAAAGGAATAAAAAGAGTTTATGGGGTTGGATAAGTAAAATAAAACAAAAGAACTTAAGAGAAGATGTTACCTTTAAATCGGGTAACTCCCTTTGGTTTGAACCAAAAGGGTTTATTGAAGTGCTTTCTGCCTAAGGTAAGGCTTCTAGGATTAATAGAGGGACATTGGGAGCTTATTGGAGCAGAGTTTGTATGATAAAAAGTCTTTATAAGTGTGTGGAATGAGTTAGAAGTGAGGTCTTTTTATAAGGGAGAGGAGGGTCTCTTTAGGAAAGTTTGAAACAATTATTTTATTATAAACTCATATTCAGTTTCAAAAGGCCAACCAATCATTAAAGTCAAAGTTAAGATGACTCATGGTCGAAATAAAATCATCCAATAAGAATTGGACTGGTTTTGGATATTTTTTTAATATTTATAATCTTATTTATTTAAATCATTTATTAATGAGGTAAATATTGCATCATTATTGTGTCATAAATAATTTAATTTATATGATGTCCAAAAATTATAAAAAAATACCATGATGTAGGAAATATTTTTATATTTACAATGAATATTTATAGTCAAAAAGATAACTTATATAACCCCATGTAAAAATTGATTCACTAAAAGATATTTGTTTATGTCATTTTTGTCTTTACTTTAAATTAATTAATATAAAGTATCATTATTACTCCCATGTGGCTCCATGGGGTCCCAAATTTGACTCAAGGATGACCAAGGTCATATATATATCATCCAATAGGATTAGGACACATGTTAGGGTAATTTAATAATATTATAATATTATATTTTACCCTTATTTACTATATTTACCTTTTAATCGTGGTAAGTAAAATATTTACTGAAGTAAATATTTAAAATGTCTAAAAATAAAAGTTACCTATTTAAACAATTTGGACCTACTGATTCCAAATATGGAATCCATTTTTCTAAATTCAAAACACAGAACTGGCATAAATTAATTTAAAATTAATTACCGCTGTCAAAACAAATAGCGTGTTTTTAAGAAATAATAACTATCAAAAGATTGACACTTGTTTATGTTCAATTTCAAAATGAAACTACTTACAATGAACAAAATTAGATTAAATGGTAAAAATATATTCTAATTAAACTTTAAAACCAATTAAAAAGATAATATAACCATATAAATAAATTAGATAAAAAGGAAGATTTGAATTAAAATATAGTATTTTCACTATTCATTAAAAAATGAATTTTATCAGAAAAAATACCAAAATTTTATACAAAGTAAATTTTGATGTCCCTATCCTAAAGAAGAATTTTATTTTTTTAAATAGAACATATAAGAGTGACACAAACTAAATTTAAAGAGGGTTCGCCATTAAAAGGTAGTAAATCGACCTTTTAAAGAAAATTATGCCTAAAATTAGATTCATTCACATTTTAAGCCTCTTATATTTATTGGATAATTGTAAAAACATTTAATAAACATATATAATCATATATTAGTTAGTTCTATTCATTCCCTCCAATACAACGGCTAGGCGTTAACTACCATTTAAAATAATAATATTATATTATTAGTGTGCAACGTAAGATTTCAAAGAAACCCGTTGTTGCGTATCAGGTACGCCATCAAACATAGCATCCCCTTTAAAGTAAAATTAAAATTTAATTCAAAAATATTAATAAATATTAAAAGTGTCTTATTCCTTATTTATCTGGGATGTTACATACCCCTTACTGGGATCAGGTAAGATCAGAATAAGAGACGATGTCAGAATTCATTTTAGCTCTTTAAAAGAAGTATGGAACTTTTCATACCTTGAAAATTTCACCCCTTTCCTAGTAAGATCAGTCAAAGGAGACACCAACTTAGATAAATCCTTGAAAAATAATTGATAGTAACCACCAAGACCAAGGAATCTTCGAATCTCAAAGACATTCCATGGTTCTTCCAATGAAAAAACACCATTTACCATATTAGGATCAAATGACAATCCATGATAAAAAATAACGTGTCCCAAGAACTTCACTTCTAGAATCCCGAAAGTGCATTTCCAAAGTTTTCCATACAAATGGTGACTTCTCAGGATTCCCAAAACCAAACTTAGATTTTGGTCAGGATCATGATAAGATCTTGAATAGAACAAAATATTATCAATGAAAACTACCAAAAAAGTGTTGAGATACTGATGGAATATTTGATTCATCAAATCCATGAAAACTGTAGGATCATTAGTCAGACCAAATGACATCACAATATATTCGTAATGGCCATACATACTATTGAAAGTCATATTCATTATATCATACTCCCGAACTTTGATCTGATGATAACCCTAATGAAGATCAATCTTTGAAAACCACTTTTACCCCTTTAACTGATCAAACGAATCATCAAAATGAGGAAAATGATACTTTTTCTTAACTATTACTCAGTTAAACTTCCAATAGTCCACAAAAAATCAGATTGAACTACATGAGTTCTTATAAAAGAGTACTAGGGATTCCCAAGGAAAAACACTAGGGAGAACAAAACCATTATCCACAAGATTGTACAACTGAATCTTGAACTCTTTCAGCTTCACTAGTTCTATACGATAAGAAGGTATTGATATTGTTTGGGTACCTAGAACCAGGTCAATCGTAAACTATACTTCCCTTTTTTGGAGGAATCTTGGATAAATTTTTTGGGAAAACATTAGAAAAATCCAGAAAAATAACTGGAAGATCAAAAATAAAAGAGAAATCATTGGGAACAACTACTACAACATACAAAAAACTTCCAATCTCTGGGTGGGAAGGTCCTATATGAGCAGACCTCATATCCCACTCTCCCTAAAACACCTATGATCTCCCATCAGCCATAATAAATGATACACATTGACAATAATAATCAATCTCATCACAATTAGAAACAATCCAATCCATCCTAATGATAATGTAAAACAAATCCAGATCAAGAATAAGAAAATCCCAAACTAACTCCACATTAGCTATTGATAACATACAATAAGTACATCAAAACCCCCTTCACTTTACTCTTCCCAAGAGGTTTCACTAACTACATAAAAAGGAAATGAGATCCATTTAAATTTTAAACATTTTAATAAAATGGATATATATAAATGAGTGGTAAACACTGATATCAAATAAAGAAATCACTAAGGAAGATACAATAAAGATGGTATCACTCACTGTAGTTGGACCTATATCTACCTCCACTGGAAAGTAATATTCCATGTAAAGGTTATTCACTATTGAGGCATATGGATGGATCCTTGTAGTCTTTGAAGCATCTGACTTCACTACAGTAGCCTTTGGAGCTGACCATCCATGACCATATCGAGATGCATACATAGCCCGACAGAAACATTATAGATGACCATAACGTCCAAAACTATTACACATATTTTCAGGTGAAGGAAAATAATTTCGTGTGTGTATAACCTTTCCACATGTATATCATGTCATAGGAACACCAATAGCTAAAACTAGAGGTGCTGAAGAGGCCTGTTGCTGAGAATCACCTCAATCATTCCTGAGATGATCCTGGCACTTCCTCTTTTTCCATAGCATGCCACTAAAGTTTCCACTAGGTGAGAGAAGGGGTGAAATATCCAACCTTTCCTGCTATATTAATTTCTACCATAATATCCCTATCCAATATCTTCACATAGGTTGAAATATTTAGTATAAATACCTATGATATAATATCCGGTTGCAAACCCTATAGGTTGTTCTGAGCTTTCACCTGGTCATTATTCACAACCACTGTTAAAAAATAAACCATCTTAGCAAAGCAATTAGTGTATACCGACAATGAATGCTCTCCCTACTACAAAGAGAGGAAATCTAGAGAATTTTCTATCATCAGTGACTCTAGAAAATACTGCTAGAAGAAGATAGTCTTGAAAATCTTCTAATCTAGGCTTACATACCTATCATCTTGTACTATAGAATCCCACCAATTCTTATTGGGACCCTTAAGTCTGAATGCTAATCACTTAACCTTGATAATCTCAAGTGTATCTAGGAAGTCAAATATCTAATCAATATTTTCAATCTAGTTCTCAACCTCTTGAGGTTCATTCATACCTTTAAAGGATGATGGATTCCCACACAATAAGTCCCATGATAAATCTCTATCTACTATAACTTTCAGATGTACCACAAAAACTTTGTTTGGAGATTGTGGTACATTATAATCCATGAAAAAAACTACCTACATGACAACATCGATAAAATTTTGATCCATCAAAGGATTCCCTTGCGGAGCATCAGATGCACCCTCCTAAGGAACTCGCAGAACACGTCTCAAAGGCATACTGCTGCACAAAACAACAAAAGAAATGATCATACAAAAGAACAATCACAGTTCAATCTAGAAAAACCATAAAAAAAAACAGATATTAACATCCATAACTCTAAATAAGATACACACATCCTAACATCCCATGACAACTTGAGTCTCATCATAGTAAGATATGGCTAGGCACTCACCACAATGTACCTATAAAGTCATGAAAATCTTATCTTCAGTCTACCAAACATCCCAAGATAATGATTCTTGAGGATAGAACTCATATAATACCAATTTTTAATGAACTAACCTAAATACCCTCTCAAACTGGTACCTGAATCGATCTGCTACATACCCAAAGGGTGTTCCTAATCCCTACAATCTGACAATTATCTCTCAAGCATAAAAAAATGAAGGGAATGATTTCACCCAACCTAGAGTAATAACATGACATATATACACATGTAAAAAATAAAATAGTGGAAGAAAACATGAATATTTATATTTCATAATATAAATAGAACAATAGAAGTGATAAAACTAAAAAAGGTAGCAAAAAATATCCAAGTGACATGTCCAACTACAAAGGAATACAAAAGAAAATAAATACTCCAACATATCTATGTGATAACATGAGAAAATTCCCACCATCACGCCACCAGCTACCCAAAACTCAGCTGATAGAAAACCTTGCCACCTCACTGTGGTGCCTTACCTTTCCTTGCATTGAAATACAAAATCAAGTCTATGTATCACTTAAGGGGTGTGAAAGGTGTGAGCTAACATGCTCAGTAGGGTCTCACCTAGGTGTTCTATATCAAGTCTTAGAACAATAATCCAATCATGATCAACTTTAAAGAAAAAAGGGCATGATAATAGTTTAATAGTTTTTATATCAAAATCATGAAAAAAAAAATTAATTTCCACTTTTTCTACATTTACAAATAAAGAAGGAAAATCAGTTTCAAGGAATTTCATATCCATATATCACAATAGATATATCATGTAAAAACAAAGCATGCATCACATATATTATCAAATCCTTGGAAGTACAACAAACAATACAAACCAAACAGCCCAAATCAGCCAAGAAGCAACATAGGTAACATCACCCCAGGGATCACACTAGGTCAGAATAGCTAGGAAACTCATACCTAGCATAGAAAATCACATGTGAATCATGCCTCTATACATATGCATCGATTAAAAAGAGCATAGAAACACCCCAGAATGTGAACCCCACAATAGGTCTAACAAGTCCCTAGAACAGTGGGCCTAGGGAGAAGAGGAAAGACCCATAAGAAAAGCCCCCGATAGTGGACAAGAACTATCACTATACCTTCCACTTAAGTACCCAAGGATTTCCATGTTCTCTATTTACCAAAAAATTTCAATAATACATTTTCATCAAACTATGCTTTGAAAACCATTTCACAATGCTTTGAAAACCCTTTTTATTTACCAAAAAATAGGGAAAACTATCTTTTATAAAAATCCAGTTCCACACACACAAAATGAATCAGTCATATCATTCCATTTAATTTAATAAAATAATTTATCAAAAATAGGAGCAATGTGGTTCACCAACACAGTCTAGAGACAGAATCACCCACCTCAAAACTCAGGCCGCACATGCCCCAATGGAATCCTCCACAAGGAAGAAACCAAAAATGAAAACAGAGGCCTTATAATCAATCCAAACTTCTCAAAATTTATTCAATTTAGAAAAGGGTCGACATAGAATAGTAAAAAACACACACCTCAAGAGCACACACCCACAACACCACAACCAACAAGGAAACAACCCCCAGAATGAGATCGTATAATGGATCTAGAGAGAATCAAGAAGAAACATCACCATGGGTCAAAGAATATAATAACGCAATATATCAGTACTATCATGTTAAAATAAATGAAGAAGTAGAAAGTATTACTCACCCATAGAGACACAATCCAACCACAATGGTAATCAATCATCGAATGAATCATTCCGGATCAAACAAAG
Source organism: Viscum album (assembly GCA_963277665.1). Taxonomy (NCBI): domain Eukaryota; kingdom Viridiplantae; phylum Streptophyta; class Magnoliopsida; order Santalales; family Viscaceae; genus Viscum; species Viscum album. The sequence continues at coordinate 1,209,993,695 of OY728161.1, read as the reverse complement.
GCTCCCAAAATCGCTGAAAGATAGCTCTAGGTTGAGAGGGGAGAGTGTTGTGAAAGAATGAAAAAAAATCAACTAATTAATTTCCCTAAAATCCCTTCTTGTGACATTTACATGGAATCTAACCCATTTACATGTCGTGTAACCCACAGGGATCACATACTCTGAAAAATCCATCAAATTTTTATTAAAAATCAATATTTTACCATTATATGGTGTGTAATATATACAAAGAGTATACTCCCTTCATGCTATGTACTAGGTTCATGACATCTTCCATGCAAAGAATACATGTCATGTATTCCCATTACAAAGCGTGTGTTTCTCTAGCTGACAACAAAAACACTAGTTTATAGTAGAAAATCCAAAACCACATCAAGTGTTCTCCAAAATTGAGGAGAACCCCAAAAATATATTGACACATTTATACCTAGAATCCAATAATTCAAACAAAAAAATACATCCTCAAAATTTAGGTCATTTTTCTCAGTAACTATTCTCCATCCTCGAGAGTCCCAAGACACACCTAATTAAAGAGGAAAACAAGTAAATTTGAGAAAAATACGCGAAAGTGGGTTATGGGATGTTGTAGCTTATACCCAAGCAACATCAAAAAAAATGAAACCACCTCTATGATGGGCCTATTATAAATACACTTCAAATTTTTATTGTAAAACTTCTCAAAATGAGTGTTACATACTCAAATTTTCCATGGTGATCTCCCCACCATACGAATTCCTTATCAGTGGTCTATGAGAATGATACTGTCCGATATACACCATTATCCAAACATTAGAATCCTTGATCCCCACTTGAATTACCTGGATAAGTTCTCAACTTGATTCCTACTTGAGACTTTATTAATAATATGGTTACCCATGAAACCACTTTCTAGGACCATTGAAAAACCTCTACCATACACTTTGTCTTGATAGTTCTAACTCAAGGTCCATGACTTTTCTCATCAATATGTGACTATCACATTCATCCCGCTATGATACTACCTAGAAATGATATCCACTCACATTTGTGTTGATACTCATCTCTTTGTAAATGAGGTAGTCTATTGATCCCATTTCCATCACACTGAGTGGCTCAACCCCTCAGAGTCTCACAAGATCCAAGGGTCATCACACCACAACTTATAATTTTCACCAAAGGTCATAGCTCATAATTCATATGACTTGAACATATAAATATCTGCAAAGTCCTCATAATCACCTAATTATTTCATCATTTCTTATAAAGACCTCATCTCATAATTCGGTCATACTCCAATGCATCAACTCTCAATGATAGTCTACCCCAAGTCATATCCCAGTGCAACCCTTGATATAACTAACATCTATCACAACCTCAAGGGTCTTCACCCTATTACACTTCTTTCTTAATAGAAAAACTCATACCTTTCCACCAAAATTTCATAGTAGGTCATCCAACAATCCCATCAGTAACTATGAAATTACTCTACAAGGTTGGAAAAAACTAAGGAGTCCTAGACCCTACCAGAACATACAAGCACCTCATAATGTTGTAACCCTAACAGTTCTCTAGGGACCAAATATATACATCCCCAAATGGTTCACACACACAAAAATATCATCAAAATAAACCAACACGAATTTTTATATGATATCGTGACCTCACCTCAAGTTTCACATAACTTTCCAATTCAACCCCTCAACCCATATTGTTTTTTCAAAAACCACTCATCTACATGTCATGCATTCCATCCAAAACCATCCACATCAACCCATACACTAAGATTACCTCTATAAGGATAATATTAGGTTGAAATAATCCACCTACCCAACCGTTCATACAAAATACACTATATTTTTCTATGGTAAATGTGTAACTAGTTTAACCTCTAATAATGGTTATAAAAAAATAACATTGCCAACCATGAAAACCCAACAAACACACATCTCAATGTCACTCCTATGTATGATTATAATCGACTATCTAGATCCATATACCCTCGATCATAGGATAAAATGCCTAATATCCTAGTTGACCATGCTCACTACATGTTAACTCAAATACCCAAAAGTTTCTCACTTGGTTCTTTCTTCTAATAAATCTAGGGAATCTCACACATGAAATAGAAAACCATATGATCATCAGCCACCTTAAGCATCGAAACAAAACTAAAAGTGTCTACCCACACTCTACCCAGTCTAGATCCAACTATATAGGACAATACAAACAATAGGGTTAAGCATCTAACTGACCCCACCCCCTTGAAAAACAAAAAATCCACATCACCAAGTCTGAGCATTTACTCCCACAACATACAAGGAATCTACACACCCATTACATGTTTTTGTTAGAAAATCCTATGCATCAATATCAATTTAAATCATCTTCCATACTTCTTATCTCTTAGGAATTAATAATCATGGTCTAAATCCTATATTTGGTTACCCTCACACATCACAATTATCTCCATAAATAGTGTAAACATGTCATGCTACTCAATCAAAAAATTCGACTCACCATCATCTTGAACCACATCTCAATGTCGCAAGGTAACTAAAAGATAAAAAAACTTGCTCTAGGGGTCACATACACATATATATACCAACATCCCACACTTAAGACAAAAAACCACTCTGAGGTTATCCTAAACTCATTTTCCTACTCAATAGAGGGAAAACAATGACAAACAACATGTCTCCTCCATCCAACGGCCCGAAGGCCTTCAATTTTTTTTATTTTATTGAAAACATCACCCCCTTTTAAAGGAATAAGGGGGGGAACCCAAAGACATCATTGAAATAAAACGTATCACAACTCGAAGGTCAAGCAAAACAAACCAAACTAACAACACGAAGCAACCCCTCCCCATCAAATGGTCGTGGAAAGCTCTTCACCGATGAAAGGCTGAACGACAAGCAAGTGTCCTATGTAAAAGTACAGTCCCGATCCGATGGATTATGTCGTACCCTCTCAAACGTCCAAATACGTAAAGTGATGATACGATGAACAAAATCTCTGGAGCCTCCTCTAGAGTCAGATCCGTGTGGTCGAGTCCGGGTGCGTCACTATACCAACAGAGATCACAAACAATCCACCATCAACAAACCATAGAACCTCCAACAAAGACCAACCAGACCAACTCCACATTCCACCATCAAAAAAACCAAAACCTCCAACAAAGAACATCCTAGACCAAATCCACCATCCTACTCAAGACACTATCTCCACCGCATCCACAGAAGTCCAAAAGGTAGTTCAAAAAACAGGAGATCAAATCAGCGTCACCTAGGATTGGCTGACCCAACCCCGTGCAAAGAGAAACGCCCCTGGTGAGGGTATCAAGGTCTTCCAGAAACAGCAATGCCACTCTGGGCATGGATCTACTCCAATCAGAACCGCGATGCTCCTCAACAGGTTCTGGCATAGCCTCACGGTGACAATTAGTATGCCGAGAAGAACCATTGCAGTTGAAACAGGACATTCCAAAAACCAGATCCATCCAGAGAGTAAACACAACACAACCAAATTAAAAGCATATAAAACCTTGCAAAAACTGAAACAGAGGATCCTCCCCCTCCGAAGCACTGTAGAACTGGCCAGAGACGCACTGGAAACCTCCGATGCACCATTAAGGAGTAGTGGAGCCAACCTCACCGAGGCTCAACGACGGAAATCCTCGGCGAGCCGAAACCACCGAGATGCACTACACCGCTACTACAAGAGATCTTGACCCAAGCGACACCCATGTCGAAACAACCACATCCGCCGCGTGAGATCTCTACCCAAGCGAAGAACCACCGCCGTCGCGAGAGATCTCGGCCTGAACGAAGACGCCGAGTCAACCCGCCGCCGCGTGAGATCACTGCCCAAGCGAAGACCCACCGCTGATGCAAGATATCTCGGCCCAAACGAATATTCCGATTCAACTCGCCGCCACTGTGAGAGAAATCGCGAAGCCCCTCACCGAGACAAGCCCCCCGCCATCGCGAGAGATCCCGACCTGATCGAAGATGCCGAGACAAACCCGCCACCTCCACGAGAGAAGCCGCGAAGCCACATGCTGAGATGAACCCCCCACCGCAATACGAAGCCACCGCCACCCCAAGAAGATCCCGACCCGAAGGGGGAAGGAAGAAAATGCCGGAAAAAACCCTAGCTTCCACAGAAAGGAGAGGGAGAGGCCGCTCCGAGGCTCCCAAACAACATGTCTCCTCACTCCACTCAAGACTAAAACATAAGGGTATCACATATAATCTCAATTATAGCCTATAATACCCACTCTTAGGTTAATAATAAACCTAAAAAATTCATATATAGTCCCAAAATATCACAATATTCTTTAAGGTCACAACCCCAAAATTAAAGACATAACAAGAATAACACCACGCTATCCTATGTACCCTACACCATAAAGGCCTCACTACCCATGATCTCTCACTAGACCTATTCATCTATTATCAATATTAGGTAATTTTCATTATGACCCATGACAAAATACTTTTCTATTAAAATTATCATAATCACAGTTCAATGAAAGCTATAACAAGCCCAATGCCCCACTATTCCCTATATCCCATACCATTGTAAACTCATAACTCAGATGCTCTCAATAAACCCAAATACCCATACACAAGTTCAATAATGATATATATATAAGGTCAATATCATATATATAAGATTCACAATATCACACTTTTCATTTTTCACTTTAAATCGAATTTTCATAATCAAGGACCAGTTAAATGAAATGTAAATTCCAAGTTATAGAGGAAAATGATTTATAAGTTGAAATTGGAATTTATTAAATTGATGGAACATAATAATCAAGATATGTGATCACATAATATTCTTTTAACCATTTAATTTATCCAAAAAAATTTCAAAATCAAGGCTTGGTAAAGTGAAATTTCATTTAAAATTTATAGAGAAAAAAACTTTATAAGTTATAATTATAATTTTATTTAGATTATGTATCATAATAATAAAGGAAAAATAATCTCATAAAATGTATCTTATCTATTTATAGGATTGGTTCAACATGATTCCACGATGAAATTATTTGGAAAAACACCATATAAATGGTTGTAGACACTTTAAATAACCAACCCACATCATATTCAAACCAACAATCACAGGAAATACTGAAAATGGCATGTGAATCCTACATAAATTATATGATACATGAACACATGATTTCTTGACATAAATTTTTTGAGATAAAATCCCATAAATTAATAACCTCATAATCATGTGCATCACTCAAGGTGAAAACAAATCAATAGTATAATAGAAAATCAAGAACATTAATCTTGTCCTTGGAAATATGGATTCCCTAAAACATGGGTTAGATACACCTAATCATGAGTTCTATAGAATGTTTTAAAAATTACCTATATCTCATATACCTTACCCAAATAATCATACAAAAGAAAGAGATCTGATACCAATTTATAATGTCCTCATCCAATGGCCAAGTTTAAAAACTAAAGAGCTAATGAGAAATTAGGAATGACTCCCCATACACTAGAGGCTATCGACTAACAACACTGGTCTAAGGTCGTATAGTGGGGAGACTACAATTGCTTATCAGAGTAAAAAAACAAAGGAAATAATAGCGAAATAAAATACAATATCTAGATAAATAAAGTTGTAAATAGACATCCCAACAAGTTACGATAAATAATCAAAAACCATTATATATAAAAATTAACTATACAATATATGTTAGGTATTCATACATCAACAAAATATCATATAAATAAAAAAAATCCAAAATACCAAAAAAAATCTAGGAAAAACCCTAAAAAGGGTCTTGAGTCCTAGCATGGTCCCAACTTCCATGATCCATCTCAAAAAACCAATAAATCATCAATCATAGGGATCTTTGGATTTTCCTATCATTAAATCATAATGGTCAAATTAGGTACCACATGGAGGCCCAGGTAGGGTGTGAGTATGAATCAGTAGGCTACCAAAAATGAAATCTATAAGAATATCTAGTCTAATAAATAAAGTGATTACTGGTGTGCATAACAAATAAAGGAAAAATATAAATAAATAAAATCACCATCAATCCTCAGGATCCAAGTGACACATAGGATCGACCATACCTTCTTCGAATGAAGAAATATTCCTCTTTTCATAAAACCTATAATGGAACAACCAGATCCATGAGAAAATTCTAGAGAATCCCAAACAATTAGTTATCCTATTTCCAAGGATCAAATCCAAGGAATCCTAAATCAATATCATAAGTAGTCCAAAAATAAATCATGTAGCATATCCATGACATTTCAAATAAAAAATCATTATGAATCCAAGGGGAACTACCCCATGGAATTATAAACTAATAATATCCCAAATCCAGGGGGGCTGCCCTAAAGAATTCCAAATAAGTATCATAATGAATCCAAGGGATATTTCCCTAAGGAATTCCAAATTAGAATCATAAAGAATCCAAGTGGAATTTCCCCAATGTATTAATGCTATCCACCACCACGAATATAAGGGGATTTCCCCATATAATTCTAAACTAGAATCATCTTGAATCCAAGGGGTTTTCCCTTTTGAATTCTAAACCAATAATCATCACTAATCCAAGGGTTGTTTCCCCTCAACATTCTAAGATAGGAAATCATCACGAATCCAAGGGGGTTTTACCATAGAAATTCTAAAACAGTAACTATAATGAATCTGAGGTGTATTTCCCCTCAACATTCAAAACCAAAATCATAATTAAAGTGAAAAAGAAACTCATCAATTAATTTATTGAATTCAATCACACTAGGTATTTCATAATAAACACGTCAACTAGATCCAAGAGCCCGTTATAGGAATTCCTAGTCATAAACCCATGGTAAATTTATAATTTCATGGTACACCTTGGGTATCCCCATTTAATTAAGTCGAGTCTCAAAAATTAAACATAGATACCAAATACTAGAGCACATCCTAGTCATCTCTGGTCACTCACCCATGGTCATAGCTTGAGTCCTGATCACCCTTAGGGTCTCCTCTTTAATTTTCCAAGAAAATTACCAAGTTTAGGTAGACCCCATGGGTGGAAAAACCAATGGGATATTCATGGATCATTGAGAGGTTATATTTCATGATCTGGGGATAACAATATTTAATTTATATTTTTTGGTTGAACACATGGTAAAGTTGGTGTGACTGCACAACACATACATCAATGAAACAATGTAAAAATTGTATGATATCTTATAAAAAAATTATCTTATACTCATAGATGTTCACTCATTTAATACTGGCTTTTGATTCAAGAAAAACTAGTAGAAATCATAAAAGTAGGTAAAATACCTAGAAATAGGGAATAATGATATAATCTTGCTAGATGAAGAAATAAATATATAATGGAAGGGAAAATACTCATACATTTACCTTAATCTCACCAACGTAATAAAAAAAACTTGATTCAAAGTAGAAACATAAGATAAATTTCAAGAGGAAGGAATAGGGAAGAAGTTTTATGAACTTGGGAGGAGTCCTAAAAAAATGTTGGGGGGGGGAATAAGAGGATTTTTGGGTTATAAAATCATAATGGGAAAACCTTAATTTCCCTAATTTTTAAGGGGTTGCATGGTTTGAACACATGGTTTGACAAACCATGTACCAACTGTGTAGATCCCATTACCTAATGAACCTCACCTCACATCATTGGTTTACATATATAGACAACCCATGAACCAAATGTGTCCACTACCCGGGAAACTCCACTTCACATGGATAGACTGCATAGTTTAAAAACCATGTGCCAATCATAAAAATTGACTCTATAATATATTATAAGGTTTTCACAGTTTTATAGATCCCTTCAAATGGTTTAAAAAACATGATTCTATATCTTCCCATTTTCATGGTTGACTACATGGTTAGCACTAATTGTAAGACCAACCCGAAACTTCAAAATTTTTATACCATCAATCCTCCGACCCTTGTAATGCTCTAAGAGACTCTCGAATCTCCATAAACATGTTAAAGAAAAAATAACCAATGAAATAAACATGTTTGGGGTGGAATTTAAAGATTTAAGAACCTTTAAAAAGGTTGGTTCATTACAACTTTAGACAGAATGGGTATTCTAAATTTTCAAATTATTATTTAATTTTTTCAATTTCATTAGGAAAGTGTTATTTACGTTGCACACACCCATTGCACATGATGAAAAACTATCTTTAAAATTAAAATTGATTTTGTTTTCAATCATATTTTGGACTAAACTTTTTTTGATGATTTTAATGTTGTTTATTTTTTTAGTTAATAATTTTAATTGAAATTTTTGTTATTCATCTAATTGTTACATTGAATTTCAATTACTCATTTAAATCATGATTAATTTTTGGAATGATTATTCATTTCTATGATAATTTTATATTGGTATTGATTTTTCTTAAAAAGTTTTTTTTTAAATTATATGATATATTATTTTTATTTAGGTCCTACTTTTTAGTAAAATTTGCTAAATTTTTATTTATGTCTTAATTTTCTACAATTTTTTAAATTGAATAATATTTTGGGCTGAATTTCATTTAATTATTTGAATATTGTTAATTTATCTGGTTCCTAAATTTAAATTAAATCTTTTTTTGTTCATCTAATTATTGTAGTAAATTTAAATTATTAGTTTAAATATTGGTTAAATTTTGGGATGATTATTCATTTCTACAACAATGTTATATTGGAATTGATTTTTTTTAACAAAATTACCTTTTTAAAGGACATTTTATGTTATTTTTAGATATTTCTTAGTATTTTATTGATTTTTTTAATTTTTAGGTGATATTCTGTTAATGTATTGATCTTTAAATTCTAGAAATATAATTTAAGTGTTCAAAAATTAACATGGATTATTAAAAATAATATTTTACTTGTTAATACAATATTGTTTTAATTATTAATGTTATAGAATTGTTATATATATATATATATGTTTAAAGTATATTTCTAAATAACTTCATTAAATTATAAAAAAACCATAATATTTTTTTAATTTTATCATTATATATTTTTGTAATAATTTTTTTTATTATCACTGTCAGGCATGGATAAGAGTTGGATTGATATTCCAAATAGATTTTGTAAGGAATTCATGGAGGGTATTAAAAAATTCATCGGTTTTATGAAAGGGATAGGGAATAATTACATTGGATTTCATCCTAGAAAATGTGAAAATAAAGAATAATTCAAATGAATTTTTTTGAAATAATATTTGATTGTTAATGATTTTTTAAAGAATTTTGAGATATAGACTCGACATACACTATAAGATAAGCACCTCATAGGAGCAGTTTAAACCACCGCCATATGATTCTGTGACGATTTCATAAAACTACTGCTAAATTGGGTGTTGACTTCCAACACATGGCAATTTCTTCAATTTAGAGGCTGTTTATGGGAAGTTTCATAGTAGACATATTTAGCGGCGGTTTTGGTGGTTTTAACAGTTGTTGTATGTGAAAAAATGGCATATTTAGTGGCGGTTTAAACCGCCACTAAAATTTTCCATTTTTTTACATTAAAACCATCGCTAAAACCACCATAACCACTAATAAACAATAATGCACATTTATTTATCAGTAGTGTTAACCTCCACTGATAAGATAATATTAAACTATAGCGGCGGTTTAAACCACCACTAAATATGGTCCATTTTGTTAGCGGTGGTTTAAACCACTGCTAAATACAGATTTAAAAATAAAAAATGCAGCAGATTCTACATCCCTAGTACTAGTACCCTAAAAAAACCATGTGTAGAGAACATATAACAAACTAATCTAAACCATATAACAATGTTCAATAGTCAACAATCTAACAATGTTTCATAAAAACATGTATAGATAACATATAACAGAATAATCTACACCATAGCATCTCAACCATCTAACAATGTTTCATAGATCTAAATCTAAGACTTTAAAATATATAGAACCAATGTCTGATCTATAATCCTTCAAACTACATAGCACGAACTTATAAGATGTATCCCTGAGCTATCCTAATAAGGATGATTTATCCCAGTGCTTAGGATAACACTATAAAAAGAATTGTTTTTGACAACACTACTGATTAGTTTTAGTTTGGACTTTATGTTTGATACAGATGAAGTTATTAAACATGGCTCGGTAAGAGAATCACACATGAGTCTATGATAAAACCTATACTATAACACTTGTAAGAGGATGATGTTTTTTCAATTCAGTATGATGATTAATATAAGCATGTTATCTAGGTTTTGGAACCACATTCAATAGTGGATGAAGCATGTGCCATGGAAAGTTTTTTATTTCAATAAAATGTTTCCCAGGAAATTCCTAAGGTGGGGATAATGATAAGTATTATTGAAACTGTTTCCTTTCATGTAGAGGGACACAAATGTAATGGACCAATTGAGAATTTTCAGAATGATTTCTTGAAGATGATGAGTTGGTATATTCAATATTTCATATCTCAAACATGAACATGACTTTTAAAACATAGGTTTGAGTTTAAACTAATTCTGGATGATAGATTCATGACTGAGATAAATAAATGATCCATGATTTTTACTGGTCAGTAGTGTGTCTATGAATTCATGGAAACATGATAAAAAGGTGGTTGGTTGATTACCCAACCATTGATGAATGATGAGATTCATTTTTGTATTTTTTTGGTTATGCATGAAATAACATGGTATCATTGGTATATAAAGCTGTGTGATCAATACCTTAATTAAAACACCAACTATTAAGATGGGAATATCTTAAACAAGTAAGCCTGGAGTGAATTAATTGATACTTTAGTGATCAAATTTTTAAGGGGATCAGAGACTTCCATCTATGCATCTTGTTAAATATGATGTGAACCTTTTGGGGTGTAACCCTTTAAAGATATAACATAGAAGAACAATATGGGTTTTAGGGAATGATGAGGTGGTTAACCCATTGTTGGACCTAGTCACACATCATCGAGAAACTTGGAAGAAAGGATTGGTTCAAGGAAAGTATAACATGTTTTGATGGATCCTGTATTGGAATATCTAAACATGAATATCAACATAATTTTTAAAAAATGTCAGGATGTTTTTATTTGTGGACTAGGACTGGGTAATGTTTAGTAACTTGGTGTACTCCTATTCTAGATTCAGTCATTCCCAATATATTGACACCATCCTAAGTATGTTGGGAGAGCATCTATATACCAAGATAAATAATTAAAACCAATGCCTTTTTGTTTGGATGAAAGGAATCTATCGGAGGTTTAAAAAATGATTGATTTATATAAATACTTAAGATATGGATTACAAATGTAAAATATTGAATGGTAACACTCATGTGAGTGTTGGACCAGTCGTTGGATGGTTGTTTTTGTTTTTGAGTTTCTTGATAACTAGAACTGGGTATTATTGTATTCCATGGTGAATGCCAGGTACTGGTTTAAATACATACTTGGGATAATCTCGAGTCTAGTCCTTAGGCTTGGGATACCTTTTGATTACCTAGGTGTGTTGGATTGGGAATGCACTAGAATGTTTTTTTTGGAATGGTGACATAAATGAGTAAGATTTGGTAAGATCAAGAGACATCATCATAAGTTGGTTAAAAGCAGTGGTGAGCATGATCAAAGTGATATTGGGGTACCATGGATAAAAGGTGTCATAATATGGATTTAGAGATTTCGACTATTAAAGTTGAGTGTTCTTGAAAAATACTCAGCCAAAAATAGTTCAATATGCATTATAAATTATGATAGTTGGAAAACATAATTTTTTTATATATTTTTTGAGGTTTGAGAGGTGTCTTGGAAGTCTGAATGAGTTTTGAGAGCATCATAATTTGAAATCTCATTTTTGGGTGAGATATCCTTAGGCGCACTGTTGGAGCATGGTTAGTACTAAAAATGTCATACAACCATGAAACTAATTTTAATGAAGCACATGGTTTGTAAATAATACGAAAAAGGTCCTAGAAAATATTATAGGACTTAATAGTTTTTCACACGGTTTGTCAAACCATGACCCCATGGTTGCACGACCATGCAAGAACTTTATAGTTTATTACATAGGTGTGTGAATGAGCTCTGCATATTTTTCTAAAACTATATTCCCAACCCATTTAGAGTTTGTAGATGATATAGCTCCATAGTCATAGTTAACACAAAACTTACATAACAGTTTTAACATAATATGTGGGATGTGGATATTAAGTAGTGGGAGATGGATGGTTTGTGCATAGTTTGGAAAACCATGCAGTCAAAATTTTCACCCCTTTAAAAGAGGTAAAACTATATATTTCCCCTCTAGACTTTAATATTATTTTCTCACAGTTAAAAATGTTTCATAGATCTAAATCTAAGACTTTAAACTATATAGAACCAATGTCTGAGCTGTAAGCCTTCAAACTACATAGCACGAAATTATGATCTATAAGACTTTAAACTACATAGCCTAACATTGACCATCTTGGAACAATATGTAATGAACATGATATTCTAGCCCTTTCCTGACAGGACTTTCTATTATAATGATGGTAATCTACCACACTGATTTTCAAAACTACATATGGATGGATTATAAGTTTCATGGGATAAAAAGAGATGCCAAATATCATATCTTATTCCCATACCTAACAATGAACAACCTTAGGGCCTTCTCCTTGATAATGGAATTGAATCTCTCTTATATATAGGCTCACTCAATGTTCTCAAGCACATAGTGGTGTAGCTCCCAATTTGGATCTCCATCATCCTCTAAGTATTATTCTCCCCTATAGTGATGGTGCGTGGCCAACATAGGCTTGCCTACCATCTAGGGAACACACATCAATGGATATCTTGTGAGAAGTGATCATTACCATGTTTTAAATGTGGTCAATGGTCGACCCAACATTTGTGGGTCCCATCCTTGAATGACATCGCTGTGGGGCGTGTGTCTCCCACATGAATAAAATGAATCAAATAAACAACATAATAGTTAGTCCACAATAATAACATACACATCCTAACATCACTCAAATAAAACTATTAAATATCTATAAATTCCATATGGAACATAGATTACTTCATACTCCACCAACTTCATACTTCACCAATTCTAGACTCACCACCTTAATAAATCATCAAGCCATATCAAATTCCAATGCCTTTATCAAACATGGGGAATCCTAAAAATGTTAGGTCATGAAAATGTTAGGTGACTAATATGCACCACAAATAATAAATGATACATGATACATGATACATGATACATGATACATGATACATGATACATGATACATGATACATGATACATGATACATGATACATGAGGATACATGATACATGATACATGATACATGATACATGATACATGATACATGATACATGATACATGATACATGATACATGATACATGATACATGATACATGATACATGATACATGATACATGATACATGATACATGATACATGATACATGATACATGATACATGATACATGATACATGATACATGATACATGATACATGATACATGATACATGATACATGATACATGATACATGATACATGATACAAGAACAAACCCTCTGTTTTCATATTTGTACAACATATCAATAAGACCACTAATCATTGTCTGATGATGAAAACTGCTTGTCACCCTCTCCACCTCCATCTCTACTTATTGCTACCAACACCTGTAAGACAATTATATTGAAAATTAAATAATGTTTTATATTTATATTTAAAATTAAAACCAATAAATGTTTGAAAACTAAATGATTTAGAAGTTTTTTGATTTACCTGCTCCCCACCCATCATCAATGCAATATCACCCGGGATAAATCCAGTTGTCTTTTGATATAAATCAACTAAATTTTTCTACAAAGTAGATATCTGAGCCCCCTATTCCTGAATTGCTTTTTTCGTAGAAACATAATCTCTCTGAGTAAATAGACTACCACCATAAGTAGATGTAGCTTAAATCTCCAATGTCTAGCTAAAGAACATAGATGGTAAGGGTCCCAAACCCATCCCACACACTCGACCAGGAAACTCCTTTCCAAGCACTTTACCAACTAGGTCATCTTGGGAGACTGAGTAGGACTGTGTGGGATTGGAATCCCATAGTTATTTAATTTTTACCTATAAATCAAATATCAGTCATATTAAAAGCAATATATATTAACATAGTGACAACTGAGAATAATTTATTATAATGAAAAATGAATTCATACCCAAAATTCTTAAGCATACTCATTAACAAAACTCCCATAAATTTTTTTTATGAACATTCAACCACACTTCTGTTCAGGATGCTTGGTGCCCGAAACTTTGTGAATGCATTAAACAAAGATAAATCAACAATTTAATATATTAAATATATAATATTTTCTTATAAATATTTAAACTAATGAAAATATTACTAGATTAGATCGGCTTCTAGAAATACTCTTTGACCCCATAGTGTGAGGGATGATTTTCTTATCCCAGCTCGATGCATTTTTCCCTGAAGGATCCTGAAATAAATAAAATGTAATTTAATAGTAATGTATGAAATGTAATATCCTTTTCATATACATGTATAAATTTAAAATGATATTAATATAATAATATATATTTAAATACCATGTGCTTTTCATCACGATGACTGTCAATAAAAACTTTACATTATTCTCAAGGTACCCCATTGGGTACCATGTAATATATCGATTGGGAGCTCAAAAAAGTATCATCGACATCACCCCATAATCTCCATTTAATTTATTTAAATTACTTGCCCAAAATTTTCAATATACACTTTCATTCTAGAACATCAGCAACTGTAAAGTGGAAAAACATCTGTACATAGAAATTCATTTCGAAAATATTATAATTTAATAACATACTAACATTCAATTACACCATAATGTATTAAAATTACCTTTATTTTTTAATCAAAAAATTAATTTTTCCAAGATGAAGGAATATGCCTCCAATCATCATACGTAATTGGAAGGGAAACTGGATCTAGGCCTAGATGAACTAGAATTTGGCCAAGTAATCTTAAAGCATCATCCGTAGGGACCCCATAGGAATCAAATAAGACAAATATCTTTAGTCTGGTTAGATCCCATACATTTTCACTTTTCATATTTTTCTCTATAGTTGCATTGTTTCCATATTCTATGAATAAACAGTTATCATAAAAAAAGTGCAATAAATTTATTCATATTTAAATTTGTACCTATAACAGTAACCCTCCAGTATCCCCGTGAAGAACTAGGAGTGGCGCCCTGATCCCTCATTGCTGATTCTACTGAATGGGAAGGGGTCAACTGAGATGCTGATGGGATTCTCACGGAGGGTGTGAGAGATGGTGCTAGGGGAAAACAGATGGTGTCTTAGATGATGTAGGGAGGGAGCCAGATGGATCGTCACCTATCGGTGTGGTCGATGGAATAGTATAACACTTCCTCCTTAGCATTCCTATCATTTAATCAAATAAAATAAAATTCAAAACATATATTTCAAAAAAATTATGTAGAAAAAATAGAAATGATAACAGATGAACTGTACTAATAAAAAAATATACATAACAATGATAAATGATGAAGAATTTTAAATAAGGTTTTCTATTACCTTCTTATTACAACTGGTTGTAGAGACTTCTCTTGAGGATGTCATCCAAATATTTTTTGTATTTATAAAATATCCAAAAATGATATAAAATGTTTTCTAGGTCTAAAATAAAGCATAAAAGAAGGTTGTGTTCAACATGTTGATATATAGTTGAAAAGACTAAAAAAAGACATGATACCCATAGTAAATGATGAAATGGTTGATAGGTGGAGTAATATATAAAAAATGGTCAAATCCAAAAGGACTATTACCATGGTGTGAGGAACTTTGAAGGACTAGCAGTCAGCTGGGCTATATAGTGTATACATAGTGGTGTGAGTGTTTCATGCTTGGGTGGGGGATTTGAGAGTTTATCGGTGGCTATTACACAAGGGAAGTGATATCTATAATTTCTTAAAGGACACCAAAGTTGTCTTGGATTATGGAATGAGTTGTTTTGTAAATGGTATGAACCATAATAAGTTACATGAAGGGATTACAAGGGGTTATCCTTGAGAAATATATTAATTATTTTAGGGTCATAGGAATTATATAGGATAAGATATGGAAATAGACTTAGAATATTGAAACTCCTTGAGAGAGAATATTGGGATGTGGGAATGGGTCGAATAGCCCGTGGTAAGTCATTGGTCTTGGGGTATTTATGTTGGTGGATCATAGAAGAGAATAAACACTCTCTTTGGGTGTGTTTAATGTAATTAGGTGATTGTAATTGGGGGAATAATATCTCTTGAGTGTGGGTATCCTGAGGGAGTGAGGAGAAATCATGATATTAGTAATAATTCATAGTGAAAGGTCATGTAAGACTTAGATAGTGTTGAAAGAGGTATGACTTGGAGGAACTGAGTGGATTTTGTTTAGTTCATATATGGACTTGGTTCTTTGAAAATTCATCATTATTCACTTGATTCTACATTTTATTGAGTTGTTTTTATATTGAAATTTTTTATTTATACCCATAATATGTCAATCATCACCCCTTCAATAGGTATTGACTTTATTCATCTAAAATAGTTTCAAATTATCTTTAATTCTATAATTTTTAGGATGTTATAGTTTTTTTGATCCCTAAAAAATGAGGAAAAATATTACATTTAACATTTTTTATGTTGATATGAGAATGTATCATTTCATTAGGATTAAATCATTGTACATTATATGAGTATTTCCTGTTTTTTAGAGGGTTAAAATGGTGCTATAATTTTTTACAACTCAAACTCCCTAAGTGAGAAACATTCCATATTCTTCTCATGTTTTTTGGAACCAAAATTTCAATGTTGTAATTTTTTTTCTATTATCTATGTGTGAAATTATTTTATTTTTTGAGTGAATAAATCTTAAAAAACATTCAATTTGAGAAGTGTTTATCTCAATTATATTGTTTAATCTATCTGGGTTTTATAATCTAGAAACTTTACGACTCATGTTGCTATTCCATGATCTTATTTATAATGTAATGGATTTTTTTTTTATAAAAATGGAAACGAACAATGTATAAAATGTTTATAATGTGTCTATAATCCAGAATAATACGTGTCATAACCTGTGCATGATCAAGAATTTTCATTTTCTACCAACCTATTTTTTAGTAAGTTTACAAGAATTAGAATATGTGTATAAACAATGTTTTACAATTTGTAATATTTGAATGAAATACAATCTATGTATAACCAATGTTTCCTAATATTCAATATACTTCTAATAAACCATTATTTTAATTTAAAATCAGTGTATAAACAATGAATTATTTTATTTTTTTAACCTTTAATCTGTGTATAATCTTAGTTGATGATTCAGTAATCTATTACAACACATGAGTTCATATCTAATATAAACCATAAAATCCATCCAAAACTGGAGCAAAAATAGAATCTTGTATACTATCCAGTGTATCATAAATATAGACCATTTTTATTTCCTAGAGTTACCATGAATTAAAACATCTATAGGTGAGAAATAAATCAAATCATATAAGAATTTTTTTTAAATAATTCTCACCTGACAGATAAATCCCTAAAAATAAATTTATCTAATTTCATTATTCATATTGAAATAATAATATATATCCTAATCAAGGATCAAAAACCATGAAAATAATTACAAACCATGTGGGATTCACTGGGTAAAACATCCCATGTGAGGATTATTCACATGGTTTCCACTAATAAATGCACAGTTTTCCCTAAAGATGTGTGCTACCCATGAAAATATATCATGTGTGTATAAAAAAAACTAGATCCCCCATCCACATATGGTCACCCAAATAGTTTGGAAAAAACCATTTTATTTAACCATCAATAACATCCAATTTTGAAAAAAAACTAAAAATAAAATTTTTCAGTGTGTTACCTTCACTTACCACTCGAACTTTGAGGGCTGAAGAGGGGGGGTCAGGATTGGAGGTAAGGGGCAATAAGGTGCGGTGAGGCGAGGTGCGTCGAGCCGAGGTGCGACGAGGGACAACAAGGTGAGGTGAGGTGTAGAGAGGTGAGGCGCAGTGAGGGACAATGATGGGCGGTGACCAGCGGTGATGAGTATAGGGATTCTGGGAGTCATCGGGGTGAGGGGGTGGGGGTGTTGGGGGGGGGGGTTGGGGGTGTTGGGGGAGGGTGAAAGTGTCACAGGTGTTAAATTTTTTAATCGTTTAGTGGTGGTTTATAAAAAACCACCGCTAAAAAACCATCACTAAATGATTAGTTTGTTGTAGTGATGGAGAATTCTATGATTCATGTAGTCAAGGAAGACCCTCTATTAACATAGAGATAAATTATACAATGGATAAACCAAAGAGTGTAATGTTACATAAACTTGGAAAAGTGTTCATACACAATGATATTTAATTAGAGATTGATGGAGTATCTAGAATTAATCCTGATTTAGGTGTGGATTTGTAAGAATTAAAGTATTTTGAGATGCTTGATGATGCTCAAATCGAACTATACCTAGGATGTATCAATTTTAGTAAGTTATCATTTACAATGGAAATTATACACTTGAATACTATTAATCAATGGAATAATATGTATTTTGAAATGCTAATGAAACTATTTCATAAGGTCTTACCCATTGCACTACTACAAAACAAGCCTTTAACAACGTTGGATTTTATCAGCGCTAGAAAAAAGTGGTGATAAATGTACCCTTTATCAGTGTTAAAACTAGTACTGATAAAAGGGTTCCTTTTATCAGTGCTTTTTTTTTTCTAGAACAGATAAAAGACACCCTTTATTAGTGTATTTTTTTAGCACTGATAAAAGGAAACCTTTATCAGTGCATTTTTTATCACTGATAAAGGGTGTCCTTTATCAATGCTTTTTGTTTAGCACCGATAAAGGACACCCTTTATCAACAATTTATTTTTTGCACCCATAAATGAATCCTTTATCAACACTTTTTTAGTGCCCATAAATGAATCCTTTATCAACATTTTTTAGCACAAATAAAAGTACGAATAAAATGAAATAATTAAATAAATAAAAAATAAAAATGATCCTATTAAAGTAATATTAAATTATTTATTTATTAAATAATTATTGTTAAAAATTAATAAATTGATTATATAATATATAAATTATAAATAGTATATATTAAATATATAGATATATGTAAAATATAAAATTAAACAAATAAAAATTATAAATAAGTAAGTTGATAAAAATATTAAACATTTTATTAATGAAATAATTATTGATAATGTTAATAAATAGTATATATTAAATATATAGATATATATGAATGTATATAAATATGATTTATATAATAAAAATTATTATTTATGATTTACATTAAATAGTAATATATTTAGTGAATAATGGTTTATAATTAAAAATTAATATGAAATAAAAATACTAAATAATTGCAAAGAGTAATGGACATAATTGAATGTCGTTTTATTTTTCAATACATAGATCAAACACATTACATTGATTTCATATATACGTAATTAATGCATTTTTATATATATACGCACGCAATCAAATATATTTTTTTGGGAATTTAATCAATTTATATTATTTATTTTATATATATTTATTTAATATGTTTTAATATTTTCAATATGTATTCATCTTTATTTCAATATATATCCATTTTTAATGATTTATATTAATCGAACTAATCCAAATTTTCAATATTGTATCCATTCTTAATTAAGTAATAGTACTTATTTTTAACATGCATGTACTTAAGATTAAATATTACTTAATAATGTTAAAAATACAATTTTTAAAAAATATTTATAAATAAATATATTTATAAATGTATATTTACTAATTTTAAACATTTTTAATTATAAATAAATAAATAAAATTTGTTTAAAATGTATTTATATAATTACAAACAAATAATTATAAAATTATAAAAAATTTATTTAAATAATGAATATATTTATTATATATATAATTATATAAATATATATAATAATATAAATATTATTTTTTAAAAAGTATTTATATAATTATAAATAAATAATTATATATTCAAATAATTATAAAATTATTTTTTTTATAAAAAGTATTATTATAAGTATTATAACTATATATAATAATTATAATTTTTTTAAATTTTTTTTTATAAAAAGCATTATAAGTATTTATTAGTACTTTTTTAGCGCTGATAAAAAAAGAGATTTATCAACGCTAAAAAAGCACTGATAAAATCAATCTTTATTAGCAATTTTTAGTGCCGGTAAATCTCTATCTTTATCGACGCTAAAAAAGTGTTGATAAAGATTCATTTTATGAGTGCTTATTAACTTAGCACTGATAAAATGTATCTTTATCAGCAGTTTTTTAGAAGTGCTGATAAAAGTGTCACAATCTATTTTAAGAACCCTAGCCACCGCGAACCAGTTTATAATATCCAAATCTCTCCGCAGAAGCAACCTGCTACCGGTGCTCCTCATTATCGAATCTAAACTCAAATCTAGGTTGGAATCAAGACTCTAACTATTCCAAGTCTTGAATCCAGGCTTGAGTGATTCAAGGGTTTAATGAAATCAAGGTTCAAATGAAATCTAGGTTTTTTGATATATCTAATTTGACTCAGTTATCCACTAAATCTTCTCATCCCACATCTGTGTATCCCAAAAAGTCCAGTTGCACTATCCTATAATAAAACAACCCATAATTCATTGTTTTTTAGATATATTGAAGTATCATCTTCCCCGATAGAATGCAGATCTCCTTGGGAAAACATTGGTACTGTGCGACTTGAAATATATCAAACCCAATGTTGGTTCATGTTTTTGTGAGGTATAATAGGCTCCTAATACCTATATTCCATGGCTTATACCTCTTTTTAATCTTTAAATTTTGAAAAATTCATCCATATAGCGGGCAGTGTTGTCATTGGTTTGGAATATTCCATTTCAAATCACTCAAGAACTTATTTTTCATATTTTGATTTAAAAATTAATGTGATATTGTTTTCTTGATTATCCTATAAACCAAGGAAAATGTTTCACCAATCATAGATATCTCGATATTATACATCCAAAAAAAATTGCATTGTGCATTTTCCAATCCTCAAGTATTATTTCTTCGACATATATGAGTATCAAAATCCTTTGATCATTATCCATATCGATATAGAGGGTGTGATCAACTCTACCTCACTAAAAACCAATATTTATTTGGTATTGATCCAACCTTAAATACCACATCCTTAGTGATTTCTTTATCTTATACAAATAATTATTTAACTAGCACACCATTCTCTCATTTTCATCCACAATAAACCCATATGATTTCTCAATGTATACTCCCCCTTAATAACTCCATTGAGGAACATATATTTGACATCCATTTGGTATACTTTTAACTATGTTTTCACAAAAATAGCCAAAAAAATTCAAATAGTTTCCAACCAAGATATGGGAGTAAATTTATCATAAATATAACTTCCTTTGACCTAGGAGTTCCCCTTTGACACTATAAATTCTTTATTTTGAGCCACTTTTCTATAGTTAATGAGTTTATAACTGGACACCCACTTGGTTTTGATAACATTCCTATCTTCCAACCTTTGAGAAATTTCCCATGTCACATTGTTCTTAATCATATCAAGCTCCTCATGCATATATTTGATCTAATTATCATCCTTTTTAGCCTCTCCAAATTATTTAGGATCTACTTAAGAAAAAATGAGGTTTTTTGTAAAGTCTTACTCCTTCGAGTTTTCACTAAAAATTTCTAATCACTAATGAAATTTTATTCATTGATTTCATCATTTATTGCATTTATTGTACTTGATAAAAATATATCCATCTATGAAATGATAACCCACCCATTAATACTTCTTAAAAATCAATTAATTTATTTCATCACACATCTAATAAACACTATGTATGTTTTAATTTAATCCATCTAAAAATATACCATTATTTAAAATTTCCTTTTGGTTCCACTCTTAGGAATCTCTAATTACCGTCCATGTAATTCTCAAAAATATGAGACATTAACCCTTTTAGAGAATATAATGGAGTAAAACTATCATCCTCATTAGTTTCATCTCCGAAACAATTATTTTTCAATTTTTTTTCTTGGGACTCATCCCCCATTTTTTTTTATGTGTCTTATATAACTCTGAGCAGTATTTATCATATGAATGAATAATTATTTGAGTATTTCAATCAATATAGGTTCATGTCCACAAGAGATGGAGGATGAGTTCCAAACAAAAAAAATGCAATGATAAATATTTGGAAGATGAGTTGACGGGGATGAAAATTGTCTATAACTTTCACCTTTGGATGAATTTAGAGGATAACACCTACCATAGTGGATAAATTAATTTCTTAAATG
This sequence comes from Viscum album, assembly GCA_963277665.1. Lineage (NCBI taxonomy): Eukaryota > Viridiplantae > Streptophyta > Magnoliopsida > Santalales > Viscaceae > Viscum > Viscum album. The sequence continues at coordinate 1,209,971,323 of OY728161.1, read as the reverse complement.
AAATTACCCATTTTATTCATAGTATACTAATATTATTTTAAACAATAAAATATTGAGTTTCCCTTATCAGAATTATCAATAAATTTCACCTTTGATAATGAATATCTTATGTGTATTTATTTATTTATTGTACAAAATTAATATTTTTTGAACCCAATATGATATCTTTACTTTTTATCAGACTATTATAAGATTAAATCCAATGTATCTTATTTTATCCTTATCCTCATCACTCATTGATTTATTTTTTGATGTGATCTATTTGTGTTTTTTTGTCATCATTCTTGATTTACCATAGTCATATCCTTATGGTCAATAATGTTTTCATAGTAAAATAATTATCCATAGAATTAATGTACTATTTCATATTTATGTTTAAATTTTTATTTTTAGTTATTATCATATAATAATTATTTTCTTGTACAAGTGGATTCATACAACCATCAAGAAAAGGTAAATTCCTACTACTTATTTAATTAATTGTGTCATCACTACTATTTTTAAGTTAATTTCTGTATCATTTTTATCTAATACTTATTTATTTCTTTTCACATATCTTTTGGGATGTCATATTTTTCTTTCAACTATTTACAGAAATCCACAAAATATGTGCCCGGTATGACTCAATCTAACACACAATGTGACCAGTATGATTCTAAGTACGTCTTTTTGTTTAAAAATGACATAAATTTTAGTAAAAAGGATAAAATACCTACTAATAACTGATAAAATGCCTTCATATTGTTTTTATACATTATAAAAATGATCCATAAGCCATTTGTGATGTGTAGGAATCAACCACACATTAATCTGATACATGATGTGCCCGATATGACTCAATGTGTCTGTTATCCGTTTAAAATTGATAGTTTAATTCAAAAAATTTCACTCACTAAAAAATGATAAAAAATAATCTGATTTTATTGATAATTTATGAAATTGATTCATAAGTCATTTTTTACATGTAGGAATTGGTTTCACATCAAACTGATACACGATGTGATCTGTATGAGTCAATGTGCATGTTTCCAGTTTAAAATGAAATTTTAGTAAAGAAGACAAGTGATATACTCAAAAATGAGTAAACACATTCAGATTGTTTTTATACTATAGGAAAATGATCCATAATTCATTTAGGACGTGTAGGAATTAGCCTCAGCTTAATCTGACACATGGTGTGACCGATATGACTCCAAGTGAGTCTTTTTATTTAAAATTGACATCAATTTTAGTAAAAAAGGACAACTGACCTACTCAAAACTGAGAAAAAACATTATAATTTCTTTAATACTTTAAAAAAATGATCCATAATTCATTTTTTATGTTTATGAATCATCCATACCTCAATATGATGCACTTTATGACTATTCTGACTCAAAGTATGTCTTTTTATTTAAAATTGACATAAATTTTAGTAAAAAGGATAAATGAACTACTCAAAACCAATAAAAATCATTTGTATTGTTTTGATACTTTAGGTAAATTCTCCATAAGTCATTTTTTATGTGTAGGAATCATCCACATCACAATATGATACATGATGTTCCTGGTATGATTCAAATTTCTAGTTATCGGTTTAAAATTGACAGTTTAGTTCAAAAAATGTCACTCATTGAAAACCAAGAAAACATGCTCAGATTTTCTTGATAATTTATGAAATTGTTTCATAAACCATTTTTTATGTGTAGGAATTGGTCTCATTTTAAACTGATACATTATGTGATTAGTATGAGCCAAGGTTCATGTTTTGAGTTTAAAATGACATTTTAGTAAAAAAGACAAGTGACGTACTCAAAACAAAGTAAATTCATTATTATTATTTTTATAACTTATTAAAACGATCCATAAGACATTTGGTATGTTTAATAATTATCCCCACCTCAATAAAACTCACAATGTAACCAATATGACTCCAAGTACGTCTTTTTATTTAAAATTCAAATCAATTTTAGTAAAAAGGACAACTGGCCTATTCAGAACTTGGAAAATGCATTAATATTGTTTTTATAATTTATAAAAACTATCCATAAGTCATTTTTTATGTTTATTAATCAACTTCACCTCAATCTGATACACGTTGTTCCAGATAAGACTAAATGCATCCATTATCAGTTTAAAATTGATAGTTTAGTTCAGAAAATGTCACTCATTGAAAAATGAGAAAATAAACTTGGATTTTCTTAATAAATTAACAAATTTATTCATAAGTAATTTTTTATTTTTAGGAATTTGTCTCATGTCAAACCGATACATGATGTGATCAGTATGAGTCAAAGTGCGTGTTTCTAGTTTAAAATGACATTTTAGTAAAAAAGAAAAGTGACATACTCAAAACCAAGTAAACACGTTAATATTGTTGTGATACTTTATAAAAATGATACTTAAGACATTTTATATGTGTAATAATTATCCACACCTCAATATGATGTATGGTGTGACCGATATGATTCCAAGTGTGACTTTTTATTTAAAATTAACATCAATTTTAGTAAAAAGGACAACTGACCTACTCAAAACCAAGAAAATTCATTTGGATTGTTTTGATACTTTAGGAAAATGAACCATAAGTCATTTTTGATGTTTAGTAATCATCCAAATCTCAATCAAATACATGATGTGTCCGATATGACTCAATGTGTCCGTTATCAGTTTAAAATCGACATTTTAGTTTAAAAAGTGTCACTCACTAAAAACCGAGAAAACACACTCAAATTGTATTTATAATTTATAAAAATGATTCATAATTCATTTTTGATGTGTATAAATTAGTATCAAATCAAACTAAAACATTATGTGATTGTTATGAGTCAAAGTGCATGTTTCTAGTTTAAAAATCAAATTTTAGTAAAAAAGACAAGCGACGTACTCAAAACCGAGAAAACAAATTCATATTGTTTTGATAATTTATAAAAATGATGCATAAGTAATTTGAGATGTGTAAGAATTAGTCTCACCTCAATATAATGAATTACATGACCAGTATAGCTCCAATACACCTTTTCAATATATATTTATCATTTTAGTTTTAAACACGCATCACACCGCCAAAGCCAAGAAAACGAGCCTAGATTGTTTTCTCATCATTCTAAATACTATTACTTAATTAATTTACTTATAATTTTTATCTTATACATATTTATTTAATTTTCATAGAGATAATTATTGAAGATGAAAAAGAAATGGTGTGACATGCAAGAATCAACCGCAACTCAATCCGATACACAAAGTTCCTTATATGACTCAAAGTTTAGTTTAAAATTAACACTTTCTGTTAATTTATTTATTTATATTATTACTAACATAAGAATTGTTTTCTTATATAGGTGATTTTTTTCTTGAGTAGTAGTTAGGATCAAAAATCCAAGGAAGACTGTTGTTTTTGAATGTATGTAATAATTTGTACTTATGTAATTATATAAACCAATGTTTTAAATGTCTATAATATAGTGTTTTTTTATTTTATTTGTGTTGTAAATTTTATTTCATTTAAATTCTATAATCATACTTGGTTTTTTTGATTCGTTGGTGTTTTTGGTGCTTCAGTATGCTGTTATAGCACACTGCAGTATTCCCCCTTTATTAGTGCTTCTATAAGAGCTGATAAAAGACTAAGGATTTTAATCTCGCTCCAGTAGTTAGTGCTTCTCTAGCACTGATAAATGAAATTTTTCGTGATGTTAAAGGACAATTTTTTAGTAGTGTTGGTGTGAATATTCATGATTTTTACTATGAATGCAATTTAACTAAAAATATTGGTTTTATATATGAGACATTGGATGTCTGTCAGAATAATTTCATGTTATTTACAAAGGAAAATTATAATCTTGATAGTTTCATTGTTTGTAAGTCTTCTAGGTGAAAAAAATCATCAACATATGTCAAGTATTGGTCTATAATATGGAAACAGATTTCCTTAAAACAATTATGACATTTTCACTAAAATCAAGATTGAAGAAACTTTTTATTTCATCTGAAATTTCAAAGATGACACGATGATATACAAACAAGAATAAGAAAATTGATAAACTAACCCACCCAACAGACTCTCTAGCATGAAATTATTTTGATAATGGGAACTCATAGTTCTCTTAAGAAATTTTCAATGTTCATCATAGTTTGTCAGTTTATGGTTTTAATCCATTCAGATTAATAGTTAGAGAAACCAATAATATATGGCTAGTGGTTTTAGTTCCATAAAATATTTCCCTATAGTTATGCAAGAATAAACCTTTTATAATATTGTTTACTATTATTGATGGGATAAGTGTCCCTAATTATAATATTTATGTTTACTTACAAACATTTATTGATGGGTTGGATGAATTATGAATTCAAGGTGTAATAATTTTTGATGTTGAATCTCATGAATTGTCTAATCTTTAAGCTATATTGATTTGGAAAATTAATAAACTTTTATCTTATGATTTTTTTGGGTGGAGTACAAAGGGAGGATTTGAATGACCTTATTATAATCAAAGTAAGAAATATACATGGATAAAACATTTAATGAAATTGGAATACACTTACCATAGACATTTTCTTCTTACTTTACATAAGTTCAAAAAATATTGAGTGTTATTTTATGAGAAAAGAGAAAATGTTCAAGCACTAAAAAAATTAACATGTATTCAGTTGTTAACAGAACCGATCTAGGTGAAAATTTACACACTTTATGAATTTTAGAATTTGTTGTGCCCTCTAATTCCTTACATTCTTTTTTTATAAATAACTCATAGTCATAATTAAAAGAATAATATTATTTTATTTGCGTTACCATACTAGAATGACAACTTTCTAATTCACAATATTTATGTCATGCATATTGAAAAAAATCATGTGATAATTAATTGTGGACCATTTTGGGTGACAAGAGGAAATATAAAGGTATAATAAATTTAATAATTGATTTATAGAAAATTGATTTGAGAGATTCTTTATATTTACAATTGTTTGGAAAAAATAAGAGATACATGCCTGTTGTAAAACTTACAATGAGTAAGGAAGAGAAATAAACATTCCTCTCCATTTTGAAAATAACTAAGGTTCATGATGGATATTGTTGGAATAATTCAAAGTGGGTTAATAGTGATGGAAAATCACTACAAGGATTGAATATCCTAGAAAATAATATTCCAATTCAGTTGTTATTGACTATATTAATTCAAATTTTTTTCCAGATAATGTTGTGAAACCCTTGATTAAGCTTATTAATTTTTTTAGAAAATTATTTTTTGTAAATGTTCGAATTAATAATTTATAGTTTATAAAATATATGATTTTTCTTACATTGTGTCATCTAGACAAAATAATCCCTTGTTAATTTTTTTGATGGGATGATCTATATAACTATATATTCAGTCTATGAAGTAATATATGGAGGACCTATATAGTATATATGGTTATACCAAATTAATAGGCATATGAATACATTGAATAAGTTTTCAAGAACAAAATCACATCTAGAAGCATCAACTGAAAATGATATTTGATGGATGAGTGCATTATTTTTTCAGTGTATCTCAATAATGTTGAAAAAAATTTCAATAGAATAACATGTACTCATAGTGGTCCCACTGGATAAGGAATTGAATTTTATTTAGAACATATTGAATGGATTCTAGTGAATCATTCTGTGTTGTTTAACACATAATTAGTTGTTGTGTTGAGCTAATATGTTATTACTTACTCAAGAATTTAAATCCTTATATTATTTTTTTTGAAATATTATCTATTTAAAAAAAAATTCTATTTAATAACCAAGACACACATTTCAGATATTCAAGGAGAGATACCCCATGTGATTAGTCATTAGATTCAATATATTCACTATGAGAGTGGTTAAAAAGTTATTTAATTATTTTCCTAATAATTTTATTTGTAGGAATTGAAATATATTTTGTAGTGAAATAGTAGCTAGAGAGCATATTTTATCAAATGAATTCAAAGAAATTACTAAAGGTCCTTTGTATACAAAATAATGATATATAAGTTGCAAGGAAAATGATTTTAAATTTCACATTTATGATATAGATAAGAATCAGGAAACATAAAGTTATGGTTTTAATTTTTCTTTTATTAATATTAGTTACTACTATGTCCAAGAGTTACATCATTTAGGTTATATATAGTCCAAGGTGAAAATATTTATTATTGAAGTGCAACTGGGTGAATCTGATTCATGGGAAAAAAGTTGATAAATTTTATTTTACATTAGTAAACTTCAATAATTTATTGTATATGGTTGTATATATAAATAATGATCCATTCATATTAGCCTCACAAGTTAATAAAGTTTACATTTCCACTGATAATTTAGATCCTAATTGGAAAATTTCCATAAATATGTCAAGAATAAGGGTGTTTGTAATTGATCATGATGAACCCAATATTAGTGAATTTTTATTGAAAACTATTGATTTAAAAAAGTGATGCTATATGATTAAGATATTTCATTGTTTATGGGTATAAAATATATTTGAATCAATAATAAAATATTTGTTTTCTATCCCTCACCATGATGATATATGATTTTACAAATATGAGAAATGTTATCATTAAATTATAATATATAATTTTCTATTTTTCTTCATGTAGGTATGTATTTAAACAAGAGAAGAGTATTCACATAAATGGTGGATGTAATTATTTGTAAGGACTCACATCATTATACATCTATGACCCCCATTGTGTAATTTTACCGTCATCTGTAGCTTCCCCACCTGTAGGTAATATGAATTTATAGTTATGTGAAAATGTTTTATTATATAATAGTTCATCTTTTCACATTTTGTTTTTTGAATAGATATTTCATCAGGGATTATTGGTGTCAGATCTTCACCTGGGGCACCCCTCACATTAGATGAGATGTATTTCCATCTTCACTTTCTATAGGAGGGTTACCACTCCCAAATCTCCCTCCCACAACTATACTTGCTACTTTTTCATAAACTACAGAAGGTTAATCTATAACATTGTCGTAAAACTCCTTGGGTACTTGTATCATTTAATTTTCACAATATTTTTTAACATATATGTTATGTTATTTTGTTACCATTAATATGTTATACACAATTTAGAGTTCATCAAGTACTTATTTAGCCAAATGTAGGGGAGCATCCAAATGTATTCATACATGGAATAATGGTACTCTATTAGAGGTTCAGTTTGATGAAACCTTTTAAATAATTGAGTTACATGAAACTTTTTTTACTGGTCAATTGGGACATATTTTTCAAGATCCCCATAGATTCCTCTTCACTATAGTTGATTGGGATGTATCACCAAAGGAGAATATTTACACATTATGGGATGAGATGAATATATAAATGTGATATAAATTATAATGTTACTATTTAATAAATATATCATAATGAATTTCATTCATTATATATAGAGAAAATTTTAAACTTTTCTAGATCCCTTTAGGATTTTCTATATATCCATGTGTCAAAATCTATTTAAGAATCATAAATAAAAGGTAAAAATAGAGTTTTGGGTGCCCTTTTCTACTTCCCCCAAATTAGGTAGTGTGTCCCAAGAGGTATTTTTCCTGATTAATGGGATATGTAGGTGTAATATAGGTTGATTGAGTAGGACAAGGTAAGTAAAATAATATTTTTTTTAAATAAAAATTAATTCAACACTCATATATTAATAAAAATATTAATAGAAGTAGAGTTTGAGAGAAATGAAAATAATCATGCATTAGAATGAACCCCTCATTGGCTAGGATCTCGACACATATCTATAATCAAACATTCTATATGATTAATTTTAATATCAATAATATAAAATGAATTTTTTTATAGATTTATTCATATATAAATTTTCATATATATATATATATATGTAGTAGTGTGAGTTTGGACAACACACAAATCAAATTCTAGTATGGTTCGCTACTCACCAAAAAGAATATCTAGAGGTTTCTGATATATTTGAATAAATAATTATATAACTTTTTGGTGCTTTAAATACGATCAGTTTAATGAGGAAATATAGAAACATCTAGAGGGATAACGGGAGCTACCGACCAAATGTGATGAGATATTTCATCGCATCATAGATGTTGATGGTCATGTATATACACTTTCAAATGAAACCAACATCCCTTATGCAAATATTAAGTGAGCTGAGGAGGAACATGATGACCCATGTGTATATACTACAAAGTATTTTGATGAGATGAGGATGATGATCACACAGGTACAGATACAACTCACAAAGTTAGAAAATTGGGTGAATGAGTATGGATACCGAGCACGATCACCACCAAATATTTTCCCTTAAAAATAGGTTAGTAATTATAGATATATATAAATTTTAAAAATATGGTTCAATAATATTGTAGTAACTAACTATAACTATCATTTGAGGCTCCATTTGTCAGTAATAATTCACATAATAAAATTTATTCCATTAGGGTGGAGTCACATGAATAAGGTATAATATTTTACTCTCAACATGTATGCCTTACACATTTTCAAATTTATAGGGTGATGTATTTTTTTTTGTTTTTTTTTGTATCTCTTCCTATTTAGGACTTTTATTTTTTCTATGCATCTCTTCTAGGTTAGGACTCTTAGTAGTTTTCAAGTACTTCCAAAGATGTAAAGATTTTTTAGTAAGTTTTTGGTGTAATCACTATTTTATTGTATTTTTAATGATTTAGGGACTTTATTTTTCAATTTAATTATCCATTATTACATATTTCAAGTCTTTTTCATCTCTCATTGGTTAGGACTTTTGGGAGTTTGTAGGTACTTTCCAAATGTGTATTGGATTTTTTGGCATGCTAACAGTGTAGCTGTTATGTTTCCAATTTTTTTAATGATTTTTGGATTTTTTTATTTTTCAATTTAATTATATAGTATTATATATTTTGTGTTTTTATTATTTATATTATTTTATTTATATTATTTTTTTAATTTTATTAATTTATATTTTTTACTTTGTAGGAAAATTCATTTGTGTTGCGACTCAAAAATGCAGGATGGAGTGTTGTGTTTGGTTGTTTGTATGGATTGAGGTTAATAGTGGTTTGTTTTTCTAATGGATTTATCACTTAAGATAAATTATGAGTAAATTTTTTATATTGTAATTAATGTTATTTATATGTGTTGGATTATGCAATTTACAATGTTTGATTCATTATTTTTGAGATCTAATATGTATAATATCAATTGTTAAAAAATTAATGGATAAATAAATAAATATATAGAATATAATTGTAAAGAATAACTATAGTGTCCGCCATTGGAAGTTTCTATTTGGGTATTTGTAGAAAAATATCTAGTGGATACCATCAGTAATCGTAAATAGGGGTGTTTGTGACCCCATCTACCATGACCACCAAAAGAAGACATAGAGTGATCGCCCATGTCATGAAAACCCATTTCAAAACTTCTTTCAGTAGCTACAGATGCCTATTTTTCTACCACCTCAAAATATATCATATCATAATCACATGGGTATAAAGCTTACTTGAACATGAATACATCATCTATGCTATCCTCCCAAGAACACAACCTATTCACATTATGGCACTCATACTAGGCTACAACCATGCTAGCCCTATAGTACTAATGCTCCTCAAAGTCAACAAAAAATTGGTCCACCCACCATGTTCCCATAGATCACATCAAGGTTAGGATACTTCACTTGGGTTCCTTTATCTCATTCCCACTCTAGGGTGGAGGCCTATCACTTAGTGGTCATAACATCCCTTAATATGATCATGGTCATATCATAGTATAATCAGACACACCAATGATACAAAATAGGAACCACACTATGGATATGTCATAGAGCCCATATCACTTCCAAAGTCAAGTTAGTCAGGTCATATCAATCCCAACATACACATAAATCCTTTTTAAGACCAACCCTTTTGGGTACACACAAACTAGTGAGGGAAGAAAACTCACCCCATACTTTAATCAACTAGACAAGAGGCTATAAATGTTGGATATGTACACTAAAACCATAATAATTAGGTGCATGTATATTCTCATGAAATTTTATCAATCCACTATCTAGGAGGGATATGATCCCTCCTATTGTGTACAACAATTTCTTACTAAACTCTCAATAATTTCTTCTTCCCGAGACTCATTTATGTTTCCCAGAAAAGGCACTAGCACCCCTTCGAGAGCTTCAAGTATCCTCCAATATAGATCAAGATCCAAGGCCAGTTGATGTTATTCATTTATTCATTACATTTTACTAACTCCCTTTACTGATTTTATATGAAAAGTGCATAATTTGTTGTAATATTCACATTTTAATATTAAATATAATTTTGAGCACTATTTGAATAAATCCAGATTTGAGTCAGTTTAATGTATTATCTATAACTATTAATATACTGATCCAAATTTCATGGTTTTTGTTTTGTAGGATTAAAATTTCAATTTAGAACATTTCATTAGAAGGGATCATGTGACAATTCTGAGATTTGAAGGTTCATATGGTCCTCACAAACAAGACCAAAGAATCTCATTTGAAACGCGCGGCCGATTGTCGCCTATCGACCGTTCAAGGTTCTGGTGCTCTACTAATGTGTATAGCAGCACTCGGGTCAAATCCTCGGCGATGATACTTTGTAATAGTCGTTTTTTTAGTTAATTGTATTCTGATTGGGGGGTTTGTTTGCAGAGCTTATGAAATAATTTATGTATGATGTTTGATTTTAACAAATTGATAAAGATTGGGGTGAGTTCATCATTAGGTTAGTTAAGCTTGTGATATCCTTGAGCTTTGCTTTATATTGCATTTAAATTAACACCCATGTCACAAGATGATGTTGATTAGAATTACTAAGTGTTAAGGCTTTAAACCAAGACTTAACTTAACTTAAGGTTATAATCTCAATCATATCTTATTTATGGTGGTGTATTTATGGTTCCAATAATCCATGGAAACCACATGTTAAACAAAACAATTCATTAATCCATAACATGTTAAGTCCAACATACACAATGTTAATTCAAAGAATATTCATCGAGCAGAAGCTCTCAATCACTTAACATACCTAAGTTATAACTCACCCCAATGAGAGATTTACTCAGCCATTTGGGTGTTTAATAATCTGGTTATAATGATTATGATTATAAATTAATAAGAGAAGAAAAAGAAAGGGATAAGAAAAGAGTGGTACATCGACACACACACACGAACAATGATGATAATTAAAAACAAACTTTTGATTGAATGAGGAAGCTAAAGAAGGGAAGGGGATTGAACTGAATTTAAACTATTTTAATAATAATAATATTAAACTACAGAATGTGGAGAAGAATAAGATATATTGAAGAAGAAACTTTCATTAAAACAGAATTACAAAGAAAGAGACTTACAAAATTACAAAAATGAAGAACACGAAATTAAGTGAAAACAAAGAGAGGAGGAAAGGTCTATCAAGTGAAAACTTGAGTATGGAAGGTCCTCCCAAACCTTTTTCAAGGATTTGGTCGTGCCAATATAATCTCCTCTCTTCTGAAATGCCAACCCCTTGGAAGGAGAGGAGAGGGATGTATTTATAGCCGAAGGAGTGGACTGTTTGCATTCCAAATCTGTACCTCCACTTGACCCTCATATTTACCAATCTATATAGCTGAATCACGAGCTGGTGTATTCTTCATAAATGTATATATGGATGTCTTCTGTCTACCCTAAAAATATTGCGGTCATTGGACTTTTTTATCCAATGTTATGGCTATTTTATTAAACAAAGATAAACTGTCCATTTCTATCCATGACTTTTCAATGGATGAAATGTGAATGGATTTTTGAATAGAAAGATGCCATCAAATCCGGATATTTTATTCAAAAAAGTTTTCCATATATATCTCCTCTTTAACACTGAAAATTATCAGCTCAAATGGATTTCTAGATAAGGAGAAAAGTCCACATTTGTGTGCTAATTTTAATTCCCGTCCAGAATGGTGGGCTGGACTTCATAGAATCATTTGGGCCAATTGTTGAAGACTTTGGGCCTTGAAATTTTTATCCAAGATGACACATATTGTCCCCCGAATTATGGTGGAGAATCAACCATTTTGGAGTTCTGGATTGAGCCCAGTAAATCAATCTTCAAGGCTGGTCCAGTTTGTTCACAGATTCATTGAGCCTTATTGTGTGGTACATATGAACCTTCAAATCACAGAATTGACACATAATCCCTTCTAATGAAATGTTCTAAATTGAAATAGTAATCCTAAAAAACAAAAACCATGAAATTTGGATCAGTATAGTAATATTTATAGATAATACATTAAACTAACTCAAATCTGGATTTATTCAAATAGTGCTCAAAATTATATTTAATATTAAAATATGAATATTACACACAAATTATGCACTTTTCATATATAATCAGTAAAGGGAGTTAGTAAAATGTAATGAATAAATGAATAACATCAACTCCCCCAGACTTAGGATTATGCATGTCCTCATGTGCAACAGATATAAAAAACATGACAAAATCATTTTCACTCACCAACAAATATTAAAATTTTATTTTTTTACCAATCAGGGGAGGTTAAGATCATTCCACTCATCCATATTAAATTCCACCACAAATTGTTACAGAAATAATGTTCCAAAAACAATTAATTTTTCATGCTCAAAATTAGAAATAGAAAATGTGGCCACTCAAAACTTACTCCACTCAAGATGATAAAATTAATTTATGGAGCTTCACTAATTCACCAACCAAAAGTGAACATCTTAGAGTTTGAAAGAGGTCTCAGCTTCCATTCTCTATTCTAAAGTGCACAAGAATCAAGAGGACTTTTTAGGGGTTTTTCTGTGGCTATGGGACGGTAGGATTATAATGTCCAAAAGGGTGGAAAGAGGGGCTAAAACACTAACATGGATAAAACAATGCACATTTTTTTTGAAACTGAAACATGGAAGAAAATGGAAACACATTTTTACAAAGGAAAAAATGAAGCATGACACAAAAGTGGAAGAAAATTTGAAGGGGATGAGAAGATGGAATATTTACAAAACACAAAGCTTCTCCCAATAACATAAGTGGTCCCTTTTCTTTTCATTTATTTTTTTTTGTATTTTTTCGAAAGTTGAAATTGAAATAGATCTCACACTAATCACCCAACCCATGTTTGATCTCCAAGTTCAACTTTCTAAAAAAAAGAAAGGAAAAGAAAAAAAAGGAACACTTGCATTATATTCTTTTTGGGAGAAGTTTTGTGTTTTGTAAATATTTCATCTTCTCATTATCTTCATATTTTCTTCCTCTATTGTGTCTTTATTCACACAATCATTCCCTTGTAAATATGTGTTTTCATTTCCTTCCATGTTTTATTTCAAAAAAATGTGCATTGCTTTTTCTATGTTGGTATTTTAACCCCCTTATTCTCTCTCTTGGACATTATATTCCTACCATCCCATAGCCACAGAAAAACCCCTTAAAAAGACTTCTTGATTCTTGTTCACTTTGGATAGGGATTGTAAGCTGAGAGCTCTTTTCAAACTCTAAGATTTTCACTTTTGGTTGGTGAAAGAGTGAACCTCCACAAATGAATTTTATCATCTTGTGAGGTGTGAGTTTTGAGTGTCCAAATTTTCCATTTCTAAATTTGAGCAAGAAAAAATGAATTAGTTTTGAAACACTGTTTCTGTAACAACTTGTGGTGGATTTCAAAATGGATGAGTGAAATAGTCTAAACCTCCCCTGATTGGAGAAAACAAAATTTTAAAATCTGTTGGTGAGTAAAAATGATTTTGTCATGTTTTTATATTTGTTGCACATGAGGACATGCACAAAACTAAGTGTGGGGAAGTTGATGTTATTAATATTTTCATAACTTATTATATACTCCCTTTACTTATTTTATATGAAATGTGCATAATTTGTGTGAAATATTAATGTTTTAATATTAAGTATAATTTTTGAGCATTTTTAGAAGTAGTCCAATTGAGTCAGTTTACTGTTTTAATAATAACTATCACTATACTGATCCAAATTGTGTTGTTCTTGTTTTTTAGGATTATTCTTTCAATTTAAAACATTTCATTAGAAGGTACCAGGAGCCAATTATGCCATTTGAAGGGTCATATGGTACTCACAAACAAGACCAAAGAATCTGTGAAAAAAATAGACCAGCCTTGAAGATTAATTTACTGGGCTCAATAAAGAAGTCCAAAACCTTTACCTCTCCACCATAATTCGGGGGACAATACATGTCATCTTGGATAAAAATTTCAAGGCCCAAATCTAAGTACAAGGGGCCCAAATGAAGCTTTGAAGTCCAGCCCACCATTCTGGAAGAGAATTAAAATCAGTATAGTATGCATGAAATATCTCATGATGTAAGCATCAAATAGAGCTTATATTTTGCAGTGTGAAAGAGGATATATAGACGGCCGAATTTGTTGAATAACACATTCTGATTTGAAGGGATATTCATATTCAAAAACCCTTTCACATTATGGACTTCAAAAAGACTGGATTGAAATGGACAGTTTTACTTTGTTTAGTCAACCGGACATAACTTTTTCTCCTTAAGTACAAATGACTCCAAATTTTTCGAGTAGTCGACCAACTTTATTTTCTACAACTTGGAAGAAGGATATTTCTATAGATTCGGCTTTCATGATTTTCATATATGCGATCCAAGTGGAGGGGTATTGCTGGAATGTAAACACTCCACTCCTTGGGCTATAAATACTCTCCCCTTCTCTCCTTGAGAGGGGTTGGCATTTCAGAAGAGAGGAGATTATATTTGCACGACCAAAGCCTTGAAAAAGGCTTGGGAGGAACTTCCATACTCAAGTTTTTACTTGAGATACCTTTCCTCCTCTCTTTGTTTTCATTTAATTACGTGTTCTTCATTTTTGTAATTTTGTAAGTCTCTTTCTTTGTAATTCTGTTTTAATGCAAGTTTCTTCTTCAATATATATTATTCTTCTCCACATTCTATAGTTTAATATTAATGTTCTTAAAATAGTTTAAATTAAGTTCAATCCCTTTCCCTTCTTTAGCTTCCTCATTCAATCAAAAGTTCATTTTTAATTATCATCATTGTTCGTGTGTGTGTGTCGACATACCACTCTTTTCTTATCCATTTCTTTTTATTCTCTTATTAATTTATAATCATAATCATTATAAAAAGATTATTAAAAACCCAAATGGATGATTAAATATCTCATTGGGGTGAGTTATAACTTAGGTATGTTAAGTGATTGAGAGCTTCTGCACAATGAATATTCTTTGAATTAACATTGTGTATGTTGGACTTAACATGTCATGGATTAATGACTTGTTTTGTTTAACATGTGGTTTCCATGGATTATTGGAACTATAAATACACCACCATAAATAAGATCTGATTGAGATTATAACCTTAAGTTAAGTTATAATCATAATCATTATAACCAGATTATTAAACACCAAAATGGCTGAGTAAATCTCTCATTGGGGTGAGTTATAACTTAGGTATGTTAAGTGATTGAGAGATTCTGCTCGATGAATATCCTTTGAATTAACATTGTGTATTTTGTACTTAACATGTCATGGATTAATGACATGTTTTGTTTAACATGTGGTTTCCATGGATTATTGGAACCATAAATATGCCACCATAAATAAGATCTGATTGAGATTATAACCTTAAGTTAAGTTAAGGCTTGGTTTAAAGCCTTAAAACTTAGGAATTCTAATCAACATCATCTTGTGACATGGGTGTTAATTAAAATGAAATATAAAGTAAAGCTCAAGGATATCACAAGCTTAACTAAGCTAATGATGAACTCACCACAATCTTTATCAATTTGTTAAAATCAAACATCATACATAAATTATTTCATAAGCTCTGCAAACAAACCCCCCAATCAGAATACAATTAACTAAAAACAAATGACTATTAAAAAATGGATGCTTGCCATCAAGCATATGACAACACGTTGAAAATCAAGAAAATGATACCCAATATGAAATCCATCCTCCCCACACTTAAATTTCAAGAAATTATGCAATGTAAATCCATGTAGATGTTGGGTGGGACAAGGTATTGGGTTTGTAATGTGGCTATCAAAGAAAAGGTTTACATAGGCTTGAAGGGGATTTCAAAAGGGGGATTAATGTAGGGTAATGGGAGGCTATTTGTCCATTTTGATTCTCATGAGGTTAAAAAAATGCCTCTATCATATTAATGCACATCAAAGTTGGAAATTCAGCTCGAAGGTCCACAAACTCAAGACTCACAAATGGGGGTGAAAAACACACATTTTGAAAAGATGGTCACAGGTGACCTTGGCATGAAAGCTAATGATGTTCCTCACGGTATGGGTAAATCATTTTCCAAATAAAAAATTGGGCATTCAAAATTTATTGTTCTTGAAACAAAATTCTTTATCCAAAGTCATGATGAAAATGTAAAATTTTTGAGATGAAAACATGTCTTTCGATTCCCCAAAAAGGTTCGACAAAATTTGAAAATTTAATGGTGAGTAATTATGACTCTCTTTTTGTTACCTTTTGTATTTTACTATTTTTTTAGTGTATTTTTTAAATACATAGTCACATAAAAGAGAACAATAAAAAAAATGGTTCGATGGAGAAAGTGGTAAAAAAAATGAAAGAGAGAGTAAGAATAAGAAATAGAGAGAGAGGAATATAGAGAGAGAGTTAAAGGGAAAGAGGTGCCCCCTGGTTTGGATTTGATGGGTCTCCATCCAGTGGTGGTTCTATTGAAGAAGTTGGAGATCCAAGATTGTGGGATGTTACCTGAAAAAGAAAAATCATTATTCATATAATGAAAAAATAAAAATAAATTGAAATTTCACAAAAGTAAAAGAAAACATGGGTTGCCTCCCAAGAAGCACTGCATTTATTTGTCTACACTTGGACAGTTGCAGTGGACTACCCATAGTCTGACGGTGGCCATCGTATTTTCTCAACTCCAGTGTGCTTCCAGAAAAACTTTTTCATTGGATGGCCTGATGATTCATTGTATAATTTCTTCCCATCCTTGTTGGTGTGCTTGAAATTCAATGGGGTTGGAAAGAGAATATTTCTATCCTTACTTTGGTCTTCAACTTGAGGAATGATGTTATCCACAAAGTGCTGGTTTTCTATGCTTGGAAATTTAGGAAGATGGTTCAATTCTGATGGTTCATTTTTGTAAGGATCAAATAACACAGAACCAAAGTATGAGATCCCAATTGTTTTTGACTCATTTATTTCATCACTTACCGATGTAGAGTAATGAGGATCAGTGGAGTCATAAGACTGAATAAAATTTTCAATATCCTTTATTTCAATGTTGTTCGACAAAGAATGGTCTATTTCAACCTCACCAGTGATCACTTTATTAATTAGGGTACAAATATCACAAACATCACTACCATCAGGACAATATAAACACATTGGTTCAGGGTTCACTTCACATATAAAAGAATTTTCAGAATCATGGATAGGAAAGGATAAATGTGGGATAATCATATTTTAATCAACAAATGAGCATTCAAGTTCATTTTCTTTATTACCATTCATGTTGGAGCATTGGGGGTCAGGGGTGAGATGAGATTCCAAAGAGTTTTCAAGATCCTTTAGTTCAATGGAGTTTTCATTTGTAATATCAACATCAACTTCTCCATTTATGACTTGGTTAATGAGGATACAATATTCACAAACTCCTCTATTAGTAGAACATGAAGAACATGATGGATTGGGATTCAATACCCTCTTAGAGGGAGTATTAGAAGAATGGATAGAGAATGCAGAGTGATCCTCATATGGGTATCGCATGGCTTGGAAGATGTTGAACTTGATCATTTGGTCACCGAATTCCATGGATAGAATGCCAGAATGGACATCAATCTTGGTTCTCGCAGTCATGAGGAATGGTCTTCCTAAAATTAGGGGAGATCGAGAAGAGTTCGTCTCACCTTCCATGTCAAGGACATAGAAATCAGCAGGGAAGATAAGATCATTGACTCGGACAAGGACATCCTCAATTATTCCCTCAGGACTGGTTGTGCTTTGATTGGCCAACTGAATGACAATACCCGTTGGGTGCAAGGGACCTAGACCAAGGTTGGAGAGTATGGATTTGGGCATGACATTAATTGAGGCTCCTAGGTCTATGAGTGCATCATCAAAGTTGGAACTTCCAATTGGGCATGGAACCGTAAAGGTCCCTGGATCTTTGCACTTTATGGGAATAGACTGCTGGGTGGAAAAATTTTCGAAGGTCCTAAGTTGCCTCTTATGGGTACACAACTCCTTGAGAAACTTGGTATAATTAGGAATTTGTTTTATGGCATCTAAGAGGGGAATGTTGACTTCAACACGTCTAAACATGTCGAGAATTTCAGGATCAGGTTCAAAGGACTTCCTTGGTTTAGAAACAGCTTGTGGAAAAGGAATTGGATTCCTAAGTGGAATGGAATGAGGTGAGGGAATGGATTCAGGTTCTTTTTCAAGTTTCTTTTTCTTTTCGTTTTCTAGGTCAACATTCAAAGGAGGGTTTGAGGATTTATCTTGAGGCACAACAATTTTCTCTCCCGATCTAAGTGCAATTGCACTTACATTACCCTTGGGGTTGGGTAATGGTTGAGCTGGGAGTTGGGAAGAATTTTATTGTTGTTGCTGGCTCAGGTGGGATGCAAGTTGACCTATTTGAGTTTCAATGTTTTTAAGTCTAGAACGGGTGAAGGAGGCAAGATCTTCCACTTCACTTTCCCATGGTTGCTTGGAAGAAGAGGATTGTCCCGGATTGGGATTACCTTGATTTTGGTTCTTGGGAAAGCGATTGTATTGGGTTGGGAATTGGGAAGGCTCATTCGGATAGTGGAATCCATGAGGAGGATTGTTCCTTTGATGTTGAGGAACAAAAGGATAAGGTTGATGGAAGTTACCACCGCCTTGACCATATTGGAATTGGTTTGGATTTTGAGGAGGGAATTGAGGGGGGTGAGATATGGGATTACCATACCTAAGGCCTTGGTTATAGGAAGAAGAGAAGGGCTCAGAGTGAGGTTGGTTGAAGTTTCTAACAAACTGACCTGATAGTTGAGGGTTGGTGTTCCGTTGAGCATATGATGCATTGAGCTCCATTGGTCCAGATGAATCAGATTGATCCTCTTGAAGTTGTGGACATGTGTCAGTTGTATGAGATGAAGAGTTGCAGATTCCACAGTTTTTTATTGGTCCAGGAAACATTGATTGCGGAGAAGACGAGGTTGGGGATTTGGTAGCTACAGCTTGTTGTCGCACAAGACCTGTAAGTTCACTCATCCACTCGGTCATTTTGTTCGGCTCAATTGATTGATTATCTTGGGCTTGTTTGACTTGAGCATGTGCTCGAGTATGGAACTGTTGTGTGTCTGCAGCCATGTTACTTATGAGATCTCTTGAAGCTGCTGGAGTTTTGTCAACAAGAGCACCACCACTTGCGGCATCAATGAGGGTTCGCTCCATAGCCAATAACCCCTCATAGAAGTATTGGATCAAGAGTTGGTCAAGGATTTGGTGGTGTGGGCAGGTTTCCACAAGCTTTTTGAACCTCTCCCAGTACTCATGGAGTGATTCATTTGGGAATTGACGTATACCACTTATTTCCTTTTGGATGGAAGTGGTACGAGAAGTAGGAAAGAATTTTTCTAGAAAGAGACACTTCATGTCATTCCATGAAGTTATGGAACCAGGAGGTAGGTAGTAGAGCCATGACTTAGTAGTGTCAGCTAGGGAAAAAGGGAATGCTCAGAGTTTGATTTTTTCTTCAGAAACCCCTTGAGTCTTCATGGTAGAGCACACTACTTGGAACTCTTTAAGGTGGAGATGTGGATCCTCACCGGATAGCCCGTGAAAATGAGGGAGAAGATGAATCAAACCCGATTTGAGTTCGAAGTCAGATTCTATGTTTGGATATTGAATACCAAGAGGTTTTTAATTCATATCAGGGGAAGCGAGTTCTTTAAGGGTTTGTTCCCTAGGATTGGCCATTTCAAATCCAACTAGTTGGACAAGGACTGGTTCTTGAATTATTTAATTATCTCTTATGTTCCTCCTAAGTTGGCGAAGTGTTCGATCAATTTCAGGGTCAAAAAAATCCGAGGGATTGTTTGGAAGGCTACGGGGCATTTAGAGAGATTTTGGAATAAAGAGGAAGATGGGTTTTTCTTTGTATTTTTTTCCGTTTATAATTTTTAAGAGGAAGACGGGTTTTTCTTTGTGTTTTTTTTCAATTTTTTTTTAAAATTTTGTTTCTTTTTTGTTTTTTTGACAATAACCAGAAACTAATGACTAATTAAAGCACCATCCCTAGAAACAGCGCCATTTGAAATGTGCGGCCGATTGTCTCCTATCGACCGTTCAAGGTTCTGGTGCTCTGCTAATGTGTATAGCAGCACTCGGATCGAATCCTCGGCGACGATACTTTGTAATAGTCGTTTGTTTTTAGTTAATTGTATTCTGATTGGGGGGTTTGTTTGCAGAGATTATGAAATAATTTATGTATGATGTTTGATTTTAACAAATTGATAAATATTGGGGTGAGTTCATCATTAGGTTAGTTAAGCTTGTGATATCCTTGAGCTTTTCTTTATATTGCATTTAAATTAACACCCATGTCACAAGATGATGTTGATTAGAATTCCTAAGTGTTAAGGATTTAAACCAAGCCTTAACTTAGCTTAAGATTATAATATAAATCAGATCTTATTTATGGTGGTGTATTTATGGTTCCAATAATCCATGGAAACCACATGTTAAACAAAACAAGTCATTAATCCATGACATGTTAAGTCCAACATACACAATGTTAATTCAAAGAATATTCAGCGAGCAGAAGCTCTCAATCACTTAACATACCTAAGTTATAACTCACCCCAATGATAGATTTACTCAGCCATTTGGGTGTTTAATAATCTGGTTATAATTATTATGATTATAAATTAATAATAGAAGAAAAATAAAGGGATAAGAAAAGAGTGGTACGTCGACACACACACACGAACAATGATGATAATTAAAAACGAACTTTTGATTGAATGAGGAAGCTAAAGAAGGGAAGGGGATTGAACTGAATTTAAACTATTTTAAGAACATTAATATTAAAATACATAAGTTGGAGAAGAATAAGATATATTGAAGAAGAAACTTGCATTAAAACAGAATTACAAAGAAAGAGACTTACAAAATTACAAAAATGAAGAACACGAAATTAAGTGAAAACAAAGAGAGGAGGAAAGGTCTCTCAAGTGAAAAATTGAGTATGGAAGGTCCTCCCAAGCCTTTGGGAAGGATTTGGTCGTGCCAATATAATCTCTTCTCTTTTCAAATGCCAACCCCTTGGAAGGAGAGGAGAGGGATGTATTTATATCCCAAAGAGTGGACTGTTTGCATTCCAAATCTCTCCCTCCACTTGACCCGCATATTTACTAATCTAGACAGCTGAATCACGAGCTGGTGTCTTCTTCATAAATGTATATATGGATGTCTTCTGTCTACCCTCAAAATCTTGCGGTCATTGGACTTTTTTAGCCAAAGTTATGACTATTTCATTAGACAAAGCTAAACTGTCCATTTCTATCCATGACTTTTCAATGGATGAAATGTGAATGGATTTTTGAATAGTAAGATGCCATCAAATCCGGATAGTTTCTTCAACAAAGTTGGCCGCCTATATCTCCAGTGTAATCCATCGTAGGAAAAAGCCTTTGTTTGAATCTTTAGTGATCGTCATCAAGTGTACACCATCCAGGCTTAAAGACTGAGACAACTGCATTGGCTATCCAAATGCACAATTTTTTTCTTCGTTTACATTACACATTGATTATGTCTAGGATAGATCATACTTTTGAGTTTTTCTTCCACTGACAAGGTTAATATAATTAACACCTAAAATTCATTAGTGGTATTAGAGAGAGACTTCTTTAATGAATCAAAATGTTCATTTTATAGTTTAATGAAGAACAAATTTTACAAATTGTAAAATGATATTTTTCAAGCCTAAAATTTAAATATAAAAAAAATTCATTTTTTCTCATGATAAATAATTTATTTATTTATTATAATTTAGAATTAAGATAATTATAATTTTTTTATACATAATGAACATATATTTTAGAATATTTATAAAATTTATGCATGGAATTTTGTAAATTAATTTACTATAAAATATTTAAAGTTAGTTTATTAGACATTTTTAAAAAAATCACTGTAAATATTCTATAATATTATTGAGTTAATATATTTTTAAAGATTTATATGGTTTATAAAAGAGTTTATAAATCATAGAAAAAGGTATTTTGAGAGTATCTTAATTTATAAAGTGTTAATTGATTTAATAATGATAAGAGTTTATAATTATTTAGATAAATGTTTATGAAACATTTATTAATGAGAATACTATAAAATATTAATGTTTAAGAAATGAATTTTACATATTTTATGGTATACCATTTTATATATAAATAAAATTTTTATTTAGAAATTATAAGGGTAATTTTTAAAGATTTTATAAATTAGAAAATATGGATAATTTTTTTATATCTAAATTATGAAATATTCACAGTTATTAATTTGAATTGTTAAAATTAAGAAGGGACCTTATTTTTAAAATTATTTAAAACTTATCAATAGAGTTTTAATGTTTAAAATGATCATGGTTAAATAGTTTTTAAGTATATGAGATATTGATTATGTAAAATTTTTACATAATAGAAGTTGGATTATAAATTAATTATAATTCATAAAATGTCATGACATATAATGTATGATATAAAAATTTCATGATATGAAATGAATATAAATATTTTTAATTTATAATTCATTTATAAATCACTATTATTATTTATAGAATTTGTTTTTAAAGCCTATATGAAATATTAAATTGTTCATATTTATTAATGAGATATTTATTTACTTCAATTGTGAATTAAAATTGATTTTTATGCATGTTTTATGAATAATGATATGGTATTTTTTAATTTTTATAAAATTTATAAAAGTTTTACTATAATTTTATAAACTATAAAATGTTTATGGTTAATATATTAAATTCTTTTGAAACATTTATTACAATAATTCCTTAAATATCAAAGAGTTAATATGAAGAATATGTTTTTTTTTCAAATTAATATGGTTAATAAATTGATTATAAATCATAATTAAAAGGTATTTACATCCTTTCAAATTATATTTAATTTATGTAATCGTTAAATAAAATTTTTATTCAGAAATTACAATTAAATTTATAAAGAGATTATAAATTACAAAAATAAATCTTAAATACAAAGGAGTTTTTATTTATAATTATTAATTGTTCATAATTAAATACTTCGAAATTTTTCAAATTAAAAGGACGGCCTTATTTATAGATATTATTTAAACCACATAAAAAATGTTTTAATGATTAATATGATTAATGTTTTAAATAATATAATGCATATGATATGTAAATTATATTATAGCATTTACATAATAGAAAATGAAATATAAATTAATTCATGAAAAGTCACATATATAGAAATTCTATATAATTTAAAATATTAAAGAGTTTATATTGAAATTGGATGTATAATTTTTTATATCTAAAATTATAGAATAACCATAATATTTAGCTTTATTATAAGAATTTTTATAATAGGTTTTTATTTATGAAGATGTTCATAAATTATTCTCATATTTAAATATATGAAATGATTATTTATTTAGATTTGATTCCTTAATTTATTCATGTTTATAAAATTATTTATATTATGAATATTATGTATGCCTTATTTATTTTGTAAAAATATTCCAATAGATAGATCCCTGAATTAAATTATCAGTACGACTCCATATAATTAATTTTTAATCTACCTTGACCTTGATTTGTAATTAAACTTATTAGATTGAATTTAGTTACTGGACATAGTTTTTGCATATTATGTTAGAGATATATCATGAATTGAATTCTCTCTTGAGTAAAGTCTCCCTGGGGAGAGGGACTTGGGGTCGGACCACCTACCGGCCTGGAGGATTATGCCTTGTTCTGGAAAGGTGAATTGGGTTAGCTATTTGTTACTCTCGGATTACTCATATGAAGATTATAAATCTCATAAAACTCTATAAATTTACATGAGTAGTTCATATAACTTATGCATATGATTCATTTTGATATGTATAAATATTTTGACTTCTATTTTTGGATAAGTAACACATACTATTGGTTATGTAAAGAGTTACACATTAATATGGTATGAACACATTAATGTGGTCATTGGAATATGGATTATAAAAGCTAAATCATGAGAAATATGCATACATAAAATTAATAAAACATGATAAGATAATCATTACATATGATGTAATAATTATTAATTTAATATGCATGATATGTAAATTAAATTGGTGAGACTTTAAAAAGAAAAATCCTCAAATACTAAGTGTGAGATTCCTTCCAAAGCGAAACTTTTCAATACCCCAATCATCCAACTGGGTAGATTATTCCATAGTTGGGTTTCCATGGGTTATATTGTGTAAGATATGTAAGTGATTGGTGACACTATAACATCCTTGGGTAGGTCATTCCACTGTTGGGTGCCTTAAG
The DNA here is from genome assembly GCA_963277665.1 of Viscum album. Classification (NCBI taxonomy): domain Eukaryota; kingdom Viridiplantae; phylum Streptophyta; class Magnoliopsida; order Santalales; family Viscaceae; genus Viscum; species Viscum album. The sequence goes on along the minus strand of OY728161.1, from coordinate 1,209,946,757 downwards.
AATGAGTTTTTTTAGCATATTATTTATTTATTTATTTATTTTGTATTTATTTTATTTATTTCGTATTTTATTTATTTATTTATTTTATTTTATTTTATTTATTTATTTATTTCGTATTACTTTATTTAGTTTATTTATCCATGCATGCACATCCCATGAACGTGCCCATGCACATGCCCATTCAATATAAAGAAATACTGCATTTATTTATTTATTTATTTCATATTTATTTTATTTATTTCGTATTTTATTTATTTATTTATTTATTTTATTTTATTTATTTATTTATTTCGTATTACTTTATTTAGTTTATTTATCCATGCATGCACATCCCATGAACGTGCCCATGCACATGCCCATGCAATATAAAGAAATACTGTGTTTGGTGAGATTTGAACCCCTAACCACTTGCATATTTTCCAAAGACTTTACCACCCCAGCAAGCTCGTCATGTGGTTAATAAACAGAATTTAATATACTTATATATATTAATTGAAAAAACAAATAATACATAAATAATAGATATAAACTCAATAATAATAAATAATAAATAATAAATAATAAATAATAAATAATAAATAATAAGTAATAAATAAGAAATAACAAACATTAAATAATAATAAATAAATAATAATAAATAAATAATAATAAATAAATAATAATAAATAAATAATAATAAATAAATAATAAATAATAATAAATAATAAATAATAAATAATAAATAACAAATAACAAATAACAAATAATAAATAATAATAAATAATAATAAACAAATAATAATGAATAAAGAATAAAGAATAAAGAATAAAGAATAAATAATAAATAATAAATAATAAATAATAAATAATAATAAATAATAAATAATAATAAATAATAAATAAGAATAAATAATAAATAATAAATAATAAATAATAAATAAAGAATAAATAATAAAAATAAATAAAAATAAATAATAAATAATAATAAATATTAAATAATAATAAACAATAAATAATAATAAACAATAAATAAAAATAAACAAATAATAAATAATAAATAATAAATAATAAATAATATATAATATATAATATATAATGAATAATAAATAATATATAATAAATAATAATAAATAATAACAAATAATAATAAATAATAATAAACAATAAATACGAAATTAAAAAATATTTAACAAAAAATATTAAATAATAAATAACACATAATAAATAAAATATTATTATTAATAAATAATAAATAATAAATAAAACATAATAAATAAAATATTATTATTAATAAGTAATAAATAATAAATAATAAATAATAACTAATAAATAATAAATAATAAGTAATAAATAAAAATAATAAATAATAAATAATAAATAATAAATAATAAACAATAAATAATAACCAATAAATAATAATAAATAAATAATAATAATAAATAATAAATAAATAAATAGAAATAAATAAATAATAATAATAAATAATAATTAATAATTAATAATTAATAATAAATAATAAATAATAAATAATAAATAATAAATAATAAATAATTAATAATAATGAATAATAATAAACAAATAATAAAGAATAAAGAATAAAGAATAAAGAATAAAGAATAAAGAATAAAGAATAAAGAATAAAGAATAAATAATAAATAATAAATAATAAATAATAAATAATAAATAATAAATAATAATAAATAATAAATAATAATAAATAATAAATAATAAATAAGAATAAATAATAAATAATAAATAATAATAAAGAATAAATAATAATAATGAATAAATAATAATAATGAATAAATTATAAAAATAAATAATAATAAATAATAAATAACAAATAATAAAAAATATTAAATAATAAAAAAAATAATAATAAACAATAAATAATAATAAACAAATAATAAATAATAAATAATAAATAATAAATAATAAATAATAAATAATAAATAATAAATAATATATAATATATAATATATAATATATAATAAACAATAATAAATAATAATAAATAATAAATACGAAATAAAAAACTATTTAATAATAAATATTAAATAATAAATAACACATAATAAATAAAATATTATTATTAATAAATAATAAATAATAAATAACACATAATAAATAAAATATTATTATTAATAAATAATAAATAATAAATAATAAATAATAAAAAATAAATAATAAATAATAAATAATAAATAATAAATAATAAATAATAAATAATAAATAATAAATAATAAATAATAAATAAATATAAATAATAAATAGTAAATAATAAATAATAAATAATAAATAATAAATAATAAATAATAAATAATAAATAATAAATAATAAATAAATATAAATAATAAATAATAAATAATAAATAATAAATAATAAATAAATAATAAATAATAAATAAATAATAAATAATAAATAATAAATAATAAATAATAAATAATAAATAATAAATAATAAATAATAAATAATAAATAATAAATAATAAATAATAAATAATAAATAATAAATAATAAATAATAAATAATACATAATAAATAAATATAAATAATAAATAATAAATAAATATAAATATAAATAATAAATAATAAATAATAAATAATAAATAATAAATAATAAATAATAAATAATAAATAATAAATAATAAATAAATATAAATAATAAATAATAAATAATAAATAATAAATAATAAATAATAAATAATAAATAATAAATAATGAAAAATAAAAAATAAAAAATAAAAAATAAATAAATATAAATAATAAATAATAAATAAATATAAATAATAAATAATAAATAATAAATAATAAATAATAAATAATAAATAATAAATAATAAAAAATAAAAAATAAAAAATAAAAAATAAAAAATAAAAAATAAATAAATATAAATAATAAATAATAACTAATAAATAACCAGTAACAAATATTAATAATAATAGTAATATTTTATTATTAGTAATAATAAATAATAAATAATAAATAATAACCGATAAATAAATATAAATAATAAATAATAAATAAATATAAATAATAAATAATAAATAAATATAAATAATAAATAATAAATAATAAATAATAAATAACGAGTAACAAATATTATTATTATTATTAATATTTTATTATTAGTAATAATAAATAATAAATAATAAATAATAAATAATAAATAATAAATAAATATAAATAATAAATGAATATAAATAATAAATAAGAAATAAATATAAATAATAAATAATAAATAAATATAAATAATAAATAATAAATAATAAATAATAAATAATAAATAAACAGTAACAAATAATAGATAATAAATAAATTAAAGTATATTATAAATAATAAATAATAAATAATAAAGGAAACACATGAAAAAGTATGAAAAGACGTGATAATGGATGAAAAATCATAAAAACGCATGAAAACGGATGGAGAAACATATGAAAAATGAGACATTAGAAAGAATAAGAACGCATGAAAACTCATGACAACTCTGGAAAACTCCTTAATTATTCAACATAATCATCATAATAACCCACAAAAAACCATTGATAAAGATAACAAATCATGGAAACCCAAATAAACAGTAATAAATGGAGCAACCGTTAAAACCCGTCAAAACGGTCATAAAGTGATAAAAATATTGGACTCACATTAATAGAGATAACTTATGATCCGAGAGTCCGTTTCAGATCCGCGACCTTTCAAATCAAAGATCCTGAAATGATCTTCGACCTGATAGGTGAAAGAGTCTGAATGGACAGGCGGATCAGAAGTTATGACCATTTAAAAAAAAGTTGACGGGGAACGGGTGCTAGAAATGAGGCATCAAAAAACATAAAAAACCCGATACCCACTAAAAAGGCCATAACTTATGATCCAGAAGTTTATGTGGGCACCACGACTAGTCAAACTGAAGCACATGGAACAAGCTATGATCTGGAAGGTGGAGGAGTCCGAACTGACACACGGATCGAAAGTTAGGTCAGTTTGAAGACAAGTTCGACGGGACACCGGTGACGGAAACAGGGTTTTAGAGGCCTTCATAAAGGTTTTTGGGGTTGAAAACATGACAGAATATTTCTTATGTCAAACTTGTGTGTAGCTCTCTTCGCTGGCTTCGATTTGATATGTGGTAGAGCCCAAACGGACACCTAGAGAGAAAGTTATGGCCGTTTGAAGTTGGAGAACTTTTTTCAACTTTTTTATAACTTTCATATCTTCCGTACCTTAGACCGTATCACGGTTTTGATTATTTGTGCCTCTAGATCTCTTCATGAGCTTTGATTTGACTGGTTGTGGCGCTCCAACGGATGCCCGAATCAAAAGTTATGGTCGTTTTAGTGATTTCGGGGTTTCTCGTGTTTTTTTATTTTTTCCTTTCATTTTGCGGCGGTTTTACCCAAACCGCCGCTATTTCACGGCGGTTTTTTAAAAAACTGCCGCTAATCCTCAAAAAAATTAAAAAAAAAATAAAAATAAAAAAATAAAAAAATTTAAGGCATTTCGCGGCGGTTTAAAAATCGTCGCGAAATGGCGGCCCGAAACACGTTTAGCGGCGGTTTTTAAAACTGCCACAAAAAAACCGCCACTAAACAACAATTTTCCTGTAGTGTTTCTTTAGGTTACACTGGCCATGAGACCCTAATAGGATTAGTTTACCACAAGAATATAGTTTAGTATTTAGATATGATAGATTTGGATAAAGTGTTATCCAATAAAAAATCAAATAGTTTTAAATATTGTGATTGGGATGATTCCCTACCTAAATAACTAAGTGGTGAGAGGAATTCCATAACAGACTCATTGATTAGTGAAATATGAATCATGACTCACTAAAAGGATATTTGTACTTTGTTATCAATTTTACTAGTAGAAATATAATTAAAATTACTTTATGAAAATATATAATACATGATACTCATCTAATAAAGGATTTAGTTATAGATAAATAACCTCATCATCAACTAGTTTTTTTTTTGAGATTAATCCTTGAAAATAAAATCTTAATGTAAGCAACTCTTAAGACTAGTAACTTAAGAAGAGTTTTTATGAAAGAAAAATTCTATTTGTTAGTTAAAAACATTCCCAAGTAACTAAGTGTTTAAGTTATTCGAAATGAAATCTAGATTTTATTGAAGCATAAAATAATTCACTTAATATTTAAATGGAATTATATGTAAAATAACCAAAATAATCTTTGTCTCCACTAATAAATTAAATATGATTGAGTATCTTAATGATATTCAATATGATTGGATATGCTAATGAAATGGTGAGACTAATGGTTTCCTTAAGGCCTATTTTGATTAAGGAATTCATTCAGCTTATCATATATGGAAATGTTCTGACAAGATGAATGAGTTCAAGAAATATTTACCTGATATTCTATATTTTTTAGAATAGATAAACTTGGAATATGATGTATGAGTTCTGATGATGTGTAAACAATACATGTGGGTAAAAATACAAACTAGAATAATAAATTTAGTTGGAAAGTATAATAATGTTTCATTAAGTAGCTATCCATGCTCATTGAAACCTAGGGTTTTTAGGAAGGAGGAATAATAATTCAATATGATAGGATTATCTAAAATACAAGAAGAAATTATTAGAAAAATTGTGGAATGAAAATATTAGTTATTAATGTTATAGAAATTGATTCTTTGAATTTTATGGGTGTGTGATAACGAATATATGATTTAAAAATATTGTAAATATATAAGAGTTAAAAATCAAAGGAATAATTAATAGAGTATGCATTTTTCATTTGAGTGATGAAGAAAAATGTTTCCACATCAATGATTTGAATATAAAAGAATGTGTTAAGATCAGATAAATAGAATTAAAGCATGTCTATCTTCATATCATTTATTTTATATGATAATACATGTGTTTCCTTAACAAATAGTTGTTATAAACAAAATGAGATGATTAATTATGATTCATTGGATTATATAACATGTTTTGATAAGAAGATATGGATAAAAGTGTTTTATCTAGGATAATGTGTTTATGTAGATATTTTATAAAATATGATGGAATGTGATTCCCACATGGTAATGGTGTATTTTATTGAATAAAATATTATTTTTCAAGAAAATTCTATAAACAAATAGAATACCATATGATATATGGAAATAATAGTTTATTTATTAAATATTCATACTAAAAGAAAATAATTATTAGTTTTTAAAGAAAAAAGTAGTTTGTGTTGAGTCATTGTAGGATATCCCCAAGAGAATATAATGTCTAAGAAGATAGTTGGATTATGTTTGAACTTATAGAAGTTAAATTTAACAAATAAAATATTTTTCTAGTATATGTTTAAGTGATTATTCACTTAATATCCCAAAGATTTAGAATATGTAATAGTAAATAAAAATAAAAAAAGTTGCATTTAGTTTATGTGATAAAGTAAATATAACTAATAATCTATCCTATTTACAAAGTTAAATTCACTGAATATCCTAAATGATTTTAAGATATAATGGTAATGAAAAATGTAAATGGTTTCCAACATTTACCATAATGAAGTGGATGTAACTTTATACTAAAATAGTTTAGGACATTCCGAATTATAAAAATTTAAATATTTACATTTATTTTAAATAAAAATTATAATGGAACAAGTTCCAAAAGATGACGATGAAATTATAAAAATATATAAGTAAAAAAAGTCAACATTATAATATTTGATATTGTGTAGTAAAAGAGTTTGAATATATGTTCAAAGAGTTAAACATTATGAATGAGATTCCCAAGTCTCACTATTATTAAAACTATCTTAATTTATATATGTTACTCACTAAAAGAGTTTAGTGGGAGATTTTTATCAGGTAGTCACATATAGATGTGAAAATAATTACATAGATATGTAACGAGTCAGCAAAACCATTACTACAATAATAACATGAGAGTCATGTAGAATCTATGGATGTTAAATACATAAGAGATTGTTCATAATGGTTTTAAATATATATCACATTATTATAATAAAGTAAATATAAATTTATTATTCATTCTTTTGTTATAAAATTTATTTAACATGAACGATCGAATGATAATATCCCCTAAAAGTATAAAACTTTGAGTTTTACCTAATCGATGATCATCACAAAGTATTGTTGGTTGTGATGATTTTTTTAGGTTAACTTGAATATATTGTTTTACTCATTAAAAAGGGTTATATATGAGATAATAAGAATATATTCATGAGTAAATAAGTATATACTTATTACTTGGACCCAACTACCAAATTATATCTCACGAAATATTATATGGTCATTGGTTTATTTAGGGTAATGTGATTATTATCAATCCTTTTTATCTGATGTTGGGGAGATACCTAGTATAACAACCTTAATACTTTGGTACCATACTTATCATATAAAAATTTGAACTTAGCTAATCAGGGGGTGTTTGGATATATTGATGATCATTTCGTTGAGTCTATTGCAACCAATATGGGATTTTCTACTTGTATGACAAGTAAATTCATCTAAACCTTGATTGAATTAGATCAAGGAAATGGATAGACATGATTATTTTAGTTGTATATGATTTATTTAGCTACTTGGATAAGGGAAAAATTATGTTCTTATTCATAAGATGAATAAAATGTGTTGTATTCATCGACTTGGTCAGGCTATTCCATAAAATTAAGAAAAGATGAGTTGGACTATACTAGATTGATATGTTCTATACCCAGTGTGCACTCAATTTCATAGAAAAAAGTATTATATAAATACTAATATGTTTCATATGATAAATCTAGTGGCATACATGTTCATATATAGATATGAGTATGTCTGATAGAGATCAAACCAGACCCCTTAGTAGCTTGAGTAGGACTGCTACTTTACCAGAGGTCTCCCTTTACTTACATTGATGAAATATGGATCCCACATTTTTTTTCAATTCTTCTAATTCCTGTAGGGTCACATAGTTTGTCCCTTAGATAATTATAAACTTTTTTATAAAATAGTTTGTTCCAAAATGAATAAATTCCAGTGAAACCATATCCAAAAGAGTTTAGGATGAATTTAGAGAAGGTTGTAAAGTTTGGCATAAAGTCCTTATAGATTTCAATTCAAATGGTATATTATTGTATATGTGAATTAAAACCATATTAATTAGGCATATGTATATTACCATGAAGTTTTATCAATTTTGAATGTTTTAAATTGCTTCCATATTCATTTGAATAAGATTTAATGAATAAATGACTATGGGAATAAATGTATATGGGTTCATTTAACATTGTTGATGTGTTTCATTAAATTAAATACATAAAGAATGTCTATATAAAGGGACATGATACCTACTATTGTGTATAATACTTTCTTGTAAACATAATAATACTTTCTTCTTCTTGTGTCTCATTCATTTCCCCCAGATAAGGTGCTAACACCCCTTCAAGATCCTTAGGTATCTTTTGATAGAGATCAGGATCCATGTCCAGTGAAATTCCTCAGAGGTATGAAACCTTTGTTTATTGCTTTAGTGATATTCATATTTGTACTCATTTAGGTATTGAATATTGAAAAAACTACACCATAAATATATGTTCACATTTTATTCTCTCAATTTATATTATACATTGATTCTATTGAGGATATATCATACTTTGGGTTTTACTTCCACTACCAAGGTGCATATGATGAAACATAAAATTATCAATAAGGTGATTCAATATTTTTTATGAACTATTCCTAGGTAAATCATTACAAGACCATAATTCTTTTACCTTATGGGGGGGGGTATGGAACCTATCTTTTAATGACCTGATATTTTTGATCTATTAAATTAATATTATCTTTAATATATTGTGTTACACGCAACCCAAAAAATAAAATAAAACTACAATATGTTTATACAATAAAAACCTATCCATCGAATTAGTAGGTTTTAATAAGAGTAACTCAATAACAAAATATATTAATATATATATACATAAATAAGGGTTAATTTATACAAATTTACTTAATTCATTATTATGTTTTATAATCTATCTTTTTTATGCATTGTACATTTTATTAAAGAAAACTTAGTATAATATTATTACATGAATATTTTAATAAAATATAATATTTATTGATTAATTATAGCTTTATTATTATTTTATAGAAATTAAGAATAAGAACAAGTTTTATTTTAAAAAGTTATTTTACTATAAAAACAGTTTCTCATTTTATTTTATAAATATAATTAAATATTAAAAATAAAATTATCAAAATTTAATTTGAAAATATAAAATTAATCTTTGGATTTATAATTTCAATATTATTTTAAGATAAAAATTTGGGTTTTTTTTCCAAAAAATGAATTTTAGGTGAATATTAAAAAAATGCTATTTTTAAAAATAACTTTTTATGACATTATTAGTATATAAGAATGAATTTTAAATTCATGAAATTTTTTTATAAGATAAAATATTTATTTTAAAAGTGACTTTAAATATTTTTTAAAAATGTTGGTTTTAATTTACAATCCTATATTTGATATTTTAGAATTTAAGTTATATTTTTCAATTTTTTTATTTCGTTTTAAGAAATTATATTTAAAAATAATTTCTATAAATTATATATGTTGTATATAATAAACTTAATTTCATTTTTTGATTCATCTTTTGAAAATTAACTTAGTATTAATTTTTTAGATTTTTCTAAAATAATTGATTTTTAGATGATTAGTGAAAAATAGTTTTTTCCAAAATAGTGACTTTTATTACTTTTTCAGAATACAATAAGTTTTATTAAAACTTTAAATTTATCAAATATGTATTTAAAAAATAGTTCTATTCATGTTAAATATATTTTTAAAACGTATTTTTAGCCTTATAAAATAAAAATAATATTTTACTTCTAATAAAAAAACTATTTTTGGTCTTTTAATTTAATTAAACATTATGTAGGTAAAATTCGGTTTTGAATTGATTTAAAATAAACATAACATTTATTTATTTTAATAATAAACCAATTTATGTCTTTAAAATTAAAAACTTTGTTAATCATATCCCACACTTAAATTTTAAGCTTAAAATGAACTTTTTCTAAGAAACATTTTTTACATGTTATGTGCGCTAATTAAAAAATTAATTTATCTAAATATTTAAAATTTTATTTTGTAAAATTATTTAAATATTTAAAATAATCATTATTAAATTATTAAGTAATTGAAATTTAAATTTTTTCTATTAAATTTATTTTCTAAGGGTGAAAATGGTGTTACTGTAGTAAGGGTAAATTAAGGAAAAAATGGGTTAAACCATGTCCATATGGAAAGAACACATGAAACACATGTATAATATTGAATGGTGGAGGTAGTATTGGCCTTATACCAATCCTCAAACCATTAGTTTCTATTTTTAGAGCCTTTATATGTAAGATCCCAATTTTTCTTTGAGGCATAGAACATTTTATTTTCAGTTTGAATCTTTTCTTTTATCATTATAAGTGTGACCAATGAGGCCATGGAGTAAATGAGGGTGTTCAGGGATTGTTTGGAGCCTAAAGCCTTTAATTTTGGAGAAAACAACCAGGTTGCACTATTAGTAGAAATAGTGCAGCCCAGTCTGCATGGTTTGATGAAGTCGTGTAGGGTTTTCTAGTGTACTTCCTAGGGTGGCATAGTTTTCCATAACAATGAGACCTAGGGCACACAACCATGAAAGAAAAATATAGAATTTAATAGAGGTAAATGGAATGGTTTGTGCATAGTTTCTCAAACCCTGTGATCCCCTTCCTTGGACAGTAATCCATGTATGGTTGGCACACAGTTTGGCCAACTGTGCGGCCAAACCATGTGCTCAAGAGAAGTAAAATTAAAAATTCCCCCTTAAAATCCTTATAGATCACCCCCATTTATTATTTATTTCTCTAGGAACATCAACTCACCTTCTTCTCTCATTGGAAGATGCACCCATGGTATCCACCTAGGTTCCTTGATAACTTCTCTCTCATACCTCAAAATCAAGATCTGTTTTTCTTGTTGGATAGCCACTGGTAAGATATCCACTATTTAGGCTCCTTTATTTATTCTTATTCCTATTAAAGATTCTATTTTGGTGTGATCATATATGTCCTATTTTCATGGTGTTAATCTATTCTTATGTTTTCTTCAAATAAATCCCAAACCATGAGCTAATGTTAGATGAGGAATATACTACAATAATAAGGAAGATGGTCTATGAATTTTACCTCAAAGTCTCACCATTTTTAAATTGTTTCCTTTGCACACATGTAAGTTTAACGAGGTGTTTCTTCTTAAAATTAATCTTCTCTAATTTAAATTGTCTAGATGGTATTCTAAGATCCTAATGACACCTCTTGATATCATTGGGGGTTATAACCTATATGTTGGCCACCCCAAGTAGGGTGTGTTCCTCATTATGCCTTTGGTGACCTATTTTGAGTTTATTTGGGGCACTGTTTGGGTGTTCTCTACATGACCTTGAGTAAGGTAAGTGCTTTAAGTTAAATAAATGTGTTATGAATTGTTAAAAGGCAAGTATATGTGTATATATATCACTTGGATGTTACCTTTGAATATTTAATTGATAATTGGTTGCATGTACTTAATTCACCTTGTCATGTATGATGATAGGTAATGGAATGAACCTAATGAATTTAAATTGGCATAATTATTACATGACCTAGGATGACTATGTATATTAATGAAATTAGTATAAGGTGCCTAATGCTTTTGGACTATTTTTATCTTTATAATAATGATCAAACTTAAGCCAACCTTGGATTTATGAGGGAATGCCTTGAGCACTCTAAGGGTGCCATTTCGATTCATTGATCTGATTGTCATGGAAGATACCCACCATCGAATCTAGTCCTCATCTTATTACAGGAATGCCTTAGTGTTGTACTAATGATTAACTTGACTCTTTTATGGATATTATAATTCCTTAGATACACTCCTTGGATTTAGATTGATGTCTTTGGACATGCGGCACCATAGATTCACTCCATTTGGACCAATTATGCTTAGACCAAGATTACTTTGGATGAGTTCCCTGGTCTCAGTTAGACTTTTTTATAGTGGAATGATTTGGGTGTACCCCTTGGATTTCACTCAAACCCTTTTTGTTAGACTTCATGAGTTACCACGATGAGTTGGCTCAACCCCTGAGGTTAAGGATGCCTTGGTTTTACATTTGATACTCCTTTATTATTATCATCATTATCACTCCATGTTTACTAGTATATCATAATATAAATCCCCAATCTAATAATTAAATGATTACATGTTTAGACACATATTCATCTAAGGATGAAGCAGGTATGGGTTATTTATTTTATAACTTATTTAATTTTATATATACTTACAAACTTTTATAGTTTATATTCATATAATGGATTTGTATAAATTCCATTGGTGGTGGCCTACTGAGATTTATCTCACATCTTATCTAGGTCACTTTTGGAACCTAGACAAATTATATGATTTCAGGTGTGGACAAGGGAAAGCACCCCACTTTAGACACATGACTTATTGATTTAATATGACAACTTGGTAGTAGATGATTAGTCCAATGCTCTGGAATCTTGGATAGATTTTTTAATTTTTGATTCTTTTGTATATAATTTATTGAATTGTCTTCCTATTTTTATGTACTCCTATTTTCTAGAAACATGAAATCAACTTTTTTATATGACATGGTTTATAGATCTTGAGTTGATTATTCAATGCTATGATGCTTATGCTTATTTAAGCTACCTCATTATTATTATCATGCTTCCATGGTTTATTCATATATTATCTATGTTGTTCTATACTATGACATGAGGACATAATATCCCCATGGATACACCCTAGACCCTTGCTTCTAGTCAGCAACCTCTAGAATACAGGGAGATGCGCTTAAGCCCATGTGGCCAACCGGGTTTGGTTACTCAGGTGTAAACTAGGTCTAGAAGGTAACAAAGTGGTATTGGAGAATTTCATTTCTTATTTTATAATTTGGAAAATTTATATAAGATATTAGGAATGTATTGGAACTTGGAAATAAGATGTTCCTCGGAGTAGCTAACCCATGTTTGGGGTAAACACCATGTTTCCAGGGAATGGGAAATTGTAGTTCTAGTTTTCACCTATTACTGATGATATAATTTCATCATCATAAGATTCACATGAATTTGTGTAATTTTTTATGCTTTATGGATATTATACCTTGAACCAATATGGAAAGGACCATTGTTACATGCATCATTATAGGCACCTAAAAATTAAATTTCCATGCATATTCCATGCCATATAGGTGCATTTTATTTCTTACATTTCCTGTGTTGCCTATGATTATTGAGTGTACCTTGGTCATTATATGTGCCTGCACCACTAACATATTCTATAGGGAAAGAAAATTGGTTGTTTAAAATGTCAACATCAACCTAAATGGTGTTTTCTTATATATATATATTTATCATGGAATCTTAAATATCCAATTTCAACCCATGTAAGCAATGTAGCCTTGGTTACATGAGCTAGGATTTAGCTGTGATTACATGACCACCAATTTAAATTTATAAGGTGTATGGGCCCTTATATATTAGAAAGTGTAATTGATTGAAATTGAGCCATCAAATTTTACCGGTTACATTCTATGATCGAATGTAATGAGGGATGGTTGAAATTAAATGGGAAAAAAATTCAATTTATAAAGTGTTTGAGAATTTATAAATTGGGAATGAAAAACCATTTAATTGAACCTTATATTATGTGTAAAATCAATTAAAAACTTACAATATAAACTCTAACTTATAAATTAAATGGTTTATATTAAATTAAGAGTCCAAGTGAAACTTAAAGAGCATTTCCATCCTTAACTTTTAATTGACCCTCCATTTACTAGAACACCTGTAAATAAAAATTTGAATGCTTACCAATAACTAGACCTTTTATGTGGGTAGTTGGGGCAGTGTTATGGGTATTAATCATTTTTTTTCTTATTCCATTAGAGATCCTATCTACACTAAAATATTGTTCTAAGGTGTGTTATTGACATTTATAGCGCTATGACACTATGAAATCCTCATGTCGTGTGCCAGGAGGGTGGAAATGACCATGATTTAAAGTGTTACACTTGAATAAATTTATACAGGGTTCTCCATGGCCTTTACCTATGATTTATGATCACACTCGTGAGTTCCAGTAGTAACATCCTCCCATATTCTAAAAGGATGGTGGTCTATAGGCTATTGGGTCATTGTCTATAATCTATTTTATAAACCTTTCATAATTTGAAGACACCTATAGAGAGAAGGTTAAATATATCCACCTATATGCTATATGATTCCACCAAGAATTGGTGGGATGTGATTACCCAGGATGGTCATCCTTAGGGCATGGTCTGGGTGGAATTTTAGACTACCTTCTATGATTACTTTTCCCTGAGACACTGAGAGCTGGCCCATCTAGAAATTTTATGCACCCAGAGCATGGTGTTATATCCATCATGTACTATTCATCACATTTCAATGAGATTCAATTATTTTCACTAAATTCTGGTGATGAAATATTATAAGCAAGATTTTTTGAGGATGGGATTAGGTATACCATCCATACTTAGGTGATTGTATTTCACCTATCTACTATTTCTGAGATCATAAACAAAGATCTTATTGCTGAGAGAAACTCGAGGGAAGCTGATAATACTGGACATGGAGGGTAAGTGCTAAGATAGGGTGGTATTTATTCCAATAGTAGGAATTTTAGCCTTGAGGTTTCTTGTTAGAGCACTGATATCCAGAGTATCCACACTGGTAACTCTATTGTATGCCATTAGTGTGGATGTTAGGGGCATGTAAAACTATAGTGTGATAGAGACCCATTGGATTTTTGTTCTTGTGGATAGATGTGTCATATTTATAGGGTTTTCCAGACCTTTCCTCATATTTCTAGTAGAAGATTACTCACACTAGATCCACCTTAAGGAGTAGGATTAATCACTTCATGTTAGGAAGGAAGCTAGAGTAGCACCAACTAAACATGCCAAGGGGGAGGTCATGGATGGGGTAGCCAAAATTATGATTTAAGTGCCAGTAGAGTGGACCTTCTCATGGTAGTCCATCTATATATCATGGATATGTATTTAGATAGTTGGTTTCATTATAGTAGATACTCGAGGAGCCGAGTGTAGGATCGTCTACTATACAAGGTACTATTCTAGTATTCTATATTATCGTATCTGATTTTTTCAATATAGGTGCACACACTCTTTTATTTCAGTATCAATTATGGAAAGCCTAGGGCTTGGAATTATATAATTTTCTAGCATGATGACCCTATAAACAATATTGAGTGTATGATCATAGGGTATACACCAATTCAAGGACCGCCCTCTGGATATCGGTGATTATCGATTCTTGTGAAATTTCTTTATCCTTGAGATGACAGGGTTTAACATCATACATGGGATGGTTTTTTTCATTCCTTATCATGACCACGTTGATTTTTATCATCAAAGGGTGACTTTCACATCACAAAAGGGTGGTAAATATGTATATAAGTTTTTATGTGTTTTTTGGGCTGATCGATTTGGACCATAACATCGTGGGTTGGGAGGCATGACGACCCAGATTTCCAGCCATTTCTTAGATGATCAGACGGTGTGTCTAACAGATTTTCCTCCAGTGGTGGATTGTTTTAGGGATGTTTTTTTGGATGACTCCTCTGAACTATCTACCAAGAGAGAGGTAGATTTTTATAATTTATCTCATTCCAAGATAAACTTCAGAATATATTCCTCCATATAACATAACACCTACTGAGCTACAAAAGCTCAAGGGATAGTTAGAGGATTTAGAATCTAAGGGTGTTATCCAACCCAGTACTTCTTCTTAGGGTTCACCTTTCATTTTTTCCAAGAAGGATGAAGGAACCCTCTGAATTTATGCAGATTACCGATGGTTGAACCATATTACAGTTAAGAACTAGTATCCTTTTCCTCAAGTAGATGATCTCTTCAACCAGATTTGAGAATCTAGAGTGTTATTAAAGATTTAAGTAAGATTGAGATATCATTAGGTGTGAGTCAGGCCTTCAGATATACCACGTATAAATTTCCATAGTTTTTATAGTTTATACGAGTACCTAGTTACTCCATTCGGTCTTAAGAACAACCCACTATTTTCATGGATTTGATGAATATGGTTTTCCACCCCTACTTGGATTCCTTTGTCATGTTTTTTGTGGATGATATCTTTTTTTACTCTCATACTTTAAGTGACCATACCAAATATCTTGATATAATTTTGAATAAAATGAGAGATCATCAATTATATGATAATTTCAAAAAGTTCCACTTTTGGATAAAAAAATGTTCGCTTCTTGGGTCATATTATCTAATAATTAGAAGTATCAGTAGAATTAGATAAGGTGAGTACTATTTTTCCTAGGGACATCCCAAGAACATGTTTGATATACAGAGTTTCTTGGTAATGGATATATATTATAGGAATTTAATACAAGAACCATCATTCCTTGAGACACCTCTTACCTATCTGGCTAAGAAGGGTGTGGAGTTATTATGGTTTGAATTATGTGATAATTCCTTTAAATAGTTGAAAGGAAGGGTTACTTCAACACTAATATTGATTATTCCATAACCTTTTAGAGTCTATAAAGTGTTCTGTGATGCATTAGGCATTAGGATAGGTACAATATTAATTCCAGAGGATCAATTCATTGCTTACAAGTATATCTAGTTGATAACTCACAAGTGTAATTACCCAAAACATGATCTTTATCTTTTAGCAGCTGTTCATGCCTTATGTTGTTGGAGGCATTATCTGATGGGAGAGCTCTTTATGGTGTATACGAACTAAAAAAGTCTCAAATATATATTTACATAGTGTGAATTTGAACTTAGACAATGAATATGGGTTGAATAACTTCATTATTTTGACTTTGATCTTGCTTGTACACCTATAAAGGGAAATGTGGTAGTTGATGTACTAAACCAGAAAACTCAGGCACAATCCATTTAGGAAGCCAGTGATGAATGAAAGTTGATGGACCTATTTTTTGAGTTGAATCTAGAGTTTCAAGAGAGTCATGAGAGGAATTTTCTTTCATCCTTAAAAGTCACCTCTTCACTCTTAAATATGGTGAAGAGAAGGTAGATTTTAGATCTTAAAGATTTAGTCCTATGAGAAAGTATTTATGGTGAGGATCTGCCTTCAAATTGGTCTATTGATGGAGATGACATCCTGTGTATACATGGGGGTATTTGGTTTCCTACAAACATGATAGAGGATCTGATGTGAGAATCCCATGTTTCCGAGTGGGAAGTATACCCAAGTATCTCCAAGATGTATCATGATATGTGTATCTAGTATTGTTGTCCTGGGATGAAATGAAAAATCGTGGGTTTTATCAATAGACGTTCCACCTGTCAGTTGGTGAAGGTAGAACACCAGTGTCCTACTTGCTTGTTATAGCCATTATTAGTCCTGAAATGGAAATGAGATGACATCATAATGGATTTTTTGACTAGTTTACTGAGGTCTCCTTGAGTTAGCAATACAGTTTGAGATGTAGTGGGTATATTGAAAAAGGTAGCCAAATTCCTTCCTATATGGGAGACTTTGTTAGTTGGTGATCTAGGAATACTGTATGTTCATGAGATTTTAAACCTATATAGGGTCCCTCATACTATAATTTCAGATAAGTATTATCATTTCACATTGAGGTTCTAAAAAGGGTTACAAAAATATTTGGGTACATAGGTGTTTCTGAACATATATTTTCACCCTTAGACTGATGTCTAGTCGGAACATACTATACAAGTGTTTAGGATAGTCTTTAAGCATGAATCCTTGATTTTGTGAGTTCTTGGGAGAAACATATCCCTCTCATCAATTTTAATTAAAATAATAGCTTTAAGGAAACAATTTAAATGACTATGTATGACTCCTTATATGTTAGGATATTCCATTCACCTCTATGCTGGATAGAGGAAGGGGAGGCAGTGATACTAGGTCCTCATCTTATGCAGGAGACTTTATAGATGGTAAAAATTAGCAGAAAATTGATGTCTACTACTCTAGATAGAAATCATATACCAATTTCCATCAAATACCTTTATAGTTTGAGTTTGGGGATCTTGTTTTATTGAAAGTATCACCCAGGATGGGGAGTATATAGATATGGATGCAAGGGAAGCTATCACCTCATTTTGTAGGGATTTTTGAGACATTAGATAGAGTCGTGCTGATAGCCTATCGGTTACTATTACCTCAAAGGTACCATGTCGTGCATGATTTATTCCATGTTTCATATATTCTTTGTTACCATGCTAACCCATCTCTTACATTTTGGACTCAAGGATTTCAAATTGTATCTTGATGCTTCTTTTGAGGAGTATCCTATTCATATCATTGATCAAATCATAAAGGCTATCCTTGGAAGGCATGTCCCTTTAGTACATGTTCTATGGAAGATCAGACATGTACATTATGAGACTTGGGAGTGAGAGACCATTGTATATGATTAGTTGCCAGAGTTGTTCTTAGAAGAAGTTTCACCACCCTTGGAAGGGAAACTTGAGGATGATTTACTTTAAGGGGGAAGACTGTAAGAACAAAATTTTTATTTAAGGTATAAAACATTTTAATTTTAGTTTGAATATTTGGTTTTGTCCTTATAAATGTGACTAATGAGGATTTGGAGTAAACAAAGGTGTATGGGGATTTTTAGGAGCCCAGATTACTAATTTTTAGAGAAAACAACTGGACTGAATGGTTAATAGAAATCGTACAACCCAATCCTCATAGTTTGATGAAACAGTGAAGGGTCATCTAGTGCACTTCCAAGGGTTTCATGGTTTACCCTAACTATTCTACCTAGACCACATTACCATGTGATAAAACTATAAACTTTAATAGAGGAAAATTTCATGGTTTGAACATGGATTCTCAAACCATGCACATAAACCATGAGATCCCTTAATTAGTAATCCATGCATGGTTGGTGCACGGTTTGACCAACCATGTAGCCAAACCATGATCCCTTTAAAAGAGAGGTAAAATTACAAAATTTTCCTCAAAATCCTTATAACTCACCACACTATTTCTTATTTATTACTCAATTCACAATAGATCCCCTTCTTCTCTCATTGGAATCTCCACCCATGGAATCCACCTAGTTTCTTTGATAGCTTCTCTATCCAATATAGGAATCATGATTCGTTTGTCTCTTTTTATAGCCACCGATAAGATATCCACTCATTAGGATCCTTTAATCATTATTATTCCTATCAATTATTCTATTTGGGTGTGATCTTATATTCCCTATTTTCAAGGTGTGTGTCTATTGTTCCATTTACTTTCAATCCAGGCCAAACCATGGGTCAATACTGGATGAGGAATCTACTATAGGCATAAGGTAGGTGTTCTATGACTTTTCCCTCAATGTATCTTCATTTATAAATTGTTGTTGTTGTGTGCATGTCGATTTCACTAGGAAGTTCTCTTTAAAATTCACATGCTCCAATTTAAATTATCTAGATTATATTCTAAGACTATATTGAAATCTATTTATATCATTTGGGGTTGTAACCTATATGTCAACCACCCCAAGTAGGTTTTGTTCCTATTTATGCCTTTGGTAACCTATTTTGAGTATATTTGGGACACCATTTAGGTGTACTCTACTTGAATTTGAATAAGGTAAGTTATTTAAGTTAAATAAATGTATTATAAATTGTTAAAATGAAAGTATATGTGTATAGATATCAATTGGACCTTACCTTTGAAACTTGAATTGAAAATTGGTTGTAAGTGTTAATTCACCTTATCAAATATAAGAAAAGGTAATGGAATGAACCTAAGGAATTGAAATTTTCATGAGTATTACATGATCTATGATGACACACACACACACACATATATAAATGAAATGAGAATAATGTGCCTACTACTTTTGGACCTTTTTCATATTTATAGGAGTGGTCAGACTTGAGCTCACCTTGGATTCTTGAGGGAATTCCATGAGTGCTCAGAGGATGCCATTATGATTCATTGAGGTGATTTTCATGGGAGATACCCAACACAAAATATAGTCCTTGGTATTTTTATGTGAATGTATTAGCATTGTATCGATGATTTACTTGACTCTTTTTCAGATATTATAATGCCTTGGATGCACTCCTTTGATTCATATTAATGTATTTGGACACACAGTGCCATGGATTCACCCCATTAGGACCAGTCATGATTAGCCTTAGATTAATATGGATGAGATCCATAGACTCAGTTAGACTCTTTTATAGTATAATTCCTTTGGTGTACCCCTTGTATTAGTCTCAAACCCTTTTTTCCAGACGCCATGAGTTACCACTATGAGTTGGCTTAAACCTAGAGGTCAAGGATGCCTTGTTTTCACCTTGGATCCTCCTTTATTATTATCATGACTATTAATCCAAGTCTACTATTATATTATAATACAAATCCCCTGACTAATAAATAAATGATCACATGTTCAGAGACATATCCAGCTATGGATGGAGTAGGTATACGTTATTTATTTTAGAAATGATTTACTTTTATATATACCTGCACACTATTATAGTTTATAATTATTGACTGGTTTTGTATATATTCCATTGGTGGTGATCTACTATGATTTATCTCACCCTATCTTGTCTGCCATTGACAAACGTGTAGATTATATGATCTCAGGTGGGACAAAGGGAAGTATCCCACTTTGGAAACCTGAATTTTTAATTTATGATGAGAGCTTAGTAGTAGATGTCTGAGCCGGGGCTTGGGATTCTTGGATAGATTTTTCCATTTTTATTCTTTTTTATATCATGTATTTTACTGTCTTCCTACTGCCATGTATTCCTATTTTCCTTTTTTTTGTAGAAACATGACATCATCTTTTGTATATGATACAATTTTAAAATCTTTAATTGATTATTCATTTCTATGATGATTATTATTGTTTCCACTTATGCATTATTATTATCAAAATTTCATTGTTTATACATCTATTATCTCCACTATTCTCCACTCTGACATGAGGGAATAGTCTCCCCACTAACAAACCCTAGGCCCTCACTGCTAGTTGGAAGCCTCTGGTGTAAAGGGAGGAACACTTGAGGCCATGTGACCAATTGGGTTTGGCTTATCAGGTCCAAACCTGGCCTGGTATGTCACATTATACTTGAATAATGGAGTGATATCATTGATAAATGATGAGTTTTTGGAAAAATTTACCCTTTCTTAACTTATAAAAGGAGGCCACATCCTCCCATTTTCTCCACCCATTATAAAGCCTTATCTTAACCAAAAATATAACCTAGTATCTTCCAAACATCCTAAACATTCATTTTAAGCCTTGGTCTCACCAAAATACCAATCTAAACAGTCTTAAGGAGTTACCCAAGGGAGAACAACCAAGGGAAATGTAATACTCTCAACCCAAATATTCTAAGTTATTTTCTCCTTTTATACCTCTAAAGTACCCTATATACCCAAAGGTATGATAAAAAAACATATCTAATATTTTAAAATGTCATTATACTATCATAATATCCATTTTATACTTTCCTCTAAAATCATTAAGAAAAAAAAACGCCGTCATGCGTGTGTGTGGACTACCACCTCCATAAACAACATGTTTTATTTTACATGACCACATAACATGGATGAATTGAAAAATTTATTTGGTATGTAAATTATATATTTGAAAATATTAATATATGTAATAATAATATATTAAAATCTATTAGTAATCAAAATAATAAACAATTATAATAACTTTAACCACCTTAAATGGACTTATCAAGACACCTCTCTTAATCTGGATCTATTTGGAATAAAATTTAAAACCGTATAATTATTTTCCTACTAAAATAATAGAGGAAATAAACCTCTATAATTATAGATATAATGAATTTATTTTATAACACCTTTGAACATGGTCAAAAAACTGACAGTGTTATGAATAAATTAACTGAATAATCTCGAGTAACCGAAGTAAACAAAAACTATATTAAAAATAAATACCGAAAGATAATATACAGAAATTATAAAATTAAATATAGATGAATAATTTTGTTGTGAATATATCTAATGAACACAATTTAATTATTAATGAAGATATGTTCAGGTGGAGAATGCTTTCAAACATGAGGTAACAGTTTCATCTCAAAATTTCCTTCTTTAAGACATATTTTCTTTTATGAACCTATTTTCATTTAAATAGTGTGTATATTGCTAATTAGATATATAATAGCTTGAATTATATTTATTCATGTTATTAAAAATTTATATTAAATAGTTCTCTCTTTCAAGGGGTTTTTATTAGAATGTATCGCAATCTATAAGGGTTCTATCTCAATCACCCTTCCTTGAGGAATTCTTTGATATTATGCACAAATAATAATTTTATGGTGTATCTACTAACCCCATGAATTATAATATCAAAAATTATTATTGAACCTATAAACTTCACTTCTATTTATTCTCTTCCTTTCCGTGGGATACAATTGATGTCTTCCCTCAAATATAATGATGTTTCATAACTCAATATGATTTCTTTAGTTATAATATTTTTCCATGAATTTCATCTTTAATTTAATATGGTATACCAAATTTCTATATTGGGATATCAATTTTGATTAAATTATTCCTTAATGGTGATTTATAATCCTCTTTAAAATACAAATATGTTAAGAATAATTTCCATCCATTTAAATTATGGTTTCCCCTCAGTGTCTATATTTTTCCTTCTCACCAATGTTTTAATTTTTAATTAGAAACCTAATTAAGTTTTATCTCATGTCAATATCATATTTACCTTATAATATTTTTAAAATAAAGTTCCATTGGATTATTTTATGTCATGGTATTTCAATAAAGGTGTTTTAAAACATAAAAGGGTTCTTCTATACCTCCTTCGCGACTTTCTAGTTATACATTCCCTTTATTTTTATCCATTTTTATACCATATTCTCTCATGTAAATAATATATTTTAGTATATATTTCCCTTATATATATATAGTTTAATAAGTTTTTTATTACTGGGGTTATTTGATTTTTTATTTATTTTCTAAATTACCACTTATAAGTAAACCCATTTTAAGAGAACTTTCCTATTTTTTGTCTCATGTCAATCATCACCCACATAAAATATTTTTAAAACATGTATGACTTATAAAAACCATAATTATTTCATATATTAACCTCTTGGTTCAATTTTGGTTTTATGAAAAATAATATTCTCTTTCATTCTTTAAAAATACCATTTACTTATTTCACAAAGCTTCACCCAAGTGGTGCATTTTTATTCTTTCTTCTCCTTGATTATTTTAATGAATTTTATACATTGGAACCCCATATTTAATACCTATGTTAATTTTGAAATTATGAATGTTAAAAATGATTTAATTCAATATTATCTTGTGAATCTTCATGATTTATCCTTCAGTTATGCCTTAAATTAGAATTATGAAACCCACTTCATTCTCAAGAGTTTGATCATGGTTATGATTTATGTAGGGATTATTTTCCTCTTGAAGAACACGTATGCAAGTAAATTTTATAATGTGATGGGTGGGTATGTTATTTTCCTCTGATTCATTGAGTAATGTTAATGTCTCATGATATACCATGTATGGTGAACATGCAGTTATCCTAATAACACTATGTTATGATGGAGGTTATCCAAAAAACACTATGTTATGATAGTTTTTAGCCTGATAATATGATGATTATTATGGTGATTAGCCTATTTTATGTTATCTTGGTGGTTAGACTTAATATATTCTTATGATTTCATGTTTTATTATGTTTCCCCATGTTTATTATCCCATTATCTTATGATTTCATTTCCTTATGCCATGTTTCCCTGATCTTGATCATTCTATTTATGATATCATGTTCTGCCTCAGGAATCTCATGTTATTATTTATTTGCATGATCATTACTTTACTGGGATTTCCAGCTCACCCTCTTCCTTATGTATTTTCCCCAGGGTATCCTATACAGTTTTAAATGATCTACGGGAGTTTGGAGAACTATGTGTAGTTTTAAATAAATATGTACGTTTTTTGTTTAAAATGGTGTATATATGTATCTAATCTTACAAAGAAACTAGAATTATAGATCATTGGATTGTATTGTTAGTAAAATATTTATTAATTCATGAATTAATGTATTCTTAAGTCTTGGGTCACTATAGTTGTAACTAGAGTAATGTATAGTTATTTTTAGATATCATGATGATAAAGACTTATTGAGAAACCTAGGGAAAAGTCTGAGGTATAATCCTAATTATAGGATAATATAATAAAACTTTGGTAAAGTGGATATTGTGTTGTTTTCCTTGAAATTACATCCCTGTATGGATACTAATAAGTGGATCCAGTCTTTCATAAAGTTTTACCTTAGGGTAATAACTTAGAAGAGGGAATGTTGAGTATTAACTCAACTATAACATAGTGTGTGAAAAAGAGGCCTAACTCAACTCCTGGCTAGAAACTCTCAGGGGATATTATTTGGTTAATCACATTGTATTATTAAACCATTGCAAAGGATTTATTTCCTATTTACTTTAAGGTATTATGTTAAGAAGTATGAGTAAACATAACTTAAAGTAACCTTGTTAGAACCAAGAGAGTTATTGGATTAACTATATATGAAATATTTAGAATAAAATTATAATAGGATGAAATCAAATTGTTATTAGAGAAGAAATTTTAGGATTGATCTTTCATATTCATTGACTCTAATTCTTTTGGATATTATCATAACCATTTTGGTTTTAGTGTTTGGTTAAAAAGGATTAAGAGGAAAAATATGAGAAAGTATGTATCAAAAAATTACTATGTCTCATACCTGAATAAGGGATAATATTTAAATCATTTAGAGTCTTATTATAATCATATTATGATATAAAAGGTAAGTTTTCTAGTCTTACCTAAGGTAGTGATATTGATACCGCAATAGAAATTAATTTTTGATAACCATAACTATTATCATCAGTGATTGATACTTATCGATGGTATTTTGATATATTCTTAAATTTATAAGGGTTATGTGAAACACCTAAGATTTTTTATTTAGTAGTTACACTTTAAATGTTTTGAAACATATATTAAATACAATTAATAACCTTGAAAAGTGATTTTGTAACAAGGTTATATTTTTGGGGATAACTATTGAAGAACATATGATTGAGGCATGGATAACTCTTAGGATTAATATAATCTTTACTTAGAGGTAATAAAGGGTTGATTAATTTTGACTAAATAAATATAAATAGAATTTATATCCTTCAAATTGATTATTGGAAAAATAAATTAGTAACTTTTAACTCATTTTTTGGATTCTGATATATATATTGACTAGCGAGTGACCTTATGAACTAGTGGTTAATATGATTTAGGGATTAAATATAGAATTATTTTTTTGGAATAATATGAGATTTCACTTTGGTTTTATGATTTGGAGACTGAGGTAGTTTTGGGAAAGGTGTACCATAGAGAATATATTATTAGGGTATAAAAAATCAATGTTGTCTAAGGAATGATAAGTATGTTGATATAACTAAAGATATTAAGGTAGATGTACATTGGATGTTACATTAAAATTATAAACATGTTAAGAATACCCTATCCCACTTTCATAAGTGTTTAATAATTAAAATTTTGAGCATGTAATTTATTTAAGAGGGTTATAATGTAACGACCTAAGATTTTGGATATATTAAATTAATATTATATTCGATAGCTCGTGTCACACAAAAAAATGAACTAAAATGAAACCATGATATTTTTAGAATTTTAAAACCTATAAATTGAATTATAAGGTATGAATAGAAGTAAATAAATTTATTTATATATATATATATCAATATATATGAATTTTATTTTATACACATTTACTTAAATCATTATTGTGTTTAAGAATTTATCTTTTTATTTTCTATAATTTTTTCAAATAAAACTTATAATATTATTTTTAATATAATTTTTATTAAAATATAATATCTATTTATTATTGATAGCTTATTATTGTTTTATTGAAAATAAGAATAAGAACAACTTGTATTTTAAAAAGTTATTTTTCTATAAAAATAGTTTCTCATTATATTTTATAATTTTAATTAAAAGTTTAAATATAAAATTATAGAAATATAAATTGAAAACTAAAATTAATTTTTGGATTTATATTTTAAGATTAATTTTTAGGTTTATTCAAAAAAGATTGGTTTTTAGGTGAATAGTGGAAAATACTATTTTTATAAATAACATGACTTTTATAACATTATTAGTGTATAATTATGAATTGGAAATATATGAAACCTTTTATAATACAAATTATTAATTTTACAAGTGAATTTATAATTTTAATTTTTTTTAATTTACAAACCCATATTTGGCATTTTATGACTTTAGTTATTTTTTTAAAAAAAAATTGTTTTTTTCCTAATAAGAACTTATGTATAAAATTAATTTTTATGAATTATATAAACTGAAAATAATAAAATTACATACGTTTTTGTATTTATCTTGTGGAAATAAACTTAGGATTAATTTTATTTATTTTTCTAAAATAACTTATTTTTGGATGAATAGTGGAAAATATAGTTTTTTTTAAACAGTGACTTTTATTACTTTATCAGAATATAAGAAAGGATTAGAGTTTTATAAAAAAATTTAATTTATAAAATATTTATTTAAGGAATAATTTTATTCATGTTAAATATATTGTTAAAACCTATGTTTAACCTTATAAAATAAATGAAATATTTTAATTCTAATAAAAAACCACTTTTGGTCTCTTAGTTTAATTAAAAACTTTAAAAAAAATAGTTTTTGACTTGATTTGGAATCCACATAAAATTTAATTTTTTTATAATAAACCAATTTATGTATTTAAAATAAAAAAAATTATTAATATTATCCTACACTTAAATTTTAATCTTAAAATGAATTTTTTCTAAGAAACAGTTTTTCACATTACGTATGATAATACAAAAATTAATCTCTAAATATTTGAAATTTTATTTTTTAAAATTATTAAATATTTGAAATATCTATTTTCAAATTACTAAATAATGTTAATTTAAATTTTTTCTGTTAAAATTAGCCTCCAAGGGTGAAAGTGGAGTTACCATGGTAAAGGTAAATTGGGGTAAAAATTGTTTAAACCTTGTGAAAGTGGATAAAACATGCAAAGAACATGTATAATATTAAATTTTGGAGGTTTTATCAGAATTATATCTATCAAAAACCATTATTTTCCTTTTTTATATCCTTTATCTTTGAATAATGGAGTGATATCATTGAAAAATAACGAGTTTTTACAAAAGTTCCATTTTATTCACTTATAAAAGGAGCCAACTCGTCCCCTTTTCTCCACCAATTAAAAAGTCTTGGATCAATAAAAAATGTACCATAGTTTATTCTAAAAACCATACCCATTACTTTGAATACTTGTTCTCACCAAGATACCAAGCTAATGAGTCTTAAGGAGTTACCCCCAAGATAACTTCCAAGGGAAATGTAATACTCTCAACCCAAATTTTCAAAGTTATTTTCTTCTTATACACACCTCCATTATACTATATCCACGAAGGTTTGATAAAAATATAATTTTCACTATGATGAAATGTTATTATACTAATGAAATAACCATTTTATACTTTCCTCCAAAATCATTGAGAAAAATGAAAACACTATCTTGTGTGTGTGTGGACTACCGCCTCCATGAACAATATGTTTTGTTTTCCATGACCACCTAACATGGATGAATTTAAAATTTTATTTGGTACCTAAATTTATATTTTAAAATCTATTAATATTATGTAAATATAATACATGAAAATATATAGGTAATAAAAATAGTTAATGGTTATAGTAGTTTGAACTAATTAAAGAGACATATCAAGACACTATTCTTAATTTGGTTCTTTCTGGGATAACCATTGAAAATGTTTAAATATTATCATAATGGAATAATATAGGAAATAAAACTACACAATTATGGAGATCATGAAGTTATTTTATAACACCTCTAACCATGTTGAAAAAAATGAACGTGTTATGAAGAAATTAACTGAATAACCCTGAGTAATTGATGTAAGGGAAAAATATATTAAAAATAAATACCAAAAAATAATATATGGAACGTATAAAATTAAATATTATGAATAAGGTTCTTGGGAATATATATAATGAACTTAATTTAATTATTCATGAATTTAAGTGAAAGTGAAGAATTCTTTCATACACGAGGCAAGGATTTCATCTCAATATTTCCTTCTTTGGGACACATTTTCTTTTATGTACCTATTTTAATTTAAATGGAGTTTATACTACCAATTAGATATATAATAGCATGAATTATATTTATTTATGATATTTTAACTTCAACTTAAATAATTATATCTTTTAATGGGGTTTTATTAGAATTTATTTTAATCCTTAAGGGTTTCACCTCAATCACACTTCATTGAGAAATGATTTGATATTGTGTACCAATATTAATTTTTATGGTTTATATAATACCCCCATGACTTATAATATCAAAAATTATTATTGAACTTTCAAAATTATCTTTCATTCAATATCTTCTTTACTGTGTACTATGATCGATATTTTCCCTAAAATATAAGGGTCTTTCATAATTCAATATGTTTTATTGAGTTATAATGTTTTTCCTAGAATTTAATCTTTCATTTCATATGTAATACACTATTTATATATTGGGAGATCAATTTTGATTCAAATATTATTTAAGAGTGAGTTCTAATCATTTGAAAAAATAAAACTATATTAAGAATAATTTCCATCCATTTAAACGATGATTTCCCCTCCTTGTCCATAATTTCCCTTCCTGTAAATGTTATACTTTTTTATTAAAATCCTCATAAAGTGTTATATAATGTTAAAATCATATTTACCCTATAAAGTTTTCAAAATAAATTTTTATTATATTATTTTTTTATATGGAATTTAAAAAAAAGGTGTTTTCAAACATACAAAGAGATCTTCTGTACCTCCTTCATGACTTTCGAGTTATATATTTACTTTATTTTCTCTATTTTTATGGCATATTATTCTAATTAATGTCTTATATTATTGTATATTTTTCCATTATATATATACCTAGTTGAATATATTTTTAATTTCTAGGGTTATACAAGTTTTTAGTTCCCTTTTATATTGTAACTTTTTAGTAAACTTGATTTAAAGGAACTTTTCTATTTCTTATCTCATGTCAAGAATCACCCCCATAAAATGTTTATAAACCATGTATATATTATAAAACCCATAATTATTTTATGGATAATCCTATTTATTCAATTATGGTTTTATGAAAAATAATATGCACTTTACTTCTTTAAAAATATCCTTTACTTATTTTATAAAGATTCACCCAAATGGTATATTTTTATCCTTTCTTCCCCTAGACCATTCTCATGAATTTTCTAAATTAGAACTATATGTTCAAGACCCATGTTCTTTTTTCAATTATAAATGTTTAAAATGATTTATTTCCTTATTATCTTATGAATCCTTATGATTTATCCTTTGGTTATGCCTTAAATAAAAATTATGAATCCAACTTCCTTCTCACGAGTTTGATCATGCTTATGATTTATGTATGGATTATTTTCCTCTTGTGGACAACATATGCATGTACATATTAGTATGTGATGTGTGGGCATATTATAGATATCCAATTCATTGGGTAATTATAATTTCTCATGAGATACCATATATGGTAGGTGGGTGGTTAGCCTAATCATGATATGTTATGTTGGAAGTTTTTCACAAACTGACTTGAGTTACCCAAAACATTTAAAATGTGAATCAGTCCTGACATGACATGACTTGAAGGGTACCCTCAATCCCCATGGGATACAAAAAAGTGCTTGAGAATCAATAACTAACTTTGGAAATAGTTTTTTCACAAAGAACCTGAAACCAGGAGATACATATATATAAATTGTTGGTATTTAAAAAACAAGACAACAATAGAAAGATACAATCATAAGAAAAAATAAGTTCCAAGATACATTAAAATAACCAAAGTACTCAAAAAATGAAAAACCAAAATATGTGTGATATGATCTCACCTACATACTCTCACAACCTACTAATTAATAAACCCACAACCTCCTTATAGTGCCTTATCCTTACCTGTGTCGAATATAAAAAGATCTCCGTACACCCAAAAGTGTATATAAGGTGTGAGAAAAAGAGACTAGTAGGATCCCAACAAGTGTTCAATAATCATACTTTATATAATAAACCAATTATTATTAGATAAATTTAACACAAGGAATGATATATAATTTAACATAAATCATGGATAAAATAACCATTTCATAATTTAACAAATATTACCAATAAATAGGTTTCCAAATTATTTTAGTATACACACCAATAAATCATTTCAAAGATATCCAATACAAAAAAAATACCATGAATACAAACAATTAAAGGTTAATGAGGATCCTCATTCTTTTATTATGATTAGTATTCCACATGGTGTGAACATTACCCTTTTAGAATAGGTCTAGGGGGTAATGTAACACTCATGTGAGTGACTCCTTTCCATAACTTAAGAAACCTAGTGCACACATTACCCTATAAGAATATGTATAGGGGGTAGATTTTATCAGTAAGGATAGATCCCTACCTCATATTTGATCATATTAGAGTTTAACATAATAATATTAGTCAATGAAATTTCATCTTTTAAACCATTCAAATAATTATTTAAAATTATTTCCTTCCAAACACTAAGGGGAGATTCCATTTTCAAAACCATATTCAAGACTATATTCAAAACCACCATTTTTCATCAAAACCATTTTAATTACTTTTAATAAACTTTAGAAATTAATTTAAAAGAGAAATCAAGTGAGGTCACAAGATATATCCAAGTTAAAAAACTAACCACCATGAAATACTTGGAATTTTAATTCCCATGGTTACTGATCGTACCACGATTCACTGTGTTATTTTCCCCCTTACACCATTTTATTAAACTGAATTTTTCTTATAAATTACAAATATAATAACAAAATTTGCTTCATGTTTGATTTAGTTATTTTATATTTATCACTGTTAAAAAATTTAATGTTACTTGTTTTGAAAATATCATTGAAGGTGAAGGTGATTTGGAGGACCCATGATAATGTCCAAGAAAAATGGCCCAAACTGCATAGGATCCATGCACTCCAGTGGACTCAACCACATATTACAACTAAAAAATGCATCCAAATGGGTTTAATTTTTTTTCAGGTTCAAAATTTAATGGGATACATTTCATATGAAGTAACTGAAGCCTCATTCGTCCTCTATGATTCCCAACATACCTAATCTGTCCAGCACACCGAATCTAAATGGAGTCTAAAGTGGTGTGCTATGATCTGTCCATATATCGGGATCTAGCTTTTCAATTTTTTCCAAACTTTCAATGTATACAGAAAAAGGTGGGGATACAACTTTTTTATTTTATTGAAAGCAAGATAAGTCTTTTTGGAGGTCGAAACCCATGTGACAAGTGGTTTTAGGAAATCTGTGTGCTCAAAACCACCTTCCCATTTTCATATAAAATGGCACATTAGGGTACCCATTTTTGAGTTCTAACTATAAGTGAAGCTCTAACATTTTGGAGTCATGTAGGAGTCTTCCCCTCATCCTTGAAGTTTTTGAGGCCCCTATCCTCATAGGGGGACCAATAATGAAGAAGGAGTTCCACCCAAGCTTCCTCCTCCTCCCGATGTCGAGCTAAACAGTGGGTGATCATTGTGAGGAATATAAACACTTGAAGATGGAGTTTTGACACCTTATATTCTAATGGTTTTGTGTAATTTTTGTGTGAATTATTTCACTTATGTATAATCTTTATATTCTTCTTCTCTGAATGCATTTATTTGGTTTAATTAAGTGAAACATTTCTCATTTCAATACCGATTGGGTTGAGATTCAAGTGGGAATATTGAGTTATTTCGATTGGACAACACAAGCATCCTCTTTCTCTCACACAGACATAAGATCTCAGTATTCTTTTTTAGATCTCACTCTATGCTTGAGGTCCAAACCCTGAAAACACGATTGTTGTTTCAAGGGGTGGTTCTTTGTGCATTATTTTAAGAGGAAAGAGGGGAACCAAGATCTTGGTCATCCCTCAACCAAAGGATTACAAAAAAACCTAATAACCAATTGAGAACAAGGAACTATTCAAGTTCTATAGTAAATTATCAATGATCAATATTTATCTCATATTTTTGAAAATCCACTTTGTCTTTCAACTTTACAACTCTTTACGTTAAGTTACTTTCTTAAAATTGTTTTCAAACCACCCCCTCTTTTGTTCTTCTTATTAAAAATTCACACTATAAAACCACCAACTCTCCTTGAGAGATGACCTAGGGTATGCCCTAGACTAAAAAATATTCTTTAAATCACTATCAATTTTATGTGTCATGACAACACAGTCAAATTTTGGTGTCGTTCCTGGGGAGCGCTTTGGTTTTAGTGTGTGTTTTTGATATGTTTTTTTGTAATTTTTGTGAATTTTTATTTGTTTTATCTTCTACCTTTTCATATAAGTTTGTGTTCTGATTTATTTCTTCTATTGGTTCTATGCATCACATGTTCTACTCTGGGAGACTTACCACCTTTCGAACCTGAACCAGAGATGATCTTACGTCAGCGACCCCGAGATGCACAAGACAACCCTTTGAAGGAGGACACACCACAACTAGATACTTTTCTAAACATGTCTTCTTCTGGAACCAAATTAGAACCTAAAATTAACATGTTTAAAATGTATGACAGCAATAGAACACTAAAATAATTAACCTCACCAGATGTTGATATCCAACCCACTTACATTCAAATGCAAGGCGTGGCACCCAATTTTGAACTTAAATCTGGTTTAATTAATTTATTACCAAGATTCCATGGACTTGCTGGAGAAGATCCACACAAGAATCTTAAAGAATTTCATAATGTGTGTTCTAATTTAAAACCTGCTAATATGGATGAAGAATAATTAAATCTTAGGGAATTTCCATTTTTATTAGAACACTACAAAAGGCTGTATTTATTATGTTAATTAACCAATAAGAGGCTATGCATACATGAAACGCCTTTTTATTGAAAAATATTTCCCAGCCTCTCACCCTGAAACTATATAAAAAGAAATATGTAGTATAATACAATCAAAAGGGGAAACACTACATTAATATTGGGAATGCTTTAAAAGGATTTTTTTAAGTTGTCCACACCACCAAATAAGTGATCAACTTTTAATTAAATATTTTTATAAAGGTTTAATTACTATTGACCAAAATATGATTGATGAAACTATAGGTGGTGCACTAGTTGATAAAAACCCAATCGCTACAAGGACCTTAATTGAGAACATGGAACAGAACACTCAACAATTAGGTTCAAGGTCTAATGTACCCATTCGAGGTGTCCATGAGGTGCAAAGTACCTAATTCGAGAGGAAGGTGGACACAAAGTTTGAAGAGGTAAGTACCCTTCTTCGACAACTTGCTATTTTCCAAGGGAAATCCCAATCTCCTCCTCACATCCATTGTGGTATATGTTCTTCTGACACGCACTACTCTGATCAATTCCCCCAACTAAGAGAAACTTTTGAGAGTTGTGAGGCAATATTTCTAGGACGCCCCTATAACCAACCCTTTAGGAAAGAACCATACTATCCATCCAATCCTGGGTGGAAATATAACCAATCCTATAGGAAAGGGGGGTATTCAAAACAACCTCTAAAACCATGGGACCAACTGGGGTAGAGTATTCAACCACCACCACCTAGAAATCCTCAACCAAAATAAAGGTCTTTTCAATAAACCCCTCCAAAATCTGAGCATAGATTAAAAGACATGATGAAAAAAATGGCTTCCAACAATATCCAATTCCAAAAAACCCCCCAAGCTTCCATACAAGACCTAAAAACCCAATTAGGTCAACTTTCCAACTTCATGGGTGAAATCCAGATCCATGGGTCAGGTAAACTACCTTCTCAACCAATAGTTAACCCTATAGATAAAGGAAATGTCAGTGTCACCACCCTTTGGAGTAGAACAAAACTAAAAATCCTAATGACCCCTCCACTAGAGTCATCCCCTCTTAAGGAAACCACCATCCCAACTACTGGAAATGCTTCTAATGAGGTAGAACCTTGTCCTAAGAGAATCCACTCCAAAGGAAAGAGTGTGTCTATTGATGAGTCACCTAGCCCAAAAATCCCTCTTCCATTTATAAAAAGGGCCACCCAACCTAGAAAAAAAGTAAACTGAACTTGATAAGGAAATATTGGAAACTTTAAAAAAAGTGCAGGTTAACATTCCTTTTATTGATGTCGTGAAGCAAAATTCCAAGATATGAAATGTTTTTAAAGGAGATGTGTACACATCGAAGGAGACTTCGTGGTGATGAGAAGGTAAGATTGGGGAGGAATGTCTCAACATTGATAGAACCATCACTGATGACTAAATGTAGTGATCCTATAACTTTATTGATTCCATGCACCATAAGGGAGTATTTATTTTCCAATTATATTATTGATTTAGGTGCTTCTATAAATGTGATGCCTCAATCCATTTACTCTACATTGCAAGTCAGGGAATTGAATCCAACTGAGATATTTGTTCATCTAGAAAATTAATGTACAACACACCCTTTTAGTGTGATTTAGGATGTTCTTGTGAGGGTTCAAAATTTAATTTTTCCTACTGATTTTTATGTGTTTAAAATTGAAGATGATATGATGAATGGAAATGACCCAATTATATTAGGGAGAACTTTATTGAAAACCACAAAATCCATAATTAATGTCCATAATGGTATATGATCTATGTAATTTGGTGATGACATAGTCCATTTAAATATCCTTGATTCCATGAAGCACCCATTAGAAGAACATTCTTCTCTATCTGTTAATTCAATTGGTGTACTCCCTTCCCCTGAAAAAACAACATTTCTTTCCCCCAATCCCCTTTCTGAGTTTTCTTCATTGATTGAAATTCTAGGTAATGAATCATGCATTTATTGTTGTAGTGTTCTAGAAAAGTGTCATGCATGTTTATTAATTTATAATTTCTTGAACACCAAGGATCCAATGACCATTGATGATACTAATAAGCTTGTAAAATCTCATTCCTCATCTGAGGATAATACCATTGAGTAGTTAGATGAGATCAGTAACCTCTTACTTTCACACACACACCCATAAATCCAAAATCCACCTAAATTAGAATTAAAACAACATCCTCAATATTTAAAATATTCATATCTTGAGAATGTAAACAAGTTTCCCGTCATCATTGCTAGTTCACTCCCTCCCGAGCATGAATTGTGACTGCTTGAACTTTTGAGGGAGTATAAAAAATATTTGGGATGGACACTTACTGACATTCTAGGTATTATCCCATCAATTTGTAAACATCATATTTTATTAAATTACAAGGCTAAACCAATGAGGTAGGCACAACATCGACTGAACCCAAACCTCTTAGAAGTTGTGAAAAAGGAGGTAACAAAATTATTGGCTGCTAGAATCATTTACCCCATCTCTGACAGCCAATGGGTCAGTCCCGTTCAAGTAGTTCCTAAAAAACTAGCCTTACAGTAATCAAAAATGAAAATAATGAATTAGTTCCAACTCATGTGCAGAATAGTTGGTGTGTCTGCATAGACTATCATCAACTAAACCAACACACCAGGAAGGACCTTTTCACTTTTCCATTCATTGACCAAATTCTAGAGATGCTAGCAGGTAATTCCCACTACTGTTTTCATGATGGGTATTCTGGATACTTTTAGATCCATATTTCCCCCAAGGATCAGGAAAAGACAACCTTCACTTTCCCCCTTTGAAAAATTTGTATATAGGTGGATTCCATTTGGTCTGTGCAATACTCCGGGTACTTTCTAGTGATGTATGGTTAGTATTTTAATGGATTACCTGGAGAATTGCATGGAAGTTTTCATGGACGATTTCACTATTTATGCATACTCTCTTGATGAATGTTTGAGTAGTCTTTGTTTAGTCCTACATCACTATTTTGAAAAGAATCTTATATTAAATTATGAGAAATTCAATTTCATGCTGCGACAAGGTATAGGTTTGGGGAATTTCATTTCTGGGGATGGTATCTAAGTAGATAAATCAAAATTGGATGTCATTTCTTCCTTACAATTCCCCAAAAATGTACAGGATGTGTGGTCTTTCCTTGGTCATGCTGGATTTTACCGTCATTTCATTCGTGACTTTAGTAAAATTGCACTCCCCCTATCCCGATTACTCCCAAAAGAAAAGTAATTTGTTTTTGGTAAAGAATGTGAGGAAGATTTCAATAAGTTAAAATGGAGTCTCACATCACCCCTGGTAATCTAACCACCTCAGCGGGATTTACCATTCAAGATCATGTGTGGAACCTCTAACTATGCAGTTGGGGAAGTCTTGTCGCAAAGGGTTGATCGAGCTCCACATGTCATTGTCTATACCTCACATAAATTGGAGCTTTCCCAAGAAAACTACACCATAAATGAAAAATATTTTCTTTCTATTGTGTTTTCCTTGGATAAATTTAGGTCATATATTTTAGGGTCTAAAGTCATTGTGTCCTCAGACCATGCCGCCCTCCGGTATCTCCTTAAGAAACCTGAAGCCAAACCACGTCGCATTCGCTAGATGCTTCTCCTTCAGGAATTTAATTTATAAATTAGAGATAAAAAAGGACCAGAGAATGTGATGGATGACCATATCAATAGGATTCACCCATCCTAGAACATTGACTCATCCCCTTATATTCCCAAAAATGAAATGTTTCCTGATGAGAAACTATACCGAGTGCAAGATGTTATTCCTTGTTATGATGAAACTGTAAATTATTTAGTAGCATCTTGCATTCCTACTGATTTCAATAAAATTCAGGCTGACCGCCTAAAACACGAGTCTCGTTGGTACATTTGGGATGTCCCCTACCTATGGAACACATGTAGTGATCAATTACTTACGATTTGTGTTCCTGATAGTGAGTTTTAGTCCGTCCTTAGGTTATACCACACTCTTGCTTGTGGGGGCCACTTTGGTCCCTAAAATACTACTCGCAAGGTCCTTGATTCTGGTCTCTTTTGGCCAACACCTTTTCAGGATTCCCATAAATTTTAAAACTCTTGTTCTCATTGTAAAATAATGGGTAATTTCTTTAAAAGAAATGAAATTCCACAACAACTGTTTCTCTTTCATGACATTTTTGATGTTTGGGGTATTGACTTTATGGGACCATTTCCCAATTCCTTTGGAAACTTGTACATTCTTCTGGAAGTTGATTATGTGTCAAAATGGATAGAGGCATGAGCTACAAGGATTGATGATTCTAAGGTAGTTGTGGAGTTTTTGAGAACCCAAATCTTTTGTAGGCTTAGATTACCTAGGTTCATCATCAGTGATCATGGTTCTCATTTCTGCAACCGAACAATGCAATCACTTTTGCGTCAATATGGGATTGGTGATCGAGTGTTTACTTCATATCAACCACATACTAATTGTCAAGATGAGGTGTCAAATAGTGAGGTAAAACAAATTCTTGAAAAAAATAGTTCAACCCAACAGAAAAGTTTGGAGTCTTAGACTCGATGATTCATTATGGGCTTACCGTACAGCCTTTAAAACTCCCATTGGAATGTCACCATATCGGCTAGTGTTTGGAAATATTTATCACCTCCCTGTTTAGATTGAGAACCGGGACTACTGGGCCATAAAACAATGCAATTATAATCTTTCTTGTTTAGTTGGCCAAAGGAAGTTGCAGATTCAGGAGCTGGAGGAAATGATAAGAGATGCATATGAGAACTCTAGGATTTACAAGGAGCGAACCAAGGCTGCCCATGACTGTCTCATACTTCATTTTCAATTCCACATTGGGCAGAAGGTCCTCCTATACAATTCAAGGCTGAAGTTTCATCCAGGTAAGATTCATTCTCATTGGTTTGGACCATACACTATTAATAATGTCTCTCCATTTGGTGTTTTCCAGGTTCAAAATAATGAAACCAAGAAAACCTTCACTGTCAATGGGTAGCAGATAAAGCACTTCCATGAATCAATTTCAGAGTCCCCCATGGAGGAACTCCATGTTCAAGAATCAATATATGAATGACACTCACCAGGTTTTATCCTTCCTTCCCATATTTTCTTCTATTACAGTGAGGAAACTGCACACTTTAGGTGTGGAGGGATGGGTACATTCCTGGGTTAGTTAGGATTTTTCATCGTCCTTTTTCTATCTTCTCTTTTTCTCCTTCTTTATGGTATTTTCACTTTTCCCCATCTTTTTTAGTTTATTAAGATTCTCATCATCTTTTTTTTATTTCTTCTCTTTTTTCCCTTCTTTATGGTATTTTTACTCCCCCCTTTTGGTCAAAAAATCATGGAACTTACTGAAAATGCATGTTGATTGTTTTTGTATTCTATGTGGATTTAACATTTGATGAAAACATGACACTGTTATGGAATAAATGTTTATATGAATTTTACATCGGGAAGTAATTTTTAGTGAATTTGTTTTCTATCAATGGTATAAATAGTTGTATCTCTGTGAAACCTCTGAGATGATTGATGCCCCTTGTTTGAGCAGTTTTTGGGAAAACTGTGTCACTAGTATCTCCAAATTTTTTTCACCACACCACAAAGTGTAAATATTTCATACTTAATAGAAGGTAAATATATGTTAGGTTAATATTTTTCATCTTAAAGTGAAATTTCCATATGTTCATTCCTTATTCGATTTGTTTCATTACTTTACCAGATTGACCTATGCGTGTATACCTGATATCCGACTGTTGTACACCCTAAAAAAGATCAAAATAAAAAAGGGTTGTGTCTTGGGCAGGTTAAAAACCACTCCTTCTAAACCTTTGATCTTATTATAACAATTAAAATTAGTGTCGTGAGAAGATCAAACAAGGATTGAGAGATGCGTGTGAGATTTGTTACAAATGCAACTTCTAAAAAAAACAAAAATAATAAATGAGGGGAGTGATGAAATGCAAAACATATGGGAATATCTAGGTCTGGAGATTATGGTTTGACTTTTGGGAATGCTTAAGTGAGTGGGTCTTGAAATATGATTGCAAAGGATGTAGGGCAGGTTCGGTGGACAAAATCTTTTAAGCTGAAAAATGTTAAAATAACCTATATTTATTGGATAGAAAGTGGAAAGAATAACATGGAATGGTTTTCAAACACACACATGGAGAGTTAGTGGCATGGTTGACTTTTGAATTCCTTTCTCAATTTTGTATCATGAATCTCTTTGAATTTCACTGTGATATGATTTATGAGACATCTTTTTCCATTTTCACTAGGAAGAACTCCTTGGTGTGGTTTGTGCATTGATCACATTACTTTAATGAATTAAAATTTCCTCAGTTGTAAAATCTTCATAATGTTGTTAATATATACATTCATAATTTTTGAAAATGTAACTTTTACCATGAGTGTAAATTTTTAGGTTTGGGGGTGTGATCGTACCACGATTCACTATGTTATTTTTACCCTTAAACCATTGTGTTGAACTTAATTTGTATTATAAATTCCAAATATAATAACAAAATGAACTTCATGTTTTATTCTTTTATTTTATGTTTATCACTATTAAAAATGGTAATGTTACTTGTTTTGATAATATCATTGAAGGTGGAGGTGATTTGGAGGACCCATGATGATGTCCAAGAAAAATGGGCCAAACTGTGCAGGATCCATGCACACCAGTGGACTCAACAGCATATTTCAACTAAACTATTCATCAAAATGGGCTGAAATTTTGTATAATGGTCTAGAATTTAATGGGATACTTTTCATATGAAGTAACCAAAGCCTCATTCAGCTTCCACAATTCCCCACTGACCTGATCTATCCAGAACATAGAATCTGAACGAAGTCAAAAGTGGTGTGCTATGATATGTCCCTATCTCGGGCTCTAGTTGTCCAAATTGTGCTGAACTTTTGGTGGAGATAGAAAATAGGTGGGGATAAAACTTATTTATTTTATTTAAAGCGAGATAAGGCTATCTGGAGGTTGAAACCCATGCAAAAAATGGTTTTAATAAATCTGTGTGCTCAAAACCACAATCCCATTTTCCTATAAAATGGAACCTTGGGATCCCCATTTGTGAACTCAAACCAGAAGTGAAGATCTACCATTTTATAGTTATATATAATTATCCCCCTCATCCTTTAAGTTCTGTAGGCCCCTATCCTCATAAGAGGATCAATAATGAAGAAGGAGTTCCACCCGAGCTTCCTCCTCCCCCCGATGTCAAGCTAAACGATGAGTGATCATTGTGAGGGAGATACACACTTTAAGAGGTAGTTATGACATCTTATATTCTACTGGTTTTGTGTAATTTGTGTGTGAATTATTTCAATTATGTTTAATCTTTATATTATTATTCTCTGAATGCATTTATTTGGTATAATTAGGTGAAACATTTCTCATTCCAATACCGATAGGGTTGAGATTCAAGTGGGAATCTTGAGTTGTTTCGATTGCACAACACAATAATCCTCTTTCTCTCACACATACATGAGATTTTAGTATGATTTGGTAGACCTCAATCTATGTTTAAGGTCCAAACCTTGACAACACGATTGTTGTTTCAAGGGGTGGTTCTTTGTGCATTATTTTAAGAGGAAAGAGGGGAACCAAGATCTTGGTCATCCCTCAACCAAAGTATTACAACAAAACCTAATAACCAATTGAGAACAAGGAACTATTATAGTTCTTTAGTAAATTATAAATTATCACTATTTATCTCATATTTTTCAAAATCCACTTTGTCTTTCAACTTTACAACTCTTTAGGTTAAGTTACTTTCTTAAAATTGTTTTCAAACCACCCCCTCTTTTGTTCTTCTTATTAAAAATTCACACTATAAAACCACCGACACTCCTCGAGAGACGAACTAGGATCTTCCCTATACTAAAAAATATTCTTTAAATCACTATCAATTTGATGTGTCATAACAACACAATTAGTTACACAATAAGAAAAGAAAATCCAAGGGCCCTAGTAATTGAGAAAAGATCCTAGATCAAGAATTTCCAATCATAATTTTCCAAATTTACATGATCTAGAATGCATATGACTAAAGAGAGCACAAACTACAAAAATTAATGATCAATGCTCCAAAAAGGTACAAGATTCAATAAAAACCCCTCAATTTAACAATATATCTATAAAGAACAAGATTGGAATCCCAAACCAAAAAATTCCCATTATTGATGAAGTTGATCCATAGAGAGAAATAAGAGGAATTGGAAGAAGAAGGAGAACCATAATTAAAATGGAGATAACATTACAAAGAGAGGTCTATGGATTTGATCTATTCTTTTATTCATTTAGTAATTGAGTTGAGAGATCCAAGAGTTACTCAAGAGAGTCAAGATGTTGGATTAATAAAATTAGGATCAAATGAGATATATTAAAAATTAAAACAAGAATTTTTAGTGGTGGAAATACAATACATCTCATCTGTTTCTCGAACTAAAACTATTCCATAGGTGGGATAGTGGATACTATCATCTATATTTTGGTTCTAGGTAGAATACCTACACCACTAGATACCTTTCCAATTGTATAGGGGAATTCTTGTATGAATTTCCTACTACTAGCCTTTCACCGATTGGCCGATGGCCCTCACCAACTAGACAATATACTACATGTAGCACTTCCATATATATGTTTATGTCGACACCTATAATAACCACCCATGATACCTATAGAACTCTAAAACAAGAATCAATAACTCACCCC
This sequence comes from Viscum album, assembly GCA_963277665.1. Lineage (NCBI taxonomy): Eukaryota > Viridiplantae > Streptophyta > Magnoliopsida > Santalales > Viscaceae > Viscum > Viscum album. Next base: position 1,209,904,941 of record OY728161.1, on the reverse strand, counting down.
TGATTCTTCATAACAACCAAAACCAAATATAAAAGGAACAATCCTGAAATGATCAAAGGGAAGAGAAAAAAATAAGAACATGATTAGTGTAGTACATAGGAACAATAAGGGGATGTCACAATTCTCCCCATAATATAGCTTTATGCCCCCAGAAAGCTAAGATAAATAATGTTGGACTTTAAATATTTTATTCCACTACTTCCTCATCAAATAATCCCTCTCCCAAGTCTTATAAGAGTCAGAATCATGTTTCCATATCACTCAAAAAAACTATATTGGCTTACCATGTAAAACCTTCACTTGAGATTAGAAAACTCAAAGTGGTTGTTTTGGTGATAGGATTATCAGTTTCTATTTCGAGGTATTCCCAATTTTTAACATAAGATTTGTATGATTAATAATTTTTGAGTTAAGACACATTATAAACATCATATATAAAATACAATTATAGTGGTAAATCCAAGTGATAATCCACCATTCCAAGCTATTCCATGATCTCAAATGGTCCCACAAACTTGGGGAAAGATTCCCTTGATTTCTGAGTCATCAATGACCCAACCGGGGATATACTTTAAAGAAAACCTGATAACCAATATAAAACTACAAAGGGAAATGATGTTAATTTACATAATACATGTATCAGCTCAGATCCTCCACCAAAAATTGATGAACCAACTAGATCTTCGCCATTATCTTCTGAACCAAACTTGGTCCAACAAAGGAATCTTCTCCAGCCTTATACCAAAAAAGGATAGAACTTTAAGGTAGTCTATACAAGACCTCAAAATGTGTCATTCTAATAGAATATTTGTAGATATTAATATAATAAAATTTAACAAGCCCCAAATGGCTATCCCAAGAACCTATGAAGTCTAATACACAAGTAAAAAGTATATCTTATAAAATTTGATTAGCCAATTCTATCCGTCCATTCATTCGAGGATGATATATTATGATCAATCCAACCCAAATTCCAATTTCCTCCTAAAGGCCCTTCCAAAATTATGAGGTAAAATGAGGTTCCCTATTCGAGACAATGGCCAATGGAATTCCATATAGTCTTACAATCTTCTACACATACAACTTTCTTAGGTCCTACATTTTTTTGGTGTTACGAATCTATATGAAATGATCCAATTCGGTCAATCAATCGATCACCACCCAAATGGAATTCTTACCTATGGGAGTTATGGGTAACCCAATAATGAGATCCATTGAAATTTCATTCCACTTATATGTTGGGATGAAAAGAGGATAAATAAACTCAAAAGTATTTAGATGATTATCCTTAATCTATTGGAAATTATAATACTGGGATATAAAGTCAGCTATGTCTCATTTCATACCAAGACACAAAAATGACATTTTATGTCATATAACATATTTGTGGTGCCATGGTGGAACAAATATAAATAATAGTGAAAATATCATAGAATGACCATTCTTGTATATAAAGAAACAACATAATAACTCCCAAGGAAAAGGATACCATCTGAGGAAATAGACCACTCAAATATGGTCTTCCCACCATAAAAATATTCCTTCATACCATGGAAATCATCATCTTACTACTACTCCTAATGAATCATCTCAAGGAGGGAGGATTCCAGCTGAAAAACCTCTAGAACATTACTAGACTCCTCTTCCTTGAATCCTAATTAAATCTAAGAAAAAATTATTATCAAGTTCCAATCATCCTTCAATTATTTCAACACCTAAGAAGGTATCTTACTACTAAGAGAGTCATCCACAATGTTACCTTTTCCTGTCATATAGACAATATTGAAGCTGAATGATTGAAAATACTCCACCCAAATATCTAGTGATTTAAACTCTTCATAGATTTCAAAACCATTGTAAGTTCAAAATAATGAGTGAGAAAATGCCTCTCATGAGGTCAAATATAACAAGAGTCATAAGCCACTACATGATCCCCCCATACATAAGGACACAACCCAAACCTAAAATCGAAGCACCATAATAAACCACATAGATCTGACCACCCCTTTTTAAAGTTAGAATCAATTCCAAGGTCAAATTACCATTTAGTTCATCAAAGGACGCCTAAAACTTTTAATCCCATGTGAAATTAACCCCCTTCTGGGTGATATTGGCCAAAGGAGATGCAATATTTGATTAATATTATACAAACCTCCAATAGTATCCTTCAAAACCGAAGAAGATACATATCTCAAAGGCATTAAATGGTTCTTCTCATGGAATGACAATCATCATCTTTTCAAGATAAACTAATATTAAAAATTTGGATATCACATATCCCAAGAACTTGAATTCATGGATCTAGAATTTGAACTTTTATAATTTTTCATAAAGACAATGATCCCTCAGAATTCCCAAAACATGCCTCAAGTGATACACATGATCCTCTTCAGTCTTAGAGTACACCTGGATGTCTTCCATGAACACTATGAAAAAAGTGTCAAGATAATAATGTCATATTCTATTTATTAATTCCATAAATACAATAAGATCATTAGTTAGTCCAAAATATATCAAAAGGTATGAAAAATGTCTATACCTACTCCTCAAGGTAGTCTTTGGAATATCATACTACTTGTTTCCAAGTTGGCGATAACTTGACTAAAGATCAATTTTTGAAAACCATTTTTTCCATTTCAAATGGTTGAAAAAATAATCGATGTGAGAAAATGGATATTTTTTTACTGTTACTAGATTGGTATTTCGATAATCGATATAAAGGCGAATAGTTCTATCATCCTTTTTGGAAAAAATAACCAGGCCCTCCCAAGGTGACACACCTAGGTATATAAATACCTTAGAACTCAAATCATCCAAATTTATTTTCAACTCTTTAAATTTAGATAGATCCAAATTGTATGATGAAATTAATATCAGTTGAGTTTTGGGAAAAAATTAAATCTAGATATACACCTCCTTATCTGGAGAAAAACCCAAGAATTCATTCAGAAAAACTTTATAAAACTAATTGACCACTAAAGGAAAGATTCCAATGCTAGATTCCTATTTTAGTGTAGCTTAAAATAAGAAGAAAATAATTCTAATATTTAGAAGATATGACTCTATCTAACTAAGACTTGGATCACATTCTCTCCGAAACACATGGGAGTTCCCATTAGAAATAGTAAAGAACACCAACTGATGATACAAATCAATCTGGCCCTTGTGAGAGATCAACTAATGTATATTGATAATCGCATCAAATAGTTATAAGTAAATAACTAAGAAATCCCAAACCATCACTACATTACACATAAATAATGAGTATGAGGTATAATAGAACCCCCAATCGCTCTTCTTTCCTAGAGGCATCGTTAATTCCACAACGAATGGAATGAGTTTCGTTGGAAGTTTTAAAAGATCCGCCATATGAGTCAATACAAAGGAGTGATAGGAAATTGTATAAATTAAATAAGTTTATAAGGTACAATAAATATAAATGGTACCTCTCACAGTCATAGAAACCAAATTAACTTTTATTATAAACTCCTGAATTTCATGTAACAACTTTATTCTAGAGGCATGTAGCTAGAACCCTATAGTTTTTAAAGCATCTGACTAGATCTAAGATCCTTTAGGTATCAACAAGGATGTATGAGAGTGAGGAATATACAAATCCTAAAAAAACTTATGAAAGTAACTATGATGCCCACATGAGTTTCAAACCTTTGTAAGCATAAAGAAGAATCATTTTATGTCTTGTTTGGCCACACATGTAACATGTGAGGGAAATTACTGCTGATGAAGGAATATGAAGAGAGTTGTGAGAAGTGATTCCACTATTACCCTATAGAACCCACTCCACTTTCTATTACCCTTAAAAGGACCAATAGAGATACCGCTAGAGGGAAGAGAAACTTTGGTCTATCCTTTCTTACCTTCCAGGCCAAGTTCTTCCATCAAGGACCGATCTAAAACTTCAACATAGGTGGTCATATTTAACATTAGTACCCATAATACGATATAATATTGAAGACCCATTTAAAACACCTAATTCTTAATATTATCATTATATACCGATTCAAAATAGAATACAGAGAGATTAGTGAAGTGATTAGCATAATCTATCACATACTGATCTCTATAATCAATCCTAAGAAACCCTATGGATTTATCCATGATCATAGATTCTAGGTTGAAATGATCAGTGAAAATGGACTTTAATTCCTTCCATACTAAGTGCTCATGCTTCTTATATAAGATAAATGAGTTCCACTACATTCTACTTAGACCTTAATCTTAAATACATCACACTTTTCTTTGACTGAGTCAAGAGTCTACAAGAATTTGAAAAGCCTCTCATGCTTTCCCAACCAATCCTCCACCTCCAAAGAATCATTAATCCACTATAAAGATTTTTTCTTCTGAGGAAGGAATTTCGGGGCCCAAATCATGTCCTCATCCCTTCATGGTTCCACCTATCTATCTTGAATAGGGGAAAGTTCCACAATTTGGTCCATAGAATATAATGTGCACAACAATATTCAATTAGATTCTGATCCACCAGAGGTTTTCCTTGACTTCATGATGAGATATGGCCAAGAAATCTCTCGAAATATGCCCATGAAGTCCCCATATTCTTATCTATTGTATATCAAGGAATCCTAAAATGCATATCGATAACGGAAATAGACAAATTACCCTTTGATAAAAAAAATTAAAATATTGAACAAAGTTTCCCAAACTATCTGTAACCCAAACTGATCTTGACATGACTCGAAGGGAGTTACTAATCCCCATATTCTAGTGATAATTTCTTGGGAATCAAAAAATACCTTTGGGAATGATTTTTCCACAAATAAACCAAAACATGGAGATATATATATATAGAAAATTTTAGTATTTCACAAACAAGACAAAAAAAGATAGATACAATCATTAGGAAATAAGTGAAAAAATACATCAAAATAATTAAGGTACTCAAAAACTATAAAACCAAACTATGCATGAAATGATTTCACCTCCAGGATCTCACAACTTACTAACTAAAAAAAACATACCTCCCTATGACACCTTTACCTTAACTACATCAAATATTGAATAATATATATACACCCAAAGGTGTATGTAGGGTTTGAGAAAAGGATTCCAGAAGGATACCACCAAGTATTTTCTAATCAGACTTTATAAAATAAGCCAATTATGATCATATAATTTAAAATAAGTCATGAAATACAAATTAATATAAAGAATAGATAAACCAACCATCTCAAAAAAATTTAAATAATGAAAATAATTTTTTTTCCAAAGTATTTTATTACACACTAATAAAACATTTAAAATATAACCAATAGAGAAAAAAATCCCATGAGTACAATCAATTATAGTTGAATGAGGATCCTCATTCCATTATTGTGATCATTAGGCCAGTTGGTGTGTACATTAACCTAGAATAATAGTTATAGGGGTAAGATGAAACTCCCAATAATGACTCCTTGCCACAACATAGATAGCCTAGTGACCATATTACCCTAGTAGAATGGGTCCAGGGGGAATAATTTATCCTTAAGGATGGATCCCTAACTCATCATAAATCACATTTGGGTTTCATACAATAATTACATTCAATGGAATTTCATCTCTGAAACCATTAAAATAACGATTTAAAACCATTTCTATCAAAACATCAAGGAGAGATTCCATTTTCAAAACCATATTCAAAACCAATTTTTTCATCAAAACAATTTTAATTCCTTTTAATCAACTTTATAAATAAATTTAAAATATCAAACAAGAAAGTTTCACAAGATAAATACATTTTATAAATAAATAAACCTTGAAACACATGTAATGTCAATGCCCACATTTACACAACAATCCAATATGAGCTGATATGCTTAGGAATTCAGAAGGGGTCCTAGATCAAGAACCCCAAATCTTAATTCTCTAAATTAAAATTATCTAGAACTAAGAATAATAAATATAACACATAACACCAAAATTACAAATCAATTCTCTACAAATGCTAAATATTCAATTAATTCCCCTTAATTTATCAATAGTCTTATAAATAACAAGATTATAATAACAATACCTATAATTCCCATCATTGTTGAAGCTGATCCACAGAGAGAAATAAGATGAATTGGAATAAGAATAATATCCATGATTAAAATGGAGATTAACTTACCAAGAGAGGTTTATGGATTTGATCAATTCTTTGATCCACCATGGAATTTAGTTGAGAGAGCCAAGAGTGCCTCAAGTGAGTCTCTTAGTTGAATAAATAGAATTAGGATCAAGGGATATGTATTAATAATTAAAATGGTAGTTTTAATTGGTAAAAATATAACACTTCCCCAGAGTTTTTTAGCCTAGAATGGTGCCACTAATCGGTCTGTAGATTCTGAAGATATAAAAAATCTATAAGTCGGATTATCAACAAGCTGATGGGATTCCACCAGCTAGATGGTGGTTCTTTCTAGAATAACTTCACCACTGGACACCCCATCGGCCAGTTGGTGGAATCCTTATTTTAATTTCCAACTATTATCCTTCTACTGGCTGGCCAGAGGCCCTTATTGGAAAGTTGGTGGACTACCTATGGCCCTTCAATCTATAGGTTCAGGTCTACACCTATACTAACCACCAAAAACACTTTTATAACTCTCAAAAGAGAATAAAAAACTCACCCTAACCCTTTATACCAACCAAAATTGACTAAAACAAAAGAAATAAGTAGAAAACAATCAAAGTAAAGTAAAAAATTAGAACATGAGCAGTGTAGTACCTGAGAACAATAAAGGTATGTTACAATGTTAACCTAAGCATACTATGTTATAATGGTGGTTATCCTGATCATAGGATGATTATGATAGTAATTAGACTATGTTATATCATCATGGTAGTTATCCTTGAAATATTCCTATGATTTCATGTTTTATGATGTAGCCACATGTTTATGATCCAATAATCTTATTATTTCATTTCCTTATTCTATATTTCTACTATTTTGATCATTCTATTTATGATATCATGTTATAAAAATTGACTCTCATGTTATGTTTTATTTCTATGATTATTCAATTACTAGGATTTCTAGATCACCCTTTTCCTTACGTATTTTCCCTAGGGTATCCTATGCTGTTTTAGAAGATCTATATGAGTTAGGATAACTATGTTGAGTTTTAAATAAAGATGTTTTTTTACATTTAAGATGATATATTTATTTATTTAATCATCCAAAGATACTAGAACACTAAATCCTTGCATATATTTCTAGGAAATTATGTATTATTTCATGAATTATAGTGTTTTAAGGCATGGGTTTATATATATCTCAAGGTAAACTACATCCATTCATTTAGTTGAGATCTATATAAGGTTTATTTATCACATGTAACACATTTATTAGTAATCCTTTGACCATTAGTGACTAAGGTAATAAGATAGTGTCGAAGGTCCATTATGGAATAAGATACTTTTGATATCCTCATGAGAGTTAAATAGAAAAAAATTAATTTTTTTAACTAAAGGTAAATCACACAAAAGTGGAGAGACTACATATCACCAGATAAATAAAAAAGAATAAACTTTAGGGAAATAAATATAGACCACCTACTATATTCATGGATTCATTCCCTTTAAAGTAAGCTCGGTTACGCTCTCTAAATATATCCCAAGACCATTCATCCATCGATCGTTAATATGAGGCCCTAAACCCCTAAAAATTCTTTTAATAATTTAAAAAAAATTATAAACATTTCCATAATTTATTCAATAATTAATTTCATAATTAATGTCTTGGAAAAATTTAAGTAATCATTCACCAGGTGATTTCCTGAGGTCCAATCATTGATAAAAGGAGTGCGCACCACCCCCAACATCCATCTAGAACTTTATTACACAAGATCCATAATTTCTCATTTCAATTAATCCCTCAATTTTTACCAAGATTGATGGAACTATAAAGAAATTCAAGGTAATGATATACCTCTTAAAATCCCCCCCCCAAATAGTATGACCATCCTTCCAAGATATCATTTTTCTAAGACGATCAAAAACACTTTTATATCAAGATGATTCCATCATGTTTTTGTGGAATCATCACCCAATATCTAGTTGGGCCACAATAAATCAAGAGTAAGAAAGTGGGGATGAAGTCGAGGAAGAATCAAAATAGATTGTTAGATTAAACTCAAGAAATATCTTGGATCAAACGATATTCAAATCCATTTAGGATTATGGTAGAAACCATCTTGGAAGAGGGGAGGTAATGAGAAGCGTGAGAGGGGAGGTAATGCTATTATACATGAGAAGGAACCCCTCACAATTTTGAAACCCCTAAAATTAATATTTATTTAAGTAAATATATTTTTCTTAAAATAAACCCATGCATGTAAGGTTTTTAAAACCATACGTACAGTTTTTTCCTTTTTATAAAATGAATACGTAACATTCTTCCCATATTTAAGGTTTTTATATCAAATTTAGGGATTTTAATTTAATATGTAAGGTTTTTTTACTTTGAAAAACTCCATACATATTTTTTTCCATATGTAATATATATTTTCATTCAAAAGGTTTTTACCATATCGAAATTTCTATGTATTATGTTTTTCTTCAATAAATAAGGTTTTTTCTTTGAAAAATCTAATATGTAACATGTTTATATAATACTTAATGTTTTTCCTTGTAAAAAACCTAATATGTTATATAAATATACTTTTGTAACATATTTTATCCCATGCATACTATTTCAATCGTACTTAATATATTTTTCTTAAAAAAACTCAATATGTAATATATTACTTACTATGTAATATATTTTCCCCTAATATGCAAAATATTCCACTTAGGTAGAAATATATACATAACATATTCATTTCATAATAATATATTTTTCTTACATATGATATTTTACATAGGAAATTTAAATACATAATATATTTTTAATCCATGTGTAATATAATTTATCATATGTAACATATTTTTTTAGTGAAATTCTAATATATAACATATTTCCTTAATAAAAAATGTGACACGTAATATACTTTCATATGTATGATATTTTCCTTAATAAAAATATTCATACATGACATATTCTACATCATATGTAACATAATCTCAATATGTGAGTTAATCTACTTAAAAAATTATCCTATGCGTAACATATTTTCCCATACATAATATTTTTAATTCATATGTAACATATTTATTAATACATAAGATATTTCACTTATTAAAATTTTGATACATAATATATTTTAAATATTTATGGTATTTCTTTGAGGTAAAATATCCATACATAAAATATTTTGTAACATATATGGTTTTTTTCCTTAGCGAGAAAACAATACATAACATATTTTGTTCATACATAATGTTTTTCTCTTTGGAAAAAACCTTATATAATATATATTTTCAATGCATACCATTTTCAATTTTAAAAATTTCATATTTATGTTATTTTCTTCCTTACGTAAGATAATTTCCACATGCAAGACAATTTTTATGCCCCTATGATATGAAACATATTAAAATTAGCTAAATTGTCATATGACACATGTTACTTCCCTACATAATATATTTTTTTATATGTAATTTTTTTCACTTTGATGAAAAACCTTACATAATATTTTTTTCAAGAATAACACAATTTTCATCACATATATAATTTATTTTTGTTCCCCTGAGGAACGTAAGGTTTTATATTTGGGTAAAATCTCAAAAAAAATCCAAAAATCAAAAATATCCAAAATCATTTCAAACTCTTCCAAGCCAGATGTAGCTCCCCTAGGGTCCCAATTTCTATTTTTACATACACGGGCCATTACATTGACCCTTATTCCAAAATTCACCCAAGCACCTAAGTAATTCCCTGGGCCTCCGAACATATCGACAACATCTCTTGAAGACGTTCCAAATTTCAGTTTGCCAATCTGAATTCCAATTCTCAAAATATCTCCCTATATTGGAAAAAAATGAAAAAAAAACTCAAATTTCTCCTAATTTTACTAACCCACAATGGTGTGGTACATAATATATTTGATCTAAAAATATCACGGTACACAAAAAGAAAAAAATAGTAAAAAATTGGAGGTTGTTATATATATATATATAATATGTATGTTTTTGTGTATATATATATGTATATGTATATGTATACTAGTGTATATATGTATATATTTTTGTATATATGTGCATGTATGTGTATGTATCAATATGTGTATGTGTACATGTATGTTTGTATGTATGTTTATATATCTATATGTGTATGTTTACATTTAGGCATGCATGAATTTATGTGTTTGTGTGTATATGTACATATGTATATATGTGTATGAGATACCCCATACTCATACTCTTCGATCTAGTGATAAAAACTGAACTTTACATACTGGATTTGATACCAGCTGATGCGACTCAAACTTACCTATCCATAACTACAATATAAAAAAAATATTGAGTCTGTTACATACCCAATACCTTTTAGGTTTAGATTTTTAGAGAATTAGGAAAAAACCTTTAACTAACAAAACCCACTTCTTTCCCATAAAATAGACATTTAACCCACCAAACCAATAATTCCTTATTTTACAATAAGTATTCAATATCTTTCACAAGATTCTCCACACATGGTTTTATTCTAGAAATATCATACATAATAATTTTTTCCTAACCTAGGTAGATGGAAACATAAGATGGTTGATCTACAATGCTGAGTAAGAGGTGAACATAAGAGATATAAACCGAAGATCATAAGTGATAATGTGGGTATGAGAACATAATCAAGGTATATAAACTTGTCATAACGAATACCATAACCAATAAAGTACGGATCATAAATCATGAGTCATGGAATAAGGATTTAGAATAACATAATAATTGAGAAAAAAGAGTTTGAAAACATAATAAAATACTCATGATCCCTGAAAACATAACAGAGGCACAAAGCATAACATAAAAATATGTCATACGAATAAGCATAGTAAAATATAACATTGTGAACAAATATAACCACAATAAAGTTCATAAACAAACTTAGGAACAAAGTTACCCGTAATCATGTTAATGACCAAAATTTTGAAAAAAATCTACCCAAAATTATTTCCACACACAAACTTATGAAAAAATCTTCTTGTAATCATGTTCACACACAAACTTATGAAAAAATATACCCATAATCATGTTCATGAACACTCATGTGAATAAAGATACTCATAATCCTGTCCCCACATTAACACATTATCTCATGATATATAAAACTTTACACAATTAATTAGATGGTTATAAAATACCTACCCATCACATCATAATAAACCCTAGATATTAGGGCCACATGAACTTGAAAACATTCATAAATACCTCATAGGTTAAGTAAAACATGGAAAAGAAATGGGTTTTATGAGAAATTCCACATAAAATTATTATAATCCATACAAAGAAAGAAGTAGGATGGTATCATTATAGTATATTCTAAGTAAATCACAATAATCATTAAATTATTTTAACATAGATGAAATACACTTTTATAAGAACATTATATAGTTTCTTTGAAAAACAAGAAGAAATATCATTTTCTGTCACACCATTGATTTCATTTTAAGATATTTTTATATTTATTTTTGTTATATAAGTTTACCTTTGTATTTACTTTTTTTGGGTGAAAAAGAATGTTTTTGGGATTTATAGCATGGTGCACATGATTGGTGCATGATATTACAAACTGTGCACCCTTGCTTAGGTAACCATGTAGCCAAGTGGTGTTTTCTTGGATAGAGTATTATCACATGGTTAGCACATGGTTTTTAAAACATGTGTTATAATCATGTGACATATCTAAGTTGGGTAGTAAGGGGAGCATAGTTGAAACATGGTTTGGAAAACTGTGTGGGAAAACAGTGTGGACTGTCTAGGTCATTAAAAATTGGGTTTTTATGTTTTCTATCTCCCTGATTTTTAACCCTAAACACCCATTTCTTCTCCCACTCAGGTTCCCCCTCCCTAGGTGCTTCTCCCTCCTCCATTAGAACCCTACACCTTTATTTTTAGGGGATTTTGTTGTGGTTTCTCCACAATTCTTCAAGTAATTCCCCTTATCTCACGGGTTCTTCTTCTTTTCTAGGGGTTTTTCTTCTTTCTTTGGGGTTTCTATTCTCTAGTGGGTTGGGTGCCCTATTTAGGGTTGTATATTGATTTTTTGGGTTTGATCCTGATGTTTATGGATTAATATTTCCGTTATAGGGTTTGATTGAGGCGTGGTTGTGGTTTAGCACTGATTTTCATAAGTTTCTACACTTGAGGTAGGTATTTCTCGACTTAAATATTATTTGATGAATTTGATATGATTTCATGAGTGTTTAAATGTGTTCTATGATTTATGTGTGTGGTGAGAAATGTGTTTTTGAAGGGTTTTGATATGTTTATGGATTAAATGTGGTTTTTATAAAGGAAATTTGGTTCATTTCAAGTGTGAACCCTTATTGTGAATTTTGAACATGCTTTATAAATTAAGAAACATGTTTAATAAATTATGAAAGTGGTGCAGAACATGTTTTAGATTGGTTTTGGTGTGAGTTGGATTAAAAATTGGTTTTGGTTGTGAAGGTAGTGATTTATCAAGCATGATTATATTGTTTGGATTATGTTTATGTGAAAGTGATGTTTCATGTGACAGGAGAAATGAAAATTGATCATGAAGAGAAACCTGGTTAACTAGGTGGGCATACTAGGAATTGTAGGCTAGTTGACTCAAAAGTGTCTTTTTCTAGATTCATATAGCAGGATTGATGATGATAACACTAACTAAACAACGATGATTTTGGAGATCACTAGGCCCATGCTATGTTCCCTCCTAGTGGCCCGTGCACAATAACACTATTAGTTGTGGTTTATATACCATGTTTTCACTGAGATACAATGTATATAGTGACTCATTAAGATAGTGCCTAGAGGGTTTTCCCATGAGTTAGTGTTATTTTGTGATATTTTACTCACCATCAAAATATGTTATACATTGTTTGTAATTTGAAAATCAACCATATTTTCCTCTAAAATGTTTTCCATAAAAATGTTTCTAGTTTTATTTTATAAAACTTGTCTGTTAATTCATCTTATAATGTTTATATCATGGAATCTCTTTACTGGGTGGCATCCTAATGGGCTTTGTCTCACACCCTAGTTTCCATTTTGGTTTAAGTAGACTTGGATATTTTTGACAATGGTAAAGGAAAGATTTTTGGAGGTGGTGGTTCATGATTATAGTGGTTTCCCATTATAGGTTTTGTGGTGGTGGATTGAGGATGATGCTCCTCTTGTTGTGTGGTGGGTTTTGGGATAGTGTCTTGTTCCCTTTTTGTTGTAACCTCTTTTGGATTTTCTAAATTTTGTAAACTTGAAATTAAAAATTATTATTCCTTGTTTGGTTGAGATTGTTTGGTTTTGGTTTATTTTTTATGGTTGGTTGGTTATGATTATTTACATTGGTAAAATCATTCCCAAGTTTTATAGTTGATACCCAGTAACTTGTTTCCAGCTTGTGGGGATTAGGAATACCCTTCGGTCCATGCCATGGACTGGGGTGGGTGTTGGGTTGGATGGAACTGCATCTTGGTTCATGAAAAAATTGTATCAGAGCAAGTCACGAACTTTTGGGTTAAGTTATTTTGGGATTATTCTAGATAGAAATGAGCTATGATTGTTAGAGCTCGAAGTTCTAGTTGTGATCATGATTCCTGGGCATCACACCTCGTGACAGAACTCGAGTCACCACGGGATGTTTGAATTTTGTTTGACTTCTTCTCTAGGTGGGACGTACAGGCTTCTGACTATATATGAACTCTGGGTGGAGGTGTAATGGTCTGGTTTCTATGTTATTATGATGGGTTTGATTTTTTTTGTATTTATTAAATGTTTTTTTTATTTTAGGTTATTGTTAAAAAATTTCAGAATGGTTGTATTTGTTGTTTTCTTGTGGTTATTGCTTCTTGTAGAAAAATTCATCCTTGGAGAATTCTTGTGCAACCCTGGGAAGATTCCATAGAGAGTTCTCCCACACTAATTGATCAAAGATTATTAGAAGTTGTAGTCTAGTCTATTTGAACTTTGGGACAACGATCATATCATGGTTAATATCAGGTTAGAGAAGTTGAATTTGGTCCTAGGAAGGACAAATCTTAGGAGTTCCTTAATAAAAATACTCATTCTTTTTTAGGTAAAATGGAACCTTAGGAAGTAGAAGAGTAGTTTGAGAAGATATAACAAATGTTTTAATTTCTTGAAACTCCTAAGGATGTTAGGGTGAAATGGACTTTTTTCTTTCTATAAGGTCCCAGTCAGAGGTGGTGGGACTTAGTGGTCCAAACTAAAAAGCACGAGCAGATGAACTAGAAACACTTCAAGTCTGTTTTCAATGATCAGTACTATCCCGAGGTTTTTGACTACACCAGATCCTAGGACTTTATGGATATTATTCAAGGGGAACAGTTTGTAACGGAGTACATTAGCCTCTTTTCTGAGTTAGTGTGGTATTCACCCAAAATCATTTCCAATGAGTAGATCAAGGCTCATAGGTTTGAGAGAGGGTTTCGGCTATAGATCTATTCTCAAGTATTTATATTCAAGATAAAGACCTATTTCTATGTGTTTGACCATTATTGTATGGTGAATATTGACTGAAATGGTATGTTTGGTTACTTTGGGGTTGTGTTAGTGATGGATAGTGGTAATTCATTAGAGAATAAGAGGAATCAATATGAGCTAGGGAAGAAGGGAGGTAGTAGTTCATGCCATCCCTCCCATTAGCCTTTATCTATGGATTTTGATGTAGGGTCTATTGTGTGATACCATTGTGGGAATTAAAGGCACATACAATCCCTTTTCACATATCCTCCCAAGCCTTGTCATCGATGTAGAGCGATGGGGCACTTGTAGTGTTTTTGAAAAGTGGAACATCCTTATTAGAGTGGTGTGGGATCTGTGGCTCTAGGGGGATGTCAGACCAACAAGATCCATCCAAGACAATGGGATATCGGTTTGGTGGTCATGTAAGAAGGACCGAATCATATTCTGGGAAGATTCAGTTCAGTGTAGAGTAGTAGGATAGTGGTCATTCTCAGGCTCAGGTTAAGATGAGGCAGCTCCATGCTGTAGATTGAGCACTAACAGAGTCAGATGCTGGATCTGTGATAGTTCGAGGTACCATTATTATTACATTGTCCTT
Organism: Viscum album; assembly: GCA_963277665.1. NCBI lineage: Eukaryota > Viridiplantae > Streptophyta > Magnoliopsida > Santalales > Viscaceae > Viscum > Viscum album. The sequence goes on along the minus strand of OY728161.1, from coordinate 1,209,889,778 downwards.
GGATTTTGAAACTGGTACATATGTTTCATTTATCTCTTCCTATATTTTGGGTTATTTGGGTTTTCCAACTGATCTCTTTCTGTATGCGATGGATTTGGTAAAACTGCTTAGTAATAAGAAAGAGTTGGGTTTCTGGTGTTCGTCTTGTGTACTCACCATGTGAGGGGTTGAGTTAGAATGGGATTTTATAGTTTTTTAAATGGACCTATTTGATGTGGTCCTTAGAATGGATTGGATGGTGAAATTTTAGGCATATATCAATTTCTATAGGGGGGGGGGTGTGTTTCACAACACCTGATGATAGTTCCCAAGTCTTTCATGATGAATGGGATCCTCGGTCGGGTCATGCTGGACATCCACTTTTGGAGTTTGGAAATCTCATTTTTCAGTTATCATCACTTACATTGGAGGATTATGGTGGAGCTTCTGATGGTGTATTACCATCCATTGTGGATGAGTTCGCATAGGTATTTCCAGACGACTTTTCAGAATTGCCTCCGGAACGGGATATGGAGTTCTCTATAGATTTGGCATCGAGAACACAACTGATATCTCTTCCATTATATCATATGGAACCCATTTAGTTTAATGGAATTAAAGGTACACTTGGACGATTTATAATCCAAATGATTCATTTTCCCAAGCATCTCACTTTGGGATGCCCCAATTCTATTCATGAAAAAGGAAAAGGGATCTCTATGGCTCTATATTGATTACTGGAAGCTGAATAATGTAATTTTCAAGAAAAAAAATACTATTTTCCCCATATTTATTACTTATTTTATTAGATTAAATGGGAAAGGTGGTTCTATAAGATTTAATTGTGTTATGGTTATCACCAAGTCGGAGTTAGAGAGAAAGATGTTCCGAGAATGGCTTTCTGAGAATGGTACAACCATTTTGAGTAGTTGGTCCTGCCTTTCAGGTTGAGGAATGCTCCAATGGTATTAATGGTTCTCCTGAATATGGTATTCCACCAATATATTGATTCCTTTTTCATGGTATTCATGGAATACATCCTGGTTTATTTTGGAACCAAGGAGGATCATGAACAACATTTGAGAATTCTATTGGGCACTCTTTGAGATTATCACGTCTATTCAAAGTTCTCTAAATGCACCTTCTAGATTAGGAGGGTGAATTTTCTAGGTCATGTGATCTAGGATCAAGGGGTTTCAATGGACCCTAATAAGATCAGTGCAGTTATTTCATGGGAGAAGTTGAATAATGTGTTTGAGACCAGAAGATTTTTAGGGTTGGTTGGATATAAGTGGCTATTTGTTCGAGAATTCTCTCAGCTTGCTTCAACCATGAAAGCACTCACCCATATAGGGGTGAGGTTTGAATGGAGCCCAAAGTTTCAATCATCCTTTTAAGAGCTAAAGCGGTGGTTTAATACTGCTCCTATGTTGATCTTTCCAAAATTTGGAAATGGCTATGTGGTTTATTACAATGCTTCAAGTATGGTCCTTGGGTGTGCTTATTCAAGATGACCATATGGTGTCATATGGATCTTTCTAACTATGACCACATGAAAAGAACTAAATGACCCATGACTTGTAGTTAGTAGAGGTTGAAATCTTCAGAGGCCCGTAGAGAAAGCCAGTGGGATGGGGATTTAAAATTTTCATCGATGGGTCAATGAATCTTATCAGCACCAATGATCCGATCCTCAGTAATGTCCGAGGATCTCACGCAAATTATAAATAGCATAAAAATAAACTGAAAACATAGCCATTTCAAATCTAAAGGCGCACTCAACTGAAAATCATCACTAGTAATTGTCTCTTGAAGAATCCATAGTAGGATCCCTCTAGATCATCCACACATGCTTCAAAAATCCACTGGAATGTTGATCGTTGAATTTTGGGTGCTAGTGTAGTGATCTGACAATATCTTAGACATCCCAATGATCACCGCATCAAGATGCCTTCGATGCTTGAGGAAGATCTTGATCATAGCTCTTGGATCAACTCATTATCTCTCTAGGAAGTAGGAAGAGAGAGAGGATCTCATTATTAATTCCATGAAAGTGAATGAATAGTTATAAAATACACACAAGAGAGATAGCCTCCTCCTTTATTTATATTGGAGTTGATAAATACCCAATTGGGTTCCCCGAACCTCATTTATTTCAACATCCACTGAATAAATTTTTTTGACAAACTAAACTACATCAATATTATTTATTATTTTATCACATACTTTTAATATATATAAAATATATTATGTGATAAAAACTGATCCATTTTACTCAACTTTCTATCCCGCTTAATATTAAAGGAACCTTGAATATTAAAATAATATTCGTTCGATTAATATTTTCTCGTATTTACTCAAATTATAAATACTTTAAATAAATCCAATCCCAAATATTCATAACTTTAATATTAATGAATTTATTTTATTCTTTTGGTGATTTATAACTTGGAAAACACTCGGACCCCCGTGGTGGGACCCACCACATCCATATACCTATTCAACTAAATAGGGTAGATTCTCGAATATGCTATTGTGTGTGACCCTCTAGGCCCTTAACTCGATAGTAGTGAATAAAATCCACAGACCAAGAGCAGATTCTAGCAACCCATCATGGCCCCTAAAGAGATAAGGACTGTCATAGCAACGACAACCATCCTACAAACATTGAATGTGTACTATAATCTCTTTTTCATTAAATATCTCATAAATTAGGACACACACTAGTGTAATTTCCCTTTTCTTGCTTTATTATTTGTTGATCTATCCGGATGGATTATCCTTTCTACTAATTTGAAAAAATACTTATAAAGGTAGCATCATCCTGATCAACCAAGCCTGAGATATATAACTTTCTAAACTTGGAAGTGAAAAATCCTTTCTTGACCATTCAACCAATGTCATACCACCAATGAGACACCTAACACAAGTTACCTCGCCATGATTTCAATACCATGTTTTTTTCCTTACATCAATGTACGCAATCAAATGATACACATTGGTAATGGTCTCAATTCAAGAGACCAATACACATGTCTGTTGATAGGAAAGACCAATGAAACCCAAAACATGTGGTGTTCCAATTGACAGGTCTGTCCTCATGATCTCACTACTAGTTATTAATAAGTGTAAACATCATGAGAAGAAGTATTAATGCTTATGATCCCCCAGTACCTGATAGTCAAACATCTAATGTTTCCAATTGGTAAGATGTATCTAGACCATAGAACATATATTTAAGATTAATATCATAGTATCTCAAGGTTCTCATTATATATTGGGATCTGCTGTAAACTCTCGACATGATAATTAATCTATGGAAGTTACCATTATATAGTGGATGCAGAAATATCTACACTATAATAGTAATGACACATAATGTATAACTAATAGTACACATGATATGGTAATCCAAAGTACTACATAGTTGGGTCTAGGGAACCCACTATTTAAAAGCTCCCACTTACACTAGATCCAACTTTCTAACCAAACTTGTTAGCTATAGACATGATAAAGATCATGCTTCAGCTGATTTATGGCTTTAACTAATAGGCCTACCACGTTTTCTCCATGTGGCATATCTTCTATATGCGACCTCATCTCCTTGAGTAAAACTTATCAAGATAAGGTATCCCCGAGTGTATCACTTTTTTCCATTGTCATAACTTGAAAAATTGGCTAGTAATAATATCATAATTTACATTATGATAAAACTTTTCTCACTAGGTGTGATCCCAAGAACTGGAAGAAATCGTTGCATTTAACTATTTCTTAGCTGCCTTAGAAGCTGCAACGTACTCGATATTTGTTGGTATGGATACCACTAGTTTTTATGATATTTACTTTCTCATTGTCTTAGCGCAAATACTAGATCAAATTGATCCAAGGATTACTAGTTTTTTTCCCACAAAAAACTAGCATACCTTCTTCTCCATATACTAGGTACATATCATTTGTACTCACCAAAGTACAAGAAGATAGCTCTGACTACATCACTTGCAGTGCTCCTAGATATAATTGATATCTACCTAATATAAATTATATTTTGTTAATATAAATTATTGTACATATTATGGAATATGTGATTGATATATCACTAAAGTGTATGTAACTCAATTCTCAACTTTAATCTCTTCAATGTTCCAAAAATTTCAACTTGAAGAGATTATGCCCTGTGAAATAGGCAACAGTTAATCTCTTGAATTGTTCTAACTTGTATTTTTTTAATACAATTTCACTTTATATTTGATTGAATTAGAACCAAGCAACCTATGTATATACCTCAGTAGATCATGTTCCCTAGAACCCAGGCTGATAATTTAAGTCAATCATTAGAGAATTACTTTTAACCTTCTTTTATCTAACTATAAGTCCAAGATCTATTTCCATATGTTATTGAAAATATTTCTCCTGGAAAACATTGGTTCTCCCACTAACCTTTGGCATACACAAGGAAAATATTTGTTTGAAATGAATGATATAAGATCTTGTTTCTTACTTGAATCCTGAACTGAATTTCAATAACTTTCAACCTATACAGGAATTTGATGGTGTCATCATCCCTTTCTGGTTGCGTCGTATAGCCACCTTCCACAAAAGTTTATTTTGACATCTATTGGACAATAGAATGATATTAGATGTTTATCCATGACATGGAAAAATCTAACGGATTTAGGCATACCGATTTGGTATTACCAATCGAGCTTTATTGGTACCAAGCTTGTACAATCCATGTATCATCTCATTTAAATACCCACCATAATATTCAATTTATAATCCCCTTTTCAATTTGATACATGGAATCAATTATAGAATTTTAAATTAATCTTGTCAATATTAGCTAATTTCCATATACTACTTACTTATAAGATTTATTATTCTTAATGAATTATTTATCACCAGATGTGGTGAATATAAAACCATCACCATGGTTTCATCCATCCTATGCAGTATGTGTCACTAGAACATGCCTATTCCACACGCACTTGTGGGACTTGTTCCTGTGCCAAGCATTTGTGCATCTTGAGCATTGACTAATCCCAATTCAATCTTGATCCCACTATCTATGATAGAGATACGAAACCTTATATAGAAATGTAGTCTAATACTTGACTACATATTTTCTATCTTAGGGATTTATGTAATATCCTAAGCAACTTTTAGAATATTTACTTAGATGCACTATGTGTATAGCTTGATGCATGTTTTTTTTATATCTTAATAAACTCTTTTCATACTAACGCATGATCTATGACATAATGTATTTTCATCATACTAAGACTCGTATGATATCCATTTATCATTTATTAGTTGGCATATTGGTTATGGGATTTCGTAGTTATTTGTAAAGAACTTCATGAATTATAATGGAAGTTTTTGCAACTTGCAACATTGATACCACTTACATCATAACTATGATTTATAAAATGTGTGTTTATGAATTGATCCATGCTAAAATTTTTTGATCACTGTTAACATGTAAGACTCATCATCAATCCTTCTTATGAAAATCAATACCATGATGTAGATAAGGTAACATGCATTTAGGAATTACTCTATGCTACATTATCATGATCGATGAATGTCTGGTCAAGATATTCTTCAGAAGACCGATCTGAAGAAACTAATATCTTCTAACCATGCATATACTTCACTATTAAATTCCTTAATAACTTAAAGGAATATTATGAAGTATCTTTACCACTTGCTTTCCTTTTTAATTGTTCACATTCTCTTATTGAACTAACCCCAAAAGCTTTATGGCATACCTTTATTTCTAAAGGTTTCTTCGTCCAAACTAAATGCGTAAATTATACCCTAGGTGTTTAGCTATGTCAAGCCTAAATACCATACTATGTATATTCTTGATGTCCACTTTTATTTTTTACTTAACAAAGAATCATCTTTCCCAAACTAGATAAGTCTTACATTTTTATATTCATCTTGTATTTACTTTGATTCAAGTATGTCTGAACTATTTGTTGAGTACGTTACACCAAAAACAATATTCTTTCATAAACTTGGAATAATGTCTCATTATGACCAAAAGGTAATGTGAGATAAATGTTTGGGTTATACTCAATAACTTTTTCAACTAAAACCATTCACTTAGAAATTTAGAAGTTAGGTGTTTCTCACCGCTGACTTAGGAATCACCCTTTCTTAGATGCTTGGAGAAGACACTTTACTTCTTATAATATTTCTATACTTACTTGGTTACTTTATTTAAATAAACATATTTTATTGTCATATTATATTCAATACACATAAAGTGTGTTAGAAACATTAATTTATATTGATGAATATACATGAACAAGAAGAAGGTACTTTCTTGTTATAATTCAGTTTAGTGCGTTTTTAAACTTCCATAAATTTATTTCATTATATGTGATGAAAATAAATTCCTGTTAAATAATAAACTAATTTTCTTTGAATGAAATTATGAAGGTGCCTTTGGCGTAACTTTCCATAGGGATTTTCGCCTTGTCATTCAATTTATTCTCCATAAGAACAAAAGATGGTACTTTATTTAATATTCTTATTTACTAGAGAATGTTACCTTAAAGGTAATTAAGCGCTTAATCTATATGGTTAATTTGTATCCTAAAAAAAACTAGAGTAATTGGGTGTAAAAGGCATAAGAATGGGATGACATGAAATATTGTGAACTGTCTTTCACTTTACACAAACCGAGTGCAATAATCTCATTCAAATATTGCTTATATTTCTCCTTTGAAACTTCTTGGAGATGAGACTACATGTAACATCATCCACGTCATGATGTAGTGACCATAATTAACATCAGATGTTAATGATATAATTTTTAAAGAACCACCATATTCTTATTTCATGAGTATCCTATAAGAAATTTTACACTCTCACTTCCTGAGGTGGTTTAACAGGTTGGGACACCAGCACCTTGAATTTCTGATATAGTAATATTATACGCAAGCGTCTATACTATATTTGAAATCCGTGCTAGTTTGGACATTAAATTTGTCTAGTATTTATCACTGTTTTAATGTACTATTACTTTTCATTCTCTACAAATAAACTTTATAAGATTATTACTTTTATGTTTATTATCAAATGTGACATTACCGATTAATTTAATCATTTAATGTCTCTGACTAATTTATCAAATTATAGTATCCCTCTATACTAGAATCAGAATACTCTATCGTTTGAGTATTCTAGTGGCAAGGATCCCTTAACCAACCTCATAGTCTACAAGTTATGGCTATGCCACTACTCGAAGGGTTCAAGGTTGGATTTTGGCTGGCCAACCGCATTAACTCGTGGTTCCTTGATTTTTTGAGTGAAGTCCTAGCTTCAAAAATCATTTCTTGATTTACTCAACGCTTGCCTCTAAAATTATAATAAGCTAGATATGACTATTTCTTTGCTTCAATTTTAGTTAAGTCAACCCACCATCCTAATAAGAACTCCCCGTTAGTAAGAGACACCGTCATCTATGGTATGACTGACACCTCGAACACCCAGTTTTGTTCAAACTGAATGATGAAAGGCCGTAATGACTTAATATTACTATAAGGGGTTTTGTGTTTTTCTCTCGATGAATGTAATCCATTTCTATTAATCTTGTTCATCTATATTGTCGCACTCACAATTGAACATTAATAGAAAAACATACGACGCTTCTTTATGCATTTTATTATTTCTTATTTTATGTATTTCTCCCGCTGTTTATAAACGCATAAAATAATAAATAAATTCATAATGGTAAACTAATACCCGACTGGTCTTGAGCATCTAAATGACTTAAGGGCATTGTACTTGAGTCGAAACTTAACTCTTAATGCAATTTTCCCCCTGTATTGTATGTTCACTTCTCTTCTAGAACATCGCCTTGTCTTAGCAGGGTCCACACCATGTCTTGGAGTACCGCCTCGTCTTGGTTTGGTCCATGCCACGTCTCCTATTGTCTTTGTCCGAAATATAAAAATACTCACGTGTAGGCGAGGGGGACTGAGGTATAAATGTATATCAGATAAATTGGACACACATGTCCTTATACATTTTAACATAAAAAGAAATACAATGCACATACCGTCTATTTAATTAATTACAATAATCACACACATTTAAATAATTAATTAAATAAATAATTAAATGCAGACATAAAGGGTCGGTGCTCAAGACCAAAATTCCGGTAAAATGCGCAATAAAATTAAATTTCATTAATTTAGTATGAGGGTTATAAATTAAATTAGTTGAATTAAATAATTCAAATAATTTAATTATTTATCGGTCCTCAAATTAATTTAATTTTAATATAAAAATTAAATTAATTAATTTAATTCAATTTATTAATCAAATTGAATTAATTTTCTATGGGTATTGAAAAAATTAACCAAAATTAATTTTAATAAATTTAATTTAGATACTAAAATTTAATTAATTAAATTAATTTATTTTGATTTATTTAAATGGACGACCCCCGAAATGTCACTGCACGACCTGTGCGGGTAACGCCAAACCCGCACAGGGCCATACCATGTTGTGCAGAGCAAAACTGAGTTGGGCCGATCTGTCCAAACCTGTTCCGGGATGGGAATATCTGCTGGAACCGTTTTGGGGCTAATTTTTTTCTTGAAAAAAATAACTTGCAGGCAAAATGGGTACCTCCTTGGTCTAGAACAGAGGCGATGGTGCCACGACCGGCAGGACTTGAGAACCCATAGCTGGGTCAACCGGCCACCTGATGAGACAAGGGAGGCCGCAATGCAGGCGCGACATGCGGATCTGGTCCGGCAGGGTAACACTATGGGTGCGCTGCAGATGGGGAGTCCACCAGACGACCGTGAGGGCGACTAGAGGTGAGGCCGCAGATCGGCGGTCCAACTCCGGTGACAGAGCAACCTACTAGGTGGAGGCCGGTGAACCAGAGATAACACGACCGAGGAGAGGAGGCAGGTTGATGGTACGATGGCGTGCAGGACAAAGTGCATTGGGTCTGCACGCTGCAGCTAGATCCAGAGGAGGGCAGCGGTTCCAGCGCCGGGTCGCTGTTTCGGACTGGAAATAGGCATATCTGGGGTCGGTGCCAAGGATGGAGGGGGCCACGGGAAGGCCGGTGAATCGGGTGAGGCGGTGGCCGGAATGGAGTCTGGTTCTACATTGGGTGTGTTGACATATGGAGCGGGCGGTGACAGCAGACGAGGGCATCGACCGGGTAGCAGGGAGACAACTTGCTGCTGGTTGGCTGTTGGGATCTGGCCGGAGCAGAGGCCAGAGGCGGCTTGGGCCTCCTAGTGTAGGTTCGTGCGGGGCGGCCACAATAACTACAGGAGGTGGGAGCTGCGGGCTTTAGGTGATGTGTTGGGTGGATTGCGGCTGAGACGAGGAGCAGCGGGTCTGGGCGCTTGAGGGGTGAGGCGGCCTGAGTGGGTGGTGAGACCCTACTGTGGTGTGCCACAACTACATTCCAAGGTGCCTGGTAGGCGTGCTATAAACCTGTGAGCAGGAAGGGGACATCGAGACTAGGGTGGCGGCATGACCGCTGGAAAGTGGGTTGGGAGGCGACAACGACACAAGGTGCACCATGCAGGCTGGGAGGAGGCTGGGAAGGCCCGGCATGGATCACCTGGTGCAGCGGCACCCTCTGGTGGTGTATCGAGGAAGACAACTGGGGTCCCATGCAGACCCCTTTTGTTTTTTTTCCTTTTTTTTTTCCTCATGCACCGCCCCACTTGGGTTTTTGTTTTTGTTTTTTTAAACTTTTAAGTCTCCCCTTCTCCTTTTAAAAAGGTATTCTTATTCTTTATTTTTTAAAATTCAATTTATGACTTCTTTTGAAGTATAACCTCTGCCTTTTGAAGTCGAAGTCCTCCCAATTTTCCACACAAAAAAAATTCTAAAGGCTTTTTGATAGACTTTTAATATAATAATAATAAAATTATTATAATAAAATAATAATTTTTATTATTATACTATTATAATAATAAAATAAATATTTTTATAATAATAAAATTATTATGCAAATTAGGAAAAAAATTAAAATTAAAATTTGAATATAATTTTAATTATTTCTAATGAACCGATCTAAACTTTATCGGTCCTTCGAAATGAATGAAAATAATACCCGAGATCAAACCGCAAATTTGATTCAATCTAAAAATTTAAAATGGCCATAACTTTCCCATTAGAGATCGGATCGACGTGTGGTTTGAACCGCTAAGATCGTTTTTGAACCCTCTATTTAATTGTAATGAAAATTTAATTTTATAGGATCAGAAAATTTACACGATCCCTCTGATATCACTAAAATATTTAGAAGCCCACAGTGGAATCCAGTGGGCTAGAGATTTTAAAATTTTCATTGACGGGTCGACGGAACTTGTCGACGCTGACGATACGAGCCCCAGAAAGGTCATAGGATCTCACGTAAATTATAAAGATCACAAAAATAATCTTAAAACATACCCATTTCAAATATGAAGTCATGCTTGACTACAACTCATCGCTAGCGATCATCGCTTGGAGAATCCATAGCAGGATACCTTTAGATCGTCCACATGCGCTTCAAAAATCTATTGGAACGTTGATCGTTGAATTCCGGTTGCTAACGTGGCGATCTAACGATGTCTTCAATGTCCCGACTATCACCGCATCGAGATTCCTTCGATGCTTGAGGAAGATCTTGATCCTAACTCTTGGATCAACTACTTCTCTCTCTAGGAAGCGGGAGGAGAGAGAGGATCTCATTATTCATTCCACGAAAGTGAATGAATAGTTATAAAATACACACAAGAGAGAGATCATCCTCCTTTATTTATAGTGGAGTTGATAAATACCCAGTTGGGTTCCCCAGTCACCATTTATTTCAACGTCCACTTCATAAATAATTTTGATGAACTAAACTGTGTCAATATTATTTATAATTTTATCGCATATTTGTAATATATATAATATATATTACATGATAAAAAATGATCCATTTAACTCGACTCGCTATCCCACTTAATATTAAACGAACCTTGAATATTAAAATAATATTTGTCCGATTAATATTTTCTCGTATTTACATAACTTGTAAATACTTTAAATAAATTTAATCCCAAATATTCATAAATTTTATATTAATGAATTTATTTAATTATTTTGGTGATCTATAACTTTAAAAACACTTGGACCCCTGTGGTGGGGTCCACCTTGTCCATATACCTATTCAACTAAATATGGAAGATTCTCAAATATGCTATTGTGTGTGACCCTCTAGGACCTTATCTCGATAGCAGTGAATAAAATCCATAGACCAAGAGCGGAGTCTAGCAACCCATCATAGCCCCTAAAGAGATAAAGATTTTCATAGTAACAACAACCAACCTACGAACACTGAATGTGTACTATAATCTCTTTGTCATTAAATATCTCATAAAGTAGGACACACACCAGTTTCATCCCCCTTTTCTTGCTTTATTATTTGTTGATCTATCTGGATGGATTTTCCTTTTAACTAATTTGTCCAAAGAATTATGAAGATAGCACCATCCTGATCAACCGGGCCTGAGATATACAACTTCCTAAACTTGGAAGCGAAAAATGTAACGCCCCGACCCTAGTTACCCAGAGTCGGTGCATTATTACATAACATTGACATGATCACAAAAAAGATCAAATCTCGAAAGACCGATTGGTTTAGTAGCCTTGGAAACACTAGATATATTCATAAGTTTTACATTACATCATAAAATGAAAAACTACTACAACAACATAATGTCTCCATAATCCACACTCATATCCCCACATAATATCCCTGCAGGTCATTCATAATTTACTTCTTCACTTCCTGGGAAAAATAAAACATAGAAAAGAGGTGAGCTCAAATGCCCAGTAAGGATAACAATATAGCGGAAACTTTCATAAATAAGAATAAACATTTAAGGCAATGTATCACTAAAACAAAAGCCTTTCAAACTTGAACTTTCAACATGGTAAGGCATAAATAAAATGAAATAATGCCATTTAATTATTCACATGGATATTCTACTAATAAAATAATCACATGCAAAAATAAATAACCACTTTCATAATGTTGGAATGCATAATGCTGAACTTTAATTTCTTTTTCAAGGCCTCATCCCAAGACCTTGGGGCTAACTGTAACCGGAACCCAACCCGGAGTGCCTCTAATAACCGGACACCAACCCGGAGTGCCTCTAATAACCGGACACCAACCCGGAGTTCCTCTAATAACCGGAGACCAAACCGGAGTTCCTCTAATAACCGGAGACCAAACCGGAGGGCTTGCTTTTACCGGTCCCCAACCCGGAACATACTTGTCTAACACATTCATCTGAATGAAAGGTTGAAATATAACATAAACATTTGGATTACAGATAACTTATAAAATGTCAATACTTTAAACAAAAACCATGAGTGACATAAGAATAACTTATCCACAGTCAAAAATATCACAAAACCTTCAATAAAATAGGGATGTTTTGTATCATAATAAATCAACTTCAAATGAGCGTAAAATCCATCAAAGGATGTTGACATAGATGAAATCAAAACACTTTTTGGAGAAATATCTCTTTCTATTTTTGAAAGCATTTAAGAGCCATATAAAATAAAACATTTTCTTGAAAATATTCTTATAAGCTTGTAAGGAAAGCTTTGAAGATTTTATAACGGCGGAAAATAACCGCACCCCCCGTATAAGTTAAAAAAACATTCTTACCTTAATTCTGTCGAAAAGGTTAAAAGAACCTTGTTTTGAAAACGACGGAAAGATTCCTCTTATAAAAAGTCAAACAAGGGTATAAATGACTTTAACCCATATTCTTGTAAATAATAAAAATGTTTTGAAATACATTTTGAAGAAACATGGATGTGGATGATAAAGAGATCCCAGTAGATTATTACGTATAAACAACCTCGGATAATGAAGAGATTGTGAAATAACCCTTACCAATTTGGTAACTTATGAAACATACAACCCATGAAAGAGGTATCATACAATGAATATGTAAATACACATAAATTAGAGTGTATTACACAGAGAATATAATTATGGGCAGTACATACACCACACAAAAGGTGATGGTGACAATATAACATAAATCTCACGGGAATAAGGAGTGAGATGAAAACCCCTTACCACGTTAATCAACTGAGTCGTATGACCAAAAGTTAATAACCACCAAATGATAAGAGAATCATGATAATATATATCAAATGGCAGTACACAATACACCACTTTCAATAATTTAGAGGCAAACAATGGAAATCTCACGGAATTGAATGTGAGATAAGAAAATCCCTTACCTTGTACTTTTCCTTTGTTGGGGTAGGTTAACCTCCTCTTCTTCGGGTTCTTCCTTTTGATTTGATCAAAAGGGCTCCTTAGGTTGGATTTATGATCAAACTAGGGCCTCTAGGTTGTATTGAGGGAAGTTGGGAGAGTATTTGGGCAGAGTTTGGCCGAACCAAAAGGCTTTGAAGGTGTGAAGAAATGAGAAGGAGGAGTGCCCTTTTATAAGAGGGGTGAGGGACACCTTTGGAAAAGCTAGAAATATTAATTTATAATAAATTCATATTCGGTTTCTAATGGCTCCAAAGTTGACTATTCAAAGGTTAAGGTGGGGATGGGTCGAAAACAACTCAACCAATAGAATTTAGACAGGTTTGGGTACTTATATTAACCTTATCTTTAAGTATTAACTCTAAGTTAATTAGTTTCACTTTTACAATGTCTCTTTGTATTTTTATATAATATGGTTAATAAACTTACTATATACATCCAAGCGACCCCCAAGTGGTCCATTAATGATGAACCTATCATTATATAAGTCTCTTGGCCGAACCGTAGATTTTTTACGAATTTAATATCAATTAATAATATAATATTTGTTTTAAGAACTCTTTTATGTCAATTTTGACACTATTCAATAGTTGATTTTTGTGAAACTTATAACAGATTGATTACTTCGAAAAAAGTCAATTAAATCAATCCTAATATATCATATTATCCTATAAAATTAGTTTAATTCATTAAAAGTTTCATATTATATTTATTTGGGTATTTATAATATCAATTAGTTTAATTTTTCACTATTATAGTAATTACTACATCAACATTGTGTCATAAATAAATTAAATCATTTAATGTATAAAAATTATAAATAAAATATCATTATGTAGGAAATCGTTTTATCTTTCTAATGAATATTTATAATCTAAAATCCAACATATATAACCCTATGTGAAAATTGTTTTTCTAAAATATATATGCTTGTGTCATTTTTGTATTCATTTTCACTTAATTAAAATAAAGTGTCCCTATCACCTACAAGTGGCACCATGGGGTCCCCAAATCGACCCAAAGATGCCTATGGTCGAACATGTATCAACCAATAAGGCTAGGACAAGTTTTAGGGTAATTTAGTATTATTATAATATTAGTTTTTAACCCTTATTTACCAGATTTACCCTTAACCATGGTAAATAAAATATTTACCATAGTAATTATTCAAAATGTCTAAAAATAAAAGTTACCTATTTACACAATTTGGACATCCTGATTCCAAATATGGAATCCATTTTTCTAAATTCAAAACACAGAAGTGGCAGAAATTAATTTAAAATTAATTCCCGCTGTCAAACCAAAAAGCGTGTTTTTAAGAGATAATAACTATCAAAAGATTGACACTTGTTTATGTTCGGTTTAATTGTAAAATTATGTCCAATGACCAACATTATATTAAATGGTAAAAATATATTCTAAATATACTTTAAAACCACTCAAATTCATAATTTATCACTATTAATTATTTTGATTAAAAAAGTTGTTTTTAATTAAAATTTAGTAATTTTCACTATTCATCAAAATATGAAAGTTATCCGAAAAGTACCAAAATTTCACCTTAGGCTAAATTAGATATTCCGAATCCAAAAATGAAGTCCATTTTGAAATATAAAATATATATAATTTCAAAAATTAGGTATTACTATTCATAACGACTAGTTTGATTGGTTGTGGTGTGTGTTAAAACTCAAGGTTGCGTACAACACACGCTACTGTATTATTCAAAGAAAGCGTACCGTGGAAGCTTGAGATGTTTCATTTTAAAATTTTGATGTCCCCATTTAGTCAAAAAGTTTAAAATATTTTATTTAAAAAGGGTTCAATATTAAAAGTTGATAAAAGTGCAATACTGAAAATGAATTTGTTCTTGCATTATGTCTAAGATACTCATAATATGGAAAAATTATAAGGATTATATAAAGTTTAAAATTTAGTTAATACTATTCATAACCTCTTTTTAATGGCTTTTTTTTTAAGTCATGGTGTGATTGAACTCGGTGTTGCGTGTAAGTTATTGAATTATTTTTAATAAATAACACGCTATGAAATCCTGGGGTGTTACATTCTCCCCTTCTTCAATAAATTGCGTCCTCGCAATTTGAAATTGTTCTTCGAAAATAAAAGGTTGAAAGTAGAAAATACATTTGTGGGAAAACCCACATCGAAAATTGGGTTACTAAAATTTAGTCTTAATATGAGGAAAAGAGAAATGAAAGGGTCACCACCAAATTATGATCTCGATTAGGAGAACATTGGTGGCAATTAGAGACATATAATTGGAGGAAAAACGTAAATATTTATAGGTAGTGATTGAGGTCATCAATCACAGACAAGTATAAAATTTAGGTCCCTAAACTCATCAATCTATGATGATTTGAAATACCATCGGTTCAACAACACATAGGGTATTGGGATAACACATTTTTGACGTTTCAAAATATCTTAGTTGAAATCCCACATCGAAAAATGAATTAATGAGGCCTCTATTTAAAACAAAGAGTGGAAAGTATGAAGATTACCGAAAATAACACATACTAGGGTTCCATGTAGGAAAATATGGATATGGAAGAGAAATCTAACCATCAATTATCTGATGGAGAGTGGTAGAGAACATGGCTATGAAAAGGCCAAAAATCCCAAAGCCATAAATTAGTGATGATTTAAGGTACCATCTAGGACAACATTTTTGTTCTAAGTTCCTTTTATTAATGTTGAGGAATTTATTTATGAGATTGGATAAGATCATAAGGAGATATACTTACTTTATAATTATAGTTTTATCCATTAATAAATTTCTACCACAAACTCATCTTTCACTCTAAAAGATAATAGAATGTATTTTTTTTTCTATTTATACTATTCATACAGGGTTCCAAAATAAATGAATTTATAATTCATATACCAGATCTTTTAAAAAAAACTACATTATTTAATCCAGGACATCTCGTGGGCCAGTGGTAGGTGATACACCCTTGTCGCCCTTCGGTTGCGGGTTCAAGTCTCGCAGCATTGCCGGACGCGACGGGTTGCCGCCCGACCTCCGGGTTGTCCTTTTATGGCAATCCAAAATAATCCAAACTAGAACTATCCAAAATATTTCTGTCCAAACTCACAGTCCAACATTTATAAGGAAGGTAAACATAATGTAGATCCTTTTTACCCCGTAATATCATATGAATACCTTCATCATGTATTCTTTTAATACACTAAAACATCCTGAATTACCATATTCCTTATTGATTACATTCATTCTCCCTTATATAGAATGCTGGATATACATCATCAATCCAAAAATGTTTTAAACCCCAACAATGATGGAATATACAAATCATTAATCAGTTCCAAGGTAGTCAAGAATATCCAATATAATTTTTCCAAAATAATCATGTATTATTCTAAAATCACTAACTCGGTATCAGAACCATATTATTGTTTATCTTTCTCTCAACCACATATTTTCCAAAAATTTATCCTGCTATTGAGTCACTGTTCTTTGTTCCACACAATCTCAAGTCCTTAATGAAATAGTACTGCAGTACAATCCTTATATACTCCATAATTATTATAACAAGTACATTGTTGATACAACACTCAATTGACATAATCAACATAAGAACTCTAATCATTCCTCTTCATCTGTGGTAGTATCATAACTTGATTATTATTCAATAACATCATTTGCGGCATAGTCTGATGACTGGGACATAGGTTTGCGTAGTGTCAAAACTCCTTGCAAATGAAGCATTGTACATTTGAAACCATTTTCTTACCCTTGCAGTCACGTACTTTGTGCCCTTTTCCTCCACACTTATAACAAACTCCCATTCCTTTCAGGCAAGTTCCAGGGTGTTTCTTTCCACAGTTACCACATATGGGAAAATTCTTCTTTTCCCTCTTCCCTTTATCTATCTTTCTCTCTTCCATCCTTTTCTTCTCTTGCTTACCTTCAAAGCCATAGGACTCAGTAAACTCTTTACTTATCTTATCAACACATGATATTATTTCTTCATATGATGATAATACATGGGAGACTATTTCTCTTATAAATTCTAGCTTAAGACCATGAAAGATATGATCCTTCCTTCTCTTTGTATCATGTGCATTGCTGGAGTTCTCATTCCTTCTACTAGGCGCCATTTCTAAACAATGGCATACACTATATTAGTTTATGAATAACAATACCTAATCCCAAACTTGTAAAACACATAACATAAATTAAATTTTTTATGGATATAATCCATAATCATAAAAATGTTTTCTTGGAGGAAGTATATACTCATAAACCCTTCATAATGATTTGTAAAAATATGAGAGTTATCCTAAGAATATCCCTCGGGAGTGTCGTAACCAAGAGTGCAGCAAGACCCGTTGTCGTGCACCAGTTCCCGTTCGAGTCTAGCTCAAAGCGGTGTTTTCGGGTTTTACCCCTAGGTACATCTGTGCCAGAGCCGCCTCTACCTGCTCGTATCCAGACAGGGATGTATTGCTCGGAAAACTCACAAAATCTCTACAATACCAAAATTCTAGGAAGTTATTCTATACTAATCCTCAAAGTTCATCTTAGGTCTACGTGCTCTAATCAGAGTTTATCTAAATCTAGCTTCCAAGGTTTGTACTAAACTTCCTCTGATACCAACTGTAATGCCCCGACCCTAGTTACTCAGAGTCGGTGCATTATTACATAACATTGGCATGATCACAAGAAAGATCAAATCTCGAAAGACCGATTGGTTTAGTAGCCTTGGAAACACTAGATATATTCATAAGTTTTACATTACATCATAAAATGAAAAACTACTACAACAACATAATGTCTCCATAATCCACACTCATATCCCCACATAATATCCCTGCAGGTCATTCATAATTTACTTCTTCACTTCCTGGGAAAAATAAAACATAGAAAAGGGGTGAGCTCAAATGCCCAGTAAGGATAACAATATAGCGGAAACTTTCATAAATAAGAATAAACATTTAAGGCAATGTATAACTAAAACAAAAGCCTTTCAAACTTGAACTTTCAACATGGTAAGGCATAAATAAAATGAAATAATGCCATTTACTTATTCACATGGATATTCTACTAATAAAATAATCACATGCAAAAATCAATAACCACTTTCATAATGTTGGAATTCATAATGCTGAACTTTAATTTCTTTTTCAAGGCCTCATCCCAAGACCTTGGGGCTAACTGTAACCGGAACCCAACCCGGAGTGCCTCTAATAACCGGACACCAACCCGGAGTGCCTCTAATAACCGGACACCAACCCGGAGTTCCTCTAATAACCGGAGACCAAACCAGAGTTCCTCTAATAACCGGAGACCAAACCGGAGGGCTTGATTTTACCGGTCCCCAACCCGGAACATACTTGTCTAACACATTCATCTGAATGAAAGGTTGAAATATAACATAAACATTTGGATTACAGATAACTTATAAAATGTCAATACTTTAAACAAAAACCATGAGTGACATAAGAATAACTTATCCACAGTAAAAAATATCACAAAACCTTCAATAAAATAGGGATGTTTTGTATCATAATAAATCAACTTCAAATGAGCGTAAAATCCATCAAAGGAT
Source organism: Viscum album (assembly GCA_963277665.1). Taxonomy (NCBI): domain Eukaryota; kingdom Viridiplantae; phylum Streptophyta; class Magnoliopsida; order Santalales; family Viscaceae; genus Viscum; species Viscum album. The sequence goes on along the minus strand of OY728161.1, from coordinate 1,209,870,878 downwards.
GTTGACATAGATGAAATCAAAACAATTTTTTGGAGAAATATCTCTTTCTATTTTTGAAAGCATTTAAGAGACATATAAAATAAAACATTTTCTTAAAAATATTCTTATAAGCTTGTAAGGAAAGCTTTGAAGATTTTATAACGGCGGAAAATAACCGCACCCGCCGTATAGGTTAAAAAAACATTCTTACCTTAATTCTGTCGAAAAGGTTAAAAGGACCTTGTTTTGAAAACGACGGAAAGATTCCTCTTATAAAAAGTCAAACAAGGGTATAAATTACTTTAACCCATATTCTTGTAAATAATAAAAATGTTTTGAAATACATTTTGAAGAAAAATGGATGTGGATGATAAAGAGATCCCAGTAGATTATTACGTATAAACAACCTCAGATAATAAAGAGATTGTGAAATAACCCTTACCAATTTGGTAACTTATGAAACATACAACCCATGAAAGAGGTATCATACAATGAATATGTAAATACACATAAATTAGAGTGTATTACATAGAGAATATAATTATGGGCAGTACATACACCACACAAAAGGTGATGGTGACAATATGACATAAATCTCACGGGAATAAGGAGTGAGATGAAAACCCCTTACCATGTTAATCAACTGAGTCATATGGACAAAAGTTAATAACCACCAAATGATAAGAGAATCATCATAATATATATCAAATGGCAGTACACAATACACCACTTTCAATAATTTAGAGGAGAACAATGGAAATCTCACGGAATTGAATGTGAGATAAGAAAATCCCTTACCTTGTACTTTTCCTTGGTTGGGGTAGGTTAACCTCCTCTTCTTCGGGTTCTTCCTTTTGATTTGATCAAAAGGTCTCCTTAGGTTGGATTTATGATCAAACTAGGGCCTCTAGGTTGTATTGAGGGAAGTTTGGAGAGTATTTGGGAAGAGTTTGGCCGAACCAAAAGGCTTTGAAGGTGTGAAGAAATGAGAAGGAGGAGTGCCCTTTTATAAGAGGGGTGAGGGGTACCTTTGGAAAAGCTAGAAATATTAATTTATAATAAATTCATATTTGGTTTCTAATGGCTCCAAAGTTGACTATTCAAAGGTTAAGGTGGGGATGGGTCGAAAACAACTCAACCAATAGAATTTAGACAGGTTTGGGTACTTATATTAACCTTATCTTTAAGTATTAACTCTAAGTTAATTAGTTTCACTTTTACAATGTCTCTTTGTATTTTTATATAATATGGTTAGTAAACTTACTATATACATCCAAGAGACCCCCAAGTGGTCCATTAATGATTAACCTATCATTATATAAGTCTCTTGGACGAACCGTAGATTTTTTAGGAATTTAATATCAATTAATAATATAATATTTGTTTTAAGAACTCTTTTATGTCAATTTTGACACTATTCAATAGTTGATTTTTGTGAAACTTATAACAGATTGATTACTTCGAAAAAAGTCAATTAAATCAATCCTAATATATCATATTATCCTAGAAAATTAGTTTAATTCATTAAAAGTTTCATATTATATTTATTTGGGTATTTATAATATCAATTAGTTTAATTTTTCACTATTATAGTAATTACTACATCATCATTGTGTCATAAATAAATTAAATCATTTAATGTCTAAAAATTATAAATAAAATATCATTATGTAGGAAATAGTTTTATCTTTCTAATGAATATTTATAATCTAAAATCCAACATATATAACCCTATGTAAAAATTGTTTTTCTAAAAGATATATGCTTGTGTCATTTTTGTATTCATTTTCACTTAATTAAAATAAAGTGTCCCTATCACCTACAAGTGGCACCATGGGGTCCCCAAATCGACCCAAAGATGCCTATGGTCGAACATGTATCAACCAATAAGGCTAGGACACGTTTTAGGGTAATTTAGTATTATTATAATATTATTTTTTAACACTTATTTACCAGATTTACCCTTAACCATGGTAAATAAAATATTTACCATCGTAATTATTCAAAATGTCTAAAAATAAAAGTTACCTATTTACACAATTTGGACATCCTGATTCCAAATATGGAATCCATTTTTCTAAATTCAAAACACAGAAGTGGCAGAAATTAATTTAAAATTAATTCCCGCTGTCAAACCAAAAAGCGTGTTTTTAAGAGATAATAACTATCAACAGATTGACACTTGTTTATGTTCGGTTTAATTGTAAAATTATGTCCAATGACCAACATTATATTAAATGGTAAAAATATATTCTAAATATACTTTAAAACCACTCAAATTCATAATTTATCACTATTAATTATTTTGATTAAAAAAGTTGTTTTTAATTAAAATTTAGTAATTTTCACTATTCATCAAAATATGAAAGTTATCCGAAAAGTACCAAAATTTCACCTTAGGCTAAATTAGATATTCCGAATCCAAAAATGAAGTCCATTTTGAAATATAAAATATATATAATTTCAAAAATTAGGTATTACTATTCATAATGACTAGTTTGATTGGTTGTGGTGTGTGTTAAAACTCAAGGTTGCGTACAACACACGCTACTGTATTATTCAAAGAAAGCGTACCGTGGAAGCTTGGGATGTTTCATTTAAAATTTTTGATGTCCCCATTTAGTCAAAAAGTTTAAAATATTTTATTTAAAAAGTGTTCAATATTAAAAGTTGATAAAAGTGCAATACTGAAAATGAATTTGTTCTTGCATTATGTCTAAGATAATCATAATATGGAAAAATTATAAGGATTATATAAAGTTTAAAATTTAGTTAATACTATTCATAACCTCTTTTTAATGGATTTTTTTTTGTAAGTCATGGTGTGATTGAACTCGGTGTTGCGTGTAAGTTATTGAATTATTTTTAAGAAATAACACACTATGAAATCCTGGGGTGTTACAAAAAATCCTTTCTTGCATCAAAGTACGCAATAAAATGATACACCTTAGTAATGGTCTCAAGTCAGGAGACCAATACACATGTCTATAGATAGTAATGACCAATGAAACCCAAAACATGTGGTGTTCCTATTGATAGGTTTGTCTTTATGATCTCACTACTAGAGATCACTAAGTACAAACTTCATGAGAAGAAGTCTCAATGCTTATGAGCCCTCAACACCTGATTGTCAAACATCTACTATGTCCAGTTAGTAAGATGTATCTTGACTGTAGAGAATATATTTAAGATTAATGTCATAGTATCTCGAGGTTCTCATTATAGCATGGGATATCCTATAACCTCTCGACACGAAAACTAATCTATGGAAATTACCACTATATAGTGGATGCAAAAATATCTACACTATAATGGTAATGATAAATCATGTATAACTAACTATACACATGATATGGTAATCAAATTTATTGCATTGTTGGGTTTAGGTCACCCACTATTTCAACAGTGGTGATGCATGCCCTAAATACATGGCGTTATTATCTTTTTGGGAGAAGATTGTAGTTTATTTATATCACAAAATATTGGACTAAATTTTCTACAAAAAAGGATTTGAATTTGAGGAAACATCATTGGGTTGATTACCTTCAGGGGTTCGACTTTGATATAGTCTATACCTCAAGAAAGGGTAATGTTGTGGCTAATGCCTTGATCAAGAAGGCGTCAGTGCTGGCATTGAGGAAGTAAAATGATGAAGATCTTTGCTAAGATGCATTTGGAGACCAAAGAGAATAGTGGAGGTGTGTTCTTAGCCAATGTTCAGTTAGATACTTCCCTTTTGGAGCTGATTCAGTAGGAGAATCTTGGTGATAAGCTATTCCAGCAGTCTATGTAGAATCTTCATTGTGGGTGACACCTTATGATTGGTCATTGTCTACCAAAGGATTTCTATGATTTGAGGGATGATTTGTGTTTCCATTGTCTCTGAGAAAGGTAGTGATGCAAGATGGACACTAATCCCAGTGGTCTATTCATCCTGGTGCTACCAAGATGTACTTTGACTTGAATTGAAAATTCTAGTGGCCAGGTATGAGGCAATATATAACTAAATTTGTATCGAGGTGCTATACGTGTCAGAAGGTAAAAGTAGAGCAAGAAAGGCCCTATGGTTTTCTTCAACCGCTACCCATTCTTACCTGGAAGTGGGATAAGATTGCCATGAATTTTATTATTGGATTACCTCATACACCTTAGGGAAGGAATTCTATTTGGGTAGTGATTGATTGTTTGATGAAATATACCAATTTAATTCTGATCAAAGATTCAGAAAAGGTGTATGATTTGGGTTAATTATATGTTTAGGAGGTAGTGAGGCTTTATGGTGCACCACCAGTAACTATTTCTGACAGAGGCCCTCATTTCACCTCTCGTTTCTGGGAAGGACTTCAAAAGGCATTGGAGTTTTAGGTTAAATTGAGCATGACATACCATCCTAAAATGGATGGTCAAACAGAACGAGTGAATCATATTTTAGAAGACATGATATGAGCATGTTTCTTGGATTTCATAGGCTCATGGGATATCAATTTGAGATTTGTGGAGTTTTCATATAATAACAGTTACCGATCCTCTATCTGAATGTATCTTTTGAGGCTCTCTATTTTCGACCATGTTGGTATCCTTTTTGTTAGGTCAAGGTGGGTGAGACCTCACTACTAGGACCGATATTAGTGTAAGAGACATTTGAGAAATTCAATATGACCAAACAAAAGTTATTGACAGCTCATAGTCATCACAAATCTTATGATGATCAGAGGCGTAGAGCTTTAGAGTTTTCTGGGGGCAACCGGGTGTTCCTGAAAGTGGCACCTCGCTTGGTTCACCATAGTTTGGGAAAGCAAGGAAAGATAATTCCAAGGTATGTCAGAACTTTTGAGATCACTAAGTAGATTGGAAAGGTGGAATACAATTTGGATTTTCATTCTCAATTGACATCAATTAATGACATATTTCATGTCTCTGAGTTGAATAATTATAACCCCAATATGTCTCATGTGCTAAATTGTGAAGAGTTGTAAATTGAACCTGATTTGTATGTGTTTGGGAGACTATTAAGGATTGTAGATTCCTAAGAGGAAGTGATTCATGGTAATTCTATCCCATTAGTCAAGGTTCTATGGAAACATGGTAATGATGAGAATGAGACTTGGGAGTGGATGTTGTGGGTTGAGCAAAAGTATCCATTTTTATTCTTTGATCAACCTTTGAGTTGACTTTTTGAGGGTGGAAATTTTTCATAGTGTGGAGAATTATCACACCCGTGATTTCATTTCAAGGTATTTTTCTATTTATTTTTTGTCTAGAATTTTCTCATTTGATTCCTTTTGTGTTTTTGGTGAAAAAGGATGTTTTTGGGCTTTACAGCATGGTGTACACAGTTGGCGCACAGTTTTCCGAATAGTGCACCCTTGCCCTGGTAACCATGTAGAAAAGTGGTTTTTTGGATCAAGGATTATTGCATAGTTAGTGAATGGTTTGTAAACCATGCGGTATGTCCTGCTTGGATAGTAAGGTGAGCATGATTACTGCATGGTTTTAAAAACCTATGTAGGAAAATAGTGAAGACAATATATGTCATTAAAAATTGGATTTTTATGTTTTCTATCTCCATGATTTTTAACACTAAACAACCATTTCTTCCCCCACTTGGGTTTCTCTATCTTAGGAACCTATCCCTCCTCCCTTGTTACCCTTTTACCTCCATTTTGAGGCTCTTTTGGTGTGTTTTCTCCCTGATTCTTTATATAAGTCCCCTTCTCTCATTGTTTATTCTTATTTTCTAGGTATTTCTTATTCTTTATTATGGGTTTCAGTTCTCCACCAGGTTGGGTGCCTTATTTATGGATGTATATTGATTTTTAGGGTTCAATACTGATGTTTATTGCTTAATATTTCCTTTATAGGGTTTGATTCTGGTGTAGTTCTGGTTTAGTACTAATTTCCAGAAGTTTCTACACTTTAGGTTGGTGGTTCCATGCTTAAACATTATTTGATGAATTTGATTTTATTTCTTGAGTGTTTAAATGTGTTCTATGTTTTATTCATGTGGTGAAAAAGGTGTTTTTAGAGGGTTTTGATATGCGTAGAGATTGAAAATGGTTTTTTATAAAAGAAATTGGGTGTATTTCAAGTGTGAACCCTTGTTGTGAATTTTGAATGTTCTTTATAAATTATGAAACATGTTTAATAAATTTTGAAAGTAGTGCGGAACATGTTTTAGAATGGTTTTGGTGTGTGTTGGATTTAAAAGTGATTTTGGTTGGGAAGGTAGTGATTTATCCAGATTGTTTATAATGTCTGACATATGTTTATGTGAACGTGATGTTGCAAGTGAAATGTGAAATGAAAATTTAGAATGAAGGAAAACCCTGGTAACTAGGTGGACTGATTAGGAGTAGTATGGAAGATGAATCGGAAGTGGCTTGTCACTGATTCATATAGCTGGATTTAAGATGACAATAATAAATGAAAAATGTTGATGTTGGAGACTACTAGGATCGTGGGATGTTCCCTCCTAGTGTCTCATGCACGAGAATGCTGTTGGTTATGGTTTCTATACGATGTTTTCAATGAGATACAATGTACCTTAAATCCAATTGATCTAGTTCCTAGAGGGGTTTTTTTTGTGACTTAGTGCTATTTTGTGATATTTTACTCACCGTCGGCATATGATATACTTTGTTGGTTATTTTAAAATAAATCATGTTTTCCTCTATTTTTTTTCCATAAAAATGTTTTTAGTTTTATTTTATAAAACTTGCATGATAATTCATATTATACTATTTATAGCATGGAGTCTATTTATTGGGTGGCATCGTATTGGGATTTGGATCACACCCTACCTACACCTTTAGGTGTAAGTAGACTTGGTTATGTTTGACACAGGTAAAAGCAAGATGTTTGGAGGAGGTGGTTCGAGATGATAGTGGTTTCTCCTTGAAGGTGCTGTGGTGGTGGATTGAGGTTGATGCTCCTCTTATTGTTTGGTGGTTTTTGGTAAAGTTTCTTGTTTTCTTTTTGTTGTAACCTCTTTGGGGTTTGTTTAAATGTTGTAAACTTAGACTTAAAAATCATTATGACTTGTTTGGTTTTGATTGTTCAGTTTTGGTTTATTTATTATGGTTGGTTAATTATGATTATTTACATGGGTGAAATAATTACCAAGTTGCATAGTTGATACCCAAAAACTTATTTCCATCCCATGGGGATCAAGAATGCTATTTGGGCCATGCCATGGACTAGGTCAGTTGTCGAGTTTAATGACACTCCGTCTTGGTTCATGACATTTTCTTTTGAAAAATTTAATCTTAATTTTTTTAATCAAATTAAAGGGAATTAAAATTAATTTTTAAAACCATTAAAATTTTAATAGGAAAATTCCATAATAAAAATGGTTATAAAAGTAAGAAATACATTCATATGAAAAAAATTAAATATGATATTATTTTTTAACTTTTGTAAAGAAAGTTAAAATTGACCTATATAGAAAATGTTAATTATATTCCTTTTAAAGTTTTCTAAAAGAATTAAAAATAAATAGAAAATGAAATTAATAATTCATTTAAGTATAGATAACAAATATCACAACACAATATAAAGAATATGGACATGTAGTAGAAATATTCCTGACTAGAAAGAAGATATAAGGCTAGTTTCACTTACATAAAACCTTTTGATTTAATCATAAACCAATGGGAAGTGAAATGATAAAAAAACATTTAAAACTAATAAATAACTATATTAAAAGAAAATATATTTGGTTTAACAGAGAAAGAACATACAATTATTTTAAATATGAAATTAAACCCAAACAATCTTGAATTAAAAGTGAGATTATAAAAGAAACCCTTACAAGGATCATAACATTTGAGTTAAGAATCTATCAAGGAAAATAGTATATGAAATAAATGTAAGTAAAAATTTAAAAATGGGATATAAAATAAAACTAATTAGAGGAAATGATGAATATAATCTTTTAAAAACATAGTCTATGAAGAAATGATATAATGTAATGAAAGAAAATTGATTTAAGAATCCCCTTACCTAGCTCTTTGAATTGCCTCCATCAGATTGAGCTTAAAGCCTTTAGATAAAGGAATTTTGGAAAGTAATGAGATTTATGAACATTTAAAGGGATATTTCGATAGGTATTTGAGAAAAATATGTATAAAAACCAGAACTTGATATGTTCTCTTTGTAAAGGTTATAACAAGTATTCTTTTATAGGAAAATCTCATTAGCATTTTCTCAAATATTTAGTCTTTAAGGGTCGAGAATATAATTTTAATATTAAATTGTCTCATAAATGTAAAATATATGATATTATAGACAATTTAACATCCAATATAGACTAAATATATGGTTTTATTATTTTTTATTAATTTATAAATCATTTTAACATTAAATACCCTTTAAAGTCATTTACAAGGTTATTATAGTAATTAAACACGAAAAATATCTTGATAATATATAATTAATATTTAAATATTAAAATAAATACATACATATCATAAGTATCCTAAAAATCCACGAAATAACCAAATTATTCTAAATATTATCACCTTAACTATTTTTAGGCCACCAGTTTTAACCATTCTCCGGCTTGCGCAAGCATTACATCAACACTACGTAAGCGTTTTGTATAATTATAAAATTATTTAAAATTTAAAAAATTTAATAACATAACTATAATATAATACCCATAATTATTGTCATATAATATCATTTATAATGTATATTTACTCTCATATTATCAAGAAAACACATTTAATACACCACTTTGACTTTTCTCACCTTATGCAAGCACTAGGTAAGAATTTGGATATTTATCTTGTTATTAATTATAAAATTACATTAATATATATTAATATACTTGAATATAAATCCTAAATATCTATTAAATTATAGGAGAGACTTATACGTTCCAAATATCATCACCAAGTATTCAATCTTGTCTTTTCTTATGCTGCACAAACACTATGTCATCACCAATTAATGTTTTCATACTTACCTAGATATACAAATTATTTTATATTAATTATATATAATTTTATGATATTTAGAGTACATTATCATGTAATATATATTTAATAAGTTATGAAAATTTTTATGTCAAATTTATATTATGATAATGTCACAAATAATATAGTATTAAATAATGTATTTTTCAACTAGTTTATAAAAATCTACTTTTAAAAAAAAATTAAAACATACACACTATGGTAATTTTAAAATGATGAATTCAGAAAACAATTTAATTTTATAAAATTCAAAATTATTAATTTAATAATTAAATAAATAACCCAATTGAAACAAGATGGGGTCAAAGCCCCCTTTTTAAATAAAAGTGAAAACAAGGAACAAGGGAGGATGAGGTCTGAAAATGAAAACATATATTCATTAAACAAGTAAAATAAAGTAAGTAATAAAAGTAAAGAGACTAGTGAAATAAACATAGTTACCTTGGAGAACATTAACCAAAGGAATTATCTTATTATTTCAAAAAAAAACATGCTCATTAAAAGCTTATATTTCCAAAATTCTCTAAATATTCAGATCAATAATTAAGAATAATATTATGATTAGATCCTTAAACACACATACCACGTGGTTTTCATCCTTATCTTAAATTTTTATCATTTTCCTAGGAATTATCATCATCCCTAGACTCTAACTCTTTGAAGGCCTCAATATCATCCATGAATTATTCACCATGTTTATCCTCATGGTAAGAAACCATGGATGGATTTAAATGAGAGAAGTACTTCCTTGGAATTAATTTATTGAAAATAATTTATTGATACCTCCCTTCATAAACTAATAATTTCTTCACTCTTGGAATATATTTTTTAGTAAAAATAATAATATACATAGTATAAACAATGTTTTTAAATAAAACATATTTATTTTTATTTAAATCATTACGTTTTTATTTTTTATAGTTTATTTATTGTTTTCTGGATGTTTCATAATTATATTTGTAACAATTAGTTATATTCATGATTTCATTTTATTGAAATCATTATTTATAAGAAAAAAATTCTACAAAAGTACATATTTCATAAAAGCATTTTTATTATAGAAAAATAATTTTATCAATTAAATTATTATCATTTATTTCATTTAAAATAAATTATTTATAATGAAAATATATACATTTAAAATAATATTTATTTAAAAAAACTATATATAATAAATTCCAAACTAGAAATATTTTTCTCCATTGCTTTATATCCATTCAATTCGATTCATATCTTGTATGATTTATTTCCTTCTCAAGTTCAAACATTTTAATATAATATATTTATAATTTATAGACATATTGTTTAAGGTTTGAAAATGTGTCCTAAAATTATTGGTGTTACATTATACCCCCTTAAATTAATTTCTCCCTTGAAATTTTATTACTTAGAAAACAAATGAGGGTATCCATATGATAAAAAATACTCAAGATATAATTTATAATGAGATATCAACCTCACAATATTTGGTAAAACTAAGTAACTCCTATTTTTCACCTTGTAATATAAATATGTCTAGATATTCATTTGTTATAACCATTTTTTTAAAAAATGTCTCCTTAGACAGTTATATGATTCTATAGGGAAATACCTTTTATAGCTATATTTTTATGGTCATGTACTCAAAAAAATACTGCCTAAATGTCATGAAGGCCTTCATTTTTATTTATTTTTGATAATACCCCTTTTAAGGGTTGAAGGGGAACCCTTAAATGGACCATAGGATTAGTGAAAAATTACACGATAGGAAGGACTTAGAGGAATTCATCCCAAATAGACCATATAGAACCACCCCTCCCTAGCATATATCTTGATGTCATCTTTCCTCCCTTGCAAGGCTGGTCGGCTAACTGTCCTGTGCAGAGTTGCACATGCCTGATACCAATGGAAATTACATACCCTATCATTCTTCCAATTTTGGCTAGCTCTACTATAGTGAATACACTTGCTCTGAATCCTCATTCAGAGCCTTGTTCTTCTGGAATATTCTTGGTTTCATCGACATTTCATGTGGCCTGAAGGCCATGAGGTGGCTTGAAGGCCTTGAGGTGGCCCGAAATCCTAACTGGCCCAAAGACCTTGGGTTTCCCAAATACCTTGAAGGATATGAGGACCAAATTGGAGAATATTTTGAGCTTCTATAGTACCGAACATTACCTGCTACAATACGTTCTACAACACATTCTACAGTACCTACTATAGTTTCTACTATAGTACCTGCTATAGTACTTGCGATAATATTACTATAGTATTGCTACAAAACTATTAAAGTAACCCTAGAAATATTACTCTGCCTGGATTTGATCTCGGGTCTCTTGGATGCACTTGAAGAGTCCTCACCAACCGGGCTGAGGCTCATGTGCATACTCAACCAAATACTAAAACTATAAATTTTATGATAATATCTAATGAAATCAAATTAATTAACACATATTAATATTAATATTTAATCATAATACGTCTTATCTGATGAAACCTTAATTTCAAACCATTATACATCTAGTTCAACTATGACACTATTGTTTCCAACTATAACTATTTCAATTTAGCTCAAGTTTTCATAAGTTTCATTATTTTAATACCAATAACCTAATCCCCAAAAATAGCTAAACCCTAATTTACAAATTTAGTGACCTGACTTGGGATCCACTTAAAACTCGTTCTCTAGGTCAGAGGTCCACTAGAACATAGGGGCGCCTCCTTATATTCCAAAGGCTGCTGACTAGAAGTGAGGGTCAGATTAGGTGATAATGGAGAGACTATACCCATTTTTTGTGATATAATAAAGCCTGTATGATAATAAAACACCACGGAAGCATAAATACCAAACCTAGTAGATGCAATAATAAACAACAACAGTAAAAACAACCAAATGGAAATATACCATTTGTAGATAATAACACATGTCATAATAGTCATATAAAAATAGACACGCAGGATTAGACGTGAATGATCATATAAAAATATACACAAAATCCCCCAAAAGAAATCTAGCTTGATGAAAAGAACCACTATGGTATATAATCCATCCATCCCATGAAATTGTACATCCATGGTCACTATTTTCCATAGATTGATCTCGGCCCTTGACCTAATCTCAAAACCATAAAGTCTACATACAACCTGAGGGACCCTTGTCAGGTGTGAGTATGGACTCAGTAGGACACCACCAACGTGTTCCTGTCATACATCTGTAATTATATAGTTTATGCATGCATAAATAAAAAGTAACATCACCCATTCTTAAATTACATAACCCTCTTTACTCATGATCAACATCCATGAGGAAGTGTTTAAATTCCTTGACCAACATCAGAGTGGAATGATACATCCACAGTTAGTCGTACCAGAGGAATCTTGGTAGATCATCCACATACATGTCACCCAACACCTTATGCCAACCAAAACCGCATGTATCCTTACATTGAGTACAACCAGTATCCTTATATCATTCCCAACAAATACGTCACAAGTTCTATTATATCCCATTCAAAACTCACAGTCAGCTAAAAAACCTGACATCCTAAGGCATGTTGATATTCATCATCCAATTAATAATAAAAAACCATTGGCACAATATTCTAACATCCCAAGGAATGGAGATATCAATCCTTCAATGAATAATAAAACACTATCAGATCAACAACCCGATGTTTTTAGGCATGATGATATCCATCCTCCAATAATCCCATCCCATCAACCACAAATATAAATGGTGATCCTCAACCCCCAATTTATGGTCTCAAACACCATATCTTGAATATTTCTATGATGAGAACCTCCTCCATAACTAATGTTCAACATCATACCCTAAGATTATATAACTACAGAGTCCTCTTATCATATTGAGTGGTCAATACTTTCTCAACCCAGTCCTATTTATATGCACACGACTCCAACAGAAACATTGGACAACAACTATGAGTAGAAATCCCCAAAAATTCATAAGGCACACCATTTGGAAACCTCATTTCCACTTGTGAACCTCATCAACCTTAAAAAACATGGTCATTAACATATTTCTTAACTTGATGATCAAATTTCCTCAATTCCAATAGTCAACACCATCCCATATATCTCGATCCACACCCTTAGCCTGAAAAACCTTGTCATCTCAGTCCCAGTGATCAATATCACCTAAATACCTTAGTCCATGCCCTTAAATTTCCCACATAACTCATATAGTCATATAATATTTAATTAATTTTAAAAAAATTATTCAATCGACATAACCTGCCCAACCAACCACAAGCGCCATACCTAGATTAACATAATTAAAGAGGCAATAAAATGACCATCAACATCTAATAACATAAATTAAACAATTTAAATACATGAATTAATTTATTAATGTTTCCTCCCATACAACCCACACATGGGTTTTTAAGAACACACCCCACAACACCAATATATTTATGGAGAAATCTAGGAACCAATTATCTTATACTCATTGTAATTAACTCATTTAATTGCGACCTCAAATCTAAACCAAGACGATAGAAAATTGTATTTTAGAAAAATGCCATGAAAATATGTAAAAAGTGATTGCATAGATTTAGGATTATGTATATATAGATAAAATAATAAAGGAAGTAAGAGGATTCAAGGTATTACCGCTACTCTTCCAAGGTACCCAACAATGTTCAAATAAAATATTGGATTAAGGAAGGAGGAAAAAGCCTAGGTGGGAGAAAAATGGAGGATATACCCCTATTGTGCACATGAATGGGAGAAGAAAAGAGGAGGAAGAAGAAATAATGAGGGAGGGGGAAATTTGTGATTTCACTACTTTTAATGAGATGCCCAGTTATACCACATGGTTTGGCTAACCGTGCGCCAACTGTTTAGTGCCACTGTCTAAGGCCCCTCCACCTCGCACAACTAGGAACATGGTTTTTAAAACCATGAACAACATGTGAAGATAAACTCTAATAAAAAATAAATGTTACTCAAATGTACATGTGACTCACCCCACAAAGTTTTTATAACTGTTCTCTAGTTCATATGAGATGCATAGTTTAGGTCACACAGTTAGTACTAGATATGTGCCAACTGTGTGCCCAGTGCTTTGTCTCTTGGACATTTTTTCTCAAAGTCCTATGATCTCAAAACCAAAATAGGACTACGATACACTTATTAGGCCTTAAAACACATCTAAAAACAATATACTAATGCATTTTAATTCTCTAAATTATTCTTCTAAGACCAAATTAAAAGTTTTCCCATCCACCAAACTTAAAATTCAAATTTACCTGGAGAAATGACCCATTCCAAAAACCAGAGACATTATAGTTTTCCCACCATACAATAGATTATACTCGATCTATGAGGTTTCATGACGAGATGGTACCAAACATACCCATATCATAAACATTACCCTGTTGTACCCTGGTTACTCAATCATAAGATAATTACCATCGTGGAGGTCCCCACATTAAGAATTACCTACCCAGTCTCTTCTCAACCCAAAGTGACATTCCAATGGTTCAACTTGACCATTTCTTATACATAAATGTCCCCACATAACCTATCATCATTCCTATACTCATAAGGTGATAAATCAATGCCTGTGTCATAAATGAAACACACATTTTCGCATCACAGTCATTTCCTAAGAATTCATACATCCCATATGATGCTCAATATTTCCTATGTCATCCATGATTCCCATAATATCCTACATCGCAACTGATGTAAAAAAATGATGCATCAAACTGATTATCAATAAACCTATGTCACACACACACACATATATGAATTCCCAAAATAAGTCTTGATCCTAACACATCTCATACAAATCACACATCATATTCGATTCCCACATACTAACCAGTGACTAGTTAGTTCAATTACAACATGTGCACCTCATACATAGAAAAATAGGAAATTCCATGACAAAGGAACACCTATAACCATACTCATCTACCCAAAATTTTCTAATTCTTCTTTCTCAATAGCATATGCCTGGTCTAAAGCATGACTGCCCAAGGCCTGACCTCCCTACGGAGCTGTACTAGCTACAATCCATTGAACCCACTGCTGGGTCTCTCTCTCTCACTCTTCAAAAACCTACACACGTAGTATAATACTAGATAATAGTTACTATTACTCATCATAGTCCTACCTTATATATCTGATTTTAACCCAATCCTTGACTACTAGCAGTTTTATAAGTATTCCTACAAAACCTCTCCAAGAGACCAATATAGATACATGACCAAAACTTATTTATAGGTCACTCACACTGAGTTCAAACATTTCCTGACTTTCCAAATTAAAAAAAACTAATGATGAACAAATACTTAGTGGTATACCCGAATCTCTAGCCTAATTTCTGTACTAAGGCTTCTCATGGACCCACTTTTAGGTACCTGAAGCATCACTACCATTCTCACATGGTGCTATCACCCATATCAAATATGTCTGATCCATCAAATTCCCATTGACTATCAAATCCTAATTTACTACCTCTGAGAACATGGTCAACCTAAATATGTTCACATATACCCTAATGGCATACCTCAATCCATCCTTGAACCAACTCACCCCGGGGATTCCATCATCTACCATAGAAGGCTTAAATTAGGACAAGTATAGGAAATTCACCACATAATCCACAATAGATATATCCCCTTTATATAGGTTTATAAACCCACAAGCTTGATCTAGTACTCTGATTCTTTTGGTCCACCCTCACTTGGAAACAATGGTGGGTGATGATATTGGAATCATGAGTCAAATAATCCATGGACAACTCAACTCATTGAGATCCCGTATCAATACTATATATGAATGACACGAAACTCACCCTCTGCTACTCATCTATCCATGGACCAAAATATTCCATATGTTGTGGATTAACCACTTGTATTGGGGCCTCTACCTGCAGATCATGATCAACCCAACCCTTAGGGTCCTCATCCCAGCCCTGAGGGGCCTCATACCCATGCACACTCTAGTGGCACCACATCTCTACCCTTCCGATGCTCCACCAGAATCCATATAGGTGGCATCACATTTAAAACCAAACACTATGGTCAAAAAATCCATAATATATATATATATATATCATATATAGAGAAAACTATAATAAGAAGCACATATCACCACCCTTACACACTCCTACCATGCCCATGTCACATGTCATCCAGGCTCATGGCCCCTTACCTACCCATAATAAAGTCAGGAATTACATATCATCTATCCTCAAAGCCCCTTGACTACCCATAACAGATTCAAGCATCACATATCATGTATATCAAATATCCACAGTCTAGGGTGGGTGATTAGAATTCCACCAAGAAGCTATGTTGGAAAACACTCTTTGTACTTTTGTTAAAATTTTTAAAAACACGCCCATTCCTTTAGTCTTTCTTATGCTTAAAAGATTCAGGAACTTACATACCATATATGCATAACACCACATACTGGTCTCATTAGGAACCACATACCTAAGATGGATGAGTAGAATTCCACCAAAAAGGCTATACAGGAAAGAAATATTTAGATTTTTTTGTTGAGAATTTAAATATACCAGCCTCTCTTAGATTATTATAGGTTCACAATGACAATCATAATCATAATAACAAATTATATGAGCCTAAGTTCCTACCATGATGTATAAATACGCATAACTTCCCATATCGGTCCAAGGATCAAAATATCATAATCCAATATCAACACACCCAAGTGCACCACTCATGGTTGAAATCAATCAAATATACAAGTGAAAATAATAACATCAATTTTACACCCCTACAAACTTGTTCGGTCCCCCCATGTTGAAGCTCCAGGCATCCAAACACAATATCTTTAACCGGTTCTGACTAGATCATAGTATTCAGTCTACCATATCCCAAATAATAAGACTAAAAAGGAAACAGAACAAATATGATACCATTTATAGTGCCCTGACTTAAGATTCAATTAATACCCATGCTGTAGGTTGTAGGACCACTAGGCCTTAGGTGTTCCTCCCCATATGCTAAAGGATACCAACTAGCAATGAGGGTTTGATTAAGTAATAGTGGGGAGACTATACCCTATGGTTATGATATAATAAAGAAATTATGATAATAAAACATTGTGGAAGAATAAATACAAAACTTAGTGGAAGAAATAATAAACAACAATAGTAAAAACAAACTTAAGGCATTATAACATTTTTAGATACGAACACATGTCATAACAGTCATAAAAAATAGACATTCACGATATCCCATGGACAATCATATTATAATGTACTCAAAACCACCAAAAATAACTCTAGCTTGATGCAATGAACCACCATGCTCGATATTCCATCCATACCATGAACCTATACATCCTTTATCCCTATGGTCCAGAGCTCAATCTCTGTCCTTAACCTAATCTCAAAACCATAAAGTCTACACGCTTCTTGAGGGGCATGTGTAGGGTGTGAGTATGAACTCAGTAAGCCACCAATAACCTATTCCTATCTTACATCCATAATTAAACAGTGTATTAATATGTAAATAAAAAGAAACTAAACTCATTAATAAATTACATAACCCACTTTATTCATTATAAATAGCCCCAAGGAAGCATTTACGTGCCTCAACCAATGTCATAGTGGAACGATATATCCACGTTCATTTGTACAGTAAGAACCTTGGTATCTCATCCACATGCATGTCACCCAACACCTCATGCCAAAAAAAAACCAATCTTCTCATAGATTATAACCAATTACCTAATGACACACTGAAAAAATATGTCACAATTATCAATAACTTCCATTAGAAAGTTACAATTAGCTCAACAACATAACATCGTGAGGAAAAATGATATATGTAATCCATTGAATAATAAAACACCATCGACTAAATGTCATGTTTTCTCAAGGAACAACAATATCCATACTCAAATGAATAAAAAAACATGATCGAATCAATAAACCAATATCCCGAGGCATGGAAATATCTGTCCTCTAATATTCCTAGCCCATCTACCTCAAATATAAATGGAGATCCTCAACCCCAAACTGATGGTATCAAACAAAAAATCTCATGGATTTCTTTGGTGACCACCTCCTCTTTAATTTATGGTAAACAACATCCCTTAATACACTATATCTACGGATTCCTCCACCCACAATGAGTGGTTTAAACCACCTCAACTGAATCCTATATATGTGCACATGAATCTAACGGTGATGTTAGCCAAAAAAGGTGAGCGAAAATCACCAACAATTCCAAAGATACACCATCTAGAATCCTCATTAACACATGAGAACCTCATTGACCACAAAAATCATGTTCATTACCATCTTCCTCAACCTGACGATCACATAACCTCAATAATAATGGTCAACACCATCCCATATAGCTCGAGACACACCCTCAACCTGATGGAAATCATTGTATCAACCATGGCAATCAACATCACCATAATACCTCAGGCTATTCTCATTATATTCCCACATAAATCACTTAGTGATATCATATTTAATTAATTTAAACAATTTAATCAATTGACATAACCCACCAACAAAGCACAATCCCCATACCCATCTTAACATAATTAAAGAGGCAAGATCATACCCATTGACATCTCATAACATCAATTAATAAATTTAAAGAAAATTACTAATTTATTAAAGTATACACCCTAAAAACCCACACATGGATATTTAATCACTCACCCCATAACACCTGTATATCTAAAGAGAAATCTAGGAACCACCTACCTTAGACTTGTAGGTGTTAATTCATTGAATACTAAACTCTAATCTAAGTTGAGATGAGTGAAAATAGGATTTTAGACAAACACCTTAAAAATAAAATAAATGATCTTGCATAGGTTTAGAATTATGTATGTAAACATAAATTAAGAAAAAAATAAATAGGATTCAAGGGATTACTTCTAGGCTTCCAATTCACCCAATGACATTCAAATCGGATCTCAGATGAAGGTAGGAGGCCAAATCCTAGGTGGGAGAAAAATGGAGGCACTAATGGAAATGGGGTTTATCCCCACACATCTATTCCCACAGTTTAAAGAACCATGGGGATAGATGATTTTTAATGTTATATACCCACGATTTTATTAAAACCGTGGGTATTCAAACCCTATGTATCGGGCTCCATCGCGCTACCCCCACTTCAACCCTACCTCCCGACTTTGGGCTCCATAGCGCTCCTCCCACTTCAACCCTACCTCCCTACTCCACCTCCTGGATTCTCCTCCGCTCCCGACCTGGACCTCCCAGACTTCACCTCCACCTCAACATCCCGACCTTGGCCATGCTGCCCCCAGCTCCGGAGATGTCCCCGTTCACCCCACTCGACTCCCTCTCCTCCGGGTATCATCAAATTCATCACTTTTCTATTTTTCTACTCAGTCTTCTTTGTAATTCCCTTATATAACATGAAAAAAACCATTCCATATAAAATTTTCCAATATCCTAATTAGAAATAAAACTTAAGTATTGGCATGCGTTACTAATTTTTCCTCTTCTAAAATTTATTATGCATCAACATATTTGAACTACATGTTGTAAATTTGGATTTATCATTAATTTCTCTTCCGAGAGTTGTTCTAGAAGTTGAGTGGTTTCAGAAGTTATTTTTGGAAGAGGAGTTAAAGATGTTCTACAAGCAAAGATGTCTGGATCATTAAAATATGAATGTTTTATCTAATACTCAGAGTCCATAATAAAATAAAATTCATGGATCTCTTTGTATATGTAATATATTTTCATAGTATAACTTTGATATTTTTTAATTTGATTAAGATATTATGAAATTTATTGAAAATGGTAAAGGGATATGTATGATATTGAAGATGTAGAATTAAAAATGTCATAGAGGGTGTACTATTATATGTAACATCCATATAATGATAAGTATTATATTCTAAATTATATATATGATATTTTGATGGTGTTTAATATCTTCCAAAATATTGTAGTACAGTAAAGGAAAAACCTTAAAAAGGATACACAATATAGTCCACTCTATATGTAATATCATTTATTTGATATGTAATATATTTTTAAGTAATAAATGTAAAAATACTAGAGATTTAATGATATATTTGATCCTTTAAATGATATATAAGATATTTTTAGTGATCTGTATGTTTTTTAAGAGATTCCCTATGATATGTAAGATATTATAGATCATATGTAAGGTTTTTTATTTGGAGAAATTTCTTCCAAAAACATTATATTACAAGTTATAATTTTTTAAGAATAATAAGAATCCCTCTCTTTTCCATTAAATTGAAACATAACTGCTACATCATATGAATAATAAACATGCAATTGGATCATATTATTTTTTTTCTGGATGAAATGTGTCACCCCATAACAGGTTTGAGTATCAAGAATAATTAAAGTATCATAAAATGATCTTAGGAGGAATTTTATATGATATTCTATTGGATTATGTTAATCTAGTTGTAGACATGGATCACACCTCAGTGAAGGACATCAAGATGTAATCTAGAAGCCTCTAATAAGGGCCATGTAGTGATAATTATGTCATTAAATTAAGAAGGTAAATAAATTTTTTTATAAAAGTTTAAATTTGCCTCGTATTTCATGGGAATATAGTATAATTGGTTAACTTAATTAGTAATTAATGGGTATATTGAAGAACCAATTAGTGGGAAAGAAGAATAAAATTTTTAGATCATGATTTGAGAAACACTTAATAGATTGTGTTTTTATCCATCAACAAAAATAGTGTTTTTTGATTTAAGATTCTATTTCCCAATAACAATTAAAACAACTCCTTTAAACTTTAGTGAACCATAATTTATGAAGGTAACTAAGAATACATTTCATTTTTCAATATATTTCAATGTTTTTAAATCTTTTATCATGTGAGCAGAACATCCACTATCCAAGATCCATGGACTTTCCCCTTTGGATACTTTGGGTGAAACCTCAACAACTAAATCTTTCTCCTTCACTTTTATATTCTTCTTTTGAGGATTTTGAGTATTAAAACTCAAATATTTTCAGGATGGTATATTTATGATGCATTCATTTTCATCACGAATAGGATGGTCACACCTTCCATAGACTTATTCAAGAATATCAAACATGTTATGTGATTTCTATATAGAATTTACAATACGTTTCTAAATTTTATTCCATTAAAGGAGTTTAAACCCCCAAACATGGATTCTCAATACTCCCAAGTATATCATGATGTCTATTTTTAAAAAAAATATCTTTTCCATATGAACAAATATTTCAAAGTTCCAATAAAATCCATAAAAAGTATATCTTTTAAGCATCATGTTGTACAAAATTTGTAGGATACCTTGAAACATTTTTTCAATATTAATTCCAAAACATTAAAGTTATAAATACTCTATTTTCATCGAATGTTTTATTCCTCATAAAATAACCCCTACCAAATAATCTATAAAATTATAAATTTATATTATTAAAATAAAAATTTCTTTCTATGTGTATAATGCCTCTATATCTATAGAGGAGTATTTTACATTGAAATTTTATTTTTTATTATCCATCAATAACCACTTGGGAGTGTCTTTTTTAACTTTTTTCTTTAGTTTACATCTCAAGGTAGACCTTTTTTTCTTTTTTCCTACTTATTCAATCATGGAATCCTCTTTTCATTAAATATGTTTTGCTATCTACTAATATGCTTTGATTAATTTAATAATAAAATTGATTGTAATGAATTTTTTAAATATTATTTACATTGTTGATTGAATGATAGTTTTTTTCTTGTTATAGAATGGATAGAAGCTATATGTATCGTACCGATCAGATTTCAACCAAGTTTCAATGTAATTTAGAGAATTTTTTAGATTTTTCATTTAACAATACATCAGATAGAGGCTGTATATAGTGTCCCTGCTATAATTGTGTTGGAATACCATGGTTAAGATGAGAAGAAGTTAGTTAGCATTTAACGAAATTTGGATTTCAAGAAAACTATAATGTTTGGTTTCACCATGGAGAGGCGAGTCAATCTTCGACTATTCATAAACAAAATGAACGAAGTGACATGGAGAATTTGATATTTGATAGGTTTCCATATGTGCATCATTCTGAGAGATATAGCATGCCGGTGAAAGAAGACAATGATATCAGTACACATGAGGAAAATATTGAAGATGATGATGTTGAGAGAGTGAAAAATTTATTGGATGATTCCAGAACTCCAGTATATCAAGAATGTACTAAAATGACCAAGTTGGAATTTTTAATGAGGTTATATAATGGGGAAACCATGTATGGGATTTCTAATACCTCCATTGATTATATTCTTACATTTTTGAAGGAATTTCTTCCTGATGGTGTAGATATTCCCTCAAATCATTACATGGCATGGATGTTAATTAAGCAGTTTGGATTTGCTACTAATAAGGTCCATTCTTTTCTGAAAGATTACAGTTTATTTTTGGAGGAAACAACTGACTGTAATGATTTTATAGAATGTGGTACATCTTGATGGAAGAAAAATGCATATGGAACACCATCTCATGTGCCACAGAAAGTCATGTGGCACTTTCCATTGATTCCAAGACTTCAAAATCTATTCATATCTACAGAAATCTCAGTCAATATGCGATGGCATGATGTTGAGAGAATTAAAGGTAATGTTGAGCTGGTCTATCCTGAATATGGATTAGCTTGGCGGACATTTGATGCACAACATCCTGATTTTTCAGCTGAGGTGCGTAATGTCAGATTGGGCATATCATGTGATGGTTTTAATCCGTTTGGTCAGATACTTACTGCTCATAGCACATGGCCAGTTTTTATTCATGTTTATAATCTTCCATCGTGGATGTGTATGAAAAAACCTTTCACTTTCTTGAGTATACTGATATCTGGACCTTCGGATCCTGGTAATGATATAGATGTCTACTTGTAGCCTTTAATAAAAGAGTTTAAACAACTTTGGGATTTAGTTGTACAGACATTTGATACTTCTTCAAAGAATACGTTTCAGATGCGTGCTTCCCTTCTATGGACCATAAATGATTTCCCTACCTATGAAATGATTTCTGGGTGGAGTATAAAGGGAAAACTATCATATCCCATTTTTATGAAGAATACACGATCAAGAAGGCTTAAACATCGTCGTAGTTTCAGTTTCACGGGGCATCGTCGATTCTTTCCAATGGATCATCAATACAGGAAGAATCTTCAGAGGTTTGATAATAATGTTGACACTGAAGAACCACCTCAACGTATTTCAGGAATTGATGTGCTTAATGAATTGAAATATTTCAGCTTTTCATTAGGGAAAGGTCAGTTGAAATATTGAAAGAGGAAGAATGCTGACACTGAAGTCACTTACAATTGAAAAAAGAGAAGTATTTTTTTTGTGTTGCCATATTGGTCTACTAATTTGTTACATCATTGTTTAGAATTAATGCATACTGAAAAAAATATATGTGAAATGTTTCTTGAAATTATTTTTAATATTAAGGGGAAGAACAAAGATGACTTCCGATCTCGTCAGGATTTATTGGATTGGGGTATTCAACCATAACTACATCCTGTTTATATCGGTGAAAAAAATGGAAAGTTCCATGTGCTTCTTATGTGATGAGACCGACATAGAAAGATCAATTTCTGGAAATATTGTATAATATCAAGGTTCCAGATGGCTATTCTAGCAACATATCTAAACGAGTCAACAAAAGACATCTGAAATTGAAATCCCTAAAAACTCATGATTATCACATCCTTCTTCATGAATTGATTCAATATAAATTCAACATTTTCTATCCAATAATGTAATGGTGGTAGTGATTCATTTCTTTCATTTTTTTAGAGACTTTTGTGCTAAAAGGTTATCAAAATCATTGTTGATAAAAATACAGCAAGAGGCAGCGTTAATTATGTGTGAGTTGGAAAAAAAATTTCCCTCCATCCTTTTTCACTTGAATGCTGCATTTAATAGTTCATATTCCAACTGAGACACTTTTTGGGGGACCATTTTCTTTTCAGTGGATGTATCCCACTGAAAGAAATATGTGCACAATGAAATCGTATGACCGAAATAAGAATTATCCAAAAGGTTCCATTGTGAGGAGTTATCTGGCCCAAGAATGCATGGATTTTTGTTCAATGTATTTGTCTGATGTGAGCACAAGACATAATCGACCAATGAGAAACGAAGATGAGTAGTATGAGGAAATTCAGCCCTCGTTTCCATATCTTCCCCAAACAGGTGGAATTGTTGTGTCATATATATTGGTTACATTGAGCTTTGAAGAGCGGAATATGGTACATCGTACTGTCTTGTTTAATTGTGGTTTGTTTGATGCCTATATCAAGTAAGTAATTTGAATATATATATGTTATCTAATATGATATCATATCACATATACCTTATTCTTTTATTTTCATTTTATGTAGAGAACATAAACAAATTATAAGTAGAGTTCATCAGTCTTTTCCGTTGAGAAGAAGAGAGGCTATGCATAGACAAGAGTTCCCAACTTGGTAGAAATCAAAGGTATGACCATTACATTAAATACCTTAAAATATAGATATATATTTAATTATATTACTCATATGTATTCCAGGTATTGAGTTTACCTACTGACTTCATTTCTCAAGAATTAAGAGTGTTGGCTTTTGGTCCCAATTCTTTGGTTCATTACTGCAAATATTTAATAATCAATGGATATAAATTTGTTACAACTGATAGAGCGGTGAAAATGAGAACATATCATGATGGCGTTATGTTAACAGCTAGAACGGATTGTAATGACAGTGCATCAGATAGTCGACTTCGATATGAAGATGTGTATTATTATGTAATGGTTGAGAAAATATTGTTATTGGATTACTACTATCAAGTTTGAGCCACTATAATGAAATGTAAATGGTTTGATTCAATGATGCGACATGGTAAATTTATTGATGATTGTGGATTTAGAGTTATTGACATGAGTCAATTCCTGCATACTAATGAACCATAAATTTTGGTATCAATGGAAAAACAAGTGTTTTATGTGAAAGATCATCTGAAACCTGATTACGGTGTCATTAATGAAGTAATCCCAAGATATATTTTTCATGATGCTGGGGATGAAATTTTCACCATTGACGTCCCCATCGGTGTTAGCCAAAATATTGTATTTGATGACACAAATTGTCCCATTGTGAGAGATGATGTTTAAACTGAGGTAGTGGAGGGTAATATATACAAGAAACCATATATATTCAGAGTTCATTTAGTTTACCTTGACGTGAGTTTCTCAGGTTGGTACTAATGTAATTACTTTAATTTAGTTTTATTTTGGAATGATATGTCTGTTTTAGTATTGTTTGGTTTCATTTCATTTAATTATATTTATTTCAATTCAGAAAACTGGGTTTAAAATGTGGTTTTAAAAATTGTATAACTTGGTTGTAAATTATCATTACTAAAAGATGTTATGAAATTTTTTAAGTTGTATGTATGATTTGTAAAAATTTTTTCTAAAAAATATTTATGTCATTCTTATGCAGATTATGAAGAAAACTATAGAAGCTCACAAGAAGAGATTATTTGATGTTGATCCTGTTATACGCGAGCGTGAGTTGTCTTCAATGAGTATATTAATTCACATATTTATCTTCTTCATTACATATAATATCAAGTTCATATTTTTGATCAAATTTTTTTAAGGATATATAACTCCAGAGTTTCCTCTTCCCAGTATGGGACCGAGCAGGGATCCTCCAAGACCTAGGCAAAGCTCCTATCTTACCACTCCCCAAACTTACCCATTAGTGGACATCCCATCTACCACACATGTCTTCCCTCTGCTCGATACCCCTGGGATGTTCCCATACATGCCTCCGTCATCATCCCATTTACCCTCTTTTTCCCATTCCATGTCCACACCGACTCGACTGATGTTCTCACCTGCATAATTTCCATATCCATTCATTTATCCCTAGACCTACTATGCATATTCTGACATGTCTACACCACCTCCTTTTCCTATCATCCATCCTACACATATTGAGTCTATTCCTTCAGTTTCCACTCCTGTTCATAAAGATCAGCCGGAGCATGCTGTGGAACAGATACTTCCTTTAGAGGATGCTGATCCAGCACAATCCACAGATGCCTCATAGCCTATTTAGGAGCCTTCATCAGGTTTTTTTATTATAAATGTTTCAAATTATAGAATTTCACTTTTTTCCTATTTTATTTTCACTTAACTCTTCTATTTTCACCTCTTATCTTATTTATTGGGATCTTCTAGTAGGTGACGTGGGCACACTCGAATGCGGGATTCCTGGAATCATGAAACTCATATTATGGTGGATTACAATTCTCAAAATCAAATGGTAGGTAAAAATGATAAGGAGTGTAGAAGTTTCGTGGCTAATTTAGCGAAATATCATGATATCATTTTGGTGGAACCGGTCTCATTGAGACATATCAGTGCTGACATCAAGGATAGGGCATGGGCGCAGATATGGGTATGGAAATTTTATAAATTTATATTTATATTATTAATGTATTTATATGACTTAACATGTTTGTTGTAGAGTCGATTTAACTTTCCTAATGGTGAAGATGCCAAATCTTCTAGGCTGTGTGATCTTGGAGAGTATTGGCGGTCATACAAGTATGAGTTACATATTGGTTGGAGGAGCAGAGTGGGTACTGAGTTAGAGGGTGTACCCACAAATCCTGACTGTCCAAAAATTAAATATCAAAAAAATGATCTCACATTGGAAGACTGAACAGTATAAGGTACTACCCATCTTTAATGGTTTTTATATAAAATTTAATTTTTATTACTTGTATTGTTTTTTTGTTTCTTAGGAAGTTTCAAGAAAAAAAAAACAAAGATGAAAGGAAATATCTACACACATTGGGGCATACTACAATGCCTGAGAAAGAGAAGCGGCTGGTACATTCATCTGAATTAAAATAATGTCCTTATTTATAATATGCCATCATAACTTATTCATGCCTTCCCTTGGTTAGTCCATGTATCCTGGAAATCACATCTTATACTAGGATAAGGCTTGTCTATTTTTCCTAAACAAGTAGTATATTTCCTTGAAACCAACTTCATAAAACCATTTCAGAAAACCACCAATCGGTTATGACTATCATTTACCTCAATGTTTTTAGGTCTTTGTTGCAACTCACTTCAATCCAATTTCTTGAATTTATCATATATGGTTATAATCTAAATTTGTGCATTTCTCATATGCATCAAGCTGTATTGGGCATTGAAGGTCCTTTACCTCATGCCAAATTATTCTGCTTCAGTAGGAAAAAAAAGATAGAACAACAGTTAATTCACAAACACAAGATAAAATTGTAAGTTTGTTTATTTATATTTCAAATAGTTATATGAAATTCATAATTTAATATGTTTATAATTTCAACAGTCTTCCTTGGAGGCCATGTATGATAAGGAAGCTGAAAACTTAGGGCCAAATGATCATCTGAGTCAAGTGTTAGGTGTGGAGCATCTAGGAAGAGTCCATTCTAGACCAGGCAAAAACATTGTACCCTCTAGGTATTGGTCATCATCGGACTCCTCTAAGGCCTCTGAGTTGGAAAGTACGTGTGATGAATTAGCTGTGACAAAGAAAATAGTATTATAGAAGCGTGAAAAAATAAGATAATGAATGAACATTTCATGAAATCTATGTCAGTTTTGAGTCAGTCACTACCATTAGAGGTTTCTACAATTTTTCATTCATGTATGGAATCAATGTGCTCTTTAAATAATGCCTTGGGTGATTCCCATGAGGGTCCTAGTGGTGATGACGGTGGTGTCAATAGAGATGGAGAGGATGTTGCCGATGCTGTTGTTGGTGATGAGATTGTTGATGATGATGCTGACGGTGCAGTTGGTGATGATGTTGTTGCTGATGTTGTTGTTGTTAATGATGATTCTGGACATGGGGATGAAGATGATGGAGATGGGGGGGGGGGATATTAATCCCCTCTATTTTTGACTTAGTAGAGATACTTGTGTTGGAGTTTAATTTTTTTTGTATTGGTGGACTGCTTGTATGTGAATTTCTTTATGCAATGAAATGCATTTTGGATTATGTTTTCATTAGGGGTATTATTTGTCAATTATTTAGGTAACTTTCACATGCCATATATTTTTTTATGTTTTGGTGTGTTTATTATTATCTCGCCATCTAATCTTGGGATTAACAATGGAGGGGAGGCCTAGGATGGGGGGCTGCAGTGGAGGGCTGGGGGGGGGGGAGGGGAAGGTTGGGAGGGGGGTGCAGTGGAGGGATGGGGGGCTATAGTGGAGGGCTGGGGGGGGGGGATGGGAGGGTTGGGAGAGCTAGGGGTTGCAGTGTAGGGCTGGGGGGGCTGTAGTGGAAAGTTGGGAGGGGGGGGGGGCTGTAGTGGAGGGCTGGGGGGGGGGGGGCTGCAGTGGAGGGCTGGGGGGGGGCTGTAGTGGAGGGCTGGGGGGGGCTGGGAGGGAAAGGTTGGGAGGGGGGGTGCAGTGGAGGGCTGGGGGGGCTACAATATAGGGATGGGGGGATGTAGTGGAGGGATGAGAGGGGGTGTGTAGTGGAGGGCTGGGAGGGGAGGGGGATGCATTGACTTAATCTCTCTTTCATATACTCGGCATGCAGAGGATGTTCATTAGGCGAGTATGACAGTGTCCTCCAATTTGAAGCAAAAGTCATCATCCATTGAAGGCATTGAAAAGGTTTAGTTGATTATAATCTTTTGATTTAAACATAAAGGAACTGATTTGTAGTTCCTGGAGTGATTCATATGTTTTGTGTTTGGTTTCTTTCTAAATAGGGGCCTTACGAAGCTGTTGTAGTTGGTTTTGAGGAAATACCTCGAACCTTGGCACAAAATTGTGGTGTTAATGTGATCAGGACTATGATTTCTCTACAAGGAAAGGCAAGTAACCTGCACTGATTTCCCCTTTCCCCTTTCAGTCATCGATTTATGATTATATTGTTACGCAGTTCAGTCATGACACTAATAACTAAAACACTTTCCCTATGTATTTTATTTTCCTAAAAAAACTATATGCCTTGGTATGTCAATGAATATCATCTTTGATTGGTATAAAGTAAATATGGAGGAGGAAGAGGGGCTGGGCAGGGGGGAGGGGGAGGAGGGGCTGGGAAGGGGGGAGCTGGGCATGAGGGAGGGGGAGGGGGAGGGGCTGGGCAGGGGGGAGCTGGGCATGAGGGAGGAGATGATATTTCAAAAAAAAAAAAAAAATCACTATCCTGACATTGAGGAACCACCTGACCCTATAGTAATACCATATCAACCAGATCAAACACCGTCAACAACTTTACTTCCACTAGGATCTTGATGAAAAGCCTTTTCCCTTATACCATGATATATAAAGTTTATTTGTATCCTAGAGGGTATGTGCAGGTTGTGAGTATAAAATTAGTAGGTTTCCACAAACTATATCCCTAGATAGAATAAATACATATACAAGTGTTTGATATGAACAAAAAAACAATCAAAATTCTTCACTGCTTGCTCTAGTTTTTCTTAACAATCCCTATGTGAGACTTTACCTACCTTGTACAATACTAATGTGGGAAGATATATACATAATATATCATACCAAAAGTTCCCTCGACCTTCCATATAATTTTGTTTCACTTTGAATCACATTCCAACTCATAAATTATCACCATTATGTATAAATCATGATTCCCTAATGACACATCCACATATTATATCACAAGAACCCTAGGTTTCAAAACTTTTTACCAACAACTAGATCAATATCCTAACAAAACCCAACATATAGTGACTCATTTTCTTTACCATGACTGACTAATCATCCCCAAACTATAACATAGATACAGTGAGAATCCCACTCTAATCTAGTGGTATCAAACACCACAATCATAACATAATACATTGTATCCTCCTTTGTATCAATTAACATTATCATCATCTACCCTATGTCGCTTAAATCTGGAGGATACCATAAAAAAATGGGGGTCAAAACAAATTCGTGGGATCTGAACTTTGTACACATGACCTCAATGACCTCAGTAACCACAATGAGAAACATTGCTAATAGCCTATTTCCACACCATTTTCATCACCTATGATAATGGTCAATATAATATGCATCATACAAATGATCCTCCATATCCAGAATCCTAGTGGTAAATGTCACCCATAGTAAGGTGGATTTTCACTCATCATGTTCCCAAATAAGTGAATCAATTATCACATCTCACGAATCACCACATTAAAACATGTGATATCATTCTCATCAATCCATTAAACCACACCATATAATATCCAGTGTATATAAGGACAAACTATCCATTTTTAACACGATAATACCTCTATTTATCTCCTATGAGATATGGAAGCTGCAAGTTGTTCAGTTCTTGGTTAGAAATACACAACCCTACCCTCACCCATTTATTACACAATATATGTAACACATACAACATATGAAAAGATGGACACTGAAAACTTATATAAAACACATTTAATTTTATATTTAATTGATAAAAATATGATAATATGAAAAGAAATACATGACACAATGAATAACTAGTAGAAAACCCAAAGACAGTGAGAGAAAATTGAAATAAATACCCTAGGGAATCTATCCATACCCTTAGTTATTCCATGATTTAGACCGATTGAAGTTCCAATAAAAACTATTGAAGAACCATCTTAGAGTCAAAGAGGGGAACAAAAGACATATTTAGGGAATTTACACTACATCCTAGATAAAATGGTCATAACCTACTCATTTTATAAACAATTATTTATCTAATTATCATTTTATAAAAATATAGAAAAAATCTTGATGATTTTTTTATAAAACATTGGGATTAACCATATGTATATTGAAAAACTTACCTTCCAACACGTTAACAATTTTCATACTTCCTAAAGATAAAATCCATATGTATGAACACCTCATTTTATGAAACATTATGTATCAAATGGTACTTGAAATAGTTATTTAATTTTCTAGATTTTTCATATGCTGTTTGTGGTTTTCATCTTTCCTTTCTCTAATTTTTTAATGTGGTTTTTCTATTTTAGGAAGACTCCAAACACAAAAGAAAAAGTATGTTCATTGGAATCCCTATTCAGGTTTTACTCCAACTTTTTAATTTTAATATTCGGTTGTAGATTTGTGTATGTTTTGGATACATTGAACTGTCATTGCATTTGAAAAGGCTCATGATGTTATTCAGAAATCATGGATTACGGTGTACTTTCAGGAGGTATGCACCCTAATGATTTTTCTTGATTTTTTAATCTTTTAACATGAGAAAGTCTTGAATATTGATAACATTTTCTATTTATAGTGGATACTTTATATATATATATATAAATTGTTGAATGACATTTCAATACATGTTTATGTATTTTATTTCATGTATTTTTTATCCAAAAGTTTATCTAAATATTCCATTATACTTGACTGAGCAGGAGGCAGGGGCTGGGGGAGGAGGAGGGGGAGGGGGAGAAGCTGGGAAGTGGGGATGGAGGGGGAGGGGCTGGGCAGTGGGGGCGGGGGAGGGCTGGGCAGTGGGGAGGGAGGGGGAGGGGTTGGGCAGTGGGAGGGTTGGGCAGTGGGGAGGTAGGGGGAGGGGCTTGGAAGTGGGGAGGGAGGGGGAGGGGCTAGGAAGGGGGGAGTGGCTAGGGGAGGAGCTGGGCAGTGGGGAGGGAGGGGGAGGAGCTGGGTAGGGGGAGGGGGAGGGCTGAGAAATGGGGAGGGAGGGGGAGGGGCTGGGAAGGGGGGGGGAGGTAGGGGGAGTGGCTGGGCAGGGGGAGGGCTGGGTAGTGGGGAGGGAGGGGGAGGGGCTGGGCAGGGGGGAGGGGGAGGGGATGGGCAGTGGGGAGGGAGGGGGTGGGGCTGGGCAAGAGGGGAGAGGAAGGGTGTGAGATCATTATTTAGAAATGGCTTGTGGATGCCAACTAGTGTTGTTTAATGTACAATTGGATGGATCATTGTGGGAGAGATCAAGTAGTTTCTATGAGGAGATCGTTGTTTTACTTTGTGTATTGAGATTTTTTTCTCATGATTAGAGATATTGAGGTAAAACTCTTGAGTTTGGGGACCACATATATTGTATTCTTTTGGAAGGAATGACTCCTTTTGATGGAGGTTAATATCGGGTACCATTATACTACTGATGTGAGTTTAAGGGACTCTTGAGGATGCCATTGTTGGATAGTTTCTGATAAATTGATTAGTGGTTTTCATAGAAGTCTATTAAGAATACCTGTATTTAAGTTCGAGTTGAGGAAATGGAAGAACCGTAATAAGTATATTAATTACACCAAAAGAACACTTTTTGGAACTTCCATAATGTTGAAAATTGAGTAGATCCAAATCATTCCAGATCCAGAGGAAGTTTCAAGACAAGTATACCTTTCTCAAAAATGTTAAATATATCCAAGTAGTTAGACACAAGATATAGTGATCCAACATTCTTGTTGAGGAATACCATTTAAATAAGTCTATTTTTCTACACTTGATCAACTCTAAAAAGGAGCTTGTGGATGGGCTATATAAACAGTTGTAGGAAGCTTTTAGATGGGGTATATAACCAATCACTGAAGGAGTTTTAAATTGTGGTGTATAACCAATTTTTGAATAAAGGATAGGGTGTATAACCATTTGATGGATTTTTATAGTCACGGTGTATAACCATTTAGTATTGATATTATTAGATTATCCATGTTGTCTCGTATAACCAACATGGAAAGTAGGATTTTCACTAAACTTTGTAAATCATCTTGTTACCGTATTGTGCTTTCATTTTCATATGTATGAGGTAAGGATGATATTTTTATATAGATAGGATCATGTATTTAACCATCCATAGAGTGGATTGACACTTCTAGTTTAGTTATTTAGATGTTGGGGATTAGGTTGGATTATTGAACATCCAATTTGACATGCCATGTATATGTGCTATTGCAGGTGCAGAATGGTAGGGAGGTGCAGCTGCTTGCATGGGGAACCTATCTATACCCATGGTTTGGTAAACTGTGGGAAAATATGGGGTGCTTTAAATCCGTATACCCACAGTTTGAAAACCATAGGTATACATCAATACCCACGGTTTGAAAACCGTGGGTATACATCAATACCCACAGTTTATTAAATCATGGGTAATATCAATTTTCCTTGGTCTATACCCAATGTTTTCAGAGAACCGTGGGTATAAACCTATTGTGATGGCACTGCAGCGCAAGATTTTTGAAACTGTGGGTATGTCCTATACCCACGATTTCATGGACGATACCCATGATTTTAAACTGTGGGTATAGGTTATATTTCCAGTAGTGAGGTGATATTTCTATTTGTGTGAATGGGAGAATAAAGGAGGAGGAAGAATAAATAAGGAGGAAGGGGAAGAATTTAAATTTTGACCCTTTAAATGAACCGCATGGTTAGGCCACACGGTTTGGCTAACTGTGCACCAACCATTTAGTGCCACTATCCAAGGTACAACCACCTCACATGACTAGATGCATGGTCTGTTAAATTATGCACAATCCATGTAGATCACATATACTAAAAATTATAGGTTTCTCTCATGTCCATGTTCCTCACGCCACATGGTTTGTCTAACCATTCTCCAGTTCAAATGGGATGCATGGTTTGGGCCGCTCGGTTAGCACTAAGGCTGAACTGACTATGCTCCCAATTCCATGTCTCCCAGACTTTGGTTCTCGAAGCCTGATGATCTTGAAACCAAACTAGACCTATGAGACACTTATCTGGACTTAAAACCCATTTAATAAAACTTACTAATATGTTTTAATTCTTGAAATTATGCTTCAAAGCCCAAATTAAAAGACAGCCCATCCACCAAACTTAAAATTCAAATTTACCTAGAGAAATGACCTGTTGAAAAAACCCAGGATATTAAAACCAAGATCTTTATTACTATATTATAAACCCAAAATTAATTGAAAACTATGCTCCCTAAAATAAACTTACAATCAAAAAATCACATATTAATCAATATTACCTTAATCATAAATACTCCCAATAATATTTTAATCTTTAACTAAAATAACCTGAATCACCTTATTAAAAAATAACTTTTAAACCCAAAAAGTTATCATACCACCCAACTTAAATTCACAAAATCAATTAACCCATTATCCCAATTAAACTTAATTAACTCAATATAAAATTTTATACCTATAAAAAGTGTTATCTATACCTCGATCTTGTAATCTTCTAAAAAACCTCGTAAAATGTTCCCAATATATCATTAATCACATTAATAGACAATAACATAAGGCCAAAAAGGGAATCTATGCCTTTAAAATTATCAATAAAATTAAATTATTAACCGATGATGGTATCCACAAATCATTAATTATTTTAAATTTATAACATCGTAACCACTAAAGTTATCAAAACATTGTTCTGATACTAACAAATATGCTTATGAACCATACACTTAGATATAGTGTTAAAAATATATTCTTTACATACTATATTTGATACCAATTGAAGATATTGAAAATATTACATCCCAATATTTTGGATTTTTTTATTTAAATTAATATTATATTTTATAGGTTGGGATATATGAAACATCAAACTAAAATGAACATTGATACCTTTATTGAAATAAAATATTACATTGAATGATAATCCTTAATACATTATGAGGTTACAATATGAAACAAAATGAAGAAAAGAAAAATTTGAGTAAATTAAAAAATATATAAAAACATAACAAACATAAAATATTTATCCCCATTGTTCACCTTGAAGATTATTACCCCAACTACAACTATGGAAACAAGTAATGCAATAAACATGATGAGAGAGAAGTAAATGAATAAATTTTTGTGAAGAATGGAATACTATATATAGGAATGTAATATGAAAAACATATATATTTCCATTATATGGATAATAATTATATATATATATATATCCATTATTTATATTGAAATTTATTTGTTTAGAAATGAAGAAAAAATATTCTGAAAATAAAAGAGATATTTTTTTTGTTAAATGTTTTTATGTGCGTAATGGATTTTATCTTAATAGTTAAATTAATTACTATTCATAAATGATTCTAATTAAATAAGTATATTATATATTCAATTTAATTAATTAATATTCATTTAATTATGTTTATTTGTAATAGAATGAGAATAATGTCATTTTATACTTCAAGATTACCTTTTCTTAAAAAATAGTTATTATTGCCTTTTCTGTGTGGATAATATAAATTTTTTTTATCACATTTATAGAGTTTATTTAATAAAAAGGATATTATTTTGAAATTATTATATTAAAATTATCTTATTGTGAAATTTTTGTATTTTTTGAAAAGATTGATTTTTCAGTGAATAGTGAAAAAACCAATTTTATAGAAAGCTTTATTTTCAAGTATTTACAAAGTATAATTTTGTTTTGAATAATTTTTAAAATTTAATTAGTTTATTTTGATTAAAAATATTCCAATTATTTTCATTTTAATCAATATTATTCATAATTTTTATACAAAAACTTATTTTATTTAAAAATACATTTATTTTGAAAACTGTTTTTCATCGCATTTTGGATGTTTATTTTAAAAATAATTTCTAAAAAACTTATGAATTTAATTTGATAAAATTTATTAAATTTTTTTAATTAAAATTTAAATTTTTTACTGGGTACACTTTTTGTTTTGGTCATTATGAATAGTTTCATAGGTAAAAAATCCAGTTACAACGGTAAGAGTTAAAATGGGTTAAAAGGGTTAAAAAAAGACAAGGGTTAAAATGACCTAAAAACTTTCATAAATCCTATTTTATGGTCATATTTCAACACTATATTATCTATTAATCAAATAATGGTCCATTTTTGATCCATTTTGTTTGGGTAATACATTAATATATTTTAATCATTTGACAAATTACAGGTGTGTCCTCTCCCTCACTTAAAAAAGGACAACCCTATCCCCTAAAATACACACATCAAGGTCCTATTAGACCATAAAATACCTTCCTAACATCCCTAAACATGTAATAGTTGTCTATATTTAGTCATAATACCATCATAATAAGGCTTTAGTAATAAACCTATGGAGGTTTCTCAAAGAAGTGGTATAGTTCTTAAAAGAGTATTTTCATTTTATTTCTTATTTTACCTCCTTAAAAACTCTATTAACCATTATAATATAACAAAATAAGTATCTTAAATATACTATAATGTTATTATATTTATTTTATAACAAATTTTCATTAACTTAACCACATAACCTAAAAAAATATCTTTTGTGCGTAAATATGGACTACCACTTCATAAGATGACGTATTTCAGTTTTCATAATAAACTCTTATGGTTGGTCATAATGATGGATAAAAATTAAAAAATATTATATATATGACATAAATTCAATTATTTAATGGTAAATAAATATTATAAATATTTCTTTACCACTAGAAAAACATATCTCATGCGTGCATTCTAACAACCACCTCACGAATAGATCTATTTTATTTTACATCACCGCTACACATGGATGATATATATATGTGGATTTAAATAAATAATATAATATTTATGATATAAATATAATTCTATAAATATAAAATTATCATTAACTTATTTTCCTCATATTTTTTGAAAAATAGAAATGTTACTCATGCATACTTATGGACTACCATCTCTACGATGTAACATAAACCATTTTTCAAAAACACCTTACATGGTTGGATCTAAAAATATATTTAATATATAAAAA
Source organism: Viscum album (assembly GCA_963277665.1). Taxonomy (NCBI): domain Eukaryota; kingdom Viridiplantae; phylum Streptophyta; class Magnoliopsida; order Santalales; family Viscaceae; genus Viscum; species Viscum album. The sequence continues at coordinate 1,209,834,212 of OY728161.1, read as the reverse complement.
TTATAATTAAAAAATGAATAATATTTTTTAAATGATTTAATAACGATCCTTTTGACCATAGTAACCTATTGAAGTCATTTTGGACTTATAAACCAAACAACATCAAAACGTGTGAAGAAAACTTAATCAATTATGCGATTAAGTATGACATGAAAATAAGTGAAATAAAAAAAAACAATAAAAATCTAATTAAATTGAAATTTTTTTTCGGTAAATTAAAAAATTATCTTAAATTTATTATTTAGAAAGATAAATAATGTTTGTGACAAGTCATACTCAAGGTAAGGGATTTTTCTTTAAAATTTTATTTTAAAAGTTTTTCTTTTTTCCCACTATATAAATTTTACATTAAATGTTTCAAGTTTGTTATTAATATTAGGAAATTTATTTTCAAATTAATTTTAAAACATGTTTTACTTTACTTATGGAGGTCATAAAATAATACTTCTAAACATTTTCGAAACATATTATTTTTGACATTTTTACAAAAGTATGGAGGAATATTTTTTCAATATATATGGAATGAGTGTAATTTTATTACATCATAAAAATTATTATTTGAGAATATTAATCTTTAAGTTTTAATTTTTTTAATATAATATATTATTTCCTATTTTTTTGGGATTTTTTAAATATTGTTCAAGGAAAAAGGATTTTTATCCTTATTTTTACATGATGTATGAACGTGCTTATACATATGTGTTAAATGAAATATTTTATATTTTAAATTAAATATTATATGTTTTTAATTTATTTTATGGTCCTTATAAATTTTTTAGGATGATTGGTGACCCTAATATATCTCTCTAATGCATTTGTTAATGATATATTCTCTAGATAATTATGTTGGAATTAAGAAAGTATGTTATTCCATTTATAAGGGTTCTTTCAAGGTTTCCTATAAGTGTTATATAAATATGCTATCCCAAGTCAACCACATAAATTTTTATGATTTCTAATTAGTATTCATATACATATTTTTATTTCATAAGGTAAGATAATGACCATTTTTTATAGGAATTATTGTTCCATTTAAAGGTAATAAATGTATTTAAAAAATTGTTTTCATGGGTTCTCATATTTTTCAAGAAACCCTAATAATTATGATTTTGTGTTTATTTTTTCTTATAAAGTGTTTCTAAAAAACATTGGTAAGTAAATATTACTTCATGGGTAAGTAAATGATCATTTTCAATCAAGTTTATTATATTAACGAAAAAATATCTAATATGATTTCATGGTTTTGAAATAGACTAATAGGTTTTCTTATTCTTCTTTGTTTATGTACCTTACCAAGATCTTTGTGTCCATATATCATTTTAAAATATTTTTTATAGAGTTTGAGGATGAGTAGGGACAATGATTAAGTCAATATGAAAATATTTATGATTTATCATGAAAATAAAACATATTTCATTTTAAAAGTTTTTTATTGTGAAAAAATTTAATCTGAGTGGAAGTTAACACGTTGTAATGCATGGGTTTGTAATATAATATTTATGAAATAATTCTCAAAAGATATAAACCCATAATGATATTCAGGAATACTATAAATTTAATTCATGTTTTAAAAATAAATTATTGTTTGAATAAGTATCAGGTCCCCATAGTTGGAATATTCGGAAAGGTTTAGAGAAATTTAGAGGATAAGATGTCGCTAAAAGATTTGTAAGACTTTAAGGGTTAATATTTTGGTTTGGTTTCATAATTTTAAATACTTTTATAACCTTAAATTTTAATATTCTAATATAAATTATGATTTTTTTAATATTAGGTTAAGAAGTATAATAGAACCAAACTTAAGAAAACCTAAGTTGAACCTATTGTGAATAAAATGTATCCTAGACTAAAGTAAGGGCGTCTTAAAATAAGATATTAAAAAAAAATATTTACTTTCTCACTCTATTTTACTTAATGAAATTATTGGTTATTGAATAAAAAATTTCCTTCATTATGTTAAAATATCTTAATTAATATGGATGGGAAAAAATCAAACACAAACAGCCTTTCTCTTCCATAGTATTTACTTGTAATAATAATTGTAAAATATTTATCATGTGATTTAAAAACCTTCCCTAGTATTTAAATTACCTAAAAAACAAATTACATTGTATCCCAAACCTCTTATATAATTTAATATCATAAAGGACCTTAGGATACATTTTACCATGTTTTGAAAAGAAAACTATCTCATCATACATGTTTTGGAAAATATCATAAGGGTATTTATTATGTTTTTACAATATATTACTCATAAAAAATATTTACAACCCTCTACACAGATATAATGGGGGGTGAAATTAGAGAAAATTATGTATTTATTTTGTTATCTTATTTTTTTATTTTTATAAACACCAAAACTTATTTTAAAAATTCAATTCAAAACATATTCTAATGTATTATGGGAAATAAGTTTGATATAACGTATCAAAGATATATATTCAAAACACCATATTTTTTTTAAAAATCTCAATATCTATTAACATCCATTTAAATCAAGATGTAATGAATGTACATGAATAAAATAAGTAGAGTATGTTGGAAATATTTTGGATGCATTATTGAAATGCATAGACTTGACCTGGTAGATCATAGGAAATCCATATTTGAAAATAGGATTGGAATGAATTTTGATATATATTTCAAAGGTATGAGTTATTTAGCTTTAATGTAGAAAACATGGTTAGATTTAGATCAATGAATCTTATGTCGTGAATTATATTATGGATTATATGAAGAATTATAAAGGAGTAAGATGAAAAATATTGGTTAATGGATTATGAAGAGTATTGAATGATTAAAGTGTATATATGTAGGATTTAAAGAGTTATGATTAAGTGATATTTTATGTAAGGGTTGATAAATTTATGGATGATCATAAGCTTAAAGACATTAATACTTAATTTAAGTTTTATGTCATGGGAGTAATTTGGGAGACATTTATGAGTTTTAATAAATGTTTTAGGTATATGAAACCCTTATATTTAGCTTCTGTTTTAGTGAAAATTTTATTTGAGGAATAATGATTTTATATTTTATAGAAACAATTATATGGGTATTGATAAACTTTAGGGTTTATCTTATCTTTGATGTTGAGGTAATTGTAGTTAATTGGGATAAGAGGGTTATTATGTTTTTGGAAAATATGTTTTATCGTATAGATAACCATGTGATTGAAAAGTGATTTAGTGAATATGTGAATAATTTTATTTTTATAGAGGTTCATTATTTTGGGAATATTAAATGATTAAGGTAAAAATAATTTGAGTAATAAGTAGTATATTAATTTATGAAAGAATATATTATTTTATTATGAGAAATATTATAAAATTATAGATATTATATGATTACAATATATATATTTTTGGTATTTGACTTTAAGAGAGATTAATGTTATTTAGAGATAAGTTTTAAATTTATTTTAGAAAAATATGTGATCAAATATTTCATATTTTCAGGTTTTAACTTACTCTGGAATATTTTGAAGAGCTTCAATGTTAGTTATTTATGAAATATTCAACATTTAACTTTGGATGTTATTATTGAGGCCATTAATATTAATGTAGGATTTCTTTAAGATAATGTTTACTTATATTGGATATTATCTTTACTTGTGATAACCATTTGGTTTTTGGGTTTTTTATAATCTTAGTAGGAGTTAATTTTTATCCTTTTATGGATTTTGTGATCCATTGGATGTTAATTATAGTGATTAATGCATGAAAAAATTCATTTGGAATATTCATTGATTGGAGTGAGATATTATATAGAAGTGGAAACTACTTGATGCACCACAAAAGGATGAAAGTTTTATTATAAAATGGAAAGAAATCAAGTAAGTATATTTTCCAAATAATAGAATCCCTCAACTATAGAAAAAGGGTCTTGAAATAAAAATGTTATTATTATACCTTAATTTATAATAAAATGATGGTATTCTTTATACCCTACTTATTTACGGTTTTTTTATTAAATTTTTCAGGAAACTTTTTTCTATCTGTCTTTATTATTCCTTAGACGTTATGTTTTTTTTCACCTTGTCTATATTTTCACTTATTTCCAATGATATCATTATATGGGAACCTAAGTATTTATTATTATAGGTGGCCATAATTTTTACCTTTTACTCTTTTCAAAATAAAATTTTTTCATCCCATTTTATGATGTGGGATTTCAACAGATGTATTTTTGAATATTTAAAATATTTTTTCTTTCATGACCATATATTTTATTCCACTCATTGGAATTGATTCCGAAAATGTTTCAAACCCTTTCTATCTGGCATGAGATAAAAATTATTAGGAAACAATTTCTTTTAGGTGGTATAATGTAACACCCTATTATTTTAATTTTTTCCTTCAAATGAAAATTATGTTTGATTGATTTTTATACAAACAACATAAAACTAAAATTAATTGTGATTCTTTTATTGAAATAATATATCACAATGAAAGATAAACACTAACATAGTATGAGGTTTCAATATGAAATAACAGGAAGAAAATTTCAAGTGGAGTAAATTCATATATTTATATATATAAATACCACAAAAATAAAATACTTATCCTAATGGTTCTCCATGATGATTGTGACCCCAACTGCAACTATAGAAATAATGCAAATAACTTGGAATAAAATAGATATGATGAGAGAGAAGAAAATGAATAAATGTTAGGGAAGCATGTGAATCTATATATAGGAATATAATATTAATAATATATATATGGATGATGGAAACATATCCCTTGTGTATATATATCTATTAGGTATATTTAAATCCAATTGGTTAAAATTGAAGATAAAAGAGATATTTTTTATAAAATTGTTTTCAGGTGCATAATGCATTTTTTTCTTAATAAATTAAATTAATCACTATTTATAAATGATTATAATTAAATAATTATATTTTACATTAAATATAATTAATTAACATTCATTTAATTATGTTTATTAGTAAATTAATGAGATTAAATTCATTTTATTCTTCAAGAAACATTTTTCTTCAAAAATGGGTTTTAATGCATTTTGCGTGGAGATGTTATAATTAATTTTTTACAATTTTATCAATTTAATTTTATAAAATTTTTAAAATTTTTAAAATTATAATATCAAAATTTTAATAGAGTGAAATTTTGAGATTTTTTTGAACCTATTGTTTTTTAGAAAACAGTAAAAAAATATCAATTTTATAGAAAAATGTCATTTATTTCAAGTATCTAGAAATTCCCATTTTGTTTGAATAATTTTTAAAATTTTATTAGATTATTTTGATTAAAAATATTTTCATATATTTTATTATAATAAATATTACGATTAATTATTATATTAACACTTTTTTATACTTAAAAATGTATGTTTATTGAAAACCTTTTTTTATCATGTTTTGCTGGTTTATTTTAAAAGTAATTTCTACCACTTATTGGAATTGAATTTGATAAAATGGATTAAATATTTGGATTCATAATTTAAATTTTTTTTAATGATTCCAATTTCATTTTTTAGTATTAATAATTGTAACTTTGGTAAAAAAGTTTGCTCGATAACAGTTAAAATGGTTTAAAAGGGTAAAAACTAAAAAGATAATAGTTAACATGAATTAAAAACTTGTATTAATGCTATTATATGCTTATATGTTTAACCTACATTACATATTTTTATAAAATGGTCCATTTTGGATGCTTTTTTTTGTATAATACATTAATATATTTTAATATTTAGAAAAATTCCAAGTGTGTCCTCCCCCTCACTTATTAAAAAAAACCCACTATCCTCTCTTCTAAACATATCAAGAGATGATTAGATCAGAAAATAAATACCCAAATAACTTCATAAAATCTTTAACCATGTCCTATAGGTCTTTTTTTTCATAATACCATCCAAGGAAGGCTCATGTTATAAACCTAAGGAGGTAGTCTGAAGAAGAGATATAGTTCTTAAGAAGGTGTTTTCATTTAATTTCTTCTTTTACCTCCTTAAAACCTATATTAACCAATATTATATAAGAAAATAATTCTATATAATATATTTTAATTTTATTATGTTTATTTTATAACCATATTTAATCCACATAACTATCTAATGAAAAATAAAAAACATCATTCATACGCACATGTAGACTACCACCTCACGAGATGACGTATTGCATTTTTCATCATTAACTATTTTGATTAGTAATAATTACGAATAAAAATGAAATACTATGTTATATATTATATAAATTTCACTATTTAATGGTAAATAAATATTCTAACTCTTTATTTTCCAATGAATTAATAATAAAACCATTGCTCGTGTGTACGTCCGAACTACCACCTCGCGAACATATGTATTTTTATTTTTCATCACCGCCACACAAGAATGAAATATATATATATGTATTTAAAGAATTAATATGATATTGATTATATAATTATCATTAAGTAAGGATAAAATGATACTTATCTTCCTTCCATCACATTCATTAAAAAATTGAAACATTACTCATGTGTAGATGCAGACTACCATCTCCATGTTGTAACATAATTAATTTTTCATAACAACCTTATGGTTGGTTATTAAAGTATAATTAATGTATGTAAATGATAACTATAACATTATTAAATTATATAAATGTTATAATCATGATACATTTGACCATAATCAACCTACCTAATTAATTTTAGACTTATGAACAAAACATTCTCAAAACATTCGAAGTAAAATCAATCAATTTAGTAATTAAGTATGACATGGTAATAAGTGAAATAAAAGGAATAAAAAATATATAATTAAATTGAATTTTTTTAGTCAATTAAATAACTAAAATAACTCTATTATTTATTATGATAAATAATGTACATGGAAAGTCAAACTTGAGGTAAGAGATTTTTATTTAATACCTTATTTTAAAATTTTAAATTTTTTCTTCTATTTCCCTCCATATAAATGTTCTTTAAAATGTTTAAATTATTTAATAAATATTATTAAATTTATGTTAAAAATAATTTTAAACCATGTTTTAATTTCTTTATTTTGTTTTTAAAATGATACTTTTAAACGTTCTCTAAATGGGTTATTTTTTAATTTTTTACAAAAGTGTTAAAGGAATCTTCTTTTAAGTTATATGATATGAGTAGAATTTCTTACCATTGTGACCGTTAATATTTAAGTATATTCCTATTATTTTTTTCATGTTTTTCTTAAAATATTATACTATTTCTTATTCTTTTTGGATTTTTTTAAAATGTTTTCAAAGAAAAAGGATTTATATCCTTATATTTACATAAAGGCTGAAAGTGATTCTGAATATGTGTTAAATAAAATATTTTATGATATGTTATGATGGAAATGAAATATTATATGTGTTTATTTTATGTTATATCCCATGGAAACTAATTATGATGATGATTGAGCCTAGTATTTCTCTCAAATGCATTGGTAATGATCATGTTTCTAGATAATTATGTTAAAATTAATCAAGTTTGTTATTACATTTTTAAGGGTTATTATATGGTTTCTAGTATGGGTTATTTAAGATAATTTCCCAAGTAAAATATCTGAATTTTCTTTTCTTGATAATAATTTTTCATTTAAATATTTGGATTTCATAAGATAAACTAATGATATTTTTTTAAAGGAATGATTATTCTATTTAAGAGTAAAAAATGTATGTTTTTTGAATTTTTTTCATGGGTTCTCATGTTTTATAAGAAAACCTCATGATTATGAATTTTTCTTTATGTTTTCTTATAAAGTGTTTTATGAAAAAATTCAGACAATAAAGCTGATTTCAAGTATAAGTAAATGATTATTTGAGCTTAAAGTTTTTATGTTAAAGGAAAACTCTCTTATACGATATCATGGCTTTGAAATAGACTAAAGTGTTTCCTTTTCTTCTTTGTTTATTCCCCTTACCAAGATTTTTATGCTTATCCCTTTTCATCCAATGTTTTTCATTAGTTTTAAGAATGATTAGTAATAATGATGAAGTCGTGTTGAAAATATTGAAGATTTTTCATGGATTGAAAATGTGTTTCATTTTAAATGTTTTTTAGAATGGAAAAATGGACACTAAGTAGAATTGACTAAATGACTAAAAATTTAATTTTTGTTATTAATGAAGGAAGAAATGAAACAAAAGTTCAAGTAGGTATAAAATATTGAAGACCAAAGAAAACACTTGAAAATACTAATACAGTCCAAAGGTAAAGAACTTAAACTCAAGAAAATTTTTATTTTAATACCTTGATTACATTTAGATGCTAGGTTGTTTATAACCTTGTTGACTTTACACCAAGTGTGAAGTATCTCTGTATTTAGGTGAAGAAAACTTATACAATTCTAAATAGTACAGACAATGATGTAGTGAAATGGAGAAGAGTCTATTAGGGATTTGAAAATAAAGGAGGAATCAGATTCAACCAACAAAAGGTTGATGATATTTGACTTGAAAAGGTTGATGCTAGTGAGCATGGAAAAAGGTTTCACTAGAAAAAAATTGACCTCATCATAGAAAGCTGAAGGTCCATGAAAATAGATCCTATGGTATCCTAAACCAAACCACCCTTCATATAACTCTATGCAAGCATGAGTCGTTAGTGTTAAGTTTTAGATCTTAACCGGGGCCTTATAACATACACATACACTATTGTGACTTAAAAAATAGAGTGCAAAGAGGACAAGGTTTTAGGAAGCTATTTCTTGAAATATTAAAACCTTATGGAATCTTTTCATAATAAAAAGTTCTTTTTGACTTGAAATAGAATTATATATTTGAGATACCTATTACTGGGGATGATCCCATGATGATATGAAATGTTCATGGTGTTCTAAATCATAAAAAGCTAGTTTTAATTAGGATACATTGGCCTTGGGCATTCATGATGTCTCCTGTTTGAATGTTAAAACAAGAAATAATAAATTGGTCAACTGAATCATAATAATAAACAATTCCCTAAAGAGTGACTCAAGTGAAGTGAGCCTATTTTCTCTCTATAAATAAATGAAACCCTAACTCGTGTATGCCATTTTTGCAGAAAAATATTTTGGAAACAAGTTAAATGCACTTTCCTTGAATTTCAAAATCCATGGGGAGGGCATGGTTTCAAAGGTTCCACACTAGAAAATTGTATTTGTGGATGATATAATTACACTAGAATATACTAATTTATGTGTCATGAGATTGAATAATATGAACCAAATCATCATAAGATGCACATGTAAAGGCTCATAACATAGAGGGAGAGAAGATTAATTATTTAATATAATCAAATAGTTAAATATCATAAACCATGTTTCTCTGATCATTATTTAAAATTGAATCAAGAAGTTGAGGGAAGACCACCAATTTTCAGAAAAGAGAGGTCCAACATCGGGAATCTAGGGAAATAAATTAGGGATCAAGCATAGTTTTTAGTCCTAAAGGTGATGTCAACTCTATCTAGGATTCAATGATAGTTGTTAATAATGATTTTGATGTTATCTTCCAGGATATGCTAGAGATTTGATCCTAATTTTCTCTCAGCCCAACGCATTGAGAGCCTTTCATTTTTCTATCTAATGAAAATTTATCCCAATAATAAAAAATAATTATTTTATAATAATCCTTCAACACCATTCATAATATTATCTATACATGGTATCCTTCTAGACATATCATACATAAAACTCTTTTTCATAACATGTAGAGATAGATACATAAAAAGGGAAATATCAAAGACTTGATAAGGGGTGAACATAAGAGATAAAAAACTAAGATCATATGTGTGATAACACAAGAAATATTTGAAATAAATCAATCTTATTATTTATAAGTATTAATTATTATGGATTCATATCCATCAAATTTTTATAAATTACTGTATAATTTTTTATTCAAAGAAAGGAAGAGTTTTATTTAACTAATTTTTTTCCAAAGTATTAAATGATTTTAATTAAATAATATATTTATAAATTTTAGTTTTTTAATATCATAAAAATTGCTTCATTTTTTGATTCATTATATCAAATTTATCTTAGGTTGATTTATTGGGTTTTTAATGAAAAGACCGGTTTTTTGGGTGAATTGTGAAAAGTACTAATTTTTATTAGATGTGTCATTTCTTTTCAATTATTTAAAAGTACCAATCTATTTTATTTTGGTTTTAACGTTTATTTTGTCCACATTGAGTAAAAATAGTCCAATTTATCCCATTTTAATTATCATTATACTTGTTTTTTGATATAAAATCATTTTTATGCTTAAAACGGCATTTTCCTAAAAACTGTTTTCATTGCGATTTGAGTACTTATATTAAAATTATTTTTTACCACTTATAGAAATTGAATAAGGTAAAATATATTTAATATTTTTGAATCAGAAGATTCAAATTTGGAAATAACTTCAATTTCATTTTTTTATAAATAGTAACCTTGGTAAAACTTTTACACCATTGTAATAGTTAAATGATTTAACAAGGGGTTTAAAATGAAGAGATAAGGTTTAAAATATCATATAATTTTTTTTAAATTTGATTGGTTGATTTTATTTTTACTAGTACTCATAATATGTTTTAAATATTTAAATTTGGTTCTACTTTCCTTTGAGAATAACATATAATATATTTAAAAGTTTTAAGTATTTACAATTGTGCCAATCCCCTTAATTATAAAAGGGGAACATCCTCTCCTCAGTTATTTATATTCATTTATTCATTAAAATTTAAATTTTTTTCCCAAAGGACAATAAAGATAAAAAATTATCAAGGGGTATGAAAATGGTAAAGATTGAGGACACCCCCCTTAATAAGAAGATTACAATCATGTGGAATTGAACTAGAAAAATTATATATGATGAATCTATTAAAAGCACTCCCTTTGGTGGTTAAGATTTCTGCTGTGAAATTCCCTTCCCTCTATGTGTGTCTCACTTCCATGAATTGATTGAACATCCTCCTAAAATTCCTAATAAAGTAATATACATTCCACTATGTACCATTTTCCGTTAAGATGACATCTACTTGGTTTTTTGAGTCAGATTCCACAATAGAAAGGGCAATGCCAAGCTGATTACATAAGGTAATCCCACTATACATAGCCCAAGGCTCCACTCCAACTAAATTCCCCACACTGTAAAATGAACTGAAACCAATGACCATTGATACCCTTTCATCCCTAACAATACCACCTCCCCACAACTCCCTAGAAACATAGGATCCATCAATGTTGAGCTTTAGGCCTAAGGTGGGAGGAGTCCAGTGAACCCATCTACCTTGCATATTTTTACAAAAAACTCCACTCGGCTAAGTCATCCTTGGAAAAATCCCCCAGATATACTGTGAGGAAATCCAGTCGAGAATGAGGTGCACCATCTCTGCAACCAAGATCCTCATGTGAACTTGGATGAAGAAATCAAAACATCTACCACTATTTCTAACTTTGTTCTTGGCCTCCCAAATCACCCAGAAAGCGACTACAAGAATCATACTATGGATCTTCCAATCCTTGTCAACCTGGACAACCTTATGAAACGACACATTCAAGAAATCCATCAATGATTCCCTATTCACTGAAACACCCAAACACCGGCTGATGAAACCCCAAAAACTTTTCTCCCAATCACCTATGAAAAAGTAGTTCCATACAGATTCGGTGAAAAAAGACTCACAGTACATGCATCGTGATTTCAAGGAGATTACCTTTCTTTAAATACGATCATCAGTGGGTAATTCCTTGTTTATAACACGCCAGACCAAAAAATTTAGTTTCATTAGAATCACCTTACACTATAGCCTACCGGCCCAATCATCCTGCATATAGTTTTCATGAATCCACCTACAAAAATCCAGACTCTTGAAGCCTATGTTTGAAGTCTCTGATAGAAAAAATCTTTCATGTTCAACTGAAAAATTGATTGCCTTAAAAAATGTCTTCTGGTCTGCATTGAGTATAGAATTGATATTGTCAGGCCACATGCATGCTTCAGTGAAAGAGGAATTCGGGGCTGGACACCCTAGGAAAAATATTATCTTTCCCACCCAGTTATCATTCCAAAAGATGATATCACTGAATCATGTATAAAATATTTATAATATTATAAAATTGAAAAATTACCTATTTTATTTCCCCTAAATCAAATAGAAAAATGAAAACATTATTCATGCACATGTACAGACTACTGTACCCATAAAACAACATGATTCATTTTCCATGAATGATTTACATGGTTTGATTTAAAATTATATTTAATATATAAATAATATAACTATATTTTTTTTAATATTCTTAGGGTAATGAAACCATAACCACTTTAGCTAGGGTAAACATAATAATATTGTCTTGAGCTTATAAACTGAGCAACCCAAAAACATCAAATGTGGACTTAACTATTTTATTAAATAAATAAGACATGGTAATATATTAAATAAATGGAATAATGATGATATAGTGAACATGAGAAAATTTCTTAATCAATTAAATAACTAATATAATTTTATTGTTCAAGATTTATAGAATGTATGAAGCTAGATGAGACTTAAGGTAAGGGTATTTCTCATCATAATTTCCTTTCTTTGAGACTTATGCAATATTTACCACATGTTTTATTTTTTGTGATATATAAAATACCATATGGATGTATTATATAGTTAATTTATTAAAATTAAATTCTTTTAAAAATCCTTTTAATGTTCTCTCATTTAATTTTATCTTGATTCAAAAGTTACCAAAGTGGTAAGATATTTTTCTTTAAAACATTGTATTAAATGTTTAAAACTCTTATTCCTCCATGTCTATGTTCATTTAAATGTCTTAAGAATGTTATTATTTATTATTAAATAATTTTAATGTTCACTTTTGAATATTTTTATTTTATTCATAATGGATTAAAAATAATCTTTTTAACGTATTTTATATGGGTCACTTTTGATTTAGTTTATCGAAGTGAAAAAAGAATGTTTTTAACATTTAAAACATGAGAAGAATTTACCACCATCCTATCATTTATTAGTTATAAATCATAAATGTTATGATTTCATGTTTTCAAAAGTAAAATCAATTCCAATTTTTAGGTAATGTCCCATTTTAATGAGTTTTCAAAATAAAATGGTTTTTTCTCTGCATTTTTATGTGAAAATAGAAAAAGATTTACTATTGTGTTCAAAAAAGTTTTTGGGGGTTCAAAATGAAAAATTGAAATATTAAAAATGTTTTAATCATGATACAATACTTGACTATTATAGATGATGACATGTGATCCCAATATAGTTCATGACAACTGGTGATTCCATTATAGCTCTCTAATGCATTGGGTAATGATTAGCCTTCAATGGTGAAAAATGGGAGAGATAACTAGGTAGGCTACTCATATGTAATTAAATGGGAATTAGTTATTTTTTTGAATGGGTTAAACATGAGTGAATTTGGTTTATGAATATGATGATACAATAAATTTATATTATGTTTTCAGAAATTTGTTTATGAAAATCTTTTGATTTCATGATATTGGGAATGTTTATGTACTTTTAATGGTGAAAGGTTTTAAAAGTTTTCAGGAGTTACCAAATGATTCAAGATGAATTAATAGTATTAATATGGTTAATAATGGGTTCCCAAATTTTTTATTTAATAAAATTTTGATTTTTATATGTGGTAATGTCTTAATTATGTGTTCAAAGTTTTATTGGGAAAAATGTAAATTTTTTCATGGGTTTTCATTTTTTCACTAGACTAACAAGATTAATTTATTTTTATGACCCTTAATGAGTTTTTTTGTGCTTATACCAAAATTTTAAATATATTTTATAGGATTTAAGGATGAGTAAAAACTATATAAAGTTAAAAATTAAGCTTTGGCCTCATGTTGAAAGATAAAAAATTGTATGGAATGAAATATGGGTGTAAACTTAAAGCCCTATTTTTGTGAAAAAATATACACTATATGGAAGTTTTAACCTTATTATTTAATGTTTTTAATAATTATCTAAAAATATAAACCCAAAATATCCTGAGAATGTATTAAAATGAAATACTTTCTATTGAACTCATATTTATGGGTTGTTAAAGTAATGGGTCATTATAGTTGGTATTAGAGTAAGGATTAAATACCTTTAGAGGTTAAAGAATGTTAAAATACAATTTAAAGGGACTCTTATTTATGTTTTTATTATATTGTGATAGATTATGAATATTTATATGTTGTTTCATCTAATCCATGTCAGTTCAGAATAGTTTTTTGCATAGGAAACATGGAAATTAAAGTAGGAAGGAATCAAGATGATAATAACCTTTGAAACCAGAAACATAGAATGAGTGGAATAACACTATTTTTGGTATTTTTGTCTTAGTTAAAATAATCTATTAATTTTTTCACCCATGTTACATAAAAATAAAATTCTCTATAGAGAAACATGTCTATGGTGGAGTGTTTCATGAAACAACACCCTCAAACTTTTAGTTGATCTTTAGACATGGTGAAAGATAAAGGTTGGATAAATTAAATGGAGAAGTTATTTAATGTCTTGGGATGCATGTACTATAAAAAATTCAATTCAAGCTATTTTTAATTTTTTAGGTTAAGTTGATCTATGATGGCCTATGATTAATAATATTAAGGAAAATGATGATATTGATTCCCTAAAGGGGACATTATTTAATGATATTTTTATTGAGATGTGTTTCCTAATGTTTTTTGAATAAGAATACAAATATAATTTCTTGAATTGAAGAGAATAAGTAAAATCTCAATGGCTAATTATGATGGAAATTTTACCATATTATCCATGTATATACCGAATTTTGTTCAGGAATATGAGAGAAAAATCGATTGATTTATATAGTTCTAAAAATAATTTTATGAAGATTATTAGAATCTTATGAATTAAAAATTTATGAGGAGGCTGTTCATTATTTTAAGAATGTTGAGATGAAGTTTTTGGACACTTCTGTACATAATGAAAATAATGGAAAAAATAGTCAATGTGGAAAAATAAATTTATAGGTAAGCCCCCCCCAGATGTTCCATTATATTAAAATTAAAAAATAATGTTAGATTAGATTAGGGAAATGTTACAGATATGGTAAGCTCATTCATTTGTGTTATGAATTTGAGGAAAATATTTTTGATATGAAATATAATTGAAAAATTGATATTTATCTAGTAGTAATATGTTTTAATTACAATGTTATGGGACATTATGCTAATATATGTCTGAATTTAGTTACTTGAGGTGGGAAACATGACGATCAATGATATAATAGTGTGGAAAAGTAATTTTATAACACCATGAAAGATACAAGACCCTCAAATGAAGTTTTTATAGGTAGATAAATTGTTTTTTACATTATTCTAATGTCTTAATTGATTCTAGATCTACACATTATTTAAAACTCATAAATTTTCAAGAAAAATAGAGATACCATCTCAAGAAATGAAGAGAAAAATATTAGTATAAACTCATGGGTATAGTATAAAGGAAATAAGAATTTATAGAAATATTCCAGTTATGATATGTGGAATGGTTTTCCCTTCAAAATTTATTTTCCTTCCCATCATAGAGTTTCATGTTATTTTTTTTATAGATTAGATTTTATTTTATCATGGTAAGATAGATTGAAGAGATAAAAAAGTTATTTTTTAGAATGAGTTTTGGTTTTTATATAAGAATGGATTAATACAATTTATAAAGAAGATAAGAAACTGATAAAAGATGGAAGTTAAAGTTATCTTTTACATATTGTTAATAAGAAATGAACTGTTCAAGTTAGTGATGTTATAGTAGTAAATTAATATCTATATGTATTTCTGGATGATTTTATTGGTGTTATTCTAGACCAATAGGTTGAATTTACTATTGACTTAGTGCTTAATGCTAAACTAATTTCAAAACCCCTTATCGATTAGACCCAGTAAAACTTTTGGAATTAAAAAATTAGTTATAATATTTTCTTAATAACAGTTTCAACTACCCAAGAACTTCACCTTGAGGTGATCATATTTTTTTAAAAAAAATATCGATGGTTCAGTGATAGATTTCATTGATTATAAAAAACTCAATAATATCACTATTAAGAACAAGTATCTTTAGCCTCATATCAATGACTTGTTTGATAAGATTCAAGGAAATTTGTATTTTTTAAAGATTGGTCTCAGGTATGGGTATCACCAGTTGAAGGTGAAGGAGAAATACATTCCTAGGATGGTGTTCCATACTAGGTATGGTAATTATGAGTTTTTTGTTATGCCTTTTGGGTTAAAAAATGAACCCATTGTATTTATGGACCTTATGAATATAGTTTTCTAGGGGTATTATGATAAATTTATTATATATTTCATTGATGATATTATGGTTCATTCTAAAAGTTATTATGATCATGAAATACATTTAATGATTATTCTATATACTCTGAAATAAAATAAACTATATTGAAAATTTAGAAAATGTAAATTTTTGTTAAAGAAAATATCATTTTTTGGGAATACTTTTTCTAAATATATCATAAATATTGATCCCACTAAAACTAAAGTGGTGGATGAGTGGCCAAAACCCACAAATGTCACTTAGATTCAAAGTTTTGTTGGATTTTTGGGTTAATTATATTTATTTTTTGAAACATTTTTTAATGAATCTTAATAATTTTATGAAGGGTGGTTACACAACCTATGTGTAACTAGGCATTTAATATCCCTCATTAAATTCCTGATCACCTCTATGGTCCCCACTACCATCACTCAAAAGGTGGTAGAAAAATAAAATAACATTTTTATGTTATTTTATTTTTATTTCAAAAAGTCCGTAGAACTATCCTTTTCACTTGACTTACTGCACTCAAAGTTAAGCCTCCCTTAAGAGAATCCGGGCGCTACGAGTTCAACAGTGCCCTCCAATTTCAATTCCAAGCACCGGTTCAAAAGTTAGAAATTCTCACTTGCATGTTTAATGAACATACCTTAAAAAAAATTCAAAATTTCATTCTGAGCACACTGGTCCTTGGAATCAAGTGCCATCAATTTTCAAAGACTCGTAATAATCCCAAGTAATTTAAAATAAAATTTTATAAAATTTCAAGGTCTTTACATTCTCCCCAACTTTAGTCTTTTCATCCACAAATATATAGAAAAACTAGGGGAAAAAATTGGGGTACTAAGCACGTATTTGAGCCTCCCGCTCCCACGTTCTCTCCTGAAGATTCCTATGGTGCCAAGGAAATCACACCAGAGAAATCAACTACCCACGAAGGACCTACTCATGTTGATCCTATATCTCCATCAGGAACTCCAAAAATGTCACCCCATTATTGATGTCCAGCTCACCCCAGCCAATATCATGTGATGAATCATGCACGTACCTCCTTAGCTGCAACAGATGGAAAAAATTACGCACCCCGTACATCTGTGGGGGAAGAGCTTGATGATACGACACCTCAACTAATCTAATGATGATATGGAATGGTCTGATGAACCCCGGAGATAGCTTTCCACCCTATCCAAACCTCCATAATCTTCATTGTGGTGAGATGTATAGGAAGACATAGTCTCCCACAACAAAATACAAGGGTCTCTATCTCCTATCGACATAAGACTTATGCCAGCTTTGTGCATTCTTCATCCTCTCTTGGATGATATGCACCTTCTTTGTGGTATCCTGTACCAACTCTGGACCCATAAGTGCTGAGTCCTCTGAATTTTCACAGCATAGAGGTGATCAACATGGTCGCCCTTACAAGGTCTCAAATGGAGCCATGCCAATGGTGGATTAGTAAATGTTGTTGTAAGAATACTCCACCAGTGGTGGGTGGTCCTCCCAACTTCTGCCAAAATCAAGGACCCAAGCATAGAGCATGTCCTTGAGTGTTTTTATGGTCTGCTCTGTCTGACCATCTGTTTGAGAATGGAAGGTAGGGCTCAAACATAGATGATACCCAAAATCCTCCTGTAATCCCTTCCACAAGCGAGATGTAAAAAGAGCGTTGTGATTTGAGACGATCGTCGATGGCACCCCTTGAAGTCATAAAATATCCTTCACGTAAAGGCATCCCAAGCTCTCTATTGTTCCCTACTCTTAGATGGCTAGGAAGTGGGACGACTTAGTGAGCTGGTCAACGATCACCCAGATGGAATCATAGCCCCTAGACATATTTTGTAGCCCTATCATAAAGTCCATGGATATACCATCCCACTTCCATTACGGCACCTCAAGTGGATGAGATAAGCCTACTGGTAACTGATGCTCGACCTTCACTTTCTAACAAGTGATGCGTCATTATATGAACTCTGCCACTGCTTTCTACATCCCTGGACATTAGTACTAACACCAGAGGTCCTGGTATATCTTAGACACACCATGATGTACCGCCAAAGGGAATGTATGGAACTCCCTCAACACCTCCTCCCATAGTGTCACTAGTACCATAGTGCATCCTTTAAAGAGGCTGATGTTCTCCCCACCTTCATAAAATCAATCAGAAGCATGTCCTTAGAATATCTGAGCACATCGGGCATTGTAGTCAACATACCCAAGATATGCCTCCCTGACTCACTAAAGGTGTGGGGGAGTAACCGTCATAGACTAGAGGTAAGATGTACCATCTCTATCCATGAAGGATATTTAACAACATGACTAGCTTCTCTGTCGCATCACTCAGCAACTGTAGACCAGACCTCCTACTGAGTGCATCTGCCACCACGTTCCCCCTCCCAAGAGTATAGACTATATTAAAGTCATAGTCCTGGAGGAACTTTATCCATCATCACTATCTTAGGTTCAGGTCCTTTTGTGAGAAAATATACCTGAGACTCTTGTGATCAGAGTAGACTGTAAAATGTTTTCCCATAAAGTAGTGTCACCAAATCTTTAAGGCGAAGGCCACTACAGCTAACTCTAGGTCATGAGCAGCGTAGTTCTACTCATGATGTCTTAGATGACGTGAGCTATAGGTGATCATCACTCGATCCTAAATCAGTAAATATCCTAGTCCAGTCCCTGATGCATCATAGTAGACTACATACCCCAATCCCTCCTCTGGTAGCCTCAAGATGGTTGCAGTCTTCAATCTCCGCCTTAGCTCTAGGAAACTCTTTTGTAAATTCTCCATCCACAATAAAGGATTACCCTTCTTCATCAAGGCTGACACGGGTGCTTCTACCCTAGAGAAGTCATTTATGAATCTCCAGTAGTATCTATCCAATCCTAGAAAACTCTACACCTCAGTCATACTCCTGGGTGACTCCCAATAAAGCACTGCCTTTATCTTCTCCGGATCCACTACAACTCCAGCCTCCGAGATAACATTCCTCAGTAAGTGGACTTAACACATCCAAAACTGGAACTTTGAGAGATTTAAATAAATACGGTTCTCTCAGAGTGTATCCAGAACTATCTTCAGGAGCATGGCATGCCCCTCCTCCAATGCCGAGTATATCAAGATGTCGTTAATCAAGACCACCACAAAGTGATCAAAGTAAGGCTAGAAGATCTTTTTCATGATCCCCATGAACACTGACGGAGCATTGGTCATACCAAAGGGAATAAAAAAGAACTCGTAATGGCCATAATGACATCTAAAGGTTGTCTATAGTATGTACTCATCTTGTACCCTGAGCTGATGATAGCCTGATCTGAGGTCTATTTTCGAAATCCATAGAGCTCCCTTCAGTTGGTCGAAGAGATAATCAATCCTCAAAAGTGGATACTTGTTTTTCACAGTCACCTGGTTCAGGCGCCAATAGTCCACACAAAGTATTAGACTTCCATATACCTTCTTGAAGAACAAAATCAAGGATTCCCATAGAGAAACACTGGGCCTTATGAACCCCTTCCTCTATAAGTCCTCCAACTGTACCCACAACTCACGGAGCTCTGCTGGAGCCATCTGATATGCGGGTGTAGATATCAGTGCCATCCCGGGGTAAAAGTTTATGTAGAAGTCTACCTCTCTATAAGGAGGTAGTCCTAGAAAATCTTCAGTAAAGACATCAGCATACTGGTCCACCACTATAGGATAACTCAGACTCCTCACATCAACTTCTACAAGTGTAAGGCTAGCCAATTGATGAGTGATCAGCTGCACCCCCCTCTGAGAAAGTTCATCCTGTGCTGCAAAGAGTCCCTTCTCGCTGGTGAAGGAAACCTAATCCTATCCTTCCTGACACACCACACCTTGCACCTAAAACAGTCAATATCAACATGAACCGTGGATAGACAGTCTATACCCAAGATAATATCGTAAGGTCTCGACGCTACTACTAGGATATCCCAGCCAAAGCTCTCTCCTCCTAGAGTAATCTCACACTGCCGGTACCAGCGTGTAATCATCGAATCCTCTCTCGTAGGAGTCTCTAATCATAAATATTCAATGGCTCTATCGGAATCTGTCACGAACCGAATCTGGTCACCGCCAAAACCGGCACCAAACCCATCCTGTGACATGACCCGAAGGGCGTTCCCTATCCCCACGGGCTGGCACAAGTGCCTGGGTATCATTAATTTAGGTTTGGGAACGATTTACCCGAGTATGAAAGCATAAAACATAAAAACAAAATCCATAATATAAATCTGAAATTTTTGAGTCAAACAAGACTTAAGTGAAAACCAGAACTGAGTACATTGGTTTAAAGATAATAAAAGTGGTCCAAATAAAAATAATTATAGCATCAAGACAGCCCCAAGGACTCCACATGACTAGGGGTCATCGCCCCCAAGCTATCTCCACAACTTCGCACCAAGAATGGGAACTAACACCATGAACCGCCATCGCCCTTAGCCTTTCCTTTACCTGAATCAAACATAACCAAGTCTACTTACACCCAAGGGGTGTAAGTAGGGTGTGAGCCTAAGCCCAGTAGGATACCACCCAATGATTCCAAAGAGTAAGAAATACAATGTGAAAAAGCAAGCAGTTTTCAAACGCAAGGAAAAGTAGTGTTCAAATTTCAAGAAATGAAACCTCTAATTGAAAATAGTTTTCAATCCAAAATTTTCAGAATATTAACACATTAAAATAGAAATGTTAGATACTGTAATTTACTTCCAAACACACCCTAAGACATGGGTAGATACTACAAATCCAATGAGCAACAACATTGGGAACACCCCTAGGCATTAGGTTGTCTTGGGCCCTATGTACCTCATACCTCGGTGTAAAGTAACCATAGCAAAATCCTTTCTCGTGCACGAGCCACTAGTAGGGAACACACCCATAACCTAGTGGTCCCCAATAATCATCCACATAGTTTAGTTAGAGTTGTCGTTATCCAAATGCTAAGTGAAACAGGGACAAAACCCATCCGGTCCACTAGCCGTACTAGTACAAATCCGCCCCACCTAGGTACCCGGGCTTCCCCTTTTGTGCTCAATCAATTTCAGCATGCAACATAAATAAATTTTCATATAAAACACCATTACTGGTCAATCACAACCAATACAGTAGCTATCACATTTTATACCACTTAAAACACGCAACAAAACACTTAGATTTTTCATTAAACAATTCCTCAAAATCTCGTAGTGTTTCAGACACAAAACACCTTATAAACCTCACTTGCATACTATGTGCACATATTTAAGTTTCCAAAACATAAAGGAGATCCCACTACATTTTAGTGAAAACACAAAATCATTTTTAGGGCAACCCTATATAGTTCAAGAAACGAAATCATTGCAAAGTCTCCATTTTTACACAACACAACTCTTAGAATTTCATGTGGTTCACAAACACCATTAAAACCAGATTTTTCAGCAACAAACACAAGGGACAATCATTAAAAACAGTATTTTTATCCCTATTATACTTCAATAAAATCAACTAGTTACTTATAGGGTAGCCCCAATTAAACTAATAATACATTTCTATGAAAAACCCTCAATTTCACATGAAAGTGACCTTTAGGATTCATTTTAAATACAAACACCACTAAAACTATATTTTTCAGAAATAATAAAATTGAATAAGCATGAAAATACCATAAAAACAGTAGCCAATTCACAAAGATTTCATACACAATGGAATCACCTACCGAAACCAAGGAAACCCTTGAATCCTTTGTGCGAAAACTCAAACGCACCACCCCCGCACCTCAAGAAAGCTAAACCAGACCTAAAACCAGAATTTCAGACCATAAAACACAATATAAAACCTTAAATTTTAAACCCTACTTCCTGGACATTAGGAACCGCAATTATAATGGAAGAAACCCTAACTAAATTGGATGTAACCCTAAACAAATTGAAAGAAGAAAGGAAGAGAACAACTTACTTAAAATATCTTGTATAAATCGCCCCCCAAAATACCAGTATCTGATTTCACAAATACTCAAACATTCAAGTTCGGTTCGAACAAGAATAGGTAGATCATTTGGGAATTTGAATGGGGGAAAAATAGTAAGAATCGAAGGAGTTATGAAGGAAACAAATTACCTTTATAAATCTGCCCGAAATTTGAGTTCTCCAGCTATTTCTACCTAAACCGCGATGCAAATGAGATGAAAAGAGTGTGGGAGGATATGGGACGCGAGGCTGGGTTCAAGGGGCGTGTTTGGGGCTTGGAATCACCGAAAAAGCCTTAAAAATGAATAAGTTATTAGTAAATCAAATTTTATTTTTAAAACTGGAATTGGGCTTTCGGGCAGGCCCAATCCCTTAAATACAAACCCATATACACCTTAGTTATGGATTTCCAAAGACTCCAAATTTTAATTTTGGTGTTAATATATCAGGGGAGGACATTTAGAAGTTGGAATGAGTGAAAAATATTAAAAAATGAATAAGTTATAAAAGAAACAAATTTTATTTTTAAATCTGGAATTGGGCTCACGGTTTGGCCCAATTCATGAAAACTCACCTATTCTCCATAAAAACTTTGGAAACCCCCCAAAACAAAGCATTAATGGAATGTAAAATAAAAATACATTTAAAATAAGCTATGTATGTGACAGAATCTCTGAGTTCCGAACAAGAGCTGTGGCAATGAAAGAGTGACTAGAAGTTGTGTCTATAAGTGCTGCAGCTATGGTGAAGTAGAAAAAGATCGTATCTCGAATCATCTCTAGAGAACCGTGGTCATAGGACTCAGTTTCTTGAAGCTATTCTCGTCCTAGTCCACCTACTCCCTAAGGCTGGGTTGGCCCAGTTTGGGGTGGGTCGGGTTAGTCCGACCAGGTTAGACCGGACCCGAACCCTTTTCAGCCATTATACACTTAAAATACCATATCTCACAAACCAGACGTCCGTTTTACAAACAATCTTTGGCACTATAATTCTTGAAATGAGACTCCACTTTTGAGATACTCCACCTGAGTTTTGGAGAAAGTTGGAGTACAACCGGTTTGGATCGAACATGAATCTAACAGGGACCTCAGCACTAAAATGCTTATAAATCACAGACCATACGTCCAATTGACACACCATATATCATGTTATAAACCTTAAGACATGGTGTTACTTTGGGTTACTCCTTTGTGGAACTTCATGGTAGTTGAGTCAGAATCGATATATTAAGGAGTAGATTCTACGGAACTAAAGCGCACCGAGTGTGGGGAATCTTGTGGCTGGCTGTCAATTGAAGAGCGACCCTGTGTGGATCAGCATCATAGAGACCTTGTGTGGATCAAAATTATAGTGACCTTGTGTGGATCAGCATCATAGAGACCCTGTGTGGATCATCATTCTGGCGACCATGTGCGGATCAACATTCTACCGACCCTGTGTGGATTAAAAGTGCGCAACTTGACGAGGACTAGCCTTAGAGCGGCCCATTGTGGATCAATGACATATGACCCTGTGTGGATTGACAATGTAACAACTAATTCGTAGTTCATTTGTGGAAACTTCCTAACGAAATAAAATGTTGTAGCATATGACTAATCATCTTTATTCCTAATCTCCGAGTTGTATACCTAGTTTGAGATGAGTCTTTTGATTTGCGATTTGTTATTGAGATCATGTCTTATGGTTTCTCTGTGGAATTTTGAGAGACCTTCGAGGGTCTCATGGTCCCTACTGGGTATTTTTATACTCACCCCTACACAGTCTTCACCCGCACCTGGTTGTGTATGGTGCAGACGACGAGCAGCTTGACTGAGACTTTAGGAGTCAGGACCAGGAGGTACACAGAGGTGACTGGTTGATGTGGAGAGATGTAGAGACGAGTTGTACCTACCCTTCATGTAGTATCTTTGGTGGAAGATCTGAGGATCTATTTTTTATTATAGTTGTATCTTTTTAGTTGGGCTTGTATTTCAGACCCTTTAATTTCAATACACACTTTTACTACTGCAGTTTTACTATGTGGATTTTATCTTACCGTGTTCTTGGTCTATGTGATTGTAGGTTTAAAGGAAATTCCTTTCCACTTTTAGGGATATGCCTTTCCAATGCTAGTTTCCAACCCCTATCCTATGGAAGGCGGGTTTGGAGTAGTCACGGAATTGGCCATAGGGGACAAGTCGTGACACATTTTCTCAATTATATATCCTACTAACTAAGTTAACTTGAAAATGAGTTAAATTCATTTGGATAAAGGAATGTGATGAATATTTTTAGGAATTGAAAATAATATTGGTTAATGATCAAGTATTTGACTTTCCAACAAGAAATAATGAATTTTATATTTATCTTAATTATTCTTTGAAGGGACTTGGTTGTGTTTTGATACATGATAATCATGTTATTGCACATGATTAAACTCAATTAAAAATCCATGATAAGAATTACCCAACACATGATTTGGATCTCATAGCAGTGGGGTTCTGTTTAAAAATTTGGAGTAATATTTTATATGTGGTAAAATTTGAAATATATATCAATTATAAAAGTTTAAAGTATATATGTACTCAAAAAGAGTTTAACATAAGGAAAATAATATTGTTATAACTGATAAGGTATTATTATTTCATGGTTCACTATCATTCAATTAAAGAAAACAAAGTATCTGGTGATTTTTGTTAAAAAGATAACATGTCATTAAACATTTTACATTTGTAACATGATCATTTGGTTAATAATTTAATGAATATTGAATTAGAAATTGTGAATGTAGGAACTCCCTCTCTTTTAGTTCAGGTGTCAGTGTAATCATCATTATCAGATAAAATTAACATTCTAAAAAAGAAGATCATGATTTGTAATAAATGTCATAATTTTTCTAGAAGGCTAAGTTTCTTAAAGTTAACATTGAAAAATAAGGTATTATGGGATTTGAAAAGAGTTTGCGTGTGAAAAGTGATTCCCAATTGAAGAAGGATTTTTTAGTGAATCTCATAACTCTCCATTTTTGTTTATTCCGATAACACTAAAATTTATAAAGACTTTTGGGAGTATTATTGGTGTGGTGGAATAAATAATTATTTTACTAAATTTTCCATGAAACCTTTTAATTTTTATTGAGTTAAAGAAGAGGGAGAACTACTAAAGGGGATGATTCATGATTTTCTAGTGCCTGAATGGAAATGAGATAATATATACATGGATTTCATGATGGTATTAATAAAGATATCTCGAGGTAATAATGTAATTTTGTGTTATGTTTTATTGATTGACTAAATATTCCAATTTAATTACTATTTGAGATACTATGTACTTAGATCAACTTTCTAGAAATTATCTTAAAATATTGTCAAATTAAATAGATTCCCTCCCTCTATTGTATTTGATCGTGATCCCATATTTATGTAGATTTTTTATAATGGACTTAAAAAGTCATTGAGTACTAAATTAAATTTCATTTTAACTTTACATCCTCAGTATGATGGATAGTTAGAGAAAACATTATATACTCTAAAGTTATTTATTTGTATTTCTATTTTGATCATCATGGAAGTTTGTAACTATATATTTCATTGGTATAATTTTCCAATAACAATTATTTTTATTCCAGTAAACATAAGACACCTTTTTGGAATTATATGAAAAGTGGTGTCAAAATCCATTATATTGGGATTAATTTAGTGAAATGAAGCTAGGACCATATTTGTTAGAGGATATGGTTGAGAAGGTAAATATTATTCCTCACCACGTGAGGGAATCTCATTGAAGACATAAAAGTTATGAATATAACTATAGGAAATATTTCTCATTTGAGGTAGGAGACTATTTTTTTTATAAAATATATCCTTAGAAAAGTGTCATGTGTTTAGGTAAAAAGGGAAAGTCATGTCCATAGTTTATTAGAACATATTACATTATATAAAAAGTGGTATTATTTGATTATGAATTGGCTTTATCTCTATGTTTATCCTAGATACATGATGTGTTCCATGTTTCATTGGTAAAGAAATATTTACATGATGAATATTATGTCTTAAGCCATGAAGTAGTTAAATTGGAATGGAATATTTCTTATGAGTAAAAGCTAGTTAATATTCTAGATCACATATAGTAGGTACTATGAAATAAGTTGATTCACTAGGTTAAGGTTTTATGGAATAATCACATGATTAAGGAAACAACATGGTAATCAGAAAAATTTAAAAGTAAAAAATAACCTCACTTATTTAATTAATGAATAAAATCACGAGGAAAATTTTTATAAAAGGAGGGAAGAGTGTAGAAAACCCATGTAATACTATAAATAAATCAACCTAATTATTTATAAGTATTAATTTTTATGGATTAATATTCATCATTATTTTATAAATGACCACATATTTTTTAAATAGAAAAAGGATTAAGTCTATTTAACTAAATTATTCCCCATTAATTACATAGTTTTAATTAAAATTAGACCCATTTAACTAAAATTAATCTAATTAATTTCGTATTAATCATTATCAATATTGATTTTGTCATAAAATATTTTTATTCTTAAAAGGGATTTTTTCTAAAAACGTTTTCATTGTGATTTATGTATTTATATTGAAATTAATTTTTAAAATTTATGAAAATTGAATATGGTAAAATTTATCATATATTTGGAATCATGAGTTTCAAATTTTTTAATAATTTCAATTTCAGTTTTTCATTATGAATAATAACATTAGTAAAAATTTGTCAACACTGTAATGGTTAAATGGGTTAACGGGGGGGGGGGGGGGGGGTTAAAATGAAGTGATGAGGTTTAAAATATCATAAAACATGTTAAAATTTTATTTTATAATTTTATTTATACCCATACCCATCGTAGGTTTTAAATATATACATTTTTTGTCACTTTACTTTGATAAAGACTTATAATATATTTAAAAGTTTTAAGTATTTATAAGTTGTCCATTCTCCTCACTTATAAAAGGGGCACCCATCTCCTTACTTATTAACACAATTTGAGTGATTCAAATTGAAAAATAATTGACCAAATAAATTCCTAAAATCCTTTCAAAATTCCTAGAGATTTTGGCCTCACTAAAATACCAACATAAGAATGCTTAAGGTGTATACTTTAGGATGTTTTCTAAAGAAGAGGTATAAATATTAACCGAATGTTTCATGTATATTTATTATTCTACCACATTAAAATTTTTATTTAACCATGATAATATAAAAAAATTAGTATATTAAATATAATAAAATGATATTATGTTGATTATAAAACCCTTTTTCATCTTGTTTTAACATCCTATGGGAAATGGAAACTTCACTCGTGTGTACATGTGGACTACCACATCCACAAAGCAATGTGTTTCATTTTTCATCACCGAATCATATGATTTGTAAAAATGATAGAAAAAATAAATAAATTTCATATTTATGAAATTATTATTTTTATTTAAATATAAGATAACACTTACCTTTTTACTCTTACATCCTTTGGAAAAAGATAACGTTGCTAGTGTGTATGTGTGGATTACCACCTCCATGAAGCGAAGGGATTCGTTTTTCATTTCAACCTCACAAGGTTATCCATAAGGATGTAAATAATGAAAAAATATTAAAGGTATAAAATATTTATGAATATATAAAATTAAATATTATCTATATTATTTCTTCTCCACCGAGTAGAAAAATGAAAATGTCATTCATACGTATGTACGAACTACTATCTTAAGGAAATGACATGATTAATTTTTCATGATTTCCTTAAATAGTTTGTTTTAGATATATATTTATTGTATAAATATGATAAATATAATATTTTTATGATTATAAAGGTAATATAACTATAAACCATTTGACCTCTGTCAGTGCACCAATATTTTTTGAGGTAATAAATTGAACGAACCCTAAATATCGAACATGGAGTAAAACAATTTTAATAACTAACTAAAACATGAAAATAAATTAAATAAATTCAATAATGATAATTTAATTAACATGAAAAGTTTATTAATCTTATAAATAAATAATATAATTTTATTATTCTATATTTGGATAACGTATGAAGCTAAAAAAGAGTTAATGTAAGGATATTTATCTTCTAAATTTTCTTTCATTGATACTTATTAGATTTTCACAATGTGTTTTAATTTTTGTGGTGTATAAAATCCCATATGAATGTATTTGACAATTTATTTACTAAAATTAAATTATTTTGAAAATTCTATTCAATTTCCTCTATTAAATTATATTTTTATTAAAAAGTTACCTAAGTGGAATGGGTTTTTTATTTAAAATGTTATTTCAAATGTTTTAAACTCTTTTTATTTCATATCTATGTTCTTTTAAATGATTCAATATTATTATTATTTATAATTAAAATATTATTAAGTGTTAATTTTAAATAATTTTTATTTTCGTTACAATGGTTAAAGAGTAATATTTTTAACATTTTCCAAATGGGTCACTTTTTACACTTTTTACCAAAGTGAAAGAATAATGTTTTTTAACACATGTGACATGAGTGGAATTTACTTCATCCATGTCTTTTATTCATTGTAAATATTACTCTTAATTTTTTCATTTTTTTATAAAGTAAACTCAATTGTCATTATTTTTTTTGAATTTTTTTTGTTTTAAATATTTTTTAAATGAAATGGGATATTTCTCCATTTTTTATGAAAAAAATAAAAGTGATTCTCTTTTTGGATCAAATGAGTTTTTCAAGGGTTTGATGATGAAAAAATTAAAAAATTATAAATATTTTACTTATTATATGATACTTGAGAATTATATATGATGAAAGGTGAGCCTGATATAACTCATTAGGATGGGTGATCAAGATATATCTTTCCAATGCACTGCATAATGATTAGTCTTATAAGGTGAAAAATGTGGGCTATAATGAGGTAGGTTACTCCTATAGAATTAACTAGGAATTAGTTATTTCTAACATGATTTAAATATGAGTGAAAACAGGTTTTGAATATGATGCTCTAAGATACTAATATTTTTCTTTCAAAAACTATTATTTTTAGAAATATTTTGATTTCACGAGGTAAGGAATGTGTATTATCCTTCAAAGGTAAAAGGTTTGAACTATTTTCTTGAGTTCCCACATGCCTCAAGATATATTCATAGTTTTTTATGATTAATAATGGGTTCTCAAATGTCTTATTTTAGAAAAGGTTTATTTTCTAACATAGAAATGTTTTATTTACATGCTCAATGTTTTATTGGGGAAAAGGTAATCATTTTCTTGGGTTTTCATGTTTTTACTAGACTAATATGATTCCTTTATTATTATGTAAATCACGAATTTTTTTTACACATATAATATTTTAAAATGTTTTTATAGGATGTAAGGATTAGTAATAAATATAATAAGGAAAAACTGTCCACATTAGCCTCATCTTAAAATAATTAAAAGTGTATTAAATAAAACATGGGTGTAAAATTAAATCCCCTTTTTTTTGAAAAAACTCTAAACTATTTGGAAGTGTCCATTTTTTTGTGAAATTGTTTTCCAAAATTGAATAAAACTATAAACCCAATATATCATGGGAATGTAAAAATGTGAAACCTTGATATTAAACTTAAATTTATGTATTGTTAAAGTAATTAGTTTTTATTTATAGGTCCACTTTGTGATATTCTCAACATTGAGTGTGGAGGAGTGAATTTGTGTTTGAGAATTTTTAAACCAACTAATAATTTTTAACCCTTTACCTATTAGACATGTTAGTATCTCTATTTTCTTATGCTATCTTCATTTTTGTATGCAAGTATATGAAAGAAAGTGAAGGATAGAACATGATATCTTTATAGGGTTCACTACCTAATAAGTGAAACTAGTCCTTATTGTGTATGGTGGTGACCAGTAAAAAGATTCTCCACTATAATAAGGTACCAATTAAAGTGGTTTGTCTAAAAAAATACTTAACTTAAGTGTGGTTCCCTACAGTTTAGGAGGGCGGATAGAAAAAAACTTGATTCTCTAGACTTGTGAATTTCTAGTCTAACTACCGCTCCTTGATAAATCTTTATACTGATTGTATAGAGTCATACTTCTTTTTACAATAAATCTTACTAATTTATATAACTCTCCTAATCCAAAATATTATAGAAATAATAATTATAACCAATATTATGATGTTTGATCTTTATAATAACACATAAATTTGCATCAAATGACTTACCTCCATTTCATAGAGGCTTTTCTTCTTACAATATCTATATTGAATAACATTAATAAAGTATTAAGGCACTAAATCAATTAGGATTACATCACCAATTATCCACTGATATTTTTTGTTTAAAAAACTCTTTCTTATGACCCTATGAACACTATCAGACAAACATTTTTCTCCACATTCCATTTGATCACTTTTACATTTCCTAGAGAACTCCATTACTAAACTTTATAGATGCATCTTCATTATGTTGTAGAAAATATGATTATTCATCATTATAGATTAATCTTGTTAGGCCTTGATATGTGTCAATAATACTGAATTAAATTTTTTGGTTGGAACTAAGGTGCATTGTGGATTGTGTGAATATTGTGAAACTTAATTTTGGATTGAAGAAAGGGGTATGTTTTATTTAATTTTTTAGAATATGTTTTTATAGTGGTTTAATTTTTTTTTTGAAAAAAGTGATGGTGGATTTTTAAAATTTTATTAAATTTTTTAAATCATGGATTTACTAAATAGAATAAAAATGTTTTCAATGTTGTATAAGTGGTATTCTGTAAAATCTATTTGAGAATTTTGAGTATTTTAAGATTTTCTAAGCTAGATGTTGAGTATTTTTTATATAAATGGTAGTATTTTTTTGTATTTTAATGTGATTTGGAAAAATTTTAAGAGGTGTTTGAATATATATTTTATATAGTAGAAATTTTTATTAAACATTGGATTTTTGGTGTGTGATTTTTTTAATGGATTGGTTTGTGTAAAATATTTTTTTAGTTTTCTCAATGAAAAGGGTGTTTTCAGTTTTAAATTTGTTATTTGGAAAGTGTATTTTTTTCATTTCATGGGATTGAGAAAAATTATTTGTTTTATTTTAAAATTGTGAAATTTTTTTCAATAAAAGATATTTGAAATTCGATTGTTTTAGTGGATGTATGAAAATACTTTTGTCATGTGGTTTAAATCAGGGTTATTTGGTTTGAACCCAAATTCATGAGTGTTCAAGTTCATGATTTGTGTAATTTTATGTTTACCCATATTATATATTGGTTAAGGTTATGGAATAAATCTATAGGATAAATCCTTAGTATATCCTTCTTGATTATTTGTGTGTATATTATTTTTAGATTTTGGGATGGGTATATTCTTTGGGGTTCGTGAGTGGATGTGTAAGGATTATTCTTGTAGAGTGTAAAACATTCAAAGAACTTGAGAAAATTTTGGGTTGATGTGTTATTTGAAGACTTATTTGGTTTTATTTATTGAATGTGGTGTTTTTAATGATATTCATGCCTTAGTAATGGTCATGAACCTTTATTTTGGAGTGAAGCTAGCCTTATGACAAGTTTTTTTTTAATCAAGGTTTTATTTGGTATAAATCATTATAGTCATGAGGTTTAAAAACCCAATGTTTTTTTATAATTATATATTTGAAAATTTTCAGGCTAATATGTGTTTTTTTAAATTTTGGGTTTGATGCGTTAAAATTTTAGAACTTTTATAGGGCCACATTATCAGCTAACATAGTATGGTAAACCATGTAAAAAGTATGTGTCTTGGTATTTATCAATAAATTTATATTTGTTATGGTTAGTATACTATTATAAAACTGTACAGGGTCGCATGGGAAACTCTTAGGGATATGTTTGGGGTTTCTAGTGTGTTTTTCACTAGTACCATATGGTGGGGTAAACCACGCGGGTAAACCATTCAGGTATCCCTAGATTTAAAATTTTAATTTCCATAAAATCCAATTAATGAAAAATAAAATAAAATCAATCACCTCACCATATCCTCTCTCTATCTTAGCCGAGTACCTTGACACCCATAGGGAGGATCCCTCGTACAAACCCCCTTCTCCTCTCCTCTCCTTCTAGCCTACATTCCTTTTGATTCTAGGTTTGATTTTCCTAGGTAAGGGTTTTTCCTCTTCTATTTACCTATTTTCTCCTGTTCTTCCCCTATAACTTACTATAAATTTTCCTCAGTATAACCATAGGTGTGGGTTTCATCTCTAATCCATTATGGTTCTTGTTTATAGGGTGTTTGGAGGTTCCTTTTGTCATTCTTCCTTCATGTTTGATTATTTCATTGCATCTGAATGCCATTAAGGTATGCATCTCTGTGTTTTCTCCATTTTATTGGAAGCCCAACTTACACTTGGGGATTTTAATTTCTGGTTTTTTGAAATTAATTTTTAAATGTTCTAGGTTAAAATTATAAGAATATTTCTTATTGTATTTTGGTTTTGAAAATAATTGTTTAATATTTTAAGTAATTTTTAAATAAAAAATTAATTGGTCTGATTTTGGGATTTCTATGGCCCTAGACTTCTACTTGTGTTTTGAAATTGATTTTATGCTAGTTATTGATTTCAATTATTTAAAATTTTTGAATGATGGTTTAATGATTTTGTGACTCATTTTTTTTTATTTTGATGGTTTTATTTATAAACTCACATGCTCTTAGAAAGTGATTGAAACTGCATTCCTTTATTTAATACTTGATCATTATTTATGAATGTTTATATATATTATTTTGGTACGTTTATATCTATATGTACATACATTTTTACATATAGATGTGTACTAGTATATATTTATAAATTTCATAGAATTTATCTTGAAAACATGAGTTTTAAAAATATTTCTTATTTTCAAAAGGGAATTTCCAAAAAGGGAATTCAAATGGATTTTAAAATGCTACCTAGTTTTGAAATTGATTTCCAAGGGATCTTAAAATGTGATTTTATGTATTTTGTTTCCTTTTGTGGTGTCTTGACACTTTCGTAAATTGGATTATTAGATGATTTTATTGTTTTAGAACTTGGGATACCTTAGGTGGGAAGGTGAGTGGATGGGTGGTTCCCTAATTACAGGTATGGTGATATTTATGTGATTTTATTAGCATTTAACTTATACTATATAGTTTTTAGGTCATATAGTAAGCTATTGTGTTCCATGAGAAAAGTTTAGTGCCTTTGTAAACTAGAAGGCAGAGCACTTAACAGGTTGTTTGTATTATGATTTTGATGATACAATTTTCTTTATTCACACACCCATGTTTATTTTTATTCATCATAATTTTCCAATTAGTGAACTACCTCATTTATTTAAATTAATTATTTTTGTATTTGAGTGATTTTTTTTAATTTCCAACATGGTATTACTTTTTAAATGAATGATTTTGTAAAATTGAGTTTTGGGAAAAGGAATTATTGGGAAAATGTTTGTCTAAGATATGTTTTAAATGAAATGTTTAATGTATTTTTTTAAGATTTAATAAAACATTTTCTTGAGTTTTAAAAATAATATTTTGAAAATTATTGTTTTTTTTCTTAAAAATAATGAAATTACTAATTTTAAATTATTATATTTAAAATAAGGGTTTCTGGAATTATTTTTTAAAAGGAAATACATGGGTTCTATGGTGCTTACCTACAAGGATTTTATCTCACAACCTACATACACCACTCAATGTCTATATACTGAGTATACTTTTTTCAGTTTTATATCTCATTATAGGTTTCATAGGAGTGGGTTGGTTTATTGGATGGAGAGTGAACTTAGGTTACATTAGGTATGTCTACATTCCATTTTATTTACTGAACCAACCAAGTAGGCCTTTAACATTTTTAGTTGTCATTATTGGTGGAACATTATCTATCGGGAGGTCACAATAGACTTAGAGTGTGATTCGTGAGGGATTTTAGTGTGTGTGTAGAGGGATTTATTTTTTCATATTCTTGATCTCATATTTATTTAAGTTTATTTTAAATTTTTGTATATCTTCCTCTCAATTTTATTTAAGCATGGATGTCCAAATTATGGATAGGTCATGTTGGATTTTTGAGTGAAAATTCCATTGTGCGATAATTCTGATTTAAGGATGAAAATGCCCCAATGATTTCTTCTAATGAATATGATACTTTTTGTTAGGATGATGGGATTATTGATTCTCCTTGGGTTAGTGGAAAGTTAGTTTGGGCACCGACATTGGCCAGTTCATTAAATTTTAGATTTATAGTTTTAGATATTTAAGAAAAAAATTTAACAAATAAATCCCATAACTTTCTTATAAAATGTAAATTTCTCCCACTAAACCAATAATTTATTATTTTATAAAAATATTTCAATATCCTCAACAATATTCTCTACACATGGTATCATTCTATACATATCATACATAATACGATTTTATAGCCTGAGGAAATGAAAAAATAAGAAGGGTGAGATAAAATAATCAGTTAGGGGTGAACATAAGAGATATAAACCAAAGATCATAATTAATCATGTGGCTATGATAACATAATCAAAGTAAATGAACATATCATAAGGAATAACATACCCAATAAAAAAAAGATCATAAATCACGAGTCACAACATAAGAATTTAGTATAACATAAGACTTGAGTAAAAGGAGTGTGAAAACATTAGACAATAATCATGATCTTTTAAAACATAATAGAGGCATGGGGAATAACATATAAAATGTGGCATAACCATAATCATAAGAAATCATAAAATTGTGAAAAAATACCCATAATCATGTCCATTCACAAACTTGTAAACAAAGATACCCATAATCCTGTTCAGAAACCAACTTATGAACAAATCTACCCATAATCATTTTTACACACAAACTTGTAAACAAAGATACCCACAATCATGTCTATACACAAACTTTTGAACAAAGATAACTGAAATAATGTTCACACGCACTCATTTGAATAAATATTCCCACAATAATGTTTACAAACAATATCATTATCTCATAAGATATTAAACTTTACCCAATGCATTGGAGGGATATAAAGGACCCACCGATCACATAATAATAAACCATATATATGTATTCACCATGAACATGAAAACATTCCAAAATATGTCATTACTTAATCAACCCATTTAAATGAAATAGGTTTCATAAAAAACTCCACATAACATGATAATAATCCATCTATATAAAAATAGTGGATTATATCATTAGATCATATCCCCATATAATAATAAAAACATTAAAGGAAGTTGACATAGATGAAATATTATTTTATAATAACGTTTGATTGTTTCATTGAAAAAAGATAAAATATTCTTTCCTTGTGATAAATTTATTAAAATAAAAATGTCACAAAAAATGGGAATATAAATTACTTTAGTAAACCATGAAAAATTTAAGAATATTCATTAAGAAAAATGTGGAAAAGGTTGTTCATGAAAGAAACCTTAAAAATTATATTCTTTTCATACTTTTGTATAGAAAGTAAAAAAGGAAATGCACAAAAACAATAATAATATTCATTTTAATTTTTGTAAAGTAAATAAAATTAAATATAAATTACCTTAATAATTTTTCCAAGTTTGGAGAATAACTTTTATAACATATTATAAAGATTATGGACATGAAGTAGAATTATTACCAACCAAAAATAAGTGAAAAGGTTGGTTCCACTTATAGGAATCCTTTAGGTTGAATTTTGAACCAAAAGGAAGTGTAAAGAAAAGAATACATGTAAACCCATTTAAATAACCTGATAAGAATAAAATATATTGGGTTTATGGGTAAAAAAAATAAAATTTCTTAAAATAGGAAATTAGACATAAACAATCTCAAATTCATAGTGAGATTGAAAAATAAACCCTTACAAGGATCATAACATTTAAGGTAGGAATCTATCAAGGAAAAAGTGATGAAAAATTAATGAAAGAAGTAATAAAATGAGTAGAAATAAAACATAACAAATTATTTTGATGATGAAAATAATATTCGAATAATATATTCACTGAAGAAAGGATGTAAATCAATGAATGAAAATTGAGTAGAGAAACCCTATAACTTACACTTTGAATCACCACCTTTAGATCAAGTATAAATCCCTCAAAGGAAGTAATTATAGAAAGTAAAAATCCATATAAATATGGAAAATGATGTTTATAGAGTGTTTTAAGAATAATATGATGGGAAAATAACTTAATATGTTTTTTTGGAAAGGTTTGAATGGGTCCCTTTTTATAGGAAAAACTCGATTGTGTTTCTATAAATATTCGACCTTTAAGGGATAATAATATAACTTTAAAATGAAAGTTGGATCATAAATGGAATGAAAATGAAATTATTGACCATTATACATCCACACTAGACTCAAAATATTTTTTATTAATTTATAAATCATTTTTAACGTTAAATATGCTTTAAATTTATTTTGAGGGTTATTATTATAATTTAACATTAAACATATATAGATAACTATATAATTAATATTTAAATATTTAAATAATATTATATCTACTATATATATAATTATAAACCATGAAATAATCTAATTCTTCTAAATCTTATCAATTTAAACATTTCAAAGCTACTAGTTTGGATATTTCTGCATCTTGCATATGCACTGCGTCCATATTATGTAAGAATTTTAAAAAATTATCCTATTAGTTAAATTTAAAATATTTTAATAACATAAAAATAATTTATTATCTATGTTGGCGCAAAAATATGTCTAGAGGAAAATGACGTAAAGAGAAAACCACTTCCAAAGAGGCTGCCTCACGAAGTCCATTCGTGGAGCCCCTTTTCACCATGGAATTCGTGGATCCCCACAACACTATGGTCGGTGTGAAGATGAAGCCCCCTTTGCGGTTGCTACAGAGTAAAGAGGCGGGAGGCTCTATAGTTATGATGCAATTGACTAGAATCTTTTCACCGTGGATGGAGCCGAATTGACCTCCACAAGCCTATCAAACTTGACAGAATCCTCCGCGAGTGCCGCACAAAGATCCCAAGAGAGATCTGCATTGAGGAGGGGATGATGGTTGACTTCGTGGTTAAGAGGAACCTAACACAACCCATGAACGATCACAGAGTTCCACTTGGATACACATCGAGATGTACCTACTTCGCGCTGCCTCTCTTCTATAAATACCGGTCTCCCCTCGAGCCTAAAGGATAGAAACCCTGACCTTTTTCCTTCTCAACTCTCAAATCGCGAAGTACCTTATGATCTATGAAACCTTTAGAAAAATTAGATCTTTAAGGTATTTGATATTTTCAAAGCACCTTTTACTTATCTCAAATATAACACAACTTCAAGTAGGGATGCCCTTCTTGAAGCCCATGGGCCATCACAAAGGAATGAGATCCTTAAGGGGACTCCAGTCTTCGCAAATCACTCATGCTTCATGAAGTACCTTCCATAAATATGTGAACCATATGCTAAGGAATGATCACTATGATTCACGAATCACTTTGATTTGCAATGATATTATTTTCAATCCACCCTTGCTTCATGAAGTCCTACTATGGGAAGGACTTTCAACTTCGCAAGGCACACTTCATATGCACCTATACCCTATGCCAAGGATAAGCCACCCCACTTTGTGAAGAATAACCCTTTGTAGAGTCCCTCCACTTCATGGATCACAATAGCTTCACGAGATCCTATCCTGTGAAACTATTTGCTTTACAAATCCTTCTCTCGTACAACCCTCCAGGCTTGTATGAAGTGATTTCAAGGTCTCTTGGGTAGTGATTGACATTGCATTGCTTAGCTTCATGCTTCTTTGCATAGGCACGCTAATGGATATTGCTTCTTCGCATAGCCATGATAACATGGGACTCTCAGTGGATCACTCCACAACACCCCCTCACCATGGCATTGCTGATGCCTTCCCTTCCCCAAGTATGGGTAGGTATCAGTCATGTAAGTAATAGGTGTGAAGAGTGAACCTACCTCGTCCGAGCTACCGGATTCTAAACTACAAAGCACCATTATCCTTAGTAGATTACATTAAACTGTGTCCTTAACCTATGCAATACATGCAGTGTGCCCCGTCTCAGACATTCTCCATACCTACTTGTCTCCATGGGAATGAGATCTTCCTAAAATGGAATGAGATCCTATTTTTTGGAGTGGAGTCTGTCTGCAGGGAAGGGAAACCATCTTGGCATAATCCCATAGCCTTTATTGATAGAGGTATCACCCCTTCTCCTCCTCTCGTCTTCCATTCCAAAGACCAGATGAGATATGGGAACAGGAACCTTTGTTACCTTATCCCTCTCCCTTTGGGATTTGTCGCCATCGGGCCTCCATCCTGGAGTAAGTTCCAATATCCATCTCCCTCAGCCGCTAACCATGAATAATCCCTTATTTCCTCTTTGATCCATTAATCAAGTGTAAGACCCACTCCACTTCCAGCAGATGCACCTTTTGCGACATGATAGTCAGGTCTTTACTGCCTCTTGTTTCTCACACCGAGAATGACTCACATGGTATTATAGTAATCATTGACCATGAAATATTTCCTGGGATTCCTTAGTGTGTAATCCCCAACCCCCATCCTAACTATGTGTAATTTGATCCTTGTCTCCTAGGAAAGGTACGTAGGAAGCCTCCCTGAGGTTCAATCCCAACACCTACTTGTCCCGACCCCTTCACATTGGTTCAATTTCATCCCGCATGATGTTAAACTCTACATCCCCACAAAAATATGTGGACTTTGATCCTTGTCTCCTAGGAAAGGTACATAAGAATCCTTAATGAGGTTCAACCCAACACCCAATGGTCCTAACCACTCTACATTGGTCTACCCTCATCATGCATGACGTTAAATTGTACGCCCCTTTCATCCTGCATGAAGTTAAACTGTACCCATTCAAACTACATGGGCTTTGATCCTTCTTTCCTAGACAGGGTATGTAGGAAGTCTCCATGATATCTAACCCCAAATTTATGGTAAGCCATTGTGAACCCTAATCGATGGTAATCCATTGTGATCCCTTACCAACGATAATCCATTGTGAACCCCAATAGATGGTAAGCCGTTGTGTTCCCCAATAAATGATAATCCATTCTATTTCCTAATCAATAGTAAGCTGTTGTGTTCCCCAATCAACGGTAATCCATTGTGTTTCCCAATCTATGGTAAGCCGTTGTGATTACCAATCAGTGGTAAGCTGTTGGAACCCCATCCAGTGGTAAATCGTTGCATCCCTATCCAGCGGTAAGCCGTTTTTAGTCCACAATTAGTGGTAAGATGTTGCAGTACCCTTTTTGGGACTCACATCTTTGGTCCTCCCCAACAGCATTAGACCAACTAGGGATGCTAACCATGCATAAGACACAATATATCATCAGGTCATTGTCCAATTCGTACACCCCAATTCTATACGCCCATCCTGAACTATGTGGACTTTGATTCCCTTCCTCGGGTATACGTAGGAATCCTCCCTGGGTTTCAAGCCCATCACTCATATCCCATCCATGTCTCTCCCTTGAGTCTATATGTTTTGGGATGGTCATTCCCCAACTTGAAGTTTCTATTTCCTCTGGGTCCCATCCATGCATCCATTCTAACGGGCTGCCTTCTCAGGTGTCCCATCGCCCCCGCTAAACTACGTAGACTTTGATTCCTTTCCACGGGGGTACGCAGGAGGTCTCTTCAAGGCTCAAGCCCAACATCACCATCATCTTCACGTCGGTTCCATATCATTCTCCATCCACTCTCAACAATCCATATCCATCTTGATTCTTACCCGGGCTTCCACATCCTGGTGAGATCATGCCACCCACTTTCTCACTGTTCCTAGTAGCAATCGGGTAACTAACCATGCATTAGCCCTAGTATTAGTGTTCCCTACTAGGGTTACTCCCATCTGATCCACTCTTATTAGTTTTCCAATAAGTTTTATCCATCTCCATTAGACGTTAAATTTACAGAATACTCTATGTTAAACAAGGGAAATTGAGGAAAACCACAGAGACATGCCGATGGCATATAATTCCCTGAATTTGATGTGGCATGGATCGTGATTTTGAACCCTCAATAAACCTTATCATAATGGGAAGAAACAAATACAAATCAGTGTTCCAATGTCCAGACATGCCAATGATGTCCAACGTGACTACTCCTCTGACCAA
This sequence comes from Viscum album, assembly GCA_963277665.1. NCBI lineage: Eukaryota > Viridiplantae > Streptophyta > Magnoliopsida > Santalales > Viscaceae > Viscum > Viscum album. The sequence goes on along the minus strand of OY728161.1, from coordinate 1,209,793,902 downwards.
AGGTTGCTACCCTGACTGGTCCCCTTGGAATGTCAAGACAGAAGAAGTGTAATTAACCAGCATCCATAAATACATGTCACTAAGAAGAGTTTCACGAAAAATGTATTAAGTCTAAGAGGGAGACCCGGACTAGGAAACGAGTTCCGAGGAGGAATCCATGGAAGGAGGAACAGACATCCCATCATACCGTTTTGATCAAGGATAAAATGTCCCTAAATAAGCAACAGATGCTGCCCGCCTTTGTAAAGTGGGTATGTGGGGAAACAATTAGTGCATCCTTAGCAGATAGATACACGCCCCGTTGAAAGAATCAGAAATAGAAATGGTGAACCCAAAGTGAATTTATTCTCCTCAATGTAGAGATTAGTAGCACTCGAGACATTAGTGTATTAGCGTGTCACTAGATCCAATTATCCAGTGCTAGGTACCGCCAAGAAAATAATGGTACTGGAATGAAACTCACTGAAAGTTGGGGCAGTTGAACATTGGACATCCCAATCTGTGACGCTGTCAGCGTGGATCCTTCTTACCAACCATGGAAGACACAATGATGCTAGGGTATTGGATGCCACTTTCCTTCTTTCAGGACTAATGGTTAAATCTCCCTACTTTATAGGACCCATTCCATCATGACAATAATCCAATCACCTCCCAACCACCAATGTAGGAATAGGGGAAACATCAACGCGACAATCCCGCGCGACCTCATCTCCCCATGGTAGCCTCCACGTCCACAGATGCTGGGTGCCCATACCCCATCTCCCCATATGAATTCATTCAGAGAAGGGTAATTAATGACATCATTCAATGATACAAGGAGGAGAGTATTATCCTAACCCAGTATATGGGCTGACAAGATTTAGAGGCCTCTACGCCCTATCACAACCACCCCCAAGGGCCACACAGGGAGACACTTCTCCCCACTCTGATGTATAATTGTTTTGGGAGCCTCTTCCTGTAATGAATCGATGAATCCCTCCCCTACGCCAATGAGGTGAGGGATGTCTGGGCCAGCCCAGTCGGAATCCCGCACTAGGGACTCACAAGGAGGTCTCCTAAAAGGCCGCATTAGCACCGCCACCCGAACCCATGATCCTAGGAGTAGGTGATCTATGCGCCTGCACCACCAACCCCAGTCCGGTTAACCTGAAACTAGCATCAGTCACTGGCTGAGGAGGAATCCTGCTGAGGGGTATTAGTGTCAACGACGACTGTGGCCTGTTTCACCACTGATGTATACCATCAATCCCCTATTTATTCCATGTATGGGCACTCATACGCCCGCCCCAGATTGAGGCCCCAACCACCCCACAAGAAGGCTGGGTCAACTCTCATGGTCGCTGATACAGGTGGATCATGTTGCTGGCCGACCCACGACATTGACATCTGGTACGATGTTCCTTCCCTCACCACCATCAATGAGATAATGGGTCCTCCCCACTCCCAAGCTCAACGTGGAGGTCCTCCCCATTACACCTTCAATCCGAATAATGGTCACCTTTTTGAATATGCTACCCATTCGATCAATCATCAGCATGGGGGTCTTTCCCACATCCTTACAACAACCAACGAGGGTCCTCCTCGTCCAGAAAATCAGGGAAGTGAAGGTTTGCCTCGCTTCATGGGAACCCAACATAGATGTCCAACCCATGTTTAGCTCGACCAGTATGAGGACCCTCCTCACACTAATTCTTCCAAAGAAAATAAGCATGGAGGCCCTTCCCATGCTCATAACAACTCCAGCAGAGGTCCTACCCACTCCAGAACTTCCCGAAAAGACTCTCTCTACACGTCAGCTAGTGGATAGAAAGGTCCTCCCCCTGTTCCCTTTGACATTTTTCTAGGTTCTCCTCACAGCCCGGCTCACCCTGGCAGAAGTCCTCTCCAGCCCAACATCAGTTTGGCTGAAGGTCCTCCTTGATCCAAAAACCAACCCTGTCTCGAAGAGGCATCCCTGGGTAAGAGGTAAGGTCGTTTATGCCATAAAATAAACACCGAGAAGATTCAGACAGCAATTAATCCCATCTTCATCTCAGATTCTGAGGAGGAATGTGATTCGACAATGGAACCCTCACCTCGATCCTCTATGTCGAGGGATGGGGTAGGAATGAGGCATATCAGCCTCATCCTTCTAGAATGTGAGGTCCAACAGATTCCCTCCTCTCTTTGTAGATACATCTAGGAGGGGAAAGATTTGGCCCCTTCCTAGGGCCTAGCCATGCAATCCTCTCTATCACTAATAGGGTCATTCTCTACCTCAACCATAGATCATGAAATGTTATTCTATGGACCGATAAAGGATGGAAAATAGCATGGCCCACCATCAGTGACTATATCCCCTAGACCAAAAGTCATGGTTTCCATCCCATCTTACCGAGATGTAGTGGCTCTGTCATTGCATTCGTCGTAGGACAACCCGAGATGCGACTGCTTGTCAACTCATTCCTCATATTCTCCACCGACCGGTCTACCATATCAGCAGTCCACTTCACTATCGTTGCTGGTCCCACAACTTCCCCCCAGTAGATGAGTGGGGTATCCAAGGGCCAAATCTCGAGTCTGATCCAAGGAGATTTTCGGATATTCTCGTAGCTGACCATTTCCCAGAGATGTTTTCGCCAATTATAACCATAAACTTCAATGCACTGTAATCACTTACCCAAGAGGAAGTTGCATGCTTTCGCCAAACCCTATGGGCGATGCACTTCCATATCCATTATCAATGAGTGGATTACCCCAAGAATTAATAACACTTTGATGATATTGACCACCAATTCCCTATGGTTGACTTGGCTGTTCTCCCTATGGCCCAGCACCCTGAGTCGCCCGGTCGCCACTAGAACCTCCAACAATGATGCATTTAGAGCTTTAAAATGCTCTGTAGAATTATCAAGGAGGATTCCCCCCACTTTTAGGTCTATGGTTGGATGATGTTTTCTACCCTCTATTTCAGTTCTATCTGGTGCTAGTCCTTTTTTCTAGGAGATATTAAGGATATGCCTCTAAGTAGAGTCATGGTTAACATGGCCGATCTATCATAGGGGTAAAACGAGATAGAGCTACTTGAAGAGAACTTACCCCCTAGGGGAGTGCAATAACTATTAGATCTATTGGGAAGGGTTAATTGCTAGTAGAGAAATTTACTAGGTCTTCCCGTGCCCATCGATGCATTAGTCCTCAGTTGAAATACCAATATGGATAAGAAGAACCTTGGGGTCGTTAAGCCACCTGACCCGTCTAGATCAGTGCAGAAAATGGAAGATGATCCTGAAAAAGCCGTGTTGTGCCAATAGCTCGCAGATCACAAAAATATGTTCGATGAACTCCTTACTGAACATGCCATGGAGTGGCAGCCAAACTATGGTGATCCCTAGCCGGGGCAGCAGGGGTAGGTACAACAGTCCTCCAATGAATTGCCTCTGGGTGACCCTAACCATATTTCTCACATAGACAGGGTAGAACCCAAGAATTATGGTAAGAGAGTGTGGCATGTGTCACCAAATCCACCTAAGTGGTGTGATAATCCCCGTGACCCAGCTCAGGTTCCCCCAACTACTCCTTAGGTCATCCCACCAGCCGCTCCACAATCCCCTAGGACTGCTTATCATGTTGAAGAACTTTCCAAGGAACTGGTGGTCAGTGATCCTCATCAAAGATAGGAACCCCCGCCCAGATGACCTGATGAAGGTGCTCATTGCTCGACTCAAGGTGTTGGAAACTCGACAGGTGGAAATAAATCCTATTGGAAAGCCATATTTGGCGTGGGTCAATGATATTCCATCACCCCCAAGTTTCGGAAGCCCCACCTTTTACCATATTAATGGGACATGCGGCCCACTGTAGCATCTGGACCACTTTATCTCAAGGTGTGAACCCATGTTGGGAACTACATCATAGTAGGAGGCCACCAAGCTCTGGTGTTTCGTATAGATAATGGAAGGGCCTGCGTTTGTCTGGTATAACTACATACCCAATGGGTTGGTCGCCGACTGGGAAGATCTCCGTAGAAAATTCCTTTAACAGTTCAGCTCTACCACCTGGAAGAAGAGTATTGCAGACCTCTTCAAGTGCAAGCAGAGGCCTAACGAGCACGTTGCAACTTTTTTGCTCGGTGGAAAGGTCTCACCTACTCCTTGGATATGCTGCTGAATCAGGAACAACTACTGACAATGTGTGTGGGGAATATCAAAACCAAACTGGTCCCCTCTCTCATTTCTTTGAATTACCCTAGCGGATTCTGAGACTTCTCTGATAAGGCCCAACTTCTAGAGGAAGCCTTGTAGTAGGCCAATCAGGCACGTCCATTGCCTCCTACAATTCTTGCAAGAAGAGATGCTAAGGTTGAACCTGTCTTGGTATCAAAAATAGAGGCCCCAAGGCAGCTGGGGTTATTACTTGTAGAGCCACCTCCATAACCTCGCATGATACCTCCACTTTAAGTGCAACCTCTAGCCTAGCAATGCCCACCCTAGAACCGATAGACACCCCCATGAAACATGCCACCACCACCTAGGAAAGATAACCAGGTTCTAACTCCTCAACAGGATCCTCCAACCCCTCGTTAGGGCCAGGCTCCTAGAGGCCCCTTCCTAGATAGGAGAAACCAAACCTACTTATTCAATGAGGCTCATGTCCCTGGTTATTTTCGAATTTCCTTTGAACAGGGAATTATACGGTTGACCAAATGCAGGAGGCCAGAAGAGGTAGATCTTAATGATCGCCCCAATTACTGCCCCTATCACCAGATCCTGGGGCACACCCTCAAACAGTGATACGTGTTTAAAGACTGGATTTAAGACTAGGTTAATAACAACATAGTCAGGTTAGGCCCAACTCTAGCACAAGTGGAATGTGTATTCTTGAAGACATACAACGGAAATGACAATGAAGGTGAGTGACATCAGGTTCCTAATCATGGGTCCTAGAAGTATGATGAATGGATCACTCGTAAGGCAGTTTCCTGTGCCCATGGTATTATCCATGCACGTCTAAATTGACCCTATCCTTCAGAAGATGCTGCGTCACCCATAGCCAGTACTTCTCTGTCAACGGCTCATCCTCCCTCTTCTATGAAGACCAGGTATTGGTGACACAAGGAAAAAAAATTCCCCCACTGATTCCAGCATCATCCCATACTCTCAGTGACTTAATTCCGTCAGATATGGATATTACCCCAAGAATCCATCCAGTGGTGGAGCATTCTTCAAGTGACGATCAAGGGTACACTTCAGTTAACATCGTGGAGCTGGTAAACCCCTACATGATTCCTAAAGACGAGGAGTACCAGAGGGATCCTCCCAATGTCACTAGATATCTCCAGCATCGATGGAGCTGTGGCTATATTTGTCATCAGAGTGCCTTGGTTAGTACTTCTATCCAGGCTATGCATGCCACTGAAACTAGACATGAGGTCCAATGTAGAGCTCAACATGAGCAACCTTCCCATCTGATATCATCAGGTCTGCCTTCTCTACCGTTTGTGTTACTCGATCAGGCAGAGCCACCCAGACTATACCATGATTAGCCACACTCTGTTTCGGACCGACCACATCCATTTATACCACATCTGGTAGTCACTCCATGAGATTTGACTAGCGAGAAATGGGACATTCCCAGCACCAATCAGCCACCGATTCAGCCAGAAGGGCCCATCATACTCCCTATTGCAGAATGACTTCCTCTAAGCAGAATTTCATGCTTGGAACAAAAGTATGATATCATTAAGCATATTTACTGCATTCCTATGAGGCTCTCTATCCTTGAGGCTCTTCTCCTGTCATCTAATATTCATGAATCCCTCGCCAAATATTTAAGAACCCCCTCTAGTTTGAGATAGATGTAGTAGCTGCAGAAGCCTTCCATGCTAAGAAAATTGAGCATGTTGAATGTCATACCATTATCTATTTCTTTTTAGAAGATGAAGGCTCTACCATACAGGGGAACATCTTCCCATAGTACATCACCGACCACTTCAATAGCGTGATGGTTCGTTGCTATCTTGTCGACATAGGCTTTGGGATCAACATAATCCCAACCCAGAAAATTCGAAAAATGGGGTTTTCTGAGGATGATTTGAGTCACTCTAACCTAAAAATCCAAGGTTATGATAGTACGGAAAAAATTCCATTCGGAAAGATCTACCTGAAGACCTAGTTCGGTGGTCTGGTAGCCAGAAACGAGTTCATGGTTGTCTCGGAGGACACTTCTTACAACACGGTGATTGGTAGGCCATGGATTCACCTGCATGCAGTGATCTCTTCATCATATCACCAGTCTATTAAGTACTACCTTAATGGCTGAGTTGGAGTATTCCAAGGTGACACGTCTCCCTTTTCCTCTTGTGAAGCCTACTATCTAGATACCGACGATTATAAGAGAAAGGACAAGAAAATTTAGGCTAATGAGGTTGAACATGCTACGACTGCGACCGACTCATGTACAGACTTGGATGATGCTTAAATTTTTCCAATCCAATGATTGGAGGCTATGACCCAGGATCTGGGGAAATTATTTGTTGTTTTTGGAACAAGGGGGAAGTACATTCCAAAGTATAGGGGACACTGGAAGATCACCTCGTATTCTTACATGAATCAGGATTGAGTGATCCTATATCCCTTAACCCCATAAGGTTTTGGGATGTATGCCCCATGGAAATGGAAATACATCATACTTTCTTATTTCATTGGGATGGGATAAACCAGATCAAGCCGACACAACACTATTGCTTTGATATCATTAATCGTGGACCCTTGGGCTGAAGACCAGATGGTATCAGGTCGAAAACTTTTATTGTTATGGTTTCAGCAGCATAGGTGTCCCCCAATATAGTGTCCACCACCGCTCAGGTTGGAACTAACTTCACATTGGGATCTGTTGACTCAAAGGATATACTCCCACTAAGGATCCCTCCTCTATAAGTGAAGAAGAATATTTTGAAGATGAACCTCTTGCTTTTGAATAGGGCGTCTCCACTACGGTTGATGAACTGGTACAGGTGAACCTCAGTCATGAGACGGATCCGAAACCCACATTGGTCTTCACCACTATGCCTGCCAAAGAGAAACAATGATAAGTGGACTTCTTGAATCTACATCGTGATGTATTTTCCTGGATTTATATAAAAATGACAGGGCTAGATCTTCAGGTTGTCGTACACCACCTTGGCCTTCCATCAAATCATCACAGGTTAAAAAATCCTCCCTAGAAGATGCTCCCTTATCACACTTCTATGGTTAAGGAAGATGTTTATGAGATCATCGGAGCCAATTTTGTCAAGGAGGTCCTGTACCCCAGATGGTTATCCAACATTATGCCCGTCAGAAAGAGAAATGGACAAATCAGATTCTGTATCAACTTCTGGGATCTAAACCATCACTTTCTGAAGGATGATTTCCCCTTCCAGTAACATAACTGTTGTTTGACACCACTATTGGGTTATAAGATCTCTCCTTCATGGATGGGTATTCCAGGTATACCCAAATTCGAACGGCTCCCAAGTATGAAGAGTCTACAACCTTCAGGTCACTAGAAGGTACTTTATTTTACCATGTAATTCCCTTCGGTCTAAAGAATGAAGGTTCCACCTATCAACATTCCATGAAATGCATCTTTAATCCAATCCTAGAGATATTGGGGGAATTCTATGTGGATGATCTGGTGGTCAAATCTCCCCAGCATCAGAACCATCCCAAAGACCTTGAGAAAGTGTTCAGCTTCTTTCATTCTTTCCACCTGAAGATGAACCCATTGAAGTGTGCCTTTGGGGTAACCTATGGAAAGTTTATTGGATTCATTTTTAGATATAGAGGCATCAAGATAGATCCAGAGAAGATTAAGGCCATCAGTCAGATGTCTCTTCTGAGAAAAATTCGAGAGCTGTGAGGCTATCAAGGCCACTTGTCCTACATACGACAATTCATCGCGAATCTGGCCGGAAAGAGTAAACCCTTTTCTTATCTCATGAAGAAAGGAATTGTTTATCAGTGGTATGAGGAATGTCAAACCACTTTTAAGGAAATCAATAAGTACCTATTACAGCCCATAGTCATGATGCCACCTGTTTTTGAAAAACCAATGGTCCTTTATGTGACCGCCCTGGAACGATACCTCGATGTCCTTCTCTCCCAAAAGAACAACGAGGGAATTGAGAACAATCTATACTATCTCAGCTACATTCTCCTTGATATAGATACTAAATACTCCTCCATCAAGAAGAGATGCCTTGCACTAGTATTCACAGTGTAGAAATTGAGACATTACTTACAACTCCATGAGATAAATATAGTGTCCTAACTAGATATGCTGAAGTATATCCTGAACTGCTCTATGTTGATAGGCTATCTAGATAGGTGGGAAGTGATCCTCTAGTAGTTTGACAATAGTTTTCCCCCCCAAAAAGATATTAAGGGGAAAGCATTGGCAGATTTCCTTGCCGCCCATCCAGCTCCCACAGACCAGTTTCTGGATCTTGATTTTCTTGATGAGGCAATCCTCTCGGTAGACCAAGACATTTAGTGTTGAAAAATTTACTATTACGGTGCTTCCCAAAGTTCTATCGGTAGAATAATAAATTACCCCAAAATCAATAGAGTGGGCCTGGTTATCATCTTCATCATGCCAGCACAAGCCGTTCTGCTATATTCATTCTTATTGTTAAAAGGTTGTACCAACAATGAGGTCGAGTATCATGCTCTCATCAATGGTCTCGAGATGGCCCTTGAGATTGATGTTCCCCACTTTCATGTGAAAGAGGACTCCAAACTAGTCATTAAGCATATCAAAAGTGATTATATCATCAAGAAACCAGAGCTCGTACCACTATTGAAACATACCTACTAGCTGATGGCCTAGTTCCAGTCTCGTCCAGAGGTTACCCATGTACCTCGATCCCAGAATGGTCGAGCCGATGCCGTGGCCAGTCTAGCTACATCTCTTTTGGATAATAATCAGGATGATTTGATTATCCACATGGCACACCATAGATTCATCACACCCATCACTTCAGAAGATGATGATATCCCATAAGTAAGCCACCTTACTGCCGATATGTCTACATCAGGACCTCTAAGTCCCCCTGATGCAGTGCTGGAAGTGACTTCCAACTGGAGGACCCCCTTTATCAAGTACCTCTAGCTAGGTAATCTCCCAGCAGATCAGGATGAGTGTGAGCGAATTTGATGTTGTGCATTACAGTTTACCCTCCAGAGTGGTCCTGGTCTTGAGATTATCTTCTACAAGCATTGGTTTGATGGGGTTCTCCTCTATTTCATTCAAGGAGGTTAGATTTTTCAGGTCATGCAATAGGTTCATGCCGATTCCTGTGGGGATCATCAAACCACGCCATAGCTATCTTACATAATCCAGAGGTTGGGGTATTTTTGGACCTCCATGATCTGTGATTGTATTGAGTTTTCCAAGAGGTGTCATGTGTTCCAAATTCATGATAAGTGTGTGCATTGGATGCCAGAGCTTCTCAACCCTACTAAGTACTCTTGGCCATTTGTGGTATGGGGACTCATCATCATGGGACCATATCCACCAGTGACAGCTTGCTAGTGCAGGTTCATCCTGACCGCTAAAAAGTTCTTTTCCAAGTGGGAAGAGATAGTTACACTCAAGGAGGTAAAGTCTAGTTCTATCATTGAATTTGTGAGCTCCAATATCATCTAGCTATTTAGAGTCCCTCATGTTATCCTCACCGAAAATGATACCAACTTCTGGGCATCCGAGTTGAAGAAATTGTATTCCAAGTACAACATCCGTTCAAACCATACCTATCGCTATCACGCGTTGGAAAATGGGTAGATCGAGGAGTTCAACAAAACCCTCTCTAACATCTTGAAAAAAATGGTTGGCCAGAATAATAATTGTTGGCATGAAAATATCCCCAATGCACTCCGGGTATGTCAGACGACGACTCATAATTTCACTCTAGTGACCCCATACTCTCTAGTGTAAGGAATGTAGGCTGTCCTACCCATCAAAATTCAGTTTCCTTCATTACGCACAACTATCTATGATCATAAAGCACTAGATAAGGTAACTAAAATTCATCTGTATGAATTGGAAGTGCTCGACAAGAACAAGCTTCATGCCCTACACAATCTGGAAAGGCATCAGAACAAGATAGAAAGAGATTTTAACAAGAGAGTTCGCCTATAATCTTTCTTGCAGGGTGACATGGTGTAGGACTTAAGAACACCAATGATATCTGGTAGAAAATTTAACGACCCAAACTTTTGAATAATTTTTGTTTCTTGAATTTTTTTATTATTTTATTTTATACTAAAAAACTATATCTTTTAATTAATGAAGTGAATATAATTAAAATAATACCACTGTGTTTTGACAGTTATATGATTGTTGGTAAATAGGACTGTTGGAAACTAAATTATTAATGTTATGATAAGTGATCATGGTTAATTAATACAGAAAGTGGAGTCGATGACCTCATCCAGTAGACTCGAGCCATATGAATCCCATCTGTCAGAGCTTGGGAAGGAGGTTGCATCACTGGGCTTTTCTCTGGACCAAGCCCAAGTCGAAATCCTACATGTGAAGCTTGAATGGAATCTCTTATGAGAGATGTTCAAGCTAATAGAAATCACATCTCGAGAAATGTTGTCCAAGCCTCCCCAAGATTCCATAACCATAACACATCTTACACTTAGTTCCTATGCAGGTGTTATGAGGGGCTATGTAATGAGACCTTAGTTACGTTGTGTAATCCTTTTGTATAAATTAAATTATTATTTCTTATTTTGTTAAATTTGTGAATTTAAAATGTCAGGATAAATGTAGGATGAATTTATAGAAGTTTTATATTATTGATGAATTTTGGAAAAAGGGTATTTTAAAATATTTTTTGTATACTTAAAATAATTAATAATATAAAATGATTTTCAAAAAATGGTCTTCTACAGTTATGACCATTAAGAAATTTTAGAGTCTAATAAGACCAACTTATTTTTCAGTGAATTGTAAATTATGAATAATAATACACCCTTATGAATAGTAATGGATAGTAAATTGGCCAAAAAATAGAAACTTCACCCATGAATGTATAAATACAATTTATACATATTAAAAGTGAAAAAAATGACCATAGTATAAATTTTGGTATTTTTGTATGTCATAAATGTTTTATTTACAATTTTATAATTAATTTAATAATTTAAAATAGATATGTATTTTCATAAAATGTAATCATAAATTGTTACTTTATTTTCTTATGGTTATACAATAATTTTATCGGACCTTGATTACTTTTTCAAGATGTTACAAAACAAGTTATAGTTTTAGAGATGTTTTTTTGAATAAATAAAGATTTTATTTAAAAAAAATAAAAATAATTAGAAAATTATTTTCATAAAATGGAGTTCATTTTTGAATTTATAGAATTGATATTAGGTTAGGGTGAATTTATGAGTTTTTTATAAATTATTTTGTTGTTCGTTGAATAGTGAAAATACAGTTTTGAGTTTTGGTGTGTTTAATGACATCATTAATGATATAATCATGATGTAATAATTCTGGTTGACTTTTGAATAGTAAGATATTTTATGAGGTGTCCCAAGTGGCCAATACCAAGGGAAAGACCATGGTTTTTCAAATACCACCGATGAGGTGTCCCTTGAAAATTAATTAAATATTCCCTCACTTTTGCTATAAATATCAAACCTTTCCCTCATTAATTTTCATTCCAAATTCATCATAAAAAAGATCTAGTTTTTTTACTTCCCAAGGATTTATATCAAGGTTCCCTCAGTCCCACCAAGGTCCAAACCTTCAAGCTTTCGAAGTTACTCTTCAAGGTAAGGGAACCTTTCACCCTCCTCTTTTAATTCATGACTTCGTTTATGTTATGTCTTCTAGTTTTCATTTTATTATGTGGGGGTATGTTATTTTATATCATTATTTCTGCCCATTTTATGTCAAAATTATGAGATACCCTTTCTGGTCTCATCAACTGATTTTATGGATTTTTAAGTGACACCATTAGGCCTTCGAATTTTCGTAAAAGAAATCGCATCTTCTCTTTTCCTTCAAGTTTACTTTCCATGTGGCATGTCATTAAAATATCCATACCATGTTCTTATTTATATTTTATTCTATCCCTATACTGTATTATGAGTTATTTATGAGTGGTTTATCCTTGTCCCCATTATTTTAATTTTTTCTAAAAAACCTGTTATGTAGCCGTTATGCTGCAGAATTTTCGTCTCAAAATCTCTCTCCTTTTATCAAGAAATTCTATTGGTTTATTTATATGAATACCCAAATATATTTTTATTTTTATGGGTATTAATTGAGACATAAAATTTATCTATTTTATTCTATAATTTACATACATATAACTTTCACTCCCTTTCTATGGGTTATACATGACATAATGATATTATTTTTAAGCACTTTTAAAACGTCACGATTTTGAAGTGAAACCCATTTATTTTACTCTCTTTGGGTTATTTATGAAATGTATGATTATGATCTATGTGGATCAAATGAAAATAATGACATATAAAGGGTCTTCCCTGATATCACTCCAATGCATTGGGTAAAGAATTTAATCTCTAGAGATGACAAGTTTCACGATACCTTGGTGAATAACCTTGGTAATTTTTATGATACCTTGGGAATGAACCATGGTGATATGTTCATGAATGTATAAATTAAATGTTATAGACACAAATTAAAGTTATGGTTCAAGTTATTTTCATTATTATATGCCTCTACTTCTATTTCTCATGTCTTTATGTTTTCAATCAAGTTCTTATTGATATCACAAGTAAACAGATTCCCTTACTTTCCTTAACGGGCCTTCTACTCACCCTTTCCTTTGATGTATGTCTACAAGTTATGAGATAAAGTCGTTGTACATATGATGAACTTTTCAAGAGTCTTTTTATGGGGATTTAAAAGATTGTTTTAAGTTTTCATGTATTTTTTTTAATGATTTCCAAGACACTGGACTTTAAAAGGCCCTCTGTTTGTAAAATGTAATGAAAAGTTATGTATTAAAAATGAGGGATTCCATAGTTTGTATCAAAGGATATTTTATTTATTTATGGAAATTAGGCTATGAAAACTTTAGGAATAACCCTATAGAAAAGTATAAATATAGGAAAAATTCCTTGCATTTTGGTGAAATATTAAGTAAGTGATTTCCGAACAAATAAATCCCTATCTGGATACAAACAAGTGGATGTGGCTCTGGAACAATTGTACCTAGGAGTGAAAAATCCAACAAGGAGTTTCAGGCTTGACCCGGGGTATCTTGGTAAATGATAACAGGCCTTGATGCACTCTTGGTTTGACACTCCCGAGGGATATGTTTGGTCAATCACAAGCTTATTATGAATCATTTTGAAGGATTTATAGCGAAATGTATTTGTGAATAAAGTTTTAAGAAATAAAATCCTTTATAGTTAAAAGATTCTTAAATGAAATAAGCTTCTAACTAAGGTTTTATTCTTTAAGAAAATGGTGGGAAATAGGAGGAACCGTGAAAATGGTGACAACAATGGACCGTGCGTTGAAAGACCACTGGTGGAAGCCAGAAAGAAAACTTTAATGAGAATGATGAACCAAATGACTCAAGTTATGGGAAATAACTTCAATCAAGATAAGAGAATGATCTCCTTGTTAAGGGAACAACATTCTGTTTAGTCCTTTATACATCAATAACCACCAAACTTCAGTATATCTACTGACCCATTGATTTCTGAATAGTGGATCAACTCAATAGAGAAGATATTTTCTATGCTCCGCTGTTTAGAGGAAGAGAAGGTAACCTTAGCTATTTTCCTCTTATAGGGAGAAGCTGATCAGTGGTGGGAACTGATTTAAAACACAAGGAAAAGAGTGGAGTTTGAAGTTATGGAGTGGGAAGAGTTTATAGGGATCTTCTTCTATAAGTATTTCCCTAATTCTATGAGAAAAAGAATGTACAAGGAGTTTCTCGAGCTGAAGGAGAAGGAGAATGAATCTGTGGGAAGAAATGAGATAAACTTCATAAGGATTTCACATTACACCTATAGCTTTGTCATGGATCCAAATGGTAAGGTTGATAAATTCTTTGGTGGACTGAGACCTCATCTGTGGAAGAATCTAGCCAACTGAGACTATGATATCTATGAGGAGATCATGCGGAGTGTGATGAAATCCAAACTGAAGTTTTGTGAGAACAATGGTCTCATAAATCCAATGAAAATAAAAGATCGATGAAGCCAAGTTTAGGGAGGACTTTTGATCAGGGAAGAGGAGGAAAGAAAGTGCAACGTCCAACTTTTAATAAATGTGGGAAAAAGAATTCAGGAAACTGCCTGCTCGAGGGCGGGAAGTGCTACAAGTGTGGAAAAGATGGACATATCACACAGAACTGTCATAGTGAGGTGAAGCCTCAACTCCCAAACACTAATGAAAAGGAAACATAGTTCATGCCCTACCTGATGTCCAATGCTATAAGTGTGGACTACTTGGAAACTTTTCCAATCACTATCCAAATCCGAGGGCAATGGAGGGGAATCACCATCAGCCTCATCATTGACCAAGGGAACAAAGTCGTACTTTTTCAATCACTATGGCTGAAGTTGAATCATCAAATGATGTGGTAGAAGGTACTCTTGTTTTTCTCTCAAATCTAGAAAGTACTTTTTTTGATTCTGGTTCTACGGATTCCTTTATTTCTTTCAAGTTTGCAAAGAATTTAGAATCAACCCATGATTTATTAAAGTATAGTTATCAGTCAAGACTCCTGGTGGGATTATCCCAGCATCGTCAGTGTTTATAAACTCTAATATTTACTTTAGTGAGCATAATCTTATCAAAAATCTACTAGTCATTCCCATGCTAGAATTCAACATTATACTAGGGATGGACTGGATCGCAAAGTATATTGCTAATATAAAATGAATAAGCAAGGAAATATTAGTAGTCTTGAATGGAAAACCTACAGTTATCTTCCAAGGAGAGATATATCAACCTGATATTTGTCTAGAAGAAACTCATTTATCTATCTTTATGGATTTTATCAGTGAAAAAGAAGAAGGAAATGAGAGTTTAAGGATAGAAAATTTCCCCATCATCCCGGAATACGTTGACGTATTTCCTGAGGAGTTACCCGGACCTCCCCCAGAAAGAGAGGTAGAGTTTCTCCATTGAACTCATACCTAGATCTCATCTGATATCAAAGACCCCGTATAGAATGGAAAATGTGGAGTTGGAGGAATTGAAGAAGAAAATCCAAGATCATTTGGAGAAGGGGTTTATCCATCCAAGTGTTTCTTCTTGGGGAGCACCTCTTCTCTTTGTGAAGAAGAAGGATAGATCAAAGTGGCTATGCATTGATTATAGAGAACTAAACAAGATCATAATGAAGAACAAATACCCTCTCCCAAGAATTTCTGACTTATTTGACCAACTTCATGGGGCTTAATTTTTCTCTAAGATTGATCTTCGATCTGGTTATCATCAATTGAGGGTGAATAAAGAAGATATTCCAAAAACTGAATTCCGATCAAGATATGGGCATTATGAGTTTGTTTTTATGGATTCTAGACTGACTAATTCATATGTTATTTTTATAGATTTGATGAATAGATTCTTTAAGGACTACCTTGATAACTTTTTGGTAGTTTTTATTGATGATATTCTGATATATTCCAAAATTCACATGGAGCATGATGATCATCTAAGGGTTATTTTGAAAACTCTGTGGAAGGAGAGGATTTTTGTAAAGTTCATAAAATATGAATTTTGTTTACAACAAGTTACTTTCTTGGGGAACATTGGTACCAATGAAGGAATCACAATTGACCCTACAAAGAAAAAAGTTATAGAGGAGTGGCCTCAGCCTACAAAAATATCTGAGATTCGTTGTTTTCCATGATTAACAGGATATTATAGGAGGTTTGTGAAAAAAATTTAATGACTTTGTAATCCATTAACCAAGTTAACTTGAAAATGGGTCAAGTTCATCTGGAAAATGAAATGTGAGGAAAGTTTCCAAAAGATGAAGAAGATATTGGTTACGGACCCATGTTAAATTTTCCCTCAAGTGGAGAAGGGTTCATTATTTTTAACAATGCATATCTGAAAGGTCTTGGGTTCATCCCCAAAATAATAAAGTCATTGATTATGCATCTCGACTGTTAAATACTCATTAGAAAAACCATCCTACGCATGATTTGGAGCTTTCTACGATCATTTTTTCTATGAATATATGGAGGCACTATATTTATGGAGAGAAATGTGATATATACCCAGATCATAAAATTTTGAAGTATATTTTCACACAAAAGGAATTGAACATGAGACAAAGGAGATGGTTGGAACTTTTTAAAGACTATTATTTTTCAATTCATTATCATCCTGAAAGAGAAAAAATATTCACTGTTGAATTAAGCAGGAAAAACCCAGTTGTTCTTTACATGATGAGGATTCAAAGAGATCCTTTGATCAGTGAACTAGTAAAGCTAGAAATGGGAATTATATGGTAAGGAACATCATCAACCCTAACAAAAATGATTTATAATCCTTCATTACTAGAGAAGATCAAGAAATCTCAAAAAGAATATCCTTTTTCAAAAAATAAGTTTAAGGCTGTGAAGGATGGGAAGTTTCCTAAGTTCAATATTGATCAAGAAGTTGTACTAAAATTTTGTACATGACTATGTGTTCCATCTATCCTGGAAATAAAGAAGGAGCTGATGTATGAAGCTCATATCTCTAATTTCTCTATACATCTAGGAAGCATGAAAATGTATAGAGGTCTTCGTGAACATTATTGGTGGGATAATATGAAAAGAGATATTTCTGACTACACTTCAAGGTGCTTGGTATGTCATCAAGTGAAGGAAGAATGAAAACTTCCTAAAGAAGTATTACAACCACTACCTATACCAGCATGGAAGTGGGGCAATATTACTATAGACTTCATCACTGGTCTCCTGAGAACTTCCAAAGGAAATAATAAGATATGGGTTATTGTGGACTGTCTCCCCAAGACTGCCCATTTTTATCTCTATTCGGGAAGATTTCTATCTTGATCAAATTTCCAGGATTTTACATGAAGTAAGTGGTAAGGCTGCATGGAGTTCCACTTTCTATCTTACCTAATCATGATCCAAGGTTCACATCAAAATTTTGGAGAAGTCCTCAACAAGCTCTGAGCATTGAATTGAATTTCAGTACGGCCTATCACCCCCAAACTTATGGACAATCTAAAAGGACTATTAAAACACTCGAGGATATGATTAGAACATGCTCAATGGAATTTAAAGGTGGATGTGATCAACATCTCCCTTTGTTTGAGTTCTCTTACAACAAAAGATTCCACTCGAGTATTCAAATGGCACCCTATGAAGCTCTATATGATAAGCGATGTAGAACTCCTACTTATTGGCATGAAGCTGGTGAGAGAAAGATTCTTGGGCCTGATCTTGTGAAAGAGATGACAGAAGAGGTCCTTGCAATCCAGCAACACATTGAGGCTCCTTAGAGTTGGAAAAGGATCTATGCTGAAAACCGTTGAAGGGACTTGGAGTTTGATGTTGGTGACAAGGTCTTTCTTTGAATTTTACCATGGAAGAGAGTAATGAGGTTTGGGACGTGTAGGAGTAGTGGCCTATCAGATTGAACTTACTCCAAATCTAGCATAAGTTCATGATGTCTTCCATGTATCCCTCATGTGGAAGTACATACCTTACCCTTCACATGCAATAAATCTATAGGTAGTAAAACTGGAACATGACCTCTCTTATGAAGAGCAGCCGGTGGAGATCTTGGATTGTAGGGAAAAGGTTCTATGCAACAAGACTACCCACCTTGTTAAGGTGTTGTAGAGAAACCAAAAATGCGAAGAAGTCACTTGGGAACTAGAGGAGTCAATGAGGCAGAAGTACCCACACCTTTTCTCTTCTGAGGGTATGAGTTAAAATTTCAGGGACGAAATTTATTAAGGGGGGAATAATGTAACAACCCAAACTTTTGAATAATTTTTTATTTCTTGAATTTGTCTATTATTTTATTTTAGAATAAAAAAAACTATATCCATTAATTAATGAAGTGAGTATAATAAAAATAATACACCTGGGTTTTGACTGTTATATGACTGTTGGTTAATATAACCATTGGAAACTAAATTCTTAATGTTATGATAAGTGACCATGGTTAATTAATATAGAAAGAGGAGTTGATGGCCTCATCCAATAGACTTGGACCATATGAATCCCATCTGTTAGAGCTTGGGAAGGAGGTTGCATCAATGGGCTTTTCTCTGGACCAAGCTCGAGCCAAGATCCAACATGTGAAGCTTGAACTGAATCACCTATGGAAGAAGTTCAAGATGATAGAAATCATCACTCGGGAAATATTGTCGGAGCCGCCCTAAGATTCTATCACCATAGCACATCTTACACTTAGATTCTATGTAGGTGTTATAAGGGGATATGTAACGAGACCTTAGTTACATTGTGTAATCCTTTTGTATAAATAAAATTGTTATTTATTATTATGTTAATTTTTTAAATTTCAAATGTCAGGATAAATGTAGGATGATTTTATAGAAGTTCCATATTATTGATGAATTTTGGAAAAAGGGTATCTTAAATTTTTTTTGTATACTTTAAATAATTAATAATGTAAAATGATTTTCAAAAAATGGGCTTATATATTGTGACCAGTAAAAAATTTAGAGTCTAATAAGATCAAATTAATTTTTAATGAATAGTAAAGTATGAATAATAGCATACCCTTATGAATAGTAATGAATTGTAAATCGGAAAAAAAATATAAACATCACCCATGAATGTATAAATACAATTTGGACATCTTAAAAGTGAAAAAAAAACGATCATAGTATAAGTTTTGGTATTTTTGTATGTCATAAATATTTTATTTACAGTTTTATAATTAATTTAATAATTTAAAATGGAAATTTATTTTCATAAAATCTAATCATAAATTGTTACTTTATTTTATTATGGTTATACAATAATTTTATGGGACCTTGATTACTTTTTAAGGTGTTACAAAACAAGTTATAGTTTTAGAGTTGTTTTTTTGAATAAATGACGATTTTATTAAAAATTAAATTAAAAATATTTAGAAAATTATTTTCATAAAATGGAGTTCATTTTTTAATTCAGATAATCTATATTAGGTTAGGGTGAATTTATGTGATTTTTATAAATTTTTTTGTTTGTCGGTGAATAGAGAAAATACAGTTTTGAGTTTCGGTGTGTTTAATGACATCATTAATGATGTAATCATGATGTAATAATTAAGGTAGACTTTTAAATGGTATGATATGTTATGAAATTTCCCAAGTGGCCAATATCATGGGAAAATACCATGGTCAAGCCCATGGTTTTGCAAATACCACCGATGAGGTGTCTCTGGAAAATTAATTAAATATTCCCTCACTTTTGCTAAAAATATAAAACCTTTCCTTCGTTAATTTCATTCCAAATTCATAACCAAAAAATATATGGTATTTTTACCTCCCAATTAGTCCTCCAAAGTTTCCCTCAATCCCCCCAAGGTCCCAAACTTCAAGCTTTCATAGTTACTCTTCAATGTAAGGGAACGTTTCACCCTCCTCTTTTAAGTCATGCCTTCCTTTATGTTATGCCTTCTACTTTTCATTTTATTATGTGGGGGTATGTTCTTATATATCATTATTGATGTATATTTTATGTCCAAATGATGATATACCCATTATGATCTCATCAAATAATTTTCTAGATTTTTAAGTGACACTGTTAGGCTGCCGAATTTTCATAAAAGATATCACATATTCTCTTTTTTTTTTCAAGTTTCCTTTCCATGTGGCATGTCATTCAAATATCCATAACATGTTCTTATTTATATTTTATTCTATCCCTATACTTTATTATGAGCTATTTCATAGTGGTTTATCCTTGTCCCCTCTCTTTTAATGTTTTCTAAAAAACATGCCATGTAGCCGTTATGCTGTAAAATTTTCATGTCAAAATCTCTCTCTTTTTCTCAAGAAATTCACTTGTTTTATTTATGTGAATACCCAAATATAATTTTATTTATATGGGTATTAATGGAGACATAAAATAGATCTATTTTATTCTATAATTTACATACATATAACCCTCATAGCCTTTCTATGGGTTATAAATGACATAATGATCTTATTTTTAAGCACTTTTAAAACGTCACGATTTTGAAGTGAAACAACTTATTTTACTATGTTTGCATTATTTATGAAATATATGATTATGATATATGTGTATCACATAAAAATAGATACATATTAAGGTTGTGTCTTGATAGAATTCGAATGTATTGGGTAAATAATTTATTCTCTAGAGACGACAAGTTTCATGATACTTTGGTGAATAACCTTGGTAATTTTTATGACACCTTGGGGATGAACCTTGGTGATATGTTCATGAATGTCTAAAATAAAAGTTGTAGCTACAAATTTAACTTATGGTTTAAGTTATTTTCATTATTATATGCCTCTACTTCCATTTCTCATTTCTTTATGTTTTTCATCATGTTCTTAATGATATTATAAGTAAACTGATTCCCTTGATTTCCTTACCGGGCCTTCTACTCTCCCATTCCTTTGATGTATGTCTCTAGGTTATGAGATTTAGTAGTTTTATATAGGATGAAATTTTTAAGGGGATTTTAAAGGGTATTTAAAATATTGTTTTAAGTTTTCATGTATTTTGTTCTTGATTTCCAAGACACTAGACTTTAAAGGTTATCTGTTTGTAAATTTTAATGAAAAGTTATGTATTAAAAAGGCGGTATGCCATAGTTGGTATCAATGGATAGTTTAGTTATTTAAGTAAATTTGGCTATGAAAACTTTAGGAAGAACCCTATAGAAAAGTTTAAATATAGAAAAATTTCCAGGTATTTTGATGTAATATTAAGTAAGTGGTTTCAGAACAAATAAACCCCTGTCTGGATACGAACAAGTGGATGTGGCTCTAAAAAAAGTACCTAGGAGTGAAAACTCCTAAAAGGAGTTTCGGGCTTTGACTCGAGGTATCTTGGTAACCAAAAACAGGCCTTTCTTCACTCTTGGTTTGACTCTCCTGGTGGATATTTTTGTTTAATCATAATCTTTTTATGAATCATTATGAAGGATTTATAGTGAAATGTAATTATTTAAACATGAATTTTTAAGAAATAAAGTCCTTTATAGTTAAAAGATCCAAAATGAAACAAACTTCTAACTAAGGTTTTATTCTTTTAGAAAATGGAAGGCAATAGGAGGAACCATGAAAATGGTGACCGCAATGGACCATGCGCTGACGACCCTCCGATGGAAGCCAGAATGGTACCTTTCATGATAATGATGAACCAAATGACTCAAGTTATGGGAAATAACTTGAATCAAGCTAAGATAATGGTCTCACCATGAAGGCAACAACATCCTTTTGAGTCCTTTATGCACCAATGACCACCAAAATTTATTGGATCTACCAACCCATTGATTTCTAAATAGTGAATCAGCTTTATAGAGAAGATATTTTCTATGCTCCGCTGTTCAGAGCAAGAGAAGGTCACCCATGGATATTTACCGCTAAGAGGGAGAATTTGATCAGTGGTGGGAACTAATTAAAAAAATGAGGCCAAGAGTGGAGGTTGAATCTATGGAGTGGGAAGAGTTCAGAGGGATCTTATTCAGTAAGTATTTCCCTCATTCTATGAGAACAATAATGGAGAAGGAGTTTCCCAATCTGAAGCAGAAGGAGAATGAATTTGTGGGAAGCTACGAGATGAACTTCATAAGGCTTTCATGTTACACATATAGCTTTTTCATGGATCCAAATGGTAAGGTTGATAGATACTTAGGTGGACTGAGACCTCATCTAAGGAAGAATCTACTAAACTAAGACTATGATAGCTATGAGGAGATCGTGTAGAGTGTGATGAAAGTTGAACTAGATTTTGGTGAGACACAATGGTCTCATAAATCCAATGATATGAAAAGATCGATGGATCCAATATTATGGTGGAATTTTGATCAAGGAAGAAGAGGAAAGAAAGTGCAACATCCCATGAGTAATAAATGTGGTAAGAAGCATTTAGGGAACTGCCTACTCGGGAGCAAGAACTGCTACAAGTCTAGAAAATATGGCCATATCGCACAGAACTATCATAGTGAGGTGAAGCCTCAACTCCCAAACACTAATGAAAAAGGAAATATAGTCCTGACCCTACCTGATGTCCAATACTATAAGTGTGGAAAACTTGGGAATTTTTCCAATCACTGCCCAAATATGAGGGTAGTGGAGGGGAATCACCATCAGCCTCGACATCAGTGAAGGGAACAAGGTCGTACTTTCGAAATCACTACGGCAGAAGTTGAAGCGCCAAAATATGTGGTGGAAGGTACTCTTGTTGTTCTATCAAATCTAGTAAGTACTTTGTTTGATTCTAATTCTACGCATTCCTTTATTTCCTACAATTTTTCAAAGAATTTAGAATCAAACCCTGATTTTCAAAAAGTAGAGTTCTTAGTCAAGACTACTGGTGGGATTATCCAAGTAGTGTTGAGAAACTCTTGTATTTACTTTAGTGAGAAAAATCTTATCACAAATCTAGTAGTCATTCCCATGTTGGAATTCAACATTATACTAGGGATGGGCTGACTATCAAAGTATAATGCTAATAACAAATGCAGAAGAAAGGAAATCTCAGCAGTATTGAATAGAAAATCTACAGTTATCTTCCAAGGAGAGATATCTCAACCTCATATTTTTCTAGAAGAACCTCCTGTATCTATCTTTATAGAGTTGATCGGTGAAGAAGAAGAAGGAAATGAAAGTTTAAGGATAGAAAATGTCCCCATCATCCAAGAATACTTTGACGTATTTCTCGAGGAGTTACCCAGACCTTCCCCAGAAAGAGAGGTAGAGTTATCCTTTGAACTCATACCTGGATCTCATCCGATATCGAAGACCCCATATAGGATGGAGAATGTGGAGCTGTAGGAATTAAATAAGAAACTCCACGATATTTTGGAAAGGGTTTTATCCTTCCAAGTGTGTCACCTTGGGGAGAACCTATTCTCTTTGTGAAGAAGAAGGATGGATCAATGCAGCTATGCATTCATTAAAGAGAATTGAACGAGATCAAAGTAAAGAACAAATAACCTATCCCAAGAATTGATGACTTATTTGAACAACTCTGTGGGGATAAATTCTTCTCTAATATTGATCTTTGATCTAGTTATCATCAATTATGGGTGAAAGATATGGGCATTATGAGTTTTTTTATGCCTTTCATACTGGGTAATACACATTCTATTTTTATGGATTTGATGAATATAGTCTTTAAGGACTACCTTGATAAATTTGTGGTAGTTTTATTGATGATATTTTGATATATTCCAAAAGTCGTGTGGAGTATGGGGATCATATAAGGGTTATTTTTCAAACTCTGTGGAAGGAGAGGTTTTTTGTAAAGTTTAGCAAATGTGAATTTTTTTAACAACAAGTTTCTTTCATGGGAAACGTTGTTACAAATGAAGGAATCACAATTGACCCTACAAAGAAAAAAATTGTAGAGGAGTGGCCTCTGCCTACGATAGTAACTGAGATTTTTAGTTTCCTCATATTAGCGAGATATTATGGGAGGTTTGTGAAAAAATTTTCATGACTTTTTAATCCATTAACCAAGTTAACTCAAAAAGTGGTCATGTTCATCTGAAAAAAGAAGTGTGAAGAAAGTTTCCAAGAGTTGAAGAAGAGATTGGTTACTACACCCATGTTAAATCTTCCCTCAAGTGGAGAAGGATTCATTATTTTTAGTGATTCATCTCTGAAAGGTCTTGGGTGTGTCCTCATACAAAATAAAAAAGTCTTTACTTATGCATCTTGATAGTTGAAAATTCATGAGCAGAACTATTCTATGCATGATCTGGACCTGTGTAACGACCCAAACTTTCATTAATGGAAATTACCCTTTATCCAATTAAATGTATTATTATGGTTATATAAAATGTTAAATTCATTGGTTTTATGTTTTTTTATTTTAAAATACTATTAAGAGTTGTGACTGTTTCTAATATATCCGTTGAACAGTGATCACCTGATTAGTATAAATATCGGGCTTTAACAAATCCAATTTACTCAGACAAAGGAAGCGATGACCTCATCCACTAGACTTTCCCCATAAAAATCCCATTTGTTGGAGCTTGGAAAGTAGGTGGAATCATTGGGCTTCACTCTTGACCAAGCCCAATCTGATCTTGAACACATCAATCTTGAGCGGAACCGACTACGAGAGTAGTGGAAGTTAATAGTGATTACCACCCGAGCGATGTTATCTGAGCCACCCCAAGAGTCTGTCACCATCACACACCATACCCTTCTATCTTATTCAGGTGTTATAAGGGGTTATGTAACAAGACCTCAGCACTATTAATATGTGCATTATTTTTTTATATAATAATGAATATACATTCATTTTATTATTGTTATTTCGTAAATAGTTTTTAAAGCACAAATAGTACTTTTAGTTAATATTCAACTAAGAAATCTATTTTGATGAATTAATGGATTTTTTAATTAAATAATATTTTAATAAAATATTAATAAATTACTTTTTTTTAAATATAAAGGATCGTTCAATTTTTATGAATGCAATTGTAATTTTTATTAAAGGTTGAAAGCTGTTTTGGTCAAAACCCATGAATTTTCGTTAAATGATGGTTTTTATTTTAAAAGAAAAAGTTCACATATTTATAAAATTATTTATATAAAATGAATATTATTTTTTGAATCAAGATGTAAAAATTTTCCAATGGTGAATTTTTCATAATTTTCCGAGACAGTTGAATTTTTTGGTAAAATTAAATACCGTTTAAATATATAATGTGTTTTATGACATCATAATGACCCAATAGTGATTCAATAAACTAATATAAACATTATGTTCGGCAAATATATGTTTTACCATTAAAATAATGTGATTTTGGGTTTGTTTTATTTATTTTAGAAAGCCTTAGTTGACCCTTCAAGGTTTATAAAATATTTTGTCTTTTTAAATTATTTTCCTTGAGAGTGTGACTAACCTCCACATAATCAACCATATTATTTCATGAAGTTAGTCCTTTTTCCTCATAAAATATTCTTTTCCACTCCACTTTGTCAAAAAACATGGGAAACAACATGGGCTGGTTTGTGGTTTTTATTAGTTTAATGTGAGGTGTCCCAAACCTAAATAATAAAGAATTCTCTCTCATTTCCTATATAAACCCACCCACGCTCCCACTTACTCTTCACTCAAAGCATTTGGAGTTAGACAATACCCTTCCCTACTATCTCTAGAATCCTTCCAATGTGCCCCAATCTCCTAAGAAGCCGCTCTCAAGCCTCTCCCAAGCCTTTGGGATCACACTTCCATGTAAGGGATTTCTTCCTTTCTCGTTTTGTGCAATTTTATTTAAGTTGTTATGCCCTTTTGTTTTCAATTAAAAATGTTGGGGTATGATTTCAAACCTCCCCCAAAATTTCATATTTATGTTTTTATTATGGGATACCCCTTTATCTCTCATTAACTACTCCCATGTACACCCGTTACCATGCCGAAATTTCAGGACGGATTTTCTCTCTCCTCCTTTTCACCCAAGTAATTATTTTTTATTATGCATCTAAATTCCATTATGTTTGTTGGGAAATGTATCTACATGAACCTATTACTTTAATTTTCAGGTAAATATGATGATACACCCCTTTCTCTCTCATCAACCATTTTTTATGAGTTCTTATTTCATGCCGTTATGCTGTAGAAATTGCACCGCGTTTTTCTAAGCCAAGATCATTGTGTAGTGAATACCATACCCATGTCTCTATCAAGGGTATTCACCTTTATTCACATATATATATTGAATGGTACTTTCATTTATTTATTCCACATTAATTAATCTTGGAATAACTAATGATTTTTATTGATTCCATGTTATATGATCCATGTGACACATTTATGCATGAAATGAAATGTTTAATAAGGGTTCACCCTGATTGCGCTCCAATGCATTGAGAAAAGTATAGTATTGGGATATGTCTTTTGAAATGAGTGTTTAATAATGATAATTCATGTGCAATTAGGGTTTACTCTTGATTCATGTGCAATGAGGGTTTACTCATGCTCCATGTGCAATGAGCCTTGGATCATGCTAATTCCTTGTTAAGTGTTGTTGCCACATTTCCAGGTTATGATTATCATGCTTTATCACGCCTTTATGTTCATTTTCTCTTATGATACACTGATATTCCTATATTATAAAATGTATTATGTTTCTCATTTTATTCCTTGTTTATTCCCTTACTGGGCTTTATAGATCACCCTTTTCTTATGCATGTCCTCAGGTTATCCCATGAAATGCTAAGTACGAGGGAATGCAGTGGTCATATAAAGGAAGTTTTCAATAAAGATATTGTAATTCATGTTTTAAGTTGTTATGTAATGATACTAAGCCACAAATACACTAGACCTGTCAATCTTCTATGTTGTATTAAGTGATGTTTATGTAATAAATCTTGTTTAAGTATGAAATAAAGAGTAGGGTTATCATAGTTGGTATCAGAGGATAGGTTTAGTTATTTTTGGGATTAGGATTAGAAAACCATAGTGAATACTTAGAGACAAGACTAAGTATAATAAAAACATTCCTTTGTTTTGGTGGGTATTGAGTAAGTGGTTTATCAAGAAAATACATCCCTGTCTGGATACAAGCAGGTAGAGACGGCTCTGGCACAGATGTACCTAGGGGTGAAAACCATGAAAAAGAGTTTTGGGCTTGGCCCCAGGTATCCTGGTACACGACAATGGGCCTTCCTGCACTCTTGGTTACGATACTCCTAGTGGATATGCATTGGTAAATTCACAAGCTTAGTATGAACCATTATTAAGGGAATTAAAAAAAATTCCCTTCAGTATATATGTTAGAAAGTAGATCATGAATAACATAGATTGAAGCCTATGGATTCATAAGTTAAGGAAATAAAAGTTATTTATAATTCATCAATTTTGTCCTTGTATTACCCTTTATTCATTACCCCTAACTTCCCTTTTATTCCATCCAATGGCTGGTAATAGGAGGACTCATGCTAACAACTGATGTAAAGATCAATGTGATGACTGTGCTAATGAGATGCCCAATCCGATGGGAGCAGGATTTGAGAACTTTTTTACGCTTCTCTCTCAGTTAACTCATGATTTGAATAGAAACATGGGTCAAGAGGAATGTTCAACCCCCCCTAAGAAAGAACAAGTCACTATCGAGATCTTCATGAGAAAAAGGCCTCATACTTTTAATGGATCATCTAATTCCTTAATCGCCGAACAATGGATCAAATCCATTGAAAATATATTATCCATCCTTTAATGTTTTGAACAAGAGAAGGTTTTCCTGGATTCTTATTATATGGTGGGTGAAGCTGATCAATGGTGGACGTTGATAAAAAAATATGAAGCCCGAGGAGAAGATTGCGGCGTTGGAATGGAAGGATTTTCGAAAGATGTTTTTTGAAAAATATTTTCCGCGCACCCTCCAACTTAATATTGAAAGTTACTTCCTTTCCCTCAAGAATAAAGATGAAAAATCTGTCGAAGTGTATGAAGAAAACTTCACAAGGAATGCATGATACGCCTTCGGCTTTGTCATTACCCCTGAATTCATGGTTGACCGCTTCTTTGGTGGGTTGAAACCTAGCCTATAGAAAGAGCTGGAGATCTGTGACTTCGACAACTATGATGAAATTTTCTGATGTGACCTCAAGGTAAAAATGAAGATCAAGGAATCTCAAAGGTATCATGGGGATAATAAGCATAAGGTGGACTTCAATGCTGGTGATTGGATGGATAAATCCAACGGTGCTAAGAAGATCCAGCACCCTACTTTCCAAAGGTGTGGAAAGAAGCACCCCAAAAATTTCCTGAAGGGGACATGGGAATTTTTTAGGTGTAGAAGAGAAGGGAACCTAGCTGTTAACTGTCCGTAAGAAAAATCCACAGCTGAAATAGAAGAGAGGAACAATCTTTTCGACCCTCAATGCATTGTTCATTGCTACAACTGCAAAGAACCAGTGCATATTGAAAATCAGTTCCCTAAGCCAAGGGTTTTCGGAGGCAAACACCAACCTCCAAGGCATAAAGGGTGAGCTTTTTCCATCACTACTGCCGAAGTGAACCCCAAAAATGAAGTGGTGACAAGTACTCTATTTATTCATTCAAGAATAGAGAACGCACTTTTTGATTCAGGTTCTACACATTCTTTTATATCCCGAAAGTTTAGTAGAAAAATTCTAGAATCACCACAAATAATGGAAGTGAAGATGTCTGTGAGTACGAAAAATGGGGAAATCATTGCATCCAATGAATATGACACCTACCCTGTCATAATTCGTGGATTGAATTTCCTGGTGAACCTCGTCATACCCCCTCTGGTGGAATTTGATGCAATTCTTGGCATGGATTAGATTTCATTATATAGAGCCAACATAAATTGTCGTGAGAGGGAAATCACTCTCCTTGTAGGGAATGTACCCCCAATTCTATAAAAGTGCAAGGAGGAAGATGAATCTTCTTTAGCTCCATCATATCAAGTGTGGATATTACTGCCTTATGAGCATGTGTATCTGGCTCATATGATTGAGTATAAGGAGGCAACCATCCTTGAAGACATGCCTATTGTGAGGGAATTCACCGAAGTGTTTCCCTAGGAATTTCCTGGTCTTCCTCCTAGAAGAGATGTTGAATTCTAAATTGATATTATAGCTGGGGAATTGCCAATATCCAAGACTCTATATAGAATGGATGTTTTGGAGATTGAGGAGATGAAGAAACAACTACTGGAGAATCTGGATAAAGGGTTTATATGCCCATGTTCTTCACTATAGGGTGCGCCAGAACTCTTCATCAAGAAGAAATATGGGTCAATGCTCCTTTGCATCGATAATCGTGAACTTAAAAAAATCACGATAAAGAACAAGTGTCCTCTCCCATGAATTGATGACTTATTCGATCATCTGTGTGGAGCATAATACTTCTCCATGGTGGATTTGTGGTCAGGATATTATCAAGTAAGGGTAAAGAAAGAAGATATCCCAAGACTACTTTTCTTACTAGATTCTGGCACTATGAATTCATAATAATGCTTTTTAGACTCACTAATGCTCCAAAAATCACCATGGATTTGATTAATAGAGTCTTTAGAGATTACCTCGATAAATTTGTGGTAGTATTTATAGATTATATTCTCATATACTCCAAAACCAAGGAGGATCATGAGGAGAAACCAGTGAAGATATTAGATCATAGAGAAAAAGTTATATCAAATAAGACAATGCCCCTCGTCAAGGTGTTGTGGAAAAACCACAAGTTTGAAGAAGCGATGTGGGAATCAGAGAAAGCGATGAAGTAAAGTTACCCACATTTGTTTTAGTGTGGGAAAAGGAAAATTTGAGGGTGAAATTTCTTAATGGGGGAAGATTGTAATGACACAAACATTCATTAGTGGAAATTCCTCTTTATCCAATTAAATGTATTATTATGGTTATATAAAATGTGAACTTAATTGGTTTTATGTTCTTGTATTTTAAAATATTGTTAAGAATTGTGACCATTTCTAATATAGCTGTTGAATAGTGATCACTTGATTAGTATAAATATAGGGATTTAAGAAATCTAATTTACTCAGAAAAAGGAAGAAATGGCCTCATCTAGTAGACTTTCCCCGTAAAAATCCCATTTTTTGGAGATCATATAGGAGGTGGAGTCATTGGGATTCTCTCTTGACCAATCCCATGCTGATCTTGAACACTTCAAGCTTGTGCGGAACCAACTATGGGAGAAGTGGAAGTTAATAGAGATTACCACCCGAGCGATGTTATCCGAGCCACCCCAAGAATTTTTCACTATTTCACACCATACCCTTCGATCTTTTATGGGTGTTATAAGGGGTTATGTAACAAGACCTTGACACTATGATTATATGCATTATTTTTATATATAACAATGAATATATATTCATTTTATTATTGTTACTTCTTAAATAGTTTTTAAAGCGCAAATAGTATTTTTAGTTAATATTCAACTAAGAAATATATTTTGATGAAATAATGGATTTTTGAATTAAAAAATATTTTAATAAAATATTAATAAATTTCTTTCTGTTAAATATAAATGATCGTTCAATTTTTATGAATACAATTGTAATTTTTATTAAGGTTTGAAAGCTGTTTTAGTCAAAACCCATGAATTTTTGATAAATGACAGTTTTTATTTTAAAAGTAAAAATTTACATATTTAGAAAATAATTTAAATAAAATTAATATTATTTTTTTAATCAGTACATTGAAATTATCTAACGGTGAATTTTTCATAATTTTCTGAGACAATCAAATTTTTGGGTAAAAATTAAATACCGTTTAAATATATAATGTGTTTTATGACATCATAATGACCCAATAGTGATGTAATAAAATAATATAAACATTATTTTAGGAAAATATATGTTTTACCATTAAAATAATGTTATTTTTTATTTGTTTAATTTATTTTAGAAAGTCTTAGTGGACCCTTCAAAGCTTATAAAACATTTTGTCTTTTTAAATTGTTTTCCTTGAGAGTGTGACTCACCTCCACATAATCAACCATATTATTTTATAAATTTAGGCCTTTGGCCTCATAAAATAGTGTTTTACACTCCCCTTTGGAAAAAACCACAGGCAATAACCATGGAATGGTTTGTGGTTTTGATTTGTTTAATGTGAGGTGTCCCAAACCTAAATAATAAAGAATTCCCTCTCCTTTCCTATATAAACCCACCAAATCTCCCACTTCATCTACACTCAAAGCCTTTTTAGTTCGACCAAACCCTGACCTACTCTTTCTAGAATCCTCCAAGGTTTCCCCAATATCCCAAGAATCCCTTCTCAAGCCTCTCCCAAGCCTTTGGGATAATACTTCCACGTAAGGGATTTCTTCCTTTCTCAATTTTTTTCCAATTTTCTTTAAGTTGTTATTCCCTTTTGTTTTCAATTAAAAATATTGGGGTATGATTTAATACCTCACCCATTATTCCTTATTTATTTTTTGATGATGTTAGACCCATTTATCTCTCATTAATGCCTCCCATGAACACCCGTTACCATGCCAAAATTCTATGAGGGATTTCTCTCTCCTCTTTTTCACCCAAGTAATTATTTTGTATTATGAATCTAAATTCCATTATTTTTATTGGGAAATGTATCTATATTATCCCATTACTATCCATTTCATTTAAATATTATGAGACACCCATTTCTCTCTTATTAACCATTTTTTATGAGTTCTTATTTCACGCCGTTATGCTGCCGAAATTGCACCTCGTTTTTGAAAGCCAAGATCATTGTGTAGTGAATAACATATTTCAAAATATAAAAATAATAAAACAGAACCAAAACATCACAACATGACAACAAATTCACACCTATTTCAGAATTCAAACCATCATCACCACAAATCACGCAAATCACGCAAATCACACAAATCACGCAAATCCCGTAAGCTGACCGAGGAACTGCATCGACTGCATTGAGGAAAGTCCTATCCCATCTACATTTTGTTGCCATATTCACCGGCATCCTCCACCACAAGAAGAAACTAACAAAACTAAACCATCATCAATGTCCATCGACGTCATCATCTTCACCGATTAAACTAGGGTCAGAGACACCCGATCGCCAGAAACCATCATCACCGCCAATAAAAACCATAACAGAACATCATGGAAACAGAGAAATAAAACCAAAACCAACAAATACAAATCAATACAACTCCAGGAGCTTGAAGATCTTCGAAATCTGAACCACATATCGCAAAACCACATAGTTACCTCTGCACTTGATCCAACTAGGTGAGGCACATATGAACTTGGGGTCAGAGCAGGTTGGGCGGCCAAGGAGCTATTTAGCACAGAACTGTCGTCGGGCCTAGGAAACCAACCTCAAAATAGTCAGCGCTCCACCTTCACCATCCCAATCCATCTGAGGCACCAAAATATTGGACCATGATTGGGTCTTAGTACGATGGGAAAGGAGGAAAGGGAAGAGGAGGAGGAAGCAAGAAACTCGAGCCGCACGAGGGAAGAAACAAAGGACGATCGAAGAGAAGGACATTTCCATAAGAGATGAACCGAAAAAACCAAGGTGAGGGAAATAAAAGAGAGCCAGAAGTAAGGATAAGAAGGAACAAGATTCATATCACCATAAAAGGCGGTAGAAGAGGAAATCACAGGGGAAGGAGAGCGGCGCTCGAGGGGACAAGGAAGAGAGAGATGAGAGAGAAAGGGTCTCACCAAAATCCTCCGAGAAAGGGGTCGAGGGTAGAGGGAGAGGCACAGGAGAGGGGGCTCACACCATGATAGGATGAAAAGAGGGAGGGAGCGGTGGCACTGGGAAACCCTAGCGTGAGGGAAGTAAACCTGGAGACTCAGGAGCCATCCCAGTGGTTCTTGTGTAGTGAATACCATACCCATGTCTCTATCAAGGGTATTAACCCTTATGCACATATATATATTGAATGGTACTTTCATGTATTTATTCCACATTAATTAATCATGGAATAACTTATGATGTTGATTGATTCCCTGTTATATGATCCATGTGGCACACTTATGCATGAAATAAAATGTTTATGAAGGGTGCTCCCTAATAGCGCTCCGATGCATTGGGAAAAGTATAGTATCATGATACATCATGTGAAATGGGTGTTGAATCACTCTAATTCAAGTGAAACGAGGGTTTAATTGTGCTTCATGTGCATTGAGTGTTTACTCATGCTCCATGTGCAATGAGCCTTGGGTCATGCTAATTCCATGTTAAGTATTGTTGCCACATTTCTATGTTATGGTTATCATGCTTTATCATGCCTTTATTATCATGTTTCTATTGTTCTATATTGATATGCCTATTGTCTAAAATGTATTATATTGCTCATGTTATTCCTTGTTTATTCCCTTACTGGGCTTTATAGCTCACCCTTTTCTTATGCATGTCCTCAAGTTATCCCATGCTATGATAAGTACGGGGGAATGTTGTGGTCATGTAAAGTAAGTTTTCAATAAAGATGATGTAATTCATGTTTTAAGTTGTTATTTAATGATCCTATTCCCTAAAGACACTAGACCCCTCAATATTCTATGTTTTATCAAGTGAATTTTATGTAATAAATCATGTTTAAGTATGAAATAAAGATCAGGGTTGTCATAAGCTGTCTGCGGTCATTTTTTCCCTGAAGATATGGAGGTACTATCTTTATGGAAAAAATGTGATATATACATAGAACATCAAAGTTTGAAGTATATTTTCACACAAAAGGAATTGAACATGAGACAAAGGAGATGGTTGGAACTTCTTAAATTCTATGATTGTTCAATTCATTATCATCTCAGAAGAGAAAACAATGTTGCTGGTGCATTAAGAAAGAAAGACCCAGTTGTTATTTACATGATGAGGATTCAAAGAGATCATTTGATTAATGACCTATTAAAGCTAGACATGGGAATTATAAGGGAAGGAATATCATCAAACCTAACCCAAATGATTCTCAACCATCTTTACTAGAGAATATCAAGAAAGATCAGAAAGAATATCCTTTGTTATAGAAGAAGCTTAAATATGTGAAGGATGAGAAGTTTCCTGAGTTAAATATTTATCAAGAAGGTGCACTAATTTTTTTTACTAGAATATGTGTTCTATCTATTCCAGAAATAAAGAATAAGTTGATGGGTGAAGCTCATAGCTCTACTTTCTCTATACATCCAGGAAGCACGAAAATGTATCGAGACCTTCATGATCATTATTAGTGGGATAATTTGAAAAGATAGATTGTTGGATAAACTTCAAGGTTCCTAAGTGTTAGTAAGTGAAGGCAAAACGAAAGCTTTCTAAAGGGGTATTTCCACAACTACCCATACCAGCATGGAAGTGGGACAATATCAATATGGACTTTGTCACTGGTCTCCAGAGAAATTTTAAAGGAAACAATGAGATATGGGTTATTGTGGACCGTCTCACCATAACTGACCATTTTATCTCCATTTGGGAAGACTTCTCTATTGATCAAATTGCTAGGATTTTATGTGAAGGAAGTGGTAAGGCTGCATGGAGTTCCACTTTCTATCATATCTGATCATGATACATGGTTCACATAAAAATTCTGGAGAAGTCTTCAACATTATTTGAGCACTGAATTGAGTTTCAATACGTCTTATCACCCCCAAACTGATGGAAAATTTTAGAGGACTATTCAAAAACTCAAGGATATGCTGAGAACATGCTCTATGGAATTTAAAGGTGGATGGAATAAAAATATACCTTTAGTTGAGTTCTCTTACAATAACAGCTTCCAATCAAGCATTCAAATGACACCCTATGAAGCTCTATATGGTAAGGGATGTAGAACTCATACTTTTTATCATAAAGATGGTGAGAGAAATATTCGTGGGCCTAATATTATGAAATAGATGACATAAAAGGAACATGCCATCCAACAACACGTAAAGGCTGCTCAGAGTTGGCAAAAGAGCGATGCCAACAACCATTGAAGGGAATTGGAGTTTGATGTTGGTGATAAGGTATTTCTTCGAATTTCACCTTGGAAGAGAGTCATGAGTTTTCAAAAGAAAGGGAAGGTCATCCCTAGGTACATTGGCCCCTATTAAATCCTTGATCTCGTTGGAGTAGTGGCCTATCGGCTTTCACTTCCTCAAAATCTAGAACAAGTTCATGATTTCTTCCATGTATCCCTCTTGAGGAAGCACATATCTGACCCTTCACTTGTACTAAATCTAGAGGTAGTAAAACTGGAACATGACCTCTCTTATAAAGAGAAGTCGGTGGAGATCTTGGATCATAGGGACAAGGTTCTAAACAACAAGACTACCCACCTTGTGAAGGTGTTGTGGATAAACCAAAAATACAAAAAAGCCACGTGGGAACAAGAGGATTCTATGAGGAAGAAGTACCCAAACCTTTTATCTTATGAGGGTATGAGTTTCAATTTCAGGGACAAAATTTCTTAAGGGGAGAAGAATGTAACGACCCAAACATTTGAATAATTTTTGTGTCTTGAATTTGTGTATTATTTTAATTTATTATCAAAAAAACTACATCCTTTAATTAATGAAGTGAGTATAATTAAAATAATACCACTGGTTTTTGACTGTTATTTGACCTTGGGTCAATATGACCATTGGAAAATAAATTCTTAACATTATGATAAGTGATCATGATTAATTAATAAAGAAAGAGGATTTTATGGCCTCATCCATTAGACTCAGGCCATATGAATCCCATTTGTCAGAGCTTGGGAAGGAGGTTACATCCCTGGGCTTTGCTCTGCACCAAGCCCAAGATGAACTCCAATATGTGAATCTTGAATGGAATCACCTATGAGAGAATTTAGAGATGATAGAAATCACCAGTCGGGAAATTTGGTCTGAGCAGCCCCAAGATTATATCACCATAACACATCTTACACTTAGGTCCTATTCCAGTGTTATAATGGGCTATGCAATGAGACCTTAGTTACGTTGTGTAATCATTTTTTATAAATAAAATTGTTATTTCTTATTATGTTAATTTTTTTGAATTTCAAATGTCCGGATAAATGTAGGATGAATTTATAGAAGTTTCAAATTATTGATGAATTTTGGAAAAAAGGTATTTTAAAATATTTTTTGTAAACTTTAAATAATTAATAATGTAAAATGATTGTCAAAAAATGGTCTTCTAAAGTTGTGACCAGTAAAAAATTTAGAGTGTAATAAGATCAACTTAATTTTTAGTGAATAGTAAAGTATGAATAGTAATATGCCCTTATGAATAGTAATGAATAGTAAATCGGCCAAAAAAATAGAAACCTCAACCATGAATTTATAAATACAATTTCGACATCCTAAAAGTGAAAAAATAATGATAGTATAAGTTTTGGTATTTTTGTATGTCATAAATATTTTATTTACAATTTTATAATTTATATAATAATTTAAAATGGAAATTTATTTTCATAAAATGTAATCATAAATTGTTACTTTATTTTCTTATGGTTATACTATAATTTTATGGGACCTTGATTACTTTTTCAAAGTGTTACAAAGCAAGTTATAGTTTTAGAGTTGTTTTTTTGAATAAACAATGATTTTATTTAAAAATTAAATTAAATTTTTTAGAAAATTATTTTCATAAAATGGAGTTCATTTTTGAATTCATAGAATCAATATTAGGTTAGGGTGAATTTATGAGATTTTTATAAAATGTTTTGTTCTTTGGTGAATAGTGAAAATACAGTTTTGAGTTTCAGTGTGTTTAATGACATCATTAATGATGTAATCATGATGTAATAATTCTGGTCGACTTTTGAATAGTAAGATATGTTATGAGGTGCTCCCAGTGGCCAATACTATGGAAAAATACCATGGTAAAGCCCATGGTTTTGCAAATACCACCGATGAGGTGTCCCTTGGAAATTAATTAAATATTCCCTCACTTTTTCTATAAATACCAAACCTTTATTTAATTAATTTAATTCCAAATTAATCATCAACTAAGATCTATAATTTTTACCTCCCAAGGAGTCCTACCAAGGTTCCCTCAATCCCCCCAAGGTCCGAACCTTCAAGCTTTTAAAGTTACTCTTCAAGGTAAGGGAACCTTTCACCCTCGTCTTTTAAGTCACGACTTCCTTTATGTTATATCTTCTAGTTTCCATTTTATTATGTGGGTGTATGTTCTTCTATATCATTATTTCTGTCCATTTTATGTCCAAATGATGATATACCCTTTCCTCTCTCATCAACTATTTTTCTGGATTTTTAAGTTACACCGTTAGGCTGCCGACTTTTTGTAAAAGAAATCACATTTTATTTTTTCTTTCAAGTTTATTTCCATGTGGCATGTCATTAAAGTATCCATAACATGTAATTATTTCTATTTTATTCTCTCACTATACTGTATTATGAGTTATTTCTGAGTGGTTTATCTTTTTCCCCACTCTTTTAATGTTTTCTAAAAAACCTGTCATGTAGCGGTTATGTTGAAGAATTTTCATCTCAAAATATCTCTCTTTTTTCTCAATAAATTCCCTTGTTTTATTTATGTGAATACCCAAATACATTTTTATTTCTAGGGGTATTCATTGATTCATAAAATTGATCTATTTTATTATTTAATTGACATACATATAACCCTTACTCCCTTTCCATGGGTTATAAATGACATAATGATCTTATTTTTAATCACTTTTAAAACATCACGATTTTGAAGTGAAACCCATTTCTTTTACTATCTTTGAGTTATTTATAAAATGTATGATTATGATATATGTGGTTCACATGAAAATAAATATATATTAAAGGTTTTCCATGATATTTCTCCAATGCATTGGGTAAATAATTTAATCTCTAGAGATGACAAGTTTCATGATACCCTGGTGAATAACCTTGGTAATTTTTATGACTCCCTGGGGATGAACCTTGGTGATATGTTCATGAATGTCTAAATTAAATGTTTTAGTCACAAATTCAAGTTATGTTTCAAGTTATTTTCATTATGATATGCCTTTACTTCCATTTCTCACATATTTATGTTTTTCATCAAGTTCTTATTGATATTACAAGTAAAATGATTCCATTACTTTCCTTACTGGGCCTTATGCTCACCCTTTCCTTTGATGTATATCTCCAGGATATGAGATGCAGTAGTTGTACATAGGATGAAATTTTCAAGAAATTTTTTAAGGGTATTTAAAATAGTATTTTATATTTTCATGTATTTTGTTCCTGATTTCCAAGACACTAGACTTTAAAGGTCCTCTATTTGTAAAATGTAATGAAAATTTATGTATTAAAAAGGAGGTATTCCATAGGAAACCACTCAAGAAGGAGCCCAAATGGGAAGGACCTTACATCATTCACAAGGTTTACCCCAATGGTGCGTACTCCTTGGTTATCATGGATGGCGAGCATATAACTACTCCCACTAATTCAAAATTCCTCAAGAAATACTTTTCATTAATAAACTGTCCCACATGACCTTAAACTATTCTGTCTTCACCACATTACTTTAAAAATGTGATTCATCCAAGTTGAAAGATGTAAAATTACTCAGCACTCATCCTACATGATGTTAAACTACTAGAGGTAGATATATCATTATGGTCCTAGCTCTACGACCTTAAACTAAGATCTCTTCGTACCCACTTACTCACTACACGATGTTAAAATGCATGAAACCTTCAAGAACTATATATGGCTTGATTCCCATCCTCATGGGATACGTAGGAACGCTTGAACACCTCGTCTTAGAGTTCAGCACCAAACTCTTCTCCTTGACTATCCCCCCGGGGTGTAGTTCTCTTGGAGGATCCCGCATGGTGTAGTGTAGGCTTATTTGGCCACCAATCATGTCAGGATTACGGTGATCACACTATGTGCTCCTCCTCATTCTTCGATCCTCCCACATATTCACCGCACAACTTTAAACTGTATGTTCCTTTCAAAACTACGTATGGATTGATTCCCATACTCATGGTATACGTATGAACACCTATAAATTTCGTCCGTAGGCCTAGCCCCAAACTTTAGGATCTCACTTTGGGTCGAAACACATGGTGTGGTGCAGGATTTTTCCCTTATTCATGTCAATTTCATCATGACCGCACCATGCATCCCTCTCCCTGAAGATGCCAACCTCTTTCATCATCCCGCATGATGTTAAACTTTACTGGCACATTTGTGCTTCAAAA
Source organism: Viscum album (assembly GCA_963277665.1). Taxonomy (NCBI): domain Eukaryota; kingdom Viridiplantae; phylum Streptophyta; class Magnoliopsida; order Santalales; family Viscaceae; genus Viscum; species Viscum album. The sequence goes on along the minus strand of OY728161.1, from coordinate 1,209,755,110 downwards.
ATTCCCTTTATTTGGGTATTCATCATATTTAAGATCCAAAAGGACCCCCCAATGGAAAGGATTCTAGGACCTAAGGCTCTCCTACCATTTCAGGCCAATGTCCTTGAGGATCTCGAACGACATGATACACGTCCCACATAGCGAACATGGTTAGCGGTCGATACTCATTTGTTGTTAAAGGTCACACGATGTGGATTCTGTATTTCGAACACGATAAAAAACCATCCTCCATCATTTTCACCACCCCTATAGGTCCAAAATATTGGGTGTAGTGATTCATTTTGTCCTACTATCCCTTCAAACATCGGTCTGCCTCAGGCAGGAGTGTTAGTCTAGTTGGGGTCTACCATGCCTAATCTCCTTCCCTCATTACCATACCCTTATATGATGGGGATGGCCTGATCCTATTCCTTGTTTCCCACACCGAGCATTACTAATGTGGGATTATGAACTTTGGTAAGGCAATACCTACATAAAGGGTCATGTATCTATGGTATGATCCCTATGATCTTAAACTAAGTTCACCTTCATCTTCATCAAAAGACGTTAAACTGCGAACTAGTTGTGACTCCCCATCTTAGATTCCTCAACCTTTTAGACCCCTTGTCCTGAGTTCTCATTTAAAATTTTATTTTGTGGTATGATCTTATGTCCCCATTTACATCGGGTTACTCTCCATGCTATAAACATTCCTCATTGAGATACCTTTCCCCTATCAGCATCCTTGTTACATGATGTAAAACTTCACAACATATTCCATAACTATGTGTGTCTTTATTCCCATCATCAAGGGATATGTTGGACCACTCAGATATTTAGTCTTCAGGTCTAGCCCTGTTTCTTAGAAACCTCCACATATTTTTGGCCCCCTGGCCTGAGTTACTCAGGAGGAGGTATGTGGTGCAGTATGGGCTTACATCCTTATTCACGTCGAATTTGTAACATACACACCACATACCTCTCCCTCTTGTGATATCTTCCTCCCTTGGTCTTACACTCATATTTTTGAGTCGACTTCCCTTGAATTAGGTTTCTCAACCTTCTTTGACAGTTCACCAATGTGCCTAATATCACTATAGTTTAGGACCTGGAGTGTCAGATTTTATAGACATATTATTGCCCATTTTCATGATTCATGTTCCCATTCATTTTGGCTTTCATGAGATTTCACTTTAGAAAGAACCCCTAAGCATCATGGATGCTCGGCCCCAGAACCTTACTACCGTCTTGGGATAATGTCCTTCAAAATTTTGAATGACAAATTGATACAAGTCCCTCATTGTGAATATGGTCAGCAGTTGAGGCTCGTTTGTTGTTCCCATTTTAGGTCACACGATATGGATGTTGTGTTTTGAACATGGTCAACAACTATCCTCCATCGTCATTCCACCCCCATCAAGACCTAAATATTGGTTACATGATTCACATCATTTCCCACTCCATCATGTCTAAGTAGAATTTTGACACTCGTGGTGATATCCCTCAGTGTGCATTTGCAAGTTAGGAGGAAAAATCCACAGTGAGGAATAATTTGGGGATCCATATCATTTTCTTATTTTTATGTATTCCACGTGTTGCAAAAACCTTCTCAACCCTTGTTTCCTACATCGAGCGTAGATCACATGGGATTAGGGATTCAATCAAGGTTTGAGCCCGTTTGGAAGAGTCTTTCTTATTTATGGTCCGAGATCTAAGACCTTAAACTAAGACATATATTTATCTTATATACAATAGGTAAGAAACACATCTCTTTGAACTATATATAGTTTGATTTCCATCCTCATTGGATACGTAGGAATGCCCGATCATCTCATCTTTGGTTCCATCTCAGGTTCCACTAAATGCCTTTTCCGTTCATCCTTTTGGCCCTAACTTTCATAGGATTGCATGGTGTGGTGTGATATTACTTCCTCATTCATGTCTAGTTTGCAATAGCCATACCACATACTCCCCTTTTGGGAGTTAGCCTCCCTTGCCTCTTGTCCTACATGACATTAAACTGCATCCTTAGAACTACATATGGCTTGATTCCCATCCTCATGGGATACATAGAAACACCTAGAAGTTTCTTCCATGAGTCCAGCCCCATATTCTCTAACATTTCCCCCCCTTGGCCGAAGGTTTCTTCCCCATAATTTCACGTGGTGTAGTGTGGACCTCATCCTCATTCAAATCGGGTATGCTTTATCACGCCATGCACATTACCCCCTAAAACCATGTTTCTTCTATATGTTTCCAAGCCATATGAATTTAAAATATGCTTTATTGTATCACATGAATTTAAACTATTACATCTTTACTGAAATACATTAAAATTTAGGGGTTGATCCTATGATACGACCCTAAACTATTACATTATCTTCCTGGACGCACGACAAAAAACAGAACTGCATTGTGATGTCCTCACTTGAGGGGACATCATGTTTGGTAGTGGTTATCCACCATACCATTTGTAAATTTCTACATATGGATTTATTCCTGTAGTGATTCCTAGATTCTCCATCCTAGGTTTATCACATCACAAAAAAAAAACACATCCATTCTAAAGAACAAACAAGTTCTATCAAATGTCACTTTCTTTGGGGCATGTGCCAGAACCGCGTAACAGTATTGTCCCTAGAATTGGTACCCTACCATTCCACTTCCATAACTATGTACGGCTTGATCTCCATCATCATTGGGTACATAGGAACTCCCAAACACTTTTACTTGGGCCCAACCTAACTTTAATTTTTATTCCTTTGACCTAAAACCTTCTCAGGAAGCACATGGTGTGATATAGACTCCTTATGTCCTCATTCATGTCAGGTTTTGTAATTAACACACTACGTGTCTCCCTCCCTCATTTCCATTTATGGTCCAAGCTCTAAGACCATAAGACTAAGATCCGACTGTCCTTGTCACATGGCACTAAACTGCACAACATTTTCCCTAACTATGTATGGCTTGATTCCCATCTTCATGGGATATGTAGGAACGCTTGTACATTCCATCTACAGGTCTAACCCCAGGAATCTTAAATCATGCCCTTCTTTTTTTGGCCCCTTCGCCCAAACTCTTTTGGGAACATGTGGTGTGGCGAGTACCTATTGGGATATCATTCAAGTAGAGTTTTTCAAAAACCTCACCATGTGCCTCTCCGGTCTTTTCCCAACATGGTCCGAATTCCATGACCATAAACTAGGATCTCCCTATAGGAGCCACACATTGGGTATGGCTACTTCTCCACCTTGTGCACATGCCATTAAACTAGGTCACCTTTTAATAGTCCAATCTATGACCTTAATCTAGGAGCATGCGACCCCAGGACCCTTGTCCTTGGAATGGGATTCAACTTCCTCTATCTGACACGTCTCATTGGTGTGTTCAAATGAATTGTGGAAAAGATTCCAAAGTTTGAAGTTTTCACATGGACATTCCCTCATTTCATGTTCAAACTTCATAATCCCTTTATTTGGATCTCCATCCTCTTCCACATCTGAAGGCACCCCGTTATGGCTTGGTATGATGCCACATTGGATTATCTACCATCTTGGGCCAATGCCCCAGAAGACCCCAAATGACATTTTTTGATAGGTCCTGGGTTTCAAACATGGTCAGTGGTCAACCCTCATTTTTCTATCCCCATAGTAGGATATTACGAAACAAATGCTGTGTTTTGAACATGGTCAACAACTATCCGTTATCTCCATGTCGCTATCATTGTGATCCAGATCTTAGGTGACATGATTCACATCTTTCCACTCCCTTATGTTCAAGTGGAATTCCATCACACTTGGTTCGACACCTCCGTGCATCTACGTGCGTTAAGTAGGCAGGTCAATAATTTTGGGATGTCATTCTCCTAGAATTCCATTACCACTAATGTGTTCTTCCCTATACCAGAAAAATAACTCCACTACTCCTTGTTTCCCACATCAAGCATGACTCATGTGGGCTTAATGGTTTTGGTAGGATGTGTACTGGTGCATCTGAACCATGCATGCCACTCATCTCGCATGACGATAAATTGCAATATGATAACTACGTATGGCTTGATTCCCATTCTCATGAGATATGTAGGAATTCCCAAAAACTTTGTCTCGGGCCCAACCGAAATTTCTCCATCTTTGGTCTCTCGACCTAAAACAAAAATTCCCTTGGGGATACATGGTGTGGTGTAGGACTCCTTATGTCCTCATTCACATCGAATTTATAGCTACCACATCACGTAATACCCTTTTGGGATCTCCCCTTTTACTCTTCATCCTACCGTATTGCGTTAAACTACACGAGTCCACATGTCCTTGATGCATGACGTTAAATTGCGGTTCTACCATGAACAAGTTCAGGATGCCCCGTGATAATTATGAGATGTGTCAGATTCCTCACCAAAGAGGATTCCCCCTACCAGCATTGGTCTCTACCCTTGCTGTGTTTGAGAACTATGTTTGTCTTGATTCTCATCCTTAGGGGATACGTAGGGACGCCCATGCATTTTTTCTCAGTCCTAGCCCTAGGGTCATTAACCCTTGTGGCCCCGATCATGGTCCAGGAAATATGACCTTAAAACTATGTGCATCATCCACACTGTACGACATTAAACTACATGTCTATTGTCCTTATTGGTATGACATAAAACTACTAGTCACTCTTGGTCATCACCAGAGAGGTCTTGTATGGAAGTAGGTATGATCCATAATCAAACTAATGCGCCCACCTAATGTGTTTTCCTCAAGGTGGCGTAATTTCAATAGTGTTGGACTCTATTTGAACAACCCATCACTACACACTCCACATTTCACGTGCCCTTTATTTGGACCCTCATTATCTTTCATGTCTAAATGAACCCCTTAACATTACAAATGCTCGGCCTATGGATTTGCTACTATCCTGGGATAATGTTCCAAAAGACTAAAGGTTGACATTTTGAGTTAGGACCCTTGTTTTGAACATAGTCAATGGTCATCCCTCATTTGTTATCCCCATTTCAGAATAATGCAATAGGGATCCTATGTTTTGAACATGGTCAAAAATCACCCTTAATTATCATGTATCCTCTTATAGTGTTACAAATTTTGGGTATCGTGATTCACACTTTCCACTCCCCTATGATTAGATTGATTCTAATGCCCTTGGCGTTACCCCGCTCGCATAACTAGAGCACATTGGAAAAATGTATTTTGACAGTTCTAAGAGATTCACTTTCCAGTCAGGCCTCCCTCTTTCTTCCTGGAAATCCGGATCAGTTGTTCAAACCCTGGAAGATCGAATCTTTATTGACACTTTCATATTCAGATGGAATAAAGAGGTGATCATCCCTTGTTTCTCACATCGGGTTCGCCCACGTGATCTTAGGGATTGATCACTGGATATTTCACGAATGTGACAGACATGCAGTAAACCAGAAAAAATAACAGAACTCATGCATGCAGCCAACATAAAAAATAAAATCATGAAAGTACATTTAAAAAGTTTGCATGCATTACAACACCCGAGGATCGTCCCCTCCCATGGATGGGTTGACCCATTCGATAGAAAGTTCAAGCTCTTCCACCCTATGTCTTGTGGCATCTAGGGTCCCCTGTCACCTGTTTAGCTCCTACTCATCCTTGGAAGAAATTGGGAGTAGTTCATCAGCTTCGATCTAATCCTGATCCTCGTTAACTCAAATAATGGACATCTCCTCAGAGGCTTGCCTCATTCATTTTTCAGCCTCTACCAGCTGGGCCTTTAGGCACAATACAAGCCCCGATTGTGTGTCAAGGAAGTCGGAGTGTTCATTCACCCATGCCCTGAACCATTGAATCTAATTTTTGGATTCTTGGAGCCTCTTGATGTTCACCAATTTCCTTCACTGCCAACTTACACCAAGTCCATGATCGTGCTACCAAATCTTATTCGCCATGAAATCTCTGATGAGCATATGAGGAAGCAGGGAATCCACTCCTCCAGTGCATAGTTCGCACAACCGGGAACAAATCCCCCCTATCTGGTCTATCCATTGTGCTTAAGGGTTATCCCTGATGAAGCGCTTGATCAGCTTCCATGACCGGTGACAGATGATTTTTCTATTCTCTTCATCAGAAGCCGTCTCATCCCTTTCCACAGGGTCGATGAGTTCATATTAAGGGAATGCCTCTAAGAACTCGTTAATAGGGTCTGCATCCAGTGTATGGTTGGGTAGGCCATGACGTATGTCGTCAGTAGATCCTTATTATCATATTTTACCTCAATGATATTAGGATCAGTCCTACTGGTGGTCCCACATATGATAGGGAGCATTGTAGTTTGGTTAGCTTGGGTGTCCACTTCCACGATCACTAGCATTCACCTAGGAAAGGCAGCGCTAGGAGCTCTAACAAACCTCACCAAGGGGGAAAACTCCATTTTAAGAACTATGCATACAAAAAACACACGGACATCAATTAACCTTATCAATGGATAACAATTATGAATTCTATGAAGAATACTTACAGAGGTCTAATAGTTCGTCTCTCTCCTGAGTTATTACCGTTGGGACCCCGAGGCATGGCTCTCCGTATATAGTGGGGAAATCCAAAGGTTCCGGGAGGACCACCCTAGGTGTCGTGGGCCTAATGATCATGATAATCTCCGCATCCGCATGCACATATCCCAGAGTTCCCAAACCTGCATCTACTATTGGGCGGGAGTGAGTTTTGTGTATGAGGCCCTCCTACACATGTCAGATGTTAGTTGATAATTCTTAAATGACCTGGATGAAGACTATGTGGAAGTGGTTTAGGGTTTACCTCAAGGGCCTCTGCAAACTCTTCCAACTCCGGGTCTGAGTTTCTAACCTCACCCTCCTCCAAAGGGCTCCCTCCACTGACCTCCTCCCCTAGGAGGAATCAGTTGATTCTTTTGACAGAGGGAAGCGATCTCTCAATTCGGTGGCCGAAAAATGTAAAGGGGCTGTTCGATTGAGCGTACCTTCAATCGATCCATCATTGAGAATGGAGAACCCCAGGAGTGCACAAAGTCCTCAATCTCAGCAAGGAATTTCTCCCCCTCCACCTGGTATAATACAAAGCCATACCTGAAAGGACCAATCCCCAAAAAATCCATCCTAAGATTATTTAGATGCTGCAATATCTCGGACAAGTTGAGGAATTGTCTGTTGACATACCAGATGTCCCAAGACTCTGGGAAGAAAAATTTTTCTAGCATATCTATGTGGCACAACTTCTTCCTCAGATCCTGGGTGGGTATCCTATAGAACTCCCTAGGCAGCCTCTCCTTTGGATAACTTTTCTCCTTAGGGACTGCCGGGTCCACTGATGCAACCTATATCTTGATTTTTGCGGGTCTCGCCGCCACTACAACCCTTCCACCATGGGATGTTATTGCTTCCTTCCAACCCCAACCTCAAGGTTGGTGAGGTACCCCGTCACTGGCCCATATGGTTTGCTACTTCAGCATCTCCCCTGGGTAGGCCGCCTCCCAGCTCTTGGAATACTCCTTGACCATCCCATAGATGGCTGTGGGTGGAGGAAACTAAGTCTGAAAATTACCATACCCCCATGTGAACATGAGACACATATTCCTCATCACACATGGGTGATCCTCATGGAACAATCCCATGTAAACCCGTGGGGTCAGCCGCTGCATACACCAGAATTTCCTCATGAAACGTGTGAGGTGTATGGCTCGAAGAGAGGCTCGGAGTCGACCCGCACCACCAGGACTCCACCCTGAAAGTCCAGGAGGTAGGACTGATGCTCTTACATTCCCTATCCATTATCAGTGAACACACCTGTTGGCAATGGGAATGGGTGGAAGTCTTACTCATCTACCTTCCAGACACGGTTTAGCACCAACTGCAGGGTTATCTTGGTTAGGAAACTCCCTGTCACGTTCAGAATGGATGGTCAAAAGTCTGACCTTAGAGGAGATATTGGGTTTGAATATTCATACATGCCCCTAATATTCACTGCTATCCATTCATACTGAATATGGAATGGACCACATATCTTCTGTGGCTTCTTCCCTTCGCTGATGTTCCATAACACCTTATACAGTTGGGCGAGCATCGGGATCCCTAGGTTGACCCGCTCCCCTTTCACTAACTTGGATGACATGAAAAATGCGATCAGTTACACGCCCATGTTCATTTCCCTCACTGCTATAATCCAGCCATAGATAAGCGCCGAAATGAACACAACCAACCTAACCACCGATTACTGCTTAGTACTGACACTGAATCCCCATGTCTTCCACTAGTTGTCCTCCAGGAGTCACTAATGTGAGTTCTCTTTGTGGCTCTGAACCCCCTTCCGGTAGGTTGGAGGCCTCATGGGAAACTGTCTATCTTTAGAGGAATTCAAGAATTTCTTGAACCACCACTTAAACTAGACATCGCTCATCGACTACTTTTCCTCCCCTAGCTCTAGGTCAATCAATGCCTTTACCAGTGATGAAATATGCTCTGGGTCCTCCCATGTGTTCACCGCGGGGAGGAAATCATTGTACATTGCCCCCAATATTAGAAATCCTGAGATTTGGTGCAAGTACCAGAGGCTCATACCAACCTCTACAGGGTGAAAGTGGTAAGTATTGGTCCTTGATGACCACCTACTCAACAATTACGACATCAGCTGCTTCAATTGGTAGATGTGAAATTGGGAATCCCTAGCCGCCTCATACAGGCCTACTCACCTTAGCTTCACCCCGAAATCCTCTCATGAGGCACATACCCAGTAGGATCATGCCCATTCATTCATAAAATTTCTTCCCTAGCACAAATCTGACTCATCTATCCACCCTTCTCTAGGTTCCCCAGGTCCACCTTCAGAATGGTGTGGTACAGTGGGGGGATATCTCTGGATCAAATTCCTTCTTGTTAATGTTATTTATGTGGTTATATAGGCAATGAACATCAAAGAGTGTGAAATCCTCCCAAGTATGGCCATCAGCCTCTCTGAACCACTGGCGCTAGCACGACGTACTCCTGAAATAGTAATCCAAATCATCCCTACTCACTTTAGGAATGAAAACATCATCCTGCAGAACGAATCCATAAAGAGGCAACCTTTTGGACATTTGGTAATTCTTATGACCCTCTGACAACAGCTTCACTAGCGATTCATGGTCCGAATTACTCCGTATGTGTTCCCCAATACCCAAGTTATTCTCTATTTATTCCCTCTAGGAAGCATTCTCATGGACCCCCTGACATCCTGGTGAGGAATTCAGTCTTGAAGATCTTTGATTTTTTGTTTTGGTTCACAGATCCTGTTTGCAAATATCATTCATTAAGATCGTTTGTGGATCTTAGTCACAACAAGAGGTCGCGGAGCCCTACGATGGACTAAGAAGACATAAGCTATGGAGATCACACTCACAGAGTTGAAGTACTCACTATGAACCATGGGGTAGAAAGGCGTGATTGACAAAGAGAAATCACAGAGCACGTAGATCTTTGCAAATCGAGAGTATAATCACAAAAAACATGGAGATGAGAAAGGGAAAAAGGGATTTCATCCTCCCCAATTTAAAGAGGATGACCCCCTTCGCTTCATGGTGCATCTGGCCGCAGTGAGCTTCACGAAAATCTCAACCCGCATGTCGGCTATCCACATCGTGACCCTACTTCGCGATCTTTCATTGCGATTGGCCTAAAAATTTTGGTGATTGACCCTCATAATTATACCCTCATTTTCTCCTCGGCTCCATGTCTTAGCGGGGGGGGGGGGATTTGTTGGCACCAAAATATGTGCAGAGGAAAAATACGCAAAGGGAAAAACACTTCTAAAGAGGTTGCCCCGCAAAGCCCATTTGCAAATCCCCTTCGCACCAAAGCATTTGTGGATCCCCACAACACCCTGGATGGTGTGAAGCTAAATCCCCCTTTGTGGTCATCACAGAGTAAAGAGGTGAATGCTCCGCGGTTATGATTCAATTTTCAGGAAGATTCACACCGAAGAGGGATCCAAATCAACCTCCACGAGCCTATAAAACTTGATGAAAGCCTCCATGAGCACTGTTCAGAGAACCCAAGAGATATCCGCCCTGAGGTGGGGCTGATGGTCGACTCCGAAGTTTTGATGAACTTGACACAAACCGCGACCGATCATGGAGCGCCATGTGGCTTCACACCGAGCTATCCCTACTTCATGTCTCCCCTCACCTATAAATATTGGGCTCCCCTCGATCCCAAAGGACGGATACCCCGAAATTTCACCTTCTCATCTCTCAAATCACGAATCACCTTCTTCTCTACGAAACCATGAGAAAAATGAGCTCTTCAAGGTATTTGAACTTTGAAAATAACATTTTCCTTAGCTCAAATACAACCCCTCTTCAAGTAGGGATGCCCTTCGTGGAGCCCATCATCCATCACAAAGGAAAGAGATCCCTAAGGGGACTCTGGTCTTCGAAAAGCACTCATGCTTCGCGAAGTACATTCTGTACACATATGAACCATATGCTAAGGCAGGATCACTATGCTTAGCAGAGAACATTACTTTGCATTGCTATGCTTTTCAAGGTACCCTTGCTTCATGAATTCCTACTCTGCGAAGGCATTTCAACTTCACAAAGAACCCTTTATATGCACCTATACCCGATGCCTAGGCTAGGACACCCCACTTCGTAAATCATACCCCTTCACAGTGACCCTCCACTACATGAAGCACCGTATCTTCACAAGATGCTTTCTTGTGAACCCATTTTCTTTGCAAATCCTTCTCCCGTACGACCCTAAAGGCTTGTAGGAAGTGATTTAAAGGTCCCTTGGGCAGTTCTTTACATTGATTTTCTTAGACTCATGCTTCTTCTCATAGGCATGTTAATGGATATTGATTACTCACATAGCCACACTAAAGTGGGCCCCTTAGTGGATCACTCCACAACAACCCCTCACCAAGACATTGTTGATGCCTTCCCTTCCCTAATGGTGGGTAGGTATCAGTCATGTTAGTCCTAGGGGTGTGAAGTGAACCTGCCTCATCTGAGATGAAGGATGCTAAACTGCCAAGCACCATCGTCCTTAGCACATGATGTTAAACTATGGCCTCTCCCCATGAAATACACGCAGGGCGCCCCATCTTGGACATTCTCCACGCCCACTCATCTCCATGGGAGTGATATCTTCCTCACATGGAATGAGATCCTCTTTTCAAGAGTAGAATCTATCTGTGGAGAAGGTAAATCATCTTGGAGTAAGCCCCTAGCCTTTCTTGCAGGTGGTATCAACCCTTCTCCTCCTCTCTTCTTCCGTGCCAAAGACCATAGGAGAGATGTGCACATGGACCTTCGTTACCCCATCCCTCTCCCTCTGGGATTTGTCTCCATCAGGCCTCCATCCTGAAGTAAGTCCCAATATCCATCTCCCTGGGCCAATAACCACTCATAATCCCATATTTCTTCTTTGGTCCGCTAACCATGTGTAAGCCCCAATCCACTTCCCGTGGATGCACCTTTCACGACGTGATCGTCAGGTATTTTCTACCTCTTGTTTCTCTAACTAAGCATGACTCACATCGACTTAGAATAAGAATTGAACATGGAATCCTTCATGGGAAGCCTTAGCATGTAAGACTCAACCCCATACGAACTACATGGACTTTGATCATTGTCTCCTAGGAAAGGTATGTAGGAAGCCTCCGTGAGGTTCAATCCCAACACCTACTTATCCTGACCCCTTCATGTTGGTTCACTTTCATCCTACATGATGTTAAACCTTACACCCCCATCGAACTTCATAGAATTTGATCCTTGTCTCTTGTAAAAGGTATGTAGGAAGCCTCCATGAGGTTCAAGCCCAACACCCATCGATCCCAACCACTCTACGTCGGTCCACCATCATCAAACATGACATTAAACTGTACGCCCCTTTTGTCCTGCATGACATTAAAATGTACCCATTAGAACTCCATGGTCTTTGATCCTTGTCTCCTAGACATGGTATATAGGAAGCCTCTATGAGGTCCATCCTTAATCGACAGTAATCCATTATGAACCCCAATCGACGGTAAGCCATTGTGATCCCCAACTGACGGTAAGCCATTGTGAACCCCAATCGACAGTAAGATGTTCTGTTCCCAAATCGACTGTAATACGTTGTGTTTACCAATCGACAGTAAGCCATTGTGTTCCCCAATAGATGGTAAGACATTGTGTTTCTCAATCTGCGGTAATCCCTTGTGATTCCCAATCAGTGGTAAGCTGTTGGAACCCCAGCTAGTGGTAAACCATTGTAGCCCCATCCAGGGGTAATCCATTGTAGTATGCAATCACTGGTAAGACATTATTGTCTCCTTTATTAGTACTTGCATCTTTGGTCCACCCTCGTGGTGTCAGACCAACCCAAGATGCTAACCACACGTAAGCCCCAATATATCGTCAGGTCATTGTCCTATACATACTCCCCCATTCTATACCTCCATACTGAACTATGTGGAATTTGATTCCATTCCTTGGTGATATATAGGAAGCCTCCCTGAGGTTCAATCCCATCAATCATATCCCATCCATGTCTCTCCCTTGATCCTCTGTGTTTTGGGAAGGTCATGCCCCAACTTGAAGGTTTTATTTTCTCCGAGTCCCATCCATGAGTCGATTCTCACGAGCCACCTTCTCAGGTGTCCTATAGCCCCCACCGAACTACAAAGACTTTTATTCCTTTCCATGGGGGTATGTTGGAGGTATCTTTGAGGCTCAATCCCAACATCACCATCGTACTCATGTCGGTTCCATCTCATTCTCCATCCACTGTCAAAAATCCATACCATCTTGATTCTTACCCTGGACACCACATCCCAGTGAGATCATTTCACCCACTTTCTCACTACTCCTAGCAGCAATCGGGTAACTAACCACACGTTAGCCCCAGTATCAGTGTCCACTCTTGGGATTACACCCACCTGATCTACTCTTATCATTGTTCTGATCAGTCCGATCTATCTTTGGTAGACATTATATTCGTGGTATACCCTATGTTAAACAAGGGATGCTGAGGAAAACCTTAGAGGCATGCTGATGACATATAATTCTCCACATTCAACATGGGATTCCTCAGGCTTCCACACCCTCGAGAAGCCCTATCACAAGAGAAACAAACCCAAAAACATCAGTGTTCCAGCGTTCAGACATGACAACGATGTCCAACGTGACTACACCCCCGACCCATGGTTGCTACCCTGACTGGATCCCTTGGAATGTTCTAACAGAATCATCATAATTAATTGGAATCCATGAATACATGAAACTGGGAAGAGTTTCATGAACAGACTCTTAAGTCTATGAGAGAGACCCAGAATAGGAAACAAGTGTCTAGGAGGAATCCAAGGAAGGAGGAACCGACATCCCATCATCCTATTTCAATCAAGGAGAAAACGTCCCTGAATAAGTGACAGATGCCTCCCACCTTTAGAAAACAAGAATGTGGGGAAAGAATTAGTGCGTCCTCAGCAGATGGATGCACACCCCGATGAATTTGTTAGAAACAACCAATAATTATTTTCATCTAGTATCATTCATATTTTATATTTCATCTGATCCTTATCATCCAAACATATTTAAGAGACTATTTTAAATTTTCTAACCTTGCACAAGTAATAGGTACATATTTGGATAATTATTTTGTTATTAAATTATAAAATTATATTAATATATTTTAATGTCATTGATTATAAAAAATATATAACTATTAAAGTTGATAACAAATTCATACTTTCCAAATATAATCACTAATCCTCCAATCTTTACTTTACCTATGCCCCACAAGGTTTGCGTCGGTACTAATCAATGTTTTCGTACTTATACAGAAATAAAAATTAATTTATATTAATTTTATAATAGTTTTATAATATTTTGATTATATTATAATGTAATATATGTTCCATAAGTTACACAAATTTTTACAACATATTTATATCAAGATAATTTCATTAATGATACTGTATTCGCAAAAATGTACTTTTCAACTAGTTTCAAAAAATTATTTTTTTTAGAAAAATCCCAAAAATCCACCCTATGCTAATTTTTCTTAATGAATCCAAAAAATTAATTTCATTTTATTATATTCAAATTCTAAAATTCAGCAATTTAACTTTTAAGTAAAAAAATATATACATAATTAAAATAATGTTTTTTAAGTAAAACATATTTCTTTTTTCATTAGCTCATTTTGTTTTTATTTGTTAAAATTCCTTTTTTGGTTTATTTAATATTATTTACGTATATTAATAATAATTATTTATATTCATGAATCCATTTTATTGAAACAATTCTTTAAAAGTTACAAATTCATCAAAAGTACATATTTCATAATTAGAATAAATTTTTTTTGAAAATAAATTATTATCATTTATTTAATTTCAAATAAATTATTTATCATAAAAATTATATATTTAACATAAAAATAATTTATATCAATTGTATACTAGAAATTCAGACCCAGTAATATTATGGTCAATGACTTTATAACCTTTTAATTTGGTACATATATTGTATGATTTATTTCTTTCTCATGTTTAATTATTTTAATAGAACATATTTTTAATTAATAGACATATGGTTTAAGGTATGAAAACATGTACTAAATGTTAGGGTGTTATATTTTATCTGTATATATGTGTTTGTATGTGTATGTTTGTGTTTGTATGTGTATGAATTTGTATATATTTGTACGTATTTATATGTATGTTTATGGATGTGTATGTATTTGTATGTGGCATATGAGCCTCATCCCAGTTGGTGATGTATCCTTGAGTGCATCCATGAGACCCAGGTTCAAAACTAGGAGGACACATATTTTTGGGTACTGTAGTAGCATTGTAGCAGGCACTATAGAAATGTTGTACATTGTGCGGGGTATTGTAGCAGGGACTATAACAGGTACTGTTTGGTACTATAGGAGTTGGAACTATTCACCTTGGGCCACCGGTTTGGGCTTGGAGTCCTTAAGGCCTTCAGGAAACCCAGGCCTTTGGGTCAGTAGAGCTTTCGGGCCACATTTAAGGCCTTCAGGCCACCTCAAGGCCTTCGGGCCACATGCAATTTCCCCAGACAGACTCTACAAAAAGAAGCATCCCTAGAGGAGGATTTAGAGCAGGTGCACTCACCAGAGCATAACCAATGGATTTAGAAGAATGAGAAGGTATGACTATGCCATCAGGACCAGCCTGTGCTTGCACGTGAAGCTTAGAAATTCGACCATGTGAAATAGGAGAGATACCATCACGATGCAGATGCTGGGGAGGGGTAGTTCCTTGTAGTTATAGTCTGGTTGAATTCCCTAAGACCTTCGGGTCATGTAATGTCTTTTAGGCATATGGGCCATGTAATCACTAATCCTACGAGCCTTGTAAGGGTTCCCCATTATCCCTTGAAAGGGGGGTTATAAAAAATCAATAAAACTGAAGGCCTTCGGGCCATTCAGGTATGTATGTGTATGTGTATGCATGTATATATGTGTATCTGTATGCATGAGTATGTGTATAAACCTGTGTGTGTGTGTACGTTTATGTGTGTGTAAGTTTATGTAAGTGTATACATGTATGTGTCTATATGTGTACGTATGTGTATTTATCTATTTTTGTGCATGTATGTGTATATGTGCATGTGTATGTGTGTGTATCAGACCAAATCTGGTCAGATTCAGTGTAGAGTTGGGCGACAACGTTCCTTGGTCTTCATTGGCGATTATCGGTGGAGGGAGTTATGGATGATGACAATTCAGCACGCATCATCTTAGGTCAGTCATCTGGGATGATAAATTGTTGATGGCAGGGGTGTGGATCAGCGGATCTGCCTCTTTGGGTGACAATAGCTCACTCGGGCAGCTTGGCAATAGGGACGTCCTCTGACTGGCGATGATGGATGCTGTCTCGAGTCGTAATGGCTGGGCGGCATCACACCGATTCACTAGGCTTGATCACGTGCGTGGATAATAGGTGTTCCAACAGGATCTGTGCATTTGATTTGTTTAGGATTTGGTTATGTAATTAGTTTTGTCCCATTGGGCACTCAAGCCATTAAATCTTGGCTTTCAGGCCACTGTATTTGGTTCTATAATGGGTATTATATGGGGTTTGATCCCTCTAGGACTATAGGCTTGTTTTGGGTTTCCCTTACCCAGGTCAAAAGAGGTTTCTACAATATTTTTCCTTTTTTAATAAAGGGGATTTTCCCCAACCCTTCTAGTAATACTTCAATGATAAAAATATTGTTAATTTAATAAAATGAATTTTAAAATTGAACTTAATTATAATAAATTAATTATCTCGGTTTTTTCATAAGTAAATATATTTTTATTATCTATATATGTTATCATTTATAATACCAATAATTAATGTTATTTAAATATAATTAATAAAAGGTTTTAAAATATTATTAATTTTTTTAAATAAAATTATTACTAATATTATATATATAAGTAATATTATATAAATGAACATATTAATTAATTTATTATAAATAACATGAATTTAAATTTAAATTTAATTTTTTATTCAATTTTTAATTTAATATTTATTTTGTTTTAATATTTTTATAATTTTTTAATGAATATTATTTATTAATTTTTGAAATATTTTTATAATCTATAATTATTTATTTATAAATTTCTATCTTTTTTAATATTTATTCATTCAATGTCATTTATTCATTTTTAATATTTATTCGATTTGATATTTAGTAATTTAATATTTTACTTAATTGTATTTATTTTTAATAAATATTTATACATTTTTATTTATAAATATTTTATATTTTTAACATGTTTTTAATTTATATAATTAATAATTATTCATTTTTTATCTTTATATTTTAATATTTAAATCATTATAAAATTATTATTCATTCATTTTTAATGGAAAATTTATTATAAATATTTTGTATTTAAATGTATTTTTTAAATATTTATGCATCTATATTTTAATATTTATTAATTTCAAATATTTTTTGGTAATTTCTTTATTCGTAATATTTATTCATTTTTAATAATTTTGTAATTTTTATAGTTAATATTATTTATCCATTTTTAATATTTTTGAAAATTTATTTATTTTTATACAATTAATATTTTTTCATTTTTAATTTTTAATTTATTGTAGTTCTTTTTTATTTTTTTTTAATATTTATTTATTTTTAATTTAATATTTATGTTTTTTGAATATTTTATATAATATATTCATTTTTAGTATTTATTCACTTTTAATATTTTTTAATTTATATAATTAATATTATTTATTCATTTTTAATATTTTTTCAATTTATTCATTTTTATATAATTAATTTGAAATTTTAATATTCATTTTTATCTATTGATTTATTAAATGGAAATTAGTTGTTTATCCGTGCTAAATTTAGTGCTTATAAATATCATCTTTATCAATGCTTAATGTTTTAATGCTGAGAAATGCTTTTTTATCAATTCTTTTCGGTTAGCACTTGTAAAACTTTTTCCCTCTTTTTAAAATAACCCTAACATAGTCATATCTCCTATGTTTTCGCAGAAGCTGAACCCCATTACCACCTCTCTCAAACTATTTGAATGAATCCACCCTGAAATCCATAGGTATGTTATTGGTAACTTGTTTTTAGGGATCTAACAACCAACTTTGCATGAATTTTTCATGATTTTTTTGGCTCTTTCCATGTTATTATATAAATCTACATGATCCCAGATTTTCTATATATATAAATCTATGTGTATGTGTTCATATATAAATTTTTATATATAAATTGGATTAATTCAATCCCTAATTATTTTTGTAGTTCTTAGTATAATCGTTTGTGTATACTTATGCACACACACACACACATATACATATATATATAAATGTGTGTGTTTAATAGGATTTATTATGTATAAATATGTATAAATGTTTTTGTCAGTATGTATTTATACATTTCTATGTGTGTGTGTGTGTGTGTATAAAAATTTAAGTATTTATATATTAAAAATAGTATATAAATTATAATATATATATATTTTTTATTTTATTTCTACTTTTAATAGACTACAATTATTTATAATATAAAACATGATTCAAATATTTATATTATTATATATAATATTTATGATATATATATATATAATAATAATAATTAAATGAAAAAAAGATGGAAAATGGGTTCAATGATCACATTGAAAATTTGAATTGATTACTTCAATAAAGTTTGAAAAATTAGTTTATTTCATTAAATTCCCAAAATGAGTCATATATCACAGTAAAATACCAATTCTATTCTAATTTATCATATCATCCATAAATAATAATAAATTCACAAAACACTTAGATTCATTGAAGAATTCACAATTAAGCACAACAAACAAAATTAAAATTATATAAAAATATCCTAAAATTCAATATATCAATCTGATTAAAAGGGTATCCAAATAATTATAGGGAACAATTTATGATCAAGATAAAAAACCAAAATATAAATAATAATAGAATTGATCAATAAATAAAATAAGTAAATAAATAACCCAACCCAACACAATATTAATAAATATCAAATTTTCATACATTTACTTTCTATATGAATGTATACAATGACATGAAGTATTTGAAACACGACCCAAGAAAATGAATAAGTGGTGGATAACCATAAATACTATGATATATAATGAAATAAAACTATAAATACAAATACGTGAATCATCTCTATCCATCAGTCTTCACTAAACATTATCAATATTTCTTCCTAAGCCACCATGAACATACCCTTGCCCCTGCATGGCATGAATATCTGAATATGCATTGAGGTGTGGAAGATGGGTACGAGTTTGAATGAATTAGTAGTATTTAACTAAAGGAACTCCAACCACTCTCCATAGTGTACTCATGTATTTCTATGGTCAGTAGGGATTTAAGATACATGTGTATATAATTTCACCCTAAAATTTATTCAAAGTAAATATATAATACAAGTAAGGTCAACAAAAAATAACCAACCAAGGTAAATTTTTTATAAAATCAATGTTGGGTCTTGTTTTCTTACATTCCAACCACAAAACCCAAACATATATACTTCAAGTGATACTCATAATGGACATATAAATAATAAAAAATTAGATTTATTCTCCTCTATATTAGAGGGAAATAAACTAAATTACAATTAACATTTCCCAAAGTTGGAAATCTAATCCAATCCATTGAATAATATGTAACATTTCTTACACGAGGAAATCCATTAAAATCTAGTAAATAATAATTAACATATCATTTGAGTTTAAATAAACTCTTGTACAATAAATAGTAGGTAACATAATCCTTTGGTAGGAATCCACTTTGAGATGAAAAATAATTAGTAACCTCACCCTTATATGGAAAAGAACTTTAGATTGATAAAAAATGGGTAACCTCATCCCTGTTAAAAGGGAAATAAACTCAGCTTATGGAACCACTTCACATAACTATTAAATTAATTTTATCATACCTTACTCTATAACATATATATACATCATAGTAATTATATTAATTTAATTTATGTGTAGTTTCAAGTACTTAATTTATGTATGTATTAAAATTTTCAATGATATTCTTTAAGTATATATTTATACTGTGAATTTTTTCTTTATATATATATACCTAATGTGTATGAAATTTCTTTTTTTTAGATATGAATATTGTTAAACCAAATATAATTAATATTAATAAAAAATTTATGGATGCTAATCTAATGAAAAAAGAGTATGGGTATGGTTTTAAAGAGTTCATCAAGTTTGAAATGAATCATGTAAATGGACCTTCTAAAATCATTTATCCTTGTTTATATTATTGTTATTCAAGAAGAAATTATCTAGAAAAGTGGAAATAACACATGATATTTCATGAAATAGATTGAATTTATACATGTTAGAGTAAAAAAGGGGAAGAAATGAATCTATCTAGTAATTGGGATAACAATATGGTTTATGGATCATTTGATATGAGTACAACTATTGATGATGATAGAAGTCATATTGAAGAAATGAAAATGGTTGTTAAAGATGACCATCATGATTGTCAAAAGTTGTTTGAGAAGTTAAAGATATGTGTTAAGATGTCAGTGTGTACTGGTTGTACTAATTTTACAACATTGTCATCCATACTAATGTTATATAATTTGAAAGCAGGAAATGAATGGGACAAAACCACCTTTTCAGAACTGCTTACTCTCTAGAATGTTATGTTACTAAAAGACAATGAGCTTACTAACCAAATATATAACCCTAAATTAATTTTATGTTCAATTGGTATGATATATAAAATAATAAAATCCTATCCAAATGACTGTATATTGTTTTATAAGGACCATGAATCACTTAAAAAATACCCAAACTGTGGGGTGGCTTGAGACAAGAAAGATAAATCAATCCCTTAAAAAGTTGTATGGTAATTTATAATAATTTCAAGGTTTAAAATCCTATATATAAGAAATGATACTGTAGGAAAAATGACATGGCACATAGATATAACAATTCAATATAGGAAACATCATCGCCCAATATATTCTCCTCTATTGAAGAAAATTGATCATGAGTTTCTTGAATTTTTAAATGAGAAGAGAAACCTCCATTTTGTTTTATAGATTGCTGGAATGAACCCTTTTGGTGTAAAAAGTAGCACTCATATTACATAGATAGTTATGTTGGTAAATTATAACTTACCACTGTGGTTATACATGAAGTTCAACTACATTAACTTATTTGTGATTATATCAGAACAAAAATAATCTTGAATTGATATTTATGTTTATTTGGATCCATATATTATATATTTGAAATTGATGTGGGATTCAAGTGTTACATTGTATGATGGTGAAATAAATAAAGAGTTCACAATGAGATCCATGTTGTTCGGGATGATAAATGACTTTCCTATATATGGAAAATTTTCAGGATATAAAATTAAAGTAATGTTAGGTTGTCCCATTTTTGAAAATGGTGTATACTTAGTTAAGTGAAACATTTCTTAAAGATAATGTCTATATAACATCATTATTTTTTACCCGAATGGCATATATACCAATCTTTAACAACATAATTCAATGGTAATTCAAAATAATGTACACTATCTCCATTAACAAGTGAAATATAGTTTGAAAATGTGAAGGATGACATCATTATTTTTGGTAAAACCTTTTAAAAAACCATAAAAAATGGGTTGGAAAAAGATATTATTTTTTTGAATTACTTTATTAGAAATTTTCATCCATAATAAATATTATTGATTTCATGCACATAGAAATAATTTATGTTATAATGTCCTCGACACATTACTAAAGGCATTTGGAAAAATAAAACATCGTATTAAGATTGGGTTGGACATGATTGACATGTGGATAAAGGAAGAGTTGTTTCCCATGAAGGGTGAAATATAGA
The DNA here is from genome assembly GCA_963277665.1 of Viscum album. Classification (NCBI taxonomy): domain Eukaryota; kingdom Viridiplantae; phylum Streptophyta; class Magnoliopsida; order Santalales; family Viscaceae; genus Viscum; species Viscum album. The sequence continues at coordinate 1,209,733,788 of OY728161.1, read as the reverse complement.
CTTCTATTCCTTTAGTGGATTATAGTCTTTCTATATAAGAGATATTTTAGTTCTTCAACATCCTTAATAATACAATGGTTCTTGATTAGTATTAATCAAATATCTTGAATACCATGATGATAACTAATTTAAAGATAAAGGGATTAAAAACACATGACTATCATGTTTTAATTTAATATTTAATGCCTGCAGTTTTAATTTACATTCTACCATATAATATCCGACACATGTTTACTGGATTTTTCTACCTTTTCTGTAACACCCCAAGCTTTCACGGTACGCTTCTCTTTGAATAATACAGTAGGGTTTGTTATACGCAACTTCGAGTTCTAACACACCGTGACCAATCAAAGTAGTCGTTATGAATAGTAATACCCAATTTTTGAAATTTTATTAATTTTTATCTTTCACAATGGACTTCATATTTGGATTCATAATATCGAAATTATCCTTGGGTTAATTTTTGGTATTTTTCTGAAAACTTTCAATTTTTGATGAATAGTGAAAAAACACTGAGTTATTGTTTAAAAATGATTTTTTATTTAAATGATTTTTTATTTTATTTAAATTTAATTAAGGTCAAAATAGATACATAATACCTATATAAGTTTATTTTAATTCATTGAAGTTAGTTTAGAATGATTTTAGATATATAAAAATTTTATTGAACTTTTCACCGTCTTTTACCCACCTCCTAGAAGAATTTGGAAATTCACGTAAAACATAATTTAACCGCTTTTATGAGTGGAATTTTGAAAATCCGAGAGACACGGTTAATATCAAGGAGTAAAATGTGGTTCAATGAGAGAAAAATAATTTTTGGTGAATAGTAACTTTTTACTTATACTTACCACGGTAAAAAGAAAATAGGGTAATTAAGGGTAAAAATGATATTAATATTATCCTAACACATGTCCTAATTCTATTGGAAAAGTTTATCTCGACCAAAAACAACCTTAGAATTAAAATATTATCATTTAGGTCCACTTGGATTAGATTAGGACATTTATTATTATTTAATTCAAAGGAGAGTTAAAAGAGTTAAAATCAAAGTTTAATTACTAATTTTTTTTAAATATAGGGTTATACATAAGATAAATTCGATTGTAAATATTCATTAGAAATATAAAACTATTTCGTAAATAATGGTATTTTATTTATAATTTTTAGAAATTACATAATTTAATTTATTTATGACACAATGGTGATGCAGTAATTACCTAATTAATGAAATATTAAAATAATCGATATTATAAATATCCAAATAAATGTAATTTGAGACTTTTTATGAATTAAAATAATTTTATAGGTTACTATGACATATTAGGATTGGTTATATGAATTATTTTTGAAGTAATAATGCTGTTATAAATTTATCAAAAACAAAATACCCAATAGTGTCATAATTGACATAAAAGAGTTTTTAAAACAAATATTATATTATTAATTGATATTATATTCCTAAAAACCTACGGTTCGGCCAAAGTACGTATATAATAATAGGTGTATCATTAATGTACAACTTGGGGATCTCTTGTAAGTATATAGTAATTTTATTAACTATATAATATAAAAATACAAAGAGACATGGTAAATGTCAAACTAATTAACTAAGAGTTAAAACTATAAGATAAGGTTAATAAAATGACCCAAACCTATCTAAAACATATTGGTTGAGTGTATTTAGACCCATACCCACCTTATCCTAGAAATAAATCAATTTTGAGCCATTATAAAGAGAATAAGAATTTATTATAAAATAATATTTTAAGTTTTTCCAAAGGTGCCCCTCGTCCCTCTTATAAAAGGGCACTCACCCTTCACTCTAATTCACACCTTCTAAGACATTTGGATCGGCCAAAACCTACCTAAATACCCTCTCAACTATCCTACCTTCAACCTTGAGGCATTAGTTTGATCATAAATCCAACCTAAGGATCCCTTTTGATCAAATAAAAAGGAATAAACCGAAGAAGAGGTAATGATTTCACCACCCTCTTTCAAGTTCCTTTATTCCTCCACTTCATTTTTCTTTTTTGTTTCCATTATAAAATAATAACTCTAGTATCTTCTATATACTATGATTTTATTATAATTATGGTAAAACTAAATTTATTATTCTATCGACCCTTTGAATGACATGTCACCATACGTGCGTACGTACGGCTTACCGTCTCCACGTCGTGGTGTAATTGTTATTAAATACATTATTATTTGGATGGGTATAATAATGATGTGTATTTGATGTAAATAATAAATATAACATGATAATTATTATGTATATATAATATAAAATCCAATTATATATTATTATTATATCAAAAGAATGATATTTTCGCTCGTGTGTATGTACGGATTACCATCTCCACGACGCGATGAGATTCATTTCCAAGTTCACCATTCATCGATGATTATAAATATATATATATTACTAATAAGTATGTAATATATGACATAATAATGCTACTTTATATGTATATATTTATATATATATAATTATTTATGTACTTACATATATCTTATTCACTTACTTCCGTTCAATACTATATGAAAACGAAAACAACGTTTATGTGTACGTACGGACTACCGTCTCCATAAATGGTGGTTTCCATTTTCTATATATGTCTATTATACATATTTATATTATAAATATATATGATATATAAATCATGTTTTATATTCTGGAAGTATTTAAATCATGATCTATGTGATACAATCAAGAGTAACAAGTTAAAACACGCATAATAAAGAAAGCGATTATTACACAAAATATAAATATAACATAGAAATTATTATTAATTGGGTAGTATAAAGTCATAAATTAATAATGTATGATATCATAAATATTAATATGGTTTTGGTATAATTTAATAACATACTATAGTATTCATACAGAAGGTTAAACGTACCCTCAACTAAAGGAAAGTGCAAGGTAAGGGGTTTTTCATCTCACTCCTTATTCCCGTGAGATTCAAGCAATATTTCCACTATTAAATTTTTTTTGGTGTATGTAAAGCCCATAATTTTATTATTTGTGTAATACACTTTAATTTATGTGTGTTTACATATTCATTGTATGATACCTCTTTCATGGGTTGTATGTTACGTAAGTTACCAAATTGGTAACGGTTAATTTCAAAATCTCTTTATTATCCGAGGTTGTTTTTACGTAAGTATCTACTGGGACATATTTATTATCCATGTCCATGTTTTATGAAAAAGTTTTCAAAGGTATTATTTTAAGGTACTTTTTACTAAAACATCATTTCAAATGTTTTAAATATTTATTCTTCTAAATCTTTCTCATTAATGTCCATGTCTTCAAAATGGGTTTTAAGGATTTATTTATATGGACATTAATGTTTTTAAAATGTTAATTCCTTTCAAAAGTTTCAAAGTTGTATGGGGCACTGTGATTCAAAAATTTCTTTAAATGATTTTTTTTTCTAAATTGTGTTACTTTTAAATGTTTTCATGAAAAAGGGGTATTTCTTTCAAAGAGTTTTATAAATCATTTTAATCTATGTCAACATCCTTTGATAAATTTTACACTTGTTTGAAGTTGATTTATTATGATAAAAATCATCCATATTGTATTTAAGGTTTTGTGATATGTTTGACTATGGATGAGTTATTTTTATTCCATTAATGGTTTATGATTAATGGTTTGGCATTCCGTATGCTAGTTTTAATACTAATGTTTATTTTATATTTAATACTATTCTTAAGATGAATGTGTTGGACTAGTATGTTTCGGGTTGGGGTCCAGTTAGAGCAGACCCTCCGGGTTGGTGTCCAATTATTAGAGGTACTTCGGATTGGTGTCCGGTTATTAGAGGCACTCAGGGTTGGTGTCTGGTTTTTAGAGGCACTCCAGGTTGGTGTCCGGTTATTAGAGGAACTCCAGGTTGGAGTCTGATTACAGAGGCTCTCCAGGTTGGGTTTCGGTTACAGTTATCCCTTCGGTCTTGGCACGAGGCCTTGACACAGAAATTAAATTCGGCATTATGCATTCCATCATTATGAAAGTGGTTAGTGATATTGCATTTTATTATTTGACTATTATAATGTCCATGTGAATAAGTAAATTACATTATTTAATTTTATTTTTTCCATATTATGCTGAAGTTAAAGTTTAAAAGGATTTTGTTTTAGTTATACATTGACTTAAATGTTTTTGCTTATTTATGAAAGTTTCCGCTGTATTGTTATCCTTACTGAGCATCCGAGCTCACCCCTTTCTATGTTTAATTTTCCCAGGATTCCAAGAAGTGTATTGTGATTGATATGTAGGGTTAAGACAAGGAAATAATGGCATTCATAAAGGATTATTTATGTTGTTTTTTATGTTATAAATTTTAATGTAACATTCATGTATGTAATCTATTTTCCAAGACTACTAAACCGATCGGTCCTTTGGGACTTGATTCCTTGTAATCATGACAATGTATTAAAATAATGCAACAACTCTAGGTAACTGGGGTCATGGAGTTACATTTGGTATCAAAGGAAGTTTAGAAATAACCTTGGCAACTAGATTTAGATAAAATATGATTAGAGAACATTACCCTAAGATATAATTTAAGGATTATTATAGAAGAACTTCCTAGATTTTGGTATTATAGAGATTTTGTGAGTATTCCGAGCAATACATCCCTGTCTAGATATGAGCAGGTAGAGGCGGCTCTGGCATAGATATACCTATGGGTAAAACCCGAAAACACCGCTTTGATCTAGACTCGAATGGGAACTGGTGCACGACAATGAGCCTTTCTGCACTCTTGGTTACGACACTCCCAGGGGATATGCTTAGGATAATTCTCATTTTATTTACAAACCATTATGAAGGGTTTATGAGTATATAATTTCTCAAAGAAAACATTTTTATGATTATGGATTATATCCATAAACTTTTTAAAGTATGTTAAGGGTTTTAAAAGTTTGCGATTAGGTATTTCTATTCATAAACTAATCTAGTGTATGCCATTGTTTAGAAATGGTGCCCAGTAGAAGGAATGAGAAATCCAGAAATACGTATGATCCAAAGAGTAAGAAGTATCATATCTTTCATGGTATTAAGCCAACATTTAGAAGGGAAATAGTCTCTCATATATTATCATCATATGAAGAAATAATATCATGTGTTGATAAGATAAGTAAAGAGTTCTCGGAGTCCTATGGATTTGAAGGGAAGCCAGAGAAGAAAAGGATGGTAGAGAGAAAGATAGATAAAGGGAAGAAGGTAAAGAAAGATTTTCCCATATGTGATAACTGTGGAAAGAATCACCTTGGAAAATGCTTGAATGGAATGGGAGTGTATTATAAGTGTGGAGAAAAAGGACACCACGTTTGTGATTGCGAGGGTAAGAAAAAGGTTTCAAATGTACAATGCTTCATCTGCAAGGAGTTAGGACACTATGAAAACCAATATCCAAATCATCAGAGTATACACCAAATGATGTTACTGGATAATAATCAAGTTATGATACTACCTCATATGAAGAGGAATGACTAGTGTTCTTATGCTGTTATTATAGAATTATTTTATTTGAGTGTTGTATCAACAATATACTGGTTACATGAATTATGGAGATAAATAAGGATTATACTACAGTACTATTTTATTGAGGATTTGAGATTATATGGTTCTTGGAAAAGTGACTTAATAGTAAGCTACACTATTTTGAAAATACATGGTTGAAGGATAGGTAATCCTTAATATGGTCCTGATAATGAGGTATTTATTTTGGAATAAGAGATGGTTGATTTGAATAAACTATATTGGATATTCTTGACTACCTTGAAACTGATTAATGATTTTTCATTGTTGCAGTTTACAAATTTTTTTGATAGAAGGAGTATATCCAGTATTCTATAAAGAATAAGGGAGCATGAATGTAATCAATAAGCTTTTATGGTAATTCAGGATGTTACCATGTTTTAAAATAATACGTGATGAAGGTGTTCACATGTTATTACATGGATAAAAGGATCTTCATTGTGTTTAACTTCCTTATAAATTTTGGACTGTGAGTTTGGATAGTAGTATTTTGGATATGTCTAAAGGTTGGAATAAATTATGTTTGAAAGGTTATTTTTGAATTTTTATAAAAGGACCACATGCAGACCGTGTGACAACCCGTCGCGTCGGACAAAGCTGCGAGAATCGAACCCACAACCATAGTGAGATTGGGATTTATCGCCTACTACTGGACTAAGTGAAGTCCCTGGATTGTATAATATAGATTCTTTTTTAAAGGGTCTGATATGTGAATTATAAATTCATTATATTTGGAACCCTATACGATTAGGATAAATAGAGTATTTTTGAGTTGTATTATGTTTTGGAGTGAAAGATGAGTTTGTGGTAGAAATTTATTAATGGATAAAACTCTAATTATAAAGTAAGTATATCTCCTTGTGATTTTATCCAATCTCATAAATAAATTCCTCAACATTAAGAAAAGGAACTTATAACAAAAACATTGTCCTAGATAGTACCTTAGATCATCACAAATTTATGGCTTTGTGATTGTTGGCCTTTTCATAGCCATGTTCTCCACCACTCTTCATCAGATATTGATGGTTATATTTCTCTTCCATATCCATGTTTTCCTACATGGAACCCTAGTATGTGTTATTTTCGGTAACCTTCATACTTACCACTCTTTATTTTAAATAAAGGCCTCATTAATCCATTTTTTGATGTGGAATTTCAACTATGATATTTTGAAATATCGACCCCAAGTTTCCAATACCGAGCATAAATTGCGAGGAAACAATTTATTGAAGGAGGGGAGAGTGTAACACCCCAACCTTTCATGGTACTCTTCTCTTTGAATAATACAATAGCGTTTGTTATACGCAACTTTGAGTTCTAACACACCGCGACCAATCAAAGTAGCCATTATGAATAGTAATACCCACTCTTTGAAATTTTATACATTTTATCTTTCAAAATTGACTTCATATTTTGATTCGGAATATCGAAATTAGCCTAGGGTGAATTTTTTGTATTTTTTTGAAAACTTTCAATTTTTGATGAATAGTGAAAAACACTAAGTTATGGTTTAAAAACGAATTTTTATTTAAATAATTATTTATTTTATTTACATTTAATTAAGGTAAAAATATATACATAATACCTATATAAGTTCAAAGTAATTCATTGAAGTTAGTTTAGAATAATTTTAGATATATAAAAATTTTATTGAACTTTTCACCGTCTTTTACCCATCTCCTAGGAGAATTTGGAAATTCACGTAAAACAAAATTTCACCGCTTCTATGAGCGGAATTTCGAAAATCCGAGAGACAGGGTTAATATGAAGTAGTAAAATGTGGTTCAATGAGATAAAAATAATTTTTGGTGAATAGTAACTTTTTTACTTTTATTTACCACGGTAAAACGTAAATAGGGTAATTAAGGGTAAAAATGATATTAATATTACCCTAAAACATGTCCTAATTCTATTGGACAAGTGTATATCGACCAAAAACAACCTTATGAATAAAATATTATCATTTAGGTCCACTTGGATCAGATTAGGACATTTATTATTATTTAATTCAAAGGAGAGTTAAAAGAGTTAAAATCAAAGTTTAATTACTAAAACATTTTTAATATAGGGTTATACATAAGATAAATTCGATTGTAAATATTAATTAGAAATATAAAAATATTTCCCACATAATGGTATTTTATTTATAATTTTTATACATTAAATAATTCAATTTATTTATGACACAATGGTGATGTTGTAATTACCTAATTAATGAAATATTAAAATAATTGATATTATAAATATCCAAATAAATGTAATTTGAGACTTTTTATGAATTCCAATAATTTTCTAGGTTACTATGACATATTAGGATTGGTTATATGAATTATATTCTAAGTAATAATGCTGTTATGAATTTATCAAAAACAAAATACCCAATAGTGTCAGAATTGACATAAAAGAGGTTTTAAAAAAAATATTATATTATTAATTGATATTAAATTCCTAAAAATCTAAGGTTCTATAAAAGTACTTATATCATGATAGGTGTATTATTAATGGAACACTTGGGGGTATCTTGGAAGTATATAGTAAGTTTATTAACTATATAATATAAAAATACAAAGAGACATGGTAAATGTCAAACTAATTAACTAAGAGTTAAAACTATAAGATAAGGTTAATAAAATGACTAAAACCTATCTAAAACCTATTGGTTGAGTGTATTAAGACCCATGACTACCTTATCATCGAAATAAATCAATTTGGAGACATTATAATGCGAATATAAATTTATTATAAAATAATATTTTAAGTTTTTCCAAAGGTGCCCCTCACCCCTCTTATAAAAGGGAACTCACCCTTCACTCTAATTGACACCTTATAAGCCATTTTACTCGGCCAAACCCTGACCAAATACCCTATAAACTATCCTCCCTTCAACCTAGAGGCCTTTTTTTGATCATAAATCCAACCTAATGAGCCCTTTTGATCAAATCAAAAGGAAGAACTCGAAGAAGAGGTAATGATTTCACCACCCTCTTTCAAGTTCCTTTACTATTCCACTTCCTTTTTCTTTATTGTTTACATTATAAAATAATAACTCCATTATCTTCTATATACTTTTATGTTATTATAATTATGGCACAACTAAATTCATTATTCTATCTACCCTTTGATTTACATGTCACCATACGTGCGTACGTACAACTTACCATCTCCACGTCGTGGTGTAATTGTTATTCAACACATTATTATTTGGATGGGTATAATAATGATGTTTATTTGATGTAAATAATAAATATAACATGATAAGTATTCTGTATATATAATATAATATGCAATTATATATTATTATTATATCAAAAGAATGATATTTTCGCTCGTGTGTACGTATGGATTACCGTCTCCACGACGCGATGTGATTCATTTCCAAGTTCACCATTCATCGATGATTTTAAAAATATATATATTACTAATAAGTATGTAATATATGACATAATAATTCTACTGGAGATATATATATTTATATATATAAGTATTTATGTACTTACATATATCTTATTCACTTACTTCCGTTCAATACTATATGAAAATGGAAACATCGTTTATGCGTACGTACGGACTACCGTCTCCATAAACGGCATTTTCCATTTCATATATATGTATATTATACATATTTATATTCTAAATATATATGATACATAAATCATTTTTTATATTTTGGAAGTATTTAAATCATAATCTATGTGATACAATCAAGAGTAACAAGTTAAAACACGCATGATAAAGAAAGCGATTATTACCTGAAATATTAATATAACATGGTAATTATTATTAATTGGGTAGTATAAAGTCATAAATGAATAATGTATGATATAATAAATATTAATATGGTTTTTTATAATTTAATAACATACTATAGTCATCATACAAGAGGTTAAATGTACCCTCAACTAAAGGAAAGTACAAGGTAAGGGGTTTTTCATATCACTCCTTATTCTCGTGAGATTCATGCCATATTGCCACTATTACCTTTTTTGTGGTGTATTTAAATCCCATAATTGTATTCTTTGTGTAATAAACTTTAATTTATGTGTATTTACATATTCATTGTTTGATACCTCTTTCATGAGTTGTATGTTTCGTAAGTTACCAAATTGGAAAGGGTTAATTTCACAATCTCTTTATTATCCGAGGTTGTTTTTATGTAAGTATCTAATGGGACATATTTATTATCCATGTCCATGTTTTATGAAAGAGTTTTCAAAGGGTTTATTTTAAGTTACTTTTTACTAAAACATCATTTCAAATGTTTTAAATATTTATTCTTCTAAATATTTCTCATTAATGTCCATGTCTTCAAAATGGGTTTTAAGGATTTATTTATATGGACATGAATGTTTTTAAAATGTTAATTCCTTTCAGAAGTTTCAAAGTGGTATGAGAAACTTTGATTCAAAAATGTCTTTAAATGACTTCTTTTATAAATTGTGTGACTTTTAAATGTTTTCATGAAAAAGGGGTATTTCTCTCAAAGAGTTTTACAAATTATTTTCAACTATGTGAACATCCTTTGATAAAGTTTACACTTTTTTGATGTTGATTTATTATGATACAAATCATCCATATTTTATTTAAGGTTTTGTGATATGTTTGACTATGGATGAGTTATTTTTATGCCATTAATAGTTTATGATTAATGTTTTGGCATTCCTTATTCTAGTTTTAATACGAATGTTTATGTTATATTTTATCCTCTTCTTAAGATGAATGTGTTGGACTAGTATGTTCCGGGTTGGTGTCTGGTTACAGCAGACCCTCCGGGTTGGTTTCCGGTTGTTAGAGGCACTCCGGGTTGGTGTCCAGTTATTATAGGAACTCCGGGTTAGTGTCCGATTATTAGAGGCACTCTGGGTTGGTGTCCTGTTATTAGAGGCACTCCAGGTTGGAGTCCGGTTACAGAGGCTCTCCGGGTTGAGTTCTGGTTTCAGTTATCCCTTAGGTCTTGGTATGAGGCCTTGACACATAAATTAAAGTTTGGCATTATGCATTCCATCATTATGAAAGTGGTTAGTGATATTGCATGTGATTATTCGACTAGTAGAATGTCCATGTGAATAAGTAAATGACATTATTTCATTTTATTTCTTCCATATTATGATGAAGTTCAAGTTAAAAGGCTTTTGTTTTAGTTATACATTGCTTTAAATGTTTTTGCTTATTTATGAAATTTTCCGCTATATTGTTATCCTTACTGAGCATCTGAGCTCACCCCTTTCTATGTTTTATTTTTCCCAGGATTACAAGAAGTGTATTGTGATTGATATGCAAGGTTAAGACAAGGGAATAATGGAATTCATAAAGTATTATTTATGTTCTTTTGTATGTTATAAAGTGTAGTGCAACATTCATGTATGTAATCTATTTTCCAAGACTGCTAAACTGATCAGTCCTTTGGGACTTGATTCCTTGTAATCATGCCAATGTATTAAAATAATACACCAACTCTAGGTAACTGGGATCGGGGCATTACATTTTCAGTACTCTATATAGAAAAGTTATCAACTTGGTGAATTTTCTAACTATGGAAAAGGAAATTGTTGGCATATATTGTGAATTGAAGATATTATTCCCACCACCATTCTTTATTATAATGGTTCACTTGGTTATAGATATCTAATTATGTGGTCCTATACATTATAGGTATATGTACCCCCACTGAATGTTATGTGAAAATTTTGAAAGGGTTCATAAAAAAAAATTAATCTAGAGGTTTTTATTACAGAGTGATATATTCTTGAGAAATCCATTTAATTCGATAATGAATACCTATTCTATGTGGATAAAATAGGTCTCCCAAATTATTTTCACAGTGGGTGAAGAAATTTATAGAAGATATGTTTCAATTACCATTATAGAGCGGGAGTAATCTCACCTTTGAATTTTACAAAATAGTATATAATTTTAGCCATATGTTTAATGACATAAATTAATTCATAGTTAATTGAATCTATCAAGGTATGAAATATGGATATCAAATCCATATAATCAACATATTATAGGATGGTTTTGAGACTATATTTTTGAGGAGTTATCGACAAAACTAAATTCAATTTTAGAATGAATTTAATGGCTATTAGAGGGCTAACTTCACTTTTTTTTATAATATTAATTTATATAAAAATTATACATTAAATATTAATTAAAAAGATGAACTTAGTATGATGTAAAATAGTGGAGTTACTCATGTGTTAGAAGTGATTCATGTATTTATAACCAAGGATAAAATTCAAATTTACCAAAACATGTCACAATTTTTCATGAACAAAAAAATATATAAGTTTGACTATTAAACATTCCAAGGGTTGTTTTTTTATTGAAAATTAGTTGCTAATATAGGTATAGTATAAATAAATGAATTGAGATTCATGAAAGTGAATTTATTTAATAAATGGTACAATGATAAACTTTTCATAATGGAATAACGGGTATTAAAATTATTTTATTCAATGAATCCAACAAACACAAATATGTTAATTGTACAGTTTTTGATTAAAACAACTACATGGTCAAATGGCGATTCCATTGATGATGTGACTTTATTTTGTATGTATTAATTATTTCTCAATGGTATAAATTTATAAAGTGTCTTATATGTCATAGGGTACCAAATAAATTGGATTTAGATACCTGATAGAGGGTTTAAATCCATTTAACCTTTAAAGAAAAAAATGAGTTTGATAAACATGTCCATTTTATTTGATTAGTTTTATTATATAAAATGTGATTAATTTTAATAAAATGTGTTCACTATTATATTTAAATAATCGAAATAAAATGTTTATCTACTTATAGATTTAATTAATTTTCACCCACATATGCTACCAATGTTGCGGAACAACCTGATGTTGAAATTGAAAAAATATTAGAAGGTAAAGAACACGTGGTTGAGAAAATATTGGAGAAATGTTTCTCCACTATTACATCCATACATTACCTAAATATATTGTTTAAATTTATTTATACTATTATTTATCCCTATTTTATTATAGTTTTTTTTATATTTTAATAGGTGTCAATGATATGACTTGAGGGGTGTGGTTGACTGTGGACCTAAACCTATAGTTAGAAAGCCTATAGGTGTTCCAATATCTAGATAGTGAGAGCTATCGGCTAGCCAGTGTATTTTACAAGACTAATATAGTCTATAAGAGGTCTATTGGATATAAAGTGACCAACCACTATCTAGCTAGTGGAAGATATAGAATGCATATATTCTTCTCGCAATCATTGGCTAGTTAGTTGTGTCCCAAAAACTAGTTAGTGGCATTGTTTTTTTGAGAAAATTGATGGAATTATTGTAATTTTAAGTCAGAACACTCCTTTTATTTATTATTACTTATACCTTTACCTTTTCTTGATCCACATGAATTTAGGGGATTTATTTAGATTGTTTTTTCTCTCCCAAGTTGAATCCTTGGTAGATAAAAATCGTGATCCTCTTTTGGTAAGTCTAACCTTGTTTTTTACCAGATATCTCTTATCATTTTGTTTCTTTCTACTAATCATCCATGAAATCTGTGAGAATATTTTGGATATAGATTTTTTTTGAGTCAATAAGGTTTCCTTATGACTTTTCCATTCCGCTATGTTTGGAAAATCACAAACACTCTATCTAAAGGAAAAATATTTTTTCCCTAAGAATTATCTTAATAAAGAAAATTTTCCTTCCTCAAGGAAATTTTATCCTTACCTATGTTTTCATTGTTCATTTTATAGTTTTTCTAAATATGACCATTTTTATTACTAAAGGTTAAAATTTAGTTTCACATCTAAAATCTTGGAATCCTATAAATACTTGGTTATAGAATATTCTGTTTTCAGACTCCGAATTCTATGAATTTCATTCTTCGAATTCTCTGAAATTTAGACTCTGAATTCTTTGAAAATCAGACTCCGAATTATTTGAAAATCAGACTCTATATTCTCTGAAATCCAGACTCTAAATTCTCTAAAATTCTGACTTCGAATTCTCTGAAAATTAGACTCCAAATTCTTTGAAAACCAGCCTCCGAATTCCATGAAATTCAGACTCTGAATACTCTGAAATTCAGACTCTAAATTCTCTAAAAATTAGACTCTGAATTATCTAAAAATTATACTCTGAATTATCTGAAATACAAACTCCTAATTCCTCAGAATTTAGACTCCGAATTTCTCAGAATCCAAACTCTGAATTTCTCAGAATCCAGACTCCGAATTCCTCAGAATTAAAACTCTGAATTCCTCAGAATTCAGACTCAGAATTCCTTAGAATTTAGGCTCGAAATTCCTTGGAATTCAGACTCTGAATTCCTTAGAATTTAGAATCTGAATTCTATATAATTCATGTTCTTAATTCTTTGTAAAACAAAATCCCAATATCTATGATTTATAGTATCCAATTTATTATTTTGTTATCCTTCCCACATTTTCCTTAGACTCCAAAATTTTTTCCCCTTAGACTCTGAAAAATTAATTTGGTTGAGAAACCATATTTTTGTTACACTTGTTATATTTATGAAATGATGTCATAAAATCTGTTACTAACAAACCATTTTTTGAGTGACACATGTACAGTTCCCTTCGAAATTCAATAAAAAATATGACCGTTGGAGGAGGGAGCCAACCGTTGGAGAAGTGCCTATAAATAGAATCTCATTTGAATGAGCTCAATAACTATTAATCACTCTAGAGATTTCATGCTGATGAAGTGATTTCTAGAGAGAGTGACTCTCATTCCTTGGGTGTACTGAACATCTTGTTCAGCTTGATTTGTGCGACTCCGATTGTTGATGTGTACAATCGAGGTCTTTTGGGGATAAGAAGATAGAGGTTCTGACTACTTTTAAGTTCATGGACTTCTCTGAATAGGAAGATAGAGGTTACGAATACCTTAATGTTCAAGGTCTTGTAGGGATAGCAAGACATATTCCGATATTCCTATCGAGGGATTACCCTGGTGTGGGTAAGGCATAATTTCTTGAAAGTATAAATCAAGGGACCTTTATCCAAGGTTGTTGGATAACCTTCTCTTTGAGTTAAACGATTTCATACTTGTTACTTGTTTTGTTTCAAGTTTATTTCCATTGTATTTTGATAATGGAAGAAATTATATCCTTCTTATAAAAAATTTGGGTACAACCGCAAAAGCGGCACACACACAAGGAAGAAAATTACATGTAAATTGCAAGCTCAGGGACTTGACCCCACGACCTGCCCCTCACCCCCCCAAGACCTTACCACCCAACCACCAACGGTGGGGAAAACGTGTTATCGGTTTAGAGGGTATTGAGACAGCCTTACCCCACCCCATGTCGCACATCCCCAGGTAGGCCCAAGGTGGCCAACCTTGGGCTTGGGCCAGTTCCCACAGAGTCGAGGGGACGGAACGATCGCTGGTGTATAGTGCACGTTGCCTTTGCGAGGACTAGAAAGTTTTTAGAACTAAAAGGTGTTTTTTGAATTTACCTTGTTTAACCTTATTAAACATAGTTTTCCTTAAGGTTAAAAATGAAATTTTTTAAACCTAAAATTCACACCCTCTTGTATTTGAGCATCTACATTCATATTTTAATCCTAAAATTGGTATCATAAGAGGTATTTGAAATAATTATATTCACATACAAGTTTTCTTTCTCAGTTTTCATTGTTCTAAATTTTTTCCTTGCTTATAATTTTTTCCTTGTTTACAAATTTTTACTATTAACAAGTTTTGTTGAAAAATATTTTCTTTAAGATGGCAGGAATGAATGTCAGTTCAATTGACAATCTAAATCCTACTAGACCACCTATATTTTATGAGAATTATTATGAATATTGTAGAGATCATATGAAGACCTTTTTTACTAATACTGGAGTGAACAACGTTTTTATTCTTACTGGAGATTACAAGATTCCTAATAAGGAATTCAAAACTTTCACTAATCAAGAAAAGTCAAAATATCAACTAAACTACAAGGTACATAATACTTTGTTGTGTTACATGACTAGGAATATATATAGTAATATTTCCTATTGTGAAGATACTAACTATATATGGAAGAAATTTGAGGTTACTCATTTCGGTACATCCAAGGTTATTGAAACTAGAAGAGATATACTTTGAGAAGAATATCATGGATTTCTATTTCCTTATGGAGAACCAGTGTGCAAGGTTCAAAAAAGGTTTATGACTATTGTTAACATTCTATAATCTATGGGTGAAAAATGTTTAGCTGATTAGGCACTTGTGGAAAATATTATAGATATCATGCCTTATGAGTGGGAATCTAAGAGAACAACTATTGATGAGAATAGGAAAGTATCTCAAATTAATCTCGATGAACTTTTTGGAACTCTTCTTCAACATGAGAAAAGAATGAAAAGAGATGCTGGTGTGAATGAGAAGAAAAATGGTAATGGGAATGTATCCTTTACAACTACTGAAGCCAAGTATCCGGAAAGGATTAAAAGATCCAAGTCAAAGAAAGTCATTGTTTAATCTGAATCTAGTGAAAGTGAACATTATGAAAATGAGCTCGCTAATATTTCTCAAAGGATGAACAAGATACTTGGGAAGAAAGACTTTCAGTATAGATATAATAAGAAAGAAAGAAAATACAAGAAATACTCAGAAGTCACTTGTTATGAATGAAAAAGAGCAGGGCATATAAGGCTAGATTATCCTATGGTTAAGAAAAAGTACAGAAAGGAAAGGAATTCTAAGATAAATAGAAAGAAGTAATATAAGGCTAAAGCTATGAAAGTTTTGAAAGATAATGACACCTGGAGTGCCAGTGGTGGTGACTCTTTTGATGAATCCTCAGAGTATGAATCTTCTGGTCAGAAGAATATTGGCCTACTTTCCAGAATACCCATTGAAAATCATTATCTAATGTCCAAGGTACACTATGCTGAATCTATCACAAATATATCCTTGAATGAAAATTATACTGATGATAAATACTACAAGTCTTTAGATGAAAAATCTTTTTCTGATGAAGATAATCTATTACCTACTTATAAATAACTATCTAGGTTTGCTAAACTTCTTGACAATGAAAATTCTAAACTCAATAAAAATATTGATATAGAAAATTCTAGAATTTCTATTCTTACTAAAGAAGTATCAGATCTTTCTAAAGATCTTAATAAGAAAATTTATGATTTTTAAAGTATTTCCAAAAACCTTTAGGTAGTTAATTCTAATAAGGATAGACTTTCTAAGGATCTTGAAAATGTAATTTGAAGAAAAATATTTTAGAGACTAAATATAGTGATAAAACTATTGTTTTTGAGGATAAAAACTTGGTTATTAAACTGAACTCAGAAATATTTTTCTTAAGGAAGTGTTTTTCAAACTTTACCTCTGGTAAAGTAAATTTGTATAAAATCTATTTCCAAATTCGTCCTCTTAAGAATATTTCTGGGTTTTGTTATACTCATTCTAAACTGGTTTTTAGTAATAATTATTTTGTTCCTCAAAGTGACCCATTATGCACTAAATGTAATTGTGGTGGGAATTTGGCAAAAAATTCTTCTTTAAACAAAGCTAAGTCTTTAGGTTTTCATAAAGATTATTTTTCTAAGAAGATGTGGATTCCTAAAATATTTCTTTTTGAAATTTTCGGATCCAAGAAAATTTGGATTCTGAAAGTCTAACACTCTTATTTTCAAGAAAATAAAGATAGTACCAACAGAAATACATGGAATATGGATAGTGGATGTTCCTAACACCTGACTGGTAACAAATAATTCTTTGAAAATATTATCAATATGAAATTAGGAAAAGAAAGTATTGGAGATAATGCTCATGGAGAAATTATTGGTATAGGAAACATTTTTATTCTTGAAAAAACTTTTATTTCAAATGTTTTATTTGTTAAGGGTCTTAAGCAAAACCTCATCAACCTAATTTAATTATCTAATGATGGTTACCTTGTGAATTTTAGGAATTATAAGTGCTTAGTACACAATTTCAAGGAAGAGTTTATTCTTTCTACCCATAGGTAAGAGAATGTATACACACTAAACATAGAAGACCTAAGGATCCATAATATACCTTGTCATAGTGCAATAGAATATAAACCTTGGTTATGGAATAGAAGGTTTGGACACTGTAACCTTAGGAACTTATGTAAAATCTCTAATAAAAGACTTGTTATGGATCTACCAGAGCATAGATATGGTTCTTCAAAAGTTTGCAATCCTTGTCAATATGGAAAGAAATATAAATCAATATTTAAATCAATCGGTGAAGTCTCAACTACTAATGCATTTCAGTTAGTGCATATGGATCTTTTCGGTCCAACACAAATAGGAAGCATTAGAGGAAAATATTATGTATTTGTCCTAGTTGATGATTATACTAGATTTACGTGGGTCTATTTTTTAGAAAATAAATCTGAAGGTTTTTCTTATTTTAAAATCTTTATATACCAAGTTAAAAATGAGAAAAATATTCCATTGATATGTATTCATAGTGATCATGGTGGAGAATTTCAAAATTTTGATTTTGAAACTTTTTGTAGTAGAAAAGGAATTAATCATAACTTCTCATCACCAAGAACTCTTCAACAAAATTATGTTATTGAAAGGAGAAATAAAGTTATTCAATAGATAACTAGAACCATATTGCATGAATATTCAATAGCTAAACATTTTTGGGCTGAAGCTGTAAGTACTTCTTGTTATACTATAAATCGAGTTTGGATTAGATCTTTTCATAATAAAACCCCTTATGAGTTATGAAATAGTATAAAACCTAGACTTTCTTACTTAGAGGTATTTATATTCCATGTATTCATTCTAAGAACTAATTATAATTTACAAAAATTCACACCAAAATCTGATGAAGAAATTTTCCAAGGATACTCCACAACTTCTAAGTCTTACAAAGTTTTCAAGAAAATCACTTGTACTGTTGAAGAAACATTTCATGTTAAATTTGATGAAATTGGTCATTTTGTTTTTAAACAACCTGAACCTACATCTTTAGATGTGTTTTCAAAAATTTATTATCAACCCTTGGTATCAAATCATTCTGATAAGGAATATGTTCAATAAAATGTTTATAAAGCATTTACCCTAGAAGATTTCCTACCATATGTTGATGGACATGTTTTACAGAACCCAAATCAGTTGTTTATTAAGAATCATCCCATTGATAGTATCATTGGTGATGTAAATCAACCTGTAAGGACTAGATGTTCTTTAAGAAATTTAGTAGAACATCTATCATTCCTTTCTCAATTATAAATAAAAAGAACTGATGAAGCTTTAGGTGATGATGATTAGATAAAAGCCATGCAGGATGAGCTAAATGAATTCGAAAGGAATAAAGTCGGTACCTTGGTGGAAAGAACTAAGGAAACTTATATTATTGGAGTAAAATGGGTTTTCAGAAATAATTGTGATGAAAATGGATTCATTGTTAGAAATGAAGCAATATTAGTTTCTAAAGCTATAATCAACAAGAAGGAATAGACTATGAAGAAACCTATTCTCCTATAGCTAGACTTGAATCTATCTGTATTCTACTTTCCTTTATAGAATTATTTAACATTAAACTTTTTAAAATGGATGTTAAATGCACTTTCTTTAATAGATATGTTCAAGAGGAAGTTTTTTTTGAAAAACCTCCTTGTTTTGAAGATACAAAAAATCCTGAACACATTTTCAAACTTACCAAATATTTATATGGACTTAAACAAGCCCCTAGATCTTAGTAAGATAGAATTACAAAGTTTTTTTTACAAAACAATTCAATTAAGGTAAATGGTGATCCAACCCTCTTTTTAAATAAAGATAAGAAAAAAGTTTTGATTGTTCAAATTTATGTTGATGACATTATATTTGGTTCAACTCAGCAATATTTAACCGATTCATTTGAAAATCTAATGAAATATGAGTTTGAAATGAGTATGATGGGTGAGTTAACATTTTTCTTAGGTTTTTAAATTTCTCAAAAACCAGAAGGAACTTATATATATCAACATAATTATATTAAAGATCTTCTTAAAAAGTATGGATATGACAATACTAAGAGTATAAGTACTCCCATTGATACCTCAAATTCACTTGATTTTGATGAAGCTGGGAAACCAGTAGATCAAACATCATTTAGAGGTATGATAGGAAGTCTATTATACTTGACAGCTAGTTTTCTAGACTTAATGTATTCATTAGTCTTATGTGAAAGATATTAATATAATCTTAAGGAATCTCATTTAATGGCATTGAAAATAATTTTTCTCTATTTATGGGAACCATGGATTTATGACTCTTTTATAATTATGGAAATGATTTTTTTTTAAAATATTTTTGGATGCTAACTTTGGTGGATATAGAATGGATAGAAAAAATACATCCAGAACATTTCATTTCGTAGGAGATTCATAAGTTTCTTGGTCATGAAAAAAAGCAACACTCAATAGCACTTTCCCCTGCTGAAGCTAAATATGTAGCAGCTGGAAGTTTTTATGCTCAAGTGTTGTGGATGCAACACACACTCACAGACTATGGTATGTGTTTTACCAAAACCAAAATATTGTGTCATAATACTAGTTCCATTTCTCTAATTAAAAACCCATCACATCACTCTCGTGAAAAACACAAAGATATTACACAACACTTTTTTAGGGATCACACACAAAAAGAAGATATCACTCTTTAATTTATCAGAATGACAGATCAACTTGCTGAAATTTTCACAAAATCTTTACCCTCCGATATATTTGAATAAATTAAACAAAAGTTAGGAATGATAACCATAAGGTAATCTTCCATATTAACTTTTTGTTGAAATATATATCTTTATAGTAAGAAACTCATTTTCATAGGGGGAGTACATTTATTTTCGTAACCAAAATTTACATAATCAAATTTTTTCGTAATCAAATTTTTTCGTAATCAAAATTTTCGTAATCAAAATTTTTGTAATAATTTTTTTCTTAATCAAAATTTTGGTAATCAAATTTTTTCGTAATCAAATTTTTTCATAATCAAACATTTCATAATAAAAAATTTCTTTAAATTTATTTTAAAATTTTCGAATTCTAAAGTTATTCAAGAAGAATTTTCCTTATTATGAATAATTTTTCTTGAAATCCAGAAGGTATGTTTCCTTTCTTAAATTTTCGTAATCATCTTTTTACTATTGGTATTTTCATTTTGTTTAAAATTTTTCAGATTCACTTTTCCTTAAATTTGAATGTTTTATCTTTAAAACCTTAAAAGATCAGAACCTGCCAAATTTTTTCTTCGACTATCATATCAACCATTAGATTTGATCAAGAGTTTTTCAACCATTGGATCAATCAAGGAAGGTGAACTGTTTTCTTCAAATGCCTATATAAGGACCCCCCCTATATTTGTCCCACATCGATCTTCAAAGATCTCGTATACTGAATCTATGCTGCTCTACTTAAGGCCGTTCTGAATCATTAGGTTTTCCTCAATTATGAATGTCTGTGTAAGCTTCTCCTTAGAAAGAAATGTCCTCTTTAAAGGAAATCTCAAAATGAAAGATATACAAAGATAGGTTAGTCGATCTGAAATTATTTACTAAGTATGATCATATCGTTTCAAAGAATATCAAGGTAAATGGTTGGGAGAGCCTATGTGTATCAAAACTGAAGGCACGTGATCCAGTTTATTAGGATTTGTTGATTGAATTCTATGATACATTAAGTTTGTTTAATAAAGTAGGGATAGAAAAGTTTTCCTTCAAGAGTTATGGAAATAACTACTACATTTCTAACACTAAGTTGCAAGCTTGATTAGAATTATGTATGAGGGAGAAGCAAAGTTCTGTACCCACATCCTACCAGATGTAGAAGGATCTTTTGATAAGGATAAATATATAGAAGGTCTTGGTCTTTCATTGGTGATGACTCCAAATAGTTTTCATCTATCTACAAACTTCCGGATTCATGAATTATGGGTTCAAGTTTTTATCATTCTGAGAAAAAGTGATAATGATTCCCTGAATAAAAGTGACATCTATATTATATATTTCTTGGTAGACCTCAGGAAGATAAACATGGTCAAGTATATCTTGGTTACAATTGAGAATATCAAGAATGGATCTCTGAAATATCAAATCATCATGTATCCATCTATTCTCTCGAAGATTATATTTCTTTGTCTTGAGACATTCAAAATACCTTGTAGTTCTAAGACAAGTAATTTCAAAGTAATGTTACTGAGTGATGATACTATAAGAAGGATGGAAGTTTATTTTTCTAGTGAATTATGAGAATTATATGATTAGTCTAAAGCTGAAATCTAAGCTCTATCGAAGAAACCGAAAGTGGATGAAACATACAAGAAGCATGGGAAGAAGAGGAAGGAAAAGGAGCCCGAAAAGAATAAAGAAATCCCTGTGGCTAAGGAAACTCAATCAACACATCCAAAACCAAAGAAGAAAAAGACTTATCTAGATGAAGTGGTTACTAAGTGGAGAGAGGAAAATAAGAACATGAATGAAGGGGAGCCTACTTTTGGATTGGACTCTGCTAAGGAAAAAGCCTTGAAGTTGAAGGTTGTTAGCGATCTTGAGAAAACAAAGAAATAAAAGAATCAGAAGAAGAAAATGTTTGAGGCTGAAATCGTTCAATCCCTTCTTAAGGATACTGAGAAAGCCTCTAAAAAACACCAGGTACTAGAATAGTTTTTGAAAGAATCAATTCTTCTGAATTCATGAAAGAAGATGGTGATTTCAGAACGAGAACGAGAAGAAGAAATAGTGAAACATGAAGAAATCTAAGAAGAAGAAGAAGAAGGAAGAAATGATATAGATGAAATGATAAGGAACATATAAGATTATCATAAGAAGGAGAGTCATTCTGAGAAACTGTCAATCTGAACTTCTGAAGTAGAATATTCAAAACTTGCTACTCTAGGAAAAGAAGAAAAGGGTTAAGAATAAGTGAATAAACTATCCGAAGAAGAGAGTAATAACCATGAATTCATTCATCCAGAGGATATTGTGGCAGGTTCCAAGAATGAAAATCTTGAGGAAGATATGATTGTTCAGTTATAAGATAGTGAGGATGAATCAACCAAAGAAGAAGATATCATTCTAAGAGATGATAATGGAAAGCATGTATTGTTTTATACACCTAGAAAATATATGGTAAAAAATAATGTTTTTGGTGCTTCATTGAAGAGGAAAGCTTAAGAGATATAAAAAGAATCCTCACCAATCAAAAACTCTGTTTCAGAATCTTCCACTCTTGGACATAATTTTTTGGTACAATATTGGAAGAATATGGTTGATAACTTTCTCTTATATCTGAGTATAGACTCCAAGTGCTAGATACTTTAGCACTCATTTAATTAGAAAGAAGATTTAGTAACCATGCTTATGTATAAGTTTTTAAATCTTGAGACCGATTTCAAAACATTGTTTATTGAATATGAAGCTCATAAAAGATCATTCAAGAAGATTATAAATTGTCCAAGGAAGACAATCATAGACCTAAGAGTCTTTGTTGAATTTCAATAAAGTGTGAAGGATTCCTTTGACACCAAAGATGGGAAGTTTAATGATCTTACTAAGAGTTTTGAGGAAAAGATGACTCTCAAACAAACAACCCAGAAGTAAGAAGTCAAGGACTTGAATGGGAAGCATAATTCAGTGGCTTTGAATTGGAAGAGAGAAAAGGATATCAGAATTGAGTTTTAAGAAAATATTTTTAAGCAAGAAGAAGTTTTGAAAGCTCAAGTATATATTCTTAAGGATCGGTAAGAAAAGATAAAAGCCTTAGAGAAGAAAAATAAAGACCAGGATCAGCTTCTCAATAATTTAAAAGAAGATCACAAGGAGATAAAGAAGCTGAAAACCATTGTCAATAAGTTAATGCCAAAGAAAAAAGAAGGATAATTCTACCCCATTCCGATCTTCTGTTGTATTTTCTTCTTTATACAAATTCTTTCAATAATAATAGAATTTTGGTTGTTCTCCATATATTTGGTTTTTTAGTACAAATTTTTCAGGTACCATGTTTTTTTTCCATTCTCTATATTTCTTTTTGAAAATAAAAAAGGGGGAGAAAATAATGATAAAATGAATTATAAGTAAAGAAGACATTTCCCTAAGTAAGGGGGAGTTAATCTAAGGGGAAGATCTTATCAAAGAAGATTTTCATATGCAAGAAAATATAAAATCTCATTCAAGAAATCAAGAATACTATCCCTAGGGATTTCAAAACCTAACCGGGGGGGGGGGGGTTAGTCATATTCACAATGACTAATATATAATGGGAGATAAGTTTTATTTTATTTTCATAAAAAAAACTCTAAGTCCTTATATTCTTTTTCGTAAGGATGTTTTTGATTTCCAAAAAGGGGGAGATTATTGAGTAAATAAGGTTTCCTTATGACTTTCCCATTCCTCTATGTTTTGAAAATCACAAACACTCTATATTAAGGAACCTTATTTTTTCCCTAAGAATTATCTTAATAAGGAAAATTTTCCTTCTTCAAGGAAATTTTATCCTTACCTATGTTTTCATTGTTCATTTTATAGATTCTCTAAATCTAACTCTTTTTGTTCCTAATGGTTAAAAATCAGTTTCACATCTAAAATCTCAGAATCCTATAAATACTAGGTTATAGAGTATTCTATTTTTAGACTCTGAATTCTCTAAAATTCAGACTCTAAATTTTATGAAATTTAGACTTTAAATTATTGGAAATCAGACTCCGAATTATCTGAAAATCAGACTCCAAATTATCTAAAATTCAGAATCCGAATTCTTTGAAATTCAGACTTCAAATTATCTGAAAGTTAGACTCTGAATTCTCTGAAAATCAGACTCTTAATTATCTTAAATTTAGACTCTGAAGGTACTAAAATTCAGACTCCAAATTCTCTAAAATACAAACTCCGAATTCTATGAAATGAAGACTCCGAATTTCTCAGAATTAGACTCCAAATACCTCAAATTTTGGACTCCAAATTCCTTAGAATTCAGAATCTGAATTCCTCATAATTTAGACTCCGAATTATTTAGAATTCAAACTCTGAATTTTATAGAATCCAGGTACCAAATTCTTTGGAAAACAGAATCCGAATATCCATGATTTATAGTTTCCAATTTATTGTTTGGTTATACTCTGAACTTTTTCATTAGACATCGAATTTTTTCCCTTAGACTCTGAAGAATAGATTTGGTTAAGCAACCTTATTTTGATTACACTTGTTATAGTTATGAAACAATGTCATACAATATATTACAAACTAACTATTTTTTGAGTGACATGTGTACATTTTCCTTAGAAATTCAAGGAAAAATATGACCATTGGAGGAGGGAACCAACTATTAGAGAAGTGACTATAAATAGAATCTTATTTGAAGGATCCCAAATACTATTGATGACTCTAGATATTTCATTTTGCTGAATTGATTTCTAGAGAGAGAGACTCTCATGCCTTGTGAATACTGAAAATCTTGTTCTGCTAGCTTCATGAGACTCTGATTGTTACTATATACAATCGAGTTCTTCCAAGGATAAGAAGAGAGAGGTTCCGACTACCTTAATGTTCAAGTACTTCCATGGATCGGAAGATAGAGGTTCTGACTACCTTAAAGTTCAAGGGATTGTGGGGATATCATGACAGATTCTGATATTCCTATCATGGGATTACCCTATTATGGGTATGATATATTTTCTTGAAAGTAATAATCAAGAGACCTTTATCCAAGGTTGTTGGATACCCTTCTCTTTGTGTTAAAATATTTCATACCTGTTGCTTGTTTTATTTCAAATTTATTTCTACTGTATTTTAATAAAGGAATAAAGTATAGCCTTCTTATACTTTCTTTTTCTTTTGTATACTCTGATAAGTAAGATTCTATACGCTTTAAGGTAGAATATTTTTCATGTAAACTTTTCTTAAGGTTCATTTTCGGAACCACATTTCCGGAACCAAGAAAGTTTGTATAACTAAAATAGGTTATGTGAATTTACCTTGTTTAACATTGTTAAACCTAGTTTTCCTGAAGGTTAAAAATGAAATTTTTAAAACATACAATTCACCCCCTCTTGTAATTGAGCATATACATTCATATTTTTATCCCACACTTTCTAATTGGGAATTTTTTTTCTTGGGTTTTCTTTCCTACTTATTAAATATTCCATTCTCTTTGGATTTTGATTCCTTTACAGTGATTGAAATTCCACGTGTTTTTTGGTAGGTGTCCCTATCACCTCCCTTTAAAATTATATCTATGACTATATTAACTTTAATCATGAGATTTTGAATGTATTTAATGTTTTGGATTATATCTAGTAGCTATATTAAAGGACTTTTTTTCTTGGAATTTTGATAAATATAGAAAAATGGGTTTTTTTAAAATGATTGAATATCTAAAATTATTTTAAATGGTTCGGGAAATTATTTTGGAAATTGAAATTCCCAGTGGGATCTATGATAATTATTCTTGAAACTTCTTATAATGTTGATTTCAAAAATAATGGAAAAGGGTTATTTTCTAAAGATCAAGTGAATTAGAACTTTTTGAGAAATGGTTTGAATTCTTGTATTTATTGAAGTAATTAAATGATGAATTGTGTGTTTGGTTTTCCAAATGTATTTTTAAAGAATTATTCTTAAAGAATGTTTCCAAGGTCCGGTTGTCATTTTAAATGTTTTTTTGAAAATGAAAATTCATAGAACATACCACTTTATATGTGATGGAAATTGTGTACGCTTGAATTCCTATAATGAATTTCCTCATTGAGTGAAATTTATTTATATTATTTTGTTTGGATAAAGGGGGTGTTACAATGTGGGTTTTCATAGGTGTGAGATGGTTATTTTCTAATGTGATTTTATGGTATGGTGATTAATTTGAAATAATAACCACTATTTGACACCAATTTTACCCAAAATAGCTTGATCCATCCCTAAACAAAACACTTGATCCAACCATGGAAATTCTTAAAGGGTGTTTATGATCCCTAGGTGTTGGAAAAAAGTGCCTGTGTATTATCAAGAATGAAATGTGAATGATTTTTACGTTCAATAATACACATAAAAAGATAAGATGTGGGAAAAAATATTAACATGGTATTATATGAGACATCCAATAATAAAATAATCAATATAAATAAAACAAACTAACATTAAAATTTTATGGTTGACACAACTGATGGAAAAGAAATAGATACAATAATCCACCCAAACCTCTATGTGAAAGTGAGGTAATTTCACATTCACCACCACCATAAGTCAAACCCAAATATATATGGATATCCACAATACCTGAGAAACTCACTAAATCTGTTTATATATATTGGTGTGACATAAAGTCCCAATAGGTCACCACCCACCAAACTAAATCATAACACTTTAAAAGAAAATACATTTCATTAAAGTTTGAAAATAATGATATCAGAAAAGGTATTCTAGGTTCTCTTTCTTAAAAAATTTATTATATGATATTCTTTAAAAGCACCCTTTTTCATAAATCTAATCCTTTTTCCAAATAAATCCACAATTTATTTTTCAATAGTATATTTATTAATTAATTTTAGTTAAAATGGTTTATAGTATAAAATTGAAGGAAATAAGAATATAATTTCACAAATTACTAAACAAACACACCTTAAAAAGTACCAAATGGTTCACTAAGAATAATAACTTGACTAGTTCTTTATGTGACCTTAGGAATGAATCCCCATATGATAGAGGCTACTGAATAGAAGTGAGTATGTAAGGTGTGATAGTGGGGAGACTGTAACCTCATATCAGAGTAGAAATAATGATTTAATGTAAACTAAAAATCATTCACAATGGTAAACATCATAGTATATGGAAGAAAAAATTAAATAAGTAATCAATATTAAATAATTAAATTTAGTATATAGTCATACCACAGTGACCTCCCACTAGGTCAGGCCCATATACTGAAAAAAGAAGGAAATAGAATACACTGAGGCTTTATAACATCACTAAGCTTCACCTCATCCCACTCTACAAACCTATTCAAGATATACCGCTCGAGAAAGCTACTTTGGCCGCTACCCAACATGAACCTATGAATAATTAAGGATGATTGGGTACCCAAGTGTAATGGGTTCCCATGTAGTGTGTTTGTATGTAACTCATTAGGGAACCAAAAATGCAATCACATGCATATTCTGTAATGTAATAATTGGTGTATGCAACCTAGATAGAAGAATAAATAAATATATAACTATAGATACATGAATAAATACAACCATCGATCCTTAGAGTCTAAAATGAAAATCATGGATGACCATACCGACTTCAAATAGTGTCATATGTCCCTGTCCATAGTTCTATAATCATAAGTATGAATAAATGTTCACACCAAATTCACAGAACAAGTCCATGGTCCCCCAAAAGTATAATAATGGGAAAACTAGATCCATGGAAAAACATATAAGGTCCCCCAAAAATATCATAATGAGAAGTCTAGATCCACAGAACAACATCTATGGTCCCCGAATAGTATAATAATGAGAATACCGGATCCTTGAAATTACCTCAAGGTCCCCAACCATAATAGTATTAATAGGTATACCAAATCCTTGGAATCACCTCAAAGTCCCCCAACAATAATAAATCATAATGGGCATAACAGATCCTTGGAATCACACCAAGGTCCCCAAATAATATAATATATGTATACCAAATCCTTTGTATCTCATCTAAGGTCCCCCAATAGTATAATATGGGAACACTAGATCGTTGGAATCTCATCAAAACCCCCATAATGTAATAATAACAACACCTCAGGTCCTTGGAATTAAATCAAAAGTCCACCAATAATAATAATAATGATCACCACATTTAATCAATTTCATTACTTAAGAGTTCTACATGGAACTCTCATATCAGATCTTAGGTAACTTCCAAAGAATATTTTGAAAATGATATAATTATTATCCATGAGAATATTAAAAAAATAATGTTAAAAAATTTATTGGTGGTTAATAACTATCACTAATCACTGAGAATAGTGGTGGTTTACGACCTCCGTTGTTTACTTAAAAACAAAAATTTCATAATATATATATAATTAAAACCCCTTATATAAAATTATTTTAATAAATTATATGAACATATTATATAAATATATTTATATAAAGAATTTATATGATTGTATTTAATCACATTTATATGTGTACATAAATATAATTGTATAATGTCTACATTAATATATATTTATTTATATAAAATTGTTTTTTATATCATATTAATTATAATATAAAATCATAAATATATTAAACACATACATACATAAATATAATTTATTTTAAAAATGTATCTTATTAAAACCCTTATAGTTTTTATAATTTATATAATAATAATAATAGTAATATTAATATATTATACACATACTTACACACACATGCAAATAAATAAACATGTTTGTATTATAATAATGATTCATTTGATTGTCTATATATTATATATATTTGTATACAGAATATATAATAAAATTAATTTAATTGTACACATAAATATATAATATATTATACACACACACCCACACATACATATATATTTATAATATTAATATATTTAATATATATATATATATATTGAAATACATTGTATAAATATTTTTTAAAGGCATTATATAAATATATTAACTAAATAATTATATATATTATATAAATAAACATGTATATTATATATAAATATGTATTTATGTATATAAATAATTTACATTTATATATTTATAAATATATAAATATATGTGTATATTCATGACATAGTTAGAATTACAAGTATATGTAAAATATATATTTACTCAAGTGTATGTAAATACACGTATAAATATTTTCATGTATTTAGAGCCTCCCATGGTGCATATGTTGTTTTCTTTGTATTTATCCTTTGTCCTTGAACAAAAGTAATATATATGTGTATGAAAATTACTATAAATATTTATAAATAAATATATAAATAAACATTTTTGTTTGTGTGGGTGTTTGATATAAATGTATTTATAAATATGTTTATAAGTAATTTTATTTAAATATATGTAAATATATAATTTATTGGGATGTGCGAAATATACATACATACATACATACATACATACATATATATATATATATATATGTGTGTGTGTGTATTACACATATATATTTATATTTATATTAATATACACATATGTATTTAATTATATCCATTAATACAAATGTAAACATATAAATATATAGTAAATATAAATATCTAAACTTAATAAAATATAAATGTATTAAAGTATAAATTCATAAATAGAAAATATAATTATGAATACATTAATTTAAATAAATGTATATATAGGTTATATATTTATATGTTTTTTGAAAATAATATTTATTTTAATAAATATACAAATATATAAAAATAAAATCAATTGCACAAAATAAAGAAAGAATTCAATTAGTTCAGTGGTTGGGGTGACCAACGTATATCTTTGAAACTCTTGTTCAAACCCCTACAATGAGGGTTTTCATTCCTCATTCACACATAGAGGAGGGGCATGGATGGTGGGGCTGTGGGGATTTATAAGGGACAAAGTGGGAGGGGCACACACATAGGTGTTTATAAGGGGCGTACATGGGACAATGTGTATGAGTGTGGTGGGAGAGGGCCATGGGTGTGGGAGGAGTACACTGGGAATGGGGAGGTCCACTATTTTTTTCTTTAAAAAATAGAGGAATTTGGAAATCGCCCCTAAAAGTTTATTTAAAAATAAATTAGCGGTAGTTGAAAACTGACCCTAAAATAGCATTGAAAAAAATACCAAAATGATTTTTTGAAAAAAAATAATTATAAATCTGCCCCTAAAATATCAGGATTTGAAAAATTTATATTGGAACTAGAAGGGTTTTAAACCACATATAAAATAATCACTACTAATTTTACCCTACTTTACAGGAGCTTCATGAAAACTGATGCTAACATGATTAGTTAGAAACTTTAGTAGTGGTTTCTCATAACCACCTCTAATACATTTATAGGGGGTTATAACCCCCTCTATTCACAAAAATAACCCCATATAATGATTTTATTTTATGGTAGGATACCTATATGGTCTATTATGTTAACATAATTATTTATTTAGGACCTCTCATTGGGTTGAAATATCTCAAAATACATGATTAGAACAATAATCTTAGCCATCAGAGGCTTGAATGTCCATCCAATGCATAAGGGACCATTATATTCCTTGTAACTATGTACATTACATTTATAGAAAATATAATTTAATTAAATAATTTCCATCAAAATCCCAACCATCAGAGGTCGGAATTTCATCCAGTATACAAGGGTCTATCACGTTCCTTGGTACTCTATATATTTCATGTATAGGAATTCAATTTAATAAAAAAATTTCATTTGAAAAAAATGTTTATTAATTTAGGGGTAAATCACCTATGGTGGAGGGACCATATATTATATGTCATATATAAAAGTAAAAAATTAAATAATCCATAGGTAAATTCTTAAGGAACAACTACCTTAATTTTAAGGAATTTCCCTTTTGAAAGTAGCCTGATAACCTTCATTTAGACTCATCCAAGTTCACCCATGACCAACTAGAAAGCACTCATTGATGTGAGGTCATATAACTCTATGGAATTGAAAATATCTACTTATAATAGTTAATCAATAATTAAACTATTTAATTAAAATATACCGAATGCCTAAAATCTCACCAGTGACATCCACTTATTAGGACCACAACTTACTTCCTGTGGAAGTTTTGAAACACATCCCCAATATCTTTTTTGAGAAAAATCACAATCACATGGCACCTTAAAAGTTTTCAATTTAATCTAATTAATATGAAAACCCCCATTTGAAATTAAGGATGCATCTTACCACCACAAAAAATTTCTAGATGATGTGCAGATAACATCTCGGGTCCTCATCTATGCACACTGATCAAAATTCCCAAATTTTACTATTATTTCAATGGTCAATTTTTCAAAATTTTATCAAATTAACTTTGAAAATTAATAGGGAAACAAAAATTTGAAAAATAACACATGAAAAATTGAATATAGAACTTGAGTTATAAGAGTTGTATGATGAACCAAGTTGGTTTTTTATAAATTAGTATCAAAGTGTGGTTTGATTTTTTGTTCTGGGATGTATGATAGTTTGGAGGTAAGACTTCCAGAATTCATGTAGTTAGTCATGGGAGGGTATTTTATGAACACCAAACTGAGATTATACTTGAGTTACTAGGGTTGTTTGAGATGAGTATATCTCAAATATGCGGTCAGTTATCTGATGTTTTTAGAACTTTTTTATTTTTATTTGAGTAATTATTTTTGGTATTGAAAATTAATGAACATTTTCGAGAATCTCCATGTTTTGAAGTGGATTATAGAAGGAATTTATATGGTGCACACTTAATGTATTTTTTTTTAAAAAACTGAGTGTTGACCTTGTGTTTAGATCTGGTTCACATCCTATAAACTTCACACGATTGGAAAAAAATCTTTCAAAGCGTGTGACTTAGTAATGTACAACTATTATTTCTTTGGAATTTTTAATATTTTCATTATTTATGTGTCGAGTTTATTTTTATTTCTCTCTATATTGCTTTAGATTTATTTTGGTTGTTTCTTATAGAAACTAAGATGATCATTTGGTTTATTCAAGATTGATCTCAAAAATCAAAAGCTTGGGTTTTTTTGAAAAGAGTTGGAAATTACATTGTGTTTTTAAAATTTTGTTAAGAGTTTTCAAATCCAAAGAAAAATGGGAGTTGAATGATTTTTTTATTATAAAGAAATGTTTATATAAAATGGGAGAAGTTATTTATTATACAATCCTTATATTTTTCATGTTGCTTGGGGTTAAAATAAAATAGAAATTTCAAATGGGAATATTTGAATAATTTTGGTAAATTTTGTGATTCCATTAAAATAGGGGTGCTGATTTTATAAATATATACTGTTATTTAAAAATGGTTTTAATTACAAATAATATTGGGTTTTAGAGATATTTATAAAATATTTTGGATTTAAAATGATGAAGGGTTTTTTTAAAAGACTGAAAATGCGTCAGAAAAAATTATAGTTCTAATTATTTTTAAACTATTATTGTTAGGTTTGTAAGGATTAATCTAAATATCTAAAGAGTTTTTGTTTAAAATTTTTAGGATTAGTAGATTTAAAATATAATGGCGTCTAGACAGTTTTATTTCAAAATTACCAATAAAGTTTAAATGTTTTTTTAAAGAATGGAATTTATTTTTTAAATGAATTTTTATGGGTAACAGAGGTAAATTTATTTCACTTATTCAAAGAAATAAAGACTTGGGTTTATTGGTTTAGAATTTTTTTAGTATTGGATTTTAGTTTTATCTAAAACAGCGTGTTGAGATGATTTATTATTTTGTGTTTTGTTTTGTTGAGTTTTTTTTATGTGTAAATTTTCTTTGTTTTTAGAGTAATCACCCATTTGGATTTAATGGACTCTTTGGTTGATTATAAAATTATGGGAATAGTTGTTCCATTTTCTCTTGTCTCGGATCTTGGTGTTCTTCCACTCCTTCCCTAGAATGATGATTTCATTCGAGAGTTCCATAACATAAATCCTCCTCATTTCTCTATGGAATAAGTTTGTTAGGAATCAGTGGCTTGACTACTGAGTATTGTGTATATTTTTATCCAGCTTGAGCTTCTTGAGCCTATCAAATTTATGTTTTAAACCTTTATAATAGAGGGTCTGGGTTGGAAGTGGAAAAATTATTTCATTCTGACTAAGCCACAAAATGAACATTCTTGGGAAGCTTTCAAGTCATAGTTCATTATATAATTTTTTTCTAATGCGGTGAATGTACCAAAATATATGGAGTTTCATGGTCTTTAATAAGAAGATAAAATGGTTTTGGAGTATTAATTCCATTTTATTGAGTTGCTTTCCATGGATGCTTCATTAATGTATTGGTGTTTCAAGGAATGTATTTAAAACAATATATCATTGGATGTATATTCTCTTTGACAAGAGTCATATGAATATATGGTGAAGAAATCTATCCAAGTTTAAGTATACTTGGCAGGATAATGAGCTGCATTGAAGGTTTCGTCTATCCCTAGGTGTGGTAGAGAAAGCTCTAGCAAGGTAAAATGAAATAATTCCAAGTAAAAAATTTCTTTTAGTGGTATTAAAAACCATCTTTTTTTTTCTCATTGATGAATTTATATAGAAATAATCACATATTTTTATATCCATGAAAAAATATGGGATATAAGAAACCTACTCATCATAGGGATTCTTTGGTGTAAAACCATGTTTCCATATGAGAATGAATTTTTGATAGAATTTTGAATTTTCAATCTACTAAGAATGTTTTTTTAAGAACCTATATTTGTAAGAGAATTATTTAAGTTTACACCCCTCAAATGGGGGGTGGGGTTTAATAGAGGTTTTAGTATCACTTAGTATAGGATCTCATCTTTTCCTATGAGGTACATTTTTTTTCTTCAGATACTTAGTTTGGACCTAAAAGGAGTGGCCAATGCGATCATGGGAGTTCCAGGGGTGTCTGGGGCTTGTTCAAAACCCAAAGCCTGAATTTTTAGAGAAGGTAACTGACCCACAAGGTTATTAGAAACCTTGAAACCCAAGATGAATGGTTAGGAGTAACCATGATGGTATATGTAGAGGGATATAAGAGGACTCATGGTTTTATGACACCATGCATCTAGGGCAACACACCTATATAAGGGCTCTGAAAATTTTAATAGAGGATAAGAAGATGGTTTGGAAAAAGTTTCCCAAACTATGGACATGAACCATTCGTGGTTTCCCTTTAGGTAGTGAATGGTGCACAATTAGTAAATGGTTTGTCCAATTGTGCATCCAAATCATGAGACCCAGTATTTTTGGAGGAATTTACCATTTTGAACTTAATGATTTAAAAACTTAAAACCTTTTTTATTTATTGTTTCCAATGTGAAAGGAGATATATAATCTCCTATAATATCTCATCTAGTGACTAAATCTATGCTTGGATCATGATCATCTATTTAGACTCAGATTCAAGAACTATTCATCTCATTGGATCTGTGCTGGTGATTTATTCTTTCCTATTCCATCATTTCTAATTTATATTTGTATTGAAGGAGTTATTTAGTAGTAAGATAATATGGAATATTTATTGAATTTTCATCCATTATTCATTTTTCTCTTGATCTAGGCTGAATTAGAGGTTGATAGTATATGAGTGTTCTATAATGTGTATATAGTAAGTGGTCTATACCTTTAACTTATTTTTTTATTTTAAATGTGTTGTTTACATTGTGTAGTTCACCAAATTTTTTGGTGTTTACCCTTGTAAAATCCTAGTTCTGGTTGTTTCCCAAAGGTTCCCCATACCCAGTTGGTAATATGAACTCAAGGGCATTTCCCCAAATTCTAGAGGCTGCCAACTAGTAGCAAAGGATAAGGTCTGATAATGGAGAAACTATTACCTCGTTGGTAGAGTATACACAATAGAATAAAAAATAGTAACCAATAGTGGAAATAGTAATACCAACCAAAAGAAGTAAACAACAAAAGATTGAAAGTAAATCTAAAAGAGGCCACAATATATATATATACACACACATACATATGATCCATGGAACATGTATTTAAGAAAGCATCCAAACAAGTGAAAATAATGGAAAGCAATACAAAAACCATAGTACAAAATAAACAAGTAACTCTAGCAACATCGCAAGCCTCAGCTTGGTCCCATGCTCTCTAGCTCCAACAACAATCAAGTACCTGGAGTAGAAGGGAATTTTCCCTTATCTATACCTACAACCAAACAATCTATTTGGATCCAAAAGCATGACCCAAATAGTGTGTTAGATGAATCCCAGTAGAAAACCACCAAAAGGTATGTGCCTAACTATCAGTGAATATATATAGTAAGAAATATACAGAAATGAAGAAATAAACTAGGAAGTACTCAAAATTATACAATCCTAGCTCTTTCAATTACATTCATTTACATTTATTGATTATTCAATCAGTTGAATAATGAAATTATAGGATCTATCCTAAGATTAGTATCCCCTTGTTTAATAGTAAAAAATAGATGTCTCTGAAGGCCATATCAAAAAACAAGTAAGACTAAGTCCAAGCTTGTGCTTTGGATTTGTAGGATCCTCACAATCATTCAATCATTAATAAACAACCCTCTGGGGAAGATCTCATGGTCCAACCCATTAAGTTTAACACAACACCAATTTCTTAAATAACATTCACCTGGGCAGCTCTCAGAATCAATACCCCTAGGTCAACATGACATTAATAATTTATAAACGACCTCTGGGTAGCTCTCACAGTCAATACCCATGGTTAAACATATCATAAATAAATCATAAATGTCCTTTTGGGTGGATCTCTTGGTCAATACCCCTAGGTCAAAGGCTACACAAAGTCTCTCACGATCCTGTTTAAATAAACATGGAAACCCCCAAAGTTTTACTTGTCCAAGGCTCTCACGGTCCATTGGAAAAATAGCGCGCATGATAACAAGGCATAAAATTTAATATATAACTACTACATGGATAACATTCACAATAAAAACACATTAAATTCATATAACCAATCAAACACCCTCCTAAACAATTCATTTCATGGAAACAAGGTACACCTCATAGGCAACCGAATCCAAATAGACATAAATAGTAAAAATAGGGAAAAACACCCATGGGGATTCCTATAAACAAAGAATCTAACCTTACACATATGCTAAAACCCGTTTTCAATCAATTAAACCATATAAGGTAGATAATAGGGTTAAATTAAAAATCAAGAAATACCCAAAATGTGGTTGTGTGAAAGTTTTAGCATATAAAATCCAAATACAAACAATAAAATGCACAAACCACCGACCTTGATGTCGTATGATCAATAATCTTGAACATCGGCTCTTAAATCAGTGTAGAACAATGTATATCTACAAAAAGGGTAAAAACAATCATCCATTAATAACTCACGAGAGTTGAAGAATTAGGAAGAAGGGATCTAGGAGAAAAGAGAACTCACTGATGGGATTACAATGCACCCGACAATGTCTCGATCAGAGCTCAGATGGAGAATCAAGAGGGGTTTGAAGTTTGCGACTATTCCGTCACTCTCCTGTATAAACTAAGGGGAAAATAAATATTTTCTAGATATTAAACGCAACCTTGCTCTATTTTATCAAATAAAAAATACACGACATATTCATTAAATGTACATGTCGTGTATTAGCCTCAACTAGCCCCCAACTTAAGCAGGTCAACTAGTTTATCACATGACCATGTACTCAGCTATTACACAGCTAGTACATGGCTGTACGTGGTACCCGAGTACACAGCGTGTACTCATTAGTACACGACGTGTACATAGAAAATTCCCATTTCTTCCTTTTTCCTAGAAAACAACCCAAATTACAGATCTATACCTGAAATTAAGATCTAGGTTCTTTGAAACTTCCCCCTTAAATAAATTCATCCCCAGATTTCCCTTATAAGGTAGGTGAAGAAGAATCTATGAACAACTCCTACCACTATGATAGTACGTCAGCCTCCCTCTCCCAAGTATTGTTTTGTACTTGCTCGTTCTTCCATAACACCCATACCAGAGGAACAGACCGTCCATAGAGAACCATTGTGTTGTGATCCACAATCCAAATAGGGTGCTCCTCTAAGGATGCATCCACCTACAACCTAACCTCCTTAGGTTAAAAAAATGGGACTTGTATGAAAAGTAATTCCATAGTTGAGAAACATGAAAGACGTTGTGCATAACCCGATACCTCTAAGGTAACTACAACCGATAGGAAACTGTCCCAACTTTATCCAAAACCTCAAACGACCCAACGTATCTTAGTGAAATATTTCCATGTCTCATAATCTTTCGGTGTCCCAACCTCGGTGTGACATATAAGAAAACCTATTCTTTGAACCTGAACTCCAGAGGTCATCTTCATCGATCCTCATAAGATTTATAGTGATATTGTGTAGTATCCATCCTCTTTAAAATCAACTCCACCTGCTCCGAGGTCTCCTGGACAAGATTAGATCCTAGTATAGCTACCTATCTTGCCTCATGACAACATAGGGGTGATCGGCATGGCCTACCATACAAAGCATAATAAGGTTCTATATGAATCATTTCCTGAAAACTGTTATTATAGGAAAAGTCAACCAGGGGTATGTGTCTCTCCCAAGAGCACCTGAAATCTAGGACACCTGCTCGAAGCATGTCCTCCAAAACATGTATCGTGTTCTCAGATAGTCCATCTATCTGGGGATGGTATGATGTACTTAGAAGTACCTATGTACACAAAGCCCTCTGTAGTCCCTTCCAAACATGAGAAGTAAAATAGGCATCCCTGTCTGAAATGATAGAGTGAAGACCCCCATGAAACTGTAAAATCTCTCTAATGTACAACCTTTTAAGGTCATCAACACTAAAGTTTTCCTTGATCGGAATGAAATGTGAAACCTTTGTGAGCCTGTGGATAACAAACCAAACTGCATTATTCCCTCGAGGCGACCTTGATAAACCCATCATGAAACCCATCATGAAATCATTTCACTTCCACTCAGGAATGGGTAACTACTGTAATAGCCCTGTCGGTTGCTGATGCTCTGCCTTCCCCTGGTGATAGGTGGAACATGTAATAGAAAAACTCACAACATCCTTCTTCATTCCTAGCCACCAATACCGATGTTGTAGATCTTGATACACCTTGGTGACACCAGGATGAACTGACCATATCGAGGCATGAAAATCACACAATAGCTCCTCATGTATGTCTACTGACACCCATACACACCCATGAAAATGAAAAAACTTATCCTCACCTATGGTCCATGTAAGAGTAGGGTCCTCTCTTGACACACTCTCTCATTAGAATAGGCCTTCAGAATCTAATAGCTTCCCAATTCCCACTCGGTCTAGTAGATTAGAGGTAACAACTATAGAAGAAAGAAACACCTACCCCTGTCTATTGTGCACCTCCAAATGCCTCTCAGAGAACAGATCCAAAAGTTGCCACTCACTGCTGGCCTCATAAACTGCTTCCATCTGAGTCCTCCTACTGAACACATCAGCCACTGCATTGCCTTTTTGAGGTGTGTAAGAAAGCTCAAAGTCAAAAGACTGAAGTTACTCAACCCAAGTTCACTATCTCAAATTTATATCACAACGAGTAAATATATACTTGAGGATTTTTTGTTTGGTGAATACCCAAAATTTCTCTCCCAAAAGATAATTTCTTGAACAACACCAAGAATGCACAACTACAACCAACTCAAGATCGTGCATCGGGTAATTCCTCTCATGTGGCATCAAATCTCAAGATCCATATGCAACGATTACTTCCCCATGAATAAGAATTTCTCTCTACCAGATACCTGATGCATTTGAAGTAAACAGTGAAACTCTTGCTCGGATCTGAAAAAATAAGTATCAGTGCTAAAGTCAATCTCCATTTCAACTCCTAAAAGGATGAATCATAAGAATCTTTCCACAATTACTTTTCATACTTCGTTTTCAATCTCTAAAACGGTGATTCTATGTGGGAAAAGTTCTGTATATAGCGCCTATAGTAACCAAATATCCCAAAAAAACTCCATACCTCAAAGACGTTCTTTGGATGCTCCCAAGAAAATACTTCCATCAGTTTCTCTAGGTCTACTAATACTCCTATCTCAGAGATGACATAACCCAAGAAGGGAATCTAGTCCATCCAGAAGTGGAATTTTGAGATCTTGTCATTTAACTAATGATCACTCAGCGTACTCAATATGATCTCAAGATAGATGGAATGGT
The DNA here is from genome assembly GCA_963277665.1 of Viscum album. Taxonomy (NCBI): domain Eukaryota; kingdom Viridiplantae; phylum Streptophyta; class Magnoliopsida; order Santalales; family Viscaceae; genus Viscum; species Viscum album. Next base: position 1,209,694,444 of record OY728161.1, on the reverse strand, counting down.
CATGTCAAGTGTGAGAGTACACCAAGATATCATCCATAAAACAACCAAAAAATAATCCAAGTAAGGATAGAACACTCATTTCACCAGTTCCATGAAAACTTCCAGTACATTCGTGAGACCGAATGACATAACCAAATACTCATATAGACCACACCTGCTCTAAAAGGCAGTAAGTGATATATATAATTTTTTAATGCACAAATGATGATAAAAGGATCTGAAGTCAATCTTTGAGAACACTCTGGATCCTCAAAGATGATCAAAGAGATCATAAATCCTTGGAAAGGGATATCGGTTCTTAACTGTCAACTGGTTCATCTTACGGTAATCCTCATAAAGTATGAGGGTACTGTCTGCCTTCTTCACAAAAAAGACAGGCGAACCCCCAGGAGAAGTATTGGGTCAGATAAAACCCTTCACCTGCAAGTCTTCTAACTACTTATTTATCTCTTGTAACTTAGGTGAAACCATCCTATATGGAGTAATGGACACCAGGGCCTCTCCTAGAACAAGATCAATAGAGAAATATATATATTTCTCTGGAGGTAAACCTAATAATTATTCTCCAAAGACATATCTGAAATGATCCAACATTGGAGGAAATTCCATATTTGAAGTCCCCTAGTCATCCATATATAAACTAACAATCAGGGTTACAATTACTCCCAACCCATGATGCTCGGGTCCTGCTATGCTCACCTGGACATCCCATTCACCCTTTTGTAGAAAGAGCCCACCCTCCGGTGATGGGTAGATCACCCCATGACAATATAAGTCGAAAAGGGTCTGAAAAAAGACCAACTAGTCTCTTCTGAGAATGACATCAAAGACTGCCATATCTAATACATAGAGGTCCCATAATAAGTGACACCCACTAACCTCAAGAGGGAACTCTTTGCACTGACATACACTAGACGTCATAATCCCCAACGAAGTTTCTAGAATCAAAACATCATCAGATGTTAAGTTGTAGTTCCAAAGGCTCTCCAAAATGGAAAACCATATAAAATTATGGGAATCACCTATATCAAAAAGAGAAATAGATAAAACCATGGAAACCAGAGTCGTACATCTAATCGTAGAGGGTTCCAGATCCTTCTCATACTAGGTCTACTTCATCGCCAAAGTCTGACCTGTACTAGAACCTTGCGACCCTACCTAGATACCCTAAGTTGGTATACATAGCTATCACTGAAAACCTATCATATGGATACCCTGAAAATGACCACCTCCTATGCCTGAATGGCCTAATGAAATCCATTTCCCTGACTGATGAGAAATTGGTCTTCCTACTCCTGAGCATGGTGTCATAACGGATCCTCGCTAACTTACTGATAGTGATAAAAACTAGGAAAAATCTTGAAGGTGACCCATCTTACAGCAATACTGGAACTCAACTGGCTCTCTCTGGCACTGATTTATTTTGTGCCCACTCTTCCTACCCTGGTATCACCTCACCTGGCTACCTAAAGATACATCTTTTCAATTGGAATAACTACACAAAGGCTCTATGTAGTGCTTCCTGCTATCAAACAAAGGAGTACCATCCCTAGATGCTGAACCTCCCTAGCTCGTAGCTCCCTACTCCCTCAGATTTCACTTAGTAATCAGTTCTTGATTTACTATATCATTCACTGAATTTATCCTGAAAACATTCACTTATTATTAGATGTTGTACCTGAGGCCATCCTCAAACCGCCTAGCCAAGGATAACTCGTCACCTGAAAAAACATGTGCGAAGCGCTGAAGATCAGTAACTCAAGATGAGTAATCCTTCATTGAAAGAGTTCCCTGCTCCAAGTGCATGAACTCTCAAGCTCTATCGGCCCTCAACATCTCGAGGTGGAAGTAATCAAAGAAGGTTCTCTAAAACTCTTAGCAAGCCATATCCTAATGACATCCCTCTTGTGTGACAATATCCCACCATCTCTTGGAAGAATCATGTATCATGTATGTCGTGAGATTCACCCTCTTCTCAGGTGGTGTCTCCAGATGCTCAAAGATAGTAATCAAGGATACCAACCAAGTCTCTATAGTCTATGGTCCTCCATCACCTAAAAATGTGGGAGGATGCTGCTACTATAATACCCATTCCAACTCTACCATAATCGAGGCAGGATGTCGTGCTTCCTGGAAAGTCTTCATCATCCTTATAAAGCCTTCACCGAACTATGCATTAACACCTGTGTCTGGTATAACAGCTGGTTCCAGGAAGGGCATGATGAGAGGATCTGCTAGTAGTCCCTAATATACCATTTCCGGTGTCTGTTCACCACGCTATACCTATTGTAAAACTAGAGGATGTCTTGGTGGCATGACTCTAAAAGGTCAAGTGCACACTTTAGTTCAAGGTTATCATGGAAAAAAACTTAAAAGTGCTATAATGGAATAGGAGAAGGAAAATATTCATATTTTTTACAAAATAGGGTTATACGGTGTGAATAACTACCACACGACATGTTCCTATATGCTTTTAACATGGGAGTGTACCTCTGCTAACTTGGTCGTGTAACACCCTATACACACAACATGTTCCTCTTGAGACACGAGGAGTACTTGCAGTTTTACTCTATCCCAAGTACTTATATATGGCTCGAACCACATGATTTTACTGGTGTAATACTATATGGCATGTTCACCCTATACACGATTTGTACCAGTTAAGTTCCATCCACCCGTGTCATTATTCACATGTACAGATACATGGTTGATCACTATACGACATGAATAAATGATACACAACATGTACAATGTAAGTTACATCCACCAGTGTCATTGGTTACACGGCCAGATACACGGTCTTTAAAGCACGGTGTGTACTTTCCGCACACGGTGTGGTCTACCCAAAGTTTATAAACCCCGTGTATATTCTCATAGAGTCATTCACACAGTCAAAAACCACATGGTGTGTACATATGGTACATAGTGTGTACTTAATATAATACAGTTCTTCCTGAACAAAAGAACACATGGCATGTGTTCATAACATCATACGCCATGTTTTCTATGTTTTCGAACAATAAGCCTCTAAAACTTATCTGAAACTCTGAAAAACTTTAAATTTGAAAAATTAATGACAAGTTCTAATCTTTTAGAGATTATAATCCCTGTGAATAAAAGTTTTTCATACTCATTCATGTGATATCGTACCTGAATCCAATTAAAGTTTAAACATAATACACCAAATTCTGATCCAAGAGGGCCCATAACACCTAAGGGACCAAGGTTTGATGTCTATCCAAATAAAACTTTACATATACCAATACCCTATCAAAATAGTAGGTATTTCTGCCATGACATATATCACAACAACATGAATATATTGCACAACATCTGTCACAACAACATGAAATCATTAATGAACCCTAAATGTCATGACAAGAATGCATGACATGTGATCTCTAGAAAGTTCCTATATGATGCATGAGATGGAATACCCTCATCTCATCGAGTTTCAACAAAAATATAACCACAATGATAACAATAATAACATCACAAAACAAGTGTGTCACCCAATAGTGAAATCAAATAAACTGTAACAATTTCAAAACTAGAAAAAATTAAAATATTCAATTTAAATTGGCTTTTCCCTGTACTCAGGTTAGCTACTCCCAGGAACAACTTATTACCAACTACCTATTCCTTTCTATCCTTATATATAGGCACCAATTAGTAAGATAAAATATAAAATAACCACTTTTGATACCACTTTGTAACATCCTGGTTCTGGGTGCCACCCAAAGGTGACCCATACCAAGTTGGTCACATGAACTCAAGTGCATTTCTCCAAATGGCAAAGGCTACTGACTAGCAGCGAGGGACAAAGTCTGATAATGGGGAAACTATTTACTCATTGTCAGAGTATACACAGTGGAATAACAAATTGAAACCAATAGTGGAAATAGTAATATCAACCAAAAGAAGTAAAAAGTGGAAGACTAAAAGTAAATCCAACAGATGCCACATTATATATATATGATGCATGACACATGTATCTAAGAAAGCATCCAAACAAGTCACAATTATGGAAATAAATATAGAAACCAAATAACAAAAGAAACAAGTAACTTCAATAGCATCGCAAGCCCCATCTTGGTACCATGATCTCAAGATCCAATAGGAATCAAGTACCAAATGAAGAAGGGGGAATTAATTTAACTATGCCTATAACCATATAATCTGTTTGGGTCAAAAAGCATGACCCAAATAGGGTGTGAGACAAATCTCAGTAGGCAACCACCAAAATATCTGTACCTAATTGTTAGTGAATATATATAGTAGGCAATATGTAGAAATGAAGCAATAAATTAGGAAGTACTCAAAATTAAACAATCCTACAGTTTTCAATTACATTCATTTACATTTATTAATTATTCAATCCATTTAATAATGAAATCTCGAGATATAGCCTAAGCTCCATATCCCCCTGTGTAATAGTAAAAAAACATATGTCTCAGAATACCATCTCAAAAAACAAGTAAGACCGAGTCCAAGATTGTACGTTGTCTTGGAAGACTCATCAAAATCATTCAATCATTCATAAACAATCCTCTTGGAAAGCTCTCATGGTCGAACCCCTTTGGTTCAACACAACACGAATTCCTTAAATAAAATTCACCTGGGTACCTCTCACATTCAATACCCCTAGGTCAAGATGACATCAATAATTTATAAATGACCTCCAGGTAGCTCTCACAGTCAATACCCCATGGGTCAACATATCATAAATAAATCATAAATGACCTCTTTTATAGCTGTCATGATCAATACCCTTGGTTCAAAGTCTACACCAAGGTTCTCACGATCCTGTGTAAATAAACATGGAAACCCCCACAGTTTTCCTTTTCAAAGGCTCTCACGGCCCATTGAATAAATAATATGCATGATAATAAGGAAGCACATGTAATATATAACTACTACATGGTTACCATTCACAATCATAACACATGCAATTCATATAATCAATCAAACACCCTTATAAAAAATTCAAGGCATGGAAACAAGGTATGACTCTTAGGAAACCTTATCCATATAGAAATAAATAGTCAAACTAGGAAAACACACCCATGGGGTGTCCCATAAACAAGGAATCTAACTTGACACATATGCTAAACCAATTTTTATTAAATTAAAAAATAGAAGGTAGATAATTGGGTTATATTCCCAATCAAGAAATACCCCAACCGTGGGTATGCATCACTTTTAGCATATAAAATCCAAAGACAAACAATGAAAGCCACAAACCACCTACATCAATATCGTATGATTAATACTCTTGAAAATCAACCCTTGAATCAACCTAGAATGACATAGATATACAAAAATGGTAAAAAACATCCCTCGATAACTCATGATGGAGGAAGAATCTGGAAGAAGGGATTCAGGAGAAAAGATAACTCTCTGGGGGGATTCTAATGCATCTGATGGTGTCTCGATCAGAGCTCGGACAGAGAATCGGGAGGGGTATGATGTTTACGGTCATTCCATCACTCTTCTGTATGAACTGAGGGTAGAAAAATTATGTTATGGATATTATATGCGACCCTGCTCTGATTTATCAAATAAAAATAAAAATACATGGTGTGTTAATTAAATGTATACTCTTTGTATTAGCCTCAGCCAGCCCCCGACTTAAGCGGGTCATCCAGGTCATCCCAAGACCACGTACTCGACTGTTACATTGCCAATACATGGATATACGCAGTACCTAGGTACACATTATATTCTTAGAAAATTCCAATTTTTTCCTTTTTCCTAAAAAACAACTTGAATTCAAGATCCATAACTGAAATGAAGATCCAGGTTCTTACACCCCTAAAATTATTTGGAAGGCTTTATTAAATTGTATATGACTTGTTATGATACCCACTAGTACCTATGAGATGGTTGGTGTCTTTTTTCCCCAACCTAGGCCACCCATGGGGTGTGACCCTGTATCTGACCTATATTGTACCACCCTAATGGGTGGGTGTGAGATCACTAATTTTAGTGGGAGACTTGCTGAGAATTAAATGGATTGTTTAAGGTTTTTATCACCTTGATCCACCAGTTTAATTGTAAATGAAATGAATTAATTGAATTAAATGATTAATAGATAGTTGTTTCCTCCTTTTCCATGTGATACATGAGGATAAATTGATCAAATTGTTTGAATGGAAATTGTAGAAATGAGTTGGATGAAATCATGGAATGTGAATGGTAATAAAATGATATGATGATTTTTTATGATAGTGGATACCTTAGAAGATATCCTTGGATCCTAATTCCACATAACACTATGGAAATTTTTACACAATGGGTCTTGATTATGGTAGTGGATTCATTTGACCTATTTACTCCTTGGATCATAATTACATAGGATTCTACAGCCTTTCTACCCCTTGAATCATTCTTTCTTAGAATCAATTTGGAAATGTTCTATTGACATTCTTCTCAGACTCCCCCCAAGTCATTACTAAGTTTCCATCGAGATACTCCTTGGAATCCATGAGGATTCCTTGGACTTTTATAACTTTGATCCATTCCTTCATGGTCTGACACTTGATTACAAGGCGAGTCCATTGGGGAAATTTACCTTTTATTACCTGGTGTAGCTAGTGCATATATTTTTCTATGCTTTACAGATATCCTTGGTATGGGTATTTGACTCCAATGGGTAGACTAGACAAAATCACTTGTTTTTCATGATTTAAAGTATCCCATGTTTATGACTGCTTGGTATTTGTTCATAGGGAACCATGTTTTTCTAGATAGGATATTTTTTGCTGGACATTTTATTTACATTACTACTATACCAGTGATATATTGAATACTCCATCTATTTATATTACATAGAAAATATTTTTTATATAAACCATTGGTGGTGGCCTACTGAGTGTTATATCACACCCTATTTAGGCTTCCATTGGGTAACCTGATAGAATTCTTGGATGTAGGTAGGGACTGTGGGAATAACGAATTATACAATTATTTATTTTATATGTCCTTAAGAGCCAGAGAGAACAGGTATAGAATCCCACCTTTTTATCACATAAACTTTCATTACATTTTACAAAACTGAGGATCTTTAAGGTTTAGTGTCTTGGAAACTAGGAACATAAAACATGAAAACATAAAACATTATTCTAAAACACTTGAAAGGATTCTCCTCATGTTCATCCTAGGTTCATTACTGCATCACATAACCTGGGGACATACATCAAAAGAGAGGGTGAGCAAAAAGCCCATTAAGGGAAACAAGAGAAACATTTTACATGTGAACTTGAGATACTTCAATAAGGTCATGAAAAGAACTTTAAGGCATGAGAATGAAGTCATGAGGCATATCATAATAAAAATAACATTTTCATAACTTGATGATGTGGATAAATCATTTAACATAGACAATCATGAACATATCACCAAGTTCCATCCCCATGGTGTCATTTGAAAATTACCAAGGTTATTCACCAAGGTATCGTGAAAATTTTAATCTCTAGTGGTTACATCATTACCCAATGCATTGGAGCGCTATCAGGGCACACCCTTAAATTTGCCTTTATTATCAAGTGAGCCACATATATCATCATAAAACATTTCATAAACAACCCATATAGCGTAAAATAAATGGGTTTCATTTCATAATCATAACGTTTTAAAAACTTCTTTAAAGATATGAGCTTTATGTCACTTTAAACCAATGGAAAGGGAAAGCGAGTTTCATGTATATAAATCCCAGAATTTAAAATAGAAAATTTTGATATATATGTGAATAACCCTGTAGAAATAAGAGCTTTGAGTATTCACTTAATATCATAAAATAATTTTGATAAAAGAGAGGCATTTTGAGAAGAAAATTCTGCAGCATAACGGCTACGTTACAGGGTTTTAGAAAACATTGAAAAGAGAGGGGACTTGGGTCAAACATTCATAAATGACCCATAAAAAAGTATAGGGACTGAATATGAAGGATATAAGGACATGGTAATGAAATTTTAAAGATATACCATATGAAATGAATAACATGAAAGGAAGACAAAATAAGATTTCTCTTATAAAAATTCGGCAGCCTAACGGCGTCACATAAACTTCAACCAAAAATGAATTGATGATGTCAAATAGGGTCTCTCATCATATGAACATAAAAGATTAGTATGATAGATATAGATATCATACCCCAACATAATAAAAAGAAAATTTCAAGACTTGACATGGAATTAGAACTTTGAAAAGGAGAAGGGTGAAAGAATCCCTTAAAAATTCGGCAGCCTAACGGCGTCACTTAAACTTCAAAAAAAAAATGAATTGATGAGATCAAATAGGGTCTCTCATCATATGAACATAAGAGTCCAGTATGATAGATATAGATATCATACCCCAACATAACAAAAAGTAACTTGAAAGAATTGACATGAAAGTATAACTTCAAAACGAGAAGGGTGAAGAACCACTTAAAAATTCGGCAGCCTAACAACGCCACTTAAAACTTCAAAATACTGAATTGAAGAGATCAAATGGGGTCTCTCATCATATGATCATAAAATATTAGTATGATAAATTTATAGATCATACCCCAACATAATAAAAAGAAACTTGAAATACTTTACATGATAATAGATCCTGAAAAATGAGATGGGAGAAAGAATCCGTTAAAAAAATTTTGGCAGCCTAACGGCGCCACTTAAAACATCATAAAACGAAATAATGAGAGTAAGAGGGGATCTCTAATTATGTGAACATGAAAAGGGCAGTAAGAGGAGTATAAAATAACACCCTTTAACATAAGAACATGGAGCATAAAAGAAATTACATAAAAGAGATTTCTTGAAAAGAAAGAGAGAGATCAGATCCCTTACCTTAAAACGTAACTCTTAAAACTCAAAGGTTGGGACCTTGAGGGATTGGGGGCACCTTGGGAGGACTCCTTGGGAGGTAATGAGACCAGAACTTCGTTGTTGGAGAGTGGGGAGTCGAAAGGATGAGAGGATGACTTGGTATTTATAGGGAAAGTGTGGGGACAAGGCATTAATGGCCAAGGGACACCTCATTAGTGGTTTTGGAAAAACCGTGGGCTTGCCCATGGTATTTGCCCATGGTATTGGCCACTTGGGACACCTCATACCTTATATTACTATTCATAAGTAGACCATATTGATTAAATACTTAATACATCATTTAATGATGTCATTAAACACCCGTAGCTTAAAAACTGTATTTTCACTATTCATCGAAAATTCAACTTTCTCAGAATAATCCCAAATTTTCACCTTAACCAAATATCAATGCTCTAATTTAAAAAATGAAATCCATTTTATAAAAATAATTTTCTAAATATTTTTAATTAAATTTTTAATTAAAAACACTATTCATCGAAAATTCATTTTTTTCAGAAAAATCCCCAAAAATAACCTTAACATAATATCGATGCTCTGAGTTCAAAAATGAAGTCCATTTTATAAAATTAATTTTCTAAATATTTTTAATTAATCTTATAATTAAAAAAACACTATTCATCTGAAAAAACTAATACTTGAATAATAATTTATGAAACCATTATTTAACCATTTTATTGAATCACATTACTTAATCAAGGTGCCTAGATCATATTAATACTTTCTTTAAGTGAGATTACTAATCCATTTGGACACATTACTAATCCTAATCATAAAATCACTATTCATAATTTACTATTCATCAAAAATCAAGTTGATCTTTTTAGACTCTAAATTTCGTACTATACATAATTGTAGAAGACCATTTTTTGAAAATCATTACACATTTTTAATTATTTAAGGTTTACATAAACATTTTTAAAATATCCTTTTTCTAAAATTCATCAAAAATATGCATACTATATTTATCCGGTCATTTGAAAATTCATAAAGATCATCAAAAGAAGAAATCACAATTTTTATTTAAAATAATGGATTACACAAGGTAGTTATGGTCTCCTTAAATAGCCCCTTATCACACCAGCATAGGACCTAAGTGTGAGGTGTGCTAAGGTGAGAGAATCCGAGGGAGGCTCGGCCAGCATCGCACGAGTAGTAATTTCTATCAGTTTGAACTTCTCGCGAAGGTGATCCCGTTCTAGCTTCATACGATGATGTTCAGCTTGGGTTTGGTCTAGAGCAAAGCCCAGTGGTGCTACCTCCTTCCCAAGTTCTGTTAGATGGGCTTCGATCGGTCCAAGACTACTCAGTGAGGCCATCAAATCTTCTTTCTATATTAATTAACAAATATTACTTGTATTTAGAGACAATAATCGAAATGTTTAGTTTACATCGGTCATATTGACAAATGGTCAAATAACGGTCAAAAACCAACAGTCTCATTTTAATTATACTCATGTTATCAAATGAAACATTTTTGTTGAGTACAAAAATAAAATAAAATAACACATAAAATTAGGAAACAAGATTTATTCAAAATTTCGGTTCGTTACAATCTTCCCCCCTTAAGAAATTGCATCCTTGCAATTTCTAAAATTGGGTTTTGAAATTTCATTGAAAGTCCCACATCGGAAAAGGAGTCAGTAAAACTATTACTTTAAAACAAAGAAAGGGAAGTACAAAGGCCACCCGAGATAACCCACACTAGGATTCCATGTAGGAAAACATGGACATGGAAGAAAAACAAAGGGTCAAGTTCTGAGGGAGAGTGATAGAAAATATGATTAGGAGAAAGTTAACCATAAGAAAATCCCAAACTTACGATGTGTGTAAATGGTCTTTGATTACCTAGTAGGAAACGTAAACCGACAACGTTTTTGTTTTACGTTCCTTTTCATAATTTTGAGGAATTCATTTACTACATAAAACAAAAACATAAGAAAATATACCTACCTTCAAGTATAGTTTCATCCATTAATAAGTCTCTACCAAAACTAATCTTTTCTCCAAATGATGAGAATTCAAAAACACTTGTTCTCATAAAAAGCAAAAGAATCATCTTCTGAAGAATCACATAATCTACAAAATATTAACTATCTATTTCTTCTATCTTTAAAAATTGTCCCAAAAATAGAAAGTTTAAGGTAAAACAAATCTTCAAAAAGAAAGAATCCCATATGAAGGGAAACTACTTTTAAATCTTCATGGTTCAATGGTACTACCCAAAGTTCATCAAAGACCATTCCATAAATAACGGTCCTTAAAATTACTCAAAATAAACCAAACTAAGATTGAAACCCAAATACAAGAAGGATTTGATAACAGTCTTCCAAAACAACTTCATTGTTCATCTCCAGACAACATCAACCACTCCTAACATCTTATAACAAAAGTAGCTAACATAAACATATTTTACCCAAGATATGTTAATCATTTCCATATGTAACCTAAATTACCATAAGTTCTCCTTAAATTAATCGATTCTTCAAAATATAAGTCAACCTTACACCTCAATGAAAATACCATAGTAATCTATTTACCTTGATCAAATAGGGAACCCAAAATAGTGAACATCTTCCAAACTAATAATCATCTTTTAATCAACTAATCATCTTTGTCATATTAATACGACAATCATCACATTTCCTATCACATTGGTTTTTGGGACATGTTCTTCCATTTCCCACCATTAACTAAGAATAGAAAGAATAATTAGGGGCTTAAATACTTAGCCAATAATCATGAAAAGGAACTTACAGCATATAAGGATAACTTGTAGAAGAAAAGTGTACCCTAACATGTGATCCCCTAGGTTTCAAACTAGGTTATCCATGATCATATATTCTTATGTGAATCTTTATTTTATTTTATCTTTGTTCCTTTAATAATGGTTCATACTAAGCTTATGAATTTACCAAAGCATATCCCCCAGGAGTGTCATAACCAAGAGTGCAGAAAGGCCCATTGTCGTGTACCAGTTCCCATTTGAGTCTAACTAAAAGTGGTGTTTTCAGGTTTTACCCCTATGTACATCTATGCCAGAGCCACCTCTACCTGCTCGTATTCAGACAGGGATGTATTTTCTTGGCAACCCCTTACTCAATACTCACCAAAATACCAGGAAGATTTCCTATATTTAAACTTTTCTATAGGGTTCTTCCTAGAGTTTTCATATCCTAATTTCCACAAATAACTAAACCATCCCTTGATACCAACTATAGCATCCTGCCTTTTTATCACATAAACTTTGATTACATTTTACAAAACTGAGGATCTTTAAGGTTTAGTGTCTTGGAAACTAGGAACATAAAACATGAAAACATAAAACATTCTTCTAAAACACTTGAAAGGATTCTCCTAATGTTCATCCTAGGTTCATTACTGCATCACATAACCTGGGGACATACATCAAAAGATAGGGTGAGCAAAAAGCCCAGTAAGGGAAACAAGAGAAACATTTTACATGTGAACTTTAGATACTTCAATAAAGTCATGAAAAGAAATTTAAGGCATGAGAATGAAATCACGAGGCATATCATAATAAAAATAAAATTTTCATAACTTGATGATGTGGATACATCATTTAACATAGAAAATCATGAACATATCACCAAGGTCCATCCCCAAGGTGTCATTTGAAAATTACCATGGTTATTCACCAAGGTATCGTGAAAATTGTAATCTCTAGTGGTTACATCATTACCTAATGCATTGGAGCGCTATCAGGGAGCACCCTTAAATTTGCCTTTATTATCATGTGATCCACATATATCATCATCAAAAATTTCATAAACAACCCATATAGCGTAAAATAAATGGGTTTCATTTTATAATCATAACGTTTTAAAAACTTCTTTAAAGATATGAGCTTTATGTCACTTTAAACCCATGGAAAGGGAAAGAGGGTTTCATGTATATAAATCCAAGAATTTAAAATAGAACATTTTGATATATATGTGAATACCCCTGTAGAAATAAGATCTTTGAGTATTCACTTAATAACATAAAATAATTTTGAGAAAAGAGAGAGGCATTTTTAGACGAAAATTCTGCAGCATAACGGCTACGTTATAGGGTTTTAGAAAACATTGAAAAGAGAGGGGACATGGGTCAAACATTCATAAATGACCCATAAAACAGTAGAGGGACTGAATATGAAGGATATAAGAACATGGTAATGAAATCTTAAAGATATACCATATGAAATGAATAACATGAAAGGAAGACAAAATAAGATTTTTCTTATAAAAATTCGGCAGCCTGACGGCGTCACATAAACTTCAACCAAAAATGAATTGATGATGTAAAATAGGGTCTCTCATCATATGAACATAAAATATCAGTATTATAGATATAGATATCATACCCCTACATAATAAAAAGAAAATTTCAAGACTTGACATGGAATTAGAACTTTGAAAAGGAGAAGGGTGAAAGAATCCCTTAAAAATTCGGCAGCCTAACGGCGTCACTTAAACTTCAAAAAAAATGAATTAATGAGATCAAATAGGGTCTCTCATCATATGAACATAAGAGTACATTATTATAGATATAGAGATCATAACCCAACATAACAAAAAGGAACTTGAAAGAATTGACATGAAAGTAGAACTTCAAAACGAGAAGGGTGAAGAACCACTTAAAAATTCGGCAGCCTAACAGCGCCACTTAAAACTTCAAAATACTGAATTGAAGAGATCAAATGGGGTATCTCATCATATGATCATAAAATATCAGTATGATAAATTTATATATCATACCCCAACATAATAAAAAGGAAATTGAAATACTTTACATGATAATAGATCTTGAAAAATGAGAAGGGAGAAAGAATCCGTTAAAAAAATTTTGGCAGCCTAACGACGCCACTTAAAACATCATAAAACGAAATAATGAGAGTAAGAGGGGATATCTAATTATGTGAACATGAAAAGGGCAGTAAGAGGAGTATAAAAGAACACCCTTTAACATAAGAACATGGAGCATAAAAGAAATTACATAAAAGAGATTTCATGAAAAGAAAGAGAGAGATCAGATCCCTTACCTTAAAACGTAACTCTTAAAACTCAAAGGTTGGGACCTTGAGGGCTTGGGGGCACCTTGGGAGGACTCCTTGAGAGGTAATGAGACTAGAACTTCGTTGGTGGAGAGTGGGGAGTCGAAAGGATGAGAGGATAGCTTGGTATTTATAGGGAAAGTGAGGGGACAAGGCATTAATGGCCAAGGGACACCTCATTAGTGGTTTTGGAAAAACCATGGGCTTGCCCATGGTATTTTCCCATGGTATTGGCCACTTGGGACACCTCATACCTTATCTTACTATTCATAAGTCGACCATATTGATTAAATACTTAATAAATCATTTAATGATGTCATTAAACACCCGTAGCTTAAAAACTGTATTTTCACTATTCATCGAAAATTCAACTTTCTCAGAATAATCCCAAAATTTCACCTTAACCAAATATAAATGCTCTAATTTCAAAAATGAAATCCATTTTATAAAAATAATTTTCTAAATATTTTTAATTAAATTTTTAATTAAAAACACTTTTCATTGAAAATTCATTTTTTTCAGAAAAATCCCCAAAAATAACCTTAACATAATATCGATGCTCTGAGTTCGAAAATGAAGTCCATTTTATAAAATTAATTTTCTAAATATTTTTAATTAATTTTTTAATTAAAAAAACACTATTCGTCCGAAAAAACTAATACTTGAATAATAATTTATGAAACCATTATTTAACCATTTTATTAAATCACATTACTTAATCAAGGTGCCTAGATTATATTAATACTTTCTTTAAGTGAGATTACTAATCCATTTGGACACATTACTAATCCTAATCATAAAATCACTATTCACAATTTACTATTCATCAAAAATCAAGTTGATCTTTTTAGACTCTAAATTTCTTACTGTACATAATTGTAGAAGACCATTTTTTGAAAATCATTACACATTTTTAATTATTTAAGGTTTACATAAACATTTTTAAAATATCCTTTTTCTAAAATTCATCAAAAATATGCATACTATATTTATCCGGTCATTTGAAAATTCATAAACATCATCAAAATAAGAAATCCCAATTTTTATTTAAAATAAAGGATTACACAAGGCAGTTACAGTCTCCTTACATAGCCCCTTATCACACCAGCATAGGACCTAAGTGTGAGGTGTGCTAAGGTGAGAGAATCCGAGGGAGACTCGGCCAGCATCGCACGAGTAGTAATTTCTATCAGTTTGAACTTCTCACGAAGGCGATCCCGTTCTAGCTTCATACGATGAAGTTCAGGTTGGATTTGGTCCAGAGAAAAGCCCAGTGGTGCTACCTCCTTCCCAAGTTCTGTTAGATGGGCTTCGATCGGTCCAAGACTACTGGGTGAGGCCATCAAATCTTCTTTCTATATTAATTAACCAAGATTACTTGTATTTAGAGACAATAATCGAAACGTTTAGTTTACAGTGGTCATATTGACCAATGGCCAAATAACGGTCAAAACCCAACAGTCTCATTTTAATTATACTCATGTTATCAAATGAAACATTTTTGTTGAGTACAAAAATAAAATAAAATAACACATAAAATTAGGAAACAAGATTTATTCAAAATTTCGGGTCGTTACAATAGGACCGAGCATCAATCATGATTCTATATGGGGATAACTCTTTTTTTGATACTGTACCTTTTTATATATGTATTTTATTGGATGTCTATATACAAATTTTCTGGCTTTGTAGAGACATGACACGAAACATCATTTTGTATATGAGAGTGCCTTTGACATTGCTTAATTATCACTGTCTTGGATGCTTATCTTATATCTAGTTGATTTAATACTTCTTATATTAACTTTTATGATTAGTACTACTTTTGTACAATCTAAAATGAGGTAATAGTATCCCCATAGACACATCCTAGGTTGTTACTACTAGTCTAAAGCATTTGTAGCATGAGGAGATGCATTGGGGCCATGTGGCCCATCGACTCAGAGTACAGTTTAGTGGATCTCAGGTTAAGAAATTACAAACTGGTATCAGAGGGTTTTTTATTTTATGTATTTAAAATTCTGAGAAAATATATAGGATATTTTTAATGTGTTTTAATTTGGTAATGAGATGTGCCTATGAGTTTCTAACCTAGGTACTGGAAAAATAAAAATTTCTTGAAACAAAAATTTCTTTTCTGGATTTTACCTATTACAGTGGATTTGATTAAACTATTGGGTGACACACTTAATATGTTATGTTATTTTTGATATGGTTATGAATTTTACTATTTATTGATGAGATAAGGGTATTCATCTCACACATCATTTTAGTCACCTTACTTGATTCATATGACATGCATTGTTCCATGCCATATATGATGCATTTACTGTCTACATGACATTATTATGCATGGATTGGGTGATATACCTATTGTTTGATAAATGAATTGTGTAGGGAACTAAGAAGAATTATTGGTACATAGAGTGATCACCATAACCTAAACATTTTTTCCCTACATAGGCTTCAATAGACACACTATGCAACTAATTATGGCATGTTGAGTCATGGAATGTTAGTTGCATGAACTTGAAAATGTTATGTTATAGGCTAAGTGGAAGACACACTTAGATTTATAAGGTGTATAGTCTTTTATAGGTCAGAAGTGGTGATCCATTTGGTTCATAAATTTAAATATAATTGAAGAAAAGTTAAGAAATTAAAGGAAATTGAATTTTTTAAATAGATAACTTGACCTTCATTTGGATTTAGAGTGGGCAGTAGGTAGTGTCTCTAGTCATTTTTCTACTGGTTCCTATTACCCATTCCTATGTTTTGGAGTAGGAAGAGGGGTGTGGATTATTTATATTAAGTCATCAAAATGTCCCACTTTTTTTGGTCTTCTGGTTGTTGACAGTTTATAAGGTGTGTTTTTGGGTTTGTAGAGACATGCCACCATGACAACCACTAGTCATATACTAGGAGGGTAGAGATGACCATGCTCCAGAGGTGGTGGGCCATGGGATTACATTAGATCCTCCTATAGTTCCACCTATGAAACAAATAGTATAACTAGATATGGGTGTTGTGGTATAGTTCAATGAGTATTTTTTGTGATTTATGCAGACCGTTTAGGGAGAACCACAATCTGCCTCATCTATCTGAAAGTTGGCACATGTGTTCCAGTAATAGAATCCTCTCATGTTTTCTAGGGATAATAGAACATAGGCTGCTAAGATATTTATTGATACTGTTTTTTCGATCATCATTTATCTAGAGACCCCTCCTTATAGGAAAGTTAAGCTCATGAAATATAAGATTCAGGGAGTAGATTAGCACTGGTGGACTGCTTTGAACCAGATTGATTTTCTCCAAGATACGGTTTGTAGGGATTTCCAATCCAGTTTTTTTGAATAATTTTTTATTGATACACTAATATTTTAAAGGGAAATTGAATTTATGTTCCTAGAGTAGGATATGATGACTGTTATGGAATATTCGACAAGGTTTACAAAGATTCATCATTTTTCATTGGTATATCTGGATAACGATCCATCGAGGGTGATCTGCTTTGGGGAAGGTCTCAACCATGCCATTTTATTGAGGTCAACATGTTTCTATTTTTGACTATTACGAAGATAATAAATTGGGTTCATATTACAGAATGAAAACTGAAGGAAGCTGACAGTGTGGAGAAGGGCGGTTCAACCTCTCAACCCAATGGTTCAGATTCCAAAGGTAGGAAGCACTATTTTGAGGCTTCTTGTGAAGGGAATAATTGCTAGGATATTAATGTTAGAATTTCTATCTTCTTTCACTAGTTTGGGTGATAGGGACATATGATAAATCAGTGTGATCGAGACCTAATCGAGTGATGATATTGAAATAGAATGGGCCACATACAAAGTTTCTATAAAACCTTCCCTTCATCAGTTACTAGAAAAGGATTGAGACTGAATACAAGTTCAAGAGTGAGATTTATAGCTCCATGATGGGATATGAGCTGGATTAATTCCATTCATTCAAGCTGAGGTGGTGGTCATGGCCAAGGTATCCAGACACCATTTGTTCCTAGACTACATAGTGGACCTACTCTTGGCAGGGAGTTTGTTTCAAAGGGCCTTGGTTTGAAGCAGATCTATTCCATACTTCATACACCTAAGGAGTAAAGAACTGGTTTATATATAAGGATAGTTATGATCTGAGTAGCCTATACTCTTATATATTCACCCAATTTCATCTCATAGTTTCACTGTTATCCATTACGCCTTACAGGATGACTACGAGAGAGTTATAAGAGCCCGAGAGGTAGCTAGAGGACTTGAATGTAAAAAGGTTTATATGATCCAATACATCTCCATGGGGTTCTATGGTCATTTTTTCAAAAAAATGTGAATCATACCATTAGGATATGTGTATATTATCATAAATTTAACTAGTTGATGGTTAATAATTGGTATCCTTTTCCATAAATAGATGAATTATTTGACTATCATTGAGGATCTTACGTATTCCTGAATGTTTATTTGAGGACAGGTTATCACCAGGTATGTGTTTGACCTGTAGACATATCTTGTACAACTTATTTTAGTAGGTATGGTCTATATGAGTATATTTTTATTCTGTTTGTTCTCAGAAACATGCCAACATTTTTCATGGCACTAATGAACCAAGTTACCCATCCGTATCCGGATTCTTTTGTGGTGGTATTCATGGAATATATCTTGGTGTATTATCATAATCGACATGACCATGAAAAAAATATTGAGATTATTTTAGATTTATTGAGAGAGAATAATTTATATTCTAAGAACACAAATTGACACTTCTAGATAGATAATATTCAATTACTAGGTCATATTATCTTAGAGACATGAGTATTAATTATCCCAAATAAGGTGATAGATGATATTTCTAAGGAACAACCCAAGAACATTTTAGATATATGGAGTTTATTGGGGATAGATGGATGTTAAAAAAATTTCATACATGACTTATCATGCTTAGAGACACCTATTAAGAGATTGAATAAGATGGGTGTGAAGTTTGTATAAACAAATACCTGCGAGAACAACTTTCTGGCGCTGAAGGGGGCATGACGTCAATGCCCATTTTGATTCTTCTAGAGACAAATAGAAGATACGATATGTATTGATATGCATCATGAATTGTATTAGGAGAAATTTTGACGTAGGAGGATAGAGTCATGACATACAGGTCTCATCAGATGAGGCCTTATGAGGGAAACTACACAACACAAGATCTCGAGCTAGTCACCGTTGTACATTCCTTGCATTGTTAGATGAATTAATTATTGGGAGAGAATTTTGTGGTGTAGAAGGACCAAAAAATACTCAAGTATATATTTATATATATCATGAATTGAATCTTTGGTAGAGAATATGTTTTGAGTACCCTCAAAATTTTGACTTCAAGATTTCCTACACGTTTAGAAAATTCAATGCAGTTGTCGACGCAATGAGAAGTAGGACTCAGATATAGGTAGTTTAAGAGGCTAGTGGAAAGTGGATTATTATGGTTTTATTTTTAAATATTAACTTAGAGGTGAAGAATAGTTGTTTCCAGACATTCCTTTGTTCATTATCACTAATATTCACTCTTGTGGATAGAGTGAGGTTGAGAAAATTATTAGATGTTTAGGTCCTAGTCCTATGGGAGAGTGTGGAAGGTGAAGACCCACCTCTAGTTGGACTGTGGGTAAGGAAATAATTATCCATATTTAGGGATGCGTTTATGTTCTATATGATATATAGGAGGATATGATGTGCGAGTTTCATGCCTTAGTTTTGGTAGTACATCCCCACAATACCAAGATGTATTGTTACTTGCACTGTCAATACTGGTGGCCAAGGATGAAATGAGAGTTGGATGGTTTTGTTACAAGGAATTCCACCTGTTAGTAGGTGAAGGTAGAACACTAGTGACCAGTTGGACTTTTACAAAAATTACCCATTCCTGAGTGGAGATGGTAAGATTTTACAATGGATGCTTTGACCGGGTTACCAAAGAAGCCTTGAGGTAGTGATTCTATATGGGTTACTTTGAAAAGGCTCATGAAGATTTTTCATTTCCTTCCAATTAGTGAGACCTTATCATTAGATGACATTAGGAGAATTTATATATTTGAGATAGTGAAACTTCATGGGGTTCCTCAGAAAATTATATCATATAGTGATTCCTCTTTTAATTACTTATTTTGGTAGATCTTACAAAGGGAATTGGGTACATATGTTCTTTTGATAACAACATACCACTCTCATACTGATGGAAATTTAGAGCGTATGATTCAGGTTCTAAAGCACATACTGAGAGTATGAGTTCTTGATTTTGGGGGATCTTGGGAGAGTCATATTACCCAAGTTGAGTTATCCTACAACAATAGCTTTGAAACGATGCTGCATATGAAATCTTACGAGGTGTTTTATTATAGGACATTTTGATAACCTCACTGCTGGTTGGAGGCAGGAGAGACAACTTTACATAGACCGCGTGTCATGTAGGAGACTTCAATGAACGTCTAATTGATCAGGAAGCATATGGATACTGCACAATGTAGATTGAAATTTTACTCCGATCATCATCGATGACATCTAGACTTTGAGTTTAGGGATCAAGTATTTTTATGAATCTAAGTAAATTTGTGACATAGATGTATTAGAATACAAGGTAAGATTTCACCATGATATATCAGGTCATTTAAGATTCTATGAAGAGTAGAACTAGCAGCCTATCCATTGTAGTTACCACTAAGGTACCGATCCATGAATGGTGTCTTCTATATTTCTAAGTTTCACTTTTATAAATCAGAACCATATCACACTCTACACCTCGATGAGGTTGAGCTATATGTAGATTCATCCTCCAAGGAGCATCCTATTTTTATTATTGATAAGAGAATAAATGTTCTACAAGGAAGGTTAATTATTCTAGTATGGGTGCTATGGAAGCATGATCATTTATAGGACGAGACTTTGAATTGGGAGTATGAAGTACATTTTAAGTGGATATAGTTATTCTTTGGTGATTCTTGACCACCCATTAAAGGGAAATTTAGGGAATAATTTCTTTAATGGGCGAATACTGTAAGATCCTAGGTTTTCCTTTGTATTACAAATCATTTTTTCCAATTTAACTCCTTGTTTTTGACCTAACAAGATTTTATAATGAGATCACAGGAGTTTTGGATGTGTATGGGGCTTGTTCAGAGCCTGGAGCTTGATTTTTTAGAAATGAAATCTAGGGTTAATGGTTAGTAAAAATCTTGTGACCCAAGTAGTATATTTAAGAGTAATCATGTGGGGATGTACAAAAGGCTCTAAAAGGCGTCATAATTTTTGAAACCATGTAAATAGGGCCACACTTCCATATGGAGCCTATGAAAATTTTGACAAAGGTTAAGCGCATATTTGTCACATAGTTTCCCAAACCATGTGCATGAACCATACAAGGTTTCCTTTGAGAAAGAAAAGGGTGCATGGTTGGTGAAAAATTTGAAAAATCGTGTGGCCAAACCATGCAACTCAATGTTTTTGGGTGAATTTACCATTTCAAATTAATGAGTTTAAAACTTAAAAACTTTTCTTATTTATTATTTCCATTATTCATAGAGATCTCTTTTCTCTCATTGGAGCTCCACAAGTGTCTAAATATGGTCTTTGATCCCAATCATCCATCTAGACTCAGAATCAAGTACCATTCAACTCATTAGATCCATGATAATGAGTTCTTCAATAATCTTGTGCGATTATGCATTTGTATTCATATTGATAGAGTTATTTAGGTGTGAGATAATATTCCCTATTTCCAGTATTTTCTTATATTCTTCATTTTTATATAGATCTAGACTTAATCAAATATTGATAATGGATGATTGTTATACCATGTTTATACAATAGGTGGTATGTACCGTTCCCTTATGGGTTGGTGTTTTCTAAGAATTTTTTCCATTGTGCCGCATGTTGTGCTTTCCGATGCTTCCCCTAAAATTGATTAGAAGCCTTGATTAAATTTTTTGGGTCCCTTTTGGATACCCACTCGTACCATTGAGATTTTTGGAGGCTATTATCCCTAACCCATGCCCCCCCATGGGGAGTGCCCTTATATCCTCCCTATGTTGTACCACCCTATTGGGTGTGTGAAATCTCACCAATTTTTTGAATCCTCATTAAGAATCAAATGGCTTGTTTAAGGTTGTTATCATCTTACTTCAATGGTTCATTTGTATATGAAAGTAATGAATTTAATTGAATGATTAAGATAGGGTTGACTCCTTCTTTTCCATGTAATACATGATGATAAATTTATTATTATTTGTGAATGGAAATTGTATAAATGAGTTGGATGAACTCATTGAATGTTAATGGATATGAAATGTGATGTTTATTTTTTTTGATAGTGGATGCCATGGATGTGCTTCTTGGATCCTGATTCCATAGGAAGCCATGGAAATTTATACTCCATGGGTCTTGATTATGGTAGTGGATGCCTTGGACATGTTTACTCATTTGATCCTTATTCCGTTGGATTCCAAGAGCATTGCTAGACCTTGGATCTAGCTTTCTTGGACTCCCTTTGGACATGTTATATTAAGATTCTCCCCCTACTCCAACCAAGTCATTACTGAGTATCCATCGAGATGATCTTGGGACTCGATGAGGATATGTTGGTCTTCTATACCTTGGATTCGACCCCTCATGATATGAAACTTGATTACATGACATGGCCGTTGTGGATGTTATAAATTAATTGGATTACATGACAAGGCCTTTTTGGATGTTTACACTTTATTACAAGACTAGGCTGATGAGATATTTTTTTATTCTTTATAGATAGCCATGGTTTGGGTATTTTACTCCAGTGGGTAGACTAGATAGTATCACTTGTTTGTTTATGATTTACAGTATCCATTATTTATGGATTCTTGATATTTGTTCACAAGGAGACTTGTTTGGCTAGAAATGATCTTTTCTAATTGACACTTTACTTGTATTACTGCTATACCCATGATATATTGCACACTAAATAAATTTACATTACATATACTAGATTTTCTATAGCCACCATTGGTGGTGTCCTACTGAGTGTTATATTACACCCTGTTCGGGCCACCGTTGGGTACCTAAAAAGACTTCTTGGATGCAGGTAGGGACTAAGGAAAGTGACCACTGTGAAATAATTTATTTGATATTTTCTTAGGATTAGGAGATAATATGATCAATCATCACTTATCATGCCAGATAAGGATAAATCTTTTTGGACTTTGGTAGCTTTTGATACATTTATTATATTAGATTCATGTATACATGTTTTCCTTATTTATAGAGACAATACACGACACATAATATTTTATATGAGACTCACTTTTTAACTGTTTATTTATCAATCTCTTGGATGTTTATCTAATATCTAGTTGATTTACCGCTTTTTCTATTGACTGTTGTGATTAATACTAGTGTGCTACACTCTACCATGAGGGAATAGTGTCTCCAAAGACACACCATATACCCTCATTTCTAGTCTGAAGCCTATTTCATAAAGGGAATCTTGATTAAGGTCATGTGACCCATCGACTTGGGGAATAGTTTAGTGGATCCGAGGTCAGCATGTTATAGTCAGTGTCTGAAAGTCATAAGAAAAAACTAGGGATTGGCCTAGTGACTGGGGATGTAGACTATTTCCATGAGTAATCCACCATCCAACTTGTGTCTTGAGAAGCCTTCTATCTAGTAGGCATCCTCGATCTTATTGGTGGAGGTTTACAATAGCATGAGCCACTTCCTAAATCTACCGTTTAGCTAATGGAGGCCATCAACTTGATGGTGGGGTCTCTAATGGGAAGAATTAAAATTATACCCCTATGTTTTAGGTGAAAAACCTTATTTTATCATTTTCCTTAGATCACACAGACAAAGGATCTCCCCTCCCTTTCCTCTTTGGTTCTCCCTTTACCTAGTATAAGTCATTGCCTATGATTCTTGGAATGTTTCTTCACCCAATAATACCCAATTATCTTCTCTCCTCCTAGTCTCTTTTCAATTTTTAGTTCTCATGGTTAGTGTTTTGGGATACGATTCCTCTAAATAATGGTGGAATCATATTGGGATAATAAGGATTTCTTGAGTCTTAACTTGATAATGTCCCGAGACAATGTCTATGTATTTTTTTCAATCGTTTAGTTGGAGGTATGTAGCTTGATAATTTTTTCAAATTTTTTTTAGTTAAATTAAATATCTTAGCTTATGGTTTCAATTCTAAATGATAGGTCTTTGGCATGAGGTAGTCCTTAGAGCTTAGAAATGATATCTATAGGAGAGTTTTCCTCATTTCTGGAGTTTTGGGAGTATCTAATGAGAATTTATCCATTTTTATTTCAGTTTATAATTTTATTTATTTTTTTATTTGTTGTTAATTAATTGTAATTTGATTATAGTTAAATAGTTGATTTTTTAGATGTAAGATAGGACAATAGATGAGTTGAGATATGTCCATCTGTATTGGATGATCCCTAGAAATGGGTTATTGTGAAACAAATTAAATGTAAATATTCCTTAATAATGTAGTTGGTCATTTTAAATTTTCCTATAGTCTCAATTAATTTTTCCTCAATTTTTGTATGTCGCGATCATGTTGGGCCTGTCATTCTTTGAACGAGTTTAAATTAAATGTTTTAAAAAATTAATTTACCTTGGAAAAAATGCCTTAATAAAATGTGTTAATCTTTACAAAGAATGATATTCACAGTGAATACCTTATTTAAAAATAAGACCTTGAAATTGGAAAATTTTTATTGCATATGAATAAATTATTTTTTATGGGAATGGATATTCCCTTTGGGGAAGGATTTGTTACCATTATGTGAGCACCCATAGGGGAGAGTTTGGATATTATAATGAAAATTACCATAGTGGTAGGTTTTATTATTATAAATAAAAATCCCTTATGGGAGTTATGTGATACCTTTATGTACTATGACATAGTTCTGAAAATAACCATGTTGGGAAGGCCCATGATAACTAAGATAATGCCTGAAATGGGGAGGTATGTGATGATTGTAAAGAATACTCCCATATGGGAGGTTTGTGATGAGTATTGAAAACTCCCTTAAGGAGGTCTGTGATAACTAAAAAACTCCCCTAGGGAGGTTCATGATACTTTTCTGGAATAAACCTGATGGTTTGTTCATGATGCTATAGTTGGAATGATTCAAAGATGTGTATAGTGACACCCAAAAAACTAGTTGACGTAGGTATCGCCGATCAGAGTCATAGATCTATGGAATGGAAGTGATGAAGAATAACCATGGGTATCACCATGAACCTAAGGAACAATGATTATTTTCTTTATTTTTTTATTTATTCAAATATAGTTAAACTATTTATCATAGAACTCTTTTAGAAACTTATTAAAATTGGTTATATTTAGTGATCTCTCTGGTGGGGCCCTACAGAGTTGTACTAACACCCTTCTTGGGATGATATGGAACTTAGATACTTGATCATATATAACTATTTTATTTTAGGTATAGGTTAAACAAATTATGACATTGGGTTTTGGTTGGGATTCTAGGATTGAGTATGAGAGTTTTTACCAGGCTAGGGTTTGAGATCCTTTTCATATTTTTTCTAGTTTTTCTTTTGTTTTTATTTGGGATATTGTATATGTTTGATGTTGTATGACTGAACTAAATTTACTAGATTTCCTCATTCATTATTTCATGATCTATCTAAGTTATTTTTGACACTATTATTTTTTAATTATTTTGATATATATATTTTTCATTTATTTCTTCTCTAGACTTACTCTTATAATATGTTATAGTCTTCCCACTATACTACTATAGATCCACATTTCTAGTTTGTAGTATATGGCATATAGGAAAGTTTGACTGAGGTATTGTAGTGAACTAATCTATTTACTATTCATAGTGTACTTGGGAATGGGTGTTACTAAGTGGTATCAAATATTTTCTTTTATCTTACTATTTGGGAAAGATTGACATGAGACTAGGAATGTGTTGGGACATGGTTTGGAGCTTTTTCATGTGACTGGCGACCCCACGTGAGAAAGAAGTTCATATTGATGGGGACGAGATTACGATTTATAGATATCATTTTTACAGTTTATCTAATTTCACATTGAATGATGTGCTTGGTTGTGATTTAATTTATTTATGATGTTTATATTTTATCTTGATATATAAATAGAGGACGTGTGTTCATGTATCACATGATGCACTTAGGAATCACATAACATTTGCATGACTGCCAATGTTTGATCCCTTGATTACCTAGAATGTGACTTTTTCTAGTAACTTAAAGTGTAAAAAACCATTTATATGGCGTCTGATATATGTATCATGGAATATTACTTAATTTACCACTGAAAGAAACAAAATACCTATTGTGTGATTATTTTGGATTGACTATAATGAGCCACTAGTTACTTAAAATTCCAATTACAACTTAAATAATATTTTCTCTATAACTTGTAATTGAAATCTTCTTTAATTGATACTTATCTATAAAAAAAATCTAGATAATTAATGGATAAAATTATATTACAGGATGACTTTTTTAGTTTTTACATGAAATCATCTAAATTAAAAGTGAAGAAAATTTTTTAATGCATATTCCTCTATATATTATACTTGAAATTTAATTTATATGAGACTTGTTTTGGTTATAATTTATAATTAGAAATATTAAAGCATAATTTTTTGAACTTTATATACAAATATATATGATGTAGAACTAGCGGGTATTTAGTGTGAACCTTATGTATGGGTGGTAGGGAATGTGAGAGCACCCTAGATACATGATTTCTCAATGGTTGATACATTGTTTTTATATGGAATGTAATTTGGTGTAGGTCATGGTGTGTGTGGAATAACCTTGTTTATGGGTAGCTAGGATAGAGGGAGAGCCTAACTTATAGAACCCTTTTTAGGGTATTGTGAGTATTTGAGACCCCAGTAGTTTATGCCAAACCTATGAATGGGTAAGATCAATTATACTCCATCTTGTATAATAGATATTTTAGTGTGAAATTGGTTTTGGAATGGAGGATACTGAGTGTCCTTGAGATAGGATGAGTATCATCCCAGAAGTTGGGACCCATGTGGGCTAGTTGGGAGATCCAAGTGAATTCCTTTGGTGAGGAACCATATTTGGGATTCAGCGCTTCGTGACCTTCAATGGTGACCCATGAAAGGGTTCGAAAGAGTTTTAAGTGCCATTAAGTGCATGATGCATGGGTATATGTTTTAGATTATAACATCAGTACACAAATAGTCTTGTCAGGTATGAGGTTTGGAAATTCTAGATTCATTGGGAATTTTAAAAGAGACAGTAATGTATGGGTGATTAAAATTTTGAGGATAATTTTTTGAGGAGCAGTCTTGTTCACATGCTTGACCCTATTAACTCCATAGTGTGATTTTTGATGGAATGTTCAATTAGCAACATGAGTGATAGGGCTAGAGCTAGCATGGTGCGGCTAACTTCCTTATCGGAAATCGTGGCATAAGAGTTTCTTGAGGATATATGGTTTTAGGTTCTTGAGATAATTTGAGGATGGATTTCAAGGTGAGGTAGACTTGGTGAGTTTGAAATAGATTGAGTTTGAGGTATATGTGGATAGGTAAGTCCTTGAGAGGATTTTCGAGGGAGGATTTTGGAATCACCTGGTTCTCTCAAAATGTTAAAAACCTTGAGAGTTAGTGTTTCATTGAATTTTATGGTTTTTAAAGGTATAACCAGTTGGTTTCTTGGCCATGTCGACCTATGATGCTTCTTTAGGAGTATGGTGAGAGTGTAGATAAACCCTAGTGGAACTTTAAAGTGATTATAGGGTCATGGGTGGTTGTGAAAATGGTTTTGACTCAGTAGTAGGCCTTTGGTTTTGGAAATTCACCAAGGGCGATCTATGTTATACAAGACTAGAATGTGTGAAAGGAATGTCTAGTGTCTTGTATGTGTGAAACAATGTTTATAAAGATATTAATAAATGGATTCAGAGGTAGATCTTGTGTTTAGGTTATGTATAAGCATGAAACCATAGATATTTAATGGAACATGGGAGATAAGAATGAATCTATGGTGCACTGTACCATTTGAATTGTGTTTTGGATGGTATAGAGGTGAACATCTAAGATGGTTGAATAATAAAGTAGCAGTGTGTGTGGATGGAGACCATTGTGGGGTTTTAATGGGGCTTGTAGAAATGGAATCCCAAGGTTGGGAGAGATTTTGGATGTTCCTATGCTGGAAATGTAATGTGGATAGATTATGTGTGATGAAAGGATTTATTCATGGTTAAAATTCAATGCAATAATTAGAGGTTGATGTGTTGGATATAGGATCATGG
Source organism: Viscum album (assembly GCA_963277665.1). Classification (NCBI taxonomy): domain Eukaryota; kingdom Viridiplantae; phylum Streptophyta; class Magnoliopsida; order Santalales; family Viscaceae; genus Viscum; species Viscum album. Next base: position 1,209,666,193 of record OY728161.1, on the reverse strand, counting down.
ATATAGATGAGTGACACATGAATGGTTCCAATGAAACCTGTTCAGGTTTTCACTCTAGGAATGGTAAAATATGATATAATAGTGTGGAGTATACCATTGGTCATTTAAGGTTGTATCCCTTATGGCTGGAAAGTCTCTCGGTAGGTATCTTAGGTGGAGTTTCCATGAGTTGGGAAAATGTTATAAAATACCCTTAGAAATCTCACTTAAGGATGTGTAGTCTTAGCCTTGTCTATCCACCATGTTTAGTGATAGATGGGAAATGGTCCATAAAGATAAGAAATGGTTCTATGAATAGATGATAAAGATAATCCTATAGTGGGGAGTGATATGTTGATCATGGTGTAAGAAATTAATCAGTGGAAGATCATTGTGGCATTTGAGGCTAGTGGATGAATGGTGTAACATTCAATGAATTCCTTGGTCAATGCTAAGGTTAGACCTAGATATGATAACAGATGGGGTCTAAGAATTTTCCTTAGACCCAAAATTGTATAAGGTGATTTGAGAAGGATTTGGGTTGATGTTATATCAATGCATTGAGTATATCCTAATGACAGTTTAGGTTATTAAGGTTTTAATTAGGTTAAATTCTATCAGATGTTGGATTCAAACTTTGGTGGAAATGTTTGGATGATCACCACATTCCTCAGGGTTTACGACATCATGATTAGGTGTGTCAATAATGTATCAATGACTAAAACTGAGTGTTTATGGGAAATGTCATCCATAGGAGGTTTAACATGTTTTATTGCATGTAATTGGACATCTTTAATCAAAAACTACTTTGGGGTATATCATCTCAGGTATGATGGGTAATGTTTTCGAATCATTTTGATCTTTTCAAAGAAAAGGAAAACTTGTTTGAATAGTGCTTGAATGATAGAGGCTCCTATGATTATTTTGGAGTTTGAGGATGATGAGGGATACCAGCCTCAGACTGGAATTTTCATGAATGTGGGGGAATCATATTTAGGGGTATTTTTGGAATATTAGGATCATGTTTCTATAGAAAATTCCAAAGTTATTGGGTTAATTGGATCATATTTATACTCTTTCTTCCCATTATTAGGTTTTAGTGTCTTAGAGATAGGTGAAATATCTAATAAAGACACCACATGTGTCTTGGATATAGGGGTGAAAGTGAGTGTCGTCTCGGTAACCCGATGATGGTTTCAAATGGTGGATTTTGTTTAGTGGTTTATGTTTCTAATATTAATAAATCACTCTAAAAGTGTGTTGGCAATTTAGGTTAGAAATCGACGATTGAGTAGGAACTGATGATGGACGTAGCTCCGAAGGTCCATTTGGATGATTCTCAGTGATGAATCTCGAGGAAGAGATGTTATAAGGTGGGAAGGTTGTAAAACCTAGTGTCAATATGTGGATAAATTTTCAATAGAATTTAAAATTTTAAAACTAGGGGCTAGTTTATTTTATAAACCGATGTTTGGAAGATAATTCAAAAGTTTTATAACCATAAAAGAGGTGGTTCTGGGAGGGGTTTGAGGGTTAGTTGGTGGCCAAAAGTCATGGGAAATCACTGAGGATTGGCCAGATGTTCCGGGCTATAAAATACAACCATTAAATTACTGATGGTCTAGTTAAGGGGCCTAATGGCCAACATATGTCCACTAGCAAGTCGTTGGGAGTTTTAAGTGTCAGAATTACAATTCGTCCACCCTTGTGTTTTTGAAAGGGAAACCAATTTTTATCCTTTTTTTGGCTCACGTTGACTAAGAAACCCTCCTACCTTTATTCAGAGGTTCCATCTTCCCCCTGTAGTGGTATTGGGATCCAATTCCAAATGTTTTGTGGTAATTGTTTTTACATGGTGATAACCTATCCTTTCCTATACATTGTTTATATTTTTAATTATTGATTCTACTGATTATGGATTTGGGAATTGATTCCACCAGAGCATGGTAGAATCATCCTAGGATAATGGGGAGTTCATGTATCTAAGCTTAATAACATATTAATATAATGAAAGAATTCCATTTCTAGTCTTTTCATTGTAGGTATGTAGATAGTTTATATTTTGAAGATTTTTCGAATTTTTTTGAGTTAAAATAAAATTCTTGGATTACGTTTTAGTTTATAATAATAGGGATTTGTCCTGAGGTAGTGCCCGAAAAGCATGGAATGACTTCTAAAGGAGAGTTGGAATCACTTTTAGTGTGTCAGGTGTATCCAATGAGTGATTTTCCATTTATATCTAGGTGTATAGTTATTTTAATTTTTTTGTAGTTTGTTAATTAATTATAATTATATTATAAATAATTATTTGGGTTGTTTGAATACAAGATAGGATCGTTTATGGCTTGATCCTTTTCTATTAGTCTTGAATGAGCCTATGAGGTGGGTTTCTGGGATAGGAATTAAATTTAAAGATTCATTAATATGGTAAGTGATCCTTTTAAATTAGCCTATAAAATTTCATCATTCTTCCATGTGTTGCATGGTGTGATCATGCCGAACCTACATTAAATTGAATGATTTAAAATTAAATGTTTTAAAAAATTACTTTAACATGGTTAAATTCCTTATTAAAATACATTAAACTTATTAAAGAAGGTTATTTCAAGTAAATGAATTATTTTATAGTTTGACCTTGAAATTGGAAAATATTTTATATCTTATGAAATAATTTTTTATATGGAAATGGATATTTCCTTGGGGTGAGATTTTATACCTTTGTTTACATACCTATAGGGGCTAGTTTGTATGTTATAGTGTAAATGCCCATATTAGTGGGTATTAATATTATAAATAAAACTTGTTTTTGGGTAACTGTTGCTAACTTTTTGGCCTATAGACTTGTTAATAAAACACTAATGTTGGGGTGGAGTGTAATAACTAAGAAAACACTCAAAAGGGGGTGGTGCATGGGGACTATAATTAAGACTCCCATATGGGAGGTTTATGGTGACTATTGAAACATACATTTGGGAGTTATGTGATAAATAAGAAAACTCCCATGGGGAGGTTTGTGATACTTTATGGAAAAAACCTGATGTGTGGTTCATAATGATATTTTTGGTAAGATTACATGATATGCTCAGAGACACCCTGACACTAGCCGAAGCAGGTATGGTCGATTATGTTCTATAACCTTAGGATCGATGGTGATGTTGAAAAACCATGGGTGTTAGTGTGAACCTAGGTATTTTTTGGGTTTTTATTGTTTTTTATTTTATTAAATATGAATAAAAAAATTTTCTTTTCACTTATGCATGCACTTATTTAGACTCATTTTATTTTGGTTCCCCGTTGGTGGTGGCTGAATGAGCTATACTCATACCCTACTTAGGCCTCCATAGAACTTAGGTACCTAAAAAAATATTACAATTGTATTTCAGGTAAAGGTTATTAGAGGGTAAATGTTGGGTTATTAGGATGAAGAATGAGAGTTGGGATTAGGCTAGGACTTTTGTCCATTTTCAGAATCTTTATAGTTTTTCTTTGGGTTTTATTGGAAAAATTGTATATTTTTTCTATTTTATGACGACCAGAAATATAGTGGATAGTCTCAATTATTATTTCATTATCTATTTGGGTTATTTTCATCACTTTTTGTCATGTGGTTCATTTTTTTATTTTTCTAGATATATAATATTTCCCTTTATTTCCACTATATATTTACATTGAAAAGCAACAATAGTCTCCCCACTGTACCACTATAGACCTTCACGGCTAGTCGGAAGCATTTGACATATATAGACGTGTTCCGGAGGTACTATAGCAACATGATATGGTTATTGTTCATAGTATACTTGGTTTAGGATGTTACATAACTCCTATAATTCTTATGGCTATCTAGTTTATCTGCAAAGGTTTTGGAGATAAACTAGTTAGAAGAAATCTAGAGTGAAGTCTAACCCTTCTAAAGATCCTCTAATTCAACCTATAGATCCCAATGTTGGGTTGAATACTATTTGAGTTTTATTTGATATAATTTTTTCCCTTGTTAACCATGTGATATCAAGAGTTATGTTTTGGTTATCTTGTAATTTCTATGGTGGTGTTTTTAAATTTCAATTATTATTGTCTTATTATATCTTGGTGATGTCAGATTTTAATTTAATTGGATTTTCCCATGATTTTTCTTTCTTATTATGTTACTATTTTCTAATGAGTTTTGTGTTAAGAGTTTGAATTTTAGGGAAGTAATTTTATGGCAGGGAGACTACTATTAGAAGGTTTTATATGTTTGAAGAATATATCCTCTTGAATCGATTTGGGTTCCTCTATTTAGTGAGGGAATAAGGAATAGATATGGTTCTTAGGATACTGAAAAATTTGAGGTGTTTCATGTGAGGTTTTTTTTCTTTAATTTCTCTTGAATTATAACTAATGTGATGTTAGTTGTACTAGAAATTTTCATGTATCAGTGATTATTGTTTTTTATCCTTTATTTGTTTGATATTGGCCTTGTGTTGTAATCATTTTTTTAAATGATTGTACACATTAAATCTTAAGTTACTATTGGGATACTAGGAACTAATACTAGTTATTATTTAATGTTATATTGGGTTCACCAAGAGATAGTTTCCCAATATCATGACCTCAGGATACTATCACTTGATCTATGTATAGACTACATAGTTGATGTTGAGGCATGACCTGATTTAATTATTGTCCAATTATTACTCATTTATCTATTTCATGATATTTTTATTTGGATTTTAATGATGTGGAAATCATATCATGCCTCCTGTTTCAGTATGATGTCAAAGGATTTTCATGTGTGGGGACTTTGAGGGTTTTTTTGGGGTTTTATGGATATGTTCATCAATGATTTATTAGTTCATATCTATAATATGATATATGAAGAAAGATCTATCGGTTTATTTTCCTTGATTTTTCATGGAAGTCTAGTTTTGGTAGATCAATATTTTGGTGTTTTTGTCTATAGATCTCAATTTCTTACATGGTTTAGTCTCTAATATCTCTAATTTTTCATCTTTGAGAGTTCTAAATTCGAATTTTCTTGGGGTTTGAGTTTGGTATTGTATATTTGGTTGTCTTTTCCTGTTAAGATATCAATTTCTATTTAATAATGATTGACCATTGTCTTTGAGACATTATAGGGAGAAAAAACTTATGGTTAGGATAATTTTCAAATCTTGACCTTGGATAACTCCCTAGTTTTTATCTTATTTCCGATACCTGTTTTTTAGTTTTTAGTATAGGTTAGGGGCCTGACTTGATTGTTGTGTAAGAGTGTTGACCCAAACCTATAGCTAGAAAAGCTATAGGTGGTCCACTGGATAGATAGTTGCTCTTTATCATCCATCCAATGGACTTTCCCAGACTAATACCGGTTATAAATGGTCCCTTGTCTCCCTGGGGACCATCCACCAGCTAGCTGGTGGTCCACCGGCTAGCTAGTGGAGGGCTAGAGATTGACCGATGGTGCTGATCCAGTTGATAAAAGTAATGGCCTCATTGTAATTTGGTGTCAGAACCCCAGTTTAATTTCTTATTCCTTCTCCCTTGAATTTGTATTAACCTATACAAATTTGTCCAATATATTTGGATAATTTTGGCTCTCCTAACTCAAATCCTTAGTTGATCAAAGTGTTGAGAAAAACCATGATCCACTTTTGGAAATTTTAACCTTGTTTTATCCTAGATCTCTCTTCTCCTTTGGTTTCTTTAAATTTATCATCCATTAAAACAATGGTAATTCATTGGATCTAGGTTTATAATTATGAATTGTTGTTCCATAGATCTTCTTCTTGCTTCTTCAATCCCCCCTTCTCTCTGTCTTTTGTATCTTTTCTGGTGGTTGAAATTTGATGTTTTTTAATGTAAGTGTACCAACTATCTCCCTTTAAAATCAGATCTATGATCACTGAAAATTTTTTCATGGGATTTTGAATGTAATTAATGTTTCTGATTATACCTATGAGTTATATCAAAGGACATTATTTTTGGTCTATTGAAAAATTTGAAAATGGTTTTTATTTGACTGGGTGTCTAAAAATATTTTAAATGGTTCAAGAACATATTTTGTAAATTAAAATTCCTGATTATATCTTTGATAATAATTATTGAAATATTTTATGATATTTATTTCATAAATTATGGAAAAGGGTTATTTTCTAAAGATCAAATGTTTTGTCCCTTTTAAAGAAATTATTTGAATGCATGTCTTTATTGAGGAAATTAAATGGTGAATTTTGTGTTTGGTTTTCTGAATGTATTTTCATGGATTTATCCTTAAATAATGTTTCCAAGGCCTAGTTGGAATTTTAAATGGCTTGTTTTGAAAATGAAAACTCAATGGACATGAACCTTTATATGTGATGAAAATTGTTTACACTTTAAATCTTATGATGAATTTCCCTATTTCTGAAATTTAATTTATATTATAATGCTTGGATAAATGGAATTTTCTTATGTTTATGTTCAATGGTGTGAGATAAATGGTTTTTTATATCATTATTATAGGGTTTGGGGAATAGTTTTAAATTCTCACCTCCATTTTTTTTGTGATACGAAGACCTGTTTGGCAAGGTGGGAAGTCTAGGTACACATGTACACTTGTTTAGAATTATGATCTGGTCAGTGGCACTAGATGAGAAATATGTAAAACTATGGGATGTTTACCCTCAATTAGGCATGGAAGGGTAATATTGGGTGTTTATGTAGTGGTAGATTGATGTGTATATGTGTTCTAGTGCACAAACTTTACCTCATCGATGACAATTTTTCTCTACCTTAGACTATTTCCCCTTAGCACCTTGGATTCCAGGATGATGATATATGTATATTTTCCAATGTGCGTTTGTTTAGTAATTTTTGAAATGATATTATTCTTTACTTCAGCATTTAGATTTATACCTTTCAACTATTTTTTTAATAATTATTCTATTGGAATATAAATTGTTTTTATATTTGGAAATAGGCTTGGATTTATAAATGGTGTTTTCATGGAAAACCATCTAATACTTGTTTTAATAAAGATAACTGAGAGATCCTATTCTTATATCCTTATTTGTGAAACTTTCATAAAATAGATTTTACTTAAAAATGAAATAATTTGGGTTGACGGGTGGATACCAAAAAATATTTTAGACTATTCTTATCTATACACACAGGTTTGATAGATTACTCATTCATAGTGGATATCACTATATCTCCTATTTAGAGTTTTTGTGAAGGTGTGTGTCGCCTTTTATCACTTTTACTTAGTTGTTTTGGTGTCTTGTTGAATCTATTTATTTTCCATTAACTGTTTCATTCATTAGCCTTGTATTCTATTTTATTGTATTTATATTTATTATTTTATTATTGGTTATTAGAGATTATGATTTTCTTGAATTTTCATTAAGATGATTATATTTTTATGTTTATTATTGATGGAAAAAATCATTTCCATTTCATTCTTTCCAATTCCTAGATGCTTGTCTCCACCCCATAGGGACCAGGAACCCCCTTCAGGACTTGCCATGGTTGGATCTAGTGTTATTTTTGAGTACAACCTAGGTTGGTTTGGGATAAACCAATGTCAAAAAAGGTAAGAAGTAAATGTTTAAAATTTTTGGTTGGATAAAATTCCCATGGTCAACAAATCAACCTCAATAAGTCCATTTTCATAAGTCACATTTGGCTCAATACTTGAATGCATGTTATTATTGATTTAAATACATGGTTTAATACTATAAAAACATTTAAGATAATAATTTTTGAATACATTTTGGTAAAATGAAGAGGTGATTTCTATATTTTACTAAAAAATCAAACAATGAAAGGTCTATTTACAAGTTATTATCTCTTAGAGAGTAAATTTATATTATAATATTTTCAGATTAAACTGGTATTGATGATCTCCCAAATGGATTATAGATCATTTCTGATATTTACTATGAAACAAAATTTTAAGGATAATGTGGGAGAAGTAAAACCCTAAACACTAGATATATATTCAAAAATCATAATCCAAGAAACCTGGGATGATTTAATTGGACATCATGATGGGGAATCATTTAAGGTACATTTTAATTTGTATTATTTTATTTGACATTACATATGTTAATCATTTTGATTTAAAATAGTTAATTGATGAAACATAAAAGGAATAATGAAAATAAATAGCACGTATTGAAAAAAATGTACCTCCACCATAAATCAAGGACGAGGTACACTTTACTTGAACAAAAAATGGTATTTATTTTGAATCTATTATAAAATATTTATGTGATATAAAGCAACAACATAATTACATTCCTTTATTTATATACCTATTAATGAATTAGAATCTCATGCCACTTCTATCCCACATAATGCACTATTAGAGAAGATCATATAAATATAGAGTGAAAAATAGTAGATGAAAACACATAGGAAGTTTTTGAAACATGTGTAAGTATAATATAATGTAAATTTATATTGATTTAAAATTGTATTACATAACATGAAAACTTATTTTCCTATATTTTTACTTGACTTAGACACAAGAATCATCATTTTATGTACTTGATAAAACACTAATTTCAGTGGATTTGAAGATACCAAAACAGTTTTCCATTTTAGAGTGGGGGATAAGAATGTGAAAATAAAAAAATTCACGCATAGATAGATTCTCTAAAATAAAAAGTTAGTTGGCAGGATGATGTGATAAACTAGTTTCTTCAAAGGGAGTTGAAAGAAGAATCAACACATTATAAAAAAAACATAAATAGATTCCCCCATATTTGAGGCTATCCATTCCCCTCAAAGGCCCTCCTTACAAAATTTAATCAGTTTTGTCATATTAAATTTTATTAAATGAAAATCAAACAACTACTGATACCTTTCTTGTATTAAAACTATACAGGGTGAAATTGATTGTTACTTATATCTATCAATACCCACTCGTAACCATATTGTGAGTGGTATAATGCACAATATGAGAGGTAATATTATATATAATAAAAACTTACAAAATATCATGTGATAATATGGATTCACCTATCACAAATGCCCAGAACTGGACTAGCTATTCCCCTTGATGATCTTGATGTTATCATGGTCAAAATTTTTGTTGGAACTTTCATAGATTAACTATTTAATCTTATAAATATAAATAATGATAATTAGGCTTGTCCTTTACAATTTATTTTATATGAAAAATGTTTTACAATTAATGAAAAATGATCTTAATTGAGTTATATTATTACAATGGGATAAAGAGAAGAAGATATAAAAGGTCGAGAAAAGATAATAAAAATAATCAACTGATAGATTTAAAGGACCTTCTGAGTGAATGTTTTCTCCATTAATTCCAATGATGTATTTATTAATATTGAAAGTATAGGAATATACAATGACCAAAGATAAAAATATTTACAACATTGAGTTTTTAAAACAAATGTATGGAGTGGACCTTACTAGCATGATTGGTGTTGATAATATAAGTGAGATTATCAGGATTGAATATTTTAGAGCCTTAGTTCTGAATGTATACATGAGGTATATTTTCATAATATATTTTTCTGATAATTGATCAACTACGTTTATAATACTTTAATACTATTAACATTTTCTATAGGTTTATATTTCCCACCAATCTAAAGGCAATACCTATAAAATATATGGATTCGTTAGGCCTCATATCACTTGTACACCAAATTCATTTAGGGAGGAATATTAAATTTTAGTAAGATAAAAAAAATTGGCCACTGTGTTTGATTGAAAATAATGGAAGACATAGTTTTCTTAATACCTTAAATATAGTGGTAAAACTCTGTACTCTAATTGTATAAAATATATTTTCACTTTTTGACTATTTATTCTTTTTTTTTGATTTTAAGAATCACTAGATACTCATTGGAATCAATTTGGATATCCCAAAGTTATATATTTTTGATCCAAAGTGATAATATCAAACAAAACATACACTCATGATGTCCCTTATGAAATTATATTACATTATCTTCAACATTTTACAATTAAATTTCAAATTATATATTTTATATTATTTTTTAAAATATATTTTTTATTATAGGGAGGTTTTTATTTATTATAAAAAACATGGAATGAGGAGTACCAATTTTCACAATAATACTATGTTTCAATTTAATTGAAATAATAACCCCCTCACACTTGAATGTGTTAAAAAAACCACCCTCATTTTAAAATATTCATTCAATTGGTAGGAGTAGAACCACCAAGCTAGATTGGAAGCTCGTAGATCCTACCTCAAAATACATTCCATTTGACTAGATTTCTGTCACTCCCTTGGTCTCTACTGTGGTTTCCCTTACCACATCACTCTATGAGCTACCTTCTTAGCCCTCAGTCCCTTAGATGGCTTCTTAGGATACAATTGGTGGTTTGACTTTTGATACTTCCTTCTCTCAAGCTTCTCTTGGGCCCTTATTATGAACTTATTAAGACCTTATCTCTGTAGGGTTATATAAGGTGTCACTCTTAGTTTATCTTCCCTCACCCCTGAAAATAGACTTCCTTCTATCCATTCGATTTTCTTTGAGAGGAAAAAATCATAAATAGTGTAAGGATGTCTAAACCCCTTTCTAATAGTCAATTCAAGGTTGATGTAGATTATCACAGATGTTACCTAGTGTCGATTTTATGTGAATATCAACTTTATCTTATGGTGTTCACTTTATTAATCAATTCTTGGAATCTATATGGACCTTTGGACATTTTTATAAGAATTAGTAGTTCGTTTTTTTAAATTTACCCTAGGATAGATTTTATTTTCTAATGGGACATATATACTTATACTTGGTAAAGAGTGAGATTCCTTCTTCTTTAATTTTACATAAATGTTTATAGAGTATGAGACTCTTCTTTAGTGATGCTCTACATCTAGCTTCCTAGCCCGCTACATTTTTATAATCCATACATCATTAAAGGAATTGGTGATACCTTTGTGTTCTTCCTTCGTTTTGATTAAGATAACTTGTATATGGAGTTTATAATGGTTGTGTGTATTTGTGTTAAGGTTAATCTGGATACCCCCTCTCTCAGTAGATCATTTTACATGCTTGTTATGAAATATTATTATGGAAGAAGATATTTTATGCACACCCTCCACGTTTTTTTCTTAAAGTTACATTCATGTTCACACAGTTTTAGTCTTTTGGAAGCCAGGTAATCATCAATAAATCAAGTTACTCTATCAGGTTTTAAATATAGATCTTTCTATGAGGGAATCTATTTCTCATATTGATTTGGTTTTATCTCTATAACTCCTAGGTGAATTGATAATTCATGGTATTGAGAGTGTTGGATTCAATGAAGGGTGGTGTAATTTAGAGGATCCCCCTCTATGTAGGATCTTTATAAATTTTCCAAGACCAATATTTGGAACCTACCACTTTTAATTAAGGCCTTGATCTCTGAGTTCAAATTCTATACCCCTAGATAGATCAAATCTCTTCTCTTATTAAGATAAGTAAGTTATAATCCCCTAGATAAAAAAGGAATTTCAATGATATTACTCATCTTTCTCTTTCTTTAAAGGCTTCAGACCCTTTCCCCCAACTCATTCTCTACTTATCTTAGTGGTTTCATATCCAGAACGTCCTTATGATACTCCCCCTAAGGATAATTATATGGATTCTCATTAATGATTGGAGCTTTCTACTCCTTAGGATTTTGATTTTATTAGTTCCGTCCTATCTATAGAGAAGTGTGCTAATCCTGAGCTCCAAGACCAGGTTCCACCTGCTCATGGAGGAGTAAATCTATTCCCCCAATTACTTTAGATTTCTAAAACTAGTTTATGAAGATAATATCTTATCTCCTCTCATTTTAGACTTTCAAAAGAAGTTAAAAACTAATACGCATTTTACTTGAAGTGTGGTCACTCAATCTTAGACCAAATCCAATGTTGGTAATATTTCCCCACAAAGTCAAGGAACTATGAGCCTGACCCACATACTCAATACGATCTCTATTGTAGTTTGGAATATAGGGGAAATTGATTCCATATAAAAAATGGAGTATCTACATAATACACTCTATGATAATAATAATTCTCTATTAGAAATTATAGAACCAAAATTCAAGGCCTTTTCCATCAAATATTTTTCAAAGAAAATGAATGTGGGAAAATAAAAACATGGAGGTCTAGAAAATTCTTATATATGGATATTTTTGGAGAACCAACGGTATGTTTATTCCTTTTATTATTCCCTCTAAAATATTACCACTAAGTTTAATACATCTTCAATTTTTTTGTTGTTTTATATTATTTAATAAAATAAAAGGTTGGATAAAGAGGTGTGTTTTAGAAAAATCATTCCTCCTTTTTTCCCAGTTCCACTCTTTAATTCATATGAGGTATCATTAACACCATCCATGGTCAGAATGAAAATGAGGGATGAGTTTGATATTTTAGAAATGTGATTAAAATTTTTTAATCATTAATTGACCATAGAAAACTATTGGATATTAGATAAACTAGAGATGATTACACATAGTGTAATATTAAAGATGGTATTAGTAGAATCTAGAGTTGGTTGGACAGATATCTAGCCAACTTACATTACATTTCCAACTTCCCTCATTAATATATTACAAAAAATTCATTAAATCTATCTAACCACTCTTATATATTTATTCATATATAAAGTTCATAGGTTTCTAAATAAATATTCTATTATTCTAGTCAGTGGACGGAATATAGTGCCTTTAAAGAGATGGTTTTCTCATCATAGATAGATCCCATCTAAGGGAATTCATTGGTAGTGATAAAGAATAAGTTTCAAATATTGAAAGGTGAAATTATTTCGTTAGTTGAAAATCATCCAAGTATCAACACCAACTTAAGATAGATCCAAGAGGAGATCAATTAGTTTAATGGTCGTTGCTGGAATAACAGGATGATGAAAATTTCTTTCTTCCTACTAAAAATGTAGTTATTATGAGTATTAACTAGTTAAAGAAGAAAGAGTGGATAAAGATAGATATAAAATATAGTGACTGAGGGAAGGATATAAAGTCAAAACATATTTCAAATATTTTTTAATGTAGAGGATTTTTTTGGTAATCTAAATATTCATCTTGAGGATGAAACCCTCTCCAATTATTTCAATATCATAGGTCCCTAGTGGTTTCTTACTTCATAGGCATAATTTCAGGTCTTTTTACTGATATGTGAGAAGGGGCCCATATATAGAAAGATGTTGACTCCTTCTTTTGTAATATAGTGAGGATTTTTTATGAGAAGGATAATAAAATATTTAAAACTATATTGTAAAAAGAAGAGATTAAAGTATATATTAAAATCCTCACCCCAAAAAGCTCCCTGAGTCCTAAAGGCTTCCCAGGCTCTTTTTACATAGTTTTATGGGATCTCAAAGAAACATTAATCAGCTAATAGGTTTAATATTTCATTAGGGGAGGTTCTATTCCCAGATTTACCACTTCCAATATCCTTTTCATTATCCCTAAAGTTAATAATACTTGTAGGTTTAGTCAATTTCAGCATATAATAATGTGAAATTTCACATACAATGTTTGTACAATTATTCTTAATTAATAGATCTCCCATAGCTTAACCACTCGAATATTAGATGAGAATCATGGTTTTTTTCAAGGAAGAATCATACAATAAGATATTTTTCTAGATAAAGAAATGATAGTGTACCTTTTTAGATGAAAGGTTAGATCCAATATTATTGTGAAAATTGACATTGAAAAATTATATGAAAATTTGGAATAGAGATTCATATTAAGAGTCTTGAGATGGTGTATCTTTTTAGTATGGTTATTTTCCCTACTTTTAGATTTCTTATTCTCTACATGGTTCATGGTATTTCTCATGGGGAATAGAGTTTTCTTATTCAAATCTGCACGAAGCCTTCATTAAGGAGATCTGCTCTCTCTAAGAATTTTGATTCTAGATCAAGATATCCGCAACAAGAATATTAATAATGGAATTACAAGTGGGTTGGTCCACCGTTTCAGATTTATTTATATATTTTTTTAAATCTATCATTTATTGTTTATGTATTATTTTATCTTCTTTATTAATGGTATATGTAAATCTATTCCCGAGTTTAAATTAATTCTGAATGTGAATAGAAATAGAAGTGACAAGTGCCTCAATTCAAGAAAATGAAGTGTTTAATTCTCGAACAAATTCTCATAATGGAGGTATAATATTATTAAGGGGGGTCTTGGAATATCTAGAAGGTAATTTCCTAAATATTATCAAGGTTTTCTACTGTCAAATGGAAGAATTTTTATCCATCAATTTGATTGTATTATCCTTAGGATCACTTAAAGTTTTGTCAATTAGAAATTTCTCTTTTATCTATTTTGGAAGAAGGTTCAATTTGGTGAATTTTGTTCTCTCCTCCATTATAATTCATGTTATTTTAGTTTGAAATGATTCTAAGGCAGTGATAAGATACATTGGACTCATTCTAAAAGAATTCATCTAGGACTCTCAAAAAGAGGGCCACACCATTGGGCTAGATGTTCAAGATTAGCTAAACTGATTGATGAAGGGGGAATCAATCTTAATTTTCTTAATGAATATGTAAAAATCATGCAAGATAATTTTTTTGGGAGGAAGTATCAAGGAAATCCATTTAGGAAAAAATCACCTGGAGAAAATATGAGAGCTCTCTAATCAGTTGGTTTAAAGGATACTTTGAATCCCTTTTGTGCCGAAACATGCAATGTTCCATTCAAACTTTATATGATAGATATAAATAGATAATTGGTAAAGGTAACATTTATTTATAGAGAGTTAATTTGTTTAGAAAACCTATTTAATTCCTAGGATGTTCAATCCTATACTATTTCTTTATCTAGGTCATTGAATATCCTACATTCATTTATGAGGTCATCAATGATACCCCAAAAGATCTGTGTAACATAATCTATCTAGTCGATTAACTTGACTTCTATGTTTTCTCTCCTACTATTCCATGTTACATTAGTATATCTAAATTCTAAAATCTCATATAAATAGTATAACTATGATGAATGGGAAAACATACTTTGGAGGAGAACTATTTAGTGAAGTTCAAATTTCTTTTATGGCATATTAGGAATCAGAAATTTATACATATGATGAGATTCAAAGGAAAGGTATTTAACATGACTCCAAATATTTGTGTTGTGATAATTAAAATATGGAATCAATGGAGCATTTGTTTACTTAAGGTGATTGAGTGAACTACATTCTGAATTCAATCATGGGAATATCATGGGATAGAGACTAGTACAACTCTATAAATCAATATTTGGATAAATGTTTCAATGTTCATAAAGGTGAGAACATAGACTCCTAGGGTTGATGAATATTTTTATTATCATGATTTTGGGTTATATGTGAGTCACATAATTTACCCCACCACAAAACCTTGGACAGAATTAAAGGACACCGCAAAATTAGTTTATTTTTTCTAGTTGTTAGCCTCTGTTCGTTGTAAAAGGAGGTTGTGCTACCATAATTTCTCAATGATCAGATTACTATATCTAATACTTAGAATGTAAATAATAATAATAAAAGAGGGCATAAAGTGAACTGGAAAGAATCATATTCTGGGTTTATGATCAATATAGATGGGTCCTGTATTCATGGTATTATGAGCATTGGTTTCATTATTCTTGACTATCAAGGCTCTACTTTCCTGTAATTTTCATCCTTTAATGGGGAGGGGAGCTCTATTTAAGTAGAGGGTATTAAAATCTTAATGAAAATAAATATTTTTTTTGAAAAAATTTATATAAATAAAGTTGAATCAAACTCATTTATGGTGGTCAAAGCATTATTGGGTTCTTCACTAAGTGATTGGAGTGTGTTTTATATTATCAGGACATACAAAAGTATGCTCAATCTGAATGTGAAGGTACCCAATAAATGGAACAAGTTTCATAAGGTGGATAATAACCTTTCTTCCAATTGTGATCCAGTGGAGGGTTTTATAATTTACTTGGTTTTTTGTTCTTTAAAACAATATTTTATTAACATTATTTAATGGGATTACCTCAAACCCCATCACTTCCATCCCCATTGGCTCTTTTATTCCATATTTTTTTCTTCTATTTTCTTTGATTTCAAAATAGAAATCTCTAAATTTTTATCTAGTAAGCATAAAAATACTATGTATTTCAATAACTTTATAAGTATTAGGGCATATATGATGCATTTTTCAAGATCATTTCTCGATCTTTTATTGCATAAATAATCCAAAAAATAGGTTGATCTATGTACAAGAAAGAATAGTGTTAAAAATATCATAAAAAGAATATATCTATTGGGTATGTAATGGTACCCACCTTATTATTTGATATAGTATGTTTTATGATGATCACCAAATCAAAAACAAGTGCTTCTTTATTAGAAGGTATTACATCAATATATAGATCTCACAATATTTCGTTAGGGTTTTCATATTCAAATGTGGTGTTATCACCTTCAAGATGAGTGATAAATAGAGTACCGAGATTGGAAAAAAAGATTTAGATATATTATCAAGAATACATGGTCTATACAATAGGATGGATCACATGCCATTATATATCCATCCTTAATGATCCTTATTTAATGAAAATGCATCAGCCATATATAACACATCATATGTGTAACTTTCTACCAAGAGAATACATTGAAATACTTTAATGTATTCACAACCCATTTTAATCCTTTAATTTTAACACCCATATAATTTATCTTCTATTAATTAAAATGAATATTATTCTTGATAGAACATAAAATAAGCAACATTGATCTTAAAAAAATCATGATATAGTATATAAAAATTATTATTTAAATATGAATGTCATAACCCAATTATGGGTTTGGTGGCTATTTATTTGTGTAACCACATTATAAAATATATGTACAAATGTTTTCTCAATTAAAATTTATATATTAATGAAAATGAAATAAGTACAAAATTTTTAATGTTAATAATTAAATTATACGAGTATAATAATAGTTAAAGATTAAAAAGTATCATTTTTTTTAATAAAAATAGGATTTCTTTATATTTTATATATTTTATTTTGAAGATTAATTTATATCATTTAGAGTATTAAATTTAATAAAATATTATTTATTATACATGAAAAATAATGATTAACAATTCATACATTTATTATCAATAGTTTTAAAATAAAAATAAAACCCATTGATGATAAAAAGAGATATATTTTAGAAAATTATTTTTAAGTAATAAATGCATTTATATGTTAAAAAATTAAATTAATTAAAACTAATTAATAATTTTGAAATTTTTTATTAATAATATATTCAATAAAATAATTTAATAATCATATATTGGTTATTAATGGTAAAGGAATGAGAATAAATTCATTTTATGATTCAAAAATAGATTTTTTTTTTCTAAAAAATGATTTTACATGTTTTGTATAGGGATATTAGAATTATTTTTTAATGTTTTTAAAAATTGAGTTTTATAAAATTAGAATGATTTTTTTATTTGACATATATAATTTATCTTAAGATATTTTTTTTCGTAATTTTAAAATTTTTTGATTTTTGGGTGAATAGTGAAAAATACATCTTTTAGAAATTCCATAACTTTTATTACATATTAATGATGTAAAATTAAATTAAAAATCTATAAACCTTTTTAAAAACTAATACGTGTCTAAAGATAAAATTCATTCATTTAAAAACATTTTTTTTAATTTTTTAACCCATGCTTCACTTTTTGGAACTTAAGTTATATTTTATTATTATAAAAAACAATTTTATCCTTTCATTTAATGGTGTGTTTGAAAGGTTTAAATAAGTTTTAAAATGATAAAAATGTCATATAAATGTAGTTAATTTAATTATAATCCAATTAAATTTATGATAATCAATAATATTCATAATTTTTGTGTAAAATCATTTTTATGCTTAAAACACATATTTTTTATAAATATGGGTTTCCTTTTCGTATTGAAAACATATATTAAAATTAATTTTTTGTAACTTCTGAAAATTGAATATTAGAAAATGTATTTAATATTTTTTTATCAAAATATTAAAAAATTATAATGAGTTCAATTTCATTTTTAGTATTAATGAATTGTTAGCATGGTAAAAGATTGTGACTTGGGTAAGGATAAAAAGGCTTAATGAGGGGGTTAAACTAATAGATAATGAATAATATATCTCTAAAACATTTATAAATTCAATTATTTAAGGTAATTTAGACATTAAACAATATTATATTCAGAATTGGGTTTCTTTGGATCCTATTCCCCATGAAAATGACACTAAATTAATTTAAAACATTGAATAATTACAAGAGTATGAGTCTCCTCACTTATAAAAGGGAACCTCCAATACTCAATTATCCAAAGACTTTGAAGAATATATATCGGACAATATATTCGGAAATAACTTCCCAAATCCACTCCCAACGTCTTATTGGTCCTTGTATCTAAAATTATGAATCATATAAGGCTTGAGGTGTATTCTAATAGAAGATATCCAAGGAGGAGGTAGAAGTCTAAAAGGAATTATTTGAAGTTAATTTATTCTTATACCTCTTTGAAATATATTATAAAATTCATAACATAATAATAAAATTATATTTAATATAATTAAATGTTATTATGATGATGGAAAAACTATATTCCACTTCCTTTCAATCATGTTGGAAATGAAAATGCCGCTCATGATTACGTGTGTACTAGCACCTCCACAAAGTGATGTGATTCATTTTTCATCACCACCTTACATGTATAGTTAAAAATATGGAATTAATGAATATATATTACATTTATGAAATAATTATTATACTTTAAATATAAGATATTATCTACCTTCTGACCCTTTGATTTGTTAGAATATGATAACGTCACTCATGCATACGTGTGGACTACCACATCCCTTAATAGATGTGATTAATTTTTTATTTCCAAATTACATGTATGACCATAAGGATACATTTAATAAATAAATATGATATTTATAATACTATTTTGATTCTTTAAATGAAAATAGTTTTCTACCTTATTTAATTTTCATCTATTAGAAAAATTAAAGTGTCACTCATGTGTACATCCGAACTACCGCCACTATGAAATGACACATTTATATTTTCAAGACCACCTTACCTGGATAGTATCTAAAATTATATTTAATTTTAAAAAATTATATTTAATACATGTTTAATATTATTTATATAATGGAACTATGAAAACTTTGACCATGATAAACGCATCAATGTTACTTTAATGTTATAAACCGAATAGCTCCAAAACCTCCAACATGAACTTAACCAATTTAGTAACAAAATATAGAATTATAATAAATAAATTAAAATTAATAATGATAATGGAATTAATATTAAAATTTTTATTAATAAAATAAAATTTTAATGTAATTTTATTATTCTATGGTTAGAGAACATACAAAACAAGTTAGAACTCATGGTAAGGGATCTCTTTTCTAAATTTTATTTCATTGAGATTTATGAAATTCTCAATAAATGTTTAATTTTATGTAGTATATAAAGTTTCATATAGATGTATTATATAATTAGTTTAAAAAAATTAGTGTTTTACAATACATATCAAGTTTTTTCCTTCAATTTTGTTTTTATTCATAAGTAACTAATGTCATAAGGGATATTTATTTAAAGTGTTTTTAACTATTTAAAACCTTTTTCATAGACATTTATGTTCTTTTAAATGTTTTAAAAAATTTCTTATTTATACATAAAATATTTTAATTAATATTTTAAACTTTTTTTTTACTTTCTCATTAATGGTTTTAAAAGAAATATCCTAACCGTATTTCATAAAAGTTTTTTTTGTATTTTATTATAAAAAGTGTGTAAAGGATGTTTTTTAATTTATATGACATAAATAAATTTTACCGCCATCCTGTCATTTTTTGTATATTAATATTCATATATAATTATCTAGGGAATTTCAAAGAATATCCTATTTCCAGTGTTATTATAATTTTTAGTTTATTTTTTTCAAAAGAAATGATATTTATTCTCATTTTTATGAGATAAATGAAAGTGGTTTTACTTACAGTCTCAAAATAAAATTATAATGATTTTTATGATGGAAATTCCTAATTTTATGTGCTTCATACATGTTATTGTTCTTGTACATTATGTTTTATGATGGTTGGATATGATATATCTGTAACACCCCAGGTAAATAAAGAATATTACATTTTCATATTTATCCATATTTGTGAATAAAGTATTAATATGACTTTAAAGGGGACGTTATGCTCGATGGCGTACCCAACACACAACAACGAGTTTCTTGGGAATCTTACGTTGCACTCTAATAATAAAATAATATTATTTTAAATGTTAGTTAACAAGTAGCCGTTGTACTGGCATGAATGGATAGAAATAACTAAAATATGATTATATATGTCTTTAAATGTTTTTAAATTTACCCAATAAAAGATAAAGTCTTAAAATACGGAAAGAATTCAATTTTAGGCATTTATACCCTAATTTTTACTAAGGGTTCACTTATCACCTTTTGACGGAGAACCGTCATTAAATATAGTTTTGATCAATCTTAAAAATTCTATTGGACCAAAAATAACTCTTCTTTAGAATCGGGACATCAAAATTTACTTTGTGTAAATTTTTGGTATCTTTCCGATAAAGTTCATTTTTTAATGAATAGTGTAAAATGTTGTATTTTAATTCAAAACCTCTTTTTAATCTAATTTATTTATATGATTAGATTATCTTTTGAATTGGTTTTAAAGTGAAATTAGAAAATATTTTTACCATTAAATCCAATAGTGGTCGTTGGAATTAATTTCACTTTGAAATCAGACTTAAACTAGTGTCTATCTTTTGATACTTATTGTTTCATAAAAACACGCTATTTGCTCTGACAGCGGGAATTAATTATTAAATTAATTAATGAAACTTATATATTGTGAATTTTGTAAAATGGACTTCATTTTTGAATTCGGAATATCAAATATAGCTTAGGGTGAATTTTTGGTAATTTTCTGAAAAACTTCAATTTTTGATGAATAGTGAAACCACTAAGTGGTACTTATAAAAACTGATTTTCCGTTTAAATGAAAATTTTCCATC
Organism: Viscum album; assembly: GCA_963277665.1. Classification (NCBI taxonomy): domain Eukaryota; kingdom Viridiplantae; phylum Streptophyta; class Magnoliopsida; order Santalales; family Viscaceae; genus Viscum; species Viscum album. The sequence continues at coordinate 1,209,645,161 of OY728161.1, read as the reverse complement.
ATTGTGTTTTTAATTTCAAAAATCCTACATACATGGTTGTCATTAGGAAGTAAAATGTGGTTGAATGTGATTAAAATAATTTTTTTGTGAATAGTAACTTATTAAGTTTTTAATCGCGATTAGTGGTAATTAGTGTAGTTTAAGGTAAAAATAATGCTTTAATAATATAAAATGACCTAGAAACATGTCCTAACCTTATTTTATGTGTCATGGCCGACCATGAAAAGCCATGGGTCAACTTGGGGACCCCATGGAGCCACTTTGGTTGGGAAATGACATAAATAACTTTTTATTTAATGTAAAAGTAAAAATGACACAAACATAATATGTTTTAAGAAAAAATTTTTTTACATGGGGTTATAAAGATCAGATTTTTTATTATAAATAGTCATTGTAAAGCTAAAACGATTTCCTACATCATAGTATTTTTTTATAATTTTTAGACTTTAAATAAATTAAATTATTTATGACATCATGATGATGCAGCGATGACCTCATTATTTAACGATTTAAATAAAATGGAAAGATAATGTAATATCTAAGACCAAAACATGTCCAAAAACTATTGGATGGGAATATTTCGAAGCCTTATCATCTAATATTCGAAATATATCAATGTGGGACCTTATAAATTCGAAACACTTTTGAAAATAAAATAATAGTTTCATGATTTCCTAAAGTGCCCCACCTCTCCTCTTATAGAAGGCCCCCAACTTTACCTCATTTCACACACTCCTCAAGCCTTTGGATCGGCCATACCCTGCCCATTTACTCTCTCCACATCCCTGTCCTTATCCTAGAGGATTCCCTTTGGGCAGAATCCTTTCAAAAGAAGCCTTTAGGCTCAAATCAAAAGGAGTTACACTTTTAAAGGTAATTCATTCTCTCATGTTCATTTGTTTTATTTTGCTTCTCCAACCCCCTAAACTCTTTTTATTTTCTTCTTTTGTAACAAAAACAGTATATTAAATATACTAGGATTTTGTTATAAGATTTATTCGAGCTACACTCTCACACAACTACATAAAATGGTTAAAGAACATACAGTTTCCGTGGATGGCGAAATTCTGCCTCCCAAAACGATGATTGTTCAATACTCATTTAACACCTTCAAAGGTGGCCATTATGATGTCACTATTTTTATATATGATATATAATATGTTTATGTTTTCCTTAAGCTTCTGTATTTTACATTTTGGGCATACCTTTATGGTTTCCATTATGGGTAAACGCGATATCTTCATTTAAGGAAGTGCGGACTACCGCCCCCTCAAAGTGATTTGATTCGTTATTACCATATGTGGTACGTATAAAGGGTATATTTAATGATATTATATATGATACCATACATTAATTACAATAATATTGTGTATAATTATGTTTTAATTCCATTAAATATGAAATAGAAATGGAAGTAGCGTTTATGCGTACGTACGGCTTACCGTCTCCATGAACGGTACATTTCATTTCTTATCTCAAAATATTATGTACTATTATAAGTACATATATATAATGGATATATATGATGTATGATAAATCTAAATCATTAATATAATTCTGTAATTAAAATATAAATACCTCTCATATAGTTTTAATTCCATTAATACGACATAGAAATGAATGTAGCGTTCATGCGTACGTACGGCTTACCGTCTCCATGAACGGTGCATTTAATTTCTTTCCTCTAAATGATTATGTGATATTATAAATACATTTATATTCTGGATATATATGATATATATGATATCCAAATCAGGAATGTCATTTTGTATATAAAGAACCATTGACCACACGAACAACATGTAATTGTAAGAAGTCCACTTTCGACTTAAGAACCAAATATCGACAAAACAATCATTATTAACTTAATGATTACATAATGTTTATAACATGGAAATAAGTGATATAAAAGGAATAATAAGCTTTAAGAAGGTTATTAATCAAGTAGAAATTAACTCAAGTTTATTATTCAGGAGATTAAAGAACGATCGATTCAAGTCGGACCCGAGGTAAGGGATCCTACTCCTCTCTTTCTTTTTAAGTACACACTTTTATGTCATTCCTTTTAAAGCTCATCTTTATTGTTATTGGGAAGATCTTTTATATTACATTTACTATAATTTTTATGTTCATGCGATGAGATACCCTACTCTCTATCATCAATCCATTTTGGAAGTTTTGAGTGGCGCTGATAGGCTGCCGAATTTTCGTAAGAGATCTAACCTCTCTCTTTCTTTTAAAGTACTCTCCTTTATGTCACTTCTTTTAAGATCCTATTTGTTATGTTGGGGGATGTTATTTTATATTACTCTTTCTGTAAACATTATTTTTATGTGATTAGAGACCCTATTTCCTCTCATCAATCCATTTTGGAAGTTTTAAGTGGCACCGTTAGGCTGCCGAGTTTTCGTAAGAGATTTTTCATCTCACTTTTATTACCGTGAGATTTATGCTACATTTTCCAAAATTTACATTGAGTGGTTTATATACTGCCAACTATTACACTCCTTTTTTTAATATAATTCCATTTATGGGTATTTACATGTTCATTGTATGACACTTCTTCAATGGGGTGTACTTTTCAAAAGTTACCCAAGTCGGTAAGGGAACCTTTCACCCTCCTCTTTTTAAAAGACTTCGTTTTTTATGTCTTTTAATTCACATACTATTATGTTGGGATATGTTCTTCTATATCCTGATTGATGTAAATTTTATGTCCATGTGATGAGATTCCCTTTTTATCTCTCATCAACTCATTTTCTGAATTTTTGAAGTGACCCCGTTAGGCTGTCAAATTTTTGCAAGGGAACTTCTTAGCCCAAATTTGATTCTTTGGGATAAACTTTTACTCCTTGAATATGTCGTTCTATGAATATGTGTGAATAACCTCTTATTTTTTTACACTTAATATCCACTTATATTTGGTGTATTCGTTTGTCACACATAATTATGCAATTGATTTATCCTTAAACCAAGGATACCGTCTTTGTAAGGGACTTCGTCTCAATCTCCTTTCATTGAGGCATATTTCGTTTTATACACAACATTATTTTATAAGGTGTATAAAACCCTTTGAATTTTACTTTTATACAAAAGGAATATTTTTCTACGAAGCGTTTTACTAAACGACAAAAAGGAATGTTTTTTTACGTACGCGGTGACAACGACATTTTCCGCCGCCGCAAGTATTATTTGGTCTTTGGCTTCCTCGACAAGCCGTAATGTTTTTAAAATAAAATAAATACCATATACTCTTTTATGTATTTTGGTATTGAAAATGTTTTTGATAAAGGATTCTATTATGTCAATATATTTATGATATATTGTGATTGAAATGTGGAAATGTTATCATTCCTTTATATTGGTTTTATGTTTTATGATTTTATATTGGTACTTAGACATTTTAATGGGTGGTTACGTTATAAACCATATGACGGGTGGTGCCGTGAATACCAGGATGGGTGGTTACGTTATAACCTCCAATGCATTGGGTATGGAAGTAGGCCGTATGGCTATTCCATTAAGTATGTATGGAAATTGGCCGTATGGCTATTCCATTAAGTGATATGTGTGGAAGTCGACCGTATGGTTATTCCACTTAAGTATGTTTATGTACCAAGTTACCTTTATATGTTATGTGTTCTTTATATGGGTTTTATGGTAATACTTTTGTTACAAAAAGGTAAGTAATGAAATTTTATTCAGTGAAGAGTTTTTACTACTTCGAAGAGGTGAAAAGTATTACTTTGATAAATTATACATGGTTTACTTGCTGTTTTGAAAATCTAACAGTTTTCATTCTTTGTGTATCCCTTAATGAGCTTTTTATGCTCATCCCAAGTTTTTGAAATGTTTTTCACAGGACTTATCGTGGAATAGGGTCAAGGATGGGATCAAGGGAAAGTCATGCTACCTAAAACATGGAACTAGTCATGTTTTTTTAGAGTATTATTTTATGGAAATTTAGTAGAAGAGACTACTTTGTAATCTTTTGAGATGTAATAGTTATGTCCTAATTCTCTAAAACTCTAAACCTAAAAAGATCCTCAATGTATAATCTTGTAATAACTCAAGATTAAGTAAGGTTTAAGGATGGGGCCTTATAGTTGGTATCAAAGGTTGGTTTAGATAACTTTAGAGGTTAGGGTATTCTTTAAGCATAAGTGACATTACCATAATGGTTAGGATTTCAGACAGAGTCCTAGTTTTAGATAAAGTGAATGAGTAAGTATATCCTAATTTTTACCTTCCTCATTAGTACATGATGGTTTTGTTGATATACTCGCACTGACATTTCTGTTTTTAGTGAATGGATGGATCTAACAGGCACCAAAGAGACAACAAGTTTGAAGGAAAACTGTGGTGGTTCTCTGATTAAGATACAAGATAAAATGGGGGATTCAATGAGGAAACTCGTGGTTGTTCTAAACCAACTATCAAGGAGTCATGATCAAACAATTGAAACTTGTTATGTTCTGTGATGCATCATGTATGAGATGACCAATCGATGTGGAAGTTCAAGTAATAATTATAAAGGTAACCATTAGAGTTTATATGATCCTTACTTTTGAGGTAATTATGGGTTACTATATGTTATGATGGAAAATGAAAGGCATGAGATAAACTTGAGGTTAAAATATGTTATGTTTATTTTTGAAGATTTTATCTCGTTCTGGGAAATGTTTTGAGAATTATATAGTTTTGGAAAATGGACAACACGCAGACCGTGTGACAACCCGTCGCGTCGGACAATGCTGTGGGAATCGAACCCACAACCAAAGTGCGACTGGTATTTATCGCCTACCACTGGACTACGTGAAGTCCCTGGTTAGTTTGACTGATTCTTTCTAGTTATATGATTTTATGAATTAAGAGTAAGTTGAATTTGGGTTATTTATGAAAATTATTAACCTATCTTGGAGGATATGTGATTAGGTTAATTACTTTTCAATACGAGACTTTAGGAGCAACTGATGTTGTTTGGAGATAAATGTTACGATTTAACTTGGAAGACTATGTGACTAAATCATTAAAATATTTGGGTTTCAATATTATATTGGTTTACTTTGAATAATTTTATGGACAAATTGTTTATCTAATGGTCCTCATTGAACTTTGGGTTTTGTTGGACAAACTTTGGAGGTTAAGAATAGATTTTCTTTTTATAAAGGGTTATCCTTTTCTGGATTATCTGGTCTTGTACTAGCCTTTTTGGTTTTGGGTTTGGTTAAAGTCTAAAGACATGGGAAGTATATAGTTCTCTTTTGTGGATTAGGTGATTCTCTAAAAGTTGATTATAGTACTCTTAATGTGAACAAGTCTTCCTAAATACTCGCCTTTTGGAGAAATATGAGTTTGTGTAAGGAATCTAATAAAAGTTGAAAGTCCAAATGATAAGTGATTATGTTTCCTTATGAATAAATTCCCCAATAAAAAGTATCTTAAAACAAAAATGTTGTCTATTAACTTTTCCTACTAGGGAATCGAATACCGTTTAACCCATCACAAGTTTGTGATTTTCACATGGTTAACTTTCTCCTAAACATGTTTTCTATCACTCTCCATCAGAACATGACCCTATGTTTTCTCCTCCATGTCCATGTTTTCATACTTAAAATCCTAGTATGGGTTAACTCGGGTGACCTTTGTACTTATCTTTCTTTATTTTAAAGTGATTGTTTTACCGACTCTTGTTCCGATGTGGGACTTTCAAGGGTGTTTCCAAGCGCAATTTTAAAATTGCGAGGATGCAATTCCCAAAAGGGGGGAAGGATGTAACACCCCAGGTAAATAAAGAATATGACATTTTCATATTTTTCCATATTTGTGAATAAAGTATTAATATGACTTTAAAGGGGACGCTATGCTCGATGGCATACCCAACACGCAACAACGAGTTTATTGGGAATCTTACGTTGCACTCTAATAATAAAATAATAATATTTTAAATGTTAGTTATCAAGTAGCCATTGTACTGGCGGGAATGGATAGAAATAACTAAAATATGATTATATATGTTTTTAAATGTTTTTACATTTACCCAATAAAAGATAAAGGCTTAAAATACAGAAAGAATTCAATTTTAGGCATTTACACCCTAATTTTTACTAAGGGTTCACTTATCACCTTTTGACGGCGAACCATCATTAAATATAGTTTTGATCAATCTTAAAAATTCTATTGGACCAAAAATAACTCTTCTTTAGAATCGGGACATCAAAATTTACTTTGTGTAAATTTTTGGTATCTTTCCGATAAAGTTCATTTTTTAATGAATAGTGTAAAATATTGTATTTTAATTCAAAACCACTTTTTAATCTAATTTATTTATATGATTATATTATCTTTTGAATTGGTTTTAAAGTGAAATTAGAAAATATTTTTACCATTAAATCAAATATTGGTCGTTGGAATTAATTTCAATTTGAAATCGGACTTAAACTAGTGTCAATCTTTTGATACTTATTGTTTCATAAAAACACGCTATTTGCTCTGACAGCGGGAATTAATTATTAAATTAATTAATGCAACTTATATGTTGTGAATTTTGTAAAATGAACTTCATTTTTGAATTCGGAATATCAAATATAGGTTAGGGTGAATTTTTGGTAATTTTCTGAAAAACTTTAATTTTTGATGAATAGTGAAACCACTAAGTGGTACTTATAAAAACTGATTTTCCGTTTAAATGAAATTTTGCCATCATTGTGTTTTGAATTTCAAAAATCCGACATACATGGTTGTCATTAAGAAGTAAAATGTGGTTCAATGAGATTAAAATAATTTTTTGGTGAATAGTAACTTATTAAGTTTTTAATCGCGATTAGTGGTAATTAGTGTAGTTTAAGGTAAAAATAATGTTTTAATAATATAAAATGACCTAGACACATGTCCTAAACTTATTGGATGTGTCATGGCCGACCAAGAAAAGCCATGGGTCAACTTGGGGACCCCATGGAGCCACTTTGCTTGGGAAATGACATAAATAACTTTTTATTTAATGTAAAAGTAAAAATGACACAAACATAATATGTTTTACGAAAAAAATTTTTACATGGGGTTATAAAGATAAGATTTTTGATTATAAATATTCATAGGAAATATAAAAAGATTTCCTACATCATAGTATTTTTTTTATAATTTTTAGACTTTAAATGAATTAAATTATTTATGACATCAAGATGATGCAGCGATGACCTCATTATTTAACGATTTAAATAAAATGGAAAGATAATGTAATATCTAAGAGCTACACATGTCCAAAAACTATTGGATGGGAATATTTAGAAGCCTTATCATCTAATACTGTAAATATATCAATGTGGGACCTTATAAATTCGAAACACTTTTTAAAATAAAATATTAGTTTCAGGATTTCCAAAAGTGCCCCTCCTCTCCTCTTATAAAAGGCCCCCACCTTTACCTCATTTCACACACTCCTAAATCCTTTGGATCGGCCATACCCTGCCCATTTACTCTCTCAACATCCCTCTACTCATCCTAGAGGATTCCCTTTGGGCAGAATTTTTTCAAAGGAATCCTTTAGGCTCAAATCAAAAGGAGTTACACTTTTAAAGGTAATTCATTCTCTCATGTTCATTTGTTTTATTTTGCTTCTCCAACCCCCTAAAATATTTTTATTTACTTCTTTTGTAACAACACCAGTATCTTCAATATACTAGGATGTTGTTAGAGGATTTATTCGATATACACTCTCACACAACTACATCAAATGGTTAAAGAACATACGGTTTCCGTGGATGGCGAAATTCTGCCTCCCGAAACGATGATTGTTCAATATGCATTTAACACCTTCAAAGGTGGCCATTATGATGTCACTATTTTTATATATTATATATAATATGTTTATTTTTTCCTTAAGCTTCTGTATTTTATATTTTGGGAATACCTTTATGGTTTCCATTATGGGTAAACGCGATATCTTCATTTAAGGAAGTGCAGACTACCGCCCCCTCAAAGTGATTTGATTCGTTATTACCATATGTGGTACGTATAAAGGGTATATTTAATGATATTATATATGATTCCATACTGGAATTAAAATACTATTATGTATCATTATGTTTTAATTCCATTAAATATGAAATAGAAATGGAAGTAGCGTTCATGCGTACGTACGGCTTACCGTCTCCATGAACGGTACATTTCATTTTCTTATCTCAAAATATTATGTACTATTATAAGTACATATATATAATGGATATATATGATGTATGATAAATCTAAATGATTAATATAATTCTGGAATTAAAATATACATACCTCTCATATAGTTTTAATTCCATTAATACGATATAGAAATGAAAGTAGCGTTCATGCGTACGTACGGCTTACCGTCTCCATGAACGGTGAATTTAATTTCATTCCTCTAAATGATTATGTGATATTATAAATACATGTATATGATGGATATATATGATATATATGATATCCAAATCAGGAATTTCATTTTGGATATAAAGAACCATTGACCACACGAACAACATGTAATTGTAAGAAGTCCACTTTCGACTTAAGAACCAAATATCAACAAAACAATCATTATTAACTTAATGATTACATAATGTTTATAACATGGAAATAAGTGATATAAAAGGAATAATAAGCTTGAAGAAGGTTCTTAATCAAGTATAAATTAACTCAAGTTTATTATTCAGAAGATTAAAGAATGATCGAGTCAAGTCGGACCCGAGGTAAGGGATCCTACTCCTCTCTTTCTTTTTAAGTACACACTTTTATGTCATTCCTTTTAAAGCTCATATTTCTTGTTATTGGGATGATCTTTTATATTACATTTACTGTAATTTTTATGTTCATGCGATGAGAGACCCTACTCTCTCTCATCAATCCATTTTGGAAGTTTTGAGTGGCGCCGATAGGCTGCCGAATTTTCGTAAGAGATCTAACCTCTCTCTTTCTTTTAAAGTACTCTCCTTTATGTCACTTCTTTTAAGCTCCTATTTGTTATGTTGGGGGATGTTCTATTATATTCAACTTTCTGTAAACATTATGTTTATGTGATGAGAGACCCTATTTCCTCTCATCAATCCATTTTTTAAGTTTTAAGTGGCGCCGTTAGGATGCCGAGTTTTCGTAAGTGATTTTTCATTTCACTTTTATTCCCGTGAGATTTATGCTACATTTTCCAAAATTTCCATTGAGTGGTTTATGTACTTCCCAATATTACACTAATTTTTTAATATAATTCCATTTATGGGTATTTACATGTTCATTGTATGACACTTCTTCAATGGGGTGTACTTTTCAAAAGTTACCCAAGTCGGTAAGGGAACCTTTCACCCTCCTCTTTTTAAAAGACTTCGTTTGTTATGTCTTTTAATTAAAATACTATTATTTTGGGATATGTTCTTCTATATCCTGATTGATGTAAATTTTATGTCCAAGTGATGATATTCCCTTTTTATCTCTCATCAACTCATTTTATGAATTTTTGAAGTGACGCCGTTAGGCTGTCAAATTTTTGCAAGGGAACTTCTTAGCCCAAATTTGATTCTTTGGGATAAACTTGTACTCCTTGAATATGTCTTTCTATGAATATGTGTGAATAACCTATGATTGTTTTACACTTAATATCCACTTATATTTTGTGTATTCGTTTGTCACACATAATTATGCAATTGATTTATCCTTAAACCAAGGATACCGTCTTTGTAAGGGACTTCATCTCAATCTCCTTTCATTGAGGAATATTTCATTTTTTACACAACATTCTTTTATAAGGTGTATAAAACCCTTTGACTTTTACTTTTATACAAAAGGAATATTTTTCTACAAAGCGTTTTACTAAACGACAAAAAGGAATGTTTTTTTTACGTACGCGGTGACAACGACCTTTTCCACTGCCGCGAGTATTATTTGGTCTTTGGCTTCCTCGACAAGCCGTAATGTTTTTAAAATAAAATAAATACCATATACTCTTTTATGTATTTTGGTATTGAAAATGGTTTTGACAAAGGATTCTATTATGTCAATATATTTATGATATATTGTGATTGAAATGTGGAAATGTTATCATTCCTTTATATTGGTTTTATGTTTTATGATTTTATATTGGTACTTGGACATTTTAATGGGTGGTTACATTATAAACCATATGATGGGTGGTGCCGTGAATACCAGGATGGGTGGTTACATTATAACCTCCAATGCATTGGGTATGGAAGTCGGCTGTATGGGTATTCCATTAAGTATGTATGGAAATTGGCCGTATGGCTATTCCATTAAGTGATATGTGTGGAAGTCGACCATATGGTTATTCCACTTAAGTATGTTTATGTCCCAAGTTACCTTTATATGTTATGTGTTCTTTATATGGGTTTTATGGTAATCCTTTGGTTACAAAAAGGTAAGTAATGAAATTTTATTCAGCGAAGAGTTTTGACTACTTCGAAGAGGTGAAAAGTATTACTTTGATAAATTATACATGGTTTACTTGGTGTTTTGAAAATCTAACAGTTTTCATTCTTTGTGTATCCCTTACTGAGCTTTTTATGATTATCCCAAGTTTTTGAAATGTTTTTCATAGGATTTATCGTGGAATAGGGTCAAGGATGGGATCAAGGGAAAGTCATGCTACCTAAAACATGGAACTAGTCATGTTTTTTTAGAGTTTTATTTTATGGAAATTTAGTAGAAGAGACTACTTTGTAATCTTTTGACATGTAATAGTTATGTCCTAATTCTCTAAAACTCTAAACCTGAAAAGATCCTCAATGTGTAATCTTGTAATAACTCAAGATTAAGTAAGGTTTAAGGCTGGGGCCTTATAATATCCCTCCAATGCATTAGGTTATAATATTCTCTATAGAGGAGACATATTAGAAGTATCCATGTGGGTTATTCCATTTTTAAGTGTTATTGTATGTGTGATTGTAAGAGTGGAATTAAAAAGAAGTAACTAGTCACCTATTTTTTTTCTTGAAAATGGGGTTTTATGGAAATATTTTTAATTGTAAAGTTATGAAAATTGTTTTATGATTCAAAAGAAGGTTTATGATTTTCTAAAGATGAAAGTTTTTCTTTCAATGATATTTTTTCATGATTTCTTATATTTTCTCAATGAACTATCATGTTTATTATTTTTTATTTCTTCTTAACACAATATTTATTATAGAATTTATTTACAAAAAAGTTGTTTTCATGAGTAAATAAATTATTATGCTACCTCAAATTTTATTTTGTAAAAGGAAAAATTCCTTATGGATTTTCATGTTTTTGAAAATGGATTAGTGGTTTTCCTTTCATTTTATATCCCTTAATAATATTTTTGTTGACCATACCACATTTTTAAATGATTTTCATATGGTTTTAGGATGTGTAGATATTATAACATGGTCAATAGTGACATGTCTTGAAGGTAGAAAAAGTGTGATGAATGAAACAAGAGTGTAAAAATATGAACTCTTTTTGTGGGGAACATTTACACTAAATTAAATATTTCACTATGTTGTTTAATGGTGTTCTTAATTATCCAAAACTAAAGGCCTAAAATATCCCAAAAATGTATTAAAGTACAAACCATTTTATAAATCAAGTAATTATAGGTTGATTATGTTCTATGGTATTATAGTTGGGATCATATAATGATTTAAATAACTTTTGTGGATATGGTGTTATTAGTTAAGGATAATTTAATGGTTTTAGATACCATCATGGTTTAATAAGTCTAGGTCCAATCATAATTTTAAAGTAATAATAACTACTTTTAAGGTTTTATGTGATTATATTTTTAGAATATTATAGATATTTTATGAGGTATTTATTAGGTTTTAGGAATGATTAATGATTGAGGTATAAATACCCATTTGGATTAATATGTTACTTGATGTTGTGGTAATTATGTTTAAGGGGTAAAATGGTTATCATATTTTTGAGAGAATTATCTGATTATGGTCAACAAAAAATTAAATATAGTATATGAATTTATTTTAGGAATAAATATTGAGTAATATTTTAGAATCATATATAGTTTTGTTGTTGGTATTTCATGGTGATTTAGGTTATTTTGGAAAAATATTAGTATATTTTAGAGAATATATGATTTGGTATTTTTTTAGTATGTGACTTTATGTGTAATTAATGTTATTTTGATATAAATGTTATGTTTATATTATAAGAATATGTGATCAAATTTCTCAGTTTTTAGGGTTTCAAATTTGGTCGAGCATATTTTTTAATATATTTAGGGTTTTTTATAGAAAAATTTTATGCTGAACATTTGGTTTTATTGTTGAGGTTTTTAAGTTTAATATATGATTTCTTCATGGAAGAATTTTTCATTTTAGAAATTATTTTATCATGTTCTAATAATAATTGATATTTTTTAATGGATAGAAATATAAGGAATAAATTTTATTCTATTTTATGGATCTTATAACCTGATAAAATTTAATTTTGGGGCTTCAAGTATAAAAATTCATTATGATTATTTATCATATAGAATATGATATGAAAAATATGTTGAAAACTACTCAAAACAAAATTGAGAGATTATAATTTTGAAATAAATGAGGTAATAATATTATCTCTTATTCTATTCTATTGGTAAAATACATCCATAGGAATAATATTGATAAATCTATTGAGTATTATGGCGCGATTATCAAAAATATTTCACTAATCTGAGTCTCATTACGGTAAATGCATCATTTATGAAATATTTTGTAAAGGATAAGTTTCCCTATTTAAATGTAGAAATTAATGTTCTTATCAAATGGAAATGTAATTTATATTTATTTCTATTTATATATATTTATATTCATCTTTATATAATTTATTTTGAAAACGTTTTAAATCCTTTTTCATCGGACTGAAGATTAAATTTTGAGGATGAAAATTTGTTAATGGGGAGGGTGAATGTAACACCATGAGATTTTAGTTTATATATCTTTAGATTAATAATATGTATGAAAACATGTACCATGTAAGATCATAGTTTTTCATAGATGGAAAAATCATTTTAGTTTCATTCAAAACCTTTGGTTTTATCTAAATATAAGTTCTTAATGGGATTATGGAGGTTTTATGAGGGTTCAAGCTTGGTTCAGGGTTCAGAGTTCTAGTTTTTGGAAATAAATGGAGAGGTTCATGGTTATCCCATGGTTAGTACTAATAGTATGACTCAACCATGCAACTTTAAAAAGGTTAAGAAATGTTTTCATACTATTAAATATGATCTACAAGACCGTGAAATATCTAAAATGGATTGTAGAGGTATCATGCATGGTTTTCAAACGGGTTTTCTAATAGTGTGTCTAGACCACGTGGGATGTCTGCTTAGAGATATTTCCAAATGCATGGTGTGTGTACGGTTTGTCTAACCATGTGAATAAATAGAGTGAATTTTGGAACGTTGGATAGCAGGTGTGCATTTTTGGCACATATTTTGGAAATCCATGTGGCTGAATCATGTGCCCCAATTAAAATAATGAAAAATAACCTTTTAGATCTTTTGACCTAAAATTACATGTCATTTCTCCTCCACCTTCAAATGAAAAATATCCCATGAATGGGATATATCATATTATCATACTTTTAATATTTGGGAGATCTTGTTCATTCAAACTCTGTTTTGATCATTTGTAGACACTTTTAGAAAGGAGGGTGAAGATCATAGCTGATATTCTTCTCGGGTCTGCCAAGAAATTGTGGGATGTCCTCAAAGATTAATATTATCATTAAGTCACGGTTTTGGAGAATTTCTAAAAAAGTTTTTATGACTAATTATTCCTAGAAATGTTGAGGGATTATTGAGCTAGGCATTTCCTGCATATGGTGGAGAAAATTAAGGTGATAAATTTTGAGGATGGGCTTAAATATGATATACAATCTTAGGTTAATGTATTTCGATTGACTACAATCGTTGAGATAACAAACCAAGACCTTATATCTGATAATAATTTGAGATAATCCAAGGTATAGGGTATGGTGGTTTAACCTATAGGTTTGGTAGTGCATCATCTAGTGGAAGGAAGAATCACTTCAAGATATATCATGAGGGTAGTAATACTCAGAGTGTATTCACCGGTAGATATGTGGTATGCAATTAGTGTAGAGAGAAAGGTCACATGAATACTTAGTGTGATAGATACCCAATAGAGTGTCGAGCCTATGAGAGAATGGGCCACATCCAGATATTTTGTATGACCTTTCCACCGGTACCAGTGGAAGAAGATATATACCATCTTTGAATTATGGAGTGGGATTAGTTACTCCACGCTAGGAAATAAGCTGCAATACCATAGTATGATCACGTTGAGGTATCGGTCTTGGCTGGTCAAGCTAGAATTATTATGTATAGTACATGTATAGTTGACCTTTTTCGGGAGTTTAAGTTGTGACTCAAGGATGTGGATCAAGCTAGTTACATGTAGTAATATATATACCTAAGGTTTAGAGTTCCTATCTATATATAGTACGAGGTATGATCTTAGTATCCTTGACTTGAGATGATTCTTTATTCAAAACAGTAACTTCATACTCATTTATATATATTGGTTTAATGAAGAGTGTTGGACTCAATATTGGTTACATTTATGGGGTAACGAATCTTGAAACTCCATTGGAAGTATGGTCATAAGTTGCACACTAATGCAAGGAGTCTCCCATGATGATCAGTGATTACTGTTTCTTATGTAACATTTTTATCCTCAAATGAAATGATTTTATCAAATTATTGGGATGGAATGGTTAGAAAATTATGGATCCAATATTGATTTTTTTCATTGAAAAGTGTCCTTATCACATGAGGGTGGTAGATATGTTCATAAAGTGGAATGGGATGTATTGACAAGTTAAGTTGGAACTAAGAATCATAGGTTGGGTGGAGTGTTAGCCTATATTTCTAGTCTTTTATTGATGATAGAGGAATATTATAGTTTATTTTTCCTCTAGTGGTGGACCAATTCATATATTTTTTACCCAACAATGTTTCTAGGAAACCTATAGAGAGAGAGCAGTAGATTTCACTATTAATATTTCTCTAAGAGTGAAACCAATTTCTATAAATCCATACAAGATGAGACCTACCAAGCTTCAGGAACTCAAGAGGCAGTTGGAGTACTTAAAATACAAAGGGTTTATATGACTCAGTACTTATCCTTGGGGTTCACCAGTGTTTTTTTACAATAAGGTAGATAGAAACTTAAGGATATATGTGGATTACCAAATACAAAATCAACTTATAATTAAGAATAGATACCGACTTCCTCATATAGAAGATCTCTGTGACTAGATTAAAGTAACCAAGGTGTTATTTAAAATTTATTTGTGATTGATAAACTATTAGGTGAAAGTTAGATGCTTGGATATACCACGTATGGAATTCTGAAGTAGGTATAGCTTGTAATAGTATTTGGTTACTTCATTCGATATAAAGAGGGTTTCGACTATCTTTATGGCCATGAATATAGTTATTTTAATAGATGGCATCTTAGTGTACTCTCAAACTCAATATGATCATGCTAAACAACTTGAAACTGTATTGAATACATTAAGATAACACCATATATATACCAATCTTACTAAATTCTACTTTTGGATCAGAATAGTTCACTTCTCAGGTCACATTATATTAAAAGAAGGGGTATCACTGGATATAGAGCTAGTGAGAGATGTTGTTTCCTAGTATTATCCTAAGAAATATATTAGCCCAATTATGTTAAATTCTCTAAGAGGGGGGGGGGAGGGGGAGGCATCCCGATATGATAGATTAAAACAAAATCTCATTTGGATATTGTTTTGGTGTTAAACAAAACACTATTCTCTTCTTTCCATTGCAGTATATGAATAGAAATGAAATCATAAATGAGAAACAAATTTTTTTACTTGGTTCACTCTCACTAGGATATATCCAAAGATCATACAATGATAATGTGTCGATGTACCAAATCCTCTAAGGCTCAATACAAAATTACATGGTTCGGGCTAGATCTCTTTTATGCCCAGGATCACTGCCTTTACAAGATTTAGGTTATACTCACTACATTACCAAGGGTCACTCCCTATTTCTATTTATCTGGCTCACAACTGGTGGAAAAGATCACCATCTTCATCTTTCTTGGCTCACTGCTCTTGGAAGGGATCCACTCACAGTTTATGTACTTGTATGTCCCCTAATTTTCATGAAAGAATATATACTAAACTTTAGATGGATTCTCTTTTGAAGTCTCGTTCCCCCCTTATAAGAAATAAAATTTCCCACGTACTGTTATTTTGAAGAAATTACCTCCGTGAACTATTTTAGTCCCTTCATGAACATCCTCAATTCCTCTACAATCTTCCTTTCACAATGTGGTGTAAGTGCTTTGCGGACCACCTCTTCTTTCATGGACCATCCTTGCTTTGCAAATGAATTCTTCCTCTACGATCAGACTCTCTTTCATGGATGGATATTTCTTTGTGGGCTATAGTTCCCTAAAATCCCCTTCCATGAACTTTTTTTGTGGGATATATCTTTCATGTGTTTTCTCCCCCTTGAGCTACCTCTCCTTCGTGGAATTGCTTCCCCATGAAGTCTCTCTTTCATGGAATCCTTATTCCTGAACAATTTCAGACATCACTGAATTCTTCCTAGAGAAAATATGTTTTCTTATGAAAATCACTCTATGTAATTATGGGATTAGCAATTATTATATAGGAAAACCAATCCTCAAAATACACTAATCTGTTTTACTCAAATCTATGATTCTGTATAGCCTTTACTGCGGACTATGCCCCTCCTGTGAACCGTGTTCCCTCCGTAGACTGTATACGGCCTTTATTACCTTTCAGAAACTGATTACTTATGTAAAGGAATCACCACCTCTTAGTAAAAAACTATGACCATCCATCAAACATCAAACCTATCATGAATAGGAATCCTCTGATGAACTATTTCCCCTATAGAGTCTGTGTATTGCACTTCACATTTAGCATAGCATTGATATGAAGAAATTCCTACTTTGCCAATTTAATTCACTATTCTGCATACCTCTTATGTGGTTCACGAACTATTCTTCAGAGTATATATACTATTCAATACTTTTTATAAATTCTTACATTGAAAAAACCAAACTCTTGATTTTAAGGTCCAAAATTTTAGCAAACACTGGGAAACTATGCCACCTTAAAAACCTACATCGGCAACATCAACCAAACTCATTAACGGCCAACTGAATTTTTTAAAAAACAAAGTCTACCCAAAAATACCAAGAGGATGCCTTAATTGATTTATCCCAACAATCAACACTTTTTATTTTGTTGAAAATTTCTCTCAATTTGATACTTCTTTTAAGATTCTTCCATCTTCTACTATCATTTTCTTTTTGCAATTAAATTAGCTATCAGGGATTTACTCAACACAAACTCTAAGCCCAGATAATCCATTCTCTACATTAGAAATAAGAGTATAATGAAAATTTCATCAATGAATCACTTTGATCAATTATAAAACCACTCTTCTTCTTTCATCACAAACCTCCGCTATCAAGATATATAATCTTTGAATGATCACCTTTAACATCATCATATTTAATACTCCTCCTATCTCACTACTCCACCTATCATATTTAACTTCCCCTATCTCACTAATCCACCAAAAAACTTCTCCCCTATCATCATTAATACATTTTCACCCTTTAATAGCCACAATTTAGCCCTCTTTGTCAACTAACCTAAAGGTCACTCCATTATGGTCTGCAAGAGGGTCAAGAACATAGATAAGAACATTCAGGAAAAATACATCATACCTTGAGGACATGGTCTCCTACCTCTATGATTTTTCAAGTGAGGGGGGTCTTCTAAACTCTTACAGCCATTTGATTCTATTCATATGCTTCTTTGGGTAAAAACTTTGTTAGATTATCTGAAACATGTTTTTCTATAGGCACATACTCTTACATAACAATCCCTTTATCGACCTTCTCCTTGATAAAATAATATTTTATTTAAATGTGATTTGTACTTGAGTGATGGACTAGATTTTTTCTAAGACTTATAATAAATGAATTATAAAAATGAATTCTGATCTGAGACTTCACCTCAACCCCAATAATATCAAGCTGCTTCTTCATCCATAATAGTTGAATACAAACTTGAGTCTCTACAATATACTCAGATTCTGTAGTGATTAATGAATTATAATATAGTTTATTTATTATCCAAGAAATACACAATCCACTAAGATAAAATTCATTACTTGATGTTGAATTTTTATCATCTAATGATTTGGCCCAATATGCATCTATAAATCCCAATTACTCTTGATGATATTTTTCATTACACATCAAACCAAAATCCACCATTCCCTTGATAAACCAAAGTATTATTTTCACTATAATCAAGCGAGTTTCCATGGGATTTCTTTGATACCATGCTTCTTGGAATGCAATAAAAATAATATCAGGTCATGTCTCTAAAAAATATAGTAGACTGCTAATAATTTTCCTATATACGTTAAAATTATCTATATTTACATCATCATCCCATGATAGTATCCTATGGGTAGCTATCAGAGTAGTCATATTTTGGAATTATCCATTTCAAATCTTCTCAGGACCTCCTTAGAAAATTTGTATTGAGAAATGAATGGTCTATTCTTTCCTTGTGTCACTTTTAAACCAAGATAAAATATTAATCCATTGATCGTCATCATTTCAAATTCAATTTTCAAGAATTTGAATAATTTATTGCACTGAGATTCATTTGATCCATCAATGACCATGTCATCGACATATACTATCACCATAATCTTTTTATTAGTGTCATTTTTGACATATATATAGTAATGAATTCCACCATGTTGAAAACTGAGCTTCTTCAAAAACTGATCTAACATTGAATACCATGATCTTTGTGCATGCTTAAAACCATATAAAGCCTTCTTCAGTAGAAAATCTTTGTTTTCATATTCATGAATGAGAAAACCATATGTCTTCTCATATTAAGCTTCTTCTTACAGAACCCCATTTAGAAATGATGACTTGACATCCATTTGGAAAACATTAACTTTATTTGCACTAATATGACCAAAAATAATCTGATTATCTATAGCCTTAAAATAGGTTAAAATGTTTCATCAACATCGATACCCTCTATCTGAGAGTACCCCTTACACACTAGTCATTATTTTTTTTGAATTTCTGCACCATCTTCATGCATTTAAAAAAAAACCCCTTTATTCCCAATGAAATTCTTATTTTTTGGCCACAAAACAATATCCCATGTCTAATTCTTCTAAATTTGGTCAATCATTTTATTCATAGCATGAACCCATTTCTCATCTCTAGTCACTTTATCAAAACATTTAGGCTCTACCTATGATAATTATGATGCTTAATATAGATTATTAATTTTCCATATTTGCACCGACACTATCTAATCAGCAATTATGTTAGGTCTTTTAACTTTGGCTCATATCTTCAATTTTTTGTGGATACTAAATTCTGATAATCCTTTTCATTATCTGAATATTCTTTTGAATCATCCTCTAGAATAGGAACAACCCATGATCTTCTTTTATCTTCATCACTATACCCTCAAGAATGATTACGCATCTGCTTAATATTTTCCTAATTATATATTTAGTTACATCATGGATTTAAAAAACCTTTCCCAACCACCTATTGAAGCATTCATATGATTTTATGTTTTTTGAGTAGCCAAGAAATATCCCTTCATCCCCATGAGATTAAAACTTCCAATGTTTCTCCTTTTTGAGAATGAAAAACTAACTTCCAAATATTCAAAAGTACTTTATTGACGGATTCCTTCCACACCATATCTTATATATATTCTTCTATTAGTTTGGAGAAAAAAAGTTCCCTTTGATATGTAAACCAATTTCGTCACTGGTTATTTCCAAATCTTCTATGGCTGGCCTTTCTTAATGAGCATTGTTCTGGCCATGTTGTTGATAATTATGTTTCTTCTCTCGATTAATCCATTATGGTTTGGAGTTCACAGTACTTAAACTTGGTTTCTTATCCCATGTTTCTCAAGATAATCCTATACTTGTATATTCTTGAACTTGGTTCCATCGTCTTTTCTGATCTTCTAGAATTTCTGAACTAGAATATTTTCTATTTCTCATCAATATTTTATAATTCTGCTGGACACCTCAGACTTGTGGGTGATGATAGATACCCATGTGATTATGCTAAAAGTATCAATTAATAGAACATAGTATATCATCCCATCAATATCAATTGGTGATGTAGTTCCACACACATCAATATGAAACATCTCAAGAACTCTTGTTGAAATTTTCTCTTTTTTACTTATATATCTTTTGAATTATATTCCCTTATTGACAAGTATCACATGTATGGGTATGACCACGTGATAATATAGGGAGGTCATGAGTAGCATAATATTTCATATGATCTTCCAAGGATGTTAGGATCAAGTGACCAAGATGTTTATTCCATAACTTTTTTCCTCTTTCTTTGACAGAAAGCACATATCTTCTTCTCTACTCATAAGATAGAGATTTCCTTTCGTTAACCTTACCTACAAAACAACTAAACAATATTTTCCCTTGATGACACAAAATGTATTTGAAAATATTATGGAATTTATTGAGTCACACAGTTGACTGACACTAATCAAGTTGTTACAAAGACATTCAATAACTAAGACATCCGCATGTCTCATGTCTTTTCCCCCAAACACAAATTTTATCAAGAAAAAAATATTCAGGCCTTCAACATTACCAAATATTACAATACCTTACTTATCATACCTGATTTTAGTCACCAGATCATTATTTCATGTCATATAAGAGGTGCATCCAATATCAATGATCCATATTCCAGTTCGATATGATGCTTTAATCACAATCTCTACAACCATTACTTGTTCATATTTTTTTTTTCTGATTCCTGTTTTTGACTTCATGATTGATATAGATTTATAGTCTTGATCTTTCTCAAAGTATGATGGAGATAATTCATCTGGTAGAGATTATTTTGAATTTTCATCTCATTTTATGATACATTTAGATGCTTATTATGAATACATTCGTTCTTCTTTGGCACATTTCTTTGCATCATTGATGAGTAGTATCTTTCCATGTGACCTAATCTTATACACCTAAAAGACTAATCATCAAATGATGTCCTAGAATATTGAGACCTGTATTGTATCCTATGTTGGTCTTGTTCCCTTTGATATATTTTTGATACGGAACAAACATTTTGTTATTGTCGCTTATTTCCACTGCAATAACATCTAATGCATGGTGTATTTCTAGGTGGAAATACTGAACTATTGGTTCTCCCTTGGATACTCTGAGTCTTCTAATTCGGATTCATACTAAAATCAATATTAAACCTCAGAGTGGGAGCTTGTGTTCTAAATTCAACAATCATTTATTTCTTTTTTTTGATCAACCACCATACCAACTGTATCATTCTGATCAATAATTTTCCCTTCCTTTATTGTCATACTAACAAATTCATCTTCAATATCTTGGATTCATTTGATTTGATCATTTCTAGTATTAGTTAAACTATTGATCTCTATTTTCTATTCATCAATTTTTAGTTTTTGGTTAACCACATTTTCTAAGATTTCTAACATTTAAAAATTTATTTTTTCAATTTTTTCATTCATCTCTGACTTCTCTTCTTCTTTTTAATTTCTATTAAGTTTGGAATGATGAACCTCTTTGTTAGATTTCTTCATTTTGGATATCCAAACATCCATTTCTTCAGGTGCAGCTTCTAATTCAACCTAAAGGTTAACTCTTCTATTTACTTATCCCCTATCACTATCACTTTCTTCCCTTTTTTGGGAATTTCCCACAACTACCACCAAAGAATCTACATCACGATACTTGCATTCTTACAAATTTTATGCTTTAAATTATCGTGAACTATCATCATTTTTTGAAAGTAGATTATTCTTTTTGAATAATCTTCTCTTAAATTTTTTATTGACTTTCATGTATTCTAATGAATATTTCTAGGTAATTTCATCATTGTCTTCATTATAATATTAGAATTTCTTAGGAAACTTTGCTACAAAATTTCACATCTTTCCACATCAAAAGCATAAAAGTGGACGTTTACCTTTGAACTGTCATCTTAATATTTACAAATTTTAAGAGACAAATGACAATAAATTACCTTCATATATATTTAATTGGATAGGATCCTCATAAGGAATTCATTCCTTTGGCATTTACATCCAATTCCCTTCGACGAGCTGTTAATAAAGCACCAATATCGATATTGGATTAAATTACATGCATAACTACTGTAAAGACATCCATTCCTAATGATTGGAAGTATTTTTTCATCCAATTCTTCCAAAATTGGAAATTATTCCCATCAAAGATCAGAATGCCTTTGTGATTGAAACATGTATTCCTTCAAATGAGATAAAACCATTGACTTTCAACATTTTTCTATAATACCAATTGTTATCCCAACTAGGCTAAATACCTTGAGGGGGGGGGGTGGTGAATCAGGGTATGAAAGATTAAAACAACATTCCCTTCTTGTTTTTTCCTTAAATAAACCACTCTTCTCTCTTCTTCCCCTAGCAGTATATGAATAGAAATGAAATCATGCATGAGACACCATAATTTTTACTTGGTTCACACACACTGGGATACGTATAAGGATAATAAAATGGAAATGTTCCAATATACCAAATCCACTATGGATCAATTCCAAATTACAATGTTGAGGTTAGATCACTTCTATGCCCATTCTCACTGCCTGTATAAGATTTAGGGTCTGATCACTACATTCCCAAGGGTCACTCCCTATGTCTCTTTCTCTGGATCACTATTGGTGGAAAGAACCACCATCTTCCTTTTTTCTTTTTATACTAATCTTTGAAGGGATCAACTCATAGTTTATGGACTTGTAGGTCCCTCTATTTGCATGAAAGCATGCATCCTAAACTGTAGATGGATGCTCTATTAAAGTACTATTTTAACCCATAGATGAAATTCAATTTTTTTGTGTATTATTATTTTGTGGAAATTAATTTCACAAAATATTTTATTCCATTCACAAACTACTTCAATTTCTCTGCGAACTACCTTGAATCGCATGACGTGAGTGCTTCATGGACCACCTCTTCATCTACAAACTATTCCAACTTTGTAGATGAATTCTTCTTCTGTGGACTTCCTCTCCTTCATATATTACTCTTCCTTTGGGGGCTACAATGCCCTGAAATACCCTTCCATGAACTGTCTTCATGTAATTTCTCTTTTTCCGATTTTATCCCCCCGTGAACCACCTCTTCTTCTTGGAATTGCTTCCCCACAAACTCTCTCTTTTGTGGAATCCTTCTTCACAAACACTATCGAGCTTCACTGAATTCTTATAAGAAAAAGATGTTTTATTATGAAAATATCACTAAGTAATTATGAGATTAGCGGTCCTTATATAAGAAAATAGATACCAAAAATATACTAATCACTTTTACTCAAATCTTCGATGCGGTACAAACTTGTCTATGGACTGTGATCCTCCCACTAACCATTTTCTTTCTCTGATCTATGTAGAACCTTTCTTCACACATGGTGGAAAATTCATTTCATAAATGAATCACTACCTCTCATTCCAAAACGATTACCATCCCTCAAACTTCAAACCTCCAATAAATTGTTTCCCTTACGCGGTCCACATACCATTCTTTATAGTCCGCATAGTGATTCTATGTGGAAATAATTACCTTGCTGATTACCTTATTTATTTCACGTACCTCCTATGTGGTAAGTGAATTGTGCTTTGTGGTATGCGTACTATTCACTCCTTTGCAGAGATCCTTCCTTTTACAAAAACAAACTCCATATTTTGAGACCCAAAAATTTGGAAAACATTTGGAAACTATTCCTACTTAAAAACTTGATTCTACAACATCAAAAAAACTCATTTGATGTCAATTGTCTTTTTCAATAAACAGAATCACCACATAATTCTGAGAGGATGACCTTAGGAATTTTTTCCCAACAAACTTCTTTGATATACCATGATTCTTAGGGCTTTTCAGTTACAATCAACATTTTATTAAGAACTTATAATTCATTGATGCACCACTTATAGGATTTATGAAGAAATTTGTAAAGTTCACATGGTATAAAAATTATGAGAAGGACTTTTAGGAGTTTAAAGGAAGGCTAACCTCAACATTGATCCTAATTTTTCTTAAGTCTAGAATAGGCTATACAATATATTTTAATGCATAAATAATCATACACAGATATTTTTTGATTTAAGTGGCACTAGTTATTGTATATATGTTTCATTAGTTGAGGCCACATAATCATAATTACCTAATTCAATATCTTGAGTTAGAATTTTTGGTTTACGTTCTATGTTTCTAAAGACATTACTTGTTAGGGGAAAAGCTTTTGGTATACGCAGACCATAAAATCCTCAAATATGTATTCACTCAGTGCATCTTGAACCTCCAATAGTGAATATGGCTCAAATATCTTTAGTCTTTTGAACGTGAACTTACTTAAATTCTATGCAAGGTAAATGTAGTTTCTGATGTTTTGAGCTAGAAAACTCAGATTCAAGTAGTTTAGGATGCTCGTAGTGAATGAGAGTTCATGAATATTATTTCTGAGATGAATATAGAAGGTTAGGAGTGTCATTGGAATCCAATCCTCATGGATGTAGTATTGAATTCACCACTTCTAGAAAAGATAAAGGGGATAAAAAAAATCATATTCTAAAGGTTTGTTCCTAAGGGAAGGTATTTTTAGTAACAACCCATATCCTAGTTAGATGATTAATAGGGATGAGAGCCTGTATATACAAGGACGTATTTGAGAACCTATAGACATACAAGAGAAATTTATATGAGAATATCATGCTTATAAATGGGATGTACACCCTTGACTAACTAATATGTACCATGAATTATGACACCAATATTAGTGGTCTTGGACAAAAAATATCATATCATGGGTTTTGTTACTAGGTGTTCCACCTGTTAGCGGGTGAAGGAAGAACACCAATGGCCTCCTATTATTTTACTCCATTACCCATCTCAGATTAGGAATTGGATAGTTTAACAGAGGACACTGACTTTTAGCTAATTTGGGAGACTTTATTAGTGGATGATCTTAAGAGACTTCATTTATGAGAGATTATACCCCTTCATAATGTCCATATACCATTATATCTGATAGGGACTCTCATTTAATTGCTCTATTTTTATGGGGTTTAAAGAGGGAACTTTGATCATATGTACTTTTGAGTACAAAATATCACACAAATACTGATGGTAAGCTCAAGTACACTATATACGCAATATATGACATGCTCTATTAGCACGTCCTAGATTTTGAAGGCTCGTGGAAAAAACACTTACCACCTGGTGATTCTTCTTCAAATAATAATTTTCAAAAGACTATTTAGATGGATCTATATGAGGTTATATATGGAAGGCCTTTCCATTCACCTCAGTTTTTGTTAGATGTAGGATAAGAAGTATTACTCAAGGATTATCTCATTTAGGAGACATAGAAATAGGTATAGTTGATCAAGAAATGTGTGGTATTAGATAATTATAGGAAGAAGCTTTATATTGATCGTCATCACCAACCTCTAGGTATTGATGTGGTAGATCAGGTCTTCTTGCACATTTCACCTAGATTTGGTCATTGACAGATTCATAGACAAGGGAAGCTCACACCTAGGTCTATTGGACCTTTTGATATCTTGGAGTGAGTCGGTTTGGTAGCATATCAGATAGATCTTCCTCATAGCTACCATTCAACACACGACATATTCCTTATTTATTAGATTCACCATTTTTACTCCACCACATATCATGTATTTGATTCTAATTAAGCTGGTTTAGAGGATAATTCTTCATTTGGGGAGTATCTAGTCTTTATCATTGACCATAACACAAATGCTCTATGAGGAAGGATAGTTCTTCTGGTGTAGGTGCCATGGAAGAATGACCATGTATTGGAAAAGACTTTGGAGAAAGAGTATGATATACATGCTTAGTGTCCAGATTTATTATTACATATAGCTCAACCACCATTGTAAGGGAAACTGAATGACATGTTTTTATAAGAGTATTTTTGTCTTAGTTTGGGCCCTAATGTTTTGGTTTTTGGAAAGTTAGGGAGAGGAACATAGTTAGAGAACAGTTAGCACTAATTGTATGGCTCAACCATGCTACCCTAAAATGGTGAAGAATGATTTTTCTAACCATTCAATAGGAAATAAATGATTGTGAATAACCTAAAATGAATTATACAGGCATAAAAAATGGTTTGGGAACAATTTTTCTTACCATGCATATAGTAACCCAGGATTAACATACATATATATTACATCATTTTAAATTAATATTCAGTACATTACAGAAATACATGCCCAAGGACTATAATAGTTTAATGACTTTTGAAACATGGAATAAAAATATTTTATCATGGTGAAAGTTCATCAACATCTCCTATAAAGATGTCCACCTTTAGTACTTCTACATAAAACCTTTATTTCAAACCCAGGGAATGGAAATATAAGAAAGAGGTGAGCTCAGATGCTCAGTAAGGAAAAATAAAGGAAATTCATAAGTATAACATTAAAAAAATAGTATGGAACTTGTGAATAACCTTTGAATATCATACCCTATATGTTATAGATCATAATAAAATATTGGCAGTTATAAGTCATTAATCATATGAAAATAAAGAACATCCATCATGAAAGCATAACAATGGAATAAAACATGGAATTTGTGGAATACATATAAGAATATAAAATAATATGTCAATTATACCTACCAAGACTTTAATAACATGTTAGGCTTGGGATATGACCCATGTACCTACTTTGGGTTTGGGCTAACAAACCGTGTACCCTCTTACTTTTTGGCTCAAGCTATAACTTGTGTACCTTCTTGTTTGTGGGAGTAGGCTACAACCCATATACCCTCAAACTTTTAGGATTAGGATATAACCTAGGTACCTTTTTGTTTTTGGGCAAGGGCTACAACCCATGTACCATATTACTTTTATACTTGGGCTAAAACCCATGAACCTTCTTGTTTTTAGTCTTGGGCTACAATCCATGTACCATATTGTTTTTAGGATTGGGCTATAACCCGTGTACCCTATGAGCTTATATAAAACTTATCATCACCTAATTAATTGAAGGGAGATATTGGTCACACCAATCTTATAATGAAATCATTCATACATATTCCATAAGATAATAAAACATTCATCATATCAAGAACCATAAAAATAGATAGGTTTTATAAAAATCAAATCACAACCCATGAAATAAAAAGGGTATCATTAAAATTTAAACACATCATAACCTATGAAAAGAGATAGGTTTCGTAATCACTTCATGAAAGCATAACTCACGAGAAGAAGTGGGTTTCAAAAGAATAAAACCCATGGAAGTGAAATGTGTGTCTTAAACACCATTCCATAAAAATATAAACCTTTCAAGAAATAATATTTTAATGATTGGATAATTTCTTTGAAGGGAATGAGTAACATAAACAAATGTTATATTAGATGGAAAAGAAATTAAAAATAAATTTTGAAAACATTTCTTAAGGAAAATATCCTTTCTTCTTTGAAAAAGTATTTTAAAATACTAAAAATATTTTGAAATCTATTTTCATTGAAAATACTTTTAAAACTTATAATGAAGGCTTGAAATCATTTTGAAAACCTTTTTCCTTGAAAACTATTAAAAGAATCTTTTAAAATGTTTGAAATAATTTTTCCTTAAAAACATATAAAATTAGATTCAAAAAATTTTAAAATCTATTTTCATTGAAAGAACTTTGGAAACTTATAAATATAGTTTTAAAATGTTTTGAAAACAATTTACTTAGAGATACTTTAAAAACATATAAATAAATCTTGAAAACATTTTGAAAAACATTTCATTGAAAATAAATTTTAAAATATACAAAGAATGATTTTAAAATTGAAAAAAAAATTTAAAAAACCTTTTACTTGAAATTTATTCTCAAATATATTTTGAAAATATTTTTTGAAACATTTTTGAAAACATGGGTTTTTAATAAAACAGATTTCTAAATGAAGAGAGAGATGCAACCCTATTTTTATTAAAAACATTTTCTTAATTATCTTGAGTACTAAAGAGTGGAAATATTGTACTAATTCATGGATATAACTTGCATAAATATAGTATAAGTAATATCATGGGTTTTCTTGAGATACAAATCAAGATATTTCATCAAAATAAGCATAATCATTAACAATCTGAGAAAGCTATGTGATTGTTTCAATAAACCCATACCACTTGGTTACTTGTGATCATAGAATTTATAAAAAAATGAAATTAAATGAAGCATAAATTATAATGAAAAAAATTATGTTGATTATATAACATGTAAATTGGAAGCATGTACACCTTGTTAAAGAATATAGGTGCATAACAAAACATGTGTCTCAATGAAGGCAATTTGAGGCAAAACTGCATTACTAATTTTGTAAAATTTGAAACATAAGCCACATAAAATGAAGATAAAATAATGGATATGAAAATACCCATATATTTTCGTATAATATTCATATAATACATTCATGATCAATACATTTTCCACACAAAATAATTGAGTGGTGAATAAAACATGTATCTCATAGAAATAAAAAGTGAGATGAAATCCCCTTAACCTGTGTGTTGAATCTCATCACACCCATTCAAAACACATTTATAATAAATATAAATTCATTATAAATATATAAAAAAACCATATTATTTATTCTAATACAATATATGGTTTGATTATGGCTTTATATTACCCACTTGTTAACAATTCTATGTTAAGGTTTCACTTTGGGTAATATCCTCTTTGATTTTTCGTCTATGTCTTAATTTGTTATATATTTGGTCCTTATACTTATATCATGATTTATAGAATTTAAAACATAATTTAAATATAATTTAAATTCAGTATATGTTTATTATAATAATACATATAATATATAAGTTTGAAACAGAAGACACCGTTCCTGGAGATGGTAAACCATATGTACGCATGAACGCAATTTCCATTTAATTGTCGTGAAGAAAAAAAGAAAGTAAAATAAATATATGTACATATACGTATTTATATCCATATTAAATTATATTTATGATATCATATATATCATATAGGTTCACTAAACCCATCCTTAATATATTTCATGTAGTGTATGAATGAATCATATCATGTTGTGTGGGTGGTAGTCCACACTTCCTGAAATGAAATTATCGTATTAACACAAAATGGAAAGTAAAATGGTATGTGTTATGAAAAGGAATAAATAAGATAAATATGATAAAATAAATAATAAATTTAATATATTACATATATAAATAGATTTTCCATCATAATTTTCACTATGATAAGTGATAAAGGAAAAATGAACAATCATCATTTAGTGAGGTGACAGTTCACCATACACATAAATAGTATATTTGTTACACATTAGGTAGAGGTGCATGTAATTTTAGGTTAAAAAATTATCATAAAAAAATCATAGTATATTAAGGATACCCTTTTTATTACACAATAATATAATAAATATAGTGGATGGGTAAAAGAAAGAAAATAAAAGAAAGGAGCTTGAGAGAAGACATTACCTCTTTATCAGGTAACTTCTTTTAGTTTGTCCCAAAATGATTCCTTGGATATATTTATACCCAAGGGTGTGATTATATGTGTAAGGTAGGGAAATTTGGAATTATATTTAGAACATATTGGACGAACCTAAGTGGTTTGAGAGGTGTAAAGAAGAGGGAGTGGTGGTGTCCTTTTATACGGAGGGGAAAGGAAACACTAGGCATTTTTGAAAAAAAGTTTGGTGTACCAATTTTATTACATAAATATGTCATAATAAAATAAAAAACACAATAATGGATGGTTTGTGGACAAAAAATGGAAAGAAAATGGGTTCTGGATAGGTGTCTAGGTCGTTTTGTGTCTTAAATTTAAGGTTTAGTCCTAAGTTATGCTTAATTTTACCTTAACCAATGTAATTAATTTTAATTACTTTCACAAATAATTTTGGTAAAAAAATATGTTGAACTTTTTATAAATTAAAATTATTCTGATTAGAAATATTGAATCAATTTTTCTAAATTTTAATCACAAGTGGCAGAAATTAATATAAAATTAATCTTGCTGACGTAACGACACTGTGGGTTTTTAAAGTAAAAAATGATAAAAAGTTTTCTATGTTTTTATATAAAATTTCAACGTAAAATTGGTTAAAATGACCCAAATTGGATTAATTTATAAAATATTATCTAATTAAAATTTTAATCCAATTTAAAATATAATTTAACCTTATAAATAAATAAGATGAAATAGAATTTTTTAATTACAATTCAGTATTTTTAACGATCCATTAAAAAATGAAACCTTATAGAAAAATAAAAACAATTTAACCAAACCTATTTTTTTTATATCTCATTTCCAAATAAAAAGTATATTTTGACATATTAAATCTATAAAAGTGCCAAATATTATTTTTTAAAAGGGTTCTCTATTAAATGGATTTCAAAATACCTTTATAAAAAATATTGGGTTTTAAGTATAAAATTGGGTTTATTCTTATCTTTTTTATATCAAATGTATTGCATGAATATTAAAAATATTTGGTTGAATATATAAGATATATATTAAATTAATATAACTCAGTAATTGTAATTATTTTAATTTTTTATTTCAAAACAACTTTGTGACAATTAAAATAATAATATATTTTTTATAATCAATCAGTTTTCATATTCATTTCTAATTAATTGGTAACCTATGAATTCATCTTATATTTGTTCAAAACAAAATTTTTATAAACTAGTTAAAACCTTTTATAACTACTAATTCAATATCTAGGTTACTTATTGTTATTTTAAATTACAAAATTTTAATGATATACTATTGTTCGGTAAAAATTGGTCATGCGTGCAACGTAATCCCTTGAGGAAAGTCATTGTTTCATGTAACACAAGATAACCTCTGTGTTATATGTAGAGAAAGATAAAATTTATATTACATGTGGTAAAAAATTATCTTGATGTTGCATATAACGCGAGCCAAGAATATTAGTTTCACATAAAATAAAATATTTTCACTGTAACATGAAATAAAAAATTTCAAAAAGAATAAATTAATTCCAAAAAAAATCACAGAATATAGGGTTGTTACATTCTTCCCCCCTTAAAATGAATTTCTCCCTTGATATTTGTCTGGGTTATCAAAGGTTTAATTATTGATAGTTTTATTCATAGAAATGCACATCATAAAAATGAATCTTAAAACTTCCATTAAAAAATGGAATATTAACAGTTACCCAAAGTAATATATAACTATGTTTCCACATTGGAGAATATAGGTCAGAAGTGAAAATATGTACATGGAAGAAAAATATAACTATCAATTTCTAATGGATAGTGATATAGAAAAAGGCTTGGAGAAAGTTAATAATTAGGAAACTATAAATCTGCGATGAACTAAGGGACCATATTATTTATCAGAAATGGAGGTAGTGGGATAACATTTTTGGTATGGAGATACTTTTTCTTAATGATAAATAATTTTCAGGAGAAGATATACTTGCATTATTTCAGGAAAACCTCACCCTTTTTTGTTCCTTGATCCTCTTCACCTCTTACTGTAAAAGGATGGTGGATTTTTCAATCCCAAAGTAATAATAGATCATGAGATACATGAAATGTCATCCCATATGTCATCAGTTATCAACAACAACATGTTTTTATAAAAATTCATCCAATATGCATAAATCCTCATGTGTTAAGATAATAATTTATTCTAACAAACTTAATCAAATGCGTAAATTAATATTTCCATAATTTTTTAACCACATATCCCTTCCAAAAGATGAAAATTAAAAGCTTTAGAAATAAAGTTATGAAATCATATTAACATTGAATCCCAATATATCACAAAGTACAACTTGTTTGTTATATTCCAAACATGTGAATAATGTCATCATATATTACCTTGAAACATGGTAATAACCTTAATTACCATAAATACTTTTGTAAAAAATGAATAATTCATTATTCCAATGATTACTAAATATATTATTTAAATCCAAGATGTCGTAATCTTCATCCTTGATGACATACACCATTTTTTCATTTATTTGTTTGAGGCTAATCCGTACCTTCCAATTTACTTATTTATATGAAACATATCATTATCAAAAGATTATTATCTCAATTTCAAGAATTAATTAAGGGTTATATTTACTTAATATATAGATCAAATTCTAATGAAATAACTTCAATATGTATTCATCACCATTAAAAATGTACTTTTAAATCCTTAATGAAAACATATACTGAAAATACTAATAAATTTCATGATTCATATTACATGATCTTTGAATTCCAACACATAAATACTCTAGAAATCTAAATTTATTCTTAAACCATTACTCAATCTTTCTCAACTTATTCCTTAATACCAAGTTCCTAGAATATAAAATATAAATAAAATTTTAAGGTTACAAATCCTCAATATAATCCTGATTATTATGATCAATGTAAACAATATTTGAAGAACATAACATACCTTTCACATGTCATTTGTGATATTTTTATCTTCAGAATTATAAACAAAACTCATTCCACCTTCCTGATTCTATTTTTGATATTTCCACTTGGGAAATCAATTTTAATAATTCCCATACTTTCCACATATAAAACATTAAACGTTAACCATGTTCCTTCTAGTTCTCTCCATTTACTAAAACCATAAAGAATAGGGTGAGAAACACATATCATCTAAGAGAGAAACATAATCATGAAGAATTACTTATAGAAATCCTAAATAATGACACCCTACTTTTAGTCAATGAAACCATAGGTTTATACTAGATTATTTATAGTCATTTTTATTCAAATCCATCATAATGGTTCATGAAGTGTTTGTGAATTTCCAAAGAATATCCCTCAGGAGTGTCAAACTAGATGTGCAACAAGACCCATTGGCGTATACTAGATTACCTTAAGTCAGACCCAAGACATCTTGTCAGAGTTGTTACCCCTAGGTACATCTGCCTTAGATCTGAATCCACTTTTAGTATCTAGATAGGGACGTATCTTTATGAAATCACTCACTATATCCTTTACCAAAAGTTTCAGTACATTTTCATAAATGATGGATCATCCTTATACGTATCCTTAGAGATATCCCAAGACATATCCTTAGAAATATACATAGGTATATCATTAAATGTTTCTCATCCTAGTCTCCAAAGTATGACTAAACCTTTAATTTGATACTATATATAGTGAACCAATCTTAACATACATGGATATTACATCATTTTAGATGAATATTCAGTAAATTAAAAAAATCTATGCCTCAGGACTATAATAGTTTAGTACATTTGGAAACATGGAAACAAAATCTTATATAATGTTGAAAGATCTTCAATATATCCCATAAATATGTCCACCTTTTTAACTTCTACCTAAAACCATTTTTCAAAACTCGGGGAAATGAAACATAAGAAAGGGGTGAGATTAGATTCTCAGTACGAGTAAATAAAGGAGATGAGTATGCATAACATGTACAAAAGGGTATGAAACTTGTGAATAACATTTGAATATCATAACCTAAATATTATAGATCACAATAAATATTTTTAGTTCATATGTCTTGAATCATAATTAAATAAATAACATTATCACTGAAATCATAAAATTGGAATAAAACATGGAATTTTTGGCATACATATAAGAATTTAAAATATTATGTCAATACTACCTACATAGAACTTTATAATATGTTAGGATTGGGTACGACCCATGTACGAGCTTCGGGATTGGGCTAGCAACCCATGTACCCTGTTATTTTTTTGTCTCAGGCTACAACCCTTGTACCTTCTTGTTTTTTGGGTTAGGATATAACCTGTGTTCCATTTTCCTACCATGCTTGTGCCACAACCAATTTACCTTCCTAGTTTTGGGCTTGGGATACAAACCGTATACCCTATTACTTTTAGTCTTGGAATACAACCATTTTACCTTCTTTTTTTAGGATTGGGCTATAACCCAAGTTCTTTCTTGTTTTTGGGAATGGGCTACAACCTGTGTACCCTTTGAGTTTATGTACAACTTATCATTACCCAATGAATTGGAGGGAGATATAGGTCCCACCCATATCATAATAAAATAATTCATACATGTTCCACAAGATAATAAAACCTTCATCATATCATGACCCATAAAAAGATATAGGTTTTATAAACATCAAATCATAACCCATGAAACGAAATGGGTATCATTAGCATTTCCTCACGTCATAAACTAGGAAAAGAAATAGGTTTCATAAAAATTTCATGAAAGCATAAGAAGTGAAAATAATTAGATTTAAAAAGCATAAAACCTATGGAAGTGAAACAGGTGTATTAAGTTTCATTCCATCAAAATATAAACCATTCGATAAAGAATATTAAATGAACCTTTGGATCACTTCCTAAAAGTGAATGCGTAACATCAATATATGTTATGTTAGATAAAAAATAATTTTAAAAGATATTTTGAAAAAACATATCGAGTAATATATCATTTATACTTTAAATTTTTTTTTTAATGAATAAATCCTTTTTTTAAATCCATTTTATTTGAAAATACTTTGATAACTTATAAAGAAGGCTTGAAATCATTTTGAAAACCTTTTTCCTTGAAAATATGTAAAATAAGTTTGGAAACATTTTGAAAACATTTTTCTTTGAAAACATATAAAATAATATTAAAAACAATTTAAAGACATTTATCATTGAAAAAACATTGATAAATTATAAATACATATTCAAAATGTTTTGAAAATAATTTAGTTGGAGGTACATAGAAAACTTCAAAAGAATGAATGAAAATATTTTGAAAACCATTTCTTTGAAAATAAAATTTAAAACTTAAAAATAAATATTTTGAAACCATAAAAACATTTTAAAATAATTTTTCATTGAAAACCGTCTTCAAAGAACATTTGAAAAAAAATCATTTTGGAAAACATGGTTTTGAAATAAAATAGATTTTTGATCGAAGAGAGATACAATCTGATTTTTCCTAAAAACATTTTCTTAATTATATTAAGTACCAAAGAATGAAAAAATGGTACTAATACAAGGTTATATCTTTAATAAATATAGTATAATTAATCTCATGAGTTTTATTGAGATATTTATCATAATATTTCATCAAAATAAGTGTAATCATTAACAATCATGAAAAGCGATGAGATTGCTTCAATAAACCCTTATGACTTGGTTACATGGGATCATACTATTCATGTAAGAAAATAAAATTACATGAAGTGTAAAATATAATTGAAATATGGATATTCATGACATAACATGTCAATTGTAATCATATACACCTTTTTAAAGAACATAGGTCCATAACAAAACATGTGTCTTAAAGAAGGTATGTTGAGACAAAACTACTTTACCGATTTGGTAACACTTGAAAAATTAACCAAATGAAATAAAGATCATAGAATGAATATTTAAATAACCATAAATTTACATATAAGAGAGATATAATAAATTAATGGGTAGTAAATACACCACACAAAATAAGCGAGTGGTGAATAAAGCATGTATCTCACGAGAACAAAAGTGAGATGAAATCCCCTTAACTTATGTCTTAAATCTCATCGTATTGATTCAAATGACCTGTATAATAATTATATATTTATCATAAATCTATAAAATAACCATATTATTACTTATAATACCATATAGGGTTTTATTATTGATTTATATTACCCACTTGTTGACAATTATATGTTAAGTTTTCACTTCAGGTAATATCCTCTTGGTTTTTCTTATATGTCTTAATTTGTAATATATTTGGTCCTTATACTTATATAATGATTTAAATAATGTAAAAAATTATTTAAATATAATTTAAATTATTTATATGTGTGTTATAATAATCCATAAAATATATAAGTATGAAACAGAATTCACTATTCACGGAGACGATAAGCCATACATACGCATGAACACAAGTTTCTTTTAATTATCTTGTTGTATAAAAAGTAAAGTTATTATATATATATATATAATTGTTAAATTATTTTTATGATATAATATATATCATATATATTCACAAATCTTATCCTTAATACATTCCATGTATTTTATGAACGAATCATATCATGTTGAGGGGTCGTTAGTCCACACTTCCTCAAAAGAAATTATCGTATTAACAAAAAATGGAAAGTAAAAAGATATGTGTTGTAAAAAGGAATAAATAATATTAAATAATTAATTAATATAATATATGACATATATAAACAGATTTTATCTCATAATTACCTCTATGAGAGGCAGTAAAGGAAAAATGAACAATCAACATTTAGTGAGGCGGTAGTTCACCGTACACATAAACAATATTTTTGTTACCCATTAGATGAATGTGTGTGTAATTTTTGGTTAAAAAATTATCATAAAAACATACTAGTATATTTATGATACTTGTTTTTATACAATAGCGGAATAAAGAGAGTGGAGATGTTGAAGTAAGAACACAATATAAAAGAGCTTTGGAGAAGATGTTACCTCTTAATTAGGTAACTCATTTTGGTATGTGCGAAAAAGAATTCCTTAAATAGATTTATGGAAAAGGGGATGATTGTAGGATGGAGGGAGGTATGTTTTTAATTTTATTGGGTAGAAATTTTCAGGACCTATGATTTTTTAGAAACTTGAATAATAGGAAGAGGTGGTGACCTTTTATAGGGAAGGGAAAGGACACACTTGGCATTTTTGAAAACAAATTTTGTGTACCAACGTTTTTACATAAAAAATGTCATATAAAATAATAAAATTAATAATTTAAGCTTAATGGAAGAATAATATCTATAAAATGGATGTTTTATAAGTGTATAGGTCGTTTTGGGTCTTAAATTTATTGTTTAGTCCCTAGTTAAGCTTAATTTTACCTTAATCGATGTAATTAATTTTTTTAATTCACTAATGATTTTGACCTTAATAGAAATAAAAAATTATTATGATTAAAAATATGGAATCCATTTTTCCAAATTAAAATCATAGGAGTGGAATAAATTATTTTAAAATTAATCCCGCTGATGGGAGGACACTATAGTTTTTTAAAGTAAAAATTGATCAAAAGTTTTCTAAGTTTTTATATCCAATTTCAATATGAAATTGGTTCCAATGAACTAAATTCTATTAATTTATAAAAAAATTATTTAATTAAACTTTTAAACCAATTTAAATTATAATTTATCATTATATATAAATTATATGAAAAATAAGTTTTGAATTAAAATCCAGTATATTTAACTATTTATTAAATAACAAAAACTTACAGAAAAATACCAAAAAAATTTCATAACCTAATTTTTATATTTATATTCCAAATATTATGTTTATTTAGATATATTTAATCTATAAATGTTTTATTAATTTGATTTAAAATGGTTTCTCCATTAAAAGGATGTAAAAATACCTTTATAAAAATGTACGTTTTAAGCATAAAATTGGGTTTGTTCTTATCTTATGTAAATAAAATATATTGGATGAATATAAAAAATATTTTATTGAATATATATAATATATATTAAATTAAAATCACTCAATAATTACAATTAATTTAATTTATTAAGTTAAAACAACTTTGTGACTATAAAGATAATAATATTTTCATTTATATTCAACCAGTTTTCAAATTCATTTTTAATTAATTTGTAACCTATGAATTAATCTTATATTTTTATAAAAAATAAAATTTCATAAATCATTTAATATTATTCATAAATTCTAATTTAACAATTTGGTTATATCTTATTGTTTTAAATAATGACTTTTTAATGATATATTATTGTTCGGTAAAAATCAGTCATGTGTGTTATGCAAGACATCGAAAAAATTCATTATTGTATGTAACAAATGTTAATATTAGTGTTACATGTAAATAAATATTAAATTTATGTTCCATTTAGTGCATGATTAACTTAGTGTTGCATATAATGAAATCCAGTCATATTTCTTTACTATAAAATTAACTATTTTCAGTGTTATGTGAAATGAAAAATATCAAAAAGATTAAATTAATATAAAAAATAATTCACAAAATCTATGGGGGTTACATTATAGACCCATTAAAATGAATTTCACCCAATAAATTATTCATGGTTATCAAAGTTTTAATACTTGAAAGTTTCATTCATATAAACCCACATCGTAAAAATAAATATTAAAACTTCCTTTAAAAAGTGAATGTTAGAACTATAATGGTTACCTTAAGTAACATATAAATAGGTTCCATATAGGGGAACATAGGTGAGAACTGAAAACATGGAAATAGAAGAAAAATATAACTATCATATCTTGAGGGAGAGTGATAGTGAAAAAGGTCTAGTGGAAGTTAACCACCAGAAAGCCATAAATCTATAATGAATCGAGGGACCATATGATTCATCAGAAAAAAGGTACTAGGATAAAATTTTTTGGTATCAAGATCCTTTTTCCTAAAGTTAATTAATTTTCATGAAAATATATACTTTCATTATTTCAGGACAACCTCTCCTTTTTTTTCGTTGATCCATTCTACTTCTTTCTCCCAAAAGGAAGGATAATTGTTCACTGATAAAGCAGTAACAGATCATCAGATACATGATATAACATACCTTCTATCGTAATTTATAATCAATACCATGTTTTTATAATAGGTTATCCAATATGCATAAATCCTCACGTGGTAAGATAATAATTTATTCTCACAAACTTCATCCAAATTTTAACTTAATATTTCCATAATCGTTTAACCTCATAACCCTTCCAAAATATGAAAATTCGAAGCTTTAGAAAGAAAATCATGAAATCATTTTAACATTGATCCCCCATATATCAAAAAATACAAGTTGGTTGTTAAATTCTAGACATGTGAATAACCTCATCATATATTCCCTTGAAACATGGTAATAACCTTAATTATCATAAATCCTTATGGAAAACATGTATACTTCCTTATTCAAATGATTACTGTATATATTCCTTAAAAACAAGAAGTTGTAAACATCAACCTTAATTACCTATACCATTTTCTCAATAATCAGTTCTTGGGTAATCCATACCGTCCAATTTAGTTAGTCATACCCAATATATCGTTATCCAAAGTTCATTATCTCAATTTCAGGAATTAATTAAGGGTTACATTTCCTTAATAAAAGCATCACCTTTCTATGAAATCAATTTTCTATGTTTTCATCACCATTCAAAATTTAATTTTTAATCTTTAATAAAAAATTATACTAAAAATATTTATACTTTTCATGATTTATAAAACATAATTTTTTGATTCCAAAACATAAATACTTCCTTATTACATCATTATTATTAAACCATTACTTAGTCTCCATCAACTTATTCCTTAATACCAATTTCCATGAATATGAAATATGAATTGTGTATTAAGGTTCCTTAAACTCAATCTAATCATGTTTCTTATGATCAATGTAAAAAATAATGGAAGAGCATCACATACATTTCACATATCATTTGTGGTATCTTTATCTTCAGAAGTATAACCAATAATCATATAAACTTCCTAAATCTCTTTATGAAATTTCCACTTGGGAAATTTATTTTCAGAATTCCTATAATTTCTAGATCTGAAACATTCAATGGTAACCATGTTCCTTCTAGTTTTATAAATTTACTAAAACCAAAAATAATGGCATGAGAAACACATATCATATATGAAATCCACATAATCATGAAAAATTACTTATAGAAGGTATAAATCACAACTACTACCATTCAATAAATGACACATTAGGTTAATCCTAGGTTATTCATAGTAATATACTATTCAAATACTTCATAATGGTTCACAAAGAGTTTTTTAATTTTCCAATCATATCTCATGGGAGTGTCAAACGAGGTGTGTAGCAAGGCCCATTTTTATGTACTAGATTACCCTATGTCAGGCCTGAGACATATTTTCATAGTTTTTACCACTAGTTATATCATTTTCAAAGACACATCCACTTGTAGTATTCATATATGGATGTATTTCTCAGAAACCACACACTCTATACTTTAACAAAATTTCATGATATTTTCCTAAATGTTGACTCATCATTATTCTTATCCTTAGATACTTACCGAGACTTATCCATATAAGTATACCTAGGGATCTCAATAATGTTTTATCATCCTAGTTTCCAAAGTTTGACTAAAAATTTACTCTTATACCGAGTATAGTGACCCATGCTTAACATACATGGATATTACAAAATTTTAGATAAATATTGAGTACATTACAAGAATACATGCTCGAGTACCATAATAGTTTAGTGTATTTGGAAACATGGAAACAAAATCTTATATCCTAGTTAAATATCATCAAAATCTACCATAAATATCTTAACCTTTAGTACTTTTACCTAAAAAATTTCTTCAAAACTTGGGGAAAGGAAACATAATAAAGGGGTGATCTTAGATTCTCAATAAGGGTAAATAAAGGAATTGAGTAAGCATAACGTGGTAAAAAGTGTATGGAACTTCTGCATAAAATTCAAAGATCATACCCTACATATTAGAGATCATAATTAATATTGGATGTTTATAAGTCCTCAATCATAAGTAAATAAATAACATAATCCATGAAATAAAAACATATGAATGAAACATGGGATTTGTGGCATATATATAAGAATTGAAAATATTATGCCAATGCTACATACCAAGGCCTTTATAACATGTTATGATTGGGCTATGAACTGTTTACCTACTTCAGGCTTGGGCTAAAAACCCATGTACCATGTTACTTTGAGGCTCGGGCTATAAACCATGTACCTTTTTGTTTTTGGGCTTGGGTTAAAACCTATGTACCCTCCAACTTTTAGGATTGGGCGACAATGAATGTACCTTCTTGTTTTTGGGCTTGGGCTACAACCCATTTACCATATTACTTTTAGGTTTGG
This sequence comes from Viscum album, assembly GCA_963277665.1. Taxonomy (NCBI): domain Eukaryota; kingdom Viridiplantae; phylum Streptophyta; class Magnoliopsida; order Santalales; family Viscaceae; genus Viscum; species Viscum album. The sequence goes on along the minus strand of OY728161.1, from coordinate 1,209,604,178 downwards.
GGTATAACCCTTGTAACTTGTTGTTTTTAGGTTTGGGCTACAACCCATGTACCATCTTGTTTTTGGGATTGGACTACAAACTCTGTACCCTATGACATCATATACAACTTATCATTACCCAATTCATTTGAGGGAGATATTAGTCCCATCCATATCATAATAAAATCATCCATCGATTTTCCACAAGATAATGAAACCTTCATCATATCATGACCCATAAAAAGAAATAGGTTTTATAAAAATAAAATCATAACCCATGAAATGAAATGTGTATCCTTAACATTTCATCACATCATAACCTATGAAAAGATACAGGTTTCACAATCACTTCATGAAATAATAACATATGGAAAGAAGAATCTTTAAAAAGCATAAAACCCATGGAAGAGAAATGTGTGTCTTCAACATTATTCCATCAGAACATTAACTTCTCCAGAAGGAATATTAATGGAACCTTTGGATTATTTCCTAGAAGGGAATGAGTAACATCAATGGATGTTATCATAGATGTAAAATAACTTGACAAGATATTTTGAAATAGTTTCTTGAGGAAACTATATGTTCTTCTTAGAAAATTTATCTTCAAAGCGTAAAACCTCTTTGAAATCCATTTTATTTTGAAATACTTGAAAAAAATTTAAAGAAGGCATAAAATCATTTAAAAAACCTTTTTCCATGAAAACTTGAAAAAGATGTTTGGAAACATTTTAAAAAACTTTTTCATTAAAAATTATAAAATAAATTTTAAAAAATTTTAAAATTTTTTTTCATTAAAAACACTTTGAAAACCTATAAAGAAATATTGAAAATGTCTTGAAAACCATTTTATTGGAGATATATTAAAAACTTATAAAGAAATATTGAAAACATATTGAAACCCATTTCTTTGAAAATAGATTTTAAAACATATAAAGAAATATTTTAAGACCATATTTTTTTAAAATCATTTTTTACTTGAAAATTATCTTTAAATATCATTTTAAAACATTTTAAAACATGGTTTTTAATTAAAATAGATTTCCGGCCTAAGAGAGAGATATAGTATGATTTTTTTAAAGTAATTTCTTAATTATACTAAGTATGAAAGAGTGAAATTTTTTACTAATAAATGTATATATATTTAATAAAATGAGGATAAGGAATATCATGAGTGTTCTTGAGAGACGTATCATAATATTTCTTGAAAATAAGTATAATCATTAACAATTTTTAATAGTTATGGGATTGTTTTAAAAAAACCTTACCACTTGGTTACTTAGGATCATACACTTTATTTAAGATAATGAAATTACTTTAAGAATAAAATATCATTAAAATAAAAGTATTCATGACATAATATATCAATTGGAATCATATGAACCTTGTAAAAGAACATAGGTGCGTAATAAAACATGTGTTTCAAAGAAGGATATTTGAGACAAAACTAGTTTGACGATTTAGTAACATTTGAAACATTAACCCCATGAAATTGAGATCACATAATTGAAATGTAAATACCCATAAATATAATATTAATAGAAATATAATGCAGTCATCAGAAGTATATACACTACATAAATTAAGTGAGTGGTAAATAAAACATTTTTCTCATGGAAATAAATAGTGATATGAAATCCCCTTACCTTGTATCTTGAATCTCATCGTACTCATTCAAACCACACATATAATAAATATAAATTTTTTATAAATATATAAAAAACATATTATTACATATAATACCATATAAAGTTTGATTATGGACTTATATTATCTTCTTGTTAACAATATTATGTTAATGTTTCACTTCTGGTAATATCCGCTTTATTTTTCTTATACATCTTACTTTGTTGTATCTTTGGTACTTATACTTATATCATGATTTACATAATGTAAAACATTATTAAAATATATTTTACATTCATTTTATTTGTATTAAAATAATCCTTATAATATATAAGTTTGAAATAGAATACACCGTTCATGGAGATGATAAGTCGTACGTACACATGAATGCTATTTCCATTTAATTATTGTGTTGAAAAAAGAAATTAAAATACATATACATATATATATATATCATTATTAAATCATTTTTATGATATAATATAAGTCATATATATTAACTAAACACATCCCTAATACATTACATATAGTGTATGAATGGATCATATTGCGTTAAAGGGGCTATAGTCTGCACTTACTCAAATAAAATTATCATATTAACACGAAATGAAAAATAAAAAGATATGTGTTTTGAAATAAAATAAAGATGATTAAAGGAATAATAAATATAATATATGAAATATATAAACATAGAGTAAATCATAATGTCAACCATGGGAGGCGGTAAATGAAAAATAAACAATCATCGTTCAGTGAGGCGGTAGTTCGCCGTATACATAAACAATATGTTATTTAACCATAAGATTAATGTGTGTGTAATTTTAGGTCGAAAAATTATAATGAAAAAATAATATTATATTTATGATACTTTTTATATATAATAATTTAATAAATAGAGTGGAGGGGTGGAGAAAGAATATAATAGAAAGGAACTTGAGAGAAGACGTCACGTCTTAATTGAGTAACTCCTTTTGGTTTATGCCAAAAGGATTCCTTGGAAATATTTATGACCAAGGGGATGATTATATGAGGAAGGTAAATATTTTTTGAAGTTTATTGGGTAGATATTGGAATAAAATAAGTGATTTGATATGTTTGAAGAAGAGGGTGAGGGGGTGCCTTTTATAGAGAAGGGAAAGGACCCACTTGGAATATTTGGAAACAATTTAGGTTTAACCATGTTTTTACCTAATAGAAGTAGTTAAAAAAAATAAATAATTTAAGGTTAAGGGTTGAATAATGGACATAAAATGGGTTTATTATAAGTTTATAGGTCGTTTTGGGTCTTACATTTAAGGTTTAGTCCCTAGTTAAGCTTAATTTTACCTTAACCAATGCAATTAATTTTAATTACTTTCACTAATAATTTTGATCAAAAACCAAATTTAACTTATTAGAAATTAGAAATTATTCTTATTCAACATATTCAATATATTCTTCCAAATTACAATGATAGGATTTGTATAAATTAATTTAAAATTAATCCTGCTGACAGGACGACACATCGTGTTTCTAAAGTAAAAAATGATCAAATGTTTGGAAAGTTTTTATATCCAATTTCAATGTAAAACTTTTTACCATGACCAAAATTGTATTTATTGATAAAAATATTATATAATTACACTTTTAAACCAATTTAAAATATAATTTAACCTTATAAGTAAATTAGATGAAAACACAGTTTTGAACTAAAATCCAGTATTTTTAACTATTCATTAAAAAAAGAAACCTTATAGAAAAAAACCAAAAAATTATCCTAATCAAAAGTTTATGTTTAGATTTAAAATATGAAGTTTTTTTGAAATATTAAATATTTAAATGTTCCAATAATTTTATTTAAAATTAGTTCACCATTAAAAGACGGTAAAAACACCTTTATTAAAAATATAGGTTTTTAAGGATAAAATAGGGTTTGATCTTATCTTATGTATATGGAATATATTAGATGAATATAAAAAATATTTTATTGAATATATAAAATATATATTAAATTAATATCACTCTATATTTTTAATTAATTTAATTTATAAGGTTAAAAAATCTTTGTGACTATAAATATAATAATTTTTTATTTTATATTCAATCGGTTTTCATATTCATTTATAATTAATTGGTAACCTATGAATTCATCATATATTTGTGTAAAAAATAAATCTTCATAAATTAGTTAATATTATTTGTAACCTCCAATTTAATTTTAGGTTATATCTTATTATTTTAAATAATAAATTTTTAATGATATATTATCGTTCGGTAAAAATCGGTCATGTATGTTATGAAAGCCATCGAGGAAATTTTTTATTGCATGTAACGTAAGATAACTTCATTGTTCTATGTAAATATAACTAAAATTTATGTTGTGTTTAGTTCTTGATTAACTTGGTGTTTCATATAACACAATCCAAGATTATTTCTTTAATATAAAATAAACTATTTTCAGTATTGTGTGAAATGAAAAATATCAATAAGATTAAATTAATTCAAAAAAAAATTATTTTTCAAAATCTAGGGGTGTTAAAGTGAACTTAAACCATGTAGGGTGTGACACCTTTGACATAAGGTGCACATACTTAGAACACATTTTAGAAAACCATGAGGCCAAACTGTGCCCTAATGTTAAATTACTAGAAAATGACCTTTTTTATTTTAAACTTAAAATATTTATCCTTTATCATCCTCCCTCAAAATCAAAAAATCCCATTGGTGGGAGATATCCTTGTCTCCACATATGATTTGAGATATATTCTTTATCCAAAATTTTCTTTGATCATAATTTGTTATGTTGGACTCCCCTCGATAAGTCTTTCAATCCTCTTACTTATTTTATATATTTTATTCTCCATATTTGGCATTATCTCCATGAGAAATAATTTACCCTATTTTCAAGGTGTTTGTTTGGTTTTATATTCTCTCCCATTCCATCCCAAATCTGAGGCTGATAATGGATGTTTATTCTACTACCATGATAATATAATTGGTATATTAATTTTCCCTAAAAGTCACAATGTTTACAATTTTTTGCTGTTGTGCTGGATGCCAGACTTTACATGCGTTAGCTCTAACATGTGTAAACCATTTTTTTAATCCATTAGACCATGTCCCAGACCCTTTACTGGAACCATTAATATTTTTGGAGGTTGAAAACCTCAACATTAACCACCCCTTAGGGTGTTTTCAATTAAATTCTAGTGATTGAAATTCTCTCCTTGTAACCGATTCATCCCTTGGGTGTATTGATATTTCCATTTGTATGCAAAATAAATGATTAAATTAAATAATTTATTAAATGATATAGAATCATCACATGTACATTTTTGTCACTAGTAAGTGAAATGATTAAAACAATGCATGAATTGTAATTGTAAAACAAGTTGAAAAATTATCTTGGAAAATGATTACATATTAAACATGATGTTGTTACTATTTATGGACTATGATGAGATTGTTAAATGTGTATCCCTCTTTGAGTTAGGATTGTATTACTGAACTGGAATGAATTTAGAGAAATCTTAGGTTTCCACCTGATTCATTGACATGATGCCAAAGTTTTACACCATCCTTATACTTGGTCAATGTATTAAATACATGAATGCCTTGGTATGATATCAAATATTAACGAACTTTTTTCTGAAAATTAGAATTCCTTGGATTATCTCCTTGGATTTTTTAAATTTTCTTAGACATGGTCCACCTTGGATTATCTACTTGGGATTCAATCAAGTCAATACCAAGGTTACATTAGACTTACTCCTTAGACTTGATGTAGATTTCTCAGCCACGGGCCTTGGGTTCCTGGCCTATTTATAGGTCATCATTAAGTGATATCTGACATGAAATTAATTTGGTGGGTTTTACCAGTTTCATCTTCATTAAACAGTTTTACATCATGTATACCCTGAACACTGTTACATCTTATATTATTAGACTAGATTGTATCAAACTTACAATTTAAATATTTTCCTCATTCATGTATATACTACACACTATTATAGTTTATATTAACAGACTAGATTTGTATTAGAAATTTTTTGTGGTGGCCTACTGAGTTTTACTCAAACCATGTTCAGTCTTCCATTTAGTACCCAAGATGATTAAATTGATGCATGTAAAGACATATGGAATCCACTAGACATGGATGATTTATTTTATTTTAGGATAAGATATTGGGAGTAGATAAATGAGCCAATTCTCAGGATTTATTGGAGATAGATTCTTGTTCATTTTGGTTTATTTTTATATATGTTTTACTGTATTGTATTCCTGCTTCCTTGTCTACCTATTTATATTTCTTTATCATCTCATGAAATCACCACCTATATATGAATATATCTACTTATTTATGACCATTATTGTTTCTAAGATGGTTTACTTATACTTTTTTTATATTATTTCCACTGCTTCATTATTATTTACTATTATAATACACTTCGATAAAGAGACTATAGTCTCTCCAATAAACCATCATATACCCTTGTTGCTAGTTGGCATCCTCTATCATACAAGAATGCATGGTTGAGGCCATGTGTCCAATTTGTTTTGGTTACTTAAGTGTGAAATGGTTCTGATACATCACATAAAATACATAACACCAATCTTGAATGAACCGCAATATACTAGAAAAATATTATTATTTTTTTATAATTGTTATAACCTAGTCATTTTATGGATGGGTATGAATATTAATAACAATTTTATGAACTATATGTTGAAATTTTTTAATATAGATTTAATTATTAATTCATGTTATGTATGTACTCAATTTTTAAGGATTATAATTTAATCACATAAGACTAAGAAAAATTTAAGTGTAAAAAGGTCATTTTTGAATCAGGTTTTCTTTATATTTTATATATTTCAATCAGAAGATAAATTTTACTTATTTAGAGAATTAATTTTATTGAAAATTTATTTTTTATCCATGAAATATAATGAATAATCATTAATTTATTATCAATTTTAAGAAATGAAGCTAAAATCATTTGATGGTAAAAATATATATTTTTATGAAAACCGGTTTCATGCGAACAATGTATTTTTCTATTAATAAATTAAATTAATCACTATTTAGTAATAATTGTTCTGAAATTTATTGATAAAAACTCTGTTAAGATAAATTAACATTCAGAAAATGGTTTTTACTAGGAAAGGAATGTGAATAAATTAATTTTATGCTTTTAAAATGCATTTCTTCCTAAAAAAGGTTTTTATGAATATTGTGTATGGATATTAGAATAATTTTATTCCACATTTATAAATTATTTTTTTAAAATTAAAATCATTTTTGGATTAATCATATTTAATTCTTCTTAATATAAATATGTGAGATTTTATAAATTGGTTGATTTTGGGTGAATTGTGAAGAATACCAATTTTACAAATACTATAACTTTTATGAAATAATCATGATATAATATTAAATTAAATTTTTTAAAACCTTTTTTTCAACCATATATGTATTTATGTAGCAAAATAAATCATTAAAAAACATTATTTTAATTTTGAAATCCATGCATGACTTTTTGGAACTTAAGTTATAATTTATTTTAATAAAAATCTATTTTGGGATCTTTAAAATTTAGGGTGTGTTTGGAAGGCTCCATTCAGTATTTTCAAGATTAAAATATCCTATAAATATCGTTTTTTAATTGAAATCAAATCATAGGTTTGATAATCAATAATGAGTAAATTTTAGTGTAAACTCATTTTTACAGTTAAAACTATTATTTTTCTAAAAATAATTTTTTTTTAAATTTTTTGAACTTATATAAAAGGTAACATTTTAAAATTCATGAAATTTAATCATATAAAATGGAATCCATATTTTTAATCATCATGTACAAATTTATTATTGTGGTTAATTTCATTTTTTAGTCATAATTAATAGTTACCATGGTAAAACCTTGTCACCACTATAGGGTAAAAAGTGTTAACGAGGGAATTAAACTAATAACTAAGGATTTATATATATATAAATTATTTAAGATTTATTGTATGAGTGTATTTATACAATAAAATATCTTATACTCTAAAATAGGATTCCTTGGGTCAACATGACATTGGAAATGACATTAAAATAAAACTTTGATTAATTACAGGAGTGCCACTCCCCAAGCTTATAAAAGGTAACCTTCCCTCCTCAATTATTCACATACTTTAATCACTCTAGATCAAAATATATCTAAAAAAATAACTTCCCAAATAACCTATCCATAGAGGTCTGGTATTCTGAAAAAATAAATTCTAGAAGGATTAAGGTTTAAGTTAGATGAAAATATTCAAGGAGGTACAAGTCATAATAAAATTAATTCATGTTTATTTCTTCTTATACCTCCTTAAAATATATTAATATGAAACTAAAATAATAAAAATAATATATTTATTATAATAAAAACATTTTAATGATTAAAAATCAATATTCTACCTCTCTTACATCCAATGGGAAATGAATACTCCACTCATGTGTATGTGTGGACTACCACCTCCACAAAGCGATGTGTATCGCTTTTCATCACCTCCTCACATGGATGATCATAAAGCTGAAATTAATGAATATATATGGTAATTATAAAATTATTATTGTTTTTTAAAGATAATATATAAACTACCTTCTTACCATCCAATTTTTTGTAAAATGATAACATCGCTCGGGCGTATGTGTGGACTACCAATTTTACAAAGCGATGTGATTAATTTTCAATTCCACCTTACATGTACAAGCATATGAATGAATTTAATGAATTAATATTAAATTTAAGAAATTATTATTATTATAAAAATTAAAAAAATTGTATACTTTATTCCCCTTTCATCCTTTAGGATATTGGAAGCATCACTCATGTGTACATCTAGATTACCACTTCCATTAAACAACACATTTCAATTTTGACAAACAAATCACATGTATAGTTTATAAAATTATATTTAAATTATAATAATGATAATTAATTTTTTTTATTTTGGATCTTATATAAACATAATCCATTTTTACTATGGTCAATTCACCAATGTTATTTTGAGGTTATAAATCGAACAACCCTAAAACATCGAACATGAACTTATACATTTTTGTAACTAAATAAAACCTAATAATAAATGAAATAAAATAAATAATTATATTGGATTTAAATTGAAAAAAATTTCCCAAGGAAGAAAATTATTAAAATAATTTTATTATTTTGGGTTTATAGAACATATGAAACTAGTTGAGACTCAAGGTAGGGTATTTCATCTATCAATTTCCTTTTTCTGAGGCTTATTCCATTTTAAACAAATTTTTTATTTTATATGGTGTATAAATTGTCTTATTTATTTATTTTAACATTAATTTCATAAAATTATGGTGATTTATAATCCATTTCATGTTAATTTCTTCAATTTTATTTTGATTAAAAATTTACAAAAGTAGTGATGTATTTTTCTTAAAAACGCTTGTTGGAATGTTTTAAACACCTTTTACTCCATATATTTTTTCTTATATTTTTTTTAAAAAGTTATAATTTATAATTAATAGATTTTTAAAAGACATTTTAAACTAATTCTTAATTTCTGAATAATTTTTTTTTTAAAATTAATTTCTTCCATGTTTTTCCATAAAAGTAATTTTTTGATTTTATTTACAAAAAATCATGAATTTTCATAATATATAGGACATTAATATATTTTTTCATTATCATGTCACCCATTCACTATTAAAATTTATATAAAACTTTATATGGGTTTTAATAGTATATCTTATTTTAATTGTTTAATAATATTTATTTTAAAAACATTTTCTAAATAAAATCGTATATCTTCTAATTTTTCTGAGATAACAAAAGGTTATTTTTCTTATCAGATGAAAAGAAAATTATTATGAGTGTTATGATGGAAATGTAAGATGTTATGCATTTTATTCCTGTTATGGTTATTTTAAATTGTATATAATGATATTTGGGTCTGATATAGCCTTTTAATGCATTGGGTAATGATATGTTCTACAATTTAATTAACCATATCCAATATTCCATTTCTAAGTGTAATTGTAAGAGTGATATAAAGATTATATCCTCAAGTGAATACATGTTTTTAATGATTTAAAATGGTATTTTAATTTTTTTTCATTTAGAAAGATGATTAAATGAGTTTATGATTTAAAGGAAGGTTTATTATTTTCTAATGGTGAAAAGTTTGTTTTCATGGAAAATATTTTTCATGAGTTATTATATTTTATAATGGAAATATATTGGTTATGATATTTAATTTGTTCAAGTTAAATGATTTTTATTGAATACACTAGTCAATAAAGTTGTTTTCAAGTGTCAGTAAATTATTATTTTATCTCAAATTTTATTTTCTAAAAATGAAAACTTCCTTATAAATTTTCATGTTTTTCAAAATGGATTAATAGTTTCCCATTATTTCAATATCACTTATTGAGATTTTATTTCCCATCCCATGTTTTCAAATTTTTTTCACAAGGCATAAATAAGTGTAGGTATTATTACAGGGTCAGTTTTGACACGTTTTGAATGAAGTAAAAGTTTTAGGAATCAAATGGATGTGTAAATGTAAGAATATATTTTTGTTCAAAAAATGTATACTATGTAGAAGTTTCCACAATGTTATATAAATGTATTCCTAGTTATCTAAAACTAAATTTAAAATATCCTAGAAATATATGAAATTTAAACCCTTGTTATAAATCATGTAATTATGAGTTTATTATGTTATGGGGTGTTATATTCACAAAGAATTATTACTAATAAAACCATGAGAGGGTGAGATTTGCAAAATTCATTCATTTTATGCATGGAAAATGGTAATTTTGAGGTTTTTGACCATGGTATAAACCAATATGGAGTGGTTATTTCCATTTTTGGGAATATATAATAATATCCTAATTTCACTAAAATCTATAAGGACATTATGAAAAACATCAATTTTTTTTTGAATCCATTTGAAACTCATTTTGGATATGGTTTTATCAAGTTATCTTTATTTTGGAATAAAAATACTGTACAGAACTTAATCCATATATAGTGGCCTAGCTATATTACACTAAAAGACTTATTAGTATTGAAAAATAATATGAAATATTATTTCATATATGTATGAAATGTGCATTATCTAGTAAAAATTAAAGCTAATCATGTTATTAAGGGGTCCAAAGTGATCTCTATCAAACATACTCACATCTATATAAAAACATGTTCACCCTAAAAATGTATCATATTCATCATATATAAACCTATATAATCCCTTTTCCCATGAAATAAAGTTACTACTATAAAAGGAATATGACAATCTAGTATAATCCAATACATATTTTCTTGATTCTGGGAAAGTGACACTATATGTAGATGAATATGTCACATGTCCCTTGTAAAAGTTATTGGACACATTATATGTGATTCAACCTATCATTACATGCAATTCCCTAGTCCAATTAAACCAAGGGCCTAATATCATTACCCTTCATATATGTGGAAACATCCTATCTTTGTTGTATTCCACCCAACAACATAATTAGTAATGTACCAAACCAACCCCTAATTAGATAAGCTAATGTTGAATTACATAAGAAGAGTATAAAATTATAAAATTTATCATGTTTTTATCTTTCCAACCTTTGGTAATGGGGATTGATAATAATCATACAACCCTAATTATATCCATGAAAGTATGATATTCCAGGAGATATACTTTGATAGGTCAATATAAGTAATAGGGAACTACTTATTACCACATGAAAATATTATTCATATCCCATATAAAATCATTTATAATGAGTAAAATATTTCATTCATGACAACATTAACATATAATCACAACCCATAATACAGTATGATGATTATTTATTAGGGATAACTCAAAGTAACACTCTGAGAATATACTATCATTCTATATTCCATTCAAAGTAAAATAAAACACACATGAATGAATGATAAATATTGGATTCCATTTATTATAAAACCATGATACATTTATAACCATTAAAACTAATTTCTTATGTTTTTAACACCCAAATATTCTATAGTAATTTCAAGTTGTTACAATATTATTAGTTTTTTATATAGATATATTACATTCTTATTAGTATCTAACCAACATATTCTTACATATCCCCTATAAATTATATCTTTAATGAAATTTTATTTTAATTAGATATGTTTGGTTCCTTCCTAAGACTATACTTCCGTTTCCTGAGAGAAAAATCCATTTTTATCACAATAGAGCTCAACTACACCATGATTATTGGGAGGCACCTCATGTTATAAGATAAAATACATGATCTAAAGAACTTCACTGACAATATTTTATCCAACAATATAATTTAATTCTATTTTCAAATACACCATAATTCCTTACTTAGAACTCATCGAAGAAATAGCTCCACCATTTAGAAAAAAAATGTGAAAGCAGATTGATATTTCTTATTATATCTATCATATTGGAAATTGGTATCTGTTAGACCCTTTAAATAGATCTAGTCCTCTCACTACTAGAAAAATTACTTATATACACTAACCTATATACATAGTTTATAGGTCCATGTATATAGGTTAATTTATAGCCACACTTAAATTAAAACCCATGGAAATTAGGGTTTGATCATCGAGTGGTTTCCTCCTCTCTGTGACCCCCACAATACCTCACCTCTATGTACCCCTCATTCCCTGATGGTGCCCCTCGCAACCTCCATACTTTCCAAACCTCCTCCCAAAATGGTTCCCCTCACTACCTATCTTCCTCCTGACCCTCCTCCCCTGATGACGTCCCTCATGACGCTACCCCTCGCTGCCACCGAACGAGGAAACCCAACCACGAGATCTCATCTCTGACCCTCCTCCTCCACTACCACCAAACATGAACCCCTACCCTCCCCTTGCCGACACTAATCCTAGGTGGCCTCACATCCTCCTCCTCTAGAATGCCTCTTATGTGGCCACCCCCTCCCAGTGATCAAGCTCCTCCTTGTGGAAATCGGCCAGTCAAAGCTCCTAAATTTGATTAACCACAAAGGTATTTAGGATTTTATATTATATATTGGGTTCCTAAAATCTCAATATATCTTTTGATTTATCTTATCACAATTCATACTCATGTAAATAAGGAGATACAAGTAATCTTAGATAACCCTTGGATTTGGGGAAGATACATCCTGTTAATTTCCATGATGGAATAATGAAACCAAATAAGGATAATGTATAGTAACAGACTGTGTGAGAAGTGTAAACCACATGGTAGAGATTAAACTATATAATATAGTATCATGAGGATATATTTGTGACAATATTTCTATGTGACCACATTATACAACCATATTCTAATAGTAAATGATGCCAATATAATGTGAATGTGTGATTATCCGTGAGATATGATCACACATACTGGTCCTATTAAAATATATCATGTGCATTCCTCTTGTATAATTACTTTACATGGAATTTGCATATATTATTTCTTATTTATCTTATTTTATGATTGAAAAATTATTTTAAAATATAAAAAGTTAATATATTGTGTTTTTTTGAAGGCTTTGTTTCACATTATTACATAAATTAGTCCAAGTTTTTAAATGTTGATAATTATGGAAGAGTTAAATGATGATATGGGTGATAATTATTAAAGATATTATCATTCATAGACAACTTATGATATTTTTTAAATCTTTATGATATTTTTGTGAGATTTGTAGAGAAACATATTATTATATTATATATTCTTCTATTATTATTCTAAAATCATCATATATAAATTGACACACATTCCTTTCTTGAGATAAAATTATTGCTAATGTTTGAAAGCCTTTGTTTACTCATTGTTATTGCATGAATTAAGAATCTAAAATGTTCTATATCTACTGTGAAAAGGGACAAATCTACTTATTTCCGACTAGTAATAATTATCAATAACTTTAATTGGTTGAAATGTTCTATATTCATTATGATGGATTTCCTTTGTGAAATAAAGTTATATCCAGTTGTAATCACTCAACTCACACATGGTTATGTCTATATTATAAGGTAGTGTATTTATAATGCTAACCTTGGAAAAAAATTGGTTTATAGGTTCTACCTTTTCCCTGAAAAAATGTGGGTGTTTGGGTTGTTCCTTCAAGTGTGAAAAAGGGAGGTTGGGTTGTTTTGGTTATTGTGTATGATAAAAGAAGATTATAAAGTGTTTTAAATCTCCTTAAAAAGTGATGTCTATTTAGTTTGTACCATTATTTATCAGAGTTGAGAGGTGTGAAGTGTAGACACAAGATCTTTTTGATTGAAACTACTATAAAAATCCTTGGATACTCTTAGCCATTATTTTTTCCATACACTCTTCACTCTAAAATTTCATTTATTGTTTATTTTTAAATTGTTTATTATTATTATCCTACAAATTATGCATTTTTTTTAAAATTTTATTTGATTCTATTCACCCACCCCATAGACTCTCAAAAATCTATATATTGGGATCAATAATTAAGGTCATGTTTTTTACTTGATTGATTCTTTTCCTAAAACCAGTATTGGTATTATTTACATTGCTACTTTGAGAATTTAATCAGTTAATTTGTTATTTCCATTAATGATATCCACAAGACACTAAAATCACGTAATAAATTAGTAGAAATTATTTTATATAAATTGTAATATATATTATACACACAGGAGAATAAATAATTGAAAATTTTAGAGGTATTTTTTTAGTTGATAATAGTTTATAGTATCTAAACTCTGAAAAGATTATTCCCATTTATATAGAACTCAGACCTAAAATTCATATGTTAGATTAAACTTCATTTATTAAACCAAACTCTAAAACGTTTTTATATTTGGATTTTATTAAACACATTTCAAATTTATGTGTTGAAATTTGAAGAGAACATGATAATCATATTAGAAAAATTGATCAAATGGTATCCAATATTATTCCCATTTTCACTATGATGTGGTGTTATAATCCATGATTAAAAATAAACAATTTAATGGTGTCCTTCAATAAACTATTTTATATTGGAGTCCTTCAACACACCATGGTATATTATATGGTTTATATTTTCAAAATATATCTAAATTTCAATAAATCTTTGTAGAATTAATAAAAAACATCACAACTCACTGTGAATCCATCCAAAAACGTCCATGAATTGATTATTATTATCTCTTAGATTTTAAATAAACTTGTTTCACTATAATAAATCATCATTATTAGAAATTATATGGGACTATTCATGATTTTTTATAATTTAAAACATTTATCGATTCCCTAAACCATAATTTTAATATATTTGTTATGATTTTTTGATGAACATGTTATTGATGATTACTTATTATCTTATTAAACAACACTTATCATGTTATGTCATTTTCTATATTATTTATTCAATGTATGTTTTTATGCCTCATAATAGAAAGATAATGGATATAAAATGTTGATTGAATCACTGATGTGTTTTAGAATGAGTTATATTTTAATTGGACTTTTCATTCACTAATGATTCAGATGGAGGATTCATTTGATTCATGTATTTTGATTATGTTGGAAGACCATGGTTAACTTGGGAAGAAGTGAGTTACCATGTCACTAAACATGGGTTCCAAATAAATTAACACATGTGGTATCATAATGGATAAAAATATCATGTGGTGAATGATATCAATTCAGAGGAAAGGATTGGTATGAAAAATGTGATTTATGATCAGTTTCCTTTTGTTTTTGAAATAATCTCTTCATGTAAACCAGTGAAAGAGGAAATAAATACGAAAACACAATTTTCATCAATTAATTAGGATGATTTCATTGAGAGTGTTAGAAAGATGATGGAATATTCGAATACCTTAGTATATCAAGCATGTGAAAGAAATGAGAAAATATGGGTTTTTAATGCAATTTTACCATGGGAAAACAATATATGGATTTAGTAATACTATGGTTGACTATATCCTTACATTTATTAAGTATTTACTGCCTGATGATGCCTATATTCTGGAAAATGATTACATGGCATCAAAGTTGGTTGATTTTTTTTTGATTTTGATCTATTTAGATTCATTCTTACCCCAAATATTATTGTATATTTTAGAAGAAAAATGCAGAGTTGAGTAAATGAAAACAGCGTAACACATCAAGGTTGAAGACTAATAAAGAGGGAAGTCAATCTTGTATACTAGAGAAGGTGATGTGGAACTTCCCTTTATTTACTAGGATTCAAAAAAAATTTATTTTATAACAAATTAAATGGAATATGAGATGTAATGAAGATGAAAGAAATAATGATAATGATGAAATAATGCATCCTATGGATAGGTTGTCTTGGAATAAATTTGATATGTTACATCCTGATTTTTCAGCTAACCCACAAAATGTTAAAATGGGATGATCCTGTGATGGTTTCAACACATTTATCCAACGTAATACTACACATAATACATGTCCTATTTTCATTCACATTAATAACTTTTCTCAATGTATGTATATTAATAATTCGTTTACTATAATAAATCATCATTCATAGAACTTATGTCTGACTATTCATGATTTTTTATAATTAAAAACATTTACCAATTCCCTATACCATAATTTTAATATATTTGATATGATTTTTTGATAAACATCTTATTTATGATTACATATTATCTTATGAAACAATACATATCATGTTATGTAATTTTGTAGATTATTTATTCAATGTATGTTTATATGCCTCATAATGGATAAATACTGGATATAAAATTTTGATTAAATAGCTGATTTGTTTTAGAAGGAGTTATGATATTTTTTTGGAATTTTCATTCACTAATGATTCAGATGGGGGATTGACTCGATGCATGTATTTTTATTGTGTTGTAAGACCATGGTTAACTCATGAATAAGTGAGTTACCATATCACTAAACAGGGGTTCCAAAAAAAAATCACGTGTAGTATCATAATGGATAAAAATATCATGTGATGAATGATATCAATTCATAGGAAATTATTGGTATGAAAATATGATTTATGATGGGTTTCCTTTTGTTTCTGAAGCCATCTCTTCATGTAAACTAGTGCAAGAAGAAATGAATACAAAAACACAATATTTGTCTACTAATTAGGATTATGCCATTGAGAGTGTTTGAAATATGATGGAATATTCGAATACCTCAGCATATCATTCTTGTGAAAAAAATGATAAAATATGGGTTTTTAATTTAATTATATTATGGGAAGACAATGTATGGATTTAGTAATATTGTGGTTGACTATGTCGTTACACTTATTAAGGATTTACTGCCTGAAGAGGAATGTATTCTGAAACATGATTACATGACATCAAAGTTGGTTGAAATTTTTTTATTTTCATTTATTATGATTCATTATTTCCCCAAACATTATTGTACGTTTTAGAAGGAAAATGTAGAGTTGAGTCACTGAAAATAGTGTGGCACGTCAATGTTGAAGACTAATAAAGACGGAAGTCTATCTTTCATACCAGAGAAGGTGATGTTGAACTTCCCTTTATTTACTAAGATTCAAAAAAAATTATGTCAGAAAAAATGGAAAGGAATATGAGATGGCATGATGATGAATGAAATTAGGATAATGATGAATGAAATTAGGATAATGATGAAATAATACATCCTATAGATGAGTTGTCTTGGAATAAATTTTATAGGTTACATCTTTATTTTTCAGCTGACCCACAAAATGTTAGATTGGGATGATCTTGTGATGGTTTCAACACATTTATCCAAAGGCATACTACAAATAGTACATGGACTATTTTAATTCACATTACTAACTTTTTTTCATGGATGCATATAAAGAAACCATTTAATATCATGAGTATATTGATATATGGACCCATTGATCTTGGAAATGATATTGATATATACATGAAAAAATAAATAGATGAGTTAAACAAAATTTATATTTTTTGTGAACAAGCGTACGATGAATTCAGAAAAAAGTACATTATGTTTTGTGAAACATTATTATAGATGATAAATGATTTTCCTAGTTGAGTAATGATGTATGGTTGGAGTAATAAATGGAAATTCTCCTGACCTATTTTCATGGAAAAGAAAAATTACTAAAATTAAGGTTTTTAAAATCTTTTAGCTTCATAGGGCATCGACAATTTCTACTGATGGATCATCCATATAAGAAAAATCAGAGATAGTTCGATATTGATGTCTAGACAGATGATAGACCTTAATTAATATTAGAGAATGATATTGTTAAAGAACTTGATTATTTGTATTATGTTCTTGGAAAATCTCAATCAAATATCAGAAAGAGAAATCATATTAATTTGAATTCTAATAGAAACTGGAGAAAGAAAAGTATATTCTTTTAGATTCTGTATCGGTCATCGAATTTATTGAGTCATTGTTTGGATGTAATTAATATTAAGAAAAAAATTTGTGAGTTGTTAATTTCTACTATTTTAAATGTCAAAGGTAAAAAAAATATGATTTGCGGACTCATCATGATCTGATGGATTGGGGTATAAGAGAAAGACATCATCCTGAGTTAATTAGTCAAAAATTAGTAGAAAGTCCATTTTTCCTATTATTTTATAAAAAATGTGGAGAAGAAACAATTTCTTCAGGTCTTGGAATGTTTGAAGGTTCCACATGGTTATTCAAATAATATTTCAAAAAGGGGGAATACACAAGATGTGAAATAAAAACATCTTAAACCCCATTATTAATATGTCTTGTTATATGAGTTGATTCCCATTTCCATTCGACATTTACTTTCACATAATTTTAGAGTTGTTGTGATTAAGTTATGTGATTTTTATTGAGACCTTTATGACAAAAGACTAAGCAGAAGTGTTGTTCAGAATTTGTAAAGAGATACACTGATTATTCTTTTTGACATGGAGAAAATTTCCCCACCTTCATTTTTCCCATGTATGTTACATCTATCTATTCATATTACCACATAATTTCATTTTTGTGGTTCGATTTTGAGTAAGTGGATCTATCCTAAGGAAAGAATAATGTTTACATTGAAATATTATTTGAGAAATAAATATCATCCTGAAGGCTCTATTGTGAAATGCTATTTAGAATAAGAATGCATGGATTTCTATTTATCATACTTTGATAAAATCACTATTTGTTATAATCAATTAATGAGAACAAAAGATAAGAAATATGATCCCATTGAGTCTATATTTCATCCACTTCCCCAAATAGAGGAGATATCTGGATTGTACATGTTGTGTACTTTAAGTAGGGAAGAGTAGGAAATGGCTCATCGTACAATATTATTCAACTATGGTGTGGTTGATGAATATATCATGTAAGTAAACTAATAAATACTAATTTTTATTATGTGATTATTTAATATATATTAACATTTTAAATCTTTCATATTTGTAGAGAACATTTATAAATTATAAAAAAGAGAAATCAGTCTCTATCTATTAAGAGGAAGAAACTGTCGCACAATAAAGAATTTGATTCTTGGTTAAAGTCAATGGTAATAGATTTATTTTTTTATTATCATTCCAGAATAACATGTCTCTATTTAATATTATATTTTAGTTTCTTTTAGGTTTTAACTCTACCAATTAATGAAGTATCAGATGAAATAAATTCAT
Organism: Viscum album; assembly: GCA_963277665.1. Classification (NCBI taxonomy): domain Eukaryota; kingdom Viridiplantae; phylum Streptophyta; class Magnoliopsida; order Santalales; family Viscaceae; genus Viscum; species Viscum album. Next base: position 1,209,585,006 of record OY728161.1, on the reverse strand, counting down.
TGTTCTTTTCTCCAAATGATGTGCTACGTGATTGTAAGGCAATGTTTGTCAATGGATTTAAATTGTTTATCAATAGATATGCAACAAAAATGGAAAAAATAATCACTATGTCACGATAAGTGCCAAAAAATATTTTTATGTGAGTGCATTAGAAAGACAACCTCGATCAGAAAATATATCATATTCTAGGGTTGTTAAAATAATCATTTTATTAGATTACTATACACATGGTCATCTCACAATAATGAAATATAAGTGAAAAGGAATGAATATTGATAACTTTGGGTTTAGAGTGATTGATATGAATCATTAAATTCATACTGATGAACCTTATATTCTTGCATCAAAAGCTAGATATGCATTTTATGTAACTGACCTTTTACAACAATAATTTGGTGTTATTGTTGACATCATTACTAGACATACTTTTGATGAAGACACGACTAAAAATGATGTTGTGTATGAACCTATCATTATTTATTCAAATGTTTTATTTGATGACAGAGATGATTCAATTGTTAGAATAGATTATGAACCATAAATTTCAGAGAGAACAAATAGTGTTGATACATTTGTATGTATTTACATTTTATTCCCGCAATACTATATTGTTTTTTTTAAACATTCATATATGATATAAAATTAACTAGTATATTTTATACCATTTTGAATATAAAACTATTAATAGATTGAACAATTTATGTTTAATCACATTTATTATAATTCTCGAACATAAAAAAGTCTTGATGTTTTATCATTTTAAATATCACACATGAAAATGCATCTCATTGTATTATGATACAATTGTCTTATTTACCATTTTTCATTATTTCTATTTATTTGAGAATATTTTTTTAAAATTTCCAGGTTAAAATCTCTGATTATGATGATACCCGAAGAAGTAGACGAATACAAAGAAATGAACAACGTATGTCTCTTTTAGGCACCATTATAAGTACAATTTTTTTTTGAATATTACCGTCTTTCATTATATTTATCTTGTTATCGTTCATTTTATTTTTTCATCTTTGTTATTTTATGATACATTTTCAAAGAGACTGTTGAATTATGACACTGAGGCTGATAGTATAATGGGGGGTATTGTAATGAAATATTCTACTGTTCAGATTACTATTATGCCGCTTGAGTCATTATAAGGTCATCCTACCATTCTTCCACCTCCATATTATCCATACCCACCTTTTCCATATCCCTTTCTTCCTGCACCCACATCTGATTGTAGTTCTCAGACTCCCATACCTCTTTATTTTCCATTCCCACCTTTATCTATACAGGCTAATCCATTAGGTTCTATGCCTCCATTAGTACACTTATTATCATATACTATACTTAGTACTCCTACCATACATATCCCACCAACCACAGAGGCTGCTCCCCCTCCTCTAAAAATAGAACTTTGGGGGTCAGAAGATCCCCCATCTACTGGTAAGTGTTTAAACATTACTATTAGTGATTAGTGATAAATTAATATATATTATTTTCCAATAATTTTATCATGATTAGCTCCAGCCTCTACCATATGATGAGGCCGCACAAAAATGAGAGAGGTTTGGAATCGACACGTGAAAATCATGGTTGAATACAACGAGGATGGTGCTATAATTGAAAAAATGGTATGGAATGCAAAATCATTACGGGAACAATTTCTAAACACAAAAATATCAATCCGTTTTGACCAATAAGTTAGAGGGAATTTAGAATAAAATTAAAGGACAATTCTTGGGGAGAGATTTTGGTAAGTAATATCAATCACCTTTTATATATATTAATTTATAATATTTTCTTAATAAATATTTTGTCTATTGCAGCTCTGATATAATTTTCCTGATGTAAAAAATTACAATTCTACAAGGTTAATGGAATTAGGTGAAATGTGGCTAGCTTACAAGTATGACTTATATGTTGGTTGATAAAAGAGAGTTGGTATGAAGATTGCAGAAATACCGGTGATTCATTATTTCCCAATATCACAATAAAAAGAGATGATCAACCATAGGAAGAGTCTAGCATTTAAGATATTTTTCATATATATAAACATTTACTTATTTGGAAAATCTATTTAAAGTATAAATTAATTTTTTATTTATGTTAATGAAATTATATAATTATTTTTTATAGGCGTATTCTGATAGAAATAAAATAAATAAGAGTGTAATGAAACATATTTATACTCTTGGAAACACTTCACTCCTAGATCATGAGAAACCACAGGTAATTTAATATTTAAAATATTAATCATGGTTCAGTGTAATTTTTTGAACTTATATTATTTATTTATTTCTTTGTTTTTTCAAAAAAGTACATTGAATATCGAGGGTTGTATTCCTCACTCAACATTGTTTTGTAAAGGATGAAAAAAATATGGTACTATGAAAAATACCAACACTGAGAAGGTGATTGTAAGTATATTTAAATTTCTATTATTTTGATTTAATTTATTTCCGTATATTATTTTATCATTTTAATTTATTTTATATATGAATCAACATAATACTTTGGAGGAATTGGTAGAAAAAGAACTTGACAATTTGGCTCTGAATGATCATAAACATTTGGTATTTGGAGATGAGCATCATGGTAGAGTGCATTGTTGACCTAGGAAGAAGATTGTACCTTCTCGATACTAGTGTTCCAAGAAATTTTCTCTGATTACCAGTTCTGGTTTGGTCACAGTGGAATAATGAATTCCGTAATCAATGAATCAACTGAAAAATCATAAAAGATGATAATATAAAATATGATGAAACTTATGTCTACTATTTCTTCTACACTTCCACTAGAGTTAACTGCATCAGTTGATTCCTTTTTGATGCTAATGCATTCTGCTTATTTAGATTCCTCTACTAGAGCGAGAGCTGGTGCCGAAGCAATTTTCGGTGTCGGTGCTGGTACCGATGCTGATGCTACTGATGATGATGGTGGTGTGATTTGTTGTGATGGTGTTTTTCAGGAGGCATGGATGAGGGTTATCGTGATTCTTATGATTATGATATTGTGACTCACTATTGATGTAAATTTTATTTTTTAGCTGTTAATATATGCAATTTTATTATGCAGTTATGTTTGATTACTATAATATTGAATTGTATTATGGTGTTTCTGTCGATTTCTACATATATTAAATTATTGTATTATTATGTATGTTTGTTTTTTTAGTAATTAAGTTTTATTATTATTATATTAAATTGTATCCTCTTCCAATGAAACCACCATACCTCCTCACTGACGCTACTCCGAAGTAGCCCCCTACATCCTCAAATGCACCTCCGACAGTCTATAGTCCAATTTTCCATTTTTTTCTAATTATTTTCTCTTTATACTATTTTTTTCTCCCCCTCATTTGTATATATGTTTAATTTCTTCTTTAGGTGAACCCATTCCGGTGTACCTTCGATGATATGTTTTTTTTTCATGAAACTTTGGTGGCATGGACTTATTTTCAAAGATATTTGATTCCATAAATTTATTTAATTGTTGATTTTTAATTTCATTTTTTTTTTCTAATATGGTGTTTTTGTTCCAGGATTATTATAATTGGGATAAAAAAATATCTGATCGAGAAAAATTGTGTGTTCGTACTAAAGATGCTAAATAGTTATGGAAATATGTTGGATGTTTTAAGCATTACATGCTTTGGCAGTGTGAGATTTTCTTTCTAAAAATTGAAAAAGTTAATTATGTTGATCTAAATGAGTTATTTTTTGGGTGTTTATCTGGTGTGTGAACCATGGAATTGATCTTTAATTTTCAAAAGATATGTTTAATGCGATTTTATATATTTTTAATTGAGATGTTTTGATTATAAAAAATTCTTGGAAGAATTATTATATTTTGGATGAGCTTCTCATTACTGTGGAGCTTCAAGAATCAAGCAAGAAGGTGATGGAGAGACTCATAGCTTCACATGTTTAGTAGTAGTTTATTATTGTGTTTGTTTTAGGATAGAGGTGGTGAAGGGGAATGGTGGTATGATTTCATGATTCCTTATTGGATATGACCAAGGGGAAGACGAGTTCAAGAATCAATATGATTTCCCCGGCCACCAGATTACCAGGTAATTTCTTTTCATAAGTTTGTAAGTGATAAATGATTGGCCAAAATTATTACTAAACCGAGTTACGTAATTTTTAAATTTATTTTTGGTTAACCATAAGTTTATTGAGATAATGGGTGTTGAATATCAATGTCATGTGTAGGTGGAGTGATGTGTGTAGGGGGTGTGCTAGGTGTGTCGGGGGAAGGGGGTGTGCTAGGGGCAGGGGCAGGGGTGTGCAGCGGAGGGGGAAAGGGGAAGGTGGGTGTGCAGTGGGGAGGGTCTAGTGGGGGGAGGGTGAGGGATTGGTGTGGGGAGGGGGGAAGAGGGAGGGGCTAGTATAGAAGGGGGGTGGTGTGGTAGGAGGAGGTAGTGGAATCTCTAAATTAACTTTATGAAATGCGAGTTTACCTTTACATATGTCTCAAATTACCTTTATGCATCTACCTATTTTTAGAGAAACCTATATATAGAGCTTCAATTAAGTTTTTATAGCCACCAAACCCCTAACTTAACTTTATACAGGATTCATACTACTTTTATACAAGTATTTAACTTCAATTATTAACATTATTTAGTCAATATAAATCTTGATTTAACCTTACATATGTAAAAATTTCAACTGAAAATGAATTCATACAATTTTCAATCAATCCCAAGGACTTAAAACTACTATAAAATGATGTATACATGGTTTCTTCACCCATCAAAACTCATATTATTATTGGGGATCAATGAAATAATCATCAAAATTAAATTTAGAAATTTTTATTGAACATATTTACTTGAGTTATTAAATTTGTAGCCTTAAAACCCATCTTACTTTAACTATAATTCTATAAAACCTTATTGAAAATAAATAAAATTTCTTGATTTGGGCACTTAAATATACCACTTTGTAATTTTTTGATCTATACCATTTTAAACTTCTCCATAGTCCATGAAATTGATGCCCCCCTTATTTCAATCAATTCCCTTCAAGTTAGTATAAATAAAATAAATGGAATAATGATGGGTTAACTTGCCCTTTTGTGAGAGAATGAAGGTTGAGGGATACCTATCAACCCAGATCATCTATACTTCCAAACTATATCATTTGGGATTCTCTTCATGATTTCCCCCCAATTTTCTTTTTTTGAAATCTTGGTGGACTCACTCTTCTCAATAGGCTTATTGTATGGTACCTCTTTGATTTCTGAAAAAACAAAGGAACATGCATTATTAGATGATAGCTTCCTCTTCACCATATTTTCCTTTTGTTTAGGTAGTAATGTAAAATAGTGATTTGAAACATGACTAGCAGCCTTGCATCTCCCATAAAACTCCTTCCGATCATTAATTTTTCTTATCACGCTTTATCATGAGAAAAACATTATTCTTCCTTCAACTTTCAATCTTAACTAGTATTTTTAGCCAGATATCAATCATATTATCTGATCTTAATCATATTTAGTAAACTATGGAGTCTTATTTTCTAATTTCATAGTTTCTATTTTTTACAACTTGAGATTATTGTTTTCTCCCACAGACTTATTTCTTCTTTTATTTATACAACCCCATTACTTCTACATTATTTCATGGTAGTCAAATATTAAACATCAAATTTTAGGCTATGTTGTCAAAGGCTCTATAACACAAATATTAACCACTAAGCTTGATCTACCAACAAATTATAGGGTTAGTTCATGCAGGGGGTGCAAGGGGTGTTCAGGGGGTGTTCCAGGGGTGTGTGTGTGTGTGGGGGGGGGGGGGGGGGGGGGTGCACGGGTGAATTGGGTGTGCATGGGGGGTGTTAAGGGGTGAATGGGGTGTGAAGAAGGTGTGTGGGGTTGGTAGGGGGTGTGTTGGGGGGGGGGTGCTGGGTTCTATTGCAAGGGGTAGGGGGAGGGTGCATGGGGTTGGAAGGGTGTGTGCAAGGGGGTGTGCGAGAATGGGGAGGGGGAGGGGGGTGCATGGTTCTATTTCAAGGGGAAGGGAAGGGTGTAAGGGGTGTGTAGGGGAGTGTTGATGGGGGTGTCATTTGTTTTTTTTCATGGGGCAGGGAGAGGGTGTTGGGGGGTGAAAGGGGTGGGGGGGGGGTGGGGGAGGGTGGAGGGGTAGGGTGGGGGGGTTCAATGGGGTGTGCTATGGGAGGGGGAAAGGGTGTGAAATGGGTAGGGGGAGGGGTGCAAGGGGCATGAGGATGGTGTTGGTGTGGTGCAAGGGGGAGGGAGGTGGGGTAGGGTGGTGTGATGGGGGTGAAAGGTGGGTGTGAAGGGCATGTGGGGGTGATGGTGCATCGTGGGGGGGTGCTAGTGTAGGTTGGGGGTTGGGGGATAGTGGAGGGGGGATGGTGCAGGGGGAGGGGGGCTTGTGTAGGGTTGGGGGTTTGGTGAAGGGTGTGGGGGTGGGGTTGGGGGGCTTGTGAAGAGTGGAGGGCGGCTAGTGGGGGGGGGGGGAGAGATGGCCCAGGGGCCTTAATATACTCATATCACTCTCAGCCCCTAAATCCATGATTACTTATTTAAAACTATATATGAATCCATTAATAAAATCATTTTCCACAATTGGAATTCATGAAAAAATTGGCATCCACAAGACGAGGATCCTAATGTGTAATTAGTCTCTGCAATACATTGATATCACACACTTCTATTTTCAGTTCCAATATAATTCAATATATATTTTGTTTTCATAAATGCAGTGTACTATAATGGGAAAACAAGAATATTTAACTTCAACCAATCCTCTCTCACACAAATATTATGATTAAATTTTTAGACACCATGAAAAGTGTTCCATGCACTTATCCTCAAATCATCCTCTACTGGGATCAAAATGTTATTGGGGTGACTCTTCATTTTTCATGGAGGTCAATGATGGTAGCGAAAGAACCGGCCCGAAGTGACAAGATCACAGCTCGACACTAATCCTTAGTAGGGGTGCGGGGGCACAACTGCTGCAGTATGGAGAAATAGATTTGGGTAAGTCCCCAAAGTAGCACTCAAGGAATCAGTGACACTCAAGTACTTGCGTGCCCCCATGATGGAGCACAAGACAACTTGAGAACCCAATACCCTTTCTCATAGGGTCCTATTTTTTCCAATAAATTGACCCTTGGTGTCTTCATTTGTATAAACAAATTTTCTTAAAGCCCGATTGCTACTCTGGTCGCCCTAGTGCTACGCCCAGGTCTTCCCAAACCTTCAAGGACGTTTTTTAACACCTAGATCAGAGGAATTGATGGGGGATCATAAGACTTCAGTCCCTTTTGTGTTTGAAATCCATAACACATGCGCACCTAAAATGCCAAACCTCCCTAAATCAGAAACACTTGTGTGCCACCCATTCCTCTCAAAGGAACTTGAGCACCCCACTTCTGGGAATACTTGTGAATACTATTAAAGGCTTGAGTAAATTTACACTTATGTATTTACATCCAGGCTGTTCTTCACTTAAGTAAACATTAGATCATCCAAGCCTACTTGCATGCCTATACTTGCACGCTAGATACTTACTTTGGTGCCCTTATTTGATTAACCGTATCCCATCAGTCTATAGAAGCATTTAATGAAGCCTTATTCTATGTCATTAATTTAAAGGCTTCTTCTTTATTAGATCTCTTTTCTGAAAGGTATTATGTTGAAACCTACACTAAAACCTCCTAAATTATCAAACCTTTGGGAAGGTCACATCAGAGTGTCTCTTATTTGGGTTTATATATCCACGGTCAGAGGTTTCCCACATTTTTTTCAATGGGGTTAGGATTAATGGAGTGTTTTTGGGTTTGTATATCTACAGTCACATGAACCTTTACCATAGGAATAGTGTTGAGGAGTTCCAAATTTAAAGGATTAGGGTTTCAGACATGCCCATCCCTTATCATCTCTAAAACATGGAGCCTCAGGTCCCTAGTTGGAAAGGAACGGTTCATACATACTTTTCCTTTTTAACAAAGGAGATGTCACCCTCTCCTACTAGGACCAATTTCAGGGAAACCATCCTGGTGTATTCCCCTAGCATTTCATGTAGGTGGTTCCATTCTTGCTCCTCTCTACTTCCTTCACCTTCAATCTTTCCTTACATTGTATCCTTATCTAATGTAAAGTGAATAGATGGAAGGTTCATCGCCCCGACCTCTTCCACCGTCACCGTAGTAGGTCCCTCCTCTTCCACCAGCGAAGGAGGAAAAGTGTGCGTGCCTTTGTTGAATGTTTCACATCCAATTGTTTCCCACCCCAAGCATGACTCATGTGAGCTTAGAGATTTGTGATGATCACAAAATTTGTACAAAAACCTCATATGAATTAACTATGAGAACTCTGATTCCCATCAAAACTGGGATACATAGGAAGCCTTCCTAAGGCCCGAGTTCCATCTCACTTCATACATAAATGGGAATCCTCTTTAGGAGTAAGTCTTAAATTTAACCTCAAATCACCAAAGCATCCTTTTCCGGAAGTAATCCCAAAATCATTTCTCTCAAAGGACTACATTATCCTATGATACTACTTAAACTATGAGAACTATGATTCCCAACATAATTGGGATACATAAGAAGCCTTCACCAGGGCCTAAGATCATTGGATATCCTTTTCAGGAATCCATCCCTAACTCCATTAATTTGGGAATCCTCTATAAGATTAAGATTTAATCTATTTCTATCAAAGCGCCATATACACTTGCAAGACACACAAAACTATGTGGTATTTGATTCCCATTCGAATTGGATACATAAGAAGACTCGTTGAGGTTCAAACCCAACACTCAAAGACAACCATACTATTCCTAGGTCATATTACCAAAAGTTTCTAATCCAACTTGGAAAATCCTATCTTTTCCTGGTTCCTTGGGATTCTTAGGCATAAGTCCCACACCAAGATTTGACTAAGCACCTTCCTCTTCAATGTTCTTTCCAAATGACATTAAATTACACGGTTAGGTCCTTATAAAATGACCTTAAAAGGCATTACATGTTCCATTAAGTGGAACCTAACTATGAGGGGTTTGATTCCTTTCACAAGGATATTTAGATATCCCATTTATGGGTATGATCCTAACAAAAAAACAAACTTTCTTATCCTTGTACAAAAATAAATTCCAGAGTGCCCCACTGAGTGGCTTAAAATACTAGTATTACCATTCTTATTGTTATAAGAATATATAAATAGTATATGAGAGGATACCATTGATAGAGAACCTCAAATACATATGGATGTCTCTATTAATTAAGAACCTTGAATAGATACGAATGATTCTAAATTTCACAAATTTTAATAATTGATTGAAAATTTCAAGGGAAACCTATGATATACTTGGTAAATTAATAAGTATTCACAAGAAATATCTTAAATCTATAAGAGTGTCCCGAAGTAGGAAATAATTCCCCCCAAAAGGGTGTGATGAGTCTGACCTCCCATACTATCGACTAATGTATGTTCTTAAGTATTTTATCCCAAACCTAATGAACACCTACCTTTGGAATTCCGGTCCCTCTAGATAAAGAACCGTCTGATGGTTCTAGATACATAAATAAATCCTATGTAAAACACCTAGATGTAGTGATTCCAAAACAGAACACCATGTTCTGAGGGAGACAAAACAAAAAATGGTGAACCCGATGTAAATTCTTAAACTAGTTAATAGTGTTACCCATATGTCAGAACCCTATCAATTGATAATGGAATTCCAGACAATGGAATCAATAATGCATGTGTCCAACTAAAAGATGTTGTTTTAATGGAGTTATTTATTTTTAGTTTTCATGTTTTCTCTGAACTCCCATCACTCCAAATGGATTCCTTCATGTTTTCACCCATGAATGCCCCAGATGCTGCTCTTGCTGGATCCTCATCCACTAGAAGGACATCATCAGCAACTCCTTATCTTAAACACTGGGTCTCAAATGTATTTTTATAGGAATAACATCAACATGGTATTGTACCATCTATAGAAGATGCCTGAATGTATCTCTAAGTTAATACCAACCCTTGATCATTCCGTCAGTGATGACTGGTGGTCAAGAAGAAGATGGTGACAACAACTATCTTCAGCCTCTTTGGTTCCTTATCCCTTGAACGCAATAATAAGTCCCTCCCAAACTATAGGGATTTGAATCAATAGGTCACTCATGGACTCATCTCCAAGACACATGTGTCCTTGCCAAGGGATTCCACTAACAATCGCAGCTAACAGAATCATGCGGAATCAAACCCCCTACATGATGGGGGTGTTTCCTTCAGTTATTCAGACCATGTCCCTCAGATAAGACCACACAAGACGAACTACTGGGGAAAACATTTGGTCAACATGGAGTATGTTCTTACCTTTTCCCCCTCCAGAGAAGTCAATCAACCTAACTTGTTGGAAAGTAATGATTGAGAACATACACCAATATTCCTTAATTCCTCCAGCCAGCAGACTCATTTGGAGGTGCCCAACCAGTCCAACAATTTAAACCCAGTTTAGTATAATGAGCAGGCAAAAACACCTGCTTACAAACTATCAATCAGTCATCAGACTCACGTGGCTATATTCAAGGAAGCCCACCAATCAAATACGTCGGCAACTGGTAAGCAGGAACATACACATGCCTACAGTCACCAATCCTACCAACAGTCTTGTCTGTCAACATTTAAATAAGTCCACCAACCATGATTGGATGAAAACAGACAACAATAACATAAACCTTTCAACATTCATCAATACTGCTAGTAGTCTCATTTGGCAGCAGCTGTAGAAGTCAGTCGGAAAGATCTGATGACAAACCTGGGGTAGACTCAACTCTTTTCGCCCATACATGAGTACTGTTCGAATTCACTGATAGGAAAGGGAGTATTGGAGTAGATACATACACCTAATCTATATATGAAATGGATGTATATTCCCATTATATCCACTAAAGTAACCAAAAAAAATTTAGAATAGTGAAAGGGAAGAAACAAATTCCTACCCTTATTTTGGTATCCTTCTAGAATATCATCACGGTAACTTTAGTAGTACCAATGGGACAGACACATAATTCAATCCCCACATCTAGGATAAATCATCAGCATACCATCCCAATGAAGATACATACCTCTGTTCTAGTCCAGGAGGGTTACGGGGAATACTCCCCCATATCATATGGAAAATAGGATCAGGAACATACACCCATTCCAATTTAAGATAATTATCCCATTATGATGATCAATCCAAGGCAGGAACATACAACTACCCGTGATAGCCACTTTTCCTAGCTATTGTCCCCATCTATGTGTAAAAGAGAATCTAATAAAAAGTCTCACCAAACACAGTTGGAAAATCAAAGGCCAGTCTGTGATCTAGATCCTCTTAATGCTGGTGTTTTTGAAGAACTCAGACATTTATCTATTGCAACTCAATATCCTACTCTCCCATTATGAAATCATTGGATTATTAGCAGTAATTATGATTTTCCCCATTGGACACTTCATCATGAAGGATTACTTCATGAAAATTCGGTCAATCTAGATAACCTATCTCCAGATGAGAGCCACGGTAATTCGCCATGTGGCCAGAAGACTATGGAGTAATATGATTTGTCCCTAGCTATAATCCACCATGGTGGTCCTCCTCATGATGACATTCTCTTTGAAAACCCTCTCTATCGCAGTGTTTCAAATTGTTAAGATAATTCTCTAATTGACAGTGTTGTGATGAGAAATCCCTCTTATCTTGAGGAACTTACCAACATAAGGCTAGCCATGTCTGATGCCTTGTTATTAATAGGTGAAATACTTTCACAACTATAAGTCATCCCAAGGTGACTGTCATTCTCTGAACCTCCCTTGGGATGTTTTCCTTGTAATATGGACGAGGAAAAAGCAATTGATTCTATTGTTTGTAATAATACAATCGAGAAGCATCCACTTTGGTTGGAGAAAGTTTAGAAACCTATAGAAAAAGATGATGAGGATATGTTGAACATGAGAAAGAAACTGGCTAATAGTGAAATACCAGTCATGTTATGGCCTTTGGTAACATCTCTATACAACATTCCATAATTGATGGCAGGAGATTACATTCATGATATCTGCCTCAACTTATAGAAGACTCCTCATCATTTGAAATCCAAAGTATGACCATATGATGAATATCAAATTCATGTAAAGGTAATGGAAGAGTTTTAATGCCAAATTGACTTGTAATATCTCTCAGTTTCCAAACATCCAAAGGTTGAGAAGTAGCATGGAACCCTTAAGCATGCATGCCTCAATGCACTAAAGAGGCTACTTTAGTTAATTACTAATACCCCATATCGTGTTCGTATCGGAGGATGGGGTGCACATAAAGAATTGCATTTCACTATTCTTATAAATCAGAAAATCCCCCCCAAAGTGGTTTCATGAAATCTTATTACCTATGGCTGACTACAATCAATATAATTTTTGTGTAATCCAAGATACACTCAAGAACAGGTCTCAACTAGCTCCCATAAAAGTCAGGACCAAAAAGAGAAATCTCTTGAGATACTTTTGAATTATTAATATTAGAAAATTAAGTAGGCCTCCCACTTAGAGGATGTTAGACATAAGATTGTGAAAATGTCACAAATAACACCACGGTCTTCTGAAATAGTCGATTTAATGGGTTGTCAGATAATGCATCAAGCCAATATTCAAACCGGAATTCACAAAATCAGAAGAGAAACTGTGATAATCTCATCCATAGTAGTTTAGGACCCACCCCAGTCTGTAGGGATATGGTATTGTTTAATTCAAACTTTAAATTGAATAAATTTTTATTGAAGGTTTAAAGAAAAGAACGGGAACAACCCCAACCCGAAGTCCTTGATCTTTTTCACATCTACAATCCCCTACTTAATGGAAGTTGGTTTTCTCCTGATTAGGAAAGAATCCAAAAAGTGAACAAACAACTGACCTATCCAAGGATTCCATTGAGATTATTGTTCGTCAAATAGTTCCCATAAATTCAACATATAGGATAACAAATTCTTATGGAGGACACATAAGGAGATGATCATGCAATGATACTAACAAAATGATATCAATACATTATGTGTCAATGAATCTTATTAATACCATTATAGAATATCCTTTAGAAAATGAGTCCAGTTCAGGGGAGTCATAGGATGAATTTATTATTCATAATATAGTACACACTGAAGTAAATGAAGGAGGTGTGTATACCCTAAATCGGAGGCTTACCCAGAATCTAGGTATTTTTTCAAGTAAAAAACATCCACCCTTTCAGAATAAACCTAACAAGGGGAAAGATAAAGGTCATATCATGTCTCACTTTACCATTGGAGAAGTTCAACATCTTTCACTTTATGAAAGATTTTTTTAGTAATAAGAGGTGATTAAGGTGTTGAAAAGACTCAATGTAGAGTTACATTGAAGCAGCATTTATGCCAGACATGCTACACAAGTAGATCCTCAACTTGAACATCCTATAAGAAATCCCCAACAAAGAGGATTTGTTGCAACTACAACTATAGTTAATGAATTACCTCAATTGGATACACAACTACGATGAGATCAAAGACATCATTATAGGCCTGTCACCATGTGTTATCCAAGACAAATACCAACAGCACCACCACCTGTGGTTTTTCCTATCGTAGCTCTAGTTCAAGTTCTAACTGATGTACCTGTATAGGTCCCAACTCATCCAGATATTCACCAAATTCTTTTGAATACAATTGAGGAATTGAAAATTCAATTGGAAACTATAGAAGAATGTTGTGTACCAGTACAACAAGAAAATAAATATTACACATAATGGGTACATTTCATCCCTCCCCCACCAAACTTTTTGAATACCAAATTTCTAATATTTAAGGGTTTGGGAGATCCGGAGCAGCACTTAACAAATTTTTTTCTCGTTGTGATCCCATGATGGGGACCACTCAATAATAATAAGCATTAAAGCTCAGATGTTTTGTGCAATCATTATAGGGTCTAGCCTTTTTCTAATATAAAATTTTATAGTCTTGATCAATTATTGGATGTGAAGACCTCCATAAGAAATTCCTTCTCCAGTTTTTCTCAACATTTCCAAATACAATAGTTTTTTATCTTACAAATTTCAAAAAAATAGATAATCAAAGTGTTTTAGATTTCATTTCTTGATGAAAATGATTAACATATTCCTTAAATCTACCACTCCCTCAAGAAGAGTTATTGGCAATTTGTGTGGAAAATTCGAGTGATGAGTTATAAACACCACTAATCACTATGAAATAAACAAGTGGTTTTCAAGACCTTTATTTAATCACCCAACAAGTGGAGAATTCCATTTTGGAAACTAAAACTAAATCTTGTGTAATCCCATCAACTATAGGAAGGAGAAGACGGAAAGTAGAATCTGCTATAGTCACACTGAAACAAGCCCTTGTACCTTATTCTACATCGAAATCTTCATCATACCGAAGGGATCCACCTACCGAGCATCAGAAGCAATGACCGCCTCAACAATATGATAAAAAAGATCAAGGAAAGATATAATTTGAGGAACTAAAGAATACAGTTTTCTCTTTATGGAATGAATAGGTTTCTGTTCACTTATTTTCATCTTTGGTAAACTCTTTGGTTCAATTGACAAAGCTGGATAAAATAAATAACAAAGGATATTAAGATCTCCCAAATTATTACCCCTTTCATTAAATATTGGGGCATCCCATTCAAGAGTGTTTCATTTTCAAAGATCTCATGTAAAAAATGGTAGAATTTGGACAAGTGAAACTAAAAAGTTCATCGGCCCAAGTCGAATGTGTTACTAATAATAATACAAATAAAGAAGATGAATTGTAGGAATTCAAAAGAAAAAATTCATAGAAGTATGATAATTGGATGGTTAGGAAAATGATCAACCAAAATCATGTTATTCTATGAACATAGTTGAAACAACCGACTGTGTATTCTTACAATTCTTCTATAACAAATCCATATTTATCAAAATATCAATCCTCCAAAGGTCAATCCTTAACAAAGCGACTTGATAAAAAATATAAAGAGTAGTCAAATGAGGAAGAGCTCATGTCAAGGAGAATGTTTTCCTTAACGTCGACAGATTTCAGGCCATCTGTCTCAAAAGCACAGGCACCGCCCTACCAAACGGAACAACTAGAACTGACCGGTCATGTAGGATCTTCATTAGATGAAGAGTTGATATTTTTTTCCATTAACGTTATCCAGTTAACAGATCTGTATAAAAATGATGATTTTGGTTATGATGATCTTGAATTCCCTGTACCTAACAGGGGAACTAGAGGATGAATCTAAGTTTGAGGATACATGAGAAGAAGTGTATAGTATAAAAACCATTATTTTAACTATACCCAGCTTGAACCACCTATAAAGAAGAAACTTGTGGGAGATCCCTTTAGTTTGATCATCATGAACAAAGAAATTCTCCCACACATGACAGGACTGACCCTAACATGATCATCCTGGAAGACCGATTAGAGGTTGCACCCTCATTCTCTCGACAAGTAGATAGACCAAGTTAGTCTAATCTGCCAAGAGAATAATTATTTTCAGGTTCTTCCCCAACACATGGTACATCTACATCAAGAGTAACAAATTCTAAGAAACCTACAAAACCCAATATCCATGCTAGAAAATGCAAACCTTTTGACCAAATGTATGATGTTTTGAGAAAACTAGCCCAAGTAATAGCTAAGTTATCAATCATGGATTCCTTGAATTTTTCAAAAGATCATTGAGAATCACTTATTGAGGCTTTGTCAAGTCCTAAAGAGTTTGAAATTGAATTTGATTATATTGAGGTTTACTGGGTAGAGAATGATTGAGAATAATTTCATGCGGTTATTGTTGAGTCAATAAGGTTTTCCTTATGAATTTTCCATTCCTTCTTGTTTTGAAAATCACAAACACCTTATCCTTAAGAAAATATGTTTTTACCCCTGTTTTACTCCCATAAGGAAAATTTCCTTCCCCAAGGAAATTCATCCTTAAATTGTTTTCATTGTTCAATCACATTTGTTTTCTATGTGTAAAATTAGGATTGTAACTAAAAACCTTGGAATCGTGTAATACTTAGATAGAAAGAATTCTGTTTAAAACTCCAAATTTTGTACTCCAAACTTCTACTAGTTCGACTCTGAACTTTTACTAGTTTGACTCCAAACTTTTATTAGTTCGACTCATAACTTCTATGAGTTGGACTCCAAACTTCTACTATTTCGACTCGGAACTTCTACTAGTCTGACTCCGAACTTTTACTAGTTCAACTCCAAACTCATACTAGTTCAACTCTGAACTTATATGAGTTCGACTCTGAACTCCTACTAGTTTGACTACTAAATACTACTAGTTTGACTCCGAACTTCTACGAGTTTGACTCCGAACTTCTATAAGTTCATCTCTGAACTCTGTCAGTTCAGGTTCTGAATTCTTGTGAATCTAGACTTTGAATTTCCTTGAAATTCAGACTCAAGAATCCTATAGAATTCAGGTTCTGAATTCCTACAAAATAGAATACGAGTATCTCTTTATTATAGACTCCGAATTCTATTTTTTTAGTTAGACTATGAACTTTCATACTTTTCTTACATTCCTAAATTTTATTTACTTTCATTCTGAACTTCAGTTTCACTTATGATTATACTTTTTCTAATATAAAACAATGTCGTGCCTTCAGTTATTAACTTACCGTTGGTTGAGTGAAACGTGTAAAAGTCTCTCCGAAATTCAAGGAGAAATATGACCGTTGGAGGAGGGAGCCGACCATTGGAGCTTCACCTATAAATATAAGCTCATTTGAAAAGAATATAACTTTAACAACACTTGACAACATCTGTTTTTACATGCTGTTGAAGTGATTTCTAGAGAGAGGCTCTTATCAAATCTCAAAGCTTCATGCAGAAAGTTTGAACGACTTGTTCAAACTTTTCCTTGTGTAGACTTTCTTTGTGCGACTCTGATTGTTTCTGATTACAATTGAGGGCTTCCCGGGATAGGAAGATAGAGGTGCTGACTACCTAATAGTTGAGGGTTTCCTTTCTGAGGAAGATAGAGGTGCCGACTACCTGATAGTTGAGGGCTTGCCGGGATAGCAAGACAGAATCCGATCTTCATATCGAGGGATTACCCTGGTGTGGGTAAGACCGAATTTCATGAAAGTATAAATCAAGGTACCTCTTATCCAGGGTTGTTGGATACCCTTCTCTTTGGGTTAAAAGAGTTATTGTTTTTTACTTGTAGTTTTACTACTTGTTTTTCTGCTGAATTTTGTATTGTTAGGGAAAGTATAACTTTCTTATACTTCCTTACTTGTACTCTGATTTATTTTGATTCTATATGATTTGAGGTAGAATCTTAGTTGGTGTAAACTTTTTTTAAGTATCATTTCCAGAATCACTTTTCTGGAATCAAGCAAGTCTTTAGAATTTTGAGGTGCTGTGAATTTTGGCTATGCAAAATTTCCTTAAGGATTTTTTAAAAGTACAATTCACCCCTATTGTATTTGAGCATATCATACTTATATATTTCATCATACATTTGGTATTATAGAGTATATCATACTCACATACCATCTCAACAATTGGTATCAGAGGATTGGTTCCATTTGAATTAATCTCACGATTAGATTTAGTAGATTTTTCTTCTCAAAACATTCGGAATTGAACATTCAGATTCATATTTCCGGATTCATACTTTTCAGAATCTATTTTTCAGAATCATAGTTCGGATTCAATTTTTTCTTAGAGATACAATATCTTTCTTGCTTAGGATATTTTCTCTTATTTACAGACTTGTACTTCTAACAAGTTTGTGTGCCAATGTTTTTCTTAAGGATGGCATGCTTAAATATTGGTTCTATCGACAACCTAAATCCAACTTGACCAACTATATTTGATGGTAATGATTATGAGTATTGGAGAGATAGTAGGAATACTTTTTTTATCAACACTGGTGTTGAGAACTTTTTTATGCTTACTGGAGGATACAAAATTATTGATAATAAAGTTAGTGCCTTTACTAATGAAGAATAGCGTGAATACCATTTCAACTATAAGGTATGAAATACTCTGCTTTGTTAAATGACTAGGAACAAATATATACAAATTTCTTCCTATGAAATATCTAACTGTATATGGAAGAAACTTGAAGTTACACATTTTGGTATATCTAAAGTAATTGAGACTAGAAGAGCCATGCTCAGAGCTGAGTATCATGGTTTTAATTTTTCTTATGGAGAACCAATTTGTAAGGTGCAAGAGAGATTCATGACTATTGTAAATAGATTACAATATATGGGAGAGAAAGGTATATATGATGAAGACCTTGTTGACAAGATCATTGATATTATGCCCAATGAGTGGGAATCAAAGAGAACTGCTATCGATGAAAACAGAAAGGTTACTCAAATTTCTCTTAATGAACTGTTTGGAACTCTTCTTCAACATGAAACTAGAATGAAGAGAGATGCTGAAAACATAAAGAATAAGAATGGGAATGATAGTGTAGCTTTTACTACAACTTCAAATCACATGAAAGATAATACTCCTGAGAGTGTGACTAGATCCAAATCTAATAAGGTTTATATCCAATCCGAATCTAGTGAGAGTGAAGTCTAAGAAAATGAGTTAGCTAATCTTGCTTGAAGGATGAACAAGATAGCTAGACAGAGAAATTTACAATCCAAGTATAAGAAGAAGGAAAGGAAAGATAAGAATGATTCAGAGGTCACATGATATGAATGCAAGAGAGCTGGACACATAAGACTGGATTGTCCTATGCTCAAGAGAAAAGAAAGAAAGGAAAGGCATTCTAAGAGAAACAGAAATAAGTTTTACAAAGCTAAAGATAATAATGTTCTAAAATCCAATGACACATGGAGTTCCAGTGGTTTTGACTCTTCAAAAGAATCATTAGATTATGAATCTTCAGGATAGAAGAATCTTGGTCTAATAGCCAGACTACCAATTGAAAATCATTGCGTTATGGCTAAGGTACAAAATACTGAATCCTTGACCAACATTTCTCTAAATTCTAATGATAGTAAATATTATAACTCTTTTGATGAAGAATATCCTTCTGATGAAGAAAACAATCTACCTACCTATGAAGAAGTTTCTATGTCTGCTGAACTTCTTGAGGCTGAGAACTCAAAACTCATGAAAAAGCATGATAAGGAAAACTCTAGGAATACTATTCTTACTAAGGATATATAAGATCTTTCTAAATATCTTGATAATAAAAATGACGATTTTGAAAGTATTTCAAAAAATCTTGAGAAAGTAAGTTCTGGGAAAAATAAACTTTCAAAAGATCTATAAAACGTAATTTCTATGAAAAATGTTTTTGAGCCTAACTCTAGCTAAAAATCAGAAGTTTTTGAAGACAAGAACTTAGTTATTAAACTCAAATCTAAAATATTCTCTTTAATGAAGTGTTTTTAAAACTTTACCCTAGGTAAAGAAAATTTTGATAAAATGTATTCACAAATTCGACCTCGAAGGAATACTTCTAGTTTGGGTTACACTAGTTCTAAACTGATTTATAGTAACAAATACTTTCTTCATCAAAGTGCCCCATTTTGCACAAAGTGTCAAAGTGGTGGTCACTGGGCAAAGAATTGTTCCATAAATAAAACCCAATATTTAGGATTTCATAACTCTTATTTTTCTAAGAAGATGTGGGTACCCAAAATTTTACTTTCTGAAATTTTTGGATCCAAGAAAGTCTGGATTCCAAAAACCTAAATTTTTCTTATTTTCAGTAAAATAGGGAAAGTACCAACATTAATACTTGGTACATGGATAGTGTATGTTCCCGACATATGACTGGTAACAAAAACTATTTCTAAAAGATTATCAAGAAGAAAGGAGGAAAATTAACTTTCGGAGATAATGCTCCAAGGAAAAATTTATTCTTTCTTCCAATATGAAAGAGAATGTTTACACACTAAACTTATAAGACCTTAGGAGCCAAGATCTACCTTGCCTTAGTGCAATGGAAGATCATTATTGGTTGTGGCATAGAAGGTTAGGACACTGTAACCTTAGGAACTTATACAAACTCTCTAAGAAAGGTTTAGTTAAGGATATACCAGAGCTTAGATTTGATTCTTCAAACGTTTGTGACCATTTTCAATATGGAAAGAAACATAAATCAGGTTTTAAATCAATCGGTGAAGTCTCAACAACCGATGCACTACAGTTGGTGCACATGGATCATTTGGTCCAAAAAAACTGGAAGCATTGGGGGAAGTATTATGTATTTTTCTTAGTTGATGATTACACTAGATTTACATGGGTCTATTTTATAGCAAAGAATTATTATGATTTTTCTTATTTCAAAAGTTTTAAAGCCCAAGTCAAAAATGAGAAAAACCTCCCATTGGAAACTATTCATAGTGATCATGGAGGAGAATTTCAAAATTCTGATTTTGAAACTTTTTGTAGTAGAAACGGTATTACTCACCACTTATTAGCACCCAGAACACCTCAACAAAATGGTGTTGTTGAAAGAATAAATAGAATTATTCAAGAGATAACTAGAACCATGTTGAGTGAGTATTCTGTTGCCAAACATTTTTGGGCTGAAGCTGTAAGTACTGCTTTTTATACTATAAATTGAGTTTTGATTAGACCTTTTCTAAATAAAACTCTTTATGAGTTATGGAATGGTAGAAAACCTAGACTTTACTATTTTAAGGTTTTTGGTTGCAAAGTATTCATTCTGAATACTAAAGATAACTTACACAAATTTGCACCAAAATATGATGAAGGAATTTTCTTAGGCTACACCACAACTTCTAAGGCTTATATAGTTTTTAACAAAAACACTTGTAATGTTGAAGAAACAGTACATGTAAAATTTGATGAAACTAATCCTTTTGTTTTCAAAGAACCCCAACTTACATCCTCAAATGTGTTTTCAAAAACTAATTATCAACCTATGATAGAAAATCCTTTTGATAAGGAAAATGTTTAAAAATATGCTTCTGAAACATTTACCCCAGAATATTTCATACCTTATGTTGATGAATAGGTTCTTCAAAACCCAAATCAGTCATTTATTAAGAATCATCCCAGTGATAGAATCATTGGTGATGTCAATCAACCTGTAAGGACTATAAGTTCCTTAAGAAATGAGATATAACATCTAGCATTTCTTTCCCAATTGGAACCAAAAAGCACTGATGAAACTTTAAGTGATGATGATTGGACTAAAGCCATGCAAGATGAACTAAATGAATTCTAAAGGAATAAATTCTGGACCTTGGTTGAAATACCTAAGGAAACTTCTTTTATTTTAGAAAAATGGGTCTTCAGAAATAAGTGTGATGAAAATGGAGTCATAGTTAGAAATAAAGCTAGATTAGTTGCTAAAGGCTATAATCAACAAGAATGAATAGACTATGAAGAAACCTATGATCGAGTAGCTATACTTGAATCTATTCATATTTTACTTGTGTTTTCAACATTCTTCAATTTAAATCTTTTTCAAATGGATTTGAAATATTATTTCCTTAATGGTTATGTTTAATAGGATGTTTTTGTTGAACAACCTCTTGGCTTTGAAGACACAAAACATCCTGATCATGTTTTTAGACTTACCAAATCTCTGTATGGCCTTAAACAATCCCCTCGAGCTTGGTATGATAGAATTACATGATTTTTGCTTCAAAATAACAATGTGAAGTGAAATGCAGATCCAACCCTTTTTATAAAAAAAGATAAGGAATAGAGGAAAGAATGGGAGCCACAATTTGGCTTGGACCCTGCTGAGGCTAAGGCCTTAAAAGAGAAAGCTGCTAATGAGTTAGAGAAGCAAGTTAAAGAGAAGAAGATGAAGAATAAGATGTTAGAGGCACATATTATTCAATCTCTCTTGAAAGCCACAGAAATATCCTCCGAGAATATTCCCATTCTGAAGTCTTTCTTGGTTGGAAGTTTAACATAGATTCCGAGGAAGAAATTCATGACTCCGGAAAAATCTCAAGAGAAGGTTGATGAAGGAAGGGAAGATGAGAAAGAAGTAATGAAGAACATTCAGAAAGTTGTGGAGGAAGTTTAAAAAGCTGATATGAGTGGAGGTTTTGATGATATAATTAGGAAAATCGAAGAATATCAGGAAAAGGAATATGCTTCCGAGAATTTTTCACTCCAGACATCTCAAGCCGGATCCTCAAAATTGGATACACTCGCAGATGAAGAGTAGGGTGAAGAAGAAGTGAACAAAACATATGAGGAAGAGATTCATAATCATGAATTTATTCTTCATGAAGACATTGAAGATGGAGCTAAGAAAGAGAAATTTGATGAAGACAATATTGTGCAATTATCTGAGAGTGAGCATGAATCTCCAGAAGAAGAGGCAATTCCGAGAACCAGTAAGTGTAAGCAAGTAGCTGTTGACACTCCAACAAAAGATTTCACAAGGAAGAAGCATGTTGGAAGCTCTTATAAAAGAAATATGGGGGAAATAGAATAAGAACATTCTCCTTGAAAGCTGTCTGATTTGGATTCATCTGCATTGCGACATGATTTTGTGGTTGAGTCCCTGAAGAAGCTGGTAGACACCATTCCGATCTTTCCTACAATAGACTCCAGATTCCAAATGCTTCATCACAACTTAAATTAGAAGTCATAATCCTTATCCATGTTAATGGGTAAATGTGTGAAGATTGAAGCATAACATAAAAATTTTCTTATCAACTACGAGGTCCACAAAAAGTCATGCAGAAAAATAACCCTTTGGTCTAAGAAAATTGTTAAAGATATGGAAGACCTTGATCAATTCCACCTTGATGTTAAGGAAGCTTTTGGTACTGAGGATTTCAAGATATAAAATCTTTCAGATAGTTTTCAGGATAAGCTGAACCTAGATAAAAATACTCGAATTCCAGATGTCAAAGATCTAATTGGAAAGGTGAATTATTTTTCTAAAGGGTTGAAATCCGAAAGAGATCTCTGAACTGAGATTGAAGAGAATATACTGAAGCAAGATGAGTTACTGAAGGCTTAGGAGGAATCCTTGAAGGCTCAAGAAGATAGAATCACATCCCTAGAAAAGCAAGCCGAGGAGGATCATAAAGAGCTCAAGAAGATGACGACAATTGTGAAGAATCTCTTTCCCAAGGAAAAAGAAACAAAATAGACTCAATCTGATCTTTTTTTTGCATTTGATTTTCCTTGTAAAAATTATTCCATTTGTAATAGAATTGTGGTTTCTTGTTTTGTTTGGTTGTCTTTTCTAATGTTTTAGGTACTTTATTGTTTTTCCATTCCCTCAAATTATTTTTGAAAATCACAAAGGGGGAGAAGGAAAAAGAACTACTCAAAAGGGGGAGAATGAAAAATCTAAAAGGGAGAAGAAAAATTTGTAAGTTAAGAACTATTCTTATGTAAGGGGGAGTTCTCATTACGAATTATACATTCAAATGAAATCTCTCATTCTGGAAATATATAATACGATCCTTATAGTTTCAAAGCCTAAGGGGGAGTTAGTTGTATTCACCATTTTCCATAAACAAAGGGACATAATATTTAATTTAAAAGTCTAGAAATTTATTCTATATCCTTACATTATTTTTCGTAAGGATGTTTGTGCTTTCCAAAAAGGGGGAGATTGTTGAGTCAATAAGGTTTTCCTTATTACTTTTCCATTCCTTATTGTTTTGAAAATCACAGACACCTTATCCTAAAGAAAATATGTTTTTACCCATGTTTTACTCCCATAAGGAAAATTTCCTTCCCCAAGGAAATTCATCCTTACATTGTTTTCATTTTTCAATCACATTTGTTTTCTAAGTGTCAAATTGGATTGTAACTAAAAACCTCATAATCATGTAATACATAGATACGAATCATTCTATTTAAAACTCCAAATTCTGGACTCCGAACTTCTACTAGTTCGGCTCCAAACTTTTATTAGTTCGAATCCAAACTCACACTAGTTCGACTACGAACTTCTATGAGTTTGACTTCGAACTTATACTAGTTCGACTCCGAATTTATACTACTTCGACTCCGAATTTCTACTAGTTAGACTCTAAACTTTTACTAGTTCAACTCCGAACTCCTACTAGTTTGAATCTGAACTTCTATGAGTTTGACTCCGAACTCCTACTTGTTCGACTCCGAACTCCTACTAGCTTGACTCCAAACTTATACGATTTCGACTCCGAACTTCTATAAGTTAAAATCCAAACTCTGTAAGTTCAGGCTCTGAATTATTGTGAATCTAGACTCCAAATTTCCTTGAAATTCAAACTCTGGAATCCTATAGAATTTAGGTTCCGAATTCCTACAAAACAGAATCCGAATATCTCTTTATTATGGACTATGAATTATATATTTTTTATTTAGACTACGAACATTCATACTTTGCTTACATTCCAAACTTTTATTTACTTTCATTCTGAACTTCAGTTTTACTTATTCTTATACTTTTTCTAATATTTTACGATGTGGTGCCTTCATTTATTAAATAACCGTTGGTTGAGTGACACGTGTACAGGTCCCTTCGAAATTCAAGGAGAAATATGACAGTTGGAGGAGGGAGCCGACCGTTGGAGCTTCACCTATAAATAGGAGCTAATTTGAAAATAATATAACTTTAACAACACTTGACGACATATGTGCTTACATGCTGTTGAAGTGATTTCTAGAGAGAGATGCTCTTATCAACTCTCAAAGATTCATGCAGAATGTTTGAATAGCTTGTTCAAACTTTTCCTTGTGCAGACTTCCTTCGTGTGACTTCAATTTTTGCTGATTACAATAGAGGGCTTCCGGGGATAGGAAGACATAGGTGCCGACTACCTGATAGTTTAGGGCTTCCTTGCTAAGGAAGACAGAGGTGCCGACTACGTGATAATTGAGGGCTTGTGGGGATAACAAGATAGAATCTGATCTTCGTATCGAGGGCTTACCCTGGTGTGGGTAAGACATAATTTCATGAATGTATAAATCAAGGGACCTTTTATCCAGGGTTGTTGGATACCCTTCTCTTCGGGTTAAAAGAGTTATTGTTTGTTACTTGTAGTTTTACTACTTGTTTTTCTACTGCATTTTGTATTGTTAAGGAAATTATAACTTTCTTATACCTCTTTAATTGTACTCTAATTTAGTTAGATTCTATACGATTTAAGGTTGAATCTTAGTTGGTGTAAACTTTTGTTAAGTTTCATTTCAGGAATCACTTTTCCAGAATCATGAAAGTATTTAGAATTTTGAGGTGCTGTGAATTTTTGTTATGAAAAATTTCTTTAAATATTTTTTAAAAGTAAAATTCACCCCCTATTTTATTTGAGAATCTCATACTTATATATTCGATCCTAAATTTGGTATTATATAGTATATCATACTCACATACCATCTCAATAGTTATATCTCTCATGGATGAAGATGATGATGATGTTGTACAAAGAGACATCAGGACCTTGTATCTGTTTGGAATGGTTAATGATACAGACATTTGACGGGACATCATTGATAATGGATTAGCAGTCAACCTCATCCCATCCGTACACTTCATTGATTGGGTCTCAATGAATCTGAATTATTTCCTTCCACTTTGATGTTGCAAGTTTATAAAAAGAATGAACAAGAACCTCTAGGCAACATTACACTCAAAACTCATTTTGGGGATCTTGTATCTAATTTAGATTTCATGTTTTTCCCTCAAGACAAAGACTTCAACATTATTCTTTGAAGGTATTGGCTACATCAACATGCGTCCATTCCTTCGTCATATACCCAATATCTCAATTATTACTTCAATTGTAAAATTGGGACATTGTATGGTGACAAGGCTCTGTTCCAAACATGTAAATATCAATATATTGAGGAAGAAATATATCATTAAAAGGGAACAAGGTCTATGGAAAAATAGGTAATAGGAATGAATGATCTGAATGGTTTGGAAAAGATCCCAGCAAATCCATTCAAACATCTAATTATATATTATGTGATTCCTATCAATAAAATTGAAAGGATAGACCCAAATATGAGCATCCTTCTAGGGATTTCAATAATTTCAATTTTGTTAATCAAGTCTGACGGAATGGGAGAAATTATTCATCTACCCGGAAATGATAAAATATTAAACTAAGATGTCTTCATTTCATTCACCGAACATCAACAAGTATTTGATTTTTCAATCAGGCTAGAAGAAGTTGTAACAGTAATAAAGGAAGAAAAGGATGTGGATTCTTAACGCATCATATTCTCTTCAATGCTCCAAGAAGACCCTTCATAATTAGTAGGGTTATAAATTATTTCCTCTTCTTTAGGATGTTCAAATACTGACTCCTCCCATAGCTCTGAATGTTTTTCTTCATCACCTACTATGCAAGTAGAAATAGAAGAAGTAAAATGTAAGGAAGAATAATAAGAAGATCTAAAGGATGATCCACTATCATTTTAGGTAGGCATCTCCACCATTGTGGATGAGCTCAGAGAAATAAATTTGGGTGCATAGGAAGATCCCCACCCTACTCTAATTAGTGTGACCATGACTTCTGAAGAGTAAGAGACGTATAATTCATTTCTAAAGCTACATTGAGATATATTTCCATGGAACTGTACAAAAATTCCATGCATTATTTCTGATTTGGCCACTCATAATTTGAGATTTAGAACAGTGCATAGAGGATATAAGTAGGCATCAAGAAGAACACACCTAAATCACACCTTTAAAATTGAAGCTAAATTTGTCATGATCATCAAAGAAATCTTTTTCAAGGAGGTGAAATATCCCAAACGACTAGCCATAATTTCCCCGGTGAAAAAGAAGAATGATAAAATCAGAGTTTGCATTTATTTTAGAGATCTTAACCGACATTGTCACAAAGATGACTTTGCAGTTCTAATCACAAAACTTTTGATTTATGCAACAACCAGATATGAATCTCTCTCCTTCGCGGATGGATACTTTGGGTACAATCAAATCCAAATGGCCTTAGAGGATAAGGATTCTATAGCCTTTAGATCCCCTCAAGGTGTCTTTTTGTATCGGGTAATTCCCTTTGGATTAAAGAATACTGGTGCAACGTATCAATGTTCCATGCACCATATCCTCAAACCCTTCTTTATAAAATTTGTGGAATGTTTTTTGGATAATCTAGTGGTTAAATTGAGACAAAATTCCAATCAACTGACTGATATGGAGACCATATTTGGTAAACTTTGACAACATAATTTGAAGATTAATCCCTTGAAATGTTCTTTCGGGGTTACCTTAGGAAAATTTCTTGGTTCCTTTTTTTTCTATCGTGGCATCGAAGTTGACCTTGAGAAGAAAAAATAAATCCTTTTCTTGCCACCTCCTCAAAATTTGAAAGAATTAAGATGACTTTATAGAACCTTGGCCTATATTCGGAATTTTATAGCCAATTTGGGAGGAAAGTGTTTACCCTTCACGAGATTATAGAAGAATGGATTTACTTATCAATGGAATGAAGACTTACAAGAAAAATTTGATACCCTCACAAAATATCTCTTGATGTCACCTATTGCATTAAAGCCTCTTATTGTATATGTGATAGATTTAGAGTGATCACTGGGTGGATTCCTTGCATAAAAGAAAGATGATGGGAATAAAAATAACCTTTACTATCTCAGTCTAACTATGCTAGACATAGAGACTCAATATTCAAGTATCGATAAGTGATGCACGACATTAATATCTGTAGTTTAGAAGCTAAGGCACTACCTAAAACATCGTGAGTTTCACTTGGTATCTCTCAATAATCCACTAAAATTTACCCTCATTCATCCTATGATTACATGAAATTTGGCATGGTGGGTAGTTATTTTGAAATAGTTTTCTCTCTAGTTTGTGCCTCAGAAAGCAATAAAAGGTCAATACTTGGTAGAATTCATTTATAAAAACCATTTTGCATAAGATAAATCTTTTAATTCTGAACTTCCTGATGAATAAATCTTCTCTATTCAAGATAATACCAGAAAATGGTAAATGTACTTTGATGGTGCTTCCAAAATTCCAATGGGGAAGATAATGGAAAACCCTAAACTCAAAAAATTTGGGTTAGGAATTTTACTTATCTCTGTAGAAAAGGTAGTGTTTCCATATTACTTTCTATTATTAGAAGGTGGTACCAACAATGAGGCAGAATATCTAGATCTCATTGCAGGCTTAGAATTGGTGCTCCAGGTACAAGTGTACCACCAAAAAGTGAAAGGTGATTTGGAATTGGTAATCTAATAGATCAATGGGGATTATTATATTAGAAGATAATAGTTAATACCTTTATGTTATTATTTAAAAGGGTTAATGGATGAATTTCACTTAGATCCAACATTGTATTATGTCCCACGATCAAAAAATTGCCAAGATGATGAACTGGATAATTTAGCCACAACATTGGAAGATCCAAATTGGGATGAGACAATCATCTGTATTTTCCATTATCGTGTGGTTTCATCTTTCGTTCAAACTAGAATGGAGGAAATTAATGAAATTATCCTTAATCCTAATATTTATGGTTATACTACGGGATGGATGACACCTATCAGGGAATACCTTCAAAATGTAGTACTTACACTAGATAGAGATGAAAAATAATAGATTTGAGGACGAGTGGCCAATTTGACTCTTTATGATAGTTCAGATCACCAGAAGATCCTTTATAAATGAGGCTTTGATGGGGTCCTCTTCTGGAATATTTTTAGAGAAGAAAATATAGTTTTCATGAAAGAAGTACATACAAGAGCTTGTTGTTGTCACTAGTATAGGAAAAGTCTTTTTGATCAAATCCTAAGTCTTGGATACTTCTGTCCTTCAATGAAATAGGAATGCACAGATTTCACCAAGAAATTTCACCTCTACCAAGGGCATGCCAACTTCATTCATGAAACCCCATAGTTTTTGCATAAAAATAAATAATCCTAGATATTTTACACATGGGGAATGAATATAGTAGGATCTTATCATCCAATTAAAACTAAAGAGTTTAATTTTATTCTTACGACTATTTATTTTTTCTCCAAATGGGATGAGGGAATACCTCTCAATGAAGACAGATCCAAAATCATTGTTATCTTTTTCAATGCTAATATCATTACTATATTTGGTGTCCCTCATACTATATTGATGGATAACCACACCAATTTCTATTCCATTGAGGTAAAGAAGTGATATCAAGAGCACAATATCAAATCTAACCATTCATCTCGCTATCATGTAGTATCCAATGGATAGATAACATCCTTAAACAAGACCCTATCAAATATAATACATAAAATAGTGGATAAATATTATAAATCTTGGGTTGATAATTTTTTTAATGATTTATGGATTTATCAGACTACTACCCGTAATGACACTCTGGAAACTCATACTCATTGGTATATGGAACAAAAGAAATTTTTCCTATTGAAATTAAATTACCATCACTCCAAGTTGTAATCTGTATGAATAGTCTCAGAAGCGATTTGATGAGACAAAATGATTATACAAAAAGATATTGCCTACTTTTCATCACTTGAAATTCTATTAGAATATAATAGAATGACCTTTTCACAAGAAAGTTCACCACCACTCATTTCTTCAATGAGAATTGGTATTAGTCCTTAGGACTCCAATGATACTAGGAAAGAAGCCTCCAAAACTGAAGAGAAAGTGGGAAGGACCTTACTCTGTACATAAGGCCTACTATAATGGTGATTATTCCGTAATCTCAATGGATGAATAAATTATTATAACTCCAACAAATGAAAGATTCTTGAAAAAGTACTTTGTGTAATTACTCATCATATGTCCTCGCTGCATGACTTTAAACTGCACAACACAATGTCCTAGTTACAAGAAATTAAACTGTATAACAACCATATGTGTCCATGATGTGTGACGTTAAAATAAGTATAATTTTTCACCTTATCTTATGACGTTAAACTACATGACATAATTTTCACTCGCTACTTGACTCTAAACTACACAACACAAAGTCCAAGTTTCAATACATTAAACTGCATAAAAACAAAATGCATCCATACTGTATGATGTTAAAATGCATAGAATTTTTTCCTTATCCCGTGAAATTAAACTACATGACTTCATTTTTCCTCGCTACACAAAAATAAAATGTATGGTTAACATCTTCTTTATTTGATGTTAAGAAATCCCATAAGATACCGTTAATTGGTATTCCTTGTGATTCTTTAAAAAATGAGTAGCTTCCATGAAGAAGAATCACACATATCATTGCTACTCTTTAGTGTAACATGATTTAAATTTCTCTTTATGTTTGAATAATATCTTCATAGAGACCTCATTTCAAGAAATATATGTGTCTTGATTCTTATTCCAATGGGATACATAGAGAATCATGGATCTCTAATCATGGGATCGACTACAACCACAATGAAATTTATTTCCCATTTTCATCTTATATATAAACCAAATATTTACAAAGTACTCTTCCCAGATACATGGTTTTATCTTCAAACATCTTGTGTCTTAATTTTAACCATTCTTATGAAATTTGTTAAGAGATCCCATATTTCACATAAAATTCAATTGGTGTGGTGAATGATTTTATTAGTAACTATGTTGGCTTGATTCTCATTTCAATGGGATATGTAGAGATGCATAGATATCTAATCCTGAGCCCAACCACCACAAAAAACCCCTCTTCTCATGTCCAAATGTTATTGATATGGGAAAAAATATCAAGAAGTACATGTGGCTTGATTCTCATCCATATGATATATGTAGTGACACTTGTGTTCTATCCTATAGTTCATTCATAATATTCCTTTCCATGTCAGAATCACTTCATGTCCATACTACATGACATTAAATGACACAATACTCAATGAACTACATATGTCTTCATTCTCACCCCATTGAGATATGTAGTGAAGACTAGGCCTTAACCCTTAGTCCTATCCATGAGATAAAAGATTTTTTTTCTCTCCTACATAACATTTAAAATCTATGCAGGATATCTTCATTTTGGGTCCTCTCCTTAGAGAACCCACCAACAAAAAATGAAATGTCTCCATTTTGCATATGAGACAGATCTATTTAAGGGACTCCAAAATCATAAAAAATATTGATTAAAATATTTCTCCTATGAATTGGACATTACCCCTATCCTATTTCACAATCTTAATCTTGAATACTTTCAGATCTTTATAATCTTTCTTATGGTTTTCGGTGGAAGAATTTCTAATACCCAATTTCTATTTTTCATGACTATACAACATGTGCTCCCAGTGGCCTCGCATAAAATTTTCCTACATAACAGTATTTTCATTAAAAATATTCCATTGTTTGGATATGCATTATATTACCTATTTGATCCTTCATAATACAGCCCCCATAATGGGTTTTTTAAATAATTGTAACTTCATTCTTTGTAAAAGCATCTTCTGTCCCCTTCAATATTTGATGATAATATACTAGAATCAATATCTTAAAATGGTTATCCATGTGTATTTTTCCTTTTACCTTTATCTTGATCTAAAAGTCTCCAAAAACACGGTTTACATATTTCTCTCTCCATTTGTTGAAAGCATATTGAAATTACATTGGATCATTTGACCACATATCATCTACTGTTTCCATAATATTTTGGTTCTAGTCATATGAACTAAAACTATAGACACCATACTTTCTTTTTTCAGGTTAGACCATTATAGAAATCATATTCCTCCGATTCTTTGGAAATCATGAATGGAAATACTCTTTCTATATTCAGGTACCTTTTGTTCTATAAACCAAACTCTATGCTATGGAAAATATGAATCTCCATAAACTTTATTCATCTTTTTGTAATAGAATGTATTATACAAAAGTTCTATTTTTCTTTACGGTGATGTACATTCCCCTAGGTGGCCTTGCATAAGTTGCCTACATGACCAGCCTATCAGTCAAAAGATTCAACTATTTGGCTATACAAAATATGCCCCAGTTGTCCCTACATAATACAACCCCCAGAATAGGTTCATAAAATATTGGTAACTTCGTTCTTGGATAATACTTCCTCTAATGCCTTTAGCCCATTTCACATACCATTCTTCAGATCCAGATTTTCCCAAATCACATTTTACCATTATTTCTTTCCATACCTGAACATGGTGGTATGTTTACAAACAAACTATCAAGGAATTGGAGACTCATAAACCTTTGGTTAGAGCTGAAGACTATAAATTAAATCCCCCTAATGTCCTTACCGCATGAATTGAAACTACACAACCTATTGTCCTTGCAGCATGACTTAAAAATGCACAACCTAATGTACTTGAAACATGACTTGAAAATGCACAACAAAATGTCAGAAAGCCCCTATTTGAAAAATTTTAACCATTATTCACACACAATATTTTTAGGATTGGTTTCCCCAATCCTGAACTACGTTGGCAAAGATGGACCTTTATTATTTAAACTCATCCCTTGGTAAAACCACCCATTGTGGTCTTCGGTCACCCAAATCTTATTTTCCTTTGTCTAATAAATAACATAATTTCAAATTTTTTAGATCTCTTTTTTCTAAATATATAGTATGTTCCCCCAGTGGCCTTGAATAAAATTCTCATACATAATAGGCCTATCAGTCAAAAGATGCCACTATTTGGCTATGAAGCATATGCCCTAGTTATCCCTACGTAATATGGACCCCATAACGGGTTCATCAAATAATGGTAACTTTGTTCTTAAGAAAAATCCCCCTCTATGTTTTTACTTGAATTTTTAGATTAGGTAACCATAAAAATCATGACTTAGATTCCCCTTGGATGTATCTAAAGAATATTGAAGTAATTACTAGCCACAGAACCTTGTTTTGGATCTAATTTCAAAATTTATGGTCAAAGATATTCAAACTTAAACACTATCCTTTTTAGTCCAATATTCATAACTCTAAACTTCCCATAAAAAATACATTGTACTCACTAGATTGAAACCCCACAGAGGGAACTTTGGAAAAAATTCAAAGTCTCAGCTCACTAGAACAATATTTTGTATGGTTTAGGAAATATTGAGTACTAAAAAGTCATAAGATACAATATTTGTGGAGTTGTTTGTGTAACCCCAGTAAAAATCAAACTATGCTCGCATGACCCCATGGATTAGAAAAAAATTAGACCATCCTTATAAACATTACGTAGCTCCAAATCTAACTAAATGATGTTTGGATGCATGAAAGTTCCCTACTTTTACCTTAGTACATGATTCATTTCATTCTGAATGAATAAAATTAAATGGGAGGGATTTTGTAGACACCATGAAATGTGTTCCATGAAATTCTCCGCAAATAATCCTCTACTGTTCTCAAAAGGTTAGTATGGAGACTCTGAATTTATCATGGGGGTTAGTGACAATAGAGAACTAACCAACCCATCACTGATACGGAGAAGGGGTGTGGGGGTGAAACCCTCTTGGTATGGAGCACTAAATTTGGCTAAGTCCCCAAAGCAGCACCCAAGGTATTGGTAGAATGCATGTACTTGTGCGCCCCATGATGGTGCACCAGAATACTTGATCACCCAATCTACATTTTCCCAAGGTCTTATTTTTGCCTATAAACTAACCCTTTGAGTCTTCATTTGTACGGACAAATTTCTGTGAAGCCCAATTACTACTCTGGTCTCCCTACTGCTTCACCCAAGTCTTCCAAAACCTTCAAGGTAGTTCTTTAACGCTTAGAGAAAAGGAATTGAAATAGGATCATAGGACTTAAGTCCCTTTAGAGTTTTAAATCCATAACACTTGTACGCCTATAGCGCCCAACCTATCAAAACTAGAAAAACTTGCACGCCACCCATTCCTCTCAAAGGAACATGAGTGCCACAATTATTGGAATATATATGAATACTCTTGAAATATTGAGTCAAGTATCACCCAAGTATTAACATTTAGGTTTCCCATCACTTTAGTAAAAATCAGGTCACCCAAGCCTACTTGCGCACCCATAATTGTGCACCAGATACTTACTTGGGCATTCTTCATTGATTCACCTTATCCCTTTAGTCTATATAAGACTTTCATCAAGCCCT
The DNA here is from genome assembly GCA_963277665.1 of Viscum album. Classification (NCBI taxonomy): domain Eukaryota; kingdom Viridiplantae; phylum Streptophyta; class Magnoliopsida; order Santalales; family Viscaceae; genus Viscum; species Viscum album. Next base: position 1,209,550,987 of record OY728161.1, on the reverse strand, counting down.
CTTCAAATTCATTAATGGAAAGACTTCATCTTCATTGGATCCCTTGTTTGAAAGGGATTATGTTGAAACCTCCCCCAAACCTCCTAAATCATCAATCCTTTGGGAAGGAAACATTAGCATGTATCTTATTTGGGTTTGTATATCCACAGTCAGAGGTTTCCCACATTTGTTTTGTAATGGGTTTAGGATTCATGGATTGTGTGTGGGTTTGTATATTTTCCATCATATGGAACTTTATCCTTGGAACAATGTTGTGGAGTTTTCGTTTTGGAGGATTAGGGTTTGGTCCATGCCCATCCCTTATCATCTCTAAAACTTGGAGCCTCAGGTCCCTGGTAGGAAAGGTATGGTTCATAACTACTTTTCCTTTTGAACAAAGTATAAGTCTACCTCCCCTACCAGGTCCAATTTTAGGTAAACCATCTTGGTGTAAGCACCTAGCCTTTCTTCTAGGATGTTGCAGTCTTGATTCTCTCTACTTCTTTCACCTTCACTCCTTCCTTACATTGAACCCTTGTCTAATGTAAAGTGAATAGGGGGAAGGTTTTTCACCCTAGCCTCTTCCACCATCGCCGCTATAGGTCCGTTATCTTCCACCAACGATAGAAGAAAAGTGTTTATGTGCCTTTGTTGGGTATTTCACATCATCTTGTTGCTCACACCGAGCATGAATCACATGGGCTTAGAGATTTGTTATGATCACAAAATTTGTACAAACAAATCATATGAATAAACTATGAAAACTATAATTTCCATAAACATAGTGATAAGTAGGAAGCCTGCACAAGGACCGATATCCATCTCATTTCATCCATAAATGAGCATCCTCCTTAGTAGTAAGTCCTAAATTAAACCCCCAAGTCACCATGGAATCCTTTTCCGGAAGTAATCAAAAACTCATTTCCCTAAAAGGACTACACTCGCATATGAGATTCATTGAACCATGAGAACTATAATTCCCACCATAATTTGTATGTGTAGAAAGCCTTCACCAGAGCGTGATCTCATTGGATATTCTCTTCAAGAATCCAACACTAATTCCCTTTAATTCAGGAACACTCTTTAAGAGTAATCCCAAATCTATTTCCTCAAAGGGTCATATACCACTGCAAGACACACCAAAATATATAGTATTTGATTCCCATTTGAATAGGATAAGTAGGAATCCTCCCTGTGGTTCAAACCCAAAAATCGAAAATAAACTTTCTCTTCCTAGGTCATATTCCCAACATGGTCAAATACAACTTGAAAACTCATATCTTTTCCTAGTTACTTGGGCTATATAGTCATATGTCCCACACCAAGATTCAACTAAGAACCATCCACATAATTGTCCTTACCAAATGACATTGAAATGCACGGTTAGGTCCTTATCACATGACCTTAAAAGGTAGGACGTCTCCCATTAAGTTGCACTGAACTATAAGGGTTTTGATTCTTTTCACAAGGATACGTAGGTAGCCCATTTATGGGTATGATCCCAACATCAAAAAAACTTTCATCTCCCTGGATGAAAATAAATTCTAGAGTTCCCCACTGGCTGGCTTAAAAAACCAGTATTATCATAACAATAGTTAAGAGAATCTCTAAATAGTATATGAGAGGATACCATTGATAGAGAACCTCGAATACATACAGATGTCTCCATTAATGAAGAAACTCAAAAATAAACAGATGATTCTTAATTTCACACTTGCTAATAATTGATTGAAAATTATAAGTAAAACCTTTGTTATACGTCGAAAATTAATAAGTATTCAAAAGAAATATCTTAAATCTGTAAGAGAGTCCTGAATTTGGCAATAATTCCCCCCAAGAGGGTGTGATGAGTTCAATATCCCATTCTCTCAACCAATGTATGTTTTTTAAGTATTATAGGCCAAAACCTAATGAACTCTTGCCTTTGGAAAGAAGTTACCTTTGTAAAACAAACCATTGTATGTTTCGGTTCCATAAAAAAATCCAATTGAAACTGCCCGGAAGTTATGATTCCTAATCGGAACACCACATTATGAGAGAGACAAAACAACATTGTTTACCTTTATTGAATTAATTGATAGAACATATATATCATACTTTATCTTTATATAGTTCTATTTAGATAAGGGAGAGATACCAAATCCTCTACCTGAAAATATGTATTAGTCACAAATAGTAGAGGATATTCCTTATTATTTAGAGGCAACAATAGCTTACAATCAAAAATAGAAAATTAACTCCTTGATACTCAACTGATTAGTATAGAAATTTTCAACCATATTAATGGGAACATCACAACCCCATCTCTAAATATGAATCGTTTTTATCAATAATTTCCTCTATTTGATAGGATGAATCCTATGATCAATAGAGGTATATGTGTGAGATAACATAGAAATGGAATGAATGATAATGAATTACCATAATATGAAACCTCTGAACACAAACATGAACCCTAAAAATGATACCTTAGAGTTCAATGTAACCTAATAGGTTGTAATGGTCTTTAAAAATGATAGGTCTGCCCCCATACATATACTAGGTTTACTGGTAAGATAATAAAACTCATGAACACCGTAGCATTACATCCAAAATTAATAATCCAATTCATATAAACCAACTAACTCTAAACACAATACTCTATTTGATAGGTATGGGGACATCGTAACCCCATCTCTAAACATGAGTTGGTTGTTTTTCAGTAAAATCCTCTATTTGATAGGATTAATCCTTTGATAATTTGAGGTATATCTATGATCTAACATACGAATTAAATGAATGATAATTAATTACCACTACATGATACATGTGAACACATACATGAACCCTACAAATGATACCTTAGAGTTCTATTTATTAATTTGATTTTTCACTGTTTTCATCATCAAGGTTTTATTTACTCCAGGATTCAAGATGCAGAAAAAATGGTTTTGAACGTTTGGAGAAATAGGATATCCACTATATAGTTTCATTAGTTTAGTATTACTCCTTCAAGCACTAAACAGATTTTTTCATTTTATTTATATTTTATTCCTCTAAAATGTTACCTTTTTATGGATATTTTTTCTTATGACCATTTAATGTGTTTTGGAAATTGTTATGTTTAGGTCTTTTGAATAAAACATTTGACTACCATAGACCCGATTAGGGAAATGTATGTAATTAATTTTCATTTATGGTTTTCATCACGGACATCATGAAAAAATGTTACTAAATTTAGGTCTGGGTATATTTTCTAATGAAAAACTTTTATGGTAGGACTTTTGGTTGTCTTAATGAGAATTATTCATTATCATGTGTGGTTTTAATATGCATAGAAAATTTTCATGCTTTTATTTTCATATGCATATAACAGGTCCTCATGTCTTATTTTTCATATGAAAAGCTATTTTTTATAAGAAAACCTGTTTTCATAAAGTTTTCTTCATATGAAAAAATGTTTTCATATACATTACTATTATTATGTTATAATTATTTGAAACCCTTTTATTATACATGCTTGTATTGTGTTTTTTTTCACACTTGTTATCATGTTACATGAATTATGAAATTTTATTTTCTATATTATATAGACAAGAATTATTTGAAATCTTAAATTATAATTATATTCAAACCTATTATGAATACTATCTATTCAAACTAGAAATGCAATCTTTTTATGCATTATTCATTATGTGGAAACCTACATTATGAAAACAGATTTTTTCATGTGCTAACCTATTATTATAACAGTTCATTATGTGACTATGTTTTTTATGTGAAATGTTTTTAGTATGATAGTGTATTATATGTACTTTCATTTCTGTAGAAACTGTTTGTTTTTATGTGACAATGTCTTTCTATATGCTAACCTATAGTGGCATGTTTTTTATTTGAACATTAGTTGAATAGATCAACAAAATCAACTTACACAACATTGGATACGTAAAAATTACTTGTTAAGTCACATGGAAATGGATCTAAAATCTACTAGTACTTTTGATATATTATTCTTATGATAGTTTCATAAAAAAGAAGTTATGTGCAGGATGGGATAGTAATTTTGGGCATGTGTGGGGTTGTTTTTGAATTTATGTATCTCATTTCCTTCCATATTTCAAATCATCAAAATTTACCTGGGAGAAAGCATAGGGAAATTAAAAATACATTCCAACATATTTTTATCTATAAAATACAGTCCTATCAATAGCTAGCACTTGCTGAACCATGATGTTTATTTATAGAACGGGGATGCTATGTCCATGGTTTGAAACTGTGGTTATAGGTCTTGTGTGACTTAATCTTCTTCCGTGGTACGAAAAATGTGGCTGTATGATTTTAACTATAGCAACTCTAATTCCATCCATATTTTATTAAACCATGTCTATATCCAATATCCACGGTTCCAAACCATGGCTATATCCTTATTTTGTAGTAGTGTATCACATGTTGGAAAGTAAAATGAGAATATTTCCATTATCTATATGGGAAATGATAATTGGAAGGTTTTATTTTTTAAAAAGAACTGAATGGAAAACTTTTAGGTAGTCAATAAATATTACACGATTGTAGCACTAATCCTCAAGTAGTTAAGATACTTGTGGTATTAAAAATAGATGAAAAATCCATTAAATGTTTCATGGAATGAGCTGCAGCCATTATGGAAGAATCATAAAAAGGAAATCAGATGATTTCAGGAGATTATCCTTATATTTACGAAGTGTTATGAGGATGGATTATCTTTATCTTAAATAGTGTGAATGTAAGTGTTAGGAAATGAAGATATGGTAGCTGAATTGTTCTAAAAAGCTTGGTAAAGTCATATTTAAATCTTGGTAATAGGTTTAAAGTGTTTAGAAGAGAAATATAATGTTCATGGAATTTTCCATAGAGTTATTATAATTTAGGTGTAATCTCCTTGTTCTGGAAGCCACCCAAAGGTGCCCTGTACCCGGTTGGTCACATGGCCTCAAGCGCGTTTCCTCGAATGCCAGAGGTTTCTGACTAGCAGCGAGGGCCTTGGGTTTGATAGTGGGGAAACTATTCCATCATTGGAAGAGTAACATAGTGGAATTAAATAAAATATACAATAGCAGAATAAGTAATAATCCATACAAAAGTAAACAACAGAAGATTGGAAATAATAAACTAAAGCAGATACACACACACACACACACACAGATATATATATATATATATATATATATATATGAATGATGCATGATACATATGTCTAGGAAAACATAAAAACAAATCACAATGCTAGAATACAATGGTACTAAACCAAATTAGAAGAGAATACAAGGTAAATAACTCCTCAGCATCGCAATCCATAGACTGGTCCCATGCTCTCCTACTACACAACAATCAAGTACCTGAAGTAGAAGGGCACTTTACCATATCTATACGTACAACAATATAATCTCTTTGGGCCCAAAATCATGACCCAAACAAGGTGTGAGACTAACCCCAGTAGGAAACCTTGAAAATATATGTTTCTAATAGTCAGTGAATGTATATATGGCAGACAATAAGTAAAAGTGCAGTAAAAAAGGAAGAACTCAACAGTTAAGAGTTCCAATGTTTCAAAGCAATCAATTCCACATATAAAGTAACCAACTAATCAAAGAAGGTAACCCTATAGGAAGTACACACAACCTATCCCCTCTGGTTTAGTTATAATGATATAACAAAGGCTCTCTGAGGAAGCATCCACAGTCAATTCCCCTTATAGTCAAAAGTGATTGAAGAATATCTGAGGAAGCTCACACGGTCAACTCCCCTTATAGTCAAAAGTTGTTAAAGACTCTCCGAGGAATCTCACACGGTCAATTCCCCCTATAGTCAGAAGTGGTTAAAGACTCTATGAGGAAGCTCACATGGTGAATTCCCCATATATTCAAAAGTGGTTAAAGACTCTTTGAGGAAGCTCACATGGTCAATTCCCCTTATAGTCTACTACACCAGGTTCTCACGGACCTGTGTAAGTCAAATGAGCATAGAAATGCAACACGGACAAAGTAAACCTCAATAACTACTTATCTAAATAGTCTACAACATATCAAGCATGTTAGATAAAATAATCACTCCATCCTACAATACTAAGCATGGGAAAAGATCAAGGAAGCCTTACGGGCTAAAAAGGACTAAACATTTGTAAACAAAACATGCATGGAAAACACATCCAAAGCATATAAATCAACCCTATTCACATCCAATTAACCTCTACTCACGCATACCAGCATAGAAGACAATTAACAAGGTTTAACTGGTAAACACGCAATACCCCGTTCAAGGGTATTGGACAAAATTGCACATATTACTCAAAGAATTTCAACGGAAAGGCACAATCCACTTACCTCGATGTTGGGAGATCACTATAAGTGAACATCATGTCTTGAGTCACCCATGAACACCGTAGATCTACAAAAAAGTCAAAAACTTTCAATTGATGATATCACTTGAAATATGAGGAATGAGGAAACGAAGCTCTAGGAGAAGGAAGAGCTTATTGAAGTGATCCCAATGCAATCGAAAATGATTGATTCAGATAACAAACACTCGCTCAGGGGCTTGGAGAAGATTTGCAGCTGTACAAGTTCTCTCGGATGAACCAGACCTAGAAGTAGGGCATTCTAGTGATTAGACGCGAACCTGGTACGTTTAATGAAAAAAATACACTACTTGTACTTAATAAGTACATGGCATGTACTTGTTGTTTTTGTACTCCACTTTAGGTGGTCTCTAAGTCACCACACATGGCCGTGTGTGTGGGAGTTACATGGAAAGTACACGACTACCAGCCATAACTGAGTACACGGCGTGTACTCATAGAGTACACGGCGTGTACTCATAAAGTACATGGACTATACTTCAAAAAATTTCCAGAAATTCCTCTTTTCCTAAAAAATGAACAAAAAAGAAAGAAATATCTGAAAAAGAAGATTCGGGTTCTCACAAATTTCCCCCATTAAAGAAATTTGTCCGCAAATTTCCCTAGCATGGTGGCATAAAAGAAGAACTCTCGAACATCTTTGGCCACTGTGATCGTACATCGGTCTCCAGAGGTCGTTTCTACTTATCAACATAATACTTCTGTCGAGACTATGTCGTGGCAATCCTCTTTTGATTCCACTCTATCTACTCTATGGTCTCTTGGACAAGAATATGTCCCAACATAGCTGCCTCTCCTGCCTCTAGCCAACATAAGGGTGATTGGAATGGCCTACCATAGAAAGCCTCATAAGGATCCATCTGAATAGTTTCTTGAAAACTATTATTGTAGGAAAACTCCCCAAGAGGTATTTTATTCTCCCAAGAACATCCAAAATCCAGGATGCATTCACGAAGCATGTCCTCAAGAACCTGAATCGTATGCTCAGACTGGCAATCTATCTGGTGGTGGTAAGTTGTACTCAAAAGAAACTATGTACCCAAAGCCTTCTGCAATCCCTGCTAGACCCATGATGAAAAACGCGTATGCCTATTTGAAACAGTGGAGTGTGAAACTCCATAGAAACATACAATCTTGTGGATTTACAACTATCCCATCTCATCGACACTAAAAGTCCCCCTGATCGGCAGGAAGTGAGTAACTTTCAAGAGGTTGTCAATGACAACCCACACTGCATCATTCCCTCAAAGTGACCTCGACAAACCTATCATGAAATCCATCATGACATCATTCCATTTCCACTCAGGAATGGGTAACTACTAAAAATGCCCAGCTATTCGCTGATACTCCACCTTCACCACTTGATAGGTGTAACACCTCCTCACGAAACCAGAAACATCTCTCTTCACACTTGGCTAGCAATACTGGCAGTGAAGATCACGATACATCTTGGTGATGCCAGGATGAACTTCCCAAACTGAGAAGTGAAAGTCTCGCATCATCTCCTCCTGTATGCCTGCTGGCACGCATATGTTCCCATGAAAACATATGATCTCATCCTCACCTATGGTCCACCTAGGAATAGAGTCCCCTACTGACACATAGTCCCATAGGACTAGGCCTTCAGAATCTAATAGCTGCCTCATTCACACTCGATCAAGAAGAGTAGAGGTAACTCCTACAGAAGAAAGAAACTTCTACCCCTTCCTATCGTGAACCTCCAAATGCATCTCAAAGAATAGTTCCATAAGCTTCCACTCACTATGGGCCTTCATATTTTCCTGTATCAGAGTCCTTCTACTCAGCATATCAGCTACTGTGTTGCCTTTCCCAATCATGTAAGCAAAATCAAAGTCAAAAGACTGAAGGTACTCGACCCACCTTCACTATTTCAAATTCAATTCATGATGAGTGAAGATATACTTGATACTTTTTTGGTCTCTGAATTCCACAAAATGCTCTCCCAGAAGATAATTCCTCCAACAACATAAGGCATGAACAACAACAGCCAACTCGAGATCATGCGTCGAGTAATTTCTCTCATGTGGCCTCAACTGACGATACCCATATGAAATGACTACTTCTCTCTACATAATCACTGATCCCAACCTGATACCTGATGCATCACAATACACTATGTATATCTTTCCCAGCTCTGAAAAAACTAGTATCAGGGCTAAAGTAAACCTCCCTTTCATCAACTGAAAGGCTGACTCACAAGAAAATGAACACAATAACTTCATACCCTTCTTAGTCAGACTCATCAGTGGTGATGCTAAGTGTGAATAGTTCTTGTACGAAACATCTGTAGTATCTATCCAGCCCTAGAAAACTCCGCACCTCAAAGATGTTCTTTGGATTCTCCTAGGAAACTACTACTCTCACTTTCTCTAGGTCTACTGATACTTCTGTCTCTGAGATAAAATGACCCAAGCAGTGAATATGATCCATCCAAAAGTGTAATTTTGAGAGCTTAGCATATAACTGATGCTCTCTCAGAGTACTAAAAATGATCTCAATATTGGTAGCATGGTCGTGTCGAGTGTGAGAGTACACCAAGATATCGTCCATGAAAACCACTAAAAAATAATCTAAGTATGGATGGAACACTCTATTCATCAGTGCTATGAAGACTGCAAGCATGTTCATGAGACCGAACGACATAAACACATACTCATGTAGACCATACCTACTCTAGAAAGATGTAAGAGGTATATCAAATGGTATAACATGCAAATTATGGTAACCGTACCTCAATTAAATCTTTTAGAACACCTTGGATCCTCAAATATGATAGAAGAGATCATCAATCCTTGGAAAGGGATATCAGTTCTTGACCGTCAACTGGTTCAGCTTCCGATAATCCATATGAATCTTGAGGGTACCGTTATACTTATTCACAAATAGGATAGGCGAACGCCATGGAGAAGTACTGGGTTGGATAAAACCATTTGCATGCAACTCCTCCAACTACTTCTTGAGCTCCTGCAACACTTCTGTTTCCATCCTATAAAGAGGAATGGACACCGGTGCCACTGCTGTCACAAGCTCGATAGAAAAGTCTACCTCTCGCTCTGGAGGCAAACCTGAAAAGTCCCCTGGGAAGACATCCCTAAAACGATCCACTACAGGAGGAAATTCTAACTGTGAAGTCCCCTAGTCATCCAGATATAGACTAGGAATCTGGGCTGTAACTCCTCCAAACCCATGATTCTCGGGTTCTGCTCTACTCACCTGGACATCCCATTCACCCTTTTGAAAAAATGATTTTCCCTATGGTGACGTGAAACTCACCTTATGGTGATAGCAATCAAAAACAGCCAGGAAGGGAACAAACCAGTCCACTTCAAGAATGACATCATAGCCTGTCATCTCTAGGAAATAAAGTTCCCATAAGAAGTGAAACCCACCAACCTCAAGAGGGAACTATTTGAAATGACGTACACTGGTCGTTCTTGTCCCCAATGGGGTGTCCAACGTCAAGGCATTAGCAGAAGTAAAGATACAGAGCCCAAGGCTCTCCACAATAGGAAAAAATATGAAGCTATGGGAAGACCCTGTTTTGAAAAGAGCAGAAGATAAAACTGAGGAAACTAGGATCGTACCTTGAACTATTGAGGGTCCATGATCCTTCTCCAGATGGGTTTTCTCCACTACAAAAGTATGACCCGCACCACGACCTTATGACCCTACTTGAACACTCTGATCTAATCCACTCTATTGTCGTTGAAATCATGGTGACTAACTACCATGACCGTGGCCTCCACCTCAGCCCAAACGGCCGGAAGAACTCCAGTTCCTTGACTGAGGAGTAACTCGTGGTGCTTCCCCTAAGCATGGAGTCAAAAAAGAACCCTTGTCACCTACTACTAGTGAGAAGATCTGACAGAAGTGCTGAAGATGCCCCATATTTCCGCAAGATGAGCACTCCACTGGGTCTCTCGGGCAATGTGGCCTCATATTCCCACTCTTCCAGCATTAGTAGAATACCACCTGGCTACCAAAAGCTGCATCCTGCCTACTCTGATTTCTTCATGCAGTCTCCCTGCAGCGCTTCCTACTATCGGAAGGAGAATAACTAAACCTGGATGCTGAACCTCCTAGGACCACAACTATAGAATACCTCAGATTGCACTCCGTGATCAGTGCCTAGTTGACTATAGAGGATATCAATGTCAACATGAAGATGTTCACCTGAGATGAGATTTCTTGCCGAAGACCATCCTTAACCTTCTGTGCAAGGAACAACTCATCTGCCCCAAGAATGGGTGTAAAGCACTGCAACTCAGTGAAGCAAGAATAATACTCTATAACAGAAAGAGTACCCTACTCCAGACACATGAACTATCGAGCTCGATCGGCCCTCAAGGTCTTCAGATAGAAGTAATCATAGATGGTGCGCTAAAACTCATCCCAATCCATATTCTGCTAGCGTCCCGCCTATTAGATCATATCACACCACCTCTTGGTAGAGTCTCCAACTATGTAGGTAGCAAGCTTGACCTTCCTCTTTGGAGGAATCTCTAGATGATCTAAGATTGTCAACATGGCTTATAGCCATGACTCTAAAGCCTGGGGTCCCCCATATCTTAAGAGAGTGGGAGGATGCTATTGCTGAAAGACCCACTTCAATTTTTCCATCGACGGGGTAGGAGGAGACACTCCCTAGAAGGTCTGCATCATCCTCAGAAATCCCTCCCTGATATGTGCATTGACGCTTGTGTCAGGTATAACTACTGGTGCTAAGACTAGCACAACTGGAGGATCTGCTAGAAGTCCTTGATCAACCATGTACAGTGTCTGATTGTTTCCCTATAACTAGCGGACAACAGTAGGACGTCTCAGTATCATGACTCTGAAAGTTCAAGCGCACACCTTAGATCAATATTATCAAGTACTAAAAGATAGAATCATAAGAAGGGAATAGAAGAGAGAAATTTCTTAGGTTTTACAAAACACAGATACACGACGTGTATGTACACTACATGGAATGTACTTGAATACCCTTCCCTTGCACGAGTTATATTACACGTCTAAGACACACGGTTCTCCTTAGAAAGAAACTACATGATGTGTTAGTGTCACACATGGAATGTACTAGGCGGACATCACCAACCCATGTTGTTAGCTACACGGCTGGTTACATGGCTGACTGTATACAGCGTGTTCCAATAGGACACGACGCGTATATAGTGGATTTCATCGACCTGTGTTTCTAGTTACACAACTTGATTTCAGGATCACACTACATGGCATGGTCAAAACTGACACGGCGTGTATAGCTTAAGTTTTTATCCATCTATGTCGTTAGTCACACTGGTGGAAACGGGTCAACACAAAATATCGTGTACAACTGGTACACAATGTGTTCCCACAAGAATTTCCCTATCCCGTGTCTCTTCCCATAAGACCTATGACACAGTTAGAGACTACACGACGTGTACATACAGTACACAGCGTGTACTTAAGAAAAACAGTTTCTTCCAAAACAGAAGAACACATGTCGTGTAGTCAAAACTACACGACATATATTCCAGGTTTTTCTAGATAGTAAGCCTTAGAGACTACTTTGGAACCCATAAAAACACAGAAATAGTCCCTTAAGTGCCAAATTTAGATTTTTGAGGGTCCATACTCCTAGTGAATCAAATCTTGGCATCTTATACATGTTATAAACAAGCATAACAGTGCACTAATCCACCAAATTCCGGTCCATCTGGTCCCATAACACCTTAAGGAAAAAAGTTTTGTGTTCGTTCAAATAAACCATACACAATTTAATACTCTATCAAATAACAGGTATACTATGAATGCATCTATCAAAAAAACATGCCTACCTAGCACATCACCTATCACAACAACATGCAATCACTAATGCACCCTAAATGGCATGGTAACAAATGAATGACATGTGATTTCTAACAAGTTACTATATGATGCATGAGATGAAATACCTTCATCTCATCAGGTTGCAATAGAAATTGAACCTCAACATCATCAACAATAACATCACAATACATGTGAGTCACCCAATAGTGAAATCAAATCAACCGTAAAATTTCCAAACCTTAAAATTGCAATAAATGAGGTAGATTTGCTTTTCCCTGTACACGAGTTAGATACTCCCAGGAACAGCTTATTACCAACTAACTATTATATCTTATCCCTGACTATAGTCTCCAAATAGTAAGTCAAGAAGAAAAGAATCCAATTGATACCACTTTGTAACATCCTGGTTCCAGAAGCCACCCAAAGGCTCCCCATACCTGGTTAGTCACATGGCCTCAAGAACGTTTCCCCGAACACCAGAGGCTGTCGACTAGCAGCGAGGGACTTGGGTGTGATAGTGGGGAAACTATTTCCTCATTGGAAAAGTAACATAGTTAAAGTAAAGAAACTATTCAATAGCAGAAGCAGAAAGAATACATACAAAAGTAAATAGTGAAAGACTGCAAATAATAAAATAGAGCGCGCGCACACACACACACATATGAATGATCCATGATACATATGTCTAGGAAAATAGATGAACAAATCACAATGATGGAATAAAACGATACTAAACCAATGTAAAAAATAAATAAAGGAAAACAACTCCTCAGCATCACAAGCCATAACTTGGTCCCATGCTCTCCTGCTCTACTACAATCAAGTACCTGAAGTTAAAGGGTGCTTTACCTTATCTATACCTACAACAATATAATCTGTTTGGGCCCAAAATCATGAAGCAAATAGGGTGTGAGACTAACCCTAGTAGGAAACCACCAAAAGATACGTTCCTAATAGTCAGTGAATATATATATGGCTGGAAATAAGTTAAAGAGTAGTAAACAAGGAAGTACTCAACAGTTAACAATCCACAGTTTCAAATCATTCAATTTCACATATCAAGTACACAGCTAATCAAAGCAGGTAACCCTCTAGGAAGTACACATAGCCTATCCCCTCTGGTTCAGTTATAAGGATATAAAATATAATCTTTGAGGAAGCATCCACATTCAATTAAACTTATAGTCAAAAGTGATTAAAGACTCTATGAGGAAGCTCACATTGTCAATTCCCCTTATAGTAAAAAGTGGTTAAAGACTCTCTGAGTAAGCTCACACGGTCAATTACCCTTATAGTCCAATGTGGTTAAAGACTCTCTGAGGAAGCTCACATTTTCAATTAACCTTATAGTAAAAAGTGGTTAAAGACTCTATGAGGATGCTCACATGGTCAATTCCTCTTATATTCTACTACACCAGGTTTTCACGGCCCTGTGTAAGTCAAAAAAGCATAGAAATGAAACACACCAAATTTAAACCTCAAGAACTACATGGATAAATATGCTACAACATATCAAGCTTGTCAGATAATATAATAACTCCATCCTACAATACTAGGCAAGGGAAAACATCAAGGAGGCCTTACGGGTTAAACATGACCAAATGGTTGTAAACAAAACATGCATGGAAAACAAAGCCAAATCATAGCAATAAACACTATTTAAATCCAATTAACCTCTACTCACACATACCATAATATTAGGAAATTAACAGGGTTTAAACGATAAACACGCAATACCCCATTCAAGGGTATTAGACAAAATTGCACATACTACTCAAAGACTTTCAATGGAAAGGCACAAACCACCTACCTTGGTGTTGGGAGATCACCATACGTGAACCTCAAACCTTGAATCGCCCAAGAACACTGTAGATCTACAAAAAAATCAAAAAATTTCAACCGAATATATATATTAGAAGAGAAGGAATCAGGAAACGAAGCTCTAGGAGAGGGAAGATCTTACCGATACGATCCCAACGCAATCTACGATGACCGATTTGGAGAACAGACACTCGTTCGGTGGGATCAGAGAAGATTTGTGGCTGTACAGGTTCTCTTGGACCAACCAGACCTATACGTAGGGTGTTCTAGTGATTATACATGACCTTCGTATGTTTAATGAAAAAAAAGAAAATACATGGAGTGTACTTTAGAAGTACACGACGTGTACTTTCGGTTTTTGTACTCTGCCTTAGCCAGTCTCTAGGTCACCACACATGGCCATGTTTGTGGCCGTTACCCGGACAGCACACGACTACCCGCGATAACTGAGTACATGGTGTGTACTCATAAAGTACACGACGTGTACTTAAAAAATTTCCATAAATTCAGCTTTTCCTCAAAAAACGACCAGAAAAGAAAGACAAACCTGAAAAATAAGATTCGGGTTCTTACATTAGGTTTCTAAAAATAGTTTGAGCATTTAGTTGGATGTTTTTTAGAAATCTCTTAAGGAGCCCTGGTGGTATTAGAAGTCAATTTGTAGTCATTTAATTAAAGATGTAATTTTAGAGTTCCCAGAAAAATGATAATGTCCCAAATTATATTATTTTTCCTACTAATCATATGTATTTAAGAAAATCATTTGACTTCATCGCAATACTTCTAGAATCATATGACTTGATCAAATTATATGACTTTAGGATTGATTATATGACTCCATCATATAACTCTAGAAGATGGAATCATTTCACTTCATCATAATATATATTTTAATGGGATAATATGAATTTTAAATATATAAAAAAATGAAAAATTTAGTAGATAATTCTTTCTATGACATCATATTACTTGATCCGAAGAAATTAGTATTTATCATATAAATTCATCATTATTTTTTTTCCATTATATGAATTTCCTAGAATTATATGACTTAAGAGAATATCATGTGAATTATAACGATATAAATATTTGATGTTGTAAGATTATGAATCTAATATAAAACCTAGATATTGTATACAATTAAATACATACAATGCATAGTCACCCACAAGATAGACAATATAGCTTTGGAAATTTGGACTTCTCTTTACATTGCAATTCATGAGAAGTGGTGTTACCCTATGAAACATATGTGTTTTGTAATTAGAATAATTTCATAATTCACCGGAGAAAAAGTAATATTTATAAGGATAACTCACAAATTCAAAAGGATAAATGAAGGTCATATGGACCTATATAAATGTAACCACCTACTACCTAAAGGTCATTTAGACCTACACAATGGTGATGTGAAAACCAAATGCTTCATATTAGCAGTTTCTGTTTCTAAATTATTTATTAAGAAGATAAAATTAATTGGGATGATTCTTGTGCTATTAGACCATGATGAAAATATCTTGGATCTTTTAACACCCATAATCCAATTCTATGTTAATGATCTTCATGATGTGGAAAAGGAATATCAAATCATGAAGAAAAGTATACAATATTAAATTTGTTGAATTGATTTTACTAGGTTTCAAAAAATAATATAGATTTTGATTCATGATAACATGAATTATTCTTCAAGGCCTATATTATTAATGAAGTGATCTATTTAAAAATAAGGAAGATAAAAAAGGTTCTAAGCTGGTACTACCATGTACAAACTCTTGCGAGTTTAGTGCTAATTTTCATGTAAAGTTCTCATGCCGTAAGATGAGTGTACCACATCACAAGGTAATATATGTATTACTTTCGCATATATGTGGTTATTCAATTAAAAATTATATATATATATATATATTGATGGAAATGAAGCTGATACTTTTAAAAGTAAAATATAAATTATATTCATCTATGTGAGGTGTATTTATTAAGGGTATTTATTTAATATTTAATGAATTTATAAAAAAGTGCTTAAAATAACATAGGAACCCAAAAATTGTTATTATATAATGGTGATTTGGATGGTAGTTATAAATTATATTCAATATTTAATTTAATGATACTTATTATGATACAATAAATTTAATGCTATTGAATGAAGCCACTTGTGGAAGTGAAGATTGAGGAGGAATATATTGAAAAATAATAAAGAGTCTCTACTGTGTGTAGTTAAAATAATAAATATAATAGAATGTGATATATTTTAGGGAAACAAAGAATCTGGAGGAAGTATAACTAAGAGAATCCACTTGATTCGATAGAAAATAGAAAAATATAATCCAAACTAGGGATAGAGATATTCTACCCATTGGGTTTTGAAGAAATATAAGAAAAGGAATCAGAGTGTACCAATTGACACAAATAAATATATTTTGTTGAGGAGGAAGAAGAAATGATATGATCTTATAAAACCAAATATGTTTCAAAAAGTGATAAGAAGAAGAATGAAAAATATATGTGGTGATACTATTCTACAGTGGAATCCTTGATATTTGGTGTTGATCATTTCATTATTTGAGTAGTGAGTGAGAAATCCATGTGAGTATGATTTTTTTGAAGGACTGTGAGGTAGAGTTGCAAGTGAAAACTAAGTTTCATGTTCCATTCCTAAATAATCAACTGTAATTAGAATACTCTTTAATAATTGTAACAAGATATACCCTTATATGCTATGAAGTCTCTATTCTTATTGGGATTGTCTTCAAGAAGAAGATAGAAGGAAAATAATGACATATACATGGTGGGATTTTGTAGAACTAGTTTGAATCAAGGTATATGATGAAATAATGTTTTGAAGCTATGAATATAGTTATATTCTATTGGAGGGTGTCTTATGAGAAGTTGAAACGTATCTACACTATGAGACTCATTATAGGCATGGAAAGTAGTAACTATTATAGTAAAAATTTGACAATGGTGGAGAATCCATGAATGTGGTGAGTAACCAATCATTTAAAGTGTTAATCATTTAAGTCAAACCTTGTAAAAATAATTCCTGATAGCTTTTCATTCTTTTATTTCATATGGTATGGTTTTGTGGTAAAACATTAAATAAATATATATGCACTAACTTACAATAGTGGCTAAATTCTAGAGGGGGTAAAATATTCTATGAGATATTGGAATTTAGTAAAAAAAATAATATACACTTGATTCACCCTACTCTAAGGTGTCAAAAATTTTCTTAAGGGGTATTTTAAGTGGTATTAGAGCAAGGTTACCCCTTGTTGGATCTAAGTCTACTTGCATAATAATTTATATTTGAGATAATGAAGTACATATTTTACGATTTTATTAAATTAGAGTATAATATGTAAATAGATTCTGCAACTATTGTTTAACAAGTGGAATTATCTATAAATACTAATAAAAATAAGAAAAATAAAAAGTCGAAGAATCTGAGAAATATCTCATGAGGGATAAACCACCACTAGCTGAAGGTAGCCATGGTGGTGCTAGTAGGTTAAGTTGTGATGAGACTAATGGGATTAAAGTTAATGATATTATCTATTGTGAGGTTAAAATATATTTAAAGATAGTTAAAAAAGAAACTTTTTCTCATATATTTGGTTTTATTCATGATGTAGATGATGAAAAATCATTGATGATAAATTTTATTGAAGCCATTAAAATTGCGTTGGTAGGGAAGTTGAAAAAATGTAACTCTATCATGAAAGCGACACAAGAAAAGGACCAAACCATATAGATTAATAAAGATTAATTTTAAGCAGATGAATAAAACAAGAAAATTTTCTTCAATGAACAAGTTGATCTGATTAATATCAATGTTGATAAGATCCATACATTAGTAAAGATATATAAATCTTATATAGGAGTTAAGTAATCCTAATTGGAAGTTAAAGATAATATAATTAATAATTTTTACTATACCTTGAATATAATCCACAATATTCAAGAAGAAAAGTATCTAAAGATGAATATTCAATGGAAGGACATGATGAAATCAACTGAGAATAAGAAAAATACTCTATGTTTAATGCATCTAGAGTTTGAGGAAAAACTGAATAAATTTTCATGGGACGCAACATGGAACTTCTCAAGATATTTAAAGAAAAACTACCACCAATAAATTTTAAATGATTATCTTCCCCTTTAAATAACCTAAAATTAATGGTAAATAATGTGTGAGAACATGTAGAGAAGCCTCCAACTCATCCTCATGGAATAAGGTAACCCAATGTCTAGTTAAATTTGTATTTACTGAACTTGAGTTTTATGAAAGTACAAGTAAAATTATAAAATTTGTAAAAAAAATTCAAGTAAAAATGCTGCAAAATTTTCTAATGTTTCAAAGAATGCATTGATCATGAACAAGAAAATTTTCCCCAAAAATAGTTCTTAAAAGGTTTTGGGTTTCCACCAAAAAATAAAAATCATGTCATGCTGGACATACTACACCTAAAATGGAAAGAACATGGTTAATTGGAAGCTATTGGTGATAATGGAGGTTTTTTACTTAAAACCATGGATTTCTTGAACAAAATTTATATATTTATAAGTTCTATAATTCCTGAATCAAGGGGGATTATAGATGAAAGAAGGAACAAATTTTATACAAAGAAACTATTAAGAGAAAAAAAATATTTATTTGCATACAACACATGGAAAGATTCAGTGTTTTTGGTGACATTTTTCCAATTTAATGTATTATTTTAGTGTAAATTATACTAATAAGACTCTCCTATTGACGTAATAAGGACAAAATAATTGTTCAAGAATAAAAAAATGGGATGTCTACTTTGGAAAACAAATTTGAGAAGATGTTTTTTTAAATGGCTACTCTCAAAAAGTTAGTGAGGAAGGATGAGAAGGATGTCACACCTAGTAGAATGAAATGATTATATTGTGGAAACATAGACCAAATTACTGAAGATTTCAAAATGCATATGAATATGAAGCAAGAAGAGATAAATTATAAACCGTTCAAATTAATCCTGGAATGACAAAACTATATTTTTAAGATGATAGACACTCTATTGAAGTGTTTTATAGGGATCCAAAAAGGAGAAACTCAAAAGACGACAAATATGTGTCTAGAAGATTATAATAAGCTAGATATAATTCAAAAATTTGTATGACTATTTTTATTGGTCAAATTAAGAATAAATTAAAATAACTAATCATTAAAATTGTTATAAAAGTATCTTGGATGAATGATTTTCAACACGAAATGAAGTATGTTCATGAGCTTAATGATATGTGAGTTATACGACTCGACTAGTTAAAAGAGGCATGCAAGATGGAGTAGGAGGAAGATTAATAGAGGCATCTAATTTATCAAGAAAGGAATCCCATTATAGATATCAAAAATATGAAATCAAGATTCCCTTTTTGTCCAAAGAGATATAGATATGCAAATGTGAATTGTATGTAATCATGAAGAAGGTTATAAATTTTAGAACATTAAAGAAAAATGTCACTCAATTGCGTAATAAGTCTCAACCCCAATTCTATAACTGAAGAATAGTGAAATATACACACCTTTCCATATCAATATTGTTATGATTATGTGATGAGAATTAAAGGTTATGTATCATTTAGTGAATCCCTATAGGGGTATCTTTAAAAGAGATGATTTCAATAGAAAATTATCATTTTTTAAGTAATCTTAAAATCTTTGTATCTCGAGCATAAGGTGAAGAATGAAGTAGGATTTTCACTCTATATGTTATTATTTAATGTGTACATTTTCTATTTTAAAAGGGGGATTGATCATATAACCAAACGAAAAGGAAATAAATTGCACTTGAAACGTTTGAATGTGTGTTTTATAGTGATTCTAGGTTCTTGAATCTCTTTGTAAATCTATATTGACATCCCCCATGTTATGAAAGATAGAAACGACATTTTATTTATATTAGTTTGTGGAAAAAATTGTTTATTAAATTTTATTATTCTATTTTCTACAAAGGGTTATCCCAAAAAAACTAAAAACTAAATTAATTTATGGATTATTTTTATGGTAATGTTGTGCCATGCCTTTCTAGTTTTTTAAATAGCGATCTTGGAAAGTTAAAGAAAAATAGTGAGAATATGAGTTTCATAAATTTAGGAGTGTTAGTTGAGATGATTAGACCTTTACTTAATAGTTTTAAATGGGAATATGAAGAGTTTAAGGATGCTCAATAATTTCTTTAAGGGAGAGAAAAATTTCCGTCTATTTAATTTCTTATCGATTAAGGGGAGAAAGATATATTGACATTTTAAAGAAAATTAGAAATCAATAAAAAATACAATGTGGGAGATTAAAGTTATGTTGGTTTTGATAAATATTTATTTGTATTTTTCATTAATTATAAGTAATTAAATGTGTGTTAAATGATAAATATTTAACCACTATGTACCATGAAATAGGAAAATTTATCACATTTTGGAAAATGAAATGGGAATGATAGCCATATCTATATGGGAAATTACAAGAGTAAGGTTGTAACACCTATGAAGACCTAGATATAAATATTATGGATAGTTTCTAAATATTATAAGATTTTTTTAATAATATTCAAAGAGTTAAATAACATGTTCTATTGAATATGGAAGAAGATTCCATTAAAAGATACATGGAATAAGACACCGCCTTATATAAGAATGGAAAAAAATAAATTAGATGATTTTATGAGATGATATTTTTTTATATGTCAATTGTTAAGTATAGAGAAACCTTGTATTTAATTATGTGAATTGAAGTGTTGAGAAAGGAAGATCTAGTGGTTAAATTATCATGTATTGATCAGTAAAGTTGTATTTAAATGTATACAATTGGTTAGAAGTGTTTAGGGGTGATAAATAAAGTAGGAGGAAACATATCAGGAGTTATTTTCATTTAGTTTTCTTAAATTAGTGTGAAACATTCCTTCGATGATGTTTAGTAAGATCTAGAGATTCCTTAGAGACATTATAATTCATTTCTATGTCATTTACTTAAATTTTCACTTTTAGAGTTCACTAAAAAATGGAAAAGTCCCCAATAATATTTATTTCACTATTAATCATATAAATTTAGGACAATAATATGAATTAATCATAATATTACTAGAATAATATGAGTTTTGAAGATAATATAACTTTAGGATTTATCATACGACTCAATCTTATGACTCTAGAAGCGGGCATCACATGAATTCATCACATGACTTTCAATGGGAGCATGTGAATTTAAGAAAAGAAAATAAAAATTTAAAAGGAACTAGTTTGTAAATTCATAACATGAATTATGTACAATAATATAAATTCTTCCATAGTGTTAGTCTTTATTATAATACTTTATCATTAGACTTTGTTGTGACCATCATATGGCATTGTTTCCTTCATACGAATTCTTCAAGCATAAGTCATCTATGTTTTAAGAATATCAAATTAATGAAAGACTAAGATATTATTTGAATTTAATATCATATGAATAATCCCAACCAACATGTCAAACAAAATGAATTTGGAAATTAATACTTCATATGAATTGTAAAGTCTTATGAAACAGAGTTACCTTGCACTGGGCATGTCTTTTAGACATAGAAATATTTCAGAATACTACTGGATGAGTGGGGAGATATGTAAGGGAAAAACTGAAATTTGTACGGCTATGTTAAGGTTATTAGGACCTATGTAAATGTAACTAGTAACTGTGTATGGGTCATCCAAACCCACATAAGGGTGATACTAAAACCATATTCTATGTATAATTAGATTAATTTTCTAGAATTATTTATTATACAAAGAAAATTTAATGGGATGATTGTTGTGCTATTCGAAGATGATGAAAAATCATATATATTTAAAAAAAATGATTCAAGATTTAGTTTTAGATCTTAAATAAAAGAAATATGAAGATAAAATCATGATGAAAAATCAATAATATTTACTGTATTGAATTGAAATTATCTAGTTTTCAAGAATAATACATATGTTGATGCATTATAGCTTAACCAATTCATCAAAGACCATATCATTTATAAAGTGTTATATTGGAGAATAAGAAAGATAAATAATGGGATGCATTTTTATTGTCATGTATATACTCAATATGTGTTCTATATAAGTTTTCATGGGGAGTTCTCGTGTTACAGGATGAGCATGTCACACTACAAGATACGAGTTATATGAATTTCATATAATTGGGGAGATTGAAGTATGTATTTTTGAAGATATTTTGAAGAAGTTGAAGATGAGAATTTTAATAATAGAATAATAAATAATATATTCATCCACATGAAGTGAATTTATTATGGGAATTTCTAGAATATCCTTTGAGTTTAAAAGTAGTTCTTAAAATAACATGGGAACCCAAAAGTGTGTATTCTTTAATGGTTCATTTTGATGGCAGTGGGAATTTCCTCTAAGTATTATTAAGGATAATTATTATGATGGGAGTAATTTATCACACTTAAATAAAGCCACATGTTGATGAGAATATTGATGAGGAAGATATATAAAACCAATAAAGATCCACTATTGTGTGTTATTCAAATGAAAAAGATGAGAGTGGGTGATGTATTTGGAATAACGATAGACTCTTGAGGAAGTAAAATTAATATGTTCCACTAAATTATTTAGATAGGATAAATAGAAAATATAAACTAGTTTTGAATATATTCTACCTATTGGGTTTAAAATAAAGACAAGTAGAAGAAGAACTTTATTGTGTAGAGTTGTACAAAAAAATAGATGCAATCAAGGAAGAAAAATAAAAGTTTAAATCATGTAAAACCTATTTGGGTTTTAAATAGTTATAAAAAAATAAAGAATAGATAATGAAAGACTGAACTACTATGAATGTTATGATATTTGGTGTCAATAACAACAGTATTTGGGCAGCGAGTGAGAAATCAAGGTGATCAGGGTCTTTTGAAGAGTTGTGAGGTTGATTTTAAAGTAAATAAAGAGTTTCAAGTAATATTATTAATTAATTAGTTTGAATTCAACGACTCTGGTGTAAGTGGAAGAATATATTTTCTTAGATGCTATGAAATCTTTGTGTTGATAGAGATATACTTCAAGAAGGATCAGGAAAGACAACACTTGTATACACATGGTGGGACTCTCGGGACCCCATGTGGTTCAAGGTATGTGAGGATAGAATGGTTCCAAGCTGTGAATACAAAACGAAGCTGTTAGTGGAAGTATTATAACATGTAGGAAACTATACAAGCTATAAGGCTCAATATAGTATGGAAATCACCTCCCATTATAGTCAATATTTTATCTTAGTGGAGAAAACATGATTAGTGTGAATGACTAATTATTGAAAGATATATCTTTTTGAGTCAAACCTTATAAAAATACCATGAACTCTCTTTAAAAGATTTAATTTCATTACATATGGAATTATTGTTTGTTAAAACATCAAATGAAACCTTTTTTATTATCCAAATAACATTTGTTAAATTAAAAATGTGATAAAATATTCCTAGAGACTATGGAATTCAGTAAAAAAAGGAAACACCTGATCCACCCCCCTCTGGTGTCTACTGTGATCCTGAAGTGGATTTTACGTGGGAACATAATAATTTTTTTCAAATTATATTATTAATCCACATGATAAATCCTTATCGTATGTTCTTATGTATAATTAAGAAAATATTTCTCCATTAGTGACCTGAATTTGTGCATTACCATTCATGAATCCCCTTATATATTTGAGTTTGTATTTATCATCACAAATGTGTGATGCACATATAATATCTAATACATTTGAGTCATAGCTTGTGGAATTGATATCAATAACATTTGAATTTATATCCTCATAATTCTTGTCTTGTAGAACACTTATCAACCATAGATATGGATATCTAACTATTTTATAGTACATACATATAAATGACCTCAAAATGATTATCATGAAGTATTCCAGTATATATAATGAATAAATATCCATGGGTGAGTATCATGTTTTATATATTTTTATCATGTAATTTTATTAAAAGTACTCATACTAAAAATAAATACCCTATACATCATATCCATTTAGTTTTCCAAGATCCATATTTTACTAATAAATGACCCTACTATAGCATGAAGCTCATCACTATAGTTATTTACGAAGGTTATCAGGACAATCATAAAAATGATGATTCTTGGATAATTTTATGGAAAAATATTTTTCCATATCCATCATATGGGTAATATTAAAATCTATTCATTTGTTATCCTAACCCTTGGGGTTTCCTAGAAAATTAGAACCCAATATAAATGCAAAAAATGAGATAACACAAGACAATCCTAGGGAACCAGACTATAAAATGAAACTACAATATTATATAATACATACCACTCATTTCTTACTTTCCTTACACAAGTTAATTTTGGGGTACTATTCTATGGCGAGAAATTACCCAATTAGACGATCGAGGTCATAGAAAGTTCTTCTTTGGAAGGATTCTCACACTTAGTATAACAACCTACACCTTAAACAACCCACAATTATGAGTTTAATAGAAAGAAATTAATTTTAATACATTATCATGATACTATAGGTTTACAGTATTAGAGAATTTAGAAAAAATCTTACATATCAAACCCTTACAATATAAAGTGGACACTTCCATAAAATGTATTTTTTTCAAAAAAACTGGATTCTTAAATTAAAATTTTTATTTCATTCAAAACATGATGACTTATCTTAAGGTGAATCCAAATTATAAAAAGTCATAAATTTCTATACTTTTACAATAATCCTTAAACATTATGAAAAAAATTCTTGAATTTGGGATTATCATAAAAACATCATTAAGAGATAACAAAATAATGAAACCCATTAGTCCATTTATAAAATCATGAAATTCAAAATATTATTTTCTATATAGTTAACCTTGAGCACAAAATGATCATTTACTTACTAAATAAATAAACTTCAATTCCAAAATATTTTTATTAAAAATAAAAAAATAAAAAGGGTTTCCTATAAAATATGAGTACTCATGAAAACAGTTTTTGAAAAAACATACTTTTCTATCTTAAAGGGGCATAATTTTTTTTAAATAAACTCATTGGTTTACCAAATGATATTAAAAGACTTAAATGAAAAATAATTTACAATAATATAAAAAAAAATTATGTACCTTGGGACATCATATTGATGTCACTCTTATAATCACTCTTATAATTGGATTAAGCTACTCTATTAATTCCAACATATATTCCCTGGAGAACAAAATCATTAGCCAATGAATTAGAGAGGTATATCCGGATCACCCATAATTTTGAAAAAATTAAAAGAACTATAATATAAACAAAATACATATAATATTTTATTTTTACTATAATATCTTAAAGAATATTGTTCCGAACACATATACAAAAGCACTTTTGGGCTTCTTGTAAAAATTAGGAGAAATATCTGTTTCATTTGAAAACTATTCAAAATGAAATATTCATAAAATAAAAGTAAATAAAAAAATATTTTAAAAAACAATAAAAACTATACAGTAATATTATTAAATAAAAAGAGTAATTATGATGGGAAATTTTACACCGTATATGTTAAAAAATATTCTTTACAAATCTCTGTTAAAATGTAAAAAATAAACATTTTAGAAAATGTTAAAAAATATTCATTTAAAAAAATCATATATGAATTAAAATATGGTTTATAATGTTATTGAGAATATTTTAGTGTATATTAGTGACATAATTATTTTATTTTAAAAAACATTTATATAGAAGAAAAATTGAAGAATATCTGTAAAACTTTTAAAATAAGGTTTTATAGAAAAATACCTTACCTCGAGTCTCTCTCACCACATATGTAAATTAACTACTATATAATAAAATTATATTAATAATTTTATTTATAAATAAATTTTTTAATATTTATTCCATAATTATTCTCCCTTTTATGCCTTTTATTTTCATTTATTATGTTGTTAGTAAATTAGTTAAGTTCATGTTATACATTTTAAAGACATTTGATTCATAATACCAAAATAACCTTGGTTGGTTGAATATGGTAAAATTTATTTTTGTTCGATAATATAAAGAATATTAATTTTGAATTAATTATAATTTATATATATTAAATCCCATTTTTATAATCCTATAGGAAACGAGGAAATGAAAAATAAATCACATTGCTTCGTGGAGGTGGTAGTCCACATATATGAATGAGGGATGTTTTCATTTCCCATAGGATTGAAAAAGGGATAAAAAAGGGTTGTACCATCAAAATAATAAAATTTAAGTATATTAAAGACACTGATGTTATCATATGATCATGTTCAAAAAATATATGAAAGAGAAGGAAGAAGAAATAAACATGAAAACACAGAGTTAAGAGTTATACCTTTTCTTTGGAAAGCCTCTATCATCTTACACATTAAGCATTCAAGGTTGGTTTTTTGGGAAAAAACGGAACTCTATGAAATGGGGTGGTATGTTGGTAAGGTATTTGGGTTTTTATTTTTTGATATAAATGGTTTAATTTTGTGAATAAGATATGAGAGTGGGATCCCTTTTATAAGTGATTGTAGTGAAACTCTTGTGATTTTTTTTCAATGTTTTAAAATTATATAAATTAATATTCATGGGGAAGTTCCCCTAAATATTTAAAAATTATAATATAAGGTGATAAGATTCTATAGTATCTCATCCAATAATACCTTTAGAATATATTTTCTAACCATATCACTTAGTTTTAACCTCAATAAACCTGTTTTACCCTTTATCATGGTGATAAATTTTCACCTCGGTTTCTATTCATTATGAATAAAAAAGAAATTTTTATCATTAATACAATAGAAAATATTTTTAAAAAATATGATATTAATTTATTAATACTAATGTTTAATAATTTTATTAAATTTATTTTTGTATAAGTGTGAAAAACATAGCAGAAAAATATTTTGTTGAAAAATGTATTTTTAAGCCCAAAATGATTTTATACCAAAATCAAGTATAATAATGAGACATATAGAATTAATTGTATTAATATATTTTAATAGGACTAATTTTACTTTAAAAATAGTCCAAAATATAATGTTAATTTTTAAATACTTTAAAATAATTTACTTTTTATAAAAAACAGTATTTTTCACTGTTCACCCAAAAATCAATCTTTTCATAAAAATACCAAATGTTCACCCTAATATATATTTTATATGATGATACTAAAAATTAGTTCTATTTTATCATTTTTTAATATATATAATGTTAAATTTTAAATAATACAACATAATATATAGAAAACACTTTTGTGAGAGTAAAACTATTCCTTCCTTCAATTTAAAAAATCATATAAAATTATTTTAATTAATGTAAATCGATAAAATATAATAATTAATATTAATAAGAAATGAAATTTATTTGTTATAAAATTAATTTATTCTTAACATTCTTCCTTCCTAGAATAAATTTCAACGTCACTGTTTTATTCATCACTTAAACATGCAAGTATATTTTTCCTATACAGGCTCTTTCGGTTCCAATGTTGCTACTTCAATTGTATAGTTCTTCCAAAAAACTTTAACTATGTGTGTTACCTTAGCTCATAAAAACTTATATCGATGATATAGAATATTCACTAGATTTTCCTTATAGGAAATATTATCTTCCAACTATGCCACCTCTCTGATCAAAACCTGAGATGCATCATGTGTAATTGTTTCTTAACAGTGAAGAATGAAACAAATCATGTACCGCAGTTAAAATCCAATAAAATTCCACTCAATTATAAAATGATCCCACAATTTATAGAACTTCATAAAATCTAATAAACTCTGTGCTTAAATTTCCACTTTTACTAAATTATATAAGACCTTTGTATTGAGATCCTTTAAGAAAGAGATGATTGTATACCCAACATGAATGGAAGTCCCTCCAATTATCATTATAACTCTTATGCCTACTCTGAGCTAATATAATGTAATTTTGAATTATATTTACCTTCTCAACCATTTCTTCTATTAGTTCTATCCCCAATAACTTTTCTTCACCAACTTCATCCCAACTTGTTGGATTCTAACACTACTTTCTATATAATTCCATAACCAGTTCCATCTATATACTAGAATGAAAATGACCATTTTAAGAAAATTAAACTAAATAAATACACTGATATGAAATTACGAAGTAATATAATTATGAATCTTAAAACATATTTTCCAAAGTTTAAATTATATGCTCTAACTGTCCATCAGATTGAAAATGTAAATATGAGCATAATTTTAATTTAATTCCTCTTGATTTTTAATGTCCTTTGAAAAATATGAGATGTAAATCTATGGTCATGATTATATATAATAGAGTGATAAATCCTATGTAACCAGAGTATCTCCTTAATATAAATTTAATTTTTTTTTATCTAAAGTATCTTGACTAGGAATAAAATGCAATGATTTAGTTAATTGATATATAATAACCCAAAAAATATTATTACCTTGAAATATCTTTGGTAATCCCACCATGAAATCCTTAGATATATTTCCCTATTTCCAAATTAGCAATGGTAAAGGTTAAAGAATCCCCTTTAATATTCTTAACTCAATTTTAAGTTAATTTTTTTTGGTAAAATAATTAATATCATTTTTCATTCCATCACTTGTGTAATATTCTCAAAGGTCTCTATACATCTTAGTACAACTGAGATGTACAGAAAATGGAGAGCTGTGAGATTCACTGAATAATCACTTATTCAACAATGGATCAATTACCAGACAAAACCTCTTCCCAAATTTTATTAAACCTTCCTTTTCAATGTTAAATTCTTGAAACCGACCCATCTTTACAAAATCAACTATTTCTTGAAAACCATGTTCTTATTTCTAATCATGATCAATTCTTCTTAAAAAATATGACTACACTAAATCCTAAACCAAAAGATCGGGAGTTAGTAAATATAAAATTTCCAAGAAACTTTTAATTAAATCATTAAACAAAGTATCATGTCCCAAATTTTTTATAGCTAATGATGCATTATTTTTTTTGATCAAGATATTGAACACCTTGTATACTTTAGTTGGATGATAGTGAATCGTACAACCATAATCCTTTATCAGTTCAAACCATATTCTATTCCTCATGTTAAACTATTTTTGATTGAATATATATTTTAAACATTTTTTATTTAGTTTATATTATACTTTTTACCCAATATAAAAATTTATATAAAATTTTAAAGTAAAAACTTTTTCTAGTAGTTCAAGATCACACATAGGTAATTATTCTAATGGATTTTCAATTATTATAAATAATATGCAATTACCTTATAAAAATGCATTAATAAACACAAAAATACCTTCAAATAAGCACCATTATAAACTAACATTTATGAATTTCTCAATATAAAGGCTAACAGTAGAGTGTTAAGAAATATTCATTTCAATTATAGAAAAAATTCAACACACTCTTTGATCTAGATAGATTTAACTCCCATTCAAGTTAACATTGTTAGTCGGTAGATAATCTAAAAAATGATTCAAAAATTTGTTAGTAATAACCCACTTATCCAAGAAAAACTCTGAATTTCACATACATTTATAGGTCTTGGCCACTCTTCAACCATTTTAGTTATAGCAGGATCAATGGTTCTTCAATCTTTAGAAACAATATTCCTAAAAAAATAAATCTATTGTAACCAAAACACACATCCACTGAATTTTCAATGAAACATATTTTATTTTGAAGTGTGTAAAAAAATCAATTGATATTTCTTTTATTCCTCAAAACTTTTATAATGAACCATAAT
The DNA here is from genome assembly GCA_963277665.1 of Viscum album. Lineage (NCBI taxonomy): Eukaryota > Viridiplantae > Streptophyta > Magnoliopsida > Santalales > Viscaceae > Viscum > Viscum album. The sequence goes on along the minus strand of OY728161.1, from coordinate 1,209,521,243 downwards.
TTCATTAATATACATAAATTATAAATTTATTTGAATACTCCTGAAATAATCTATTCATAAGATCTATGAATTTAGAGGGCGCATTAGTTAACCTGAAAGGTATAACCAAAAACTCATAATTTTCATACCTAGTGTAAAAATAAATATTGGTAATGTATTTCTCTATAACTTTTAGCTAATGGTATCTGAACTTGAGATCAATCTTTAAAAAATACCATTCTCCCTTTCAAATAAGTCATCTATATGAGGCAAAACATTCTTATTCTTAATAGTGATGTTTTTCAGTGTTCTATAATAAATGTTGAGCCTCATAGAAACATCACTGTTTTTAACAAAAAATTTGAGAATCCCAAGGAAATGTTATAGGGTGAAGGAAACCATTGTTAAGAAACTCATGTAATAACATTCTATATTCTAATAGCTCAAGTAGAGCCTTTGGATTAGGGGGTTTTGAAATTATATTGACTTTTAGAACCAAGTAAATAGTGAATTCAACCTCCTGATTAGGAATAACACTAGGAAAATCTTCCATAAATACAAACATATATTCATTTTGAACTAAATAATCACTAATATGAACAACTAACCTCTTTTCAAATACATGTGAAAGATAAAATTCATTTCCATATTTAATCATTTTATTATATTCTTGATATGTTATCATAGGTATGAACTCATTCCTATATATAAATTCAAACTAACTTTAAATATTGAATATAACTTCTTTAGATCTATAATATATCTTTGAAAGAAAAATATAAATCCAATACATACCCATAGTAACATTAAACTCAACCATGGGAAAGAGATAAATATTTTCAAGATAAAACATTCTAAATATAGTCACATGAAGATTCTTGTAAATACCATTTTCCTTATAATTCTCCAACGAGTTATTACTAAATGTTATTTATCCACTTCCTAAGGTAATATTTCCATTTTACCGTTAAATTCCCTATAAATAAAAATATATATAGTACTTTAATGAAGAAGGACTTTGGTATAATCTAAGTAAACAAGAAATGTACCTATCACCACTTTATTGGATGTTCCTTTTGTTTTTATTGTAGTTACGAATGAATTTGACTCACCCTTCTTCTTATAATCACGATGATTCAACTATTCAATATTTTCTTCAAAAAAACATTATCATAATGGACTATCTACTTACATATAAAACTTCTCACTACCTGCATATCATATTTTCTCTCAAAATCACCATGATTATTTTATTTTAAATTGTAGGAAAAATTATCTAGAACACCATGATAACACTCTCCTAATTTTATAAGATACTCCCTAGGATGATTATTACCACCCTTATCATAACTGGTAAATTTAGAAATATTATATTTACATTTATTTAATGTATTATTTCCCATTTATTTCCACCTAGACTACTTCTATTTTTGTTGACATAAAAATAACAAAAAACTCCATATCAAACTTCCCAAAAATCCATAAAACTTTATTATATATTTTAAATTCATGAGAGGCTAATGATATTTACAAACTTGGTTTTAATCGTAAGTAACACTTTTCAATTTTTCTATCATGGACCAGAATTAAATGTGGTCATACCTAAATATTATAGTGAAGTTATCTTTGTAAGAGATAATAGATTCCTCCTCCCTTTTCTTCAATTCAAAAACATAAATTTCTAACCTAAACTGAAAAATATTAGAAATATAACTCTCAAGTAAGAGATATTTAAATAATAACTATGCCATGGAATCAATCTAATCATTTTCTTTAGTATTCTTAACCAATGACCACCATCGATGGAATTATACTTTGAAATGATAAATAGAGAAAATTAACTTTTGATGTTCAAAATAATCCAAAACTTTTAATATATTGTCAAAATAATTGATCCATCTTTCAGATACAACTAGGTTTGAGATTCCACCCAATCTTGAAAGGTACTATTTCATGAAATGATCAACTTTTTAAATATTCCTCTTTAGTGAGTTCAGTCACTATATGGCATGGGTACCCCCACTAATTACCTTCTTCAACTGATTTAAGATAGCTAAAAACTACTTTATTATAATTCTATCCATTCTGAGTTGCTGATTTAGAATAATATTATCCTCCTGATGCCTTTACACCTCATTACCAGGTTTTCTCAATAGAAAAAAATTATGAAACAGATACATATTAGAAGAATCAACATGGAAACCTTCAAATTTTTTATCATGATAATATAACACATATCTTGACTCAACATAAATGTCTTTTCATAAAAATATCATAATATTTAATGTTTCTTAAAACTTTATCTTATACTAACTATTACAACACATACCTTAATAAACCAATAATTATGATTCCAATAGAAATGGTTGAATTTTATTACATTCCCATGATATTTTAGGTTTAGAGTTTTAGGGAATTAAGAGAAACACTTAAATATAAAACCCTTATGATATAATTTGGACACTTCCACTCAATGTCAATTTTTTTAAAAGAAAATGATTTTTTAATTTAAAATATTGTTTCATTGAAAACTCACTCGCTTATTTTATGATAAACACCATAGTTGAAAGATATACATTTATAAAGTTTCTTACTAATCCATAAACTATGTGAAAAAGATTTGAAATCATGGAATACAAAAAAATCTCACTAAACAATTGTAAGATGCCATCTTTTTCTAGGGGTGTGGCAGAGTAGGACTATGTGATGATTTATGGCTGTAGATAAAATATGCATCATGGACCCAATTCATGATATGAATTATTTTGGGTAGACCATATGAATTTAATTCTCAGATTGAATTAATTCACAACATAAAAAATTTACACCCCCTATAACCATTTTCTACCACATGTCCACATGTCATGAACGTAGTTTTCACCCCATGTTGAAATGTCATGAAAGTAGAGTGCACCCCTTGTAACTGTCTTTCACAACATGTTGACATGTCACAAATGTTAATTACACCACATGTAATTTTTAATTATTGTTTTTTAAAAGTGGTTTGTAATGAGGTTTTTTTGACAAATCATTAATTAACTCCTGAATTTTACATGACATGAAATAGGAATTCACATCATGTAATTCTGATTCCCATTATTTTAAAGTCGCAACTCTAGGCCACAAAAACCTTCGGACTCACCTCTCCTCCACTATAGGGCCTTGAACCCCAATACATCCTCATTTCCTTGATATAAAATCCATGTGAACCTCCTCCATGGTCCAAGACACTTCCGTATAATCTCCTCCTTAGACCAAAAATCCCTTCAAACCTCTTCCTTTGACCAAATCTCCTATGCGCACCATCATCTTCGACCGAAGACCGTCTGTGCACCTCCCGAGTATGTGTGTTCGTCATGTTTAGATTTATATTTCTCATCCGCTGTAACGACCCAAACCTTCATCAATAGAATTCATCCCTATTTATAGTAATTTCACATAGTATAAATCACATAAAATAACTTAGTGACTAAAATAAAAACTTTAAATATGATGAATTAATGAAATATGTAGTATTTCTATATGTTAAGGAAAAAATACTAATGAAGTAGTAACTTGACCTTAGGAATAGTAATATGAACCTTATAAATAGTAAACCGACCAAATGAATAGTATACCCACCCATGAAAGTATAAATAAAATTTTGGCATATTATAAGTCAAAATATGATATAATTATATCATTTTACAAGTAAGTGAATTTTTTAAAAATTATTAGTTAAGTGTCAGTATTTTTATGAGTCATAATTTTCTAATTACCATTTTATGATTAATTTAATAATTAATTTTTTTATTTTCATAAAATGTATTCATAAATTGATATTTTGATGTATTCTTATTTTAATATAATTTTGTGATACCTTAATTAATTTTTACAGTGTTGCAAAATCAGTTATAAATTTAAAATATGTATTTTCCAAGTAAATGATGCTTTTAAATAAAAATTAAATTACTAATATATAAAAAATTATATTCATAAAATGGAGTCTATTTATGAATTTTACACATCAAAAAAGGCTTAGGTTGAATTTTTGAGATTCTTCTAAAATACTTGAACTTTTGGTGAATAGTAAAATACAGTAATTTATAGTATATATACATTATAAGCTAAATGAACTATTCATTGAGTCATAACTAATGTAAGAACCCAAATCTTGAACTACACTTTGTTATTTTAATAAATTTTATGATAATTCTCAAACTATTCATATTAATGAGCCAAAATAACAAACTAATGATTAAAATATTTGTAAAACACCCCTCTCCTCCACTACAAATACCACCCCTCACATCCTATTCTCTTTACACCTCTAAAGAATTTAGGGAGGCCTAAATTCTGAAAAATAATCTTCTATATCCCATTCCACACATCTAGGAGCTTTTGGTATATTCAAAAAACCAAGCCTAGGTTTCTTGAGGATGATCTCAAGAGGAGAATTAAAGAGGTAAATCCTCTCTCTTTTTCTTTTAAGTTCCTTTGAATTTCAATTTATTTTCATATTATCTCCCCATCTAACATCATAAAAGCTGAATTATTTCTCCAATTACTTAAATATACTGTAATTATATCATGTTAATGTAAGAACAAACATTTAACTTCTCCCTCTCCATCTTTTATCTTAAAAATGGAAGCGCCACCCTTGGAGTGCCAGTTTACCGACATCATGAGCAATGCACTTTCATTTTCCTTAAACACCACGATGGTAGTTAATAATATAATTATTTTTTTAAAAAAATATTTTAAATTTTATGTTATAAACCTTTTTATGTTCTATAAATAAATTATACTCATAATACTAAATGATAAAAATAAACAAGTTCATTGCGTTCAGAAAACCGCCAAAATTAAACTAAAACAATCATCATTAACTTCTTTCTAATGAATCATCATCATAGTAGATAAAATATATTTTTTAATATCATTCATGATTTTGGAGGATCATTAATAACAAACAATAAAAATTTTGGATGTTCATCCTCTTTATAAACTAACTTCTATTCATGAATATAAGTGAACCGATCATGAAAACCATGATAACGAATGTTCCCAAACGATAAAATTAAACATTATAAATCATCAAAAGGCCCATAAAAGAACATAATAAAACCATAATGAGTCATATTCATGTATAAAGCGGCTTTTAATTACTAATTAATGAATCTAATGTGATTATACCTGATATTAACGTGATGGAAGATTTCAGACAAAAGGTAAGGGGAATTCTTGAACCCAACTCTGTTTATTTTGGTTTTCCATCTTTCAACCAATTTTCTGTATGGTTATCAATTAAAATAATTTATTCATCATTATATTACATTTTCTAGGAAATACAGGTTTTCCACTAGAGTTAATGTCAAACAATGTTTTTTCTAAAATAACTCTTCTTAAAAAAACACACCTTTTACTTATCACTAATGGTTGATGATTCTTATATCATGTATGTTATTCCATCTGTCATTTGGGAACCCAAAGTTTATGAATGTATGATTTAGGAAGTGAAACACATTCCTTTACATGGGTTGTTTAATTTTTAATATTTATATATGTTCTATGTGTCATGCATGATAATGTAAATGTTATGATGTGACGCGTGTGCCTGAAATTATATAGCGCAATGAAAATGCTATGATGTGATGGGTGCACCCAGAATTATATAGAGTTATAATGAATTGGGTAATTTGAATAAACTCAAGAGTAATGTGAAATATTCATGAACATGATGCTATCTTGGTTCACAATTATGTGTGGTAGTTAACCACTAAGAAACAATGATTCATTTTTATGCATTGCCACATTTCATGCCTTTATCTAATGTTTCTTCTCATGATTATGATACTTTGCCTATGTATTGATGATATTTATTATTCTTATACCATGTTGTATTGTTTCATGTTCTAATATATAATCTTACTGGGCTTTTAGCTCATCCCTTTTTTGTGTATATCCTCAGGTGACTACATGTACAACGAAGAATTCAAGGGCCAATAAGAAGCTAGAGAAGAAAGAATTAAATAAATGTTAATGTTTTATTTTTGTAAATGTTATGTATGATCCTAATTCTAATGTGAAACTAAACTTTTAGATTCCCATTTTGTAATGAGTTTATTTTTTTATCTTTAAAATGATGTAAAAGCAATGTAAGAAAATGTAGGGTCACTATATCTGCTCATTTTCCCAATTAAAAGATAGATGGTTATCTTATGTTAGATCTAGATCTAGATCTATTGAATCTATATCTAGTATTGTTGGATATAGATATATATTTTTTGAATCAGTATCTTGTCTTGTTGGATTTAAATCTATATTTAAGATATATTGTTTCATTTAATTATTGATTTAGGTTTCGAATCTAGAATGTGTTCATCATCGTATTCTTAGTTGATTTGATTCAAATTGGGATTATCTGTTGGAAAGAGTTCATCACCGTTGTTGAGGTAGGTGGTCTAAAATTCAAGTCCCATAGTCTTAATTAAAATTATGTGTATTTAATTGTAAAATTTTTGTTATATGTTTCGTAACTATGTTCTTAATCAAATTAATTAACTTGGTGAATTAATTAATTAAGAAAAATGTTGAATTGGGATATTGTGATTTTAAATCATGAATAATTAATTGTTAAATTAATTATGAGGAAATTGATATTTTTGAACTAGATTAATTTGTTAAAGAATTAATTAATGGGGATGGATAATATTATGAAATTTTAATTTGAATAATTAATTGTCGAATTAATTATTGTAATATTGAAGTTGTTGAAATGGAGTAAATCTTTTTATAAATAATTATTAGAGATTGGTGTGATTACGCAATTATATCAATTTAATTATTAAATTTTTGAATTTAATAATATGATTGAGTAAGAATAATTAATTGACAAAATTAATTAGGAATATTTAATTTATTGAGTTAGACTAATTAATTGATGAATCATCTAGGGATATTTAATTATTTGAGTGAGGATAATTAATTGATTAATTAATAAATGTGAGTAATGTGATTATTTAATTGTTAAATTAAATAATGAGAATTGAATGGATTAATTAATTGGAGAATTAATTAATAAAGTTATGTTATTATTTAATTATTCAATTAAATAAAGGGATTAATTAATTAAAGAATTAATTAATAAGAATCATGTGATTATTTAATTGTTGAATTAAATAAAATTACTAATTAATTGACGAATAAATTAATTGGAGTATGTGATTATTTAATTACTCAATTAAATAACAAGATTAAAGAATTTATGAATTAATTAATGGAGGAACATATTTATTTAATTATTGAATTAAATAATGGGATTGATGGATTAATTAATTAATGGAGTTACTTTATTATATAATTGTAGAATTAAATGATATGTTTGAAAGTGATTAATTAATTGTGAAATTAATTAGTGGAATTATTGGAAATAATTAATTGGAGAATTAATTGGAGAGAATGAATGCAATTAATTAATTTTGGAATTAATTAATGCAAGGTATGTGGACAATTAATTAGTGAACTAATTAAATAAAATGACTTCGATTAATAAATAAAGGAATTAATTTATGAAATAGATGTGGACAATAAATTGGAGAATTAATTGAAGATAATGGATGTTATTAATTAATTGGGGAATTAATTAATGCAATGGATGTGAACAATTTACTGGTTAATTAATTAAGGGAGTTTTAAATTATCAATTAAATATTGAATTAATGGAATAAATTATGGTTTGACAAGATTAATTAATTGTTGAATTAATTAATGTGTTGTTGATTAGAGATAATTAATTCATAAATTAATAATGTGATTTTGAGACTGTAGATATTGAATAACTAATTGTTAAATTAATTATGTGACTTTGGGATTGGGAATTAAATAATTAATTATTGAATTAATTATTTACGTTTTGAAATTGTGAATGAGATAATTAATTTTGGAATAAATTATGGTATTTTGAGTTTGTGGATATTGATTAATTAATTGATAAATTAATTAAGGTCATTGACATACTTAATTAATTGAGAAATTAATTAAGGGTATTTATGTGAAAAACTAATTGTTTAATATATAATGGGATTGGGGGATAATTAATTGTAGAGTTAACTATCGAATTTGTTAAATATAAATTATGAATAATTAATTGGTGAATTAATTATTGGATGTTGAGTATTGAAATGATTAATTAATTATTGAATTAATTAATGGATTTTTTGCAGTTAATTAATTGTCAAACTAATTAATAGAAGGGTAGTGTAACAACCTGAGATTTTATGAGAATTATTCTTTTTAATTTCATTTATGTCTTGTGTTGTACGCTACACCAAAATTAGCTTGTGCTATATGCAACACCGTATTAGCTTTCAGTATACGCAACACTATTCTTGGCTCGTGTTACACACAATTTCAAGTTCATTTTGTAGAAATTATTCTATGCAATATTAAGTTTAGATTTTGTTTAATGTATAAATGAAATAAGTTTTTATTATGTTATACTAAACACCAAAGTGAGCTTTCACTACACGCAGCCCTGACTTGGCTTGCATTACACGCAATGACGACCTACCTTGATAGCGTGTGTAGTACGCAATACCAGGTTTCACTAAACAACGATATATTGTAATAATATTATTATAAACTAGCTGTTATGAATATATTAACTACATTTTGAATTTTATAACATTATTATTCATCTTACACATTTTCCAGAACATGGTATGAGAACAAAATAAATGTTTTGGGTAAAATAAGTATTTTTCAAAAATGCATTTTTTCTACTTTTTGATGGCGCGCCCACTTTAATTCTAGTTTTTGACATGTTTATATGTTAAATTTGAAAAAATAAAATTCTTTTTTGGAATCACGATATAATATTTTACTTTGGATAAATTTTTCATATTATTCTGATAACTTTCATATTTTAATGAATAGTAAAAAACACGCTATATATTAATTAAATTTTTTTTTTCATCCGAATAATTTATATAGTGAAATTATAATATTTAATGGTTTTAAAGTATACATATAATAATTTTTTACCATTTAATATAATTTAAGTCATTAGCATTAATTTTACACTGAATTCATAAGTAAAAACATTTCAATCTTTTGCAACGTTTTAACTTTTAAAACTCGTTTTTCTTAACAATGAGATTAATTTTAAATTAATTTATGCAACTTCTGTGATTTGAATTTGGAAAAATGGATTCCATATTTGGAATCAGTAGGTCCAAATTATTTTAATAGACTACTTTTTATTTTTGGGAACTATGAATAGTAACTATGGTAAATTTTATTTAACGTAGTTAAAGGTAAATCGGGTAATTAAGGGTAAATATAATATTATAAAATTACCCTAACACTTTTATTAATATAATTGGATGATTATATTTTTCCCTAAATCATACTTGTGTCGAAATGTAATCTAATGGAACCCACTTGTATTTGATTAAGATCTGTTATTTATTTTATTTAAAGGAAAGTGAAATATGTCTCACTCAAACTTTAATAATTAGATTATTTTTAATATAAGGTTATATAGAATATAAATTATATTATAAATAATAATTTAAAATATAAAATTATTTTCTAAATCATGGTAATTTATTTTTAATTTTTAAGAAATATTTAACTACCTTAATAGCTTATATATTAATGATGTAGAAATTATTGATTCAGTGAAAAGTCAATAATATAGTTTTTATTAAAATAGAAATACATATCAAATGGACCAAAAACTTGAAAAAACATTATTGGTTGAGTATATCTATACCTTAATCTTCCAAGGGTCGATATTTTGGACCATTTGGAGCCTTATACAACCGATTAAGACATGTATATTATTTTATTTAAATGATGTCAGTGAGGTCACCTTCATAATTTAATAAATATAACAATTTAGATGTTTTGATTTTAAGAATATAAATTCGAGTAAAAATATTATTATGAAAGTTTTTATATTTATCTTACTCATAGGATTTTATTTTTAATTTTTATGCTACTAATAAGTATATTAAATGATTATAGAAAATGATGTAGTAATTGTTTTATTAATAGAAATATCAAATAAGTGGTTTTATAAATATTAAAATAAACATTATGTGAACTGATTAATTTTATACAAAAATTTTCTGGATGAATATGACATTTTAGGAATCTATTAAACATTTTTGTTCAAATATATCCTCTGTTTGGATTTTATTTAAATTCAAATAAATGAATAGTGTCAAAATTAACACTATTGTTATTTTATAAAAATAACATATTATTAAATTGTTTTAAAAAAAATAAATATTTAAAAATTATAAATTTTAATTTATATGGTCTAAAATTTAATAAATTACCCAATTATGGATAATTCAAAACACATAAGTAATTATTTATAACAATTTAAAATTTAGAATACTATTACCACAAATAAGATTAAACAAATTAAATATGGATAAATAAAATTGATAAGGTTTAAAATAATTTCCCAAAATGTATAAATTTGATTGGTTGATGATATTACAACTCTATATTATCTCATCTTCGAATGGAGTTTTTTTTGAGGTTTTTAAGTGGGGTTTGAATTTATTATAAATTACTATTTCTTATGTTTCCAAAGGTGCCCCTCTTCTCCCTTATAAAAGGGAACCTCCTACCTCTCCTCTTCACCACACTTTGAGCCTTCAAGCTCAGACAACCCCTACCCATCTTTCTTCTCCACTTCCCTAGAAACATTCTGGAGGTTCTTATCTTCTCCAAATACCAATTCTAGTTCCTTATGAGGAAGCTTAAACGAGGTGTGTCGAAGAAGAGGTAATCTCTTCTACCGATTCTTTCAAGTTTCTTTCTTCTTCGACTTCCTCTTATTTAGTTTTTTCATTGTAAAGTAATACAATCAGTATCAATAATATACTGATATGATACTATAAATATGAAACAACCCCATTTCACCTTCAATCCATCCTACGGAAAATGAAATCACCGCACGTGAGTACGTACGGAATACTGTCTCCATGTCGTGGTGTAATCAGTTTTTCCACCACCACCTTACTTGGATGTGTATAATGGTGTAAATAATAACTATATGTGGTTATTATACCCCACCTGAACTTCATTTTTTTAGTTATAAACCAGATACACTTTTAAGGAAAAAGTGAGAAACCCCAAGAAAACACATAGTTGTTAAAGGACAATTTAAGCCTATTGACATTTTTATCCTTAAGAAGTTCTCAGAACAAAGACCTTACCGATGTTTCTGGATCACCCTTTATGAGTTCTTCAAATCGATGCACCAGTCTTTCCCACGCTTGTAAGTATTCCCCTTTGTTGATTTTCCCCACTTTGAGACCTCTTGCTAGGATGTAATTTTGCTTGCGATGCAGTCCCTCTTTTCTCTATCAGTGTCCACCTGAATAGTCCTTTCCATATTTTTAGTAGCCTCATCTGTTGAAGCACCGGTTACAAGAGATTCCTCTTCCATTTCTTCTCCAGAATGCAGTAGTAGCTCCACAGGTTTCTCATCATCCGTGCATGAAATCTGCAGTACATTCCTGATGGGAGCGGCCCCCTCAACTGGAGATGCCGCACCCCCTGCTCGCGTTGCATTTCCATTGAAGTTGAGAACCCCTTCTTTCACTTGGGCCTTCTCTTTCCGGGCAGATCGTCTCTCCATCGGTGAAGTTAGGTAAGAATAATCCTTATGTCATATCTTCCCACCACGTCAGACTTTCCTCCTCCTCGGACTACAAGTGTCACTACCAAAGAACACGTGATCACTAACTCTTGATAGCTGGCTAGAAGAGTCATCACTAGACTCATCCTGCAAGATACCCTTCTCCTCATTGTGATGTTTTGCCCGATAAGCCTCCTGGATGTGCCCAACATTCTCCATACTCTCAAAACGGTTGCATAACTTAATATACGGAACCAATTTCATTGAGTATGAAATGTTCACTGGATATGGCTCAACCCGAGGACTTTCAAATCCTTTTTTCTCAAGTCCCAAAAGCACAAATTTTATATAAGAAGATGTTTTGGGGCCCTCTGGACCTTCCTCATAACCCATTCAAGCTTCCCCAGCTGAGTTATAGCCAACTTCAGGAACCAGGACAACAACAGTAACAGCATGATCCAAATCAGATTCCACTGGCCCCCTTTGTGCCACATGAGTGGATAAACCCAAGTCTCTCTTCAAATGACTGACAACATCTAAAACCATGGGATTTCTCTTTGATGCCTCCCGATGAACAACCTTTGCCAAAACTGGGACATAGTCGGCATGCCTCTTTCCCGATGATCCTTCTGCCTTAGCCAAGGGAAAATTCGTTTTTTCACCTCCTTGGTTATCCTCATCAACATAATGACCTGGAAATTAAGAAACCGAGGTGGTCTTTCCCCCACCCCCATGGCCTATACAAGTGTACCCTCTTCTAACGCCGCCCAAGAGACCCCCGTCGACCGGTTCCGGCAACTGGAAACATCATGACCGAGATGGAAGAAGGATGAATAGAAGATGTCCCAATAATCATAGACATCCTTTTGGTACCACCAAATCACACCTTCAATCTCTATGCTAATGGTTTCCAACTGGTACTTGGAAACATCAACTTAGACATAGATTCAAGGGGAAATCAGGTGGTTAATGACATTCGTTCACTGGTCCGTGCAACAGAACCGTGCCAAGAGATTACCAATCAAGTTTATAATCACTAGATACTAAAACAAGAGTGGGTGTCCGAGGAGCGAAATCCAAATCCCTGAGGCAGGAGGGTATTTTCTCAGGTGGAAATCGAATGACCACCGAAAGAGAAAAAATCGCATACCTGAGAAAACTCGTGGAGCGCTAGCCCATGCATTGATGAGGTCTTCTTCCGACAAGAAGCGAATCAGGAGGTGTCTCGAATCTAGGATCCCAACAATCGCCCGGTCCTAGAGATGCCACTAGTTGGCGATGAACCTATCGAAAGCGTTAGCTACGGGCCGTCACTTGCCGAAACGAGCGACCAACGAATGATTCTTCAACGCAGAGGCGTAAGTGAACTCTAGAGGAGAGATCAAATCCATTGGAATGCCATCGATGAGCTAGTGGAATTTAGGGATGATGAAAATGTAGGGGGAAAAGGGAAGTGGGGATGGATCTATTAACGACATGAAGGCCGAGGGACGAGGGGGCGCAGGAGGAGGAAGAATAATCTCCTCCCCCCCCAGCCGGGGGTGGCCGAGGAGGGGAGGCACCGGAGCAGGCCTAACCTAGGGAATTAGAGGACGATGAAGTGAGAGCCCTACTCGACAGTCCATATGTGGTTATTATAACATCATACTTATTCTGAGATATTATATCATCCACTCCAATTCTATTCAATAATTATGGGTATGATATCATCGCTCGTGTGTACGTACGGACTACCGTCTCCACAAACGTGATGAGATTAATTTTCCATGATTAACCATTCAAGTATGATTAGAAAGTATAAATAATTAATAATCATGAAATATATTACATAAAAATGATACTAGATTTATGTACATATATGTTTCATTTACTTAATTCCATTCAATTCAATAAGGAAATGAAAACAGTGTTCATGCGTACGTACGACCTACCGTCTCCAAGAACAGTGTATTTCATTCCATTTATCGATATATCATATATATTTACATGCTGAGTATATATTATATATAAGTCATGTTTTACATTCTGGAATTAATTAAATCAGGATATAAGTAATAATATCAAGAACTACAAATCGAAACACGTAAGATAAAAGAAATGATTTTACCCAAAACGCTGCTTTAACATAGAATTTACAAAAGAACAGGTAATATAAAGTCATAAGTGAACCATATATGATATCATAACAATGAATATGATTTTGTAATAAGTCAATGACATTATTTAAATCATTATACAGGAGGTTTGGAAACATACTAAGCATATCAGACATAAGGTAAGGGATAACTTTTCCAATCTCGTTTTTATCCGAGATTGTTTATTCGTAAGTATTTACTAGGGTTATATTTATCATCCATGTCCCTGTTTTCTAAAAATGGTTTCATGTATGTTCAGATTCCTTTTTACCCATTTTGAGTTTTAATACATGGTATGTAATGAATCTTTCTTTTGTTTACCATATGAGGTACTTTTTGACTTTTCGGGAAAAAGTACGAGAATACTGTTTTTTAAATTATACGGTATAAACAGATATTTACGGTTTCATAAAGCCTTATTTTCATGAATATTCCTCTACAATATTTCATGATTATTTTGAAAAAAATCCTTTTCTTTTAAAATTTCAATGCATTTTGTGAATAGAAAATGATTTTGAAGAAGAAAGCATATTTTCCTCAAGAATTCATTTCAAGTGTTTTGTCAAAACTATTTTCCATCTAAGATGAAATTATTTAGTATGATTATGTTTCAAGTATAATGTATCTATGATTTACATGGTTTCACTTTTCTTATGATGAAATTATATCTATTTTTTTATAAGGATTATGTTATGATGGGATGATGTTTATGAAACCCATTTTATTCTTTGGGTTATGATGATTGATTTATGTTTATGTTATGGCACACGTAATAATGATTTCATTATGATATGCGTGGGACCTATATATGCCTCCACTACATTGGGTAAATATTTATATCTCTTGAGATATACATGGCTGGAATGACAAGTTAATTTGGTTCAGTGATACAGGAATGGAACGAGGAGTGAACTCGATTCAGTAAGGGACTTTGTCCACTATGATGGTCTTGGCAGTAATACCTTGGCTACTATGGAAATTATATCAAGTTATTAATGGATTACCATAATTACATGTTTTATTCCCATTCTATTTTATCATGATTGATGTTCCATTATGATCAATGCCTTATTAACTGCCATGTTTTATGACATTGCTCAGGATTTTGATGTTTAAACATTATGGTCATGTTTTTTTAGTTCAAATGTATATGGTTTGTTTTATTTTCTCCATGCTTACCCTTACTGATCATTTGAGATCAACCTTTATATGTTTTATTTTCCCCCAGATATAAAGAAAGGTTTTATGTAAGAAAACAAAAGGGGAATATCTTTATAGGAGATGTCGAAGATCTTTCACCATGATTAGAAGATTATGTTGCGAGTTTCCAAAGACACTAAACTATTAAAGTATTTGAGTTTTGATTTTTGTTATGTATTAAGTATTACTCAAAAGTAATGTAATGTCCATGTACGTCAAGTTTGTGGTCTCTAAAGTTGGTATCAGAGGAAAGGTTTAGTTAACCTTTGGAAACTAGGATGTGAAAACTTTAGTGAAATCCCTAGAGATATTGCTAAGGTATGTCTAGGGATGTCTCTAAGGATAATTATAAGTATAGGTTATAGTCTTAGAATTAAGGTAACGATATTATAATTAAATATAAGATGTTATATATTGAGTTAATCTCCCTTTATTATGTTGTTTTACCTAGCATGATTTTTCTCTCTCACACTATTCTTTTTGGGGTTTAGATGATGGATGGAACCTGCAGGAACCGTGTTGATCATTGTAATGGACAATGAAATGATTGTCCTTCTGAACAAACCAATGTTATGGGTGATGGAGTGAAAAATCTTATTGTTATACTTACACAATCTATGAATCATTTGGGACTTCCAAATGAGCAGAGAATGGAACAATATTCTATTGAGTCCTTCATGAGGCAACATCAACCTTATTTCAGTGGGTCTTCTGATCCACTTGTTGCTGAACAATGGATCAGTACCATTGAAAAGATATTTTCAATATATCGCTATTCAGAACATGAAATAGTCATTCTGGCTATTTACTGTTTAGAACGTGAAGCAGAACAACGGTGGACTCTAATTAAGAATACGAGGACCTGAGATGAAATTGAATTCGTGGAATGGGATGAGTTCAAGAACTTGTTTTTAAATAAGAACTTCCCTCGTACTCTTCGAACAAAGATGTAAAAGGATTTCCTTGAGCTTAAGAAAAAGGATGATAGATTTGTTGGTATATACGAAGTGAATTTTAAAAGGCTTTCAAGGTATGCATCTGGCTTTATCATCCAACCTGAAAGAAAATTTGATTGATTCTTCAGTGGCTTAAAACCAAGTCTTCGAATGGCATTTACTATAAGAGACTTTAGTAGCTATGAAGAAATTTTGAATTGTGCTATCAATGTAGAAATAGATGTTGATGTTACATATCCATCTCATGGTTTTGACAAGAAACAAAATATGGAGTTCAAGGAAAAATCTCAGAACAATGGTGAAAAGAAGATGAATGTTTCTTTATGCTCAATGAGTGGAAAGAAGTGTGGTGGAGATTTTCTAAAAGGTACTATAAAATGTTTTAAGTGTGGAAAAGAAGTTCATCGAGAATTTGAGTGTAAAATTAATGGGTGAAAGGTAGCTAATGATGTGAATAGAGAAAAGACTATAGAGAATTATCCACCAACACTTCAATGCTTCAAGTGTAAGGAAATGGGGCATTATGCTAATCAATGCCCTAATCCAAGGGTTAATGATGATCGACATGGGAAACCTCTTAGGGAAAAGGATAAAGGGAAGTCACATGTGATCACTGTTTGTGATGTTGAGTATGACAATGATGTTGTGGAATGATTAAGTGTTTATGTAATGGGATTTAAAAATAGTATCATGGAATCTCATTTATGGTATCGTGGAATTTTAGAATATCTATGTAGTGGTTTTTAATAATTATATGGTATCGGTAACCATTAAAAGTGATTGAAATATTTTTGGAAATAATAATATATGTGCATAATGAATGGATAAATAAAAAAATGAAATGAGATCATGACTGATATAAGGATAAAGTTATATCATGCTTTGAGTATATAGAAATTTTGGGATTTTGGTATGTGGAAAGAGTAAACTTTTGACATCATTCATGTTTTCACTAAGGTTCAACGAGTATTCTTTTTTTCAAGAGAATACATGAATAAGGTATTCACATGTTTGGAGTGTGACCAAAAAGATATATCGTATGATATATGGGGGATAAATGATGGTATTCATATGCTCGGTAGATGAATTTTCTAGTAATTGTTTTCTTTATTCTATGAGCTTGGACAGAAGTATTTTGGACAAGCCTAATTATTGGAATGGATTATGTTGGACATAAGTT
The DNA here is from genome assembly GCA_963277665.1 of Viscum album. Taxonomy (NCBI): domain Eukaryota; kingdom Viridiplantae; phylum Streptophyta; class Magnoliopsida; order Santalales; family Viscaceae; genus Viscum; species Viscum album. The sequence goes on along the minus strand of OY728161.1, from coordinate 1,209,504,149 downwards.
AGTATTGTTTAAGTATAGAACTTTTTTAGATATTATTGATGGAATGTTATAATAATATAGTTTTAGAAAAAGGACAACCCGCATGATGGGCGACAACCCATGGCGTCGGACAAGGTTGTGGGAATCGAACCCAAAACTGAAGTGTGACAGACCTTTATCACCTACCACTGGCCTACAGTAAGTCCCTAGTTAGTAGAAACAAATTTCATTTTATTAAGCGGTATGATAGATGAAGTATATGTCCATTTTTGGAATCATATACGATTAACCTCACCATAGATGAACTTATGTATATTTGATAACTTTTTCTAACCTTTTGTTTGAGACAGATGGAATGACCCATCATTCTATCACATGATCTGCTAACACTTCGATAATGACAAATTCACCTTCATTTATTTAAGATATGAAGTGGAAATTGTTCAAGGCACGAACAATGGTGAGATTGTACCGAAATATAGTATGTATTTATTCTAATTCAAATTATTTAACTTGAGGGAAATGATCTTGAAAAAAAATGTTGTCCTAGTGTCCTCAAATACGATGAATCAGATGGTACCTTAGATCATCACAAATTTATGGCTTTGTGATTGTTGGATTTTTCATAGCCATGTTCTCTACCACTCTCCATCAGAACTTGATGGTTAGATTTCTCTTTCATATCCATATTTTCACCTATGTTATCCTATGTGGAAACCCATCGATTTTTTAATTTGGGTAAAAATTACGTTTCATAATTTAGTTTTTAAAGATAATTTATCATATTTCTTTTTACGATGTATGTTTTATTAAAGAAACTCTCATGTAATAAACCATTTTTAACCCCGACGAATTTCAAGGGAGAAATTCATTTTAAGGGGGTAGAAAGTAACAACCTGAGATTTTATGAGAATTCTTTTTAATTTCATTGATTTCTTGTGTTGTACGCTACACCAAAATTAACTTATGCTATACGCAACACCGTATTAGCTTGCAGTATACGCAACACTATTCTTGGCTCGTGTTACACACAATTTCAAGTTCCTTTTGTAGAAATTATTCTACGAAAAATTAAGTATATTTTTTTAATGTATAAATGAAATAAGTTTTGATTATATTATACACAACACCAAAGGGATCTTACACTACACGCATCCCTGAATTGGCTTGCATTACACGCAATCGTGACCTTCCTCGATAGCGTGTGTAGTACGCAATACCAGGTTTCACTAAACAACGATATATTGTTATAATATTATTATAAACTAGACTTTATGAATATCATTAACTAAATTTGGAATTTTATAATATTTTTATTCATCTCACACATTTTTTAGAACATGGTATGAGAACAAAATAATTTTTTCGGGTAAAATATGTATTTTTCAAAAATGCAGTTTTTCCACCTTCTAATGGCACACCTAATTTAAATCTAGTTTTGGAAATGTTTATAAGTTTAACTTGAAAAAATAAAATTCTTCTTTGGAATAAGGATATAAAAATTTACTTCGGAAAAAACATTCATATTATTCTGATAACTTTCATATTTTAATGAATAGTAAAAAACACGCTATATTTTAATTAAAAACATCTTTTTTCATCGCAATAATTTATATGGTTAAATTATAATATTGATTGGGTTTAAAGTATAGATTGAATATATTTTTACCATTTAATATAATGTAAGTCATTATAATTAATTTTACACTAAATTCATAATTTAAAAAATTTCAATCTTTTGCAACGTTTTAACTTTTAAAACTGATTTTCTTAACAACATGATTAATTTTAAATTAATTTCAGCAAATTCTGTGATTTGAATTTGGAAAAAATGGATTCCATATTTGGAATCCGTGGGTACAAATTATGTTAATAGGCCACTTTTTATTTTTGGGAACTATGAATAGTAACTACGGTAAATTTTATTTACCATAGTTAATGGTAAATCGGGTAATTAAGGATAAATATAATATTTTAAAATTACCCTAACATTTGTCTTAATATAACTGGATGATTATATTTTTCCCTAAATCATACTTGGGTCGAAATGGAATCTAATGTAACCCACTTGTATTTGATTAAGACCTTTTATTTATTTTATTTAAAGGAAAGTGAAATATGTCTCACTCAAACCTTAATAATTAGATTATTTTTAATATAAGGTTATAAAGAATATAAATTATATTATAAATACACATTTTATATATAAAATGTTTTTCTTTATCATGGTAATTTATTTGCAATTTTTAAAAAATATTTAACTACTTTAATAGCTTATACATTAATGATGTAGAAATTATTTATTTAGTGAAAAATCAATAATATTGTTTTTATTAAAATAACAATACCTATAAAAAGGACCAGAAACGTGACCAAACATTATTTTTAGAGTATCTATATACCCTAATCATCCAAGGGTCGATTTTTGGACCATTTGGAGGCTTACAAAATCTATTAGGACATTTATATTAATTTATTTAAATGATGTCAAAGATGTCACCTTCATAATTTAATAAATATAACAATTTAGATGTTGTAATTTTAAGATTCTAAATTCGATTAAAAATATTATTATGAAAGTAATTATATTTATCTTCATCATAGGATTTTATTTTTAATTTTTACGCAACTAATAAGTATATTAAATGATTATACAAATATGATGTAGTAATTTTTTTATTAAGAGAAATATCAAATAAATGGTTTTATAAATATTAAAATAAAAATTATGTGAACTAATTAATGTTATAAAAACATTTTCTAGATGCATATTACATGTTTTGAATCTATTAAACTTTTTGGTTTGAATATATCCTCTTTGTGGATTTTATTTAAATTCAAATAAATGAATAGTGTCAAAATTAACACTATTGTTATTTTATAAAAATAACATATTATCAAATTTTTTAAAAATCACATAAATATTTAATGATTATAAATTGAAATTTATATTGTCTAAAATTTCATAAATTACCCAATTATGGATTATTCACAACACATAAGTAATTATTTATAACAATTTAAAATTTAGAATATTATTACCACAAATAAGATTAAATAGTTTAAATAATGATAAATAAAATTGATAAGGTTTAAAATAATTTCCCAACATGTCTAAATTTGATTGGATTATGAGATTACAAACATATATTATCTTATATTCTAATTGATTCTTTTTTGGAGTTTTTTAAGTGGGTTTTGAATTTATTATAAATTAATATTTCTTATGTTTCCGAAGGTTCCTCTCTCTTCCCTTATAAAATGTAACCTCCTCCCTCTCCCCTTCACAACACTTTGAGCCTTCAATATTGGACAAACCCAACCCATGTCTCTTATACACTTCCCTATCAAAATTCTGGAGGTTTTGGTCTTCTCAAAAGACCAACTCTAGTTCCTTAAGAGGAAGATTAAAGGAGGGGCATCGAAGAAGAGGTAATCTCTTCTACCGATTCTTTCAAGTTTCTTTATTCTTGAACTTCTTCTTATTTAGTTTTTTCATTGTAAAGTAATAAAATAATTACCACTAATATACTGATATGATATTATAAGTATGAAACAACCCCATTTCACCTTCTATCCATCCTACGGAAAACGAAATCACCACACATGCATACGTACGGAATACCGTCTCCACGCCGTGGTGTAATCAGTTTTTCCTCCACCACCTTACATGATGGGTATAACGGTGTAAAGAATAACTGTATGTGGTTATTATAACTTCATACTTATTTTGAGATATTATATAATCCACTTCAATTCTATTCAATATTTATGGGAACAATATCTTCGCTCGTGCGTACGTACGGACTACCGTCTCCACGAATGCGATGAGATTCAATTTCCATGATTAACCATTCAAGTATGATTGTAATGTATAATTAAAAAATAATAATGAAATATATTAAATAATAATGATACTTTATTTATGTAAATATATGTTTTATTTACTTAATTCCATTCAATTCAATAAGGAAACGAAAACAGCGTTCATGCGTACGTACGACCTACCGTCTCCATGAACGGTGTATTTCATTCCATTTATCAATCTATCATATATATTTATATGAAGAATATATATTATATATAAATCATGTTTTAAATTCTTGAATTAAGTAAATAAAGATATAAATAATAATATCAGGAACAAAAATTCAAAACACGTACGATAAATGAAACGATTTTACCCAAAACGCTGCTTTAACATGGAATTTACAAAAGAACAGGTAATATAATGTCATAAGTGAACCATATATGATATAATAACAATGAATATGATTATGTAATAATTCAATTAAATTATTTAAATCATTATACAGGAGGTTCGGATATATACGAAGCACATCGGACATAAGGTAAGGGATAACTTTTCTAATCTCATTTTTATCCGAGATTGTTTATTCTTAAGTATTTACTAGGGTTATATTTATCATCCATGTCCCTGTTTTCTTAAAATGGTTTCATGTATTTTTAAATTCCTTTTTACCTATTTTTTACTTTTACTACATGGTATGTAAGGAATCTTTCTTTTTTTTACCATACGAAGTACTTTTTGACATTTCTAAAAAAAGTACAAGAAGAATGTTTTTTTAACTTATACGGAATGAAAATATTTTTATGGTTTCATAAAGCCTTATTTTCATGAATATTCCTCCCCAATATTTGATAATTTTTTTCAAAAAAATCATTTTCTTTTAAAATTTCAAGGCATTTTGTGAAAAGAAAATGATTTTGAGGAAGAAAGGATATTTTCCTAAATAATTCGTTTCAAGTGTTTTGTCAAAACTACTTTCCATCTAAGATGAAATTATTTAGTATAATTATGTTCCAAGTATAATGTCTCTATATCTTACATGTTTTCAATTTTTGTATGATGAAATGATATCTATTTGTTTTATATGGATTTTGTTATGATTGGATAATATTTATGAAACCCATTTTATTCATTGGGTTATGATGATTTATTTATGTTTATGTTGTGGCACATGTAAGATTGATTTCATTATGAGATGGGTGGGACCTATATCTCCCTCCAATGAATTGGGTAAAGATTTATATCTCATGAGATAGACATGGCTAGAATGACAAGTTAATCCATTTCAGTGATACCGGACTGGAACGAGGAGTGAACTCGATTCAGTAAGGGACTTTGTCCACTATAATGGTATTGGCAGTAATGCCTTGGCTACTATGGAAATCATATCAAGTGATTAATGTTTTTCCTAAATTACATGTTTTATTCCCATTATATTTTATCATGATTGATGTTCCATTATGATCTATGCCTTATGTACTGCCATGTTTTATGTCATTGCTCATGATTTTGATGTTTAAACCTTATGGTCATGTTTTTTTAGTTCAAATGTATATGGTTTGTTTTATTTTCTCCATGCTTACCCTTACTGAGTATTTGAGCTCACCCTTTATATGTTTTCCTTTCCCCAGGATATAAATAATGGTTTTAGGTAAGATAACAAAAGGGTAAGATCTTTATGGGAGATGTTGAAGATCTTTCGCCATGATTAGAAGATTATGTTCTGAGTTTCCAAAGACACTACACTATTGTGGTCCTTGAGTGTTGCTTTTTGTTATATATTAAGTATTCCTCAAAAGTAATGTATGGTCCATGTACGTCAAGTTTGGGGTCTCTACAGGTAGTGATTAATTAATTTGTGAATTAATTAATTGAATGGTTGTAGTTTATTTAATGTTTAATTAGTTAATAGAGTTGAAGCGAACAATTAATTGATGAATCAATTTAAGGTTTTTTATGTTTTATAAATTTTTGAATTAATTATGGTATTTGGAATGATTAATTAATTGTGTAAATTAATTATAGAACTTTATGTGATTAATTAATTGTTAGGATAATTAATGGGAATGAGTTGTGTTTAATTATTTGTTGAATTTATTAATGGAATGGATGCAGTTAATTATATTTTGAATAAAATAACTGATTTTAAGTGATAGATTAATTTATAAATTAATTTAAGGGTTTGATAATATTAAATAATTATGAATTAATTAATCGAATGATTGGTGAAATGGATATTGGTTGTTATTATTTTGGTATGGAGTAGCATATGGGATAACCCGGATGTGAGAAAGATATTAACTCAGAAGAAAGAGAAAGCGTCTATTATTGTTTTCTCAAGGACCATGTGTGCCTTTGAAAAAGAACACTATGTGTGCCACTGGTTGTTTTTTGAAGGATCATGTGAGACTTTGAGGAAGAAGACTATGTGAGGTTCTATTGGGTTTTGAAAGGAACATGTGAGCCTTCAAGGGAAAATATTACGATATATTTCCCATTTTCCTATGAATAATTTATGTTTCATTTTGTATTACACACTTTAGAACCTTTGGGGTTTGAACCCATAGTGAAAATTACTCATGCCTAACTAATTTACATGTTTTATGAATTTGTTAAATACTATATAAATTCTGACGATGAATGGTAACCAGGAAATTTAGATATGTGATATGCCTTATGGATAGATAAGAATATGGCACAAGCCGAAGTTGGTATTGAGGTTAAGTGTCCTTAGGAACCCGAGGGTTTATGTTTCAAAATAAATTATAATTTAATTATTGTAAATTGTTTATCTTATCACCTGTATTTATTCTTTAATCAACTTCATACAAAGTTATTGAATAGATTCATTTTAAATTCCATTGGTGGTGACCTAATGAGTTATACTCACTCCCTACTCTGGATTCCTAATTGGCACACGAATAGACTTTGCAGTTTCTGGATAGATTAAAGGAAAAGGCTCTATGTTAGATGGTTAAGTTGGGATGTAACATGGTTGAGGGAACCTAACATAGATCAGAACCCACTTGGGAGTTATCATTTTCTTCAAATTTGGGTTGCATTTTACACTTGTAACATACATTAGAAGGACATATCTACTATTTAGTTTTGATTATGTATTTCCAATTATAGTTATCTTATGATATTGGTACTATTTATGATATATATGCTTCCATGATCTAAGGATAGAAATATTGATACCACCTCGCTCTCGCTCTCGCCCTTCTGCTATGGCGTAGGGTATGTCCGCGCCGCCGCCTCCCCTCCTCGAACCACTTTGGCCGGGGAGGGGGGTTCCTGCTTCCCCATCCCGTTCGATTCCCCCTATCTTACCCTCTTTCTCCCCTTTCACAGATCCGTCCTCCCTTATTTCTTTCTCTCTAATCGATAGAATCGCTAAGGTTCAATCCTTAGTTAATGGAGTTCCTTCGGTTCATATATCCTCTCTGGAGTTCACAGAAGCATCCACATTACTAGATCTCACGTTGGTAGCCCGATTTGGAAGGGATCGTCCATCGGTCGATGCATTTGATCGGTTTGTGTTCTCCTCTTGGAATTTGAAGGATCATGTTACGGTAGGCCTTTTATATGCGAGACATTTACAGATTCAATTCTCTAATGAAGATGACCTTATGCATTCTTGGTCCTTTGCTCCACGTTCTATGAAGGGGTTCAGGTTATCTTTATTCTGATGGACCTTTGACTTTCAACTGAGACGCGATCCTCCGACCTCAGTAATCTGGATATCCTTACCTGGTCTCCCATTGACGTTTCAGAACCCGACGATCCTCTAGTTGATAGGAAATCTGGTTGGATGCTACCTTTGCTCTGATTTCTGCACCAAGGCCATCTTCCACCCAGTTGATCCAAGGATTTATGTTGAAGTTGATTTATTAAAAGGCCCTATGAGTCAATTTTCATCAATATTGAGTGAGATATTCGTTGGCTTTAGAATGTACGTTACGACTATTGGATTTACTTTTTCTCGGTCTATTCTTGAATAGGACATGATGTTTCCAGGTACCGGTAAATCCTCTCTAGTCGACCCTGGTCTGGTCCACCAAATATTATGGAGGATGTCACTGCTGATGTATGTAATTTACCTATTTGAGCCCTCACAGAGGAGGAGGAAGTTGTTGTGTACTGGTGTTGTATTTGGGAGTCTCATGGGACCACTGATCCTCCGTCTTCCATACAGAGTATGGGAAAGAGATTGAATGAAAATCCAAAGGTGGCTGATGTGTTTGATCGGCTAAAATAGAACCCGGGTTTACCATTGAAGGAGCTGGGAGCTAATGAGGAACAACATTCCCACAATGGTTCTGAGCAGACTTCTGCTACCAAGTCTATAGTGGAGATGAAGAAACTCACTCAATGTGAGCATGAATGTGCTGCAATAGAGGATGGAAAAGAGGCCGGACATTCTGGGAATTCAATGAAGGTTCCTCTGTTGTATACCGAGGTGCCCCATCCTGATAAAGGGACTCTTGAGGAGGGCAGGGTGGCCGAGCCTCCGAGGATACAGAAGGTGCCAAGGGTTGCGGATGAAGTTCCTATTATAGGGATTCGGGAGGAAGAGAGTGTGTTGGGTCCCTTGGACCCAAACATTCTCCAACCCCCATCCTCTCTAATGGATGCATATGCTGGGGAAAACAAGCAGTTCCCCATTGAGCTGAACAAGCAGTTTGGGCTGAAGTCCCCCACTGAAGGCTCTAGGGTTGAGCTAAGTAACCACTTTGATTTTCTGGTGGATCAAGATCAAGTAGTTTTGCATGAAGAGGATGATTCAGGTGCTGATATATTTAGACAAATATCAGCGGACAACTAGGATTTTTTCCAAGGGAAAGGTCCTCACAAACCTAGAAGGAAGAAGGGGCTCAAAGGAAAGCACGACTCCAGAAAATGCCTTGTGGTTCAGGGGAAAAAACCAAAGGGACGTAAAGACTATTCTTACATGAGAAAACCAATGGAAACCAGGTCGGCCAAGAAAGGTGGGAGCAAGGAATGAAAGGACCCACAAGACAGAGATAACGGCTGACTAAGTAGTGAACCAAAGGTAATAGAAGAAGAGGTAGGAGAATTCCTGAAGATCATTTTTCACTATAAGGAAAAAATTATTGTGAAAGGCATGAGGCCCAATGCCTCAATTTAGGAAATTTCTAGAATTTATTAAAGAAGGTTGCAAGTTGAAGACACTGAGGGGCAAGAAGCGTGGATCGACAAGAAAGATCGAATAATTTCTTGGGGTTTCAATCAAGGAAAAATATCTCTGGAAGAATTCATTCAGACAATGGACAGGATGATCTCACATCTTGAAGGACTTCTCAGGGAGGATCCAAACACACAGGTTAGCACTTTTCACTAGGAATTATATAGAGTGGCTGATTCAAATAACCTTAGTCTGGTGTTTAACAATTTTGTGACCTCCTTTAGCACGTAGTGGTTTTGGTTTTCCGAATGATGGTTTCCCACTTGTCCATAAAGTGGCTTTTTAATAAAAATTTATATTTGGAGTATATAGATGCTTGCACATTTTTTATTCATTTTTTGGTTTATTACACTGATAAAAGAAAAAGAGGGTATAGTATCTCCATGATCAATATTAGACCCTCACTACTAGTCAGCAGCCTCTAGCGTACATAGAGGTGTGCCTAAGGTCATGTGACTTACTGGTTCGGGGCATTATAGCATGGATCCTGGTCTGTGACATTACAAAGTGGTATTAGTGGTATATTTTTCATTTCTTTCTTTTTTTGTCTTATTTTTTGGGAAAGGTTGACAAGAGACAAGGAAGAAATAATGGTTGGTTATGATCTCATGCATGGGAGTAGTTACCCCATGTACAGGGGAGAACCCAAGTACACAGGGTGGGATTTTTGTTATTACTATTCACTATTATAGTTGAATATTATTTCACCTTGGGTGACACACTTGTTGTGTGATGTGATTATTGTTTATATTTTCTATGTTTTGACTCTTGGCCCTGAATGGAATAAGAGTTGAGTTTGACTGAATCATTCTTGGAACTCAGGATTATTTTTTTATCATGCATCATTGTAGGCACACATGAAAAAATGGGTTTTGGGTAAGTTTTTGAACTTGAACTATTTCTTCTTCATGTGAAAAAGAAATGAAAATAGTACCTAAAACAAAATTTTGAAATATTATAAAATTATTCAAGATAAAAATAAATTGGATTCTAAATTATACAAAAATTCAATAATTATAATGTGTATACCCTTGTTAACTATGACCAAGTTGTAGTATGGTTATGGGTTGAGATAGTGACGTTGTTTTTACTGTGTGGTCGAGAAAACAGAGAAAGGATTGATATGGTTTTGTGTAAATCAATCTTGTTAACTTTGTTAATTTTTTGAATTAAAAATCATTTGTTTTTTGGTCCCTTGACGTGGGTAGTGAGAATGTCCAAGTTTGAGAACACAATTGTGGGTTTTGTGAGAGACCATCCAGTTTTGGATTAGTGTGCTGAGATGTTGGAAAACAGGGAATGCTGAGACTTTCAAAAGGTTAAGATGTTTCTATTGTGTGAGGAAACATTGGTAATGAATCATTTATTATGGTGATTCAAAAACAACTTCTTAGTCTACTTTAAATTTCTGATGATCATGTCCCATACCTTGACATCATCCTGGGTACACTGAGAAAGCTTTAGATTTACACCTAGCTACCTAAATGTGTTTTGGTTAGATATGGGGCCATTTTTAAGTTGTTCTTATGAAGTGGTATATATGTGCAGATAGATGGTTGGAGGTACGCCATTGAATGTTTACATATAAGGTTATCAAGACGAACTAAATGTCCACAAATACCATAGGCCATTGGCCATGGTGGTTGAGTTTCATGAAAAGCGGTGTTATCAATTCCCCTAAGGTGGGAATTGATTGGTCAGTACAAGTTTCATATTGCAAGACCATTGTGTTGGAATAATCATGTATTATTGATTTTTTAATGATCACAAATCTTATTTAACCTAGTTATCTCCTATAAATTATATCCAATCACGTGTATTTATGTTTAAAGGTTTCTCATGATTTAAGAAGAGCCATTCAAGATCTTAATTGCTCAATATTCAGTTTTCTTAGTTTATACTATCTTTGATCTACTCTCACAATATCCTCTTTGACAAATGCTTAAGTCTAATCCATTCTACTATCATCATTATTTATGTATGAACATAGTTACTTTTAAAAGTATAAGACACCATGATTATACCACTGGCTGTGTATTTCTGGCACCGTGAAAGCCAGACACCGTGAAGCCAGACACCTTGAAGCCAGACAACGTAAGGCCAGACACTGTGAAGTAGACACTGTTAAATCTAGACACCATAAAGCCTTAAACCGTAAAGCAAGACACCGTGAACAAGACACCATGACCGCGAGACACCGGGACCATGAGACATCATGACACTAAGACACCGTGTGAAGGAGACACCATTTCCATGAATTACTATGACACCATTTCTTAAACTATTTTGTCTTCTTTCAATTTAATTTCCAACGGTCATATTTTGTGCTTTTAATGAAAATGCTGTTAATTAATGTGGGTTGTTGCCCTGTTAGGGAACCATACCTCGTACCTGTAAAAGGTAATCATTCCCATTGCAGGAGAAAAATAAAAAAAGGAATATTGAGCTACTATAAAAGATAGATATAGAGACATATACGTAAAGAAGAATAAAAGAAACAAAGGAGACATGTACAAGAAGATACACATGTACATGAAAATTATAACACATGAAGAACACTCATAAACATCATGAATAGAAGTTCAAATAGGATATTCAAGCTCTACAAGGAATACTCTCACTTTCAAGCTGAACACCTATATTGGAAGTGAAGGAAAAAAACCACGACACTCTGTTTTCTAGAAAACTTCCAGAGAAGGGATCAAAGATTCATCTGATTTAATCTAAAGGAGTCTAGAGCTGCATTGACATCACACAAGAGCATTCTAAACTCATCTCAATATTATTGCTCTGCTATGATCATTTTTATTACATTATGAGCAGTGTGTTCTTATCTCTGTTTGGACACACACTGACTCCTAAGCTGAACTGGAGGATACTAAAATCCTCACACAAAACTCTTTATACCTTTGTGTATCCCACGTAGAACTGTGGTAGAGGTCCAAGGACCTGGACAGCCTGTGTGTTGTTGTTGTTTCTTTCCCACGTAGAACTGTGGTAGAGGTCTGAGGACCTGGACAGTCTAAGTACTATTGTGAACCCCGATCCAGGGTGTGTATCAAAGTTTTATATAAACTATTTGATAGGACTAAGTCTCATCTTGAGACTGAACCTCTTGGTTAAAAATGTTGTGTATCTTATTTTAGTTTAAACTATTTTCAATATTCCGCGGCTAATTACTTTAAAATTAAAATATATTTTAAAGTAACTTTGATAGTTGAACTATCAAGTGTTTGTAATTATTATGAACCAGTAAGTTAGTTTCAAAAGCTAAATTAATCTTCAAGTGAATTTAACTGAGAAATAATCAATCATTAAGAAAATAATTGAACACTTTCAATCATTATAAATTCACTACAGTTTAACTTGTTTTATATATTGGGGAATTTAAAAAAATCTTTTTAATTTTTTTTAATAGGAACTCAATTCAACCCCCTCTTGAGTATCAACTCTGACCAAAATTTGGTATCAGAGGCTCTAATAAAAGTTTTTCAAAACACTCTATTGGAGAAAATTTTCAACTGTGATTTTAGTAGTATCTTAAAGACCTGAAAATTTATGTTAAATATAAATTTTTTATATCATTATATATCGTTTTAAAACATATTCCTTATATATAACATATTAGAAGGTGTAGCTAACAATAGGCCACATTTCTTTAATGGTGTTAATTATGCCCAATGGAGAATCAAAATGAAAATTCAAATTTAAAGTATGGGATTTGACATATGGACTTCTATAGAGACTCATTATAAGATTTCAGAAACTGTTAGAAGTAATTGGGATAAACCTACCAAAGATTCTTACAATAATAATTATAAAGAAATGAATGCCCTGTATTGTTCTTTAAGAGATGAAAAGTTTAATCGAATATCTTCTTGTAAGACTGCTTATGATATTTGAGATACTCTGGATGTTTCCCATTAGGGAACAACCAATGTTTAGGATATGAGACTAAATACATACACTTTTAAATATCATAATTTTAAAATTAAATTTAATGAATATATTTCTGATATGTATCTCATGTTTAATGAGATAGTCAATACAATGAGCTCACTGGGAAAAGTTGTTCCAGAAAAAGAGAAAATCACGAGAATAATGAGATTCCTACCAGAGAGATGTACATGAACCTCTATCTCTATATGAGAATCATGTGACATTGGAAAGCTACCTGTCAAGGAGCTGATAATTAAGTTGATGATGTATGAAGAAGAGATAAAGGTAAACAAAGAGGAAGATGATGAACCTAAGAAGAAGTCAGTGGCATTTAAGTATACTTCCTCAAAGACCAAGGACAAGGAGAAAGTTCACATACCTGTCGAAGGCTCAACAAGTGAAGGTTCAAATTTAGATAGTGATGATGAGATGGCTCATATAGCTAGGAGATTCAAGAAGTTCTATAGGAAGAAGAAATTTTTCAAAAAATAAAATTATAAGGGTAAGTATGACCAATAAGGTAATTGGAAGAGAGATTGGATGAAAGTTGATAAAAATGATGAGATAGTCTGTTATGAATGTAAAAGGAAAGGACATGTTAAGGCTGACTGTCCAAAATTGATGTTTTAGAAGAAATATGATTATAAGGAGAAAAAATATAAGAAATCTAAGAAGGTAACATAGAGTGCTTTAGAAGATATCTCAAGTGGATATGAAACTTCTGATTCTGTAGAAAAGAATCATGCCAACATGCGTTTCATGACTGAAACATCTAAGGTAACACTTAATTACCCTATGCACAATGATTAATTTTCTGGTAATGAAATTGATTCAAATAATGATGATAATATGTCTAAAGCTGAATTATTTGAATACTATAATATGTTAGAAGATACTTGTAATGAGATAAATGATAAGTAAAAATCATTGAAGAAACAATATGCCATGACTAGTACTGTTAAATCTAATCTCAGTATAGAAAAGGAAAAGAATGATCAACTGTTAAAGGGGAATACTGAACTGAAATTTTCAAATGGGAAAATTAGAAAAGACATAGAGAAGTTAACAAATGGAAAGAACACTCTAACTCAAATGCTTGGAAAACAAGTTTCACCAAAGTATACTACTGGTCTAGGATACCAACATGGACAGAGACAGTTTGTTAAAAATAAATTTATTTCAAAATATGGACAGTGTACTTTGAGTTCAAATTCTGGAAGTTCTTATGCTTTATCTAACAATTCAAATTCTTATAGACCAAAAAATTTTTATTTATCAACATATTTTTAATCTGTTCATTATAGGAAACCCATTAGAAAAATATGGGTGCCTAATGTTTTACTTGCTAACCTTTCTGGACCCAAGAAAATCTAGGTACCCAATTATCTTCTATCAAAATCTGTTTTGTAGGAAACTTGCTTGAAAAGTTCCTGTAAGAAGATATGGTACTTGGAAAGTGGATGTTCAAGGCATATGACATGATACTACTCATGCTTTAATAGATTAATCAAATTTGATGGAGGGCATGTCAACATTGGTGATAACTCAAAAGGAAAGATCATCGACTTAGGCCATATTGGTAACAATGATACAATTTTAATTTCTAAAGTATTATTTTTTATGGACTAAAATACAATATTCTAACTATTTCTCAGCTGTGTGATGATGGTTTCAATGTAAAATCTGAAAATGATTCATGAAATGTATTTAATTCTAAAAATTTATTTGTATTTATTGTATTATGAAATGAAAATGTATATGCTGTAGATTTGAATTTTTTAGCTAAAGAAAATGTTACTTGTTTAAATTCATTTCATAAAGAATATTGTCTATGGAACAGTAGGCTAGGACACTGTAATGTGCACTTACTTAAAAAACTGGCCAGGAAAGGTTTAGTTAGAGACTTACCTAAACTAGAATACCCACTTAACAAAGTCGGTAATCCTTGTCAAAAGGAAAAACAACACAAAGTTTCTTTCAAAGAAAATAAAGAAGTTTCTACTTCTCAACCTCTCGAGTTGGTTCACATGGATTTGTTTGGACCATCAAGAGTTTCAAGTCTAAATTGGAAGTAATACGATTATGTTCTTGTAGATGATTTTTCAAGGTACACTTGGGTATACATTCTTTCTCACCAAACTGAAGCTTGTTCCTTTTTCATTAAATATTCCAAGTCTATAGAAAACGTTAGCGGACATAGGATCAAGACCTTGAGAAGTGATCATGGTCGTGAGTTTAAAAATCAAGAGTTTGAATCTTATTGGCCACACAAGGTCTATAGTCACAACTTCTCTGCTCCTAGAACACCTCAACAGAATGGAGTAGTAGAAAGAATAAATAAGACTCTTCAAGAGATTTCTATGACAATGCTCGATGAATATGATTTTCCAATTTACTTTTGGGCTGAAGCTATTAATACAGCTTGTTACATTATCAATAGAGTATTCATTTGACCAATTCATAAAAACACTCTTTATGAGCTTTGAAACAATAGGAAGCCTAAGGTTAATTACTTTAGAGTTTTTGGTTGCAAAGTCTTTATTTATATCACTGAAGATAATCTTGACAAATTTTCTTCTAAAAGTGATGTAGGAATTTTCCTAGGTTACTCAATATCGAGTAAAGCCTATAGAGTATTCAATAAGAGAACAAAATCTGTGGAAGAATCTATAAACCTCAAAATTGATGAAAATTATCCATATAAACCTAATACCCGTCTTGAAAATCTTGAAGAAGATATGTATATTCTAAACCTTAATGACCAAAATAGTGAACCTGTTGTTAAGAAAACCAGTCTGTAAATTTTCTATAATCTATTTCTACTGAACTAGAACCTATAAATGAACTAGAGATTTATATCCATACCTTTTCTAGACCAAATTAGACCCTTAAAAACTATCCTTTAGATGCTGTAATAAGAGATTTAGATAGAGGGACACAAACTAGAGCTTCTATGAGAAACCATGTTGAACATAAAGCTTTTCTTTCCCATATTGAACCTAAAAATATAAATGATGCAATCAATGATGAATTTTGGGTGATGGATATGCAAGAAGAATTGAATCAATTTGAAAGAAACAATGTTTGGAAATTAGTAGAGAGACCTTAGGACACTTTGACCATAGGCACTAAATGGGTTTTTAGAAATAAAATTGATGAAACAGGTAACAAAGTCAGAAACAAGGATAGAATATTTGCAAAAGGCTATAGTCAAGACGAAGGAATTGACTATGAGGAGACCTTTTCACCAGTAGCCAGACTTTAAGTCATCAGAATCCTGCTTGCCTATGTTATACATCTAAATTTCAAACTATATCAAATGGATGTTAAGAGTGCATTCTTAAATGGGTATATAGCTGAGGATGTTTTTGTTGAACAACCCCATGTATTTACAAACTTTTATTTTCCAAATCATATTTTTAAACTATCAAAATATTTATATTGTTTAAAGAAAGCTCCAAGAGCTTGGTATGACAGATTTAGTACTTTTCTTATTTCCAAAGGTTTTACAAAAGGAATAGATAATCCTACCCATTTTATGAAATAAATTTCAAATGATGTTTTAGTTGTTCAAATTTATATAGATGACATTATTTTTGGATCTTTGAAGAATTCCTTATGTGTTGATTTTTCTAAAATGATGAAAAATGATTTCTAAATGAGTTTAATGGGGCTACTCAAATATTTTCTTGGATTTCATGTTTTTAAAAATGAAAATGGTATTATTTTAAATCAAAGTAAATATACAAAGGATCTTCTAAAACGTTTTGGATTGGGAAGCACTAAAATTAGTGACACTCCCATGAGTACCACATAAAAGATGGATCTTGATAAAGATGAAAAATCTGTTGATCAAACCACTTATATAGGAATGATTGGAAGTTTAATTTACTTAACTGCTATGACATTATGTTTAGTGTGTGTATGTGTGCTTGTTTTCAATAAAAACCTATGGAATCTCATTTAAATGATGTAAAGAGAATTTTCAAATACCTCATGCATACACCCAACCTAGGACTGTTTTACCCTAAAGGGAAATCATTTGAATTAGTTTGTTATTCTAATGCTAACTTTGGTGGATGTTAGTTAGATATAAAAAGAACCTTTGGAACATGTCACATTTTAGGAATGTCACTAGTATCATGGTGTAGTAAGAAACAAAATTCTGTTGCATTATCTACTGCAGAAGCTGAATACATAGCTGCTAGTAGTTGTTGTGCACAAATTTTGTGAATGAAACACAGATTACTAGATTATTGATATCAATTCAGACATGTACTTATAAAATGTGACAACACTTGTGCTATTAACATCTCAAAGAATCCTTTTTCACATTCTAGGACAAATCACATTGATGTAAGACATCACTTTTTGAGAGATAATTATCAAAACGGTGATATAAATTTGGAATTCATTGGTACAGAATATCAACTTGCTGATATATTCACCAGACCATTAAATTCTGAGAGGATACACTACATCATATATGAACTAGTCATGATAAATCTAAAACAGATACCTTACTTGTTACTGTTTTAGGTCTTACTGTTCAATATATTACTGTGTTATACTTTATTGTTTCATGATTTCGATTTCTCAGTTACTGTCTCTAAAATTTACTGTCTCACCGTAAAGTTTTATGTTTACAGTATCATCTTTAGTATTTTATACTTACTATCTGACGTTTACTATCTCACCGTAATTCACAATGAGAAGTTCATTCACGGTCTCATCGTGAAGCTCTTTTATTGTCTCACCGTAATGAACAAACATAGTCACACCATACAAATTATTTATTTTTTTAATGTATCATGGTAAATATGATTTTTACCTTTTTATTTTCCCGCGTTTTTATTTTTGTGACGTTTTGTATTTCTAAATGATAAAACAAAGAGAGTATCACTCGATTCTTCAGTCGAGGTTTCTTCTACTTACTATTTTCGAACCCTTCTTCATCCTTGCAACTATTCTCTCACTCGAACCCTCAGTGAATTCCAAGAATGAAATGTCCGTCATCATCGACACTTGAGAAGCGCAACTTGAAGAAGAAGAAGATTGCACCTAAGTTGACACCCGAAGGACCTTTAAATCCAAATATGGTAAACCACATTGTTGTTCCTGATAAAGATATTTTCCCCAAATGGATTCTATCTAGTAGGTCTCTGGTATTGAATGTGTTAGAAGAACAAGGCTGGTTATAATGGTTCTCAAAGGAAGATAGACTCATCTACCCTAGTTTAGTGGCTCAATTTTACCAGTACGTCCAATTCTTCTTCGATTATGCTGATAGTTATGTTGTAAGACATTGGGTCAATGGTCAGAGATTCTCATTCTCTTCGAGGTTATGGGCTGCATGCCTTAAAATACCTCATGAAGGATTTTGGGAGGATTATCAGAGAGGACCTCCACTTATACCCGATTTCTTTGATTTAGAAGATTCCTTGAAAACCGTAACTGGAAATGGAACCCAGAGGAGAACCATTGTTGCTGAATTAGGTGGAGAAACAAGGCTTCTGTTGATCTTTGTACAAAATTTGGTTAGTTTGATAAAAGGTGATTTTTATATCTTAAAATATCAAGATGTGTTTTTGATTCATCTCATGAGAAATGGGCATAAGATCAACCTGTGAAAGTATGTCATACACCACATGTGTGAGTTGATGAAAATCACATTTAAGTTAACTTCTCTGTTCTACTCTCAGCTAATCTCAGCCATGCTTCTTGCCAAGGTCATGGTTGGATCTAATGAGGAAGTAATTATGGACTGTGAGTACTGTCTCTCAAAAGACATTATCAAAAGAATGAAGATAAAATGGAATCCTTGGAAAAAGGAATGGGTGGAAGACAATGATAGAGTTTATGAGAAATTCAATCCGGTGGATTATCCCTCAACACCATGAGATATTTCTTATCCTGGTTTGGAATTAGATGAGATAGTTGAGTATCCTGAAGAAGAGGAAGAATAGGATGAAGTTCCACCTAGGGAACATGTTACTGTTGAGGAAGATAGGAAAACTGTTCCTCATGTAGTTCTTGAATAAGAAGTCCTTATTCTTAAAGAGCCTGAAAATCATGTCATAGAAGAACCAAAAGTATAAGAGCCTATAGTGGAAGAGCTAGCTATTTTTCATGAGGTCAATCTTGAGGATCTCCATGTGGAACAATATATTCTTAAAATCATAACTACTACTGAAGAACAGATAGAGCTTGCTTTCCAGTTGGCTATATAAGAAATGAGTGATGAACATAGAGCTGAGTCTGTAGAATTAGACCAAGATCCTAAGCCTCTCAGTCCTGAGAAGTAGGCATCAGTTGAGAGGGAGAAAACCCCAAATCATGAGTTTATTGAAGCCTCACATCCAACTGAGTCAAGTCCTATAGACACTCAGTATAAATTTCCCTGTTTCTATGATGTGGATGTCTCTCAGCAGGTTAGAGCAATCAGACTTGATATTTCTTCTCTATTTTAGTAAAAATCATTCTCAAAATTTTCACCAGAGAAAGAACCTGAGCCTATACTAGTCCTTAGTCCTGAACCCTTGTCTGAACAACCATCCTTTGTGAGTAAGGATGATCTGAAGGAATTTCGTGCTACTCTCTTATCTGGATTTGAGAAACTCATGAATACCCAACCATGTCCTGTGACAAATTTAAGTGAGAGATATGACTCACTATTATTGGAGAAAATTATTTGGCAAATACAACCTAAGATGCTCCATGAGATTCAAGAAGAAAGAGTTGAAAATAAGCTACTCAGTAATGAAGTGAAGACCCTAACATGTATGGTTAAAGACATGTAGAGAGAGATGCATTCGAGATCTGAGTCTATTTCTCCTCAAGTAGAAACTATTACTCCTCAAATCCCACAGCTTGGTGTGTCTCAGATTCTACCTTATCTAGCTTCCATAGATGAAAAGATCGCTGAAAGAAACAAACAAATTGTGAAGGAAATGAAAGAGCTTGTTTCCAATCTTAATAAACTCACTGATGAGTATACAATATGTCTTCAAAAGGTGCTGAATAAACTAAAATATCTGAACACAGCTGTCAAAGAATCTATTCACTCCTCTAAAACTTCTTTGGATAGTGATTTTCTTAGAACAATAGTCAAAGAAGAGATTTAGAATGCACTCAGTGGTTTCAATACAACGTTTTTATCTGAAGTGATCATGAATAATGATATAGTTCCTGACCTAGTAAAAATACACTAATAAATTTCTAATAATGCTCTGTAAGAGATTGCCAAGAAAGTGGATTTATACTTCAACAGAATCTTCTCCAAGACCGATATTAAAAAATATTTCAAGTACCTTATAGAAAATCTGTGACTTCCTCCTATGACTCAAGCTTTCAAGATCCAAGTCCAGAAGCTCACAGAGTTTACTCGATTGTTGGACAAGTTTATGGAGAACAAGAATGATTTTGAGAAATCCATGTAGTATGGTGGATAGATCATTACATATTTCATCAAACTCATGAGGCCCTATCTTCATGTCTAGAGTACTACCATTATTGCTCCAGAGACTACACCTCTCAGACCTGGGCTGCCTACCTTCACCTCTTCCCCAGCCTCAACCACTATGTCTGTTGGCCAAGCACTAAGTCAGATCAGGCCTGTGATTCTTGAGAAACAACTGCCTAGATCTTCTACTACTCCTACCTTGGCTCCCTCAGTCTTTGAAGGTCTTCCTTTACCCTCTTTATCAATAACCTCACTTCCTTCTACTACGTCGACCTATGCCCCTTTGACTTCCTCTTCTACCACTACAGCTAAAGGCAAAGAGAAGGCCAGCCCATGAAGAAGAACAATGATGATTTTTTTTTGATAGGGATGATTTTTCTTTTGTATTACTCTTCTGTTTTGTACTGAACCATTCTTTCTATTAATGGAATGATTCTTTTTTACTTCTCTTATTTCAACCTTTTGATAATCCCAAAAGGGGGAGAAATTTCTATATGTCAGCAATTTATCTCTATAGTTGAATCCAATATACAATTTAACTTTACATGATTGCTGATCATAAAAAAGGTATAGATTGTTGAACTCCTCATGTATTAATCATGTTTTAATGATCATAAATATTATTCAACCTAGTTACCTCCAATAAATTATATCCAATAATGTGTATTTATGTTTAAAGTTCTCTCATGCTTTAAGAAGAGCCTTGCAAGATATTAATTTCTCTGTATTAAGTTTACTTAATTTATATTATCTTTGATCTACTTTCATAATATCCTCTTTTACAAATGCTTATGTATAATCCTTTATACTATCATCATTATTTAAGTCTGAACATAGTTACT
The DNA here is from genome assembly GCA_963277665.1 of Viscum album. Classification (NCBI taxonomy): domain Eukaryota; kingdom Viridiplantae; phylum Streptophyta; class Magnoliopsida; order Santalales; family Viscaceae; genus Viscum; species Viscum album. Next base: position 1,209,482,907 of record OY728161.1, on the reverse strand, counting down.
TTGAAAAGTATAAGACACCATGTGTCTGCCATTGGCTGTGTATTTCTGGCACTGTGAAAGCCAGACACCGTGAAGCCAGACACCGTGAAGCCAAACACCGTTAGGCTAGACACCATGATTCCAGACACCGTGAAAGCCAGACACCATGAAGCCAGACACCATAAAGCAAGACACTGTGAACAAGAAACCGTGACCGTGAGACACCGTGGCCATGGGACACTATGAAACTTAGACACTTTGATCAATCTAGACACAGTGTGAAGGAGACACTGTTTCCATGACTTATTTTGACACCGTTTCTTAAACTATTTTGTCTTCTTTCTATTTAACTTCCAATGGTCATATTTTGTGCTTTTAATGAAACTGCTTTTAATTAATGTGGGTTATTGGCATGTCAGGGAACGGTACGTCATACCTGTAAAAGGTAATCATTCCCATTTCCGGTTAAAAAGAAATAAAAGGAATATCGAGCTGCTATAGAAGATAGATACAAAGACATATATGTAAGGAATAATAGAAGAAACACAAGAGACACGTACAAGAAGACACACACGTACATGCAAAGAACAACACAAGAAGAACATTAATACACATCAAGAACAGAAGTTCAAAGAGGAGATTCAATCGCTACAAGTAATACTCTCACATTCAATCTGAACACATGTACTGGAAGTGAAGGAACAAAACCACGACACTCTGTTTTCCAGAAACCTTCCATAGAAGGAATAAAATCTCCATCTGCTTCAATCCAAATAAGTCCATAGTTTCATTAACATCAAACAAGAGCATTATAAACTCATCTTAATATTATTTCTCTATTGTGATCATTTTTATTACATTACAAGCAGTGTGTGCTTCTGTCTGTTTGGAAACACACTAACTCCTAAGCTGAACTGGAGGATACTGAAATCCTCACACCAAACTCTTTATACCTTTTTCATATCCGACGTAGAACTGTGGTAGAGGTCCAAGGACTTGGACAACCTGTGTGCTGTTGTTGTTGCTTTCTCACATAAAACTGTTGTAGATGTCTGAGGACATGGACAGTCTGAGTACTATTGTAAACACCGATCTAGGGTGTAGATCAAAGTTTTATATAAACTGTTTGAGAGGACTGAGTCTCAACTTGAGACTGAACCTCTTGGTTAAAACTGTTTTGAATCTTATTTTAGTGGAAACTAATTTCAATATTCCGCTACTAATTACATTAAAATTCAAATCCGTTTTAAAGTAACTCTGATTGTTGAACTAGAAAGTGTTTGTAATTTTTGTGAACCAGTAAGTTAGTTTCAAAAGCTAACTTAATCTTCAGATCAATTTAACTGAGAAATAATCAATCTTTAAGAAACTAATTGAACACTTACAATATTTATAAATTCACTATAGTTTAACTTTTTTTATGAATTGGGGGATTTCAATGTAAATATTTTAAACATAAATTTTTAATAGGAACTCAATTCACCCCCAATTGAGTATCCACTCCAACCAACCCATTAGTTTGAAGTGGTCAAATCAAAATTCCAATGAAGAAACTGTAAGGTTCATGTCTAAATTCTTTAGGGAAAGCCAGATGGGCCATAGAGGTGGTAGATATATGTCATTTCCAAGCAGTTTTTTATGGCAATGCTAAGTGACACTATTTTATTGTTTTCTTGTAGATGTTGGGAAATGTGAGTTGGGAAACACATCGAGTATGCCCTGGAATTTTATCTTGAGACTGATGCGTCCTTTTAGGAGCATCCAATACATGTGTTGGGTCATTGTGGGAAGGTGCTGTGGGAAAAGGCCATGCCAATAGTTTATATACTATGGAAAACTAGGTCATGTGAAGGAGGAAACTTGGGAAAGAGAAGAAGATATTATGGATTAGTTGCCTACTCTTTTTGATTGAGAATATTAGAGGTTCTTGGGAGTACATCTTGAGGAAAAACTATTAAAAGGTGGGGAGATTGCAAGATCCCATCTTTTCTAGGGGTTTAGTAGGATTAATTGATGAGTTCTGGTTATAGAACAAATACACATCATGGACACAATTCATGACATGAATTATTTTTGGGTATACCCATTGAATTTAGTTCTCATATTGAATTAATTCATAGTTTCAAAAATTTACACCCCTATAACTATTTTTTACCACAAGTCGACAAGTCACGAAAGTAATTTTCACTAAATTTCAACTTGTAAAAAATGTAGAATACACCCCTATAATTGTCTTTCACCACATGTTAACATGTCAAGAAACTAAATTACTCCATGTTTAATTTTTAATTATTGTTTTTAAGGAATTTCGATGGGTTTTATTTAAAAAATCATGAATTAACTCATGAACTTTACATGATGTGAAATGGGAATTCACGTCATGTAATTATGACACCCAATATATTAAGTTCACAACTCTAGTTCCACGTAAACCTCCAAACTCACCTATCCTATGCTGTAGGGCTATGGAACCCTTTATATCCTCTTTTCCTTGCCTTAGATTCCCTATGCACCTTCTCCATGGACAAAATATCATCTGCAGAGTCTCTTCCTTGGAACCAAATTCCCTGGCTACCTCTGCCTTAGACCAAAGCTCCTTTATGAACCACTTTATTTGACTTAAGATCATATTCAAATCTATCTAGTATGGGTGTTCTCCACATTTAGATATATATTTCTCTTTCGATCCTCCTCCTGAATAAAATAATGATGATTATATTCTATTGCAGCTAGGACTACATTTGTTAAATCTAGATCAAGGCTTGTTGGATATAGATATAGATTTTTTAAATCTAGATCTAGGCCTATTGAATTTAGATCTAGATTTAAGAGATATTGTTTCATTTAATTGTAGAATTCAGTTTTAGATCTAGAGTGTATTCCTTGTCATGTTCTCGAATGATCTACTTCAAATTGGGATTATCCTTTAGAAAGCATTTGTCATTGTTCTTGAGGTAGGTGGTCTAAAATTCACATCCCATAGTCATGATTGTAATAATATGTATGTAATTGTATAATTTCTATTAGATGTTTAGAAATTGCATTCTTAATCGAATTAATTAATTTCATGAATTAATTAATTTAGTAAAAAGTTGAATTGGAAAATTAGGATTTTAGATCATAAATAATTAATTGTTAAATTAATTTTTAGGAAATTGAGATTATTGAACTTTATTAATTAATTGTAGAGTTAATTAATATGGATGGATGAGATTATGAAATTGTGATTTGAATAATTAATTGTCAAATTAAATATTATTATATTGATATTTTTGAAATGCAATAATTATTTTTATAATTAATTATTGGAGATTAGTGTGATTTGGAAATTTCTCGAATGTAATTATTTAATTATTGAATTAAATAATGTGATTAAGCAATAATAATGAATTGAAAATTAATCAGAAATATTTAATTTGTTTAGTTATACCAATTAATTGACAAATCAGTTGGGGATATTTAATTGGTTGAGATAGAATAATTAATTTATGAATTAATTAATGTGAGTAATGTGATTATTTGATTATTTAAATAATTAATAAAAATTTAATGGATTAATTAATTGATGAATTAATTAATATATTTATGTTATTATTTAATTTTTGAATTAAATGAAGGGATTAATTAATTAAGAAATTAATTAATAATAGTTATGTTATTATTTAATTATTTAATTAAATAAAATGATAAATTAATTGATGATTTAATTAATTGGAGTGTGTGATTATTTAATTATTGAATTCAATAATGGGATTAACTAATTGATGAATTAATTAATGGAGAAACATGAATATTTAATTGTTGAATTAAATAATGGGATTGATTGACTAATTAATTGATGTATTAATTAATGGAGTAATTTTATTTTATAATTGTAGAATTAAATAATATGATTTATAGTGATTAATTATTTGCCGAATTGAAAGAAACAATTAATTGGTGAATCAATTGAAGAGGATGGAATAAATTAATTAATTAGGGAACTAATTAATTAGGGAATTAATTAATGAAATTTATGTGGAAAATTAATTAGTGAATTAACTCAAGAAAATATTGTGATTAATTAATTAGGGAATTAATTAATGAAATAAATGTAGAGAATTAATTAACGAATTAATTAAGGAGAATGAATGTTACTAATTAATTAGGGAATCAATTAATGCAATGGATGCGAATGATTAATTGGTAAATTAAGTGAGGGAGTTAAAAATGATTAATTAATTATTGAATTAATTGAATTATTATGATCAATTAATTTTTGAATTAATTGACGAGGTTTTATAAGATTAATTAATTGTTGAGTTAATAAATTGGTTATTGATTTGAGATAATTATTTTTTGAATTAATTATTTTATTTTGAGATTGTAGATATTGAATAATTTATTGTTAAATTAATTATGTGAATTTCTGATTGTGAATTAAATAATATATTTTCAAACTAATTTTTGAAGTGTTAAAATTGTGAAGGAGAAAATTAGATGTGAAATTAATTATGTGATTTTTAGTTTGTGGATATTGATTTATTAATAGATTAATTAACTAAATATATTGAAATAATTAATTAACTAGAAAATTAATTAAGGGGATTTATGTGAAAAAATAATTTTTTAATTAGTAATGAGATTGTGGGATAATTAATTATTGATTTGATTATCAATTGTTTCATTATAAACTATTAATATTTAATTAGTTAATTAATCACAATATATTTAGTTTTGAAATGATTAATTAATTATTATATTAATTTCTAGTTTTATATAGTTAATTAATTATCAAATAAATAATGAAAGGGATATGATTAATTAATTTTTAATTAATTAATGGAATGGATGTAGTTAATTAATTGTTGAATTAATTTATAGAGTTGAAGTGAACAATTAATTGATGAATTAATTTGAATTATTTTATGTTTAATTATTTAATTAAATAATTATGGGATTTAAAATGATTAATTAATTATAGAAAATAATTAAATACATTTAAGTGATTAATTAATCATTGGGTTGATTAATGGGAATATTTTGTGATTAATTACTTGGTGAATTAATTAATGGAATAGATACAGTTAATGAATCGTTGAATTAATTAATGGAATTGAAGTGACCAATTAATTTCCGAATTAGTTGAAGGATTTTATATGATTAATCAATTCTGAATTAATTATTTGAATGATTGGGGAAATGGATATTGGTTATGATTATGTTGGCATGGAGTAGCACATGGGTTAACTGGGGTGTGAGAAAGATATTAATTGGGAAGACTCAGAGAGCTTCTAATATTTTTTTCCAAAGGACCATGTTAGCCTTCGAGGAAGAAGAATATGCGATATTCTGATTGTTTTCCGAAGGACCATGTGATACTTCAAGGAAGTAAGCTATGTGAGTTTCTAATTTTTTTTTCAAAGGACTGTGTGATCCTTCAATAAAGAAGACTATTTAATCTTATATTTGTTTTTCAAAGGACCTTGTGATCCTTCTAAGGAAAAGTCTACGAGAGATTTCCCATTTTTTGAAGGAATAATTTATGCTTCATTTTGTATTACACAATTTAGACCCTTGAGGATAGAACCCATAGTGCACATCAATTATAATTGATTTACATGTTTAATATATTTGATAAATTTCATATATATTTTCATAATTATTGGTAACATAGACATTCATATATGTGATATTCCTTAGGCATAGTAAGACTCCGACACAAGCTGAAGAAGATATTGATGTTAGAGTGTCCTCGGGAACCTAATGGGTTATGCCATTAAATAAATAATAATTGAATAAATGTAAATTATTTACATTATTAATTATATTTATCATTTTTAACACTAGATACATTTTTATTGACTAGATTTTTTTAGACGATGTTGGTGGTGGCCTAGTGAGTTTTACTAACACCCTACTCAGAATGCCTAATTGGTACCTGAATAGACTTTGTGTTTTCTAGATAGGTTAAGGGGAAATGACATATATTAGATGGCTTAGTTGGGATGGATCATGGATGAGGGAACCATACGTGGTTCAGAACTCACTTAGGAGTTGTCATTGTCTTTCCATTTGGGTTTCATTTGACACTTGGAATGTACCCTAGAATGAAATATCTACTATTTAGTTTAGATTCTATATTTCTAGTTTTGGTCATCTTGTCGTATTGGTAATGTTTATGATATATATTATTCCACATTTTATTAATTTATTTATACTGGTCTATTACTCTGATAAAAGGAAAAAAGTGGGTACAGTCTCCCCCTGATCAATATTAGACCCTTTCTACATGCCTAATGCCACTAGCGTATGAGAAGGTGTGCCTGACGTCATGTGACTGACTGGTTCAGGAAATCGTTACGTGACACCTGAGCCTGGATGTTATTGGGAAAATAAATAAATAACCACATTAATCTAGTTTTAAAATCATAAAATTCCATATAAAATCTTTCTTTTATATAATTAAACATGAACTCAAAGTAATTATGTTATCACTTAATAAATACACTTGAATTCCCAAACATTTTCATAAAATATACGGAACACCCCAATTATAGGAACCTTATCCTTTTATTATGTATTTGGAAATTATAAAATACTTGGGTTGAGTTTTGGGAGATTATGGATGGTTTTGGAGTGTTTTGGAATCTTTTCAAGGGTTTATGGTTGAGAATGGATAGGAAAAACTAAGCACTTTCTATAATAATATTTGGAATAGTGTTTGGGAGAAGCTTGGTGGGACCATATTTTTGCTAAACCGTACGAGTGCCTTTGGGAAATTTATCTTGAATGTTCTTGGTTTTTCAAAATGTGTGGCACAACTATGAGACTTCATTGTGGAATCCAATCACATGTGCATGTTTAGTGATAATTTTGTAAAACCATGTGTCCAAACCATTCCAATATCTGGTTTAGAGATAGTATCATGCATACAGTTTTTAAATATTATGATATAACATTGTGACGTGCATTAACTACTCAAAATATTAGAGTTTAACTATTACTCTCCAAAACATTATTTTTTATCCTATTATCGCTCAATCTTGATCTCCTCTTATCTTTGAGGAATTATTAGTTTTTTACATTTGATATGGAAGGATATTTTTACTAATCATGGTGTATTAGATTCCGAAAATCATTAGTAAGTTTATATTTTATCTCTTCCTTTTTAGATATCCTCATCTTCTCTCACCCAGATAATTAGATATAATCTATTATTGATATTTTTATGATCCAAGATAGGTTTTTTTGAGATATAGGATGGATCTGTTAAAGGAAATTTGTTGGGAGATTTCATCTAGAAGGTTCTTGGGGATTTTATTTGGTTATTTAAACCACTGTGAGGTAGGTGAATTCTATCACTTCTTTATAAATTCTATAACTTGAAGTCTTAGTCATTGTTAATCTTTTTATCATGTTTTGATGGGAAATTTTGATTTTTTTTCTTAAAGGATATCCTTTGTTGTTTATTATTTGTGAACATAGGATTTTTAATGGACATGGACACTCCTATGATCTATAATTTAAAAATTTGGTCTTAGAAAAATGGGATTTTGAAATGGATTTCAAAAAAACCCTTGATTTATATCATTAAATTATGATAGTAAAATTATTGTTTTGATTGTATTAAAGTATTATGTTTGTTGAAGTATCTTAAATAAAAGAAACATTTTATGTGGAATTTTTTGATGTGAGAACTTATGCCTGAGGGAACTTGGGATTATCATATTTGGATGACATGGTTAAGGATGGATCACTGCTCTTATGTATTGGGATTTTCATTCATTCCTAAGTGTGTGATTATGGATCATTTATGAGTATTCCATGTGGAAAGGATCAATGAAAATAATAATTGAGGTATTAATTTGGATTATACTATTTCATTATGATATTTTTTTGATATCCTCACACGCTATTTTATAAAAATGTGAGATGATTTTTTTTGGTTTTTAGTAACGTGTGTTGGGAAGTATTCAGGATTACCTATTTAGTTTTATACTCACCCCATTGTTGGTATATTTGGTGTTTTTTTAGATATTTTATACCAACATACATGTAAAGGAAAGGTGGTATACTTCTCTAGGGACTTATCGAGATGTAATGGGCATTTGACATAGAGTTGGAGATTAGAAAATGGTTAGGTTGGTTCTTAGTTTGACGAAACTTTAGTGTCTTTGAGTTATGTTTTCATTATTGGGTTAGTGTTGTAATTATGTTTTTGTATCTACTAGCTTGATATTATATTCTATCATTGAGTTGTTTTGTATTATTTTATATGCATCATATAAAATTATTTTTCTTGGTTTCATCATCTGCAGTTTTTTCTAGTGTCATGGAAAATCATACCCCAATGATCTTTTATGAACATGGAACTTTCTTATATCCTTTGGTATCTCGGGGAAGAAGAATAAGGATAGTAGAAACATTGTCTCTTCTCAAACCAATGGGTGAGATGTGGAATGTAACTAATATTATCAGTCTTGGTTAGTTTGTTATATTGGGATGGTAACAGGGAGATATGAATGTTAGAACTGAAATGTATAATAAAAAAAGATTTAAAAAACCTATTTATTCTAAAATTCAAGTTTCTAGGGTTGTTAGGGTACTCATAGTATTCTAATACACTTCCATGAGAAGAATCATCTCATCATCGTGGGTTTAGCTGGAGAGAGTATCATATAATGCACTAGTCCTAAGACTTCCCACTAGGACTGCATTGTTCATAATATGTTTTATCATTTATGAAAAATGGTTACAAGGGTTTTTTATTTTTATGGTTCTTTGAAATTGGTTATGATTATTATTTCTTTTCATGACTTGAAATGTTCTAAGCTGTCAGTTTCTAGTGAGTTATGAATAAGATGTGTTTTGTTCTAGCTATGGGAATAATAAATGGCATCAGTTAACCATCTTAGAAACATGTATGAAGAGGCCATTAAATATGGAGTTTTACCTTAGACATAGGTGTACCAACATCTTGTTCAAATCATTTTTTAATATTTTAAATCCATTTACAATGGAAATAAAAATGAAGAAAATCAACATGTGGATCATTCTATAAAATTTTAGACACACAATCAACCAATATTTTGTGGGATTTAAAACCTGAAAATTAAAAAATGTGGATCAATATAATGTACAAATTTTTTTATTTTCTTGGAACACTAGCGGACATTAAGGTGAAGTTATCAATCTAAATGATGGAGGAGCTTTCAAACCAATAGTGGGATTTAGCTTTCCAAAATAAATTTGACCAAGGCCTTATATGAGAGGACTCTAAAGAATTGTTCAAAAAATAATTCGATCCTCACACATTCAATATAGATAGAATAATAGATTTATTTAGCTTAGATCTGGGGAATCATTTGGTGAAACATATTCCAAAAAAATTTATGAACATAAATTGTTTTTATTGTGAAGTAGTTACTAGTACATCTCTAAAATCACAAAATCTTGAGTTATGACTATGAATAGAAATTCATTGTAAGATAGCAGTACTTAGTATTACTATTATGCCTATCTGGTTAGTTTTACACATTTGGATGGCTTTGAGAATGAAATTAAAGGAGATTATGATGTGAATATAAGAAGAGTATAATGTTTCTTACTGATAGTTAGGACTATATCTTACCATTTGTAAAAAATTTCTTCTGAAACTATGGATGCAATTAAACATAGTTTTTTCAACCATTATGGAGAAATTTTCCAATGTTTTTTCTCAAAACATTCTATTAGTTTACACCCAAAAGATAAGTATAATTTATTATTGATCTAATATAATTTTTTTTATTTCTCTACTATACTATAGGTTAACACCAAAAGAATTAAAGGGAATTGATGGTTTGTCTAGATGTTTTAGAAAAAAAGTATTCATTATACATAGTATGTATCAATGGGAAGCACCCATTATTTTTCAATATAAATTGGATGGAAATCTTAAGCTATGTGTTAATTATTCAAAAATATACCAGGATATGATAATTAATTTATATCTACTTCCATAAATTGTTGATTTTTTACCCATTGAGGTGATCCAAATGGTTATCTAAGATTGATTTATGATGAGGGTATCACTGACATTGTGTTTAGAAGGAGGTTATTCTAAAGACGAATTTATAGATTTGTTATGGTTATTATGAAAATATTTTCATTCCCTTTCATATTAAAAATTTCTAAAAAAATGTTTATAGAATTGATGAATTAGATATTTCAGTGGTCTCTTGACTCCTTTGTGATGGTATTCATTAAGCATATTCTGGTGAATTCTTGAACTAAGGTCAATCATGAATAACACTAGGGCGTAGTCTTGGGTATCTTATGGGGAAATCCTTGTTTTGATAAGATTTTATAGTTTTATTTATAGATACATGTGGTATGTTTCCTTGGACACATCATTTCTAGAAAAGGAGTCTTCATAGATGTCACATACAAGACATATTTTAAAGGTATTTTTCATTTAATTTACATCCTTTCTTTGTTTTGGGGGTTTCCCTAGGTTTTAGGGAGGAATAGATGAGTATTCATGAATTGGGCCAAACCGTGATCCCAATTCCAGATTTAAAAAAAAAATTGTATCTTTTATAACTTTTTCATTTTTCAACATTTTTCATCCATTCAAATTCCTAATTGACCTTCCCTAACCTATTAACACCACCAAGGTAATTTGGAGCTTTTAGAAATCCATAACCAGGGGTTATTTGGGTTTTTGTCTAAGGGGTTGGGCCTGCCCGAAAGCCCAATTCCTGTTTTAAAAATAAAATTTGATTTTGTTATAACTTATTCAAAATTTGGGCTTTTTCGGTGATTCCAAGTCTCACTCAAGACCAAGGAACCCAGCCGAGCGTCTGAACTCTCTCCCACCCATTTGGAGCTCTGTAGAATCAAGATTGTGTGCCGATCTTCATAGGGTTCCTCAAATCGCCCAGACTTGAAGAGATACTGGAGTTTTGGAGTGATTAATTCAAGATACTTCAAGTTTGATCTAGTTCTCTCTTGGTGCGGCGGGGGTGTGATTTGATTTCGCACGGAGATTCAAGGGGTTTTGTTAATTTGGTAGGTGATTCCATTGTGTGTGCAATTTTTGTGAATTAGCTTGCTGTTTTCATGGTACTCTAATGTTTATTTCACTTGAATGTTTCTGTAAAAATTTGTTTTAGTTTCATTTATAATGCAAATGAATTTTAAGTTCCAATTTTTTGTGAAATTGATTGTTTTCCATTAAAATATTTTATTGGTTCATTTTGGGATGCCCCATAACTGAATTTTTGGTTTCATTAAAGGGTTATGAACTGAAATTTGGTTTTAATATCTTACAAGTGTTATCATAGTGTGAAAGGTGGATATCTTAAAGAGCTTTGGGTGAAAAACAATGTGATGTTTTGAGAGGTTGTTTTATTGGAAATAAAATTATTTTATTATGTGTTTTAAATGGTATAAAATGTGTGTAGCTACTGTACAATTTTTTTGTGACCAGTGGTGATTTTTTATATGAAAATGGATGTGTGTTGTTTGCTGAAATTGTTTGAGCACAAAAGGGGAAGCCCGGGTACTTAGGTTGGGCGGATTTGTACTAGTACGACTAGTGGATCAGATGGGTTTTGTCCCTGTTCCACTTAGCATCTGGATAACGAAAACTCTAACTAAAATATTTGGATGATGATTGGGGACCACTAGGTTATGGGTATGTTCCCTACTAGTGTCTCATGCACGAGAACGGATTTTTCTATGGTTACTCTACACCGAGGTACGAGGTACATAGGGCCCGAGACAACCTAGTGCTTAGGGGTGTTCCTGATTTTGATGCTCATAGAATTTGTGGTATTTACCCTTGTTGTGGGTTGTTTTTGGAAGTACATTACAATAGCTCACATGTCTATTTAATGTGCTAACATTCTGAAATTCTCGGATTGAAAACTGTTTTCATTTGAAAGTTGCATTTCTTCGAATTTTAACACTGTTTCACCTTGTGTATTAAAATTGCTTGTTTTGTTCACATTGTATTGCATACTCTTTGGAATCAACTGGTGGTATCCTATTGGGCTTATGATCACACCCTACTTACACCCCTTGGGTGTAAGTAGACCTGCTTATGCTTGACTCAGGTAAAGTGAAGGCTAAGGGTGATGGCGGTTCGGGATGTTAGTACCCATCATTGGGGCGGAGTTGCGGGGATGTCTTGCGTGTGATGATCCCCCTGTCTTGTGGAGTCCATGGGGATGTCTTTATGTTGTCATTATTTGTTTTTAGACCACTTGTAGTGTCTTTAAACTTATGTATTCAGATCTGGTTTTGTTAAGAATTGTTTAGCATGAAAATTTTAGATTTTAATAATTGATTGTTTTTTTATGATTTATGCTGTCATACTCGGGTAAATAGTTCCCAAACCAGATTTGTTTGATACCCGGGCACTTGTGCCAGCCCGTGGGGATAGGGAACGCCCTTCGGGACTTTCCACGGGCCAGGTTTGGTGCCGTTAATGGTGGCGACCAGATCCGTTTCGTGACAAAATGGTATCAGAGGAGGTTAATGTTTTTGGGTTATATTGTTATTTTGAGATGAGTCGGGATAGACAGGAGCTAGGACTGTCGGGGCTCGGGGTATTGGTTGTGAGTAGGGTGCCTGGACCGCACCTCTCATGGCAGACCTTGAGTCACCAGAGGATGTTGGAATTTACTGATTTACTTCACTTCCAGGTGAGACGTGTGGGCTGCAGACCACATGTGGACATCAGGCAGATGTGGAGTAGTTGTTTCTTTTATTACAATAATGTGTTTAGTTTGTTTATATTTGATGTATTTGATTAAAATTTTCAGAATTGTGGTATTGACTATTTGTTTTGTGACTGTTGCATTTTGTAGCAACATGCCTCCCCGGAAAGCTCCCACGCACCCACAGGAGGAAGCTGGAGAGAGTTCTCCCACTCCGATTGATCAGAGGCTAGTCGAGGCCGTGGTCCGGGATGTCCAGGCTCTAGGATATGGACCAGATCCAGCTCCAGATCCTGTTAGAGAGTATTATACTGGTCCTAGAAAGGACAAGGCCCAGGAGTTCCTGAAAAATAAGCCTCCAACCTTCTGAGGCAGCTCAGAACCCCAGGAAGCAGAAGAATGGATCGAGAAGATCGAGCGTATGTTTGAGTTCTTGGAAACACCCGAGGAGCTCAGGGTGAAGTGTGCCTTCTTTCTGTTGGAGGGTCCCAGCCGTAAATGGTGGGAGTCAGTGCTTCAGTCTGGGAAGAATGAGCAGATGCGCTGGGGAGATTTCAAGGCTGTCTTCAATGAACAGTATTGCCCTGAGGTGTTGGCTTATGCCAGGTCTAGAGAGTTCATGGAACTTGTTCAGGGGAATCTATCTGTGATGGAGTATGCCAACCGTTTCACTGAATTTGTTCGGTATGCTCCAGAAATTGTCTCTAATGAGAAAGCGAAGGCCCAAAGGTTTGAGAAAGGCTTGCGACCAGAGATATACTCCCAGGTGTTCTTGTTTAAGCTGAGGACCTATGCTGAGGTCGTTGATCGGGCGTGCATGGTGGAGATTGATAGAAAAGGCAGGGCTGGTTTCTATGGTTCTGTATCAGCAGTGGGAAGTGGAAGCTCCTTAGAGAAGAAAAGGAAACGGGAGGATCATGTGAAGAAAGGAGGGGGCAGTTCAGGCCACTCCTCCAGGCAGTTTTCTTCTGCGGCTTCTGATGCGAGATCAGTCGTGTGCCACCAATGTGGGAGGCCTGGGCATATCCGACCAGCATGTCCTCTTCCTCCGAAGCCTTGTTACCAGTGTGGAGGTATAGGGCATTTGCAGCGCTTCTGCGGTGTGGCACGTCCACTCCCAAGTGGGGCAGGGTCAGTGGCTTCAAGAGGAGTGCCAACACAGTCCGAGCCGTCAAGGACTGGGGGATCTCGATTTGGTGGTCGTGGTGGTAGGGCTGGATCATCTTCTGGGCAGAGCCAGTTCAGGGCACAACCACATACTAGCGGTCGTCCCCAGGCAGATACTGGACATCTCCATGCAGTGGATCAGTCACCAGTAGGATCAGAGGCGGGACCGTCGACAGTTCGAGGTACCGTTCTGATCGCATCTTCTATAGCTACTGCTATTTTTGATACTGGTACCTCTATTTCATTCATTTCTGGACGTTATGTGGACATTCTGAATTTTCCAACTGAGTTGATGTCTTTTGCGATGGAGTTGGTGACACCATTGGGAAAGAAGAAGGAGCAGGGCCTGAGGTGCCCCTCGTGTGCACTTTCTGTGTCAGGGGTCGAGATGGAGTGGGACCTCTTGGTCTTAGATATGGACCTTTTTGATGTTATACTCGGGATGGATTGGCTAGTAAACTTCCAGGCACACATCGATTGCTATAGACGGCAGGTGAGTTTCACATCACCTGATGGGAGTCGTCAGGTTTTTCATGGAGAATGGGATCCACGATCAAGTCGCGCAGGGCCTCCACTCCCAGAGTTGGGAAGTGTTATCTTCCAGTTATCTTCGATTGTGATAGATGATGGTCTTTCCCCTAAAGGTGCACTACCTCGTGTAGTGAATGAGTTTCCTGAGGTATTCCCTGATGATTTTTCTGGTTTGCCCCCGGAGCGGGATGTGGAGTTTTCGATTGATCTGGCGCCGGGAACACAGCCGATATCTCTTCCCTCCTATCGCATGGCCCCCACCGAGTTGAGGGAATTAAAGATACAGTTGGACGACTTAGAATCCAAAGGATTCATTCACCCGAGCATCTCTCCTTGGGCCGCTCCTGTGTTGTTTGCAAAAAAGGCTGATGGATCCCTCCGGTTGTGCATTGATTACCGGAAGCTGAATAAGGTAACAATTAAAAACAAATACCCTTTGCCCAGAATAGATGATTTGTTTGATCAGTTGAAGGGGGAAAAGTGGTTCTCAAATATAGAACTGCGTTCAGGGTATCATCATCTCAGGGTGAAGGAGTCAGATATCCCTAAGACAGCCTTCCGAAGCAGGTACGACCACTTTGAGTATTTGGTCATGCCCTTCGGATTGACCAATGCTCCAGCGGTATTTATGGAACTTATGAATAGGGTGTTCCATCAGTATCTTGATTCCTTTGTTGTGGTGTTCGTGGATGACATTATGGTATACTCTTGCTCTGAGGAGGAACACGAACATCACTTGAGGATCGTTTTGGGTACATTACGAGATCACCGCCTCTATGCAAAGTTGTCAAAGTGCACTTTCTGGATCAGAGAGGTGAGATTTCTAGGGCATGTGATCTCAGAGCATAGAGTTTCAGTGGACCCTGAGAAAATTAGTGCAGTCATGTCATGGGAGAAACCGAAGAATGTGTTTGAGATCAGGAGTTTTCTTGGCTTGGCCGGTTATTACAGGCGATTTGTTCGGGATTTCTCTCGGCTTGCTTCACCGATGACTTCCCTCACCCGGAAAGGGGTGAAGTTTGTATGGGGTCTAGAATGTCAGGCATCGTTCGAGGAGCTGAAGAGGCGGCTGACTACTGCCCCCGTGCTAATTTTGCCAGAGGCTGGAAAGGGATATGTGGTCTATTGTGATGCTTCAGGTATGGGTCTTGGGTGCGTGCTTATGCAAGATGATCATGTGGTCGCGTATGGATCTCGCCAACTTCGACCACATGAAAAGAACTACCCAACCCATGACTTGGAGCTGGCAGCGGTGATGCATGCTTTGAAGACTTGGCGTCACTACCTCTTTGGGGAGAAGTTTGTGGTATACTCTGATCACAAAAGCTTGGCTTATATATTCTCGCAGAAGGACCTCAACTTGAGGCAACGTCGCTGGATCGAGTACTTGTAGGGGTTTGACTTTGACATTGTCTATACCCCAGGCAAGGGTAATGTAGTGGCCGACGCTTTGAGCAGAAGAGTTCCAGTGCAGGCTTTGAGGAAGTCTAGTGATGAGTGGGCATTGATGGGTCTCTTTTCTCAGATGCATGTGGAGGCCAGGGAATACAGTGGAGGGGCATTCTTGGCAAGTGTCCAGTTGACTCCTTCTCTATTAGAGTTGATTCAGCAGGAACAACCCAGTGATGATCTTTGTCAGCGGTCTAAGAAGTTCCTTCATGGTGGGGAGACATCCTCTGATTGGTCGTCATCTCCCGAGGGCATCTTGTGCTTTAAGGGCCGTTCAGTAGTGCCATTATCTCTGCGGAAGGTGGTGATGCAAGATAGCCACCAGTCTCAGTGGGCTATCCATCCAGGTGCCACTAAGATGTATTATGATGTTTGTCGGCAGTTTTGGTGGCCTGGTATGAGACGAGACATAGCAGACTTTGTTTCGAGATGCTACACATGTCAGCAGGTGAAAGCAGAGCACCAAAGGCCATCCGGTTTGCTCCAACCACTACCCATTCCTACCTGGAAGTGGGAAGAGGTTTCCATGGACTTCATTGTTGGATTACCTCGTACACCTCGAGGTAAGAATGCTATTTGGGTGGTGATTGATCGTCTGACCAAATCAGCCCACTTCATTCCGATAAAAGATACAACTAAAGTAGATGAGTTGGGCCACTTGTATCTATAGGAAGTGGTGAGACTCCATGGTGTACCATCAGCTGTTGTCTCGGATAGAGACCCCCGCTTCACTTCTCGATTTTGGGAAGGCCTTCAGAAGTCCTTGGGGTCTCAAATTAAGATGAGCACGGCATACCACCCACAGACGGATGGTCAGACAGAGCGGGCGAATCAGATATTGGAGGACATGCTTGGTGCATGTGTCCTGGACTTTGGAGGTTCTTGGGATAGCCATTTGGGATTGGTAGAGTTTTCTTATAATAATAGTTACCAATCCACGATTCGAATGGCCCCTTTTGAGGCACTCTATGGTCGGCCTTGTCGGTCCCCCCTATGTTGGGCTGAGGTAGGAGAGACTTCACTGTTGGGGCCGAGCCTTGTGCAGGAGACTTCTGAGAAGGTCAAGTTGATCAGGCAGCTCTTATTCACAGCTCAGAGTCGTCATAAATCTTATGCTGACCGGAGGCGTCGAGACCTAGAGTTTTCTGTGGGTGACATGGTATTCTTAAAAGTGGCCCCTCGTCTGGGCCATCGTCGATTGGGGAAGCAAGGTAAGTTGATGCCACGGTATGTCGGACCCTTTGAGATCACCGAGCGTATTGGTAAGGTGGCATACAGGTTGGCCTTACCTTCTCAGTTGACATCTATCCATGATGTCTTCCACGTCTCCCAGTTGAAGAAATACAATCCAGATCCATCCCATGTGTTGATTTGGGAAGAACTAGAGATAGAGCCTGACTTGTCTATCGTTGAGAGGCCGGTGAAAATAGTGGACTCCCAGGAGAAGATAATTCGAGGAAAGTCTATTCCTTTAGTCCGGGTTTTATGGCAGCATGGGAATGATACACATGAGACATGGGAGCGAAAGTCATGGGTCAAGGAAGAGTACCCATTCTTATTTTCCAATCGAGATTCATGTTGACGTTCCGGGGCGGAAAGTCCTTCATGGTGGGGAGAATTGTCACATACAAGACATATTTTAAAGGTATTTTTCATTTAATTTACATCCTTTCTTTGTTTTTGGGGTTTCCCTAGGTTTTAGGGAGGAATAGATGAGTATTCATGAATTGGGCCAAATCGTGAGCCCAATTCCAGATTTAAAAAAAAAATTGTATCTTTTATAACTTTTTCATTTTTCAACATTTTTCATCCATTAAAATTCCTAATTGACCTTCCCTAACCTATTAACACCACCAAGGTAATTTGGAGCTTTTAGAAATCCATAACCAGGGGTTATTTGGGTTTTTGTCTAAGGGGTTGGGCCTGCCCGAAAGCCCAATTCCTGTTTTAAAAATAAAATTTGATTTTGTTATAACTTATTCAAAATTTGGGCTTTTTCGGTGATTCCAAGTCTCACGCAAGACCAAGGAACCCAGCCGCGCGTCTGAACTCTCTCCCACCCATTTGGAGCTCTGTAGAATCGCGATTGTGTGTCGATCTTCATAGGGTTACTCAAATCGCCCAGATTTTAAGAGATACTGGAGTTTTGGAGTGATTACTTCAAGATACTTCAAGTTTGATCTAGTTCTCTCTTGGTGCGGCGGGGGTGCGTTTTGATTTCGCATGGAGATTCAAGGGGTTTTGTTAATTTGGTAGGTGATTCCATTGTGTGTGCAATTTTTTTGAATTAGCTTGCTGTTTTCATGGTACTCTAATGTTTATTTCACTTGAATGTTTCTGTAAAAATTTGTTTTAGTTGCATTTATAATGCAAATGAATTTTAAGTTCCAATTTTTGGTGAAATTGAGGGTTTTCCATTCAAATATTTTATTGGTTCATTTTGGGATGACCCATAACTGAATTTTTGGTTTCATTAAAGGGTTATGAACTGAAATTTGGTTTTAATATCTTACAAGTGTTATCATAGTGTGAAAGTTGGATATCTTAAAGAGCTTTGGGTGAAAAACAATGTGATGTTTTGAGAGGTTGTTTTATTGGAAATAAAATTATTTTATTGTGTGTTTTAAATGGTATAAAATGTGTGTAGCTACTGTACAATTTTTTTTGTGACCAGTGGTGATTTTTTATATGAAAATGGATGTGTGTTGTTTGCTGAAATTGTTTGAGCACAAAAGGGGAAGCCCGGGTACTTAGGTGGGGCGGATTTGTACTAGTACGGCTAGTGGATCAGATGGGTTTTGTCCCTGTTCCACTTAGCATCTGGATAACGACAACTCTAACTAAACTATTTGGATGATGATTTGGGACCACTAGGTTATGGGTATGTTCCCTACTAGTGGCTCGTGCATGAGAACGGATTTTTCTATGGTTACTCTACACCGAGGTACGAGGTACATAGGGCCCGAGACAACCTAGTGCTTAGGGGTGTTCCTGATTTTGATGCTCATAGAATTTGTGGTATTTACCCTTGTTGTGGGTTGTTTTTGGCAGTACATTACAGTAGCTTACATGTCTATTTAATGTGCTAACATTCTGAAATTCTCGGATTGAAAACTGTTTTCATTTGAAAGTTGCATTTCTTTGAATTTTAACACTGTTTCACCTTGTGTATTAAAATTGCTTGTTTTGTTCACATTTTATTGCATACTCTTTGGAATAAACTGGTGGTATCCTATTGGGCTTAGGCTCACACCCTACTTACACCCCTTGGGTGTAAGTAGACCTGCTTATGCTTGACTCAGGTAAAGGGAAGGCTAAGGGTGATGGCGGTTCGGGATGTTAGTACCCATCATTGGGGCGGAGTTGCGGGGATGGCTTGCGTGTGATGATCCCCCTGTCTTGTGGAGTCCATGGGGATGTCTTTATGTTGTCATTATTTGTTTTTAGACCACTTTTAGTGTTTTTAAACTTATGTATTCAGATCTGGTTTTGTTAAGAATTGTTTAGCATGAAAATTTCAGATTTTAATAATTGATTGTTTTTTTATGATTTATGCTGTCATACTCGGGTAAATCGTTCCCAAACCAGATTTGTTTGACACCCGGGCACTTGTGCCAGCCCGTGGGGATAGGGAACGCCCTTCGGGCCTTGCCACGGGCTAGGTTTGGTGCCGTTAATGGTGGCGACCAGATCCGGTTCGTGACAATAGATCTTAAAAAGGTTGAAGCTATTATCTCTTTGAAACCACCGAAAAATGTCTTTGAGATACACAATTTCCTTTGACTATAAGAGAATTACCAATGTTTTTTTGATTAATTATCATGACTTTCCTCTCTAATGATATGTTTTAAAATTAAATTGGTTCCTTTTAAATGGAGTGATTAGTTCCAAGAATAGTTTCAAGAGATTAAGGTTTGACTAACATCCACACATATCCTTACATTTCTAGAGTCAAGATAAGGCTATGTGGTATATTGTAATGTGTCTACATCTAGTTTGGGATGTGTTGTTATTCCTGAATTTCATTTTGTGGATCATGGTTCATGAAATTTACGATTTCCTGATAAGAATTACCCAACATATGATTTAGAATTACCCTTTTTAGTCCATGCCTTGTAAACTTAGCACGATTATCTATTTGGTGATAATTTCACACTATTATCATATTTTAAAATATTTAAACACATCTTATAATAATGTTATTTGAATCAAAGGTTATAATTATATATGAAATATATTTTATGTTTAAATTCAAATTAATGTATATATTGATAAAAGTAAATTCAATAGATGATTAATTGTGTAGTAAATTATATAGTCAATTTTCTAAAGAGGCTTTAAATTTGTGGTTTCTGTTGAAGGTGATATCTAATGTTCATCTAAATTATGCTGAGTAAGGTGATGTTGATATTTTATTTCATGTTTCTCTTGTTCTTTCTTTTATTGAGTAGTTTAATGATGATCTGTTATCCCATCCTAAATTTTTAACAATATGGTCTAAACTCAATGTTGGGGACATCGTTAAGGGATGGATTCTTGATGTGAAATCTATGTTATCTTTCAAAGATCATATTATGGTTCCTACAACTTATGAGTTTTTTTAATTCTTACCACCACTAGAGATGGTTTGTTAATTCATGAATTCACAAGATGCATAAGGTGATGAGAACATAGTTTTTTTGGGATGACATAAAAATACGGTTCATGGAGTATGTATCAAGATGTATCACTTCTCAGAAGGTCAAGGAAGAGCACCAACGATGAGATAATATGATGTAATATTTATATATTACCTTTTGTAAATGGGAATATATAACTATGTATTTTTATATATGTTTACCAAGAATGGTTCCAAAACACGATTACTTCTGTCTGATTGGGGTCAGTTCACAAATTCAAGTATCTTTATCTATATTTGGGAATCTAATACAATTGAATAATTGTAAAGAATCTATATTTGGGATTTTTTAATGGTTCATTATGTTCTAGTTTCAATTGTTTCTGATTGGGACCCCAGGTTTGCATCTAGATTTTAGAAATCCTTATATTAATCCCTTGGAACCTAGTCGACCATGAGATCAAATTATCTTTCTCAAATGGATGTCTAGTTTGAATTGAAAATCCAAACATTAGAAGTCATACATAGATATTTCATTATGGATTTTGGAGTCTTAAGGAAGGATCATATGAAATTAGTGGATTTATCATATAAAAAAATTTCTCAATCCTTGATACTTATGGATACTTTAAAATAATTGTATGAATGAAATTTTCTTTCTCCACTTTTTTGGGTGGAAATGGGAGAAACATCACTTATCAAACCTAGCCATGTGCGTGAGATTATGAAGAAGTTTTATATTATTATAAAAATAATGGAGATGAATCAAAGTTGATAGAAAAAATATATTTATCATTGTCAATGATTTTTATCATTTGATGTGGGTGATGATGTTTTCATGTGAGTCTCTTTGAGGCTAGAGAATCATTGTTTGGGTTTTTTAGGGAAATTTTCTCCTTGGTACGTTAGCCCTTTTGAGATAATCGAATAGATACTTAATGTCAATTATTACATAGATTTACTTCCAAGATTCAGTTATGTACACAATGTATTTCATCTATCTTAATTGAATTATTACTATCCTGATGCTGACCATGTTATTTGATTAGACCATGTTGATTTTGAGCCTGATGTTGTAACTCCTAGACCCGAACCCCTGTGGTTTGAGTTGGAGAGACACAAGACCTCATGTATTCTTCCCCATATGTAAGAGGCTTATAACTAGTAATGAGGGTATGGATTCCATCAATTGGGGATACTATACCCCTAGCATCACATCCATACTCCAAAAATATAAATAAATACAAAAAAATATCATAATATTAAATAAAAATGAATATGTACCATAATGAAATATCATATAGAACACATTCTATATAAATAAATAAAATAATATCCCAATGTGGAAAGAAAAAACAATGTATATAGAGTGAAATAAAATAAATAAAGTAACAATAAAGAAACCTATGGGGTTCATCCTAGTAAGACTCCATAATCTATTCCCCTTATATCAACCATCTTCCATGGGAGCCTTTCCCTTTCATGTAACCCTAAACATGAAGACTTCATGTGCATCAAGATTCTCATGTATGGTGTGAGTAATAAAACCGAATAGGTCACCACCAATACATCCACAACATGTGTTCACTTGTATAACATGTGCACACATGTATAACATATGTATCCCTTGATAATAATAAATTTTCATGTAATCATGAATAATATTATATCAATCATTCATATTATAACGAGGCCACCACAAGCCCCAACCGTATTTTATCTGGTTTCATGATTAAAGGGTAATCTTAGTATATTGAAATTTATCAATAACTCACCGCAAGACTGGTGAACATGTTACCCAGTATCCTCAAGACATAAAGTGTCAGGTCAGGCCATAAATCCGAATAGTAGATATGTACTCAGTATCCACAAGGCATTGAGTTTTGACATGTTACTCGATATACACAAGGAGTTGAGTTTTAGGCAGGGACATGAGGCTATTTTCCTCCTACACTATGTATGGGTCCATCTCCATCATCACTACATGTCTTTAATTATCTTCATAAAAGGGGAATCATACCCTAATGGTTGACCTGTTATGAGTACCCATACATTCTCTAAGGCATGGTAAATACACACAACATGGCGTGACATAATAAAGAAAACCATAGAAAGTCATAATGAGAATATATTAGCAACATAAAACATTATTTGATAAATTTAATAATGGTAATAATCTATACTAGAAATAATCATCGAATCAAGCATCATATACTAGTCTCAAAGGCTACACACACTCCCATAAAAATCATAATCCATCATGGTTTACAAGCTATGCCATCACAATATGAAATCAGGGAAACACAAGTATACATGGGACTCATATAGTGGGGAACTTCCTCCCCAATTATCATTGATGACGTACTCCAATATTTTTCAGAGGGATTGAATCCTGAATCACGTTTCACAACCCTTAATATCTAGATCACATGTTAAGGATGCCTATCTTACTTTTTTGGTTCACTAAGAAGAAGGTGTATAAAAGAGAAGAAAAAATATTCAATTTCAAAAAGGTTAGTTCTAGAACCACATACCTTGTAGAGTCCATCAATTTATTTAGTTTTGATATATGTGGAGGAATAATATTCAAATTTACTAGAACTATTTTCAATTCAGGAATGGATCATGAATTCCTCATCGAATCTAGAAGATAAACTCTAGTCTAGTCAACTAATGTTGAAACACCATTAACCCTTTATTGGAAAAGAGATCCAATTTGATATTCAATAATAAGAGATTCTCATGATGATTGATCTATGGAAACCTACCTAAAAACATTCACCATTCATGATATATCTAGCCCCAGTCAAGGAGATTCCATTAACATGTCGAATCCACCACCAATCTACTAAAGGGTCGTACAAAAATTATAGCTTTATCAATAATCTGACATCGGTATGAGGTCTAGGAAGATTATCCATAGACATATATCCACAAGACATATATAGTCAATGGTATATCTCAATATGATCAAGATACATCATCAAAATTATAGCATAACATCATGACCCAAATTACTAGGTCAGAAATGCAATTCCCCAAGTCCTTGGGCATGAAACCATCTACCACAATGGTTACCGAATAGTAGTGAGGGTCTCAAGTGAAACTATAGAAATACTATTCCCTACAATAGAGTTCATAGTAGAAAATAAATAATAAATAATATAATAATATAAAACCAGAGTAAGTAGAAAACAATAACATTGAAACTGTTTGAATAAATAAAGAAACATCAAAGTTAAGAGTCAAAATAGGTACAGTAGATGATTTCCCACTGATCAGATCATGTATCCAATTAAATAATGGTACAAAATAATATTTAGTCTCTGTAACTACAAGCCTTTCCATATACTATTCTCCTAACTAATAGAGATCTATCTCACTTGATGATCAAACCTTGGTATCAGCCCAAACTATACCTACAAGAAGTGAGGTATGGTCTGGTACCCAAGTTCCATTGTCACCTGAGCAGGGTGTGAGTACAAATCAATAGGACACCACCGACACAATCCAGTACCCAACTAGTAATATACAGTGTACATGCATGTGAAAAGATCATATAGAATTAATCAAACAATACATAGCTATATTGGAAAGCATGTAATCACCCAGGCACTTAAAAGAAAATAATCTCAATGTATCATGTAGTCGTTCACTTAATAAAAATTAAAAAAACCTATCTATACTTGCTTGGGATCCATACCAAAAGGATATTCATAAATTATGTCAATGTAATAAAGAGTGATCTAGAAGGATGGTCCACCAGGTAATAAGACATCATGTCACTCATCATCGTCAAGACATCGAGGTAGTATATATAACAAAATATACAGGGAAATAAGTTCGAGGTAAGACTAAATGGTTTAATATAGATCATATAATCAATATCCACAATCCATAAAGTATCAACATGATACTTAGAAATAACAAGGCATTGATTATTGGAAATATTCTCAGAATCAAAAAAGAATTAAGTATTGAAACATTACTCAGAATCCATAAGGTGCTGAGTTATGTTTAGGTACACAAGTCTATCATTCTCCTACCCTGTATTCAGGTCCTTCATCGTCATTGTCACAAACCACTCATACATCCCATAAAGGTAAAACTATACCACTATAGTACACCTATTTTGTATATAGAAAAAATACCTTCAAATATATGGCCAACACATGTAACAGTGTAGAGAAAAATAAATTGGCATAAGATAACATATCATCGTGAGGTAACAATAACAACAAACATAACATGTGATCATCAATACAACATGGTATTATGAGCTATATAATCACACACATGGAATCAAATATCATAAAAGTGTCTCATTGAAATTCATGCACCCACATGCTATCACAATCAAATATGGTCAACAAGATATTCCAAAATAGGTATCAAATCAAGGCAACAAGATTAAGCATATTAAAAGAGACTGGAATATCATCATGAGTCAGATCAGTGACACATATGATCAAAATATAACATGATGCAATATGTAATCTATTTATAGTCATGGAATAATCATCATAAATGGTTTCATGGGATGTACATGCACACAAAATTCACATGAAGGTGTCCATTTATATAAATACCCTTAAATGTGATCAAGAATTGGTCGTGAATGATGTGTATCAAGCTAATTAAAAAGGGCCCACCATGTCCCTTGGAACCTTTTACAATTACATTAGGCATGATTCCTTTAATTACTTAAGACTCATGAATCATTAATTAATTAATCATCATTATTATTCATAACTCATTAAGAAAAATGGGTCCATTCCTCTAAGGTGGAAAACCTCATACCACATTCCAATGAACATGCAAAAAATAAAAAGGTAGAGTACATGAGGCCTCCTACCCAAAATAGAGGAAATAGGAATCCAAAAAATTCTCATGACTTTATTAGAGTCTCTCAATTATATTTGGACACCATTGATTAACTATATGTTCTAACTCATGGAATGTAATTCCAAATGATTAATTATAAATAAATAATAATTAATGAATCTAATACTAGAGAAAACTATAGTGAGGGGAAAAACATAATTGACGAATGACTTACCAAATGTCACTATTGGCTAGAACCTCGATCGACCATCTATGGAAGGTTAGTAACCCACTTATGATTTCATTCCAGATAAAATTACTATCGTGTGGAAACAAAAAAAACAACCAATTTAATAAATTAAATTTGATCCTTTAGATAAAATACACCAAATTAATTACCTTCAATAAACCTTTCCTTAATGTATCACCATTAAATGATAAGCATTCTCTTTTATATCTCTCTATCAAGACAAATTCTCATCATCCTCAAATAATCCCTTCAATATCCAATGTAATTTCTATTAGATTTGTATAATGAAAAACATACCATGATCAGTAGATGAAAGATATTTCAAAGATAATTGGGATCACCTAGGGATTCCAATTTCTAAGACTCACCAAGAGGAATGCATCACAATAGAAGGATACCTGATATTTGAAGGAATGAGACCGGAGGAGATCACAAAATCCAAAACATACCATTATCATACCAATTATCATAAGGAATTCAAGGTAATGGAATATGAGGGTTTTGGATAAATCAATTTTGTTTAAAACATTTGAAAAACTACCCAGGATAATTTTATGGATTGAAACATGGTTTTATGTCTTGATATGTTAAAAAATCATCTCTAGGACTGACCACCATGTGTCACAATGTGACAATATATGTTACACCAAGATTTATCTCGCACTACCTACTATTATTTTTTTCACCATAAACCACAATGCGCCACCCAATTAATCTTATTCAAATTTTTAATGCCCTATTCATGATTTGAATGGGCTATTATAGCACTTTTTAGAAGTAACAGGTCTCAAAACACTCATTCTATGGCCATATAGACTCCTTTTCCATCACCAATACCTTGATCATGTCATCTTATCTTCCATGATCATCACCCACAAGGATTTATCCATGTTCCATCACTGAATTCCAATGAATTTTTTGAGTATTTATTCACACCTGAATGTCTATCATGCCACTATTACATGACTTTAGGGATGAAAACCCGGAGCCAAGATAAAATATTACCATACTCCGAAATCTAGACCATGAAAACATCTTCCATTGAACCTGACACACCACAATGTACTCAAAATATTACTAATATAGAATATGAGTAATCCCCACTCAAGGAATCATCATATAGTCAAAGATATTTTATAGTACAATGACATGACTCGTGTGGTTCAGTCCATCGGGTTCAATCAACATAACTCATGAGTTGGAAGTCGATACCAACATCTCATTCCTAATTCAAAACCATGACCATGATTATCTTCCGACTAAAGAAACCAAAACATTCTAACCTTTATTGAAAGGTCTGGTATAATTTTAATGATGGCTGTCATTCTAGAAATAATGTTCTTGGTGTGGTCCCAACTGACCACATTTAGGTTATTGTGGAACACCAGTCGATACGTTTCAAACCATTTACAAAAAATGGACCTATCATAAGAAACCAACACCAATAAATCTGCCAATTATGTTTCTTTAAGACATAGATACATTACTAAATAGGTCCAAAAACCAAAAAAAATCCAAAATGACTCTGAAGGAATTTATTCTGTTGATTCATCAACTTCTTTCACCATCCCCAATGCTCTCAACTATGCTTCAATGCACTAATGATCTGACTCCCTCACGAATCATATATATCCTATACCATGTCCAAAGAGCACATACTTTCTCTAATAAGTGATATATCTGAATCAATTTTTTTTAATATAATGAAGAAATAGATAATCTCAAGTCCAACACACATTGACTATCTATAGTCATCATGACTATTCAATAGTCAGTCATTCATTAACCACGAACCTTCCCAAAAGAGAGGTCATTTTCAATCATGATTGGTCAATTCCCCCACCATATATGTATCATTATTATCACTCATAATGCACACATCATCTTACATATCCCACCAATAGTCATTATGAAACATGATAACTATGTGTGACTGTCCAATCAATCGATTTCCAAGAAAATTACCAAGCACTGCACTCAACAAGATT
This sequence comes from Viscum album, assembly GCA_963277665.1. NCBI lineage: Eukaryota > Viridiplantae > Streptophyta > Magnoliopsida > Santalales > Viscaceae > Viscum > Viscum album. The sequence continues at coordinate 1,209,455,412 of OY728161.1, read as the reverse complement.
ATTTCTCACTTATCCCAATGCATTAATTGATCATTCATGAAATGAATAATATTATCCAAAATCCTAGTAATTGGTTATGATATCTATTTAGTTATACTTCCATCATCAATGATGCTATAACAAACCATGAAATCTCCACAGATTATAAAATCGGGTAGACCGTACTATGGTACCCCATTCCATTATCGATTCCATTTTACACCATAGAGAAATCATTGTGAGGATTTATAATTAGGAAAAAAACCCTATGATATTCGGAAAAAAAATGAAATGGTTTCCAATACAAATGTTACCTTGAACAAAAAATGCAAATGAACAACCCCGACTACCTCCTCTGAGTTCATCAATAGAGCCAGAAAAATCCACAATGGTCAACTCACCAACCCACTCTCAATGGTTCAATCAACCTATGTGTAACCACCACTTGAATGATCTTGCCTCAAGGATTTACTATAAAGGAAGAGAAACCAAAATCTTACTCAAAATTAGAGTTATTATTTTAGGAGTCACAAACCTCCAAGATGGACTCACATGCCTTTATAACTATCCACATGGCTCCATGTATCGACACTACCAACTTCTCTCACATTATTCTTTTCTAAGGTTGTTGAAACATGACAAAAACTAAACAAGTACACACTACACAACCCTTGCAAAGAGGGGATGCATCACCATTTCCATCATCATCTTCACTATGGTTCACCACATTGTATCCTCAAATGAAGTTTTATTAGAAGTAATAACACATAGGGGTGAATACAATAAGACAAAAGAAACATATATGTCATGAGAAACCTAAATTACATATTTGATTCATGTGGAATCTTTTTCCAAAAAATTAAAAATCCAAATCCATATGGAATCACAAAATCAAAATCTATATGTGTAACATGAGGAGAAAACTCATGATAATAGAACAAACCAAGAAAATCAATCCCAAGACATAATAACCTAGACTTCCCATGGAAAAGGTGTTTAAAATTAAATGTTATGAGTTCATCACATTCCCTAACACATTCCTTTGTCACATATCTACCACATTTCCAAAACTAAAAAAATAAAGACAACCTATGCTTTGAAACTAGTTTGAAACATCCTGACCCAAATCATTGAGTCCGACCTGGAATGCCTTGTCACCTCTCATGTGCCTCCGTGTTTTCCAGAGGTTGCTGACTATTAGTGTGGGTCCCAAGTGGATGAATGGGGATATTATACCTTCAATGAGAGTGAAAAATAGAAAATAAATAAAAAGTAGTGTAAAAATATTCAATCATAGTAATAAAAGAATAATAACATGAAAACTGTATGAATGAATATAGAATCAAAATACTCAAAATTCAAAAAAAATAACAACATCTAATCTACCACTAGTTCGATCAGGTATTAAAATAAATAAAGGTACAAATGTACAAGTAATATATGTAACTCTATGCCACATCTCATATCATATTCCTTAATCATAGTGAGTTATCCTACTTGATAATCAAACCTAGGTCTCTACCCAACATATCCCATTAATATGTGAGGGATTCTTGAATACCCAAGTTACATGGCTTCCTAGGTAGTGTGTGAGTAAAAATAAGTAGAATACCAAAAATTTATTCCATTTACCAATCCGTAACATGTAGTGTACATGCATTTCATAATATTGGAAATAAGTAAAATGACAATACGTAATTGTAAAAATAAGAATATAATCACCAAGGCACATAAAATAATAATATTCACATGTCATGAGGTCATGCACTTACTAAGACTCCCCAAAACCCAACTATAGAAGCTTCATCTTAATGATGGAAATATATTCAAAAATTATTTTAATGAATGAAAGAGAAATCCACATGGCTAGTCCACTAGGTAATGATACATAATGTCACTTAACATACTAAATGAATCAAGGTAGTGTGTCTATCATAATCTATAAGGAAACAAGTATGACCTTGATACCCATGAAAGACTAGTTATCATGTAATATGTATCCACAAAGAAGAAAATATCATCATGTTACTTAGAATCCAAAAGGATTTGAGTATCAACATCCTACTTGGAATTATCAAGGGATTGAGTGTCAACATGTTAATCATAATCCAAAAGGCATCAAGATTCATTCTTGGCCACAAGGCTATCAAGCTCCTAACATATACTCAGGCTAGTAATTGTTAAAATAACAACCATACATACTTCCCATTAAGTGAAAACCATATCATGACAGTTCATCTATTCCAAATATTGAAGAAATACCTCCAATGGTATGGAAAAAACTTGTAATAGGGTAGAGTAAAAAATATTAGAAAAGTATACATGCTATAATGAGGAAATAGTAATAATAAACATAGCATCTGATTATCAATAAAACATGGTATTACAAACTAGACAATCAAACACATGGAATCAAGTATCATAAAGGGGTCTCACGGCTATGCACACACCAACATCATATCATAATCAAAAATGTTCAACAAGCTATGAAAAAATATAAATCACATCAAAGAAAGAAGAGTCCATATATTAACAGAGTTTGAAAGATCATAATGAGTCATAACGGTATAACATGTGATCAAAATTAAACATGGTGAAATAGTAAATCTAAGCATAATCATGGAATAATCATCATACATTGTTTTTGGGCTATATACGCACAAAAAACTCACCCCAGGGTGTCCATGATAATTAATTCACTCTATAGTTATCAATATTCATCCATAGGTGGATAGTATAAATATAGTAAACAAGGGTTAAACAAGTCCCTTATCACATTGTCCAATTACATTAGGAATGTCTCCTTTAATTAATTAAGTCTCAAAACACATTAATTAATAAATAATAATAATTATCGTTATTCATAACTCATTTTAAAAACCAGGTTCACTATCCCATGGTGGAGAACCTTATACCATGTACCAATAAAAACAGAAAAAAGGGTAGAGTACATGGGACAACCAACCTCAAATGAATTTAACTCTAAACCAAGAAAATACCAATAATTTTTTCTACGTTGCCTAAGTCTTTTTGACCACCATCCATCACCATGTTGTTTTAACTCAAGACCAAGAATTAAAAAAAATGAATTATAATTAAATTATTAGTAATTAAATGAATGTAAAAACCTAATTATTAGGTTTAAATGTATAAAAATCAGTGGACATACCGAATGCCACCATTTATCCAGAACCTTGACCAACCATCCATGGAATTTCCATAACTCACTTATAATGTAATTTCAGATATGTAGAAACACAACACCAACCAATTTAATAAAAAAATTGGAACTTTTAGAAGAAATAAAACCAATGGAATACATTTAACAAACCACCCTTCCATTTTTTTCCCTTCAATGACATCCATTATCACTCCTCTACCCATACTGATCCAATTTCTATTCATCCTTTAATAAATCCTTTAAGATCTTGTAGAATTTTAAACAAATTTATCTAATAAGAATCAAGAATAAATAAATAAATAAAAGATATTTTAAAGTTAATTGGAAACATCTAGGGATTATAAACACTCAAACTCACCAAGAAGAATCTGTCGTAATATATGGATCGTTGATTAGCGATGTAATGAGATTGGAGGAGCTCCCAAAATCCAAAACCACCAATTTTCATCAAAAGTCTAATAAAGTATTTAGGAGATATAAGTAAAAGGGTTATAGATCAACCCCATCCTTTTAAAAAATATATAAAACATCATAAGAGTAGTTCATGGTGTGAAACATGGTTTCATGTATTGATATTTTGAGTATAAAACCTTTTATAGGCATCTCTACCTTGTTTCACCACGTGACAGTATATATCACACTATTATTTATTTAGAAAAATAAAATTTCACATTTTCATGATTTAAATGGATCTCGACACCCCATGAGTCATATTCATATCATGAATACACTATTTATGATTTGAATGGGATACTAAAACACTTTTTAGTAGTCCTAGGTCCCGAACCACTCCTCAGGTGGCCTCCCAATCCCGTTGGGCCAACACTCAGGCCTCAAATCCCATCCCAAAATACTCTTCAAGGATTTATAAACTATCTAAGGCTCATTCTAATTTTGAGTTCTCAAAAATAACCATTCATAAAGTGAAGGGTTCAAAATTCTGTATAAAATATTAACATGTAACAAAGCAGTATATTGCAGCTAGATATTCTACCAACATAAAAAAAGAAATATTTTTTTGGACCATCATAGAATTAATAGTTTCATCATAGATCCACGAAAAAATCTCAAAAATGAATATGAAATTAGTGTATATCTAGAAGAATAATCACTGTTATAGCATCACCGAGCTTATCCAACCTTGAATAACCAAGGGGAGATGAATGAGAGAGGCCATGAGTCAAGGAAGGATGTATTAAAAATGTAATAGGGTGATTAGGTTTATAATTTCATATTAAATAATGTAAAAAATTAGTTTAAATTAAATGTTGTGGGGTGAAATCAATACACACCCAGCCAAGATATACATATGAGACGATGGAGATCAATTGTGGTCTAATGGAAAAAAGGGATGGCTGATGTCTCGCCCCTATATAGTTGGTGGGGTTGGTATTCTTCAATAATCCTACTATAGTACCACTGACTGAGAGGTGGGTTTGATCGACTATATGGTGGAAAATTTAAAGCCACTGCAAGGCCAAACCTCTATAAAACTCTCTAGCCACAAATTCTTGAACCCTTTTCATCGAGAAACTATCCTATTAAACACTCATTAAAGAGATTAACCAATAAGGAAAAGGATAATTTTATTTAAGTTAAAACATCTAATATATCAAATTTTAGTGAGGATGTTACAATTCTCTCCCTATAATGACTTCTCTATATTGAGAAGTACCTTCAATGGTTCTTCTCAAACATCTTGGGACATTGAGCCAAAAAATCAATCTCCCACTTCAAATTCTCCACTATATCCATACATGAAATCACAAAACCTTGTCAAGTGGCACCATATTCCTACATAATACCTTATAGTTATAGTCTATAATCTACACCGAGCATTACATGTATGATGTTTCAGGCTCTAGCTCAACCTCCTCATAGTCGATGGTATACGTATGGTCAGGAATATACCTCCGAAGATGAGACACATGAAACACATCATTCATAAATAAATAGTGAGATGGAAGATCTAGATGACATGATACTATTCCTACCCACACAATGATCTCAAAGGTCCAAACATATGACGGTTTTATATTTTCTTTCTTCCTAAAATATTTTTGTCCCAACCAAGGATGGGCTGTTAAAAAAACCCAATCACCAATAGTAAGCTCCAAATGTATCCTCCTATGGTTGTAATAATAATTTTTCTTTATATAAGCTCTAATAAAACTATTATAAATTATTTGTACTATCTTGGAGGTCTTCGATACCATACTAGGCCCGATAACTATTACCTCACCAACCTTGTGAAAACAACGTGGTGAACTAAATGACTTACCATAGAGAGACTCATAAGATTTCATTTAAATAGAGTATTGGTAACCATTTTTATGATAATTTGACCAGATCTTGGTCATCATCACACGCCCCACCAAAATAAAAACATAGGCTCAGAGAATATTCTTAAATATATGAATTTTAGGATATTACTATCCATATATCTTGGGATTGAATATTGTTCTCAATATCATATGAGTCTCTATGGCCTTATGCGATCCCTTACAAAATTGTGATGTAAAATCTGCATCTTTTTCTAGATACAATTCCCATGGGAAATCCATATAGTCATACTATCTCATGAATATATAGCTTCCCCAGCTCATCTTTAGACTGAGTCTCATAGATATATAAAAAAGGGGAAAATTTTTTTAGGTGATGAAAAATCACCCAAATAGCATCATGGAACCTCGAGTTCTTAGGTAACCATGTAACAATGCCCATCATGACATCTTTATACTTCCACATGGGTACAAAAAGTGGATGGAGAAAAATACGAGGACTCTAGTGCTCATAGTTCATCCTTTGGAAGGGAAATAATTGGGAAAAGAATTAGTAATGTCCCTATTCATCCTTGGTCACAATAACTCATAACTAATTTCATGGAATATAATTTTGTCTTTTCGATGCACCACCCAATTTGAGGTATTGAATTATCTCATACACTCTTACCTAATTGATGTAAGGAACAAAAAACTACTATGTACTAGGATAAAAAAATCACCCTCCAATGAACACCTGATTATCAAGTCACCACCTACTAGCTATTCTTATATCACAATAAAATTTGGGTCAATCACTTGAAAATCATTCATCTAGAATAATAATGAATTTGTGACCTACAATGGGTTACATTTCATCAAATTTTTATACTCAAAAGAATCTATCTTCCAATCAACAAAGAATTTCATTATTCCCCACTATTCTTCGGAAGTCTATTCACCAATCTCCTGAGTTACCTATGTCTTATGAATAATAGAATCTTCAATGAAATTACCTTTACTAGTCTATAGTCCATATCAAATTTGAATGTATGTGGGTACTCTATAGAGTGATTCTACCTAAAATTATGATCTATTTATGAGATGATATATCAAAGTATCTTATGGTCTATATAGATAATAATCCCATCTATACGGATATAGTTTCAAAAAAACATCAAAGAATGTTCCAATAATTCCCATTCCATGTCATGGGTAGGATAGTTCTAATCATGGGGTAATCGACAACATGGACCATTAGCTACTACCCCCTCTATCTACATAAATACTAAAACCAAACGAACCCATTATCTATCAAAATGTATAATAAATCCATTCTTGGATTAGGAAGAATAAAAATTGGGGATATAGTCAACCTCATCTTCATCTCATGAAATGATTACTCACATTGTTCCAACCAGTAAAACATCACCACTTTCTTTGTCAGTTCATTAATGGATGCTGATAAATGGGAGAAATCCAAGATAAAACACTGATAGTACCCCACTAAACTAGGAAATATCAGGATCTCAAATAGAATTATGAGGAAATGTTTAGGACATCACTACCTCTACTTTCTCCATGTATACTAATATACTTGTCCCAAAAACAACTTTCCCTAGTAAGTGAAGTTCCTAAATCCAAAAGTGATACTTCAAAAACTTTCTATAAAACCAGTGTACTTGAAGTGTACTCATGACCATATCAAGATCTATAAAATCCTTCTATAGGGAAATTAAGTAAACGATGATATCTTCAATAAACAATACAACGAATGAGTCATGGTATGGGTGGAATATATTATCTATAAGATCCATGAATATTGTCAGTGAATCCATTAGTCCAAACAACATCAAAAAGTACTCATATATCCCATACTATATTTGAAAAACTATCTTTGGTATATCCTCCTCTCTAACATGAAACTTGTGAAAGGATAATTGGAGATCAATATTGGATAAGCACTGGGCTCCCTATAACCAATGAAAGAGATTTCAACCTTTGGAAATGGGTACTTATTATTTAAAATCACTTGATTAAGATTTCAAAAGTCTATGTAGATTCAAATAATACCATATACATTCTTGGGAAATAGAATAGGTATACCCCATGGTGATATAATCATTCAGATAAATACCTTATATCCAAAGTCCTCATGTTGTACCTTGAGCTTCTTTAACTTAGCTTGATCTATATGAATGGGTGTATCAAAATGGGTTATATATGTTTCATGAAATATATCTCAAACTGAACTACTCTATCATAGGGAAAAACTATGAAGTCATCCAAGAATATTCGATATTAGAGATCCACAACTGGATGAAAAAATAGGGGGTACCATTGATACTATTGAAAGATCCAATCTTGAAATATGTACCATGATCATCCTATATTTTCTCATGTTTTGAAAAACTATACCTGATCCCAACACCTAATCACCACTGATCCAAAATTTCTCTCCCTTAGGTGATGTATGAAATAAACATATTTGATATGAATCAATGTAGTCTATAAAATTTTCCTTCCAATCCTTACCAAGAATCAAACTGAAGCTTTTCATCCCCAAAATCACGAGGTCAAATAACTGTCAATAACTGGAAATGACTTTTGGAGATTTTTGGAATCACTAATGATGATCCACTTTTATTCCAAATTGTTTATCAATGGATGGAAACTCATAGGATAACATGAATAGTTATTGAAGTCAATAAAAAAAACCGAAAATATAAAGGAATGAGAAAAACCCGTATCAAACAAAATAGCAGAGAGTGAAATCGTGATCAAGACCATACATTGAACTATAGATGGTCCCTCACAACCATCCACAAGAGTTTGATTCACTGTATATACTCATCTTGCCTCAATTTTGTGACCATATCCCTAATTTACAAGACTCATTTGATTCCATTTCATATAATCTTACTAATTAGGATCATGAACTAATCCATGGGTTTTAAAAAATACTTGTCCCACACCCCATCAGAAAACCAGTTTTGAATATTTAGAGGAGAACTATGGGAGATTCCATATGTTGTTGTATTGTTGAAACATACTCCAAGGTGCTGCATAGAAAATTAAATAATGACCAATATTACAATTGTTTATGCAATATGGAATTCCTCCTAAGGGGGTGAAGAATACATACTATACTCAATCTAAATACCTTTACCCTTTACACATACCCAATATTTGTCTTCCTACAACTAAAAGTGAAACCCATCACAATACTAGTAGGTCCAATCACCTAAGTACTTAAGGGTGAGAGAATTCCAACTAGTTCATCCTCCTATAGGCCTTTCTCCACAGTCAAGGCCCTGAGAAAAATCTCCAAGTATTTCATTAGTTCAAAACTATTAACCACCTATTTGATTTACGTAAAAAATAATGAACCCAAACTTTATATATTTCTATGCGTTATTTCAGGACAAGAGGGTACAAAAATGAATCATCTCAGTGAAATGAGTAGAGTATGATGAAACAATCATGGATCACTAGAATAGCCCAATAAGCTCCTATTCTTGGTCCGGGTTCATTGTATTAGGAAATGTTTCCATGATGATGTGGTTCTTGAAGGCCTCCCAAGCTAGATCCTAATGTTTTATATCTTATTCCATCATGAACCACCATATCCTGGTGGGTCCTTGTAACATGAATGCTGCTAGAATCACCTTTCTATCCTTTGGTATCTCAATGAGTTCAAAGACACCCGCGATGATATCTATCCAGTCAGGTGTATCCTATAGTTCCCCAATTCCCTAAAAGGCTATTGGATATTGGAGTTTTAAGTCTCTGGTGTAGTTGACCATAGACATTGGTGCCCCTCCTCCATGTGTCGGAAAATGCATATAGACTCCCAGTTGAGGTTGTCCCACTACCTTAACCATATAATCAGGTTCAAGAATGTTCTATTATATTCCCTTCTAATAATTCGGCAGTGGAAGAAGGGCATGATCCCTATAGGGAGAATCCTAACCCACAATAGCTGGGGTCCCCATCAATCTACTTTAGGGAAGCATCTTCTAAAACATGAAGGAAACATTTAGAAACTTTTAAGTTATTATAAAATATCCTAGTTAGTTTATTGGATTACAAAATGGTTCTTCTTGGAGGCCACCCATAATCCAAGGTATAACCCTCCTAGCGTTATCCATCATTCTTCATCCCAGCACATTATTCGCATTATTATATATTCAAAACATAACAATATATTCATGTTCAGTTAATTAATTCCAATAGATATACCACAATAATATAGAAAATAGATATATCACTAAAATAAGAAATACATGTCTATATTTAATATATAACTAAAAACTAGGAATTAAATTCAAGAACTACCATGCCATAAAAAATAGTTATAAATATGGAATGTGATCTTAAGTGCCTAATCATGATGCATGAACACACCAAAACCGCATAAAACTATAATAATAATCCCTTCAATGGTAACATAGGTGTTTTTTACACATGGTCTGACTAGGAACATGGATACTCCTCTACTTAAGTCCCACACAACCTAAATTATTTATACCATATCCTATTTTAGAAAAAATAATAGAATAAAATTACACTCTGATACAATCTGTTAATGCCTAGAACCGAACTAACAGGTCCAAGATAGAGGGCCATATGACCCCAAGCATGACTCCACATACTCAAGAGGATACTAATTAGTAGTGAGGGCCTAAAACTATCAACATAGAGAATATACCCCTAATATCTTATCCATACATGAAAAAAATAAATTAAACATAAAACACCTGAAAGTATCAAGGTTAAATAATAAACATCCCAATTTAATATCACATAGAACACATGTCATACAAATAAATGAACTTGGATCCCAATGTGGTACGAAAAAAAATATATAGAGTGTAAGAAAATAAATAAAGTAACATTGCAGAATCCTCTAATGTACATACCAATACTACTACTAACTCCATGATCCTCATCTCAACCATATTCCATGGCCCCCTTTCCCTTGCATTGATCCATATCCATGATTTTTGTATGCACATAAATATTCCCGTGTAGGGTGTGAGTAATAAAACCTGTTAAGAAACAACCATTCAATCCATAAAATCTTTTCACAAGTATAACATGTTTCTACCATGATAATAATAAATGCACAAGAAATCATCAATAATAATATGCCAAGAATTCAAGTACTAACTTATCCATCATGATCACAAAACATACCTTATTTATCTACATTCCAAAGAAGATTATCAAAATATATCAGAAGTGATCAAGAACCAACCACATGGCTAGTGAACATGTTACTTAATATCCTTATGTCATAAAATCTTTCGTCGGGCCATAAGGATGACTAGTGTACATGTACTTAGTATCCATAAGGAATAAAATTTTGTAGTATTGATTGATACCAACAAGGAATCAATTTTGAGGTCAGTCTATATGTATGGTATGCTCTTACACTGTGTATGGTTCTACCATCTTCATCACTGCATACTGTGAACACTCCCCTACCAGTGGGAAATAATTCCATGATAGTCTATATGGTATGAGTACCAAGCCAATACCTCTAAGTAATGGAAAATAAAAAATGGTATATCATAATAAGTAAAATAATTGAACATCATCATGAGAATACAACTACAACATATAATAATATGTGATAAAAAAATCATGGTAGAAAGCTACACTAGCAATACTCATAGAATTGATAATCATTTACAAGTCTCATGGGCTACAGACACACACACAAGAAATCAACATCAAGAATGGGTGAAAATATTTTACATCATGATATGAAATCATAAAAACAAGAGTATTCAAAGGCCTAAAATGGTAAAGGACATCCAGCCTCATGTTCATTGTAAAATTACCTCAACATTAATCTAAGGTTTTGATGACCAAACCACATTGCACACCTACACAGAACTAGCTTGCACTTCAAGGATTTCTATCTTGGGTTTCAATTCATTAAGAAGGAGGTTTAGAAAAGAGAGACATGATGATTACATGTCATGAAGGTTATCTATAGAATCCAATACCTCACACAGTTCGTCAACAGAATAAGTTTTATATTTTTCAAGAAGATGACGTTAATTCACTCGATCCATTATCGATTAAAGAATGAATTGTGAATTCCTCATAGAATCAAGAATATAAACTTGTGTTCAGTAAAGAAATGAAGATATACTATTAAACAATCATTAGAAAAGATATCCAATATGAGATTCAAGAATAATAGAGTCTTAAGATGATAGATCTATGTAAAAATATCTGGAAACATCCATCGTTCATGAGGAATCTAACATTAGTCAGGGGTATATTGTTGATGTATCGAATCCACCACCAATATACCAAAGGACTGTAAGACACTTACAGTCTATAATTAATTTCCCATCACTATTAGGTCTATGAAAGTTATTCATAATCACATAATTATAATAAAATCATAGTCAATGGTATATCCTGATCCAATCAAGAGATGTTATCAAAATTATAGATCAAGCACTAATTTATGAAGAAAGGACGAACTCATCATTATGTCAGTATATAATTCATATATCCATCATAGATCCACTGAAAACTCTCAAATAGGAAGAGGAAATTGCAGTATAACAAGAGGAAAAGTCCATACTCTATCATTACTAGGTTGATAAAACCTTTAAGAACATTGGGGAGATGAATGGGAGAGGACAAAAATCAAAATAAGCAATTTAAAAATACAAAATTATAGTGATTTAGGTTGAAATTTTATAATGAATTAGGTAATAGATGATGGGAAATTAAAATCCATTGAATGAATTTAATTCACTCTCGACTAGGCTGTGCTAGGGAACCGGTGGGCCTGACTAGATGGATCGTGGAACCATAGAAAAGCCAGTATCTATAACTTATCTAGATAGTGTTTGGGTAGAATAAATAATGTTTTTCCAATACCATCGGTGAGTTGGTGGCACCCCATTGGATGGACAATGGGGTTAGTAGTTTTTTTAGACCTTTTATAGAGCTCCTGATGGCTGGTGGGTTCCACCAACAATCTAGTAAAACCTTTATTGCACCTCATTGAAAATATTCTATTCCACTTTCTAGAAACCAATTCACAAACCCTTTTCACATATAATATAACCTCTTAAACAATGAACACAAAAATAAACCAACATAGAAAATGAGAAATTTAATTAACTTGAAAAATATAGTACATTGAATTTAGAGATGATATTGTAGTTTCTATTTCAATTCACTTGCTGATAAAAATTATTGATTTATTGGTGAATCTCTTTCATGTAAATCATATTCATTTGTTATGATTCTTATGGAATAATGTTCAAATTTATCAAGAGAAAGGAGAATCTGATATAGTAATGTTGGAGCAATGACCAAAACTTCTCTAAGGCCCAATAAATATCCAACATTACAAGCAATAGAAGGCCAATGGTGGAGAGAATTTCAAATCCTAGTTTTTAGGTAATTTACCATTTGTTTTATATTATTTGTAGTAATAATACACTGGGGTTATGTTTTAATAATTTTTTGATGGTTTTAGAGTGTTTTGTAAGGGTTTTTAATGGTTCATGATTTGATAATGGTCAAAAACCATTAAATTTCTATAGGAAGCTGTAAACAAGGATCTTAGAGTCACTGGGAAGGTGAATAGCTGGAACACCATTTCGAAAAACCATGTGGGTGCCTAGGAGGAACTGTATAGAATGGGGAGTTTTGGGATTGAATATGCCCACAATTTTTACATGGTTTTTCAATACATGCAGAACAATAGTGGAGATTCTTAGTGTTTGTCCAACATCATGTGAATATTTAGAACACTATTTACCAATCCATACAAAAAACCCATCCAACTATATGGTATGGAGATAGTAGCGTGCACATGTTTGGTTCATGGGTTTTTAAACCATGGGAGATAACTATATTACATGAATTAAATTCTATAAAAATTAGATTTTAACTTTAATTTCCACATAAAAAAATCCCATTTTCTCTTATTATCCTAGGGTGTTTAACTACACTTTTATCCTAGTAATCCTTTAAATTAACCTTTGATTCATAAGGTAATTTGGAAAAATCAAAGAGTGTTGGATCTATGAAATCATTGGTAGGAGTAATTTTTTTCTTTTCCTTCTTAGATGTCATTATCTTCTCTCACCCATATCATTAAATAGAATCTATTATAGATAGATCCTTGATCCATGATTTATTTTTTGAGTTATTTATTAGATTTATATAATAATAGTTTTTGTGTGAATAGATCTAGAGGTTTCCTGGAGTCATTCTTTGGTTTCATCAACCATTGAGAGGTATGTGGATTCTATATCTTCTCCACTAATTCCTGAAGTTGATGTCTTAGTTTTAATAAATTTTTTACTTGTATTTTCCAAAAAAAGGTTCAATATTTATTAAAGGAGACCCTTTTTGTTTTTTGTTTTGGGAATATGGAATTGTGAATTGCTTCACAAAACCAATTAATCTATAATTTTTAAATATTGTTTTAAAAATATTGTTTTGACAATATCGGATTTTGAAATGAATTTTTGAATACACCATGATATATATTTTCAAATTTATCTTTTAAAATTATAGTTTTGGTTGAATGCTAGAAACATGTTTGATGAAATGTTTTAAAGGGAATAAATGATTTATGTGGAATGGTTTCATATACAAACTTGTCATACATGATTGGGGTGTGCATATATTGCTTATTAGGTCTTGTTGATAAAATCTTAGTGCTCATTCCCATGGGTACATTATTTTATCACCATGTGAAGACATGGTGAAGGATGAATCACCACTAATGAGTATTGGGATCTTATTTCAATATGCATGATTATGTGAGTATGTATCATGGATTTTTATTCCAAGTGGAAAGAAACAATGTAAGAATTGATTTAGTTCAATTTTTTAGATTGAACAATTTTTTATAATAAACTAGTTTGACATAATCATCCCATGTTTTATATACATGTGATATAACTTGTTCTTGTTTTAAGTGGACTGTTTTGAGAAGTCTTGGGTATTTAATTCTATGTTTTATACTCACTCTCTACTTGATGACTTTGATTCATTTTTAGATGTTTTATATCAAGATATAGGTAAAGGAAATTTGTCATAATTCTATAGTGATGCATCATGATTAAGTGGGTATTGGACTTGGAGGTGGAGGTTAGAGCTTGGTTGGTATAGTGCTTTGTTTGATTCAACTTTTGTTTCTTTGATTTAATATTTCCATATTTTTTCAGTGTTGTAATTATTTATTCTCATCTTCTCCTCTGATATCACATTTAGGTTTTGATATTTTTATTAATTTACATTAATCATATATAATTTTTTTTGTTTAATTTTCTATATTTTTTCCTCGTATCAACAAAGATCATCCCCCAACAATCTATTATTCCCAGGGAACTTATTTCCAGCCTTTGGTGCCCTGTATATGTCACCTAAGGTTAGTAGCACCTCCATCTTTTACCAAGACAATGGGTGTGGTGTGGGATGTTACAAAATATCATAACCAATATTATAGTTAAATTCATAATCATTATGGTTTCTTGTAAAATATTATTACCCATGAAAACATTCTTTTTTGGAAAAAATAATTTTCACCCTAGAAAGTGGCATACAATTCCCTTTAAACCTAATTTCATTATATAACCTTATGAAATAAAAAAAATCCCTGAATAAATCATTTGAATGCATAGAAATTTCATCTGTTTACCTTGAGATATAATATTCATATATCTATTACAATTAATTTTACAACCAATCTTAAAACAAGTATAATGTACTCGGTTAATCGTAGTATATATTCCTTAATGAATAAAATCATTACATAATCTATTAGAGAGCTATGTCGAGCTCACACAAAATTATTATAAATTTACAAGGACAAATTAATACATAAAACAAATAAAGTATTTTATTTATTTCATAAAATAATATGAAAATTATTTTAGAATCATATACAAAATCACATTCGTGCCTCACATAACAATTAAAAGAAATATAAGTTTCAATTAAAAACTCTTAAAATTAAAAAAATTATTAGAATAAAGGAAAATAATATATTATTTTTTTTTCTAAAAATATAGTAGAATATTTTTCAATAATAATGGTTATAGTGGTCGATTATTCTACTCATACAATATTCATTAAAAAATTATTTTCGCACTTTTTTATTTTTTTTAAAATAACTCATTTGGAAAATATTAAAACAACATATTTTAAAGCTTTAATAAAAAAAGTCATACATGGTTTAAAATGACTTTGAACCTATAATTAATTATATTATTAACATTCCAAATACACTTTAAAGAACATGGATATGGGGGAAAATTTGAAGAAAACTTTAAAACTTTTAAAATATGGATTTGAAGAAAAACATAATAACTTGAGTTCAACTCACAAAACACACACATAAACTCATGTATAACAAAAATATATCAATTAACTAATTTTTTAAGAACCTTTTTTAGATTTATCATCATATAATTACCCCTTTTATTTATTTTATTATGATATCTTATATAGTTACCAAACCAGTTAAGTTCATGTTAGACATTTTGAGGGTTTTCAGTTTATAATCCCAAAACAAATTTGGTAGGGTTAACATGGTAAAAGGTTTCAATGTTGAATAATATAAATAATATTAATCATGAAATAATTATCATGTTTACATGTTAAATAAAATTGTATAATTATCCAATAAATGAGGAAATGAAAAATTTATTTGATCATTTCGCGGAGGTTGTTGTCCACATGTATATATAGGCGATGTCTTCATTTCAACTACAATGGAAAACCAGATGAAAAATGGTATCTACATCAGGAATATAATATTTAAATATATCTATGATATTTATGCAATTATATAATGATTTTATTAAATATTTTATGAAAAAAGTAAATAAATAAACATGAAGACACTCGATTAAGAGTTATACCTCTTCTTTGGAAAACCTCCTTCAGATTTACCTTAATACTTATAGGTCAGTATTTTGGTGAAACTAAGACCTATAAAAAGTGTGTAGGGATTTTTAAAGGTCTTGAGGAAGGGATTTTTGGAGATAAATGGATCAAATAATTCAAATAAGAGAAGATATTAGGTTCCATTTTATAAGTGAGGGGAGTGACACTCTTGTATTTTTAATATCTTGAAATAATATAAAGTATTATTCATGGGAATGTGAAACCAAATCTGTCCCATTTAAAATATTAGGTTATAAGGGTTTATATAATTTTATCCAATAATATTTAAGATGATATGTTTTTACCTTATCACATAGTTTTAACCTTAATTAATATGTTTTACCCATTCACATGGTGGGAACGTTTTACCATGGTAATATTCATTATGAAAAAATAAATTAATTAAAAATTTTAATAAATTTGAATATTTTTATTCAAAAAATTAAATAAAAATTACAAGATTCAATTTAAAAAATTGGTGGAAATTAATTTTAATATAAGCATACAAAATGCAAGTAATAACAGTATTTAGTGTACTAACTCTATTTTTCTCTTTAAAATAATTTGAATATTTTAAAGAATATTTATGGAACTTAGAGCTGAGTAGGATAGTATTCTAGGGATCAAGGATCCTCATAGTTGATAAAATAAAAATACTAAATATATTATATCCCACACAATGTTTTTTATGAAAAAATGGAATTAATCATGAATAGTGTCCCATTTGGGAAATCTAAGACCACCATTAAATCTCAAACGTGGGTTTTACCCTTAGTGTGACATAAAATCTGTTCACAGGAGGTGTTTGGTTTAAAATTGGTTAGGTTTAGACTAATAAAAAACAAATAAATAAACAAATAAATAAATTTAATATTTATTTAATTCGAATGAACTAGATCCTCTCGATTTAAACCAAGTAATGTGAAAATCATATGGTTAACCATATAAACCTAGGGATTTGGAGAAATAATGGGGGGGATATTTGTCAGACATCAATCGAATCATTGATGAATGATCAATTATGAATTGTTTTTCTTTGCCTATTTATTTCATAGATCTTTTTAACGACAATAACGCATAAATGTACTTCATCAATGATTAATCCAAACACATGATAGGGAGTTTTATATATTTCTTTAATCCCTATTTTCTTATCCCATGATGGAGGAAAATCAAATCTTCTAAAAAATTGATTCATTGGTTAATCATCGATTAAGGGGTGTTGTTTTATCTTCTTAGAATTTTCAATAGGTAATTTTATTTAATAATATATTCTTTTGATGATTATCAATGAATATATTGAGGTTAACCCGAGAAATAGCCCAGTTTTGTTCCCCATGATTGAGTTTTGAACTCTTCTCCCTATGTTATTCTTTTTTTCATTAGAATTTATTTTTCTAGGTGATTTTACAAATACCCAAAATATATCTTTGTGCAATTTATCTTTGAAAAAATAGATCATTTCAATTGGATTTGATTCTGGATTAGAATTAGGGTTGAGGCATGATGTGGCATGAAATGAGATTAATCACAATAACGACCCAAAATTTTATTAATGTAATTTCTCCCTTATTATAGTAATTTCATATAGTATAAATCATATATAATCTTTTATAGACCATAAGAATAACATTATAGATGAATAATTAATGAAATAAGAAGTATTTCTAGAAGTTAATGAACCTATACCATTGAAATAGTAGATTTACCTTAGGAATAGTAATACGAACATTTTGAACAGTAAATCAGAAAAATTAATAGTAACCTCACCCATGAATGTATAAATAAAATTTATAAATCTTTTAAATGAAACTCTGGTAAAATTATATCATATTCTAAGTAAAAAAATGTTTTAAAATTTTATATTTAAGTGTTTGTATTTTTATAATTCGTAAATATTTAATTACAATTTTATGATTAATTTAATAATTTAAAAGAATATTTATTTTCATAATAATTCATAAATTAATAATTTCATGTATTATTATTTTAATATAATTTTAATATACCTTATTTTATTTTTCAAAGTGTTATAAAATCAATTATATTATTTAAATCTGTATTTTCTTAGTAAATGATAATTTTAATCAAGTATTTAATTCTTCATAATTAGAAAATAATTTTCATTAAATAGAGTTAATTTTTTAATTATACACATTGAAAATGTATTGGGTGAAATTTTAGGATTTTTTAAAATATTTGAATTTTCGATGAATAGTAAAATATGATAGTTTACTATAAAAGCTAAATACCTGAATTATGGAGTTATATATGATGTATGGTTGATTTAATCCAAAAACCTAGAACTATAGTTAATTATTTTAATAAATTTAATGATAATTATCAAACTATTCATAGTCTTGAGCTAAATAATAATAAAATGAATTTGATAATGAGAAAACACCCCTCTCATCCACTATAAATACCACCTTTCACCACCTCCTTTGGTCACAAATCTCAAGGTTGGAGAATTGTAAAATTTCTAGAAAATAATCTTCCATAGCCCCACCCCCCACATCAAGTATATCTTGGTATCACCAAAATACCAAAACCTTTTCCCTAAAGAGGTTCTGAAGGAGGATAAATTCAATAGGTAAATTCCACTTTATTTTATTTTAATTTATTTTATTGTTCTTTTCAATTTTATATCTCTCCAAAAATCCCATCATAAAAATGGAATTACAACTCTAATAACTTAAACATATTCTAATTATATCATTTTAATGTATGTTCCATCATGAAACTCCTTCCTCTCTCTCTTTTATTCTAAAAATGAAATCGTCGCCCGCGATGTGTTAAATAACCGACATTATGGGCGATGCACTTTCATTTTCATTTAATGTGTTCAAGATGTTAATAAAACCATCCCTATGGTTTAAAAGTATTGTAAAATTTATGGTAAAACCTTTTTTATGTTATAAAGGTAACATATATAAATAATACTAAATGATAAAACAAAATGCGTTGGTTGTTATTGAAAAACTGCCAACCTTAATCTAAAACCATCTCTATTAAATTTTATCCAATGATTCATCCACATAAAATATAAAAAATTTCGTTATAAGATTATTTAAATATATACAATAACATTAATGAAAAATAATAACAATTATGGATATTTATCATCATTTTACAAGAACTTTCATTCATGTATACAAGTGAACCAATCTTGAATACTAAGAAATCAACACTCCTGAACAATGAAATTAAACTATATAACTCATCAAAAAGCCCATGAATGTACTTATTAAATTAATAATGAATAAAATTAATGTATAAAAGGTTCTATATTTTTTAATTAATTAATCTCATGTGATTATATAGGATATTAAACTGAAGGAAGCATTTGGACATAAAGTAAGGGGAATTCTCGAACCCAATTCTATTTCCTTAGGTTTTCCCTATTTCACACCATTTAAAGTATATTTATTCATTTAATAATATTTAAATTTAATTTTCTTATTCTTCTAATTTATTTTATGGTATTAAAATTTTTTCTACTTGAGTTTATTAAAAACAAATTGTTTTCCAAAAGAATTATTCTTTCAAAAAACACACCTTTGACTTCTATTGAGATCGTTACTCCTTCACTGAAGATTTATAATTCCTATATTATTCCATATTTTTATTTCCAAAATTTTACTAATGAGCATAAAATTTATTAAATGAAATCCATTTTTTCATTTTTTATTTCATTTTCAAGATTGATATACATTTTATATGATATAAATTTGGTGACTGAAGCTCCCAAGGCCTCCCATTGTAAGGTAGGATGGATGGTGGTCAACACAATTATGGTGGAGCAGGAAGGGTATGACCCCTTTAGGGGTCTATTTGGTGAAATTTTGATTTCTAAAAGTGAAGTGAAGGGGGTTTCTATTTATAAGGAGCCACAAGCGCTGCCTCCGAACCTAACGTTGGCTGATGTGTTTAGAATATATCAATCTGATATGATGTTTGGGCATTCTTTCGGGCTTGTGGGCTCTCAACCGAAAGTAGCAGTTTGTAAAGAGGAGTCTGTGGATGTTCATGGTGATGCTATGGACATGGTGGTATCTTAGGCAGTTCAGGATTCTGCTACCTCTGAGGATGACTTTAGTGTAGAGGTCGAGCCATCTAGAATGACACTACATGGGAAGTATTTTTTTTCTGGCTTCTACAGAATCACAACAAGGACAAGGGAGGATAGATGAGGTATGTGTCTTGAGGCACTTACACCTAAACACTATCATTCATAATTCCTCATCCCTTAATAAGGCTATGAGTGAGGGGATGAATAATTCCTTTGATTTTAAAGCGGGAATGTTGAAGTCTCCGTGCCGATAGAGGCCCCTCAATTAATGCCCCATGGTTGAGCTGAAAAACCATTTTGAAGGTCTGGATATTCAAGAAATAATATTAACTCATGAGGAGGATGAATTAGGTGATGACAGTTATATACAACTCTCATTGGATAGTCTGGACCGAATTCAATGGAAAGCACCTCATATCCCATGAAGGAAGAATGGGAAAAAAGGAAAGAATGACTTAGGGAAATGTATTATGGTTAAGGGAAAAAAAGCAACACAAATATTATTCTTAATTACCTAAACCAATGGAATCTAGGTTAGCCAATATGGGTGGAATCATGGAAATAAAATCCCTAAATAATGGGAAATGTGGAGAACCATGAAGGAAAACTAGAGTAATGAATGAAGAGAAAGGGGAGTATTTGATTCTCATACTCCACTCCAAAGAAGATATGAATGAAAAAGTTGTCCTTCCCAACACCTATAATGAGAAGAGAAAAATAATATATGAAATAAGGTTGAAAGATTATTACACTAAGGATAAATAAGCATGGATAGACAATAAATACCGAATCATGGCTCGAGGCTTCAACCATTGCAAAATAAATTTGGATGAATTATTTAAGACTATAGATAGATTTGTTACTCACCTTGAAGAACTCATTATCAAGGATATAGGTATCCAGGTTAGTACTATGCATTGGAAATTATATAGAGTGTTGGAATTAAATAATATTAGTCTTTTGTTTAATCATTTTTTGAGCTCTTACAGCATGTAGTGGTATTTTTGTTGCGAACTTTAGTTTCCCACTTTTCCTTAATGTGGGTTAATAATAAAAATTTATATTTTGATGGAAGTGTTATGATGTGATGGGTGTGCCCAAAATTATATAGCGTATTTTAAATTCTATGATGTGGCATGTATGCCTGTAATTATACAGTGCTCCAATTCATTGGGTAATGTGATGTATCTCATGAGAAAAGTGAAATATATGTGAACATGATTCTAGCTTTGTTCATAACTATGTGTGGTATTTGACAACTAAGACATGGTGTTTCATTTTTATGCATTTCCATATTCCATGAAATTTACGATTATGATCCTATGCCTTTGTAATGTTGATGATGGTTATGATCACCCATGTTATATTGATTCATGTTCTTATCTACCCTTTTATTGGGATTTTAGATGACTAATTTCTTTGATTTATATCCTTAGTTGATTACTTTAACTAAGGAGAACATGAGGGATAATAAGAATCTAAAGAAGATATAGTTGAATAAATTCTTATGTTTTATTTTTTAAATTTTAGGTATGGTCCTAATTTTCCCAAGACACTATACATTTGGATCCATTTTATGTAATGATTTTAGGTTTTTTGACAATAAAATGGTTTACAAAGTTATGTAAGAAAAATCAAGGTCTCTATAGTTGGTATCAGAGCATAGTTTAGTTAATTTGGCAATTAATATTAGTGAAACTAAGTGAAAATATTTAGTATGAGACAAATAAGATACCAATAAACCTTGTTTAAAAAAAATTCTAAACATAGAGATCCCATAAGATATTCCTTGAGACATAATTTCATAAAGGAATAAAATAGTTTTTCATGAATTGTTGACTTATGTTTTGTTCTAACCTTTCCTATTTTAGAAAATGGTGGGATCCATGACAAAAGAATCCAATAACCCATGTGAGGGACAATATAGTGATTTATTGAATGAAATAATCAATTCTTTGGGAGTGGAGTTTATAATTTCATGGTGATGCTTACCTAGCTGTCTTAGGTAATGAACAACAACCTGAATAATGTTGAACGACTGCCTTCACCTATGAGGGATAAATTGGCTATCAATAGTTTTTTTGCGGCAAAAACTATCGATGTTTAGTGGATATTCCAATACACTATTCATTGAATAATGGGTTAACTCAATGGAGGAGATATTTTTTGTTCTTCACAATTCTAAGATGGAGATGGTGACTCTATCCATTTACCATTTATATGGAGAGGCTGATCAAATGGTGGGATTCGATTAAGAAAACCAAGATAAAGGATGAAATTTATGAGATAGAGTAGTAAGAATTTATAATAATGTCTGTTAAAAAGTATTTACCCTGAAATATTCATAAAAATATTGATATATAATTCATAGAGTTGATTCAAAAGGAACCTATGATGAAAATTTCACAAGGCTTGTAAGGTATGCTTCAGGTTTTGTTATCAAAAATGACAGAAAAATTGATAGATTCTTTATTGTTTTAAAAATATATAGATTATTTATGAAGAATTTGTTATATGTGATCTCAAAGTGGATATGGAGTTTAGATAATGGTCCCATGGATATGGTGATAAGAAACAAAATATGGAGTTTCAAGATGGAGGATATAATAAGAAAGGTGGAAAGAAAACTCAACCACCCATATGTCAAAAATATGGGAAGAAGAATCAAGGTAACTTCCTCAAATGGATATGGAGATGCTTAAATTGTGGGAGAGAGGGCCACCAATATCATGAATGTCAAAAAGACACATGAGAGAAGGAAAATGTGGGTGAGGAAATGAGAGAACCACCCATGGTCCAATGCTGCAACTATAGGGAGCAAGGGTACTATGCAATAAAGTGCACTAAACCTCGAGTCCTTGAGGGTAATCAGCATCTACAAGCACAAAATCCAATGGATAAAAGGGAAGTCATATGACATCACTACTGTAGAAGTGGATCTAGAAAATTAAGTCATAAAAGGTATAATTAATATTCACTCAAGAATGGAAAAGGTCTTATTTGATTATAGTTCTACACATTCCTTTATATATTGAAAGTTTTCTGGAAATATTGAATAAATTCCCCAAAACCTCGAAGTAGAGATATCTATAAGATCATAGAGTGGTTAAATTATTTCAAATCAAGTGTTGGTCTCTTCTTTCATTGGTGTATGTGGGAATATCCATCCACAAAATCCCGTGATAATTCCCTTAGTATAATTCAACCCTATAATGGGAATGGATTGTCTCTCATTATATAGAGATCATATCAACTATCAAGAAAAAGAAATATATTTTCATATTATGAACCATACCATGCTCCACTATAAATGAATGGAAGATCATGAATATATTTTATAAAATCCTCCCATGGCATGGGTGTTGATTCCATGGGAAGAAGTACACCTCCCTCAAATAGTTGAGTCAAAGGAAGGAATCAACGTTGGGGAAATTCCTATTATGGGGGAATATAATGATGTATTTACTATAGAGTTACCTAGAAATCCCTTGTATCTGTAGGTATATTTCATAGTAGAACTCAATCCCCGATCTACTTATATATCAATGTTTCCCTATGGGATGAATCCAATCGATCTGGAAGAGTTAAAGAAGTAGCCGCAAGACCATTTGGACAAATAGATCAAACATCCTAGTGCATCAGCTTGGGGGTACATTGGTTCCCTTTTTCAAGAAGAAGGATGGATCAATATATCCATATATCGACTATCAAGAAATCAACAAGATCATCATAAAGAACAACTATCCTCCTTAAAGGATTGATGATTTTTTTGATTATCTATAAGGAGATCAATACTTCTCAAAGGTGGATCTCTATTATATATATCATTAGCTAAAGGTGAAGAAATAAGATATTCTGAAGACTTCCTTCCGTACAAGGTATGGTCACTATGAGTTTCTAGAAATTCCATTCAAACTTAGTAATTATACTACAATATTCATTTATTTGATGAATAAAATATTTATACATTACCTTGAAAAATTTATGCTAGCATTTATCGATGATATTCTCATCAAGTCCAAGAGTAAGAAGGATTATTAAGACAATCTATGGAACATGTTGGTGACATTGAGGAAGGATAAGTAAATAAAGTGTGAATTTTGGATGCAACAAGTTACATTCTTGGGTTAAATGATAACAAGTGAGGTAATTTTTGTGGACCATTAAAAAAAATGTGATTTAGTAATGGCTCATACCGTACAGTGTCACAGAAATCTAGTGTTTTCTTAGTTTTGATGGTTACTACCGACGTTTTGTGAGAAGGGTCTCATGATTGACATGCCTTCTAATTAGGTTAACCAGAAAAGGGGTAAAGTATGTTAGGATTTAAGAATATGAGGAAATATTTAAGTAGTTAAATAGAAGGATGATCACTACACCTGTACTCACATTAACAAAAATTAGAGAAAGTTTTTGTAATATATAGTGATGCTTCAAAGAAAGGATAGTGTTGTGTACTCTTGAAAAATGATAAAGTGGTATCTTATGACTCATGATAGTTGAATATATATAGAGAAAAAAATCCCCAATGCATGGTCTGGAACTAGAAGCTGTTATTTTGGCCTTGAAAATCTGGCGAACTACCACTATGGTGAGAAGTGTAACATATATACTAATAAAAAGATGAAAAATTATATATTTAAACAAAAGGATCTAAACATGTGTCAAATAATATGGTTAGATATAATCAAGGACTACAATTTCTCTATTCCCTATCATCTTGGTAAGTAAATCAAGGTAGATGATGATCATAGTAGAAAATAACATGCTACTTTATTCATGATACAGATTGAGAAAGACCCTATCTTCATGGACATGAAAAGTATGTATTTGGAAATAATAATGTTTTGGAATATATCCTACCTTTACCAAATTATTTCCCAACCATCTATCAAAGAGAAGATTAAGGAGGAACCAGGGGATGATCTAGAGTTTCAAAAGAAGGTGATTGTAGTAAAGGAATATAACGACCCATACTTTACATACATTGTTATTACTTCAAAATTGAAGCACACTTATTACAATATATAACAAAACCAAGAAATGACCGTATAGGTATAGAGTCTTTAGAAACTGGGAAACATAAACAACTGGTTCATAAATCATCTACTTTGCCTCCCATTTATTTCATCATATCTAGAGTACCTTTTTGGCATATCCTACTTAATAACCTTCTTCCTGACCTGGGGAAATAAAACATACAAAAGGGTGATCTCAAATGCTCATTAAGGGTAAACAAAGAAATATCAATCACATCATATACATAAGAACATAACTTTTGGTAATATTAACCTGCAAAAGAAATCATAATTTCATAACATGGGATAAATCATAGTAGTGAAATATAATCCCAGTAACCATAACTTAAAACATGAAACTTTGTGGCATACAAACATAATCATATAGAATCATTTATTATTAGTCAAGACTCATGGACAAGAATATCTTAGTATACAAATACCATTTCTGTACCGAGTTCACTCCTCATTTCAGTCTTGTTTCACTGAACCGATTTAACCTGCCGTTCTAGCCATGTCTATCTCATGAGATATAAAATATATACCCAATGAATTTGAGGGATATATAGGTCACACCCATCTCATAATGATACCATTCATATGTGTGCCACCAAATCATAAATCATACATCATCGCATAACCCATGTAAAAAATGGGATTCTTAAACAACATGACATCATAAAACAATTTATATAAGACAAAGTAATTAATAAAAGTAATTCCATCACAACATAATCAAATCAATGTAATAATAGGGATAGAAACATAACCCTATATTATCTTAGATTGAAAATAATTTTGATAAAACACTCGAACTCCATTCTTGAGGAAAATACCCTTTTTACATCAAAAACATTTTCATTTATTAACATGTAATACAATTTTAAACTAAAAGAAGTTGATTAAAAATAAACTTGAAAAGGAAGCTTCTTGTAAATAATGTTTTAAAAATCCATTTATTCCGTATAAGTTAAAAAAACATTCTTCTCCTACTTTTGTTGGAAAAGTCAAAAAGTACCTCGTACGAAAAACGACAGAAGATTCCTTTCATATCTTTTACTAAAAACTCACCGAAGGGTAAAATTGGATATAAACTATTGTAGAAGGATATAAATATTACATATTGAGGAAACATGGATGTGGATGATAAATATCCCCCATTAAATTCTGAAGTATAAACAATCTCGGATAAAAATTGAGATTGCGAGATTTTTCCTTACCTTAGGTTCGATTTGCTTCGTAAGTGTACAAACCTCCTGTATAATGATTTAAATAATGTTATTGACTTATTCCAGAATCATAATTATTTTTATGATATCATATATGGTCATATTCTTAGATTATTATTAGTAATATTTCATTGCTACTTGTTATTCGGGTGTTTATTACTTTTTGTTCTTATGCATGTTTTGTCGAATAAATTCTTATTCTTGTTTTTAGGTTATAGATACCTCATTTACAGAATTTCATTAGTGTAATATATATCATATTAATTCATTAAATTCATTTATATAATCATTATGCAATGAAGATCATGTAGAATGAGTCACATCACATCGTGGAGACGGTATTCCGTACGTACGCACGAGCGATGATATCGTTCCCATGATCATGGAATTGTATTGAAGTGTATGTATACTATTTCAGAATCAATATCAATTTAAAATAATTATATATATTCATTCTTTACACCATTATACTCATCCAAGTAAGGTGGTGGTGGAAAATAGATTACACCACGGCATGGAGACGATATTCCGTACGTACGCACGCGCGGTGATTTCATTTTCCATAGGATGGATAGATGGTGAAATAGAGTTGTTTAATACTTATAATAACATATAAGTATATGGGTTGTACTTATGTTATTACTTCATAATGAAACAACTAAAGAATAATAAGTGGAAGAAGAAATAATGATGAAAGAATCGGTAACGGACATTACCTCTTCTTTGAAGCGCTTCTTTGAGACCTCCTTTTAGGGCACTAAAATTGGTCTTTGAAGAAGACCAGGACCTCTAGGATGTCTCTAGTGAAGTGGAGGGAAGCAATTGTCAGGGGTTTGCCGAGCATGAAGGCTCAAAGTGGTGTGAGGAAGAGAGGGAAGAGGTGCCCTTTTATAAGGGAGGAGAGGGGCACCTTTGGAATAACTAAAAATATTATTTTATTATAAAGTCAAATTCGGTTTTTAATAGCTCCAAATTTATATATTTCTAAGCTAAGGTGGTTATGGGTAGAAATAATCTCATCCAATAGAATTTATACAAGTTTAGGTATCAATTTTAACCTTATCATTTATATTTAACTTTAAGTTAGATAATTTAACTTTTACCATGTCTTCTTGTTTTCTTACACTATAAGGTTAATAAACTTACTATATCAAGACAAAAGAACCCCAAGTTGTTTATTATTAATATATATAACCTTATCTAAGTCATTTGGCCGAACCATATATTTTTAGGAATAACATAACAATTAATAATATAATATTTTTTTAAAAACTATTTTATGTCAATTTTGACACTATTTAGTAATTGATTTTTGTGAATATCATAAAAGAATGATTAGTTCGAAACAAGTTAATTAAATCAATAATAAAATGTCATATTAACTTATAAAATTATTATAATTCATAAAAAGTATCAAATTACATTTATTTGGGTATTTATAACATCAATTATGTCAATATTTCATTAATAAGATAATTACTGCATCATCATTGTGTCATAAATAAATTAAATTATTTAATGTCTAAAAATTACAAAGAAAATACCATTATGTAGGAAATGTTTTTTATCTTTCTAATGAATATTTATAGTCAAATTTATCTTATGTATAACCCCATATTAAAAATGATTTACTTATTAAACTTTGATTTTAACTATTTTAACCCCTCTTTAAATAAATTAATAATAAATGTCCTAATCTAATCCAAGTGGGCCTAAATGGTCATATTTTATTCCTAAGGTTGTTTTTGGTCGAATTAAACTTATCCAATATAATTAGGACATGTGTTAGGGTAATAATAATAACACTTTTACCCTTAATTACCCTATTTACTTTTAACCGTGGTAAAAAAAGTAAAAAGTTACTATTCACCAAAAATTATTTTCATCTCATTGAACCGCATTTTAGTCCTTGATATTAACCGTGTCTCTCGGATTTTCGAAATTCCACTCACAGAAGTGGTAAAATTAAGTTTTATGAAAAATTCAGTTTTTTTAACTACCACTTAGTGGTTTCACTATTCATCAAAAATTGAATGTTTTCAGAAAAATACCAAAATATCACCCTAGGCTAATTTCGATATTCTGAATCCAAAAATGAAGTCCATTTTGAAAAATAAAATTTATAAAATTTCAAAAAGTGTTTATTACTATTCATAATGGCTAGTTTTAATAATATTTTAATAGCATATCGTTGTTTAGTGATACATGGTATTGCGTACGATGCAAGCTATTGAGGAAGGCCGCGGTTGCGTGTAAAGAAAGACAAGATAGTGTTGTGTGTAGTGAAATATTCCTTTGATAAAAACCAAATATTTCTCATAAAATTCTCAGGCGTTACATTCTACCCCCCTTAAAATGAATTTCACCCTCGAAATTCGTCACTTTGTAACAAACAGATGAGGATACCTCTCCCTCATCATATCCTCAAGCTCCCATGTATCTTCTTCTAATTGGTGGTTCCTCCATAAAACTTTCACCAAGAAAGTGGTCTTGTTTTTTAGGACTTTTTCGCTACGATCCAGAATCTATATCGGTTGTTCTTCATAAGAATGATCTTGCTCCAGCAGTACCACTTCTGAGCTGAGTACATGTGAAGGATCAGGTATGTACTTTCTCAGGAGAGATACATGGAACACATCGTGAACTTGAGAGAGATTCGGTGGAAGCGCCAATCAGTAAGCTACCTTTCCAACACGATCCATTATTTCGAAAGGACCGATATATCTAGGGCTCAACTTCTCCTTCTTTCCAAATCTCTTGACCCTCTTCCGGGGAGATATTCGTAAGAATACTTTATCACCCACTTAAAACTCTAGATATTTTCTTCGGTTGTCGGCATAACTTTTCTGTCGACTCTGAGCTACTCTTATGTGTTGTTGAATAGATCTGACCTTTTCTGCCATTTCATCAATGAGATCAGGTCCTAATAGCTTTCTTTCCCCAACTTCATCCCAACAAGTTGGAGTCCTGCATTTCTTTCCATAGAGAGCTTCATAAGGATCCATCTGAATACTAGAGTGAAAGCTATTATTATAAGAAAATTCCACCAAAGGTAGGTGTTGATACCAACCACCTTTTAAATCTATAGAGAAAGCTCTCAACATATCTTCTAGAGTTTCAATTGTTCTCTCAGGCTGGCCGTCTGTTTGGGGATGATAAGTAGTGCTAAAACTCAACTCTTTATCCCGAGTATGCTGAAGACTTCTCCAGAACTTCGAGGTAAATCTAGGATCCCGATCAGATATAATAGAAAGTGGTACTCTATGCAATCATACCAATTCCTTTACATATATCCTGGGAAGCTGATCCAGAGAGAAATCCTCTCTAATAGAAATGAAGTTTGCAGACTTTGTAAGACGATCAACTATGACCCAGATAGCATTATTGCCTTTGGATGTTTTAGGAAGTCCTGTGACAAAGTCCATAGTGATGTTTTCCCATTTCCATTCGGGTATGGGTAATGGTTGTAACATCCCCTTAGACTTATGTCTCTCAGCTTTAAATTGGTGACAAACCAAGAATCAAGAGACATATTCAGCAACATCTCTTTTCATGCCATCCCACCAGAAGTACTCTTTCAGGTCCCTATACATCCTCGTACTTCCAGGATGAATAGAGAATGAAGAACTATGAGCCTCATCTAGCAGCTCCTTCTTTAATTCAGGGATGGGAGGAACACAAAACCGATTCTTGAACTTTATTATCCCATCACAATCAAGGTTGAATTCAGGAATATTTCTTCCCTTATTTTGTAACTCGATATCTTCTTCTTGTGCCTCTTTAATCTTCACATGAATAGATGGTTGAACATTCATTTGAGGAAGATACGATTTCCCCCCTTCCATTATAATTCCAACATCCATCCTTTGTAAATCCATAAATATTAGATCTTTTGTGATCCTCATCATGGATAAACTGGCATGGTCTTGTCGACTTAATACATCTGCCACCTTGTTTGCTTTCATAGGGTGGTAATGAATTGAGCAGTCGTAATCCTTAATTAGCTCCAATCATCTTCTTTGGCGCATATTAAGCTCCTTTTGTGTGAAAATATACTTTAAACTTTTATGATCAATATAAATGTCACACCTTTCTCCATAAAGATAATGCCTCCAAATCTTTAATGAAAATATTACCGCAGCTAACTCTAAATCATGAGTTGGGTAATTTTGCTCATGGATTTTCAACTGTCGTGAGGCATAATCTATCACCATATCATTTTGGATAAGAACACACCCCAGCCCCATCTTGGATGCATCACTATAGATCACAAACCTTTCTCCACTACAAGGTAGTGTGAGCACAGGTGCACTGGATAACCTTATTTTTAACTCCTTGAAATTCTCTTCACCTTATTTCGTCCAAACAAACTTAACTCCTTTACAAGTCAACTTGGGAAGTGGATTAGATAATCGTGAAAAATCTTTCACAAAATGTCGATAATATCCAGAAAAACCAAGAAAACTTCGGATCTCAATTACTGTTGTTGGTCTCGACCATCTTTCGATAACCTCTGTTTTTGATGGATCCACAGATATCCCCTCTTTTGAGATTATGTGACCCACAAATGAAACTTTTTGAAGCCAAAATTCACACTTGGTAAATTTGGCATAAAGCGTCTCCTTTCTCAGGGTCTTCAATATAATTCTCAAGTGATCTTCATGTTCTTCCTTGCTCTTTGAATATACAAGAATATCATCTATAATGACTACCACAAACTGATCAAGATAGTTTCTAAAGACTCTATTCATCATATACATGAAGATAGCAGGGGCATTAGTAATACCAACCAGCATCACTGTAAATTCATAGTGTCCATCCCTTGTACGGAAAGACGTCTTAGGTATATCCTCCCTTTTGAACCTTAATTGATGATACCCTGAACAAAGATCAATCTTGGAAATGTATTGAGCTCCGCGTAGTTGGTCAAATAAGTCATCAATGCGTGGGAGAGGATATTTTTTCTTGATAGTGATCTTGTTAAGTTCTTGATAATCAATGCAGAGTCTCATTGATCCATCTTTCTTCTTAACAAACAGAACAGGTGCTCCCCAAGGTGACTCACTAGGGAATATGAATCCCTTATCAAGATTCTCTTGGAGTTACTTCTTCAATTCCTGCAACTCAATTGGGTCCATTCTATAAGGTGCCTTTGAAATAGGCAAAGCACCCGGTACGAGTTCTATTGAAAACTCAACTTCACGATTGGGTGGAAGACCCGACAATTCCTCCAGAAAGACATCATCAAACTCTTGTACAATGGGAATATTATTAATAGTGAGTTTCTCACTAACCATTTGAGAAAAATAACCCTCATTTAGTGGAATCAAGACCCACAAGATGGAAGAAATTTCCACTGGAAGGTTATGTTCATCCTTGCATTGATAGACGATCATAGATTGAGCTGGAATATGAAATGTGACTTCTCTTATTTGGAAATTGATATGAGATCAATATAAAGAAAGCCAATCCATGCCAAGAATTACATCAAATTTCACTATAGGAAGGATCACAAGATTTGCAGGAAGCACTTTCCCACAAACTTCAATCGGGGAAGAATTATAAACTTTTGATGTGACTGTTGTGCCATTATGTGTTTTCACAGCTAACTCAACATCTAATTGATGAGGTAATACGTTGATAGCCTTAAGAAAAATATTCAGAAATGAAAGAGTGGGTGGATCCAGAATCAAATAAAACATTTTCTACTTTAGAGTGGATGGTAAGTGTACCTCTCACCACATCGTTATCATACTCCACATCGCTGATAGAAATTGCCCGTGACTTTCCTTTGTCTTTATCCTAAGAGTTTGTTGACATCAACCATCATCATTAAACCTTTGATTTGGGAATTTATTGGCATAATGCCCCATCTCCTTGCACTTGAAACATTGAAGTGTAGTAGGTTTATTCTGTGTGTCCCTTTATTTGTTTTCATCATTAGACATCTTCTTCCCATCATTGTGGCATTCAAATGCCCGATGACCTTCCTTTCCACATTTGAAACATTTACTTGTCCCTTTAAGACAACTCCCTCCATGTTTCTTTCCACACTTTGAGCATAAGGGAAAGCTCATCTTCTTTTCAGTGCACTCTTTAGATTTTCATTTGAATTCCATTTTCCTCTTCTTATCAAACCCATATGACTGATGGGTTTCTCCAATCTCCATCTCAACTTTGAGAGCACATCGAATGATTTCCTTATAGCTATTGAAGTCCCTTATGGATAAGGCCCTTTGAAGACTTGGTTTTAAGCCACTAAAGAATCGATCGATATTACTCTCAGGTTGGATAATAATACCAGAAGCATACCTTGCAAGTCATGTAAAATTTGCTTCATAGGTACCAACAGATTCATCATCCTTTTTCTTTATTTCAAGAAAATCTTTCTCCATCTTTGTTCGGAGAATACGAGGGAAGTACTTATTGAAAAATAAGTTCTTGAACTCGTCCCATTCCATGGACTCAATTTCGTCTCTTTGCCTCGTATTCTTAATAAGATTCCACCATTGATCGGCATCTCCTTCCAAATGATACACTAATAGGATGAATTTATCATGTTCAGAACATTGAGGAACTGAAAATATCTTTTCAGTAGTACTAATCCATTGTTCAGAAACTAATGGATCAGTAGACCCGCTGAATGAAGGCGGACGCTGCCTCATGAAGGATTCAACAGAATGTTGCTCCTTCCTTTTCTCGTTTGGAAGTCCTACATGATTCATATCTTGAGAAAGTTGTGTGAGCATGGCTACAAGATTTTTCATTCCAGCTCCCATAACGTTTGGTTGCTCAGGGGGACAATCATTGCATTGCCCGTCACATTCCGCATTAACACGGTTCCTTCAGGTTGCAGCCTTTGACTGAAACCAAGATGAATAGTGTGAGAAACACTAATTATAATAGGAAAACCACATAATCAAGAATAAAACTTCACACTTAAGGTCTTATCCTAGGTTATTCATGGCCATTTCAAACACACTAAGATTGTGTTCTATGCTTAGACTTATCCTCATGGTTCTTACTAAGGCTTTCATATCCTAGTTTCCAAAGGTTGACTATACCTTTCCTCTGATACCAACTATAAGGACCCATAATTTACATATATTGTTATTACTTAAAAATTAAAGCACACTTATTACAACATATAACAAAACCAGGAAAGGACCGTATAGGTGTAGAGTCTTTAGAAACTAGGAAACATAAACAACTGGTTCATAAAGCATCTACTTTTCCTCCCATTTATTTCATCATATCTAGAGTCCCTTTTTTGGTATATCCTACTTAATAACCTTCTTCCTGACCTGGGGAAATAAAAAATACAAAAGTTTGAGTTCAAATGCTCAGTAAGGGTAAACAAATAAATATCAATCACATCATATACATAAGAACATAACTTTTGGAAATCTTAACCTGCAAAAGAAATCATAATTTTATAAATGGGATAAATCATAGTAGTGAAATGTAATCCCAATAACCATAACTTAAACATGAAACTTTGTGGCATACACACATAATCATAGAGAATCATTTCTTATTAGTCAAGACTCATGGCCAAGACTATCTTAGTGGACAAAGTCCATTTATGAACCGAGTTCACTCCTCGTTTCAGTGCTGTTTCACTGAACCGGTTTACCCTGCCGTTCCAGCCATGTCTATCTCATGAGATATAAAATCTTTACCCAATGCGTTGGAGGGAGATATAGGTCCCACCCATCTCATAATGATACCATTCTTATGTGTGCCACCAAATCATAAATCATACATCATTGCATAACCCATGTAAAAAATGGGATTCTTAAACAACATGTCATCATAAAAAGATTTATATAAGATAAAGGAATTCATAAAAATAATTCCATCACAACATAATCAAATCAATGTAATAATAGGGATAGAAACAGAACCCTATATTATCTTAGATGAAAAATAATTTTGATAAAACACTTGAACTCCATTCTTGAGGAAAATATCCTTTCTACTTCAAAAAAATTTTACTTTCTTAACATGTCATAAAATTTTAAACTAAAAGAAGTTGATTAAAAATAAACTTTAAAACTTGAAAAGGAAGCTTCTTGTAAATAATTTTTTAAAAATCCATTCATGCCGTATAAGTTAAAAAAACATTCTTTTCGTACTCTTGTCGGAAAAGTCAAAAAGTACCTCGTACGAAAAATGACAAAAGATTCCTTTCATATCTTTTAATAAAAACTCACCGAAGGGTAAAATTGGATATAAACTATTGTAGAAGGATATCAATATTACATATTTAGGAAACATGGATGTGGATGATAAATATTCCCCAGTAAATTCTGAAGTATAAACAATCTCGGATAAAAATTGAGATTGCGAGATTTTCCCTTACCTTAGGTTCGATTTGCTTCGTAAGTGTTCGAAAATCCTGTATAATGATTTAAATAATGTTATTGACTTATTACAGAATCATAATTATTTTTATGATATCATATATGGTCACATTCTTAGCTTATTATTAGTAATATTTCATTCCTACTTGTTATTCGGGTGTTTATTACTTTTTGTTCTTATGCGTGTTTTGTCGAATAAATTCTTATTATTCTTTTTAGGTTATAGATACCTCATTTCCAGAATGGTATTAGTGTAATATATATCATATTCATTCATTCAATTCATTTATATAATAATTATTCAATGAAGATCATGTAGAACGAGTCGCATCACATCGTGGAGAGGGTATTCCGTACGTACGCACGAGCGATGATATCGTTCCCATGATCGTGGAATTGTATTGGAGTGTATGTATACTATTTAAGAATCAATATCAATTTACAATAATTTTATATATTCATTATTTACACCATTATACCCATCCAAGTAATGTGGTGGTGGAAAATAGATTACACCACGGCGTGGAGACAGTATTCCGTACGTACGCACGTGCGGTGATTTCATTTTCCATAGGATGGATAGATGGTGAAATAGGGTTGTTTCATACTTATAATAACATATCAGTATATTAGTGATACTGATGTTATTACTTCATAATGAAACAACTAAAGAATAATATGTGGAAGAAGAAATAAAGATGAAAGAATCGGTAACGGACATTACCTCTTCTTTGAAGCGCTTCTTTGAGACCTCCTTTTAGGGCACTAAAATTGGTCTTTGAAGAAGACCAGGACCTCTAGGATATCTCTAGGGAAGTGGAGAGAAAAAATTGGTAGGGTTTGGCCGAGATTTAAGGCTCAAAGTGGTGTGAGGAAGAGAGGGAGGAGGTGCGCTTTTATAAGGGAGGAGAGGGGCACCTTTGGAATAACTAAAAATATTATTTTATTATAATGTCAAATTCGGTTTTTAATAGCTCCAAATTGATATATTCCGAAGATAAGGTGGGTATGGGTAGAAATCCTATAATCCAATAGAATTTAGACAAGTTTAGGTATCAATTTTAACCTTATCATTTAGATTTAACTTTAAGTTAGATAATTTAACTTTTACCGTGTCTTCTTGTTTTCTTACACTATAAGGTTAATAAACTTACTATATCAAGCCAACAGAACCCCAAGTTGTTTATTATTAATATATATAACCTTATCTAAGTCATTTGAACGAACCTTAGATTTTTAGGAATAAAATAACAATTAATAATATAATATTTGTTTTAAGAACTATTTTATGTCAATTTTGACACTATTTAGTAATTGATTTTTGTGAAAATCATAACAGAATGATTAGTTAAAACCAAGTTAATTAAATCAATACTAACATGTCATATTAACCTATAAATTATTATAATTCATAAAAAGTATCAAATTACATTTATTTGGGTATTTATAACATCAATTATGTCAATATTTCATTAATAAGATAATTACTGCATCATCGTTGTGTCATAAATAAATTAAATTATATAATGTCTAAAAATAAAAAATAAAATACTATTATGTAGGAATTTTTTTATCTTTATAATTAATATTTATAGTCTAATTTATCTTATGTATAACCCCATATTAAAAATGATTTACTTATTAATCTTTGATTTTAACTATTTTAACCCTTCTTTAAATAAATTAATAATA
Organism: Viscum album; assembly: GCA_963277665.1. NCBI lineage: Eukaryota > Viridiplantae > Streptophyta > Magnoliopsida > Santalales > Viscaceae > Viscum > Viscum album. The sequence continues at coordinate 1,209,418,667 of OY728161.1, read as the reverse complement.
AATGTCCTAATCTAATCCAAGTGGGCCTAAATGGTCATATTTTATTCCTAAGGTTGTTTTCGGTCGAATTACACTTATCCAATAGAATTAGGACATGTGTTAGGGTAATAATAATAACACTTTTACCCTTAATTACCCTATTTACTTTTAATCGTGGTAAAAAAAGTAAAAAGTTACTATTCACCAAAAATTATTTTCATCTCATTGAACCGGATTTTAGTCCTTGATATTAACCGTGTCTCTCAGAGTTTCGAAATTCCACACACAGAAGCGGTAACATTAAGTTTTATGAAAAATTCAGTTTTTTTAACTACCACTTAGTGGTTTCACTATTCATCAAAAATTGAATGTTTTTAGAAAAGTACCAAAATTTCACCCTCAGCTAATTTCGATATTACGAATCCGAAAATGAAGTCCATTTTAAAAAATAAAATTTATAAAATTTCAAAAAGTTGTTATTACTATTCATAACGGCTAGTTTTAATAATATTTTAATAGCATATTGTTGTTTAGTGAAACTTAGTATTGCGTACGACGCAAACTATTGAGGAAGGACACGGTTGCGTGTAAAGAAAGACAAGCTAGTGTTGTGTGTAGTGAAAGATTCCTTTGATAAAAACAAAATATTTCTCATAAAAGTCTCGGGCATTACAAGGAAGGTAGGATGAAAGAGTTACATATCGATGATGATGGCGTGATTTGGTTTGGAATATTGATTTTTTGGCCTTCATCACATGGGATAAGATGGATCTATTGGATATTTCACATTTCTCATCTTTATCTATCCATCATGGTATCACCAAGATGTATTGTGATCTCTACGAACACTTTTGGTGGGACAATATGAAGAATGATATTTCTAAGTATATCTCAAGGTGATTAATATGTTGACATGTTAAAGAAGAGAAAAGGAAGTCCAAATGGATGATAAAACCATTGTCTATACCTATGTTGAAATGGGATAATTTCAGTATTTACATTATCATGGGTTTATCTAAGACATAGAAAGGAAATAATATGATATGGGTTATGTGGAACAACTCATCAAGGCTACCTAATTTATTTCTATTCTGGAAGATCTCTCACTTGAGAAAGTTTAATGTATATATGTGAAGGAAGTAGTGATTACTGTATGTGGTTCTACTCTTTATTTTCTCTAATAATGATCCTAAATATGAAACTAAATTCTATATGAGTCTACAACATGATATGAAACTGAATTAAATTTCAGCATGAACTATCACCCCAAAACTGATGGCCAATATGAAAAGAATTTTTAGATTCTCGAAGATATGCTAGGAGACGGCTCATTAAAATTCAAAGGTGGATGCCACATCGGTGGTGGTGCGGTGGTGAAGGAGAGTGGAACATCCACACTATTATTTGGGAGGTTCAGGGTTCAAATCATGGGAGTTCGCTTTTGGGGCGAGCATCTCCCCCGAGATCCATCCGCCTTTCCGGGTCACCCGATCTCTTCTGGGTGGGAAAAATGAGGTGGGACCCAATCTCTGATGAATCGCTTGACGGACCATCACTGCCGGGCTGTCACCCTATGGGACGCTCTGCCATCTCAGCTGGCAACAACTCCTTCCCCAGCATGGGGGATACCTTAGGGGAGTGAACTCTTCGTGGGTTAGGGGGGTTTCCATGTGTGGAGGGTTCGAAAAGGACACATAGGGGACTTCCATTTTAAAAAGGAAAAAAAATCAAAGGTGGATGGGATCAACATCTAAGAACCTGGTTATTATTTTCAAGTATGGATCTTGTTTTTAGTTTGTTTAATGGAAAGATGATGAAAATATGATCTTTTAAGAACACACTATGTACATATTTTTACTTGCCATGTAACTTGATTGAAATGTACAACTACGTTTTGAATGTGTAATATCCAAATACATGGTCGTGTGGTAACCTGGAAGGCCAACTTAAATCGGGGGCCGATTGAAGATACTATATGACATGTAGTGATAATAAACATGTAGTGAAGTTTTCTTTTTTTTTATTTGATATATCAAAAGGGGGTCATGTATCATGTCTCAAAACACCTTCTTCTTCCCATGTTTCGTGAAGGAGTGCTCTAGAATGACAGACATAGTTTGATATACTGATTCTGCGTCCATGCTCCGATCGAGACGCCATTAGTTGTGATGGAATCCCAATACTGAGTTACGAAATCCTCTTGAGAACTTCTTCCTCATTCATAAACTCTTGTGAGTTATTCAAGGTTGGTATTTTTCACCTTTTTGTATATCTACACTGATCTAGGTCAATTCAAGGCACAACGTTCATGTATATCGATTGTACGACATTGAGGTAGGTGGTTTTTACCTTTCATTTTTGTATTTGGATTATATATGCTTAAAGTTATGCATGACCACATTTGGGTATTTCTTGAATTGTAATTTAACCTAATTATTCAATATTAGGGTTTGTTTGATTGATAAAGGGTTGTTGCTTATGCGTAAGGTTAGATACCTTGACTAAGGGACACCCCATGGGTGCATTTTCCCTTGTTCGATTGTTTATGTCTATTTGGTCTATGTTACCTATGAGGCATAACTTTATTTTCAATGCCTTGTTCAATTAAGATGGAGTTTGATTGATTATATGAAATTCCTGTAAAATGCATTGTGAATGTTTATCCAAGTAGTAGTTATAGATTACATGAGCTGGTTTTATATGATTCGTGCACTATTATTCCAATGGACCAGGAGAGCCTTGGACCAGGATGACTAAGGGGACTTCCAGATTATTTCCTCAGGACCATGAGAGCCTTGGAATAGGAATACTAAGGGGACTACTATATTATTTACATAGGACAGTGAGATCCATAGTGTAGATGATTGTCCCAAAGGGGATATACTGTGAGAGCTTTCCTAGAGGGTCATTATTTAATGAATTGATTCTATATTGGACCAAATGGGTTATACTATGAGAGATTTTATAGAGGGTTATTATTTATTGAATTGATGCTTTGTTTGACCAAAGGGGTTAGGCTATGAGATCTTTCCCTGAGAGTCATTTGTGAATAGTTGAATTATTGTGACAAGTTTACCAAGCCATATCACAATCTTGGATTCACTCTTACTTGATTGGTTATATGGAATTATGAGACAAATATTTTGTTAATTTACATGGGGGATACATATCTTAGGCCTTTACCTTGGGTTACATGATTCAATAGATGAATAAAAAATGTTAAATGAATGTAATTTAAAACTATAGTATTGTTTACTTTTGAGTACTTCCTAGTTTATTGCTTCATTTTTTCATATTACCTGCTATATATATTCACTGATAGATTGGAAGATATATTTTGGTGTTTGTGTACTAATATTTATCTCACACCCTATTTGGGTCATGATTTTGGACCCAAGAAGATTATATGATTGTAGGTATAGATAAGGGAAAGCACCATTTTTCATTAGGTACTTGATTGATGTTGGAACTGGAGAGCATGCGGTCAAGTTCAGGTTTGCAATGCTTCTAGGGTTTACTTTATTTTCCTTTGTATTGGATTGTATTTTATTTCTTTCTTTGGTACCTATTATGGTTTCTTTCCTAGAAACATGTGACTTGCATCATTTATATATATATATGCTCCAGTTGTTTTTATCATTATTAGTTTTCCACTATTTACTTCTGCAGTTTATTTATTAATTCCACTATTTATACTCTACCAATTATGAAATAGTTTCCCCATTTTCATACCATGGACCTCACTGAAAGTCAGTAGTCTCTAGAATTTTCGGAAATGAGGTTGTGGTCATGTGACCAACTGGGTATGGAGCACCTTTGGGTGGCACCCGAATCCGGGATGTTACAAAGTGGTATCAAAGGGGGTTTTATTTTATAGGTTTTCATACTATTTGGAGACATTATAAAGGGATAGGAAGGAAATAAAGATTGGTAATTAGTTGTGCTTGAGTGTAGCTACCCCATGTATAGAAAAAATCCAAATTATCTCGAATGGAATTGTAATTTTTGGATTTTGAACTGTTACAATTGATTCGATTTCACTATTGGGTGGCACATTTGTTTTTTTCTATTATAATTTATATCATTGTGGTTGTATTTTCTTGAAGCGCAATGAGATGAGGGTATTCCATATCATACATCATATAGGTACTTGTTAGAAATCACATGCCATGCATTATATCCATGCCATTTAGAGATAATTACTTATTGTGTGCTGTTGTGATAGATGTCATCCGAGATATTCTTATTGTTATGATATATGTCATGATAGGAATAAATTCTATTTTAAAGGGTATTTGTATATGTAAAGTTTCTTTTGGATGGATGCTAAGCTTTGGTCCCTGAGGTGTTATCGGCCCTCTTGGATTAGAATTTGGTGGATCATTTTTAAACATTAATTAAATTCTATTTATATATGATATGAATAAGGATTCCAAACATTTATTCATGGGGATTATGGGATCTCACAGATCAGAACATGGCATGCCTTGGAAAAATTTTAATATTTTGGGGGTTTTGGAGAAGTTTCAAAGGCTTACTATCCAGAAAACCTAGAAAACAAGACATTTGATTTTTTGAACACATTCCATGTGTTATTATATTCTGGAAGAAATGACTTTTTATTAAGTACATGGCATGTACCATATGTACATTCCACTATGTTTTGATCATGTAACTAACTATGTGAGAAGATACAGATGGTTGGTAAACTATTGGTAGAACACACCATGTGATGGGAGTGAAATCTATACTATAATCAACCATGAAATTTGGACGTGTGACTAATGACACGGGTGGATGGAACTTTTATTATAAATGTTGTGTCTAGAGTGTGAACACCATTTAGTATTACACTAGTAGAACCTGTGTAGTTCTAGCCACTGGGTAGGATGGAATATTCAAGTACACGTTGTGGCTCAGGAGGAACACACCATATGCAAGGGGTGTTACAAGACCAGGTTGATAGGGGTACATGACCATGTAAAGGATTAAGGGAACAAACTGTGTAGTGTTTCAACTTGTCGTGTATCCCAATTTTGAAAAAAAAATGAATGTTTTACTTCACCTATTTCATTCTTGCACTTATGAGTTGCAGTTCCATTACTCCTGTACTAAGGTTCGTGCTCAATCTTACATAGTCATGCCACCAAGTCGTCCTATGATTGTATGCTAGGTACATGGCGATGATTAGACACATAAAATGGAAGATTAAGGACTACCAGTAGATCCTCCCATCATGCCGGTCTTGTCACCAACTTTTATAGCAGACATAGGTGCTGATGCATAGTTATATGAGGGATTTATGAGGATGATGCGTAGCTTTCAGGAAGCACCACATCCTAAACGACTATGGCAGAGTTGACACCGGTGTTCCAATAGTAGTATCCACCCAATTTTTAGGAGATGGAGGACCACAGGATGCAAAGTCACGGTTAGAGGCCATGATTTCTATATTCGAGCATCTAGAGATGCATCTTGAGAGGCTGGTGAAGGTCGTGACTTACATTCTACGTGATTCTTCCAAGAGATGTCAGTATACTATTTCACAGGCGGGACCTCATTAGGATATGGCATGGGAAGAGTTTTAAAGAACCTTATATGATTACTACTACGCTAAGACATTGAGGGCCGACCGAGCACGAGAGTTCATGCATTTGGAGTAGGGGTCTCTTTCAGTGATGTATTACTCTTCTCACGTTACAAAGCTTTAGTTCTTCACACCTATTTGGGGGGGGGTGACGAGATATCAATGGCTAGGAAATGTGAGGATGGTCTCAGGTACGATATCTGATCGTAGGTGAATGTTTTTATGTTGACTTCGGTGACTGATATAGTAAATCAAGCACTGATTATTGAGTGCAATCTAAAAACGTTTGGAGCGGTGAGTTAGGGCAGTTCAGCATCCAGGGCTTGTACCCCTTCGACTGATAGTAGGAATCACAATTGGGAGACCTCTAATGGTGATTCTAGTACCATGGGTGTATCTTCAAGAAGCCAGGTGAGGTGATACCAGTGCGGGATGTGTGGACTCTCGCGACCGAAATGCCCGAGAGACCCAGTTGAGTGCCGATCTTGTGGAAATATGGGTCATCTTCAGTATTTTTGTAGTATATTATCTCTAGAATCTATTGAGAGTAGATTTATTATGACTTCATGTACATGAGTTAGGCCACCAGTTCCCCATTAGTCAGGGAACATGAGTTCGTTAGGCCATTCAGACTGAGGAGTTGGTCATGGCTGTGGGATCTAGATGACAAGTTTATAGCGATAGTAGGTGCATCAACTCTGGGTAGCCAGGTAGGGTCATAGGACTGTATAACAGGTTATACTTTTACGATGGAGCATACCCAGTAGGATATGGATACCAGACCCTCTATGGTTAGAGTTACGATTCTAGTTGCCACGATTTTAGCTTATGCTCTTTTTGTTACAAGGGCTTCCCATAGATTTAAATCTTTTTCCATTATATAGATCCTTGGGTTATGTATATTTACTTCTGAAGATTTTATGATTCTAGAAACTCCGTTGGGGATTCAGATGGCTAGTGTAAGCTAGTGTGAGGAGTGCCCTATTGAGGTTGGTGGGTTTCACTTCTTATGGGACCCCTATGGATTAGAGATGACATTCTTCAATTCCAATATCATAATGGGATGGTTGGTTTCCTTTCAAGACTATGTTGACCGCTATCTCTATAGGGTGAGTTTTACATCACCAAAGGGCTGATCTTTTATACATAAGGGTGAATGGGATGTCCAGGTGAGCATAGCTAGACCCGAGCATCATGGGTTGGGAGAAACCTTATCCTAGATTTATAGTTTATATCTGGATGACTAGGGGACTTCACATATGGACTTTCATCTAGTGGTGGATCATTTTATAGATGCTTTTCCAGATTACTTTTTATGTTTAACTCCGGAGTGAGAGGTGGATTTCTCTAGTGATCTTATACTAGGATTGAAACCAATGTCCATTTCTCATTATAGGATTGTTACACCAGAATTACAGGGGATCAAGAAGTAGTTAGAGGAGTTTCAAGAGATGGGTTTCATCCAACCCAGTACTTGTACTTGGGGTTCTATTGTCATTTTTGCGAAGAAGGCAGATGGTATACTCAGAATTTTTGTGGATTATCGGATGACGAACCAGTTAATGATCAAGAATTGATATCCCTTTATGAGGATTGGTGATCTATTTGGTCAGATTTGGGGAGCCCAAGTGTTCTCAAAGATTTAGTTTAGATCTAGTTATCATTAGGTGCACATTAGACCAGCAGAAATACCTCTTACAACATTTAGGAGTAGGTATGGTTTATATGGGTATTTTGTTTTTACATTCGGTCTCATGAATCTGCCAATAGTTTCTGTGGTATAAATGAATTAAGTGTTCCATCCTTGGATTATTTTGTGGCAATCTTCATTGAATTTTTTTTGGTGTACTCACACACTCGACACAACCTTTTCATCCATCTTGAGATCATTTTGATTATACTGAGAGAGAATCATTTATATGATAAGCTCGCAAAGTGTAACTTTTGGATGGACCTGATAAATTTCATGCGTAATGTCATATCAGAGACATGAGTATCAGTAGTCCCATAGAAAGTGAGATTATTAGTTTCCTGGGAGTATCTGAAGAATGAATTTGAGGTAAAGAATTATCTGGGGCTGGATGGTTACTATAGATGATTTATTCCAGAATTTTGAGGCTTAGTAGTGCCACTAAAGGGCCTAAATAAGAAGGGTGTGAAGTAATTGTGGAAAAATTCCTATTATTAATCCTTTTAGGAGCTAAAAGAGAGATTGAATTCAGCACCGATACTGATTTTACCATAATTGGGTATGAGTTATACCATTTACTACGACGCACCAGGTATCAGTTTGGGATCAGTGCTTATGAAAGGGGAAGAAGTCATTGCATATGGGTCTTGGAAGTTGAGGCCACATGAGAGTAATTACACAATGCACGATCTTGAGTTAGCCTTGGTTGTTCAGGCCTTGCGCTATGGGAGACATTATATTTTGGTAGAGCATTTTGGGGTATACACCTAACACAAAAGCCTCAAGTATATCCTTATTCCGCGTGAACTGAATTTGATACTATGAAGGTGGGTTTGTTAACGTCAGTATTTTGACTTTGTACTTTTCTACATTCCTAGGAAAGTCAACGCAGTGGCTAATGCATTGAGCTGGAGGAATTAGATGTAGCCAGTTCAGGAGGCCAGTAGTTAGTGGATGTTTAATGATCTTTTCTATGAGATGCATCTAGAGGTGCATGAAAGACAAGAACAAACTTTTATTTCATATTTAGCTATTACATCTACCCTATTGTACAGAGTGAGGATGGTGATGCTTTAATATTTCAAAGGCCTAGTCCTATGGAAGAGTGTATCAGGTGAGGCCCCTACTCCTGGGTGGACCATAGGAGAGGATGAGGTTTTTCATTTTCATGGGTGTGTATGGGTGTCAACAGATATACGCGAGGACTTGTTTCATGATTTTCATGCCTTAGTATGGTAGTTCATCCTGGTGTCACTAAGATTTATCGAGATCTACATTTTAGTATTGGTGGACAGACATGAAGAGGTATTTAGATGGTTTTGTGATAAGGTGATCCACATGTTAGCAGGTGGAGGCGGAGATTCAACGAAAAGCATTGTTCTTATAGTAGTTAACCATTACTGAGTGGAAGTGGAATGATGTTGTGGTGGATTTAGTGAAGGGTTTACCAAGTTCATCTTGAAGAAATGATGTTGTAAAGGTTGTTGCTGACAGACTCATGAAGGTTCCACATTTCCTACTAATCAAGGAAACCTTTACTATTGATGATCTTGGAATGTTGTACATCTGAGAGATAGTATGTTTTCATCGGGTTCCACACTCTATCGATTCAGACAGGGATGCTTAGTTTACATCCCATGTCTGGAAGAGACTATAGTGGGATTTGGGTATACAAGTTCTTCTGCGTACAACTTACAATCCCCAAATATATGTATAGTCTGAGCACACGATTCAGGTTTTGTATGACATTCTTTGAGAATGTGTCATAGATTTTGGGGTATATTGGTAGAGACTCATACCCCTAGTGGAATTTTCATACAATAATAATTTTCAGGCAATGATTTAGATTTCACCTTATGAGGATTTATACGGTTGGCCATTTTGATCACCCCTATGTTGGATGGAGGTAGGAGAGGCAGCTATACTGAGACCTCATCTTTTCTAGGATACCACTAAGTAGGTGGAGTTTATTTAGAAGAGGATGATTACTATACAGTCTCACTAAAAATCTCATGTTTATCGATATATATGACCTATAGAGTTTGAGTTTGGAGATCAGATTTTTTCTGCATGTCACACTGAGGTTAGGACACAAGAGGATTAGGAGATAATGGAAGCTTACAATGAGATATGTTAGGCTGTTTGAGGTTTTGAAGAGAGTTGGGCCTATTTCCAATTGGTAGTAGTTACCTTAGAGGTACCGGGCTATGCATGATTTCTTTCATGTTTCTCAGCTATGACGTTACTTTTCATACCCATATAATGTTTTTAAACCTAAGGAGGTTGATTTATATGTGGATGTATCATTCGAGGAGCACCCTATTCATATTGTGGATCACATCATGAAGGTCCTCCATGGCTGGTTTGTTTCTATGGTATGGGTTCTTTGGAAGCAAGGGTGAGTGAATGATTAGACTTGGGAGAGGGAGTCCAATGTGCGATTGTGATGTCCAGAGTTGTTCGTAGATTCTTCTTCATCACCCTTTGAAGGGAAATTTGGGGATGAATTGATTTAAGTGGGGAATTTTTTAAGAACCCAGGTCATATTTTTAAGTATAGATCTTTTTAGGGTTTTTTGAGGAAAAAGGATGAAAATAAAATCTTCTATGTACGTGAATTGTTCTTCTGTGCACACACCATGTACTTATATTTCCATATATAACATGATTTTGACAGTGTAATGGCTGAATGCATGGTCATGTGGTGACTTGGAAGACCAACTTAACTTAGGGTCCGGTTGAGGATACTACACGCTGTGTAGTGTTAATGAACACACCATGTAGTTTTCTTTTTTATTTGATATATAAGAAGGGGGTCACGTCTCACATTCGAAAACAACTTATTCTTCATGTGTTTTATACATGATAACTTTAGAATAATGAGAAAAGTTTGATCTCCTGATTCTCTATCCGAGCACCGATCAAGACACTATTGGTTGCGTTGGAATCCCACTGATGAGTTCTCAAACCAACTTGTGCCCTTCTTCCTAATTCATCTACTCTTGTGAGTTATTCTATGTTGGGAGTTTTTGACCTTTGTATAGATCTATGTTGATCTTGGTTGACTCAAGATCCTATGTTAATGTATATCGATCGTACGACATTGAGGTAGGCGGTTTATGCCTTTTTTTGTTTGTATTTGGATTATAAATTATAAAAGTTCCACATGGCCACATTTTCTGTATTTCATGAATTGGAATTTAACCCCTTTATTACCTACTATGGTTGGTTTGATTGATAATGAGTTTTTGCTAATGCATAAGGTTAGATACCTTGTCTAAGGGACACCCAATGGGTACATTTTTCTTTGTTTAGTAGTTTATGGAAGTTTGGACTAGGTTTCTTAAGAGGCGTACCATGTTTTCCAGGCCTTTTTGATTAGGATGGGGTTTGATTGATTATATGAAATTCATTTTATATGCATTGAGAATATTTAGCCACATAATAGTTATATATTACATGAGCTACTTTGATATGATATTCATCCTATTTTTAAGTTGATTATGAGAGCCTTGGACCAGGAAGACTGAGGGGACTTCCAGATTATTTCCACAGGACCATGAGAGCCTTGGTGTTGATGATTGACCCAAAGGGGATAGAACATGAGATATTTCATAGAGGATTTCTATTTAGTGAATTAATTCAATGTTATACCCAATGGGTTGGACCATGAGAGCTTTCCCATAGGGTCTTTATTTATTGAATTGACGCAATGTGGGACAAAAGGGGTTAGGATGTGAGAGCTTTCCCATAGGTTTTTTTGTGACTAGTTGAATGATTAGGAAAATTATTCCAAGCCAAATCACAAGCTTTGATTAATTCTTACTTGATTTTTAGATGGTCTTTTGAGACATCTATTTTGTTACTTTATACGAGGGATACAAAGCTTAGGCTGGACCCGAGGGTTACATGATTAAAAACATGAATAATAAATGCTAAATGAATGTAATTGAAAACTGTAGGATTGTTTACTTTTGAGTAATTCCTATTTTATAGCCTTATTGTTTCATATTACCTGCTATATATATATATATTCACTAAAAGATAGGCATAGTTCTTTGGTATTTTCCTACTGGGATTAGTCTCATACTCTATTTGGGTCATGCTTTTGGACCCAAGAATATTACATGATTACAGGTATAGATAAGGAAAAGGTATCTTCTTTATAATGTACTTGATTACTGTTGGAGTTGGAGAGCATGGGACCAAGCTTAGGATTACGATGCCATTGGAGTTTACATGCTTTTCCTTTATATTGGATTGTATTGTATTTCCAACATCAGTACCTATTTTGGATTCTTTCCTAGACACATGTGACATGCATAAATTATATATATATATATCCTCTAGTTTCATTATTACTATCAATATTCTCTTGTTTACTTCAATTATTATTTTTTAATTCCACTATGTATACTCTGCCAATGAGCTCATAGTTTCTACATTGTCAAACCATGAACATCCCTACAAGTCGATATCCTCTCGTGTTTGGGGAAATGCGATTGAGGTCATGTGACCAACCGAGTATGGGGTACCTTTGGGTGGCACCCGAATCTGATATGTTACATGACATATCCCATTGGTTGAGTTCTCATACAACAATAAGTTCCACTCCAGTATTCATATGGATCCATATGAATCTCGGTATGGAAAGCGATGTTGAAATCCCACCTATTGGGATGAAGTTAACAAATGAAAGCTACTTAAACTTGATCTTGTGCAAGAAATGACAACAGAGGTTCAATCCATCCAACAACATATCAAATATACCAAGATTCGGTAAAATATCTATACTGGATACAATCTAAGGGATTTAAAGTTTGATTTGAGTGATAAAGTATTCTCTCAAATATCACAATTGAATACATTTATGCAGTTTTAAAAGAAGGTGAAGTTCATCCCAAGTTACATTGGCCCCATTGAGATCCTTGATCGCATAAGAGTAGTGGTCTATATGCTTGTACTTCCACCAAATATTGATCGAGTTCATGATCATTTCCATTTTTAACTTCTGAGGAAGTATATACCAAATCCCTCACACGTACTGAACTCATAGGCGGTACAACTAGAATATGATCTCTCTTATAAGGAGTAGTCAATAATGATTTTGGACTAGATAGATAGTTAATGTTCTATGCAATAGGACAGCCCACCTTTTCAAAGAGTTGTAGAGGAACCAAAAGTTTGAAGAACAAACATGGGAACCAGAGGAGGCGATGAAGGAAAAACACCCTCACCTTTTTATGTAAAATGAAAATTTGAGGGTGAAATTTCAAAAGGGGGGAATAATGTAACGACCCAAAATTTTATCAATGGAATTTATCCCTTATAGTAATGTAATATAGTGTAAATCACATAAAGTCCCTTATATCTCATAATAGAATATTTATAAATGGTGAATTACTGAAATAAGAGTTACTTATATAAGTTAAGGAACCTATACTGATGAAATAGTAACTTAACCTTAGGAAATGTTATGTGATCCTTATGAATAGTAAACCTCCCAAATGAATAATAAACTCAACCATGAAAATATAAATAAAATTAATGTATATTATAAATGAAAATATGGTATAATTATATCATATACAAGGTAAATAAATGTTTTAAAAATTAAAAATTTAGTGTGGGTATTTGAGTAAGTAATAAATATTTAATTACAATTGTATGATTAATTAATAATTTAAAAGAAAATTTATTCTCATAAAATTTATTTATAAATTAGTATTTATATTTTTTATGATTTTAAAATAATTTTATGAGACCTTATGTTAATTTTCAAAGCATTATAAAATATGTTATAATTTTAAAATATGTATTTTCTATGTAAATGATGATTTTAATTAAAATTTAAATTAATCATATTTAGAAAATTATTTTTCTAAAATGGAGTTAATTTTTTTAACTCTACATGTTGAAAATATTTTGGGGTTATGTTTTGTAATTTTTCTAAAATACTTGAATTTTTTATGAATAATAATATATTATAATATTAGATAAAAGATAAATAAATGAATTATGGAGTCATAGATTATGTATGGATGATGTAAGCCCAAAATATAGAAATATCATTCATTATTTTAATATATTTTGTGATAATTATCAAACTATTCATAGTATAGATCAAAAATAATTAACTAATTAATACAATAATGAGAAAACACCCCTCTCCTACACTATAAATACTACCCCTAACCTCATTTTTTCCTCACACCTCTAATGGTTTGATACTTATCGAAATTACTCTCAATAATTGTCCCTGTCCCCTTACCTATGTCTAGAAGATCTTATTCTCATTAAAATACCAAAACATTTTCCCCAAGGTGGTTCTCAAGGTGGATATATTGAAGTGGTAAATTCTTATTTCTTTTCTATTAATTTCTTTTCAAGTTCTTTTTTATTTTAATTGTCTCCTAACCTCCACTCATCTAAATGCAATGATAACTAAATTACCATACATATACTATAATTATATAATGTTAATTTAATATCCATCATTATACTCCTCCCTCCCTCCCTCCCTCTCTCTCTCTTATTTTCTATAAATGAAATCATCGCTTGTGATGTGCCAATTTACCGACATCATGGGAAATGGACTTTCATTTTCCTTTAATTTGTTCAAAGATTCTAATAAAATAATTACAATGGTTTAAAAATATTGTAAAATTTCTATTACAACCCAATTTATGTTATATAACTAACATATATACACAATACTAAATTATAAAACAAAAGCAGTTTGTTGTGATTAAAAAACCACCAAAATTAACTGACAATGATCATCATTAAAATTTATCTAATGATTCATCCTCATACCTTATAAAAAATTATTTATAAGATCATTAATCTTCCTTAAGATACTTAATAACATATAATAAAAATTCTGGATATTAATCCGCATTTTACATTAACTTTCATTCATATATACAAGTGAACAGATCAAGAAATCTAAGAAAACGAACAGTCCTGAACAATGAAGTTATACTCTATAACTAATAATAAAAAATCATAAATGAACTTAATAAAACCATAATGAATAAAATTAATCTTTAACGGATTTATTATTTTTTAATTAATTAATATAATGTGATTATACAAGAAATTAAAGTGAAGGAAGCATTTAGACATAAGGTAAGGGGAATTCTGAAACCCAACTCCATTTTCATTGGGTTTTCCCTCTTTCACCCCAATTTCAGTATGTATATTCATTTAATAATCCTTAAATTTAATTTACATATTCTCTCCATTTATTTTTTTGTATATACATGTCTTTTACTTGTGTTTATGAAAAACACAATGTTTTCCAAAAGAACCCTTATTTCAAAAAAATCACACCTTTTACTTCTCTTGAGATTGTTACTCCTTCACTGAAGATTGATGATTACTATATTATTATATTTTTCATTAACAATGTTTATTCATGAATGTATTTTTCATTTAATAAAATTCATTCCTTTCCATGGGTTATTTTATGTTCAATACTGAAATATGTTCTTTGTGTCAGGCAAGATAATGTAAATGTTAAGATGTGATAGGTGAACCCGAAATTATATAGTGCATTATAAATGTTATGATGTGGAATGCGATCCTATAATTATAGAGCACTAAAATTAATTGGGTAATGTGATTCATCTCATGATAAAAGTGAAATATGGATGGACATGATACTTACTTTGTGCATAACTATGTTTGGTAGTTGACCACTAAGACATGATATTTCATTTTATGCATTTCCACATTCCTTGACATTTCTTAATGTTTCATCTAAGGATTATGATCCTATGACAATGTAATGATGATGATTATTATGATCAACCATTTTCTATTTATTAACATTCTTATCTATCCTTTTTCTAGGGTTTTATCTCACCCCTTTATTTAATGTATATCCTCAGTTGATTACATGTACTGAGGAGAACATGAGGGCCAATAAAAATCTTCTGAAGAAGTAATTAAATAAATTTTAATGTTTTATTTTGTTAATGTTATGAATGGTCTTAATTTTACCTAGGAACTAGACATTTGGATCATATTTTTGTAATTATTTTAATGTGTTTTTCTATAAAATGATGTAAAATGTTTTATAGGAAAAATCAGGGTCCCTACAGTCATGAATACGTGACCAAAATGGGTGTTCTTAATTCGTGGTTTTGGGAATTCGGTGATGCGGTGTGAGGGGTTAATCCACATGAAGAATAGGTTTCCAGAATCTATCCACCAATGATGATTTGCGTTCTAATAACCCCATATATTATTTCCTACGTGGTGTTTGTGGATGAATCTATAGAGAAAGTACTATGGGTAGAATCATATGAGGACTATTAGATCCTTGAAAACCCCAAGTTACATTGAATGTTGTTTAGATGAACATTTACCATGTTTTCCCATACTGATATGGCTATGGTTTTTTAAAAATTAAATATCACATGTTATTTGGTCTTACCACAAGTTGGGTGACTCGATGTTGGTGGATCAACGTGTACTCCGATGTTAAACAAGAAAAAGAATATCTAGGAACACAGGAATAATAAATTACATGGGAATATGCTTGTACATAGTTACAAACATGACTATAATACCCAGACCAAACTTGGTTAATGGTTACAACCAAAGTAAACAAGATTGATCCATATTACATTGGCATGGTACAGAGTACATGAGTAGACCCGAGGTCACCAAGAGATATTTTGCATACCCTATAAATGTCACATTATTTTTCCAAGCTAGGTTGATGCCCTCATTCCCTTCAATGTTAAAAATATCTATAAGGTGGGTCCCCATGGTCCATCCCTATGAGGGAACAATGGGGAATCATGTCTTGAAAATATATTGTGATCATATTTTTAGGATTATTCATGGGTGGAGTCAGAAATCCCTCTATGTGTTCTATGGTGATATCCTCTATCATTTATTATTCCTTATATAGGGTCAAGAATTATGTGACCCAAGTACTACGGTGTTCAATACCCTACCTAAAAGGTTATTCCAGTTAGGGTTAAGCATCCACCATAAGCCTTGAGTGTGACCCCCAATCTATGTTTTTAACATATTTTGATTTATAGAATATAATTCAAGTTAGATAGGACCGATGATTTGGACCTACCAGATAATTTACATAAGTGCTAGTAGATTCATGGAGTGAGTTATCTTGAAAGAGCGTTACCTTGAAGACTCGATCACAATACTTGGCTAACAGGATTTTTTTGACCTTACTTTGAGACTTGGTGTCTATCGTAAGTATATATGGTTTATGATTATTATTATTATGTATGATATTTTTTCTGAAATATCTTTATTATGATGAGATGAATCCTAAGTCTTGATACTTTATGTTTGTAATTTTGGGGTGTCCTACTGGGTATGTTATACTCACCCCTATAAGGGTTCTTCATATTGGAACCTAGGTGGTTCATTTCTAAATATGGATTATGTTTTGTGTTTGTTTTTAATAATCATATGTAATATTAGAGAGTTTTATATAAAATGGATCTTACAATTCAAGTATATACTAGTTTTGAAGGTGGTGTTGTTTCCCTGTGTTTGCCAAATTTTTGGGTTCTAAAATTCAAAGGATGTATGTCTACATGAAAAGTGGTTTTTCTTAAAGTCTTAATGTAAATTTTGAAAATTCATGCGTTTCATGAAGGTGGTATATGAGAGTTGTGTTTCATGAAGGAAAAAATAATTCTGAGAGTGTGATTCACAATTATGATGGGCATCAGGAATAGAGATGGTGTTATATGTGATTAAGAGAACTGGAGGATTGCAGTTATTAAAAAAAATCTCTGAGATTAAGATGATCACTGAAAAGGGTTTGGATGGAAAGATCCATGATTCTGACAAGCATCATGATTGGGAAATTTCCATAGAGCATCGTAAAGGGAGGAGTGACATGTATATGTTTTTGAAAGATCTGAAAAATGCACAAAGAGGGGATGGAGCTTCGTGAATAGACAAGCCTAAAAATATGAGGATAAACCTCTTTATTTGGGATGGAAAATTTAATAGAAAAGAAAAATCACTCTAATTTTGTGAAGACAAGAAAGCTTCGTGATTTCGCTTCATGAATCTGACATTCTATGTGATCCTGAGCATCATTAAAAGAAAAATTCTTGAGTGATTCTTATGCTTATGATTAAAGGGTTCATTATGATGATAGAATTTACCTAGATGTCTTTGTGATCTTATTGATGGATTTTGTTTCATGATTGAAGCGGTGCTTCATGAAAGAGTTTGTTCCACGAAGGAAGGGGTGCTTTGCAAAGGCAGTTTTCTCCATGAAGGCAAGGGAGCTTCGTGAAATGTCATTTCTTGAACATCATTTTTTTAGTGTGCATCAAATTAGTTCTTTGGTGAAAAAAGAGCCTTGTGATATGTCAAAAATATAGTCTTTAATTCCAATCCATTGAAGAGACCTTCAACTCGATAAACTGATTTAGACATCACTAAATTTAGTTAGCTAGGGAGAGTCGAAAAAAGTGATCCAAGGGACACAATGTGCTATCCCTAAAACATTATAAAGGTAGTGCGCCTGGCATAGAGTGACTTTTTGAAAACTCTTATATTCCACATCTAATGATGATTAGTTTATTTAGGTACCACCAAAAATCTGTCAGTGTATGCTCCTTGGACTAGCCATTAGTGGTGAACCAATTAAAAATTGATGTGTTGTCGTGCAGTGCGTGAATTCTTTAATTATTTCACATTACAATCAGATAGGTTTAATGAGTTCCTACCGATGTGGGAATAGGATCCATCACTTTAGGAAGAACAAATTGACACCCGGATTCACTCTCCCCTCTCAGGGTGTTATAGGGTCCTTCAAGTGGTATTAGAGGGTGTTTACTGGTGTTAAATATATCATTCTTTTTTGTCATGGAGAATTCATTAAATGTTTGGGGAGTGCCCTTATTTGATGGAAAAAACATTTATATATGTAAGAACAAGATGAGATATCATCTAAGATATCTTGTAACATAATTCCTTTTTACTACAATGTAAGGAATAAAATTCCTTGATCCAATAGGGATGCCTATGACTAAAAAAGATATGAAAATGCTTGATATAGACACTAAAGCATAGAATTATCTCAATGCATCATTTTATGATTAGATCTATCTAAAGGTGTTGAGTTTTACTTCAGCTATGCCTATGTGGTAAAAATTGGAGAATATATATGAAGGATACAAAAAAGTGAAGGAGGTGAAACTACATGTCCTTCACAATAGGTTCCATGATATAAGGATGTATCCAGATGAGAATGAAGATTCCCTCTTTAATCAAATTAATGATGTAGTTAGAGAAATTCAATGTCTTGGAGAATAAATCAAAGAAATTGACATTGGGAAGACAATTTTGTGAAGGCTTCCACCTCTATACAACCCAAAAGTGTAAACCCTAGAGGAAGGAGATCTATCTAAACTTTCTCTAGATGAATTGTAGAGTAGTCTGGTGGAATAAGGAGTGATAGAAAATCCAGAATATGCAATGACACTTGTTAGTAGTGTAATGGAATTTGAATACATAGAAAAAAAAACAGAAATTTTAGGAGATAATGTTGATGAAGATAATGATGAAGGCATACTTATTTCAGTAGTTTCCATTAAATTCTAGATAGGAAAAGGATGATTCGAAGGAAAGATTCTCTTAACATATTTTTGTTGTGGTATAGTTGAGAACATTGATTCTCAGTACTCAAAGAAGTTCAAGGATAATGAAGGTGTAGCTAGAATCTCACCAAATCCTCAAAAAAGGTTTTTTAAAAAGGGAAAATCAAAATATGGAAATAGTCGACAGAAAATGAGTTTTTTCTGTGAAGAAGAAGATGTTGATGATAATGACTTCTATGAGGAAGAAGAACCTAAGATAAAATCTTGAAACCAAGTGACTATTATGGATATTGTTGAGAATTCAAAACCATCAAAAGATAAAGATAGAGATCATCAGTTGAGTGCTGATGCAAATACAAAGTTACAACTTAAGGATTCTATTAGTAATCTTGAGACTCAATGTAGCAGATTAAAAAAACTGAGAGTAGTTGTGGAAGAATCTTCAATAATATGTTGATCAACTGGAAGCTGAAATTTAATGACTATAATATTTAGTGAAAGTATAATTAAGAATCCTTGAAATAATAGAATATGTAGTGAAACTGAATATGAGAATTGAATAATAGAAAATATTCATCAATGATCTCACCATAATACTGGAAGAGAATTCCAATAATGTGGAGGTTCTTGTATAATAATTTGTTACTCTTAGGAGTAAACATCCATCTAAATCAATTTTAAAAGAAATATAGAATAAAATATAATTTGTAAGGTTCTCAGATGTTGAGCTGCTGGGGAGAGATAAGCATGGTTCCTATGGAGTTAAAAAGGTTTTTAGTGATCAAATACCTACACAAATGGGAAACAATGTAATTTTTTTTGTTGCAAAAACATCAAATACTACAAATAAAATGAGTCAAAATAAATGCAAGATGAAAGTTAGACATGTTGAAAAGTCACCTGAAGTGCTGAAAAAGATACCCTCAATTCAAACAGAAAGGAGAATTAAAAACTATCCTTAGGAATATAGAAAATATTGGTAGTAAAACTACCTTCCTAAGGAAGGATACATGAGGAGGAATACAAATGAGAAGACATTTACACTTATGAAATTTCAATTCTTTTTTATCTGGTTCAAACCATTTATTAATACAAAGAAGAAATGATCTATTTTAATGGTGAAGATCCAAGAGGTCAACAAAGGAGAAAGAATCAATATCCTACTTCTTATAGAAGTAGTAATTTCTAGGTATATTTCTTTCATTATTCAAAATTTGGCCATAAATATGTATATTACAGGCAGAGGAAAGTCATGAGGAACTCATAAAATACTGAAATTCAAGTCAATACTCATCGAACATATGAAATTTCTCTTATAAATAGGTTTTTTCCTCTGTAAGAAGAGTATGAGTATGAATAACCTTCCCACACATAATATAGATATGAAAGTACGTCTTTATCCTTCACTCAATCTCATATTTCATTTAAGGAAAAGAAGAAAATTGGAAAGTCCATCTTTATAGAGGTAGATCTCAATGATACAAAGAACATCCTCACATGGATCCTTGATAGTGGATGTTCATCTCACATGATGGGTAATGCTGTATTATTAATAAATGTTAAGAAAATTGTCAATGAAATGGTATGGTTTGGTAATGATGGTGCAGTGAAGATCATAGGCAGTTGAATTACTTCTCTAGCTAATGGCGTGTTATAGAAACTTGGTGTTCTTTATATGGATGGTTTTCATCAGAAACTACTTAGAGTGAGTCAACTCTCTAAATTAGGACTTATAATGTCTTTAAATAAAAAATGTTTTACTATAAAGGGAAAGGAATAAAATTCTCTCATGAAGGGCTTCAGAACAGACAGAAACTTATACTAGGTTCACAATAAAGAAAATATTTTCTATCTAATATTTGAATAAGAAAAAACATATAGAATCGATGGTTGGGACAAATTAATCAACAATACATGGAAGATATATCTATGATGAAGATATTCATATACATACCCAATCTCAAGCATGAATAAGAAAAGACATGTGATGCTTGTGTACGAGGGAAGTTGGTCTATAGTTATTATCATCCAAAGAAGAAATGGACAACAAATCTTCTTTATCTCATCCATACATATGTATGTGATTCAATAAATGTTGATGGAATACTTGGATAAATGTACCTTTTTCCTTTTCATTAATTATTAAAGTATAATAGATTGTGTTTTTGTTATACACTGTAAAGTAAAAGTGATTTATTGCATGAATAATGATCACCAAATCACGGATAATGATACTAGATAGACATTCCAAGTTCTACGATCTGAAAATTGATGGCAATAAACAACCATTGAGTTTGAAAATTACCTACTAAATCATGGAATTCAACATAAGGTGGCTACTATGAGAACCCCACAACAAAATGGAGTCATTAAGAAAAGAAATCGACACGTGAACAACATGGCCAAACCTATGCTTATTGAGAGTCATATCACCCATCATTACTGGAAAGAGGCCATTCAAGATGAAATATATATTGAAAATGTAATTGGGCTTTATATGGGGGAAACCAATATACCGTATAAGTTTTGGCATGGAAGAAATCCCTATTTGATGTATTTTCGTGTTTTTGGAAGTAAATGTTTTATAAAAAACAAAGAAAGAAATCAAGTAAAGTATGTTGATACGATATATGAAGGAATATTCAATGGATATTCAATGAATAAAAAAGCCTAAATGTGTTTCAATAAGAATCTTTAGAAAATTTTGGAAAACAATGATGTTCAGATAATTGAAGATAAGAACACATAAACCATGAGAGGATCATATGCTGATGTGATTGAGGATAATAAAGATAGAGTACATGGAATAGATTGAAATGAATTTATAGCAGTGAAAAAAATTTAGAGGTCATAATAAGAATTTGATTAAAAAGAAGAATCAGATGACAAAGCCCTAGATAAGGAAAATTCATTCTAAACCCCAAGGGAGAAATTAAAGAGAAGAAATATATCAATACAACATCATTGGGGATTGGTCATCACCCACATAGATAAGACGACTGAGGAATAATTCACAATATTCCTTCCAATCCATTGTGGAACGATCCCCATTTTAAGAAGATGCAAAGGATGAATCATGGGTTAAATCCATGAATTATGAGTTGGATCAATTCGACAAGAACCAAACAAAGGATCTAGTTAAGAGACCAAAAAATTACAATGTGATTGGTTTGAAGTGGATCTTCAAGAATAAATTCTACGATCAAGGTAATGTGATTGGAAATAAAGAATGATTGGTTTGTAAAAGATATTCACATATTAAAGGTGTTGATACTGAATAAACATTTTCTCTAGTAGAGACATTGGAGTCGATCAAGATTTTCCTTTCCATGTAAATTCAAATAGGATACAAAGAGTATCCAATGTATGAAACAATTCTTTTGGGACTAAGTGGGATGGAGAAGTATATTTTTGTATTTTGTTGTAAAAAAGGGGATAAATTAATTCAATTTGTAAAATCCTGGAAAAAACAAATGATGCATTTTTGATTTGTATTTACCAATTATCATAAGTTTGGAGAATATGTGATGAAATACTTATGAAGTAAAGGGGGAGAAAAGTTGATTCCAATCAAATGGGTTTTTTCATGAAGTGTCATAATCTTACGCGACCCATCAGAGTTTTTGTGCATAGGGGTCAGTGATGCCTATAAATAAGAGGTGCCCCTATCATTTAGTGAGATAAACACATAGAGAAATCTTGAGCTCTGATGTGCGAAATAATTTTATGTAAAGTGATTAGTGAAAAAGAAATATATTTGTGCATAATAATGGGAGGTTGAGAGGAAGAAGGATGTTTCAAACAAGATTGAAGTTTCACGCAAGAGGTGTTTTGTGTCAAAAGCCCAATATTGAATGCGAGGATTAAATTTTACACGCAAGACGCCTAAAAGGGTGAAAAAAATATTTATTTTAAGAACAAGAAGTAAGTTGTTTGAAAGTTAGTTCTTACCAGCTTCTGGGTAGAGAAGAGTAGAATTGTTTTGAAAGATCAAACTGTGAAAGATGATTAAGAAGTACTGAAACTTTATTTTCCTCTATTTTTTCTAAGAGGGTGCACACACACTTGAGGATTGTTTTCCAAGTGCTACACGAGTTTAAGGTTATATCATAATCGTTTTATTCGACATCAAATGACTATTTTCTAGTGTATTGTGTAGTATTGAATTTTTTTTGTACCGTACCAAGGACATAACTACTCTTATTGAGTAGTGAACATTGTAAATATTGTTTTCTTGTGGATATGTGTCTTGATTGTGTTTTGTAGAGAAAGAAATATTTAATAGGAGATGAATTTTATTTCAAAAATAACAATATATAAAAGAAAAAGATATCATAGTTTCACCCCTCCCCTCTTAGTGAAACATGGATCCTGACTGGGAAACTTAAATTGGTATCAGAGCAATATGTTACCTTTATTTTTTTGAATTTTTTAAGATATGTTGTGATGGAGAATCTAAATTTCATGAATAGTTAAAGGTTTTGATATTTTATGGGAAATATTATCATATCTGGAAAGATATAATGGTGCCTTATCTTATGTCTCTTGGCTATGAAATTCTTGAAGCTATAACAGAAGGATTTCTTGCTGTTGATGACAAGGTTCCTATTACATCGGTCAATAAGACAAATCTTGAGAATTATTGAAGAGATAAAAATTCATTTCTCTCATAACTTTCTAAGAGTGAGTTTTTAAGAGTGAAAGGTGTAGCTAAAACTAATGGAATATAGGATAATATAAATAACTTATATGAAGGAAATACAAAATTGAAGATGGAAAAACTTCAAATCTGGAGGCTGATGTATGAATATTGAAAAATGGGTGAGATTGAATCTGTTGGGGGCTTCTTTACCAGGGTAAATGATATTGTCAGTACAATCAGATATCTTAGTGAAATGTTCGAGGATTATACAGTTGTTGAAAAGATCCTGATAATTATTTTTGAAAAGTTTGATGCCAAAGTTTCATCATTTGAAGACAGAGACCCTAAAAAATTATCTCTGGATGATTTTCATATCACTCTCATCACGTATGAATTGAGAAGGGATAATACTATGAAGAGAAAAACAAAACTGACAGAGAAATTCTTTTCAAGGCTCCAAAGAAAGAGAAGTTGAAGAAAATTCTTATTGAAGATAAATATGGAGAATCTGATTCTAAAAATGAGTTATGTAAAAATTCGAATGAAATTTTATCCTTGTTTTCTAAGAATGTGAAAAGGGGTACATGGAAATACTAGGGGAAACTTCCCTCTAAATATTTTGAATGTGGAGTTCTTGAGAGTTTTGTGGATAACTGTCCTAAAATAAGGAAATAGGAAGAAATTTATAAAGATTAAAGAAGGACACGAAGGTCATGGAAGAAACATGGTGTTAAAGATAAATATTCTTGAATAGGTAATGATAAAAAGTTTTTAAAATAAAAAATAAAAATATTTTTTACTAAAGATGATGAAGAAGCGGATAGTGAAGCTAAATATGAAAAATCTTTTGCTGATAAAGATAAAGAGAATACCATTATTGCAGCAGTGAATAATGATTATTACAAAAGATGAAATTATGGAGAAGGAGAAACTCAACATAAATATCATCTGAAAGAAGAGTTTAAATAATGTTTGAGAATGATCAAAAATCTTGAGAAGGAAAACAGAAAGTTGATAAATGGAAATTCCTCAATAAAAAATAAATAATGTTATATTGATGATAAATTAAATTTGGTAAAAGTGATTGATGATATGAATAATTCTCTTGAGTGTGAAAAGAATCATAATTAACATCTAGATGTGAAGTTGAAGGAAAAATAAGAAGAGTTGGAACTGGTCCCACTGAAACATTATGAAGATGGGGAGAGAAATATAAGTTTAAAAAAACCATCTCTAAATATGGTGAATGTTATAGCTAGAAAAAACTAAATAAGGATCAACAAAAGATTACTTGAAATTTTGAGAAGAAAGATGGAATCGGTTCTGATAAAAAAAATATAAAATGCCTATGTATGTGGTAAAAGTTAGTAATGATAAAAAATCAAAATTATCCAGAAAATATTTTCTCTAGAAAAATCTCTACTACTTCTAGTTCTGACTTGTATGAACCTAAATCTGAGATGATGAAGAAAGTTACAATTGAAAACAAGAAGTCATAAGGTCAAAAATGTTCTATTAAGTAGGTTTTTGAGAATCATGTTCACAAATGTGGTCAGTATGGAAGTTTCAAAGGGATATATTCATTTTATAGGTACTATTAGTATTATGGTGGATTCAGACACATGGAAAATATGTGTTGGTTAAACCAACAACATTACTACTATTCCACATGTTATAGAAGACATGGTTTTATGGGGATACAATCCTCCCAAAAGAAGAATTACGAGAAGAAATCTTAGGAGAAACTTGAGAAGGCTGATTTGAAGGATAAGAATAGATTCCAACCACTGAAAAATATTTATGGAAGATGTGAAAAACATAGACATCATTCTAAGGGGATTATTGTTTTGTTTCCAATATTATAAAAGGATTTTAAAAAATCCAAAATGTTGGAGTGAGGAATAAAACAGTATAATAGAAATCTCTTGTTGTAGAAACCAATTTGAATGAAACAAAAGGAGAATGTCCATGGATTCATGATAGTGGGGTTTTTTCTAATGGGACAAGAGACCTAATGTTGTTGAAGAATGCGAAATACTTCAATGAAGGAATAGTGACATTTGACAATGATGAATCTATAAGGATCAAAGGTGTTGGGTCAACCATCATCGAGAAAAAAAATGAAATCCAGGAAGACATTATATATTGACAGGATGAAACACAAATTTTTTGAGTGTTTCACAACTCTATGATAAAGGAAAAAGTTTATCTTCAGAAAATAAGTTTGTTTTGTGAAAAGTGAATATGATGTAAAGTTTGTTACAAGATTCCAAAATACAAAATGGAACTTATTTCTTGTTGGTGAAGTTCAGAACTCTTGTCACATGTGTATGGTGGATGAAAATTAGGAATGTCAGAAAAGGCTAGGACAAATGCGTAATATACACATGTGAAAAATATCAATGTATGAAAGTGTCTGAGATACGGTGGGTTTTCAATAAAAATATATTGGTTTTTCAGTATTTATGATGAATGGAATATTACAAATTCTGCACAAAAGAGAGTTTAAATTTTTTCCAAATGACTCCTAAAACTTATTCATTCTGATATATGTGGTCTAGTGAGAAATAAATAAATAAATGTATATAAATACTTCATCACTTTCATTGATGACTTTACTCACATTACATGTGTTATGAACATGAGACATTATTTAGAGGCTCTGAAAACAATTAAGAGTATTATTAGGAAAGCAGAGAAAGAATGTAAGTATTCAGGGAAGAAGTTGAGATTGATAATGGTGGAGAATATGAGAATGAAGAGTTTGAAAACAATCTTTAGAATCATGGAATTCGGCATGAGTTCAGTTCATGATATACACCTGATCAAAATGGGGTTGCTGAAAGAGAGAATATAAGTCTTGTTGAAATGGGAAGAACTATGTTTATGGGACATGGTCTCTCTCATTAATATTATAGGAAATCCAAGAGTACTACTATTTACATTCTAAACAGATGTTTCTATAGACCAAATTTAGATATGACTCCATATGAAATTTTATATGGAAAAACACTAAGATTGAAATACTTTAGAGTTTTTGGGATCCCATTCATTACAAAGAAAAAAGGTGTAAACCTTGGAAAGTTTGATCAAAGAGGAGATGATGGAATTTTTCTTGGATATTCTCTAAAAGGAAGAGGATATAGATGTTTCAATAGAGAAACATGAATAATAATCTATCTTGTTGAAGTAAAAGTTATTAAAAATGTTGAGAAAGAAAATAAAACTTTTTATAACATAGAATTTGATAAGGATAAGGAAAGTTTGGTAATTGATTTTGATAATGTTGCTGATAGTGGTAATATTAATAAAGTGGAAGAATCAAACTCCAAAATTTCATGTTACGAGGATGAAATTAGAACATCTCATCTTAGGATGAGGAAGTAAGTGGATTCTTAGAACATTGTTGGTGATCAACATCAGAGGGTTCAAACAAGAAGAACAACAAATGCTATTAAACATACTTCTTTATATTCAAAAGTAGAGAAAAATGATCTGAATGAAGCTTATGATAATCCATAATGGGTTTAGGATATTTATTAATGGATTAATAAGATATAAAATAATTATACTTGGGAACTCGTAACCAAGACGGAAGAAAAAAATGTTATTGGTACGAAATTGGTTTTTCGGAATAAGCTGAATGAAGAACGTGAAGTGATAAGGAACAAGGAATGACTAGTGTGAAAAGGATACTCACATATTGAAGGTTTTTGTTTTGATGAGACTTTTTCTCATGTGGATAGATAAGAAACATTCCAAATATTTCTTAATATTGCTGCAAAATGAGGCTATAAATTTTTTCAAATGGACGTAAAGTCTGCATTTCTGAACGGGATTTGTGATGAAGAATTTTAAATTGAACAACCTTGTGGAATTGTTTTTGAGAAATATAAAAGTTATGAGCGTAATATGAAGAAGGCCTTGTATGGGCTAAAACAATATCCAAGGTTATGGTATTCTAAGACGAATACTTTCTTAAGGAAGATGTGTTTCATGAATGAGAGAGTTGACAATAATCTTTACATCAAGGATTGAAAGGATTTATCTATGATAATAATTGTTTATGTTGATGAAATTATCATTGATGGGAATGATGAAAGATCTTGTGAAAGATTTTATAAGGAAATAAAGAAGTTGTTTGATATTTCTTTGCTGGGTGAAATGAAATGCTTTATTGGGTTGAAAATTTTACAGAAGAAGAACCGTATTTTTCATTCTCATGAAAGTATATGAAGGAACTTGTGAAGATGTCTGGCATGGAATATTTCAAAACCAATTTACAAACCAATTTTAGTGGGAACCAAGTTGTCTAAATATGGAGAAGGAAAGGATGTTGATTAGAAAGAGTTTAGAAAGCTGATTAGAAGTCTGTTATATTTGACTACCACAAGACCCGACAGCGTCTATCATGTTACCTTATGTGCAAGATTTCAGAGTTCTCCAAAAGAATAAAATTTTATTTCTAGAAAAATAACTCTTAGATATATCAAATTCACAAAAAAAATTTGAATCAAGTATGATGGATAAACAAATATGGATCTATTCGGGTATTGAAATACTGATTGGGCAGGAAACATTGATGATAAAAGATCCACATATGGCTGTGTTTTATTTGTAGGGAAATGATGTGTTAGTTGTCATATAAGGAATTAAAATTTAGTGAATATTAGCATGGATGTATCTGAGTATGTTTCTTCTACTCAAGCTTCTACCCAAATCATGCGGATGAAGTTTTAGTTAAAAGATCTACTTGTTGAAGTAAAGCTACCCTTGCACTAGGTATGAGATAATCAAAGTTCAGTAATCCTTACAAGGAATCTAGTAAAAAATTATTGTTCAATAAATATTGACATAAAGTACTACTTTATCAAAGATCATGTGAAGAAGACTTAATTTAAGATGGAATATGTTTCTACATCATAACATGTTTCTGACATATTCCCAAAACATTTACCAAAGGTACCATTTTCTAAATTGAGGTTGAACATAGGTTTCTAACCCCATTCTAGTCAAGGTTGATGTATGTTTTTCTATCCCCTATCTCATCATACATTTGGATAGTGTTGTCGAGGGGGATAATTGTTTCATAAATCAATATTTATGGAAAAACTAATTAATGGGGAGTTGTGGGTAAGCTATGAATCTAGCATGTGTGTTAACTATTCTAACATATTATTGGAGTAGTTTTATTTTTTTGTATTCTTGTAAATTTAACATTTTTTAGATAGTTGAGGAAGAAAGGCTTTGGAAATTTCATAATCCATACTTTTGGATAACATTTTTTTGCTATCAATAATTCTTGTTTCTTACAATGAGTTAGATCACATAGGATTAGAATTATTGATATGTAATCCATAGATTTAGGTTACAAAATTATGGGATTTATAATTTCAGTTGAAAATAAAATCCAAAGGGGGAGAATATTTGGACCAAGTTGGAAGGAGAAGTGGGTTTTCATCTTTAGTTTTCAAAATGGGACAAATAAATCACTTTGTAAAAGACTTGAAAAACCAGATGATGCTTTATTGAATCATGTTTCCCAAATATCATAAGTTTGGTAACCTTGTGGTGCAATCCTTATGACGTAAAGGGGATGAAATGGGGATGCCAATCATATTGAGTTTTGATCAAAAAGAAAGATGTTTCTAGAAGACATGGAAGTTAAAATACTTTCCTTTGAAAATTTGACAATTCTAAAGGTGTTAAATCAAAGACTATATATCAAGGTAGATAAATTTCATTATGAAAGTAGTTATTTTTTGAATAAGTCAGATGATAGTGAAGTGTAATGGTTGGTATTCCCGAAATAGATTTAAAGGTGGCACCGTTTTTTAGTGTTTTTCAAAATTTTGGGGCTGAAAATCAGAATATGGAGAAATGTTCTATTAGAAAAGTTTTTTTCACAAAAGTATGAATATGGATTGGTATATTGGGTGCAAGTGAAATTCCAAGATCCAAACATCAAAATCTAGAAAAGGAAAGACACACGTGAAATATTTTTTTGTGCGCGCAAGACTGAAGGGAGTTTGGAATATTGCGCAGAAGGCTTGATTCAAAGTCAGAACATCGAAAAATGGAAAATACATGAAGTTCACGAAACAATCGAGAATTTAAAAAAAGATTAGTTTTGGGAGAAATAGACTTATTTACCCAATGTGATGTCAAATGGGATTTATCTAGTCTCATCTAGATATTTCTCGGTCCATCAGGGTTTTTTCACATGGGGTTCGGTGATGCCTATAAATATGAGTTGACCCCTCTCATTTAGTGATATCGAATCTAAGATAAATCTGAAGCTCTAATGTGTGGAAGAGTTTTAAGTAAATAGAGTTGCGTGAAAGAAATAGAGTTGTGCATAAGAAGGATAAGTTTCAAGAAAGAAGAGAGTTTCTTGCAAGATTCAAGATGAACACAAGAGGTGTTTTAGTAAAAAAAGTCTAATCTTGCACGTGAGGTTTAAAAGTTGAGTTTAAGACACCTAATAGGGCGTAAAAAAATATTTGTGTTCATAAAAAGTAGTAATTAGCATGCAAGGTAGTTCTTACCAGCTTCTGGTTTGGAAAGAGAAAAATTGTTTTGAAAGATTAAAATCTTAAAGCTGATTAAAATGCTATTAAAATTTACTTTTCCCTATTTGTTCCTTGAAGTTTTATACATTCTTGAAGATTGTTTTCCAAGTTCTACATGAGTGTAAGGGTATATCATACTCATTTTATTCAACATAAAAGGATTATTGTTTAGTGGATTGTGTGGTACTGGATTGTTTCCTTACCATACCAAGGACGAAGCTACTCTTGTTGAGTAGTGAACCATGTATATATTATGTTCATGTAGATTTATGTTTTGATTTTGTTCAGTAGATAAATACCTATTTAATAGATGGAAAATATCATTTCAAACATAAATAAAAATAAAATAAAAAGATATAACTAATTCACCCCTCCCTTTCTTAGCGATACTCGGATCCTAACTGAAAAACTTCACATTCAGGAATTTTTCCTTTAATAAGAAGTATACATAGGACAAATGGGGGGTTTTTTTCTTGGTAATGAAGAAATAAAGGTCCTAAGATTAAAGAAGGATCTATATAGATTAAAACATGCACTGTGAGTGTGGTATTCTTGAGTGGATTTGTACTTAAAGAAGATCAAGTTTAAAAGAGGAGGAGTGGATCATGATCTCTTTGTGAAGAATTCTCATAAAGATCATTTCATAGTGTTGGTGTATGTATATGATATTATATTTGGTTTTAGCAGAAAACGATTTGTCGATGATTTCACAAATAACATGAAATTATAATTTGAAATGTCTATGATTTGGGAACTCATGTATTTCTTATGGTTGCAAGTGATTCAATGGAAATACTATTCTTTTATTTCTTAGGAAATGTATTGAAGGGATTTTCTGAAGAAATTCCATATGCATGATTCCAAAACAATGTCAACTCCAATTTCAGTTGGAAAAAAACTAGGAAAACATGGGGAAGAGACATCTGTAGATCCCATGATGTGGAGGAGAATAATTGGAAGCTTACCATGTTTGATAGTGACACAACCAGATATTTTCCTCCTAACATGCTTAGTGTCTCACTTTAAATGTAATCCAAAATAATAACATATGGATATAGTGAAGAGAATCAGGAGGTACATTCAGGGTACTCACAATTATAGCCTATACTTTTCTACAGGAAGGGGCAGTGAACTATCAACATTTTGTGATGCTGGGTTGGATAGAGATGTTGTTTATAGAAATTAAAAAAGTAGTGGAACATTATTTATTGGGAAGAAATATGTGGGCTAGTTGGGTAAGAAATAGGAAAGTACTTCTCTTAATACTATTGAGGATGAGTATATGTCCTCTACAAAGGTGTGCACACAAATACATTGTATGAAGAAGAAACTAACTAATATTGGTGATAAGGTAAAACAACCAATGGTGATTCACTATGATAACAAGAGTGTAATTTATCGTATGATGAATATTGGTCTGTATTATTCTACAAAACACATTGAAATCTGATATCACTTTATGAAGTGAAAATTTTAAGAAGGAAAGATTAAAATGTATCATGTTGTCACCGATTATCAAGTGGATGACATAATGTCAAATCCATTTTCATCATAGGTGTTTGAGGAACATCTATTGAACCTTGGTGTTTAGGCACCTCCTTGTGAATGAGAATTTCATAAAAATTCCTCTCTAACGAGTTCTTTTAACGTTTTTAATCTATTTTTAAAAGTGATGTAGTTCTATGTGGAAGATACGATCCAAGGGGAGTGTGTTTTTAGAACAACAGTCTATAATTTGTTTCGTTGGGATTTTTTCCAATGGGAGAGAATGGATAAATTCAATAGTATAGTGAATGGAGAATGTATAAAGGAGGATATTGAAATTTTTTAGGAAATGTTTTTTGGTTACATGAGAATTTCAATGAGTTACAATGGGAGAAAATAAGATAAATTCAATGAGTTACAATGGGGGAGAATGATATTGGAGAAATAAATTTGGTGTTATGAGAAAATATTCAAATCTTAATTGGAAATGTTTAAATCATTACAATACACGAGGATCCAATTCATGTTTACCCTCCTGTTTTCTATAATGTGCTTTTCTCACATAGTCTTAGAGTGTCGTTAGCTGAGTTGTTTATTGCCTATTAGTTTTTGACTGTTCATTGAATTTATCTGCAGATTTCCAACAAAACCAAAGGGGGAGATTTTTAGAACCATGGCTATTAATTTTTGGAAATGGAGTATGGTTTGTTTTTTTTAGTCCTCACATGGAAGATCTGGGAGTTTTAAATAAAAGTGATCTTAAAATTCATGAAGAAAATAGTTTTGATGGTGTCATCTTTTCCTAGTATTTTCCAATTTTTTGGCATCTAAAATTTGGAGGATGAATTTCAACGTGAATAGTGATTTTTCTTGAATTCTTATTGAAAATATTAAAAGGGGATGAGTTTCGTAAATTTGGTCTATGTGTGTTGTGTTTCGTGAAGGCCTAAAGAATTATCATGGTGTGTTTCAAGATTATGATGAGAATTGCTAAAAGAGATAGTTTATCTACGATTATGAGAATTGAAGATTTGTGGTCATTGAATTGAAGCTACTTGATTAATTTGAGGTCCGTGAAGGGTTTTTATTAAAAGATCCATGATTACGATGAGCATCGCGATGGGGAAATTTCCATGGAGTATCGTGAAGGGATGAGTGCCACAAAGAAGTTTCCAAAGATCCAGAAAATACACAAAGAAAAAGTGGAGCTTCATGAATAGTCAAGCCTATAAATATGAGGTTACCTCTCTTCATTTGGGATGAAAAAATTCATATAAAAGGTGATCTCTCTAATTTTTAAAAGACAAGAAATATCTATGATTTCTCTTCTTGGATTCAATTTTCTAGGCGATCTTGATCATCATGAAAAGGATAAGTCTTGACTAATTCCAATGATATTTATTAATGGGTGATTCATGTTGATAGGATATTCCATGATAATTTTTGAGCTTCATGAAGGTTTTTGTTCTGGGAAGGAAAGTGTGCTTCGAGAAGGATTTTTTTCCATGAAGGTAGGGGTGCTTCTCCATGGAAGTTTGTTCCGCAAATTCAAGGAATATTTATGAATGGTAGTTTTTTGAACATTAGTTTTTCAATGAATATGGATTTCGTTGTTCATCAACATAGGTCTTTGGTGCAAGAAGAGTCTCGTTCAAAGTCAATCACAAAGTCTTTAATTCCAATCCATTGAAACAACCTTCAAGTCAATAAACTGAGTTAGACATCTCTCAATGAAGTGTGATAGGGGGAGTCAATGGAAGTGATTTGAAATAATTAGTGTGATATCCTTAAAAAAATGTAAAGGTAGTGATACTAGAATATAGTGACTATGTCAAAACTCTTATATTCCACATCTATTAAACATTACTGGATTTATGTATGACCGACAATCTGTCAGCGTATGCTCCTTGAACTCACCCTTAGTTGTGAACGAAGTAAAAAATTGATGTGTTATCTTACTACATGTGAATGTTTTAATTGATGTACATTAATATCATAAATCTTTAATGATTTCCCACCAACATACGAACAAGATCCATCACTTTTGGAAGAAAAAGTTGACACCCTGATTCACCCCTCCCCTCTGAGGGTGTTGTAGGGTCCTTCACTTCCCACACATGTCATGGATTATGTAGAAAAAAGGTTTTTTATAGATGCCAAGGTGGATAAAGAGTAAGTGGAGTATTTTTGAGCTTCATGAACCATATTTGGTTCTAATGTTTACATTTTATAGCATTTTTATCCTTTATATAATGTTAGAAACTTTTATAGATTTGGTGGGAATGTATTAAACCTTTTTTTACTTTTATATACTTGTGTCATACTCTAATGTGAGATATAGATATATGAATTCATTTTGGTATTATTATTATCTTTCCTTACAATAATATATTGGTATTTGGATATGTTGGTGTGTGCATATGTACTTTATAATAATGCATCCCATGTGAGTGATATGCCAACTTGATCCCTATCACCAACCCCTAGCCTATTAGAGGTGGGATTGGGCTATCATACTTAGATTTCTACCAGACATGTTGGACCCATTGGTTTGGGTCATGATAGAGTTCTATAATAGGAGTTTCAACTAAAGCTCATATTTTAGAGGTTTTTTAGCTGTGAGGTTTGGTTTAGGAACAAGGGAAATAATCGTAAAGTGTCTTGAGTTCAGTTTCTAGGTTGGGATCAATGTTTTGGTGTGGGGTCCAATGTATCTATTCAATAAGACTCTAATGATCTACTTTTTATCATAGTACATGTATTAACTAGTTTCAAGGAATACATAAGTACATGAATCATATAGAAATGGGTAATGTTTTCTATATCCTTCTTGAGTTAGATCCCATGATATTCTCATTGACCATGATATATATTGTCTATTATAGGATTTTTCCATGATGATAAAAATATAGGATTACATAGTAGGATCATGTGTATGATATTCCTAGTGAGAATTTTTATTTCAAGTTCCTTCTTAGGAGGAGGAACCTTCTAGTGGTTTACTAATCTTTCTATTGGTTATTGAGTATCATGTTTCATTTTTAGTACCAACAGATTATGTTTAGAGTATTATAATGATTCATGAGTTTTAGATGATGAGACTCATTTGGTTTCAAGGTGATATAGACCCTTTGGTAGTAATATATTGGTTTGAGGTTGTTGTGAGAGTTTTTGGCCTTGTATGTACCCCTACCAATGAGTTGGTGGTCTAAGTGGAGAGCCTTCTCCATGAATCCATAGAGTGATAGTGGAGTTTGGTGACTCTGACAGGTGACGTGATGACTCCTTTTTATAATAATTTTGAGTGTATCTTCAGAGATGTGTTCTATCTAGGTATAATGTTGCAAAATATATACAATATCCTTATCAATGTAGAATGATTATTGCAGAGTATGCATCGAGGTTCTAGAAACTCTTGTGATATTTCATGGATATGGTTTGTGATACATTTGTCTAAGTACATACCTTAAAGCATGGTCCCTATAATGTCCCGGATCTGGGTGCCACTCAACGAGTGCCCAGAACCCCGTTGGTCACATGACCTCAAGAGCATTTCACCAAACTCCATAGGTTGCTGACTAGCTGTGAGGTCCTAGGTCTGATAGTGGGGAAACTATGCCCTCATTTGTCAAATTGTAGCACAGAATAGAAATATAAACATACAAAAGTGCAAGCAGTAAATAATACCAATGCTAAAACGGACACAGTACTAAAGTAAAGAAATGACCAACAATCATATATAATTATGCAATATGTCCCTAAGTCTAAGAAAGAAGCCAAAACATGATACACTGAAATCTAAAACAATAAAATGCCAAGGAAAAATACATAAAAACAAAACAAAACAGCATAGCAGGAACTCAGCAGCATCGCAAGCCTATGCTTGGTCCATTTCTCTCCTACTCCTTTGAATCAATCAAGTATCTGTATAGGGACTCTGGCCCTTATCCACACCTGCAACAATATAATCTATTTGGGCCCAATACATGACCCAAACAGGGTGTGAGAAATAAATCCTACTAGGCAACCACCAAAGGCCCACGCCCAACTGTCAGTGAATTTGTGCAACAGTAGTGTGCAATAATGAAATGCAGTAAGCTTGGAAGTACTCAAAAGTAAAAATTCCTACCAATTACATTTCCATTTTAATTATTATTCAATAATTCAATATTATTGAATTATAAGTTCTCAAGACCCGACATCAACTGACAATCTCAAAAATAGTGCCGCAGCCAAAACCACAACAAGCCATCTAACAAGTACAAGGTAAAACAATACCAAACCTGTGCTTTAGCTTGGCAGGTATAACATGTAAATCACCACAGTGAATATAGAAAAAAACAGATTCCTCAGGGATGCAATACCTTACCCTCAGGTAAATAGAATCAAAACCCGTAGGTGACTGCCCACGGGCATAATGAATATTTCCCTCAAGCGTACAAGGTGTCGCCCACATGCATAGAAGATACTTCCCATATTCATGGGAAAAGTTTCCCTTAGGCTAAACGAAACACTTCCCTCATGATACACAAATAACCGGACCAAGACCAACTCATATGCAAGCAATTATATACACATTTTCTCTCAATAAAACTCAAATCTTGCTAAAAATCGTGGCATACGCTCGAGTATCCTGGCCAAACGGCTAGACAAGGGAAACACACCCACGAGGCGGCCCAGGATCAAGGAAATGATCCGAATAAACAATTATACAAATTCATTAAATTACGTAAGAAATTCTAGGTATTTATTTAATCAAGGTCGCAGCCATACGACACCCCAAACATGGGCGCGTTGCACAATGGTACACAGAAATAACTTGAAGGTTGGAATTTAACATCATACCACCTACCTTAATCTCCTCTGATCAATATACATGAACGACGCCTCCCGAAACACCGGAGAACTGCGTAAATCTGAGATTAAAAACTACTCATTCAAACTCAAATAACTTTCCCTCAGGAAATAATTGGAAGGAAACACATAAGTAGAGGAATGGGATTATCTGCGCGGTACTAACATGATCGTTGGAGAATGAATCGTAGTTCCGGTTCTCAGTTGGGGACACTTCTAAGATTTAGCCCTCTCTCCCATGGTCTTCCAACGTTCTAAGATTACTCTACTAAAAGAGGAGTATCCTACCCGTTTTAAGCAAAAAAAAAAACTACACAGCGTGTACTCTCATGTACATAGTGTGTACTTTTCATTTTTTAACTGTTCCTCTGGAGGATACTTTTCATAGTCGCATTGTCCATCTGTCGACATGAGTACACGATGTGTATTTCTCAGTACACGGCATGTACTGTCACTCAGCTGGCAGCTATTCCCACCACCTTAATATTCACCTACCGACTGATTACACGACGTGTATATACTAAGTATACATCGTGTAGTCAGTTTTTACACCCTTCATCACTGGTAGTCCTAAATGCCCTGTGTACTCATCCCACATGGCCAAATTACACGACGGGTGGAAAAGTACACAGTGTGTACCCACAAGATTTGGGATTTTCCCCATTTTCCTTATTTTTTCTAAAAACACTTAAGGAAAATGGAAAAGAAGAAAACTGTACCTCAAGAATAAGAACCGAGTTCTTACTAACTCCCCCCTAAATACAATTCATCCCCAAATTTCCCTTTGAAGGGTGGTGAAGATAAATCTTAGAACAAATCTGGCCACTGAGCAAGCATGTCGGTCTCCCGCTCCCAGGTTTCATCCTGCACTCGGCTATGCTTCCATAGCTCCTGTACAAGAGGAACTAACTAACCTCGAAGAAACTTCATGCTTCTATAAATAATTAGAATCAGATTCTCCTCAAAGGACGCATCGTCTTGAAGCTGATCCACCTCAGACTGAAAAACATGAGACGAATCTGAGTGATAATGGCATAGCTGAGATACATGGAAGACGTCGTTCATGGCCCAATACCTATGTGGTAACTGCAACTAATAGGCAACCACCCCAACTCTCTCTATAATCTCAAATGGCCCCACATACCTCAGTGAAAGTTTACCCTATCTCCTGATCTGCCTATGCCCCAACCTAATTGAAACACGTAAAAAAACCTGACACTCGACCCTGAACTCCAAGGGATGTCTGTGGTGATCAACATAATATTTCTGACTAGACTGTGTAATAGCCATCCCATTCCGAATCAGCTTGACCTATACTGAATTCTCCTGCATGAGACATGGTCCTAATAAACCTGCTTCACCAGTCACCAACCAACTCAAAGGTTATCGGCATGGCCTAACAAATAAAGCCTCATAAGGTTCCATGTCAATAGCTTCCTCAAAACTGTTATTGTAGGAAAACTCGACCTAGGGTATGTGCCCCTCCCAAGAGCCCCCAATGTCTAGGACGCATGCACGCAACATGTCCTCAAGCACCTGTATCTTACTATCTGACTAGCCATCGGTCTGAGGGTGGTAAGCTGTGCTCAGAAGCACCTGTGTACCCAGTGCCCTCTAAAAACTCTTCCAGAAACGAGACGTAAAACGGGTGTCCATATCTGAAATGATAGAATGAGGGACCCCATAAAGACGTACGACCTCTCGGATATAAAATTTTCTGATCTCATCAACACTGATGGTCTCCTTGATCGGCAAAAAGTTAGCTACCTTTGAAAGTCTTTCCACAACAACCCACACAGAATCATTGCCTTGAGGTGACCTCAACAACCTAGTAATGAAGTCCATCATGACATCATCTTATTTCCACTCTATAATGGGTAATTTTTGTAACAGTCCAGCTGGCCTCTGATGCTCCACCTTCACCTACTGACAGGTGGAACATCTCGCAAAAAAAATAGCCACCTCTCATTTTATACCCGGCCACCAATACTGACGTCACAAGTCACGGTACATTTTAGTAACTCTGGGATGAACTTCCCAAGCTAAAGAATAAAACTATAGCATCGAATCTTCGCATATATCCCCTGTAACCCACACTCTTCCATGGATACATAGTACCTCATAATCACCTATCGTCCAAACATGAGGAGGGTCCTCACTTGCCACCGACTCCCGTAGAACTAGGCCTTCTGAATCTGATAGCTGTCTCATCCTCAATGTATCCAGGAGGGCAGAAGTCATAGCTAAGGATGAAATATATGCTCACCCCTGACTATCGTGCACCTCCAAATGAATCTCAGAGAACAAAGCCATGAGCTACCACTCACCACTGGCCTCCTGCACTTCTTGTAAATGATTCCTCCTACTCAGTGCATCAGCAATTGTGTTACCCTTTCCAGGTGTATAGGCAAGCTCAACATCGAAGGAATGAAGTTATTCAACCCACTTTCGCTATCTCAGATTCAAGTCACACTGGGTAAATATGTATTTGAGACTTTTGTGGTCCGTGAGACCCACAAAATGTTCTCCCAAGTGATAATGTCTCCCACAACGTAACACATGAACAACTGCAGCCAACTCGAGATCATGCGTCGGGTAGTTCCTCTCATGTGGACTCAACTGCTGAGACACGTATGCAACTACTCGATCACCTTGCATCTACACTACTGCCAGCCCAATACCTGATGCATCATAGAAAACTGTATAGCTCTTCCCTTATTTTGGAGGTATTAGGACTGGTGCAGATGTCAACCTTCCATTTAGCTCTTGAAAGGATATCTGGAATGATTTTGGCCAAACCAAATTCACACCCTTCTTAGTCAAACCCATCAATGGTGCTGCTATGAAATAGAAGACCCGTATAACATTCTTGTAGTAACTATCCATCCCCAAGAAACTCTGTATCTCAATCACGTTCTTAGGATTCTCCCAGGAAACTACTGCTCTCACTTTATCTGGGTCTACCACAACTCCTGCCTCTGAGATAATATGACCTAGGAAGTGTATCTGGTCCATCCAAAAGTGGCACTTTGAGAGCTCAGCATATAGATGATTCTCTCTCAGGGTACTCAGTACGATCTCAAGATGGGTAGAATGATCATGTCGAGTGTGATATTACACCAAGATATCGTCCATGAAGACTACCACAAAAGAATCCAGATCTAGGTAGAACACACGATTCATCAAATCCATGAAAACTGCTGCTATATTCGTGAGTCCAAACGACATGACCAAGTACTCGTATAGACTATATCTTCTTCGAAAAGATGTAAGTGGTATGCCCAATGTTCCAACACATAACTGATGATATCCTAATCTCAAGTCAGTCTTCAAGAACACTCGTTCTCCTCCAAGTTGATAAAAAAGATCATCAATTCTTGTCAAGGGATATCGGTTCATGACCATCAACTGGTTCAGCTTCCGATAATCCCCCCAAAGTCTGAGGGTACCATCCTCCATCATTGAAAACAGGACAGGCGAACCCCATGGAGAAGTATTGGGTCGATTGAAACCCTTTTCCTACAACTCCTCCAACTGCCTCTTGAGCTCCTTCAACTCTGGTGTAGCCATCCTATAAGGAGGAATGGACATTGGGGATCCTTTGGACATAATATCTATAGATAAATCCACCTCTCGCTCTAGATGAAGACATGAAAAGTCGTCCGGGAAGACATCCCTATAGCGATAAACTAATGGAGGGAAATCCATCTGACAAGTTCCCTGGTCATCCATATATATGCTTGAAATTCGGGCTGTTACACCATCTCGCTCATGATGCTCGGGTACAGCTCTGCTTTCTTGGACATCCCATTAAACATTGTATAGAAACTATCTGCCCTCTGGTGATGTGAAAGTCACCCTGCAATGATAGAAATCTATAAAGGATCGAATGGGTACCAACCAGTCCATCCTGAGAATGACGTCATAGCTCATCATTTCTAAGACATAGAGGTCCCATAGAAAGTTACACTCACCAAACTCTAGGGGTCACTCCCTGCACTAACACCCACCTGCTGCTATTGTCCCCAACGGAGTGTATCTGACAGTGGAAGGTCCGGGATCCTACTTCGGTTGGGTCTGTTGCACTGCATATGCCTGCCCAGTGCCGCGACCCTACGACACAGCCTGGCTACCCTGAGCAGACCCACCCTACTATATCTAAGATCCAGGTGTTTGGTTACCACAACCACGACCACCACCTTGGCCTGAACGTCCTGATATATCCCAATTCCCTTACTGGTAAGAAGCTGCTGGCCCTGCTCCCGCATGTGGAGTCTGTACAGAACCCCTATAAATAGCCACTAGTGGAAACACCATACAAAAGTGCTGAAGATGACCCATCCTGCCATAAGATCGACACTCCAATGGGTCCCGTGGACACTGTGGTATCTTGTGCGCTTCTTTTCCACACTAGTAGCCCATGACCTGGAAATCTGAAGAATTATTTTGGCTAGTACTACCACCATGGTAGAAATCTATCTGCCTCTTCATCTTACTAGTAGAGATAGTACCAGAATCGGGTGCCGAACCACCCTGTCCTTCACCACATGCTTCCCGTAGGTTCTGCTCAGTAATCAGTGCCTGAGTTACAATAGTATGCACTGTACGCAACCTTAAAATGTTCACCAACATGAAGATTCCATATCGAAGAACATCCTAAAAGCGTCGATCCCCCAATGCCTCATCTCCCACCAGAATAGGTGCAAAGAACTATAGATCGGTGAAGCGAGCAGAATAGTCAATCAATAACATGGAACCCTACTTCAGATTGATGAACTCTCGAGCTCTATCTTCCCTCAACGTCTCCAGAAAGAAAAATTCAGAGAAGTCTTTCTGAAAATCTTTGCATCCCGTGTCTCTGTGACGCTTAGTCTTGGTGGTAACATCCTACCATCTCTTGGAGGAATCATGGAGCATGTATGTAATGAGCTTGACCCTCCGCCCTGGAGGTGTCTCTAGATTCTCGATGATAGTTCGCATAGAACCCATCCAAGACTCCGTAGCCTGTGTTCTACCATCCCCCAAAAATTTAGGCGGATGCTACTGCTGGAATATACGCATCAGCTCTTCCATAGATGTGGCAGCCAACGGTGCTCCCTAGAAGGTTTACATGAACCGCATGAAGCCTTCATGGAACTGCGCATCCGCGCCTGCATCCTGTATAACGGATGGCGTCGCATCTAGATATGCTGGAGGATCCATCGGTAGCCCATGTCCTACCATCTCTGGAGTATACTGGTTTTCCGCTCTCCTTGCGAACAACTTGAGGTTGTCTCGGCGACATGACTCTATAAGGACAAACACACTCCTTAGATTAAGATTATCAAGGAATATGAACCAAAGTCATAATAAGGGAACATAGAAAATAAAACTTCCTTGTTTTACAAAACAAGACTACACAGCGTGTATAATAACTACACGATATGTTCACTTAAGTCTTTCACATAGGCATGTACTTCAGCCAAAACTAATCATGTAACACCCTAAACACACGTCGCGTTGTCCACAAACATGACGTGCACTTGAATTTTCTTCCCCTTCCTGAGTCCTTCAACATGGATTAGCCACACAACTCTCTTTTGAATGACACTAAATTGCGTGTATAAGGTCTACATGGCATGTAATAGACAAGCTTCACCGACCCATGTTGTCTGTTTACACAGCTGGGTACACAACTCAAACTACACGGCGTGTTCCAGATAGACACAGTGTGTACGACATAAATTATAACTGTCCGTGTTGTTAGTGACACGACCAACTACTCGGTAGACACTAGACGACAGGTTACACCCGAACATAGTGTGTACATCACCCCGTTTCTGCAGCCACATGGCCAAGTCCACATGGTTTTTCACCGGTCAATACTACACATCATGTACCTCAGGTACACGACGTGTACTATACGAGATTTGCTGAACATTGTTGTTAGTTACATGGCCAGATTCCCATGTTACACTACATGACATGTTCGGAATTGACACAGCATGTATAAATGCAGATTCCTCCATCCATGTTTTTAGTTACACGGGAGGATACATAGTCAACACGACACAACATGTAAAATCGGTACACGACGTATACCCTTAATGTTTTCCCAAACCCGTGTTTTTGCCTACATGGCCTATGACATGGTTAGGAACTACACGTCCTGTACTTAAGGTAAACATTGTGTTCTTAATTTTTTTTCATTTATTCCCGAATAGAAGGGAACAATGTGTGTATTCCTAATTACCCAGCGTGTAGTCATGGTGTTTCTGGAATGTAAGCCTTAGAAACTACCCCGAAGCATAGAAAAACACTGAAACCAACACCTAAGTGCCAAATTCCAATCTGTGAGGGCCCATACTCTCCAAAAATCAAATTTTGACATCCTATACATGTTATAACATGATAAAAAAAGCGATGATCCATGAAATTCATGTTAATGAGGGCCTATAATCCTCAAAAACAAAAGTTTGGTGTTCATCCATAAAAACTTACATAATAATACCCTTTCAAATAGCAGGTATTTATCAAGGCACCTATAAAAACAGCATACATTTTTAGCACATCTTATATCACAACAACATGCAATTTCTAATGCATCTATATGGCATGGAAAGTATGCATGACATGTGATTCTAACACGTGCTTAAACGATGCATGAGTTGGAATACCCTCATCTCATTGGGTTGCATCTAAATAGAACCCAAGTATAAAAAAAATATAAACATCACATAACAAGTGTGTCACCCAACGACGAAAATCAAATAAATTATAATAATCATAAACAGAAAATCACAATTTAATTTGAGGCAATCCGTCCTTTACCTGTATATAGGGTAGCAACTTTCGGGCACAACTATTACTGAATCCATTAACAATCTATCTCTTTCTATCGTCTCCAAATAATAAAATAACTCATAGAAAATAAAATCTCCTATGATACCACTTTGTAATGTCCTAGATCCGGGTGCCACTGAACGGGTTCCTCGAACCCGGTTGGTCACATGACCTCAAGCACATTTCCCCAAACACCAGAGGCTGCCGACTAGTAATGAGGGCCCAGGTCTTATAGTGGGGACACTATGCCCTCATTTGTCAAAGTGTAGAACAATGGATAAATATAAACATATAAAATATGAAGTATTAAATAACACCAATGCTGAAATGGACACATTACTGATGTAAAGAAATGACCAACACTCATATATAATGATATAATAAGTCCCTAAGTCTAAGAAATTTTCCATAACAGGATACACTGGAATCTAAAACAATACAATACAAGGGACTAATACAGAAAAGAAAAACAAAACAGTGCAGCAAGAACTCAGCAGCATCGTAAGCCTATGCTTGGTCCCACGCACTCCTACTCCTCTACAACAATCAAGTACCTATATAGGTACTCTTTCCCTTATACACACCTGAAACAATATAATCTGTTTGGGCCCATGACATTACCCAAATAGGGTGTGAGAAATAAATCCCAGTAGGCAAACACCAAAGGCTCGTGCTCAATTATCAGTGAATTTGTGCAACAGTAGTGTGCAGTAATGAAATGCAGTAAATTAGGAAGTACCCAAAAGTAAACATTCCTACCAGTTACATTTCCATTTTAATTATTATTTAATAATTCAATATTATTAAATTATACATTCTCGAGACCTGACCTCAAATGACAATATCTTAAACAGCGCTGCAACAAAAACCACAACAAGCCATCTAAAAAGTACAAGGTAAAACAATACAATGCTTGTGCTTTATCTTGGTAGGTATAACATGTAAATCACCACAGTGAATATACGAAGTAAACAGAGTCCTCAGACATGAAAAAACTTACCCTCAAGTAAATAGAATTGAATCTCGTAGGTGACTGCCCACAAGCATAATGAATATTTCCCTCACGCATACGACGT
Source organism: Viscum album (assembly GCA_963277665.1). Taxonomy (NCBI): domain Eukaryota; kingdom Viridiplantae; phylum Streptophyta; class Magnoliopsida; order Santalales; family Viscaceae; genus Viscum; species Viscum album. The sequence continues at coordinate 1,209,374,352 of OY728161.1, read as the reverse complement.
GTCACCCACATGCACTGAAGATACTGCCCATAGACATGAGAAAAAGTTACCCTCAGGATAAACGAAAAACTGCCCTTAGGATAAGAAAATTACCGGTCTGAGCACAACTCATAAGGAAGCAATTATATACACATTTTCTCTCAAGAAAACACAAATCATGCTAAAAATCACGACATACTGTCAGTTATCCTGGCCAAATGGCTAAATAAGGGAAACACACCCACAGGTTGGCCCTGAATCAAGGAAAAGATCCCAAAAAGTATTTATACATATTCATTAAATTACCTATGAAATTATAGGTATTTATTTAATGAAGGCCTTAGCTATACGACACCCCAAATATGGTCACATAGCACAATGGTGCACAAAAACAACTTGATAGTTGGAATTAAACATCAGACCACCTACCTTGATCTCCTCTGATCAATATACGTGAACGGCGCCTCCCAAAACAATCGCGAACGGCGTAGATCTGAGAATAACAACTAATAGTTCAAACTAAAATAACGTTCCATCAAGAAAGAATTGGAAGGAAACACATAAGTAGAGGAAAGTGCTTACCTGCGCGGTCCTAACGTGATCGTCGATGAAGGAATCAGAGTTCTGGTACTCTATCGAGAACTCATACAAGCTTCAGCCCTATCTCCCACGGTCTTCCGACGTTCTAAGATTCAACTACTGAAAGAGGTGGCTACTGCCCATTTTAAGTGAAAAAAAACTACACGGAGTGTACTCTCAAGTACACAACGTGTACTTTTCATTTTCTTAACTGTTCCTCTGGCATCTAATTTTCACCATCACACTGTTCATCTGTTGACATCAGTACACATCGTTTATTTCTGAGTACATGGCGAGTATTGTAGTTCTTCTTGAGGCTACTCCAACCACCTTACTGTTCACCTGTTGACTAATTACATGGATTTTATATACTAAGTACACAGAGTGTAGTCGGTTTTTACTCCCTTCATTTCCGGAAGGCCTAAACGCCCTGTGTACTCATCCCAGACAGCCAAAGTACACAGTGTGTGGAAAAGTACATGGTGTGTACCCACAAAATTTGGGATTTTCCCCCATTTTCCTTATTTTCTCCAAAAACACTTAAGGAAATGTGAGAAGAAGAAACTCATACCTCAAGAATAAGAACCCGGTTCTTATAGTTACCATAGATATTTATGGGTTAGTGTGATATCTATTTACATTTCTACTTATGATGGAGTGCTTAAGTGAGCTTTGATGGTGGGGTGATTGTTGTCCGAGTTTTCAGTACCACTTGGTACTAGTCGTGGGAACCCTGAAGTAGAGAATTTATTTTTTAGTAGTAGATTTCAGACTATTGGATTTATCTGGGATATGATTTTTTGAAGATAGTCTTAAGAAATATGGTATGTAGTTTACGTATCTCAAGACAGGTATAGTTAGTCGAGGGAGAGATTTTGATACTATTGCGATGGTTAGGGACATCTTGTATGGGATTTCCTGAACCACCATGAAGATAAAAGAGATAAAATCAATAGAACACCTATGAAGAGTTAGTGAATAGAGTAGAGAAGTTTTCATGGATATAAAAATGGAAGAGGAGATGGGAGTGTAGTATGCGGCTGCCTACAATTTGATCTATTGCCACTATCACCCTCAAGTGGTCCATTCCGGGATCATATATCCAGAGGTCAGGGATGAGGAAAGCTACTAGTAGTGAAGGATTATGACCCCGAGTCTCTAGGGATGATTTTGGGTATGATCTATTTCTTATCTACATTATCCATAGTTTTATATACATAATAACCAACCACACTTTCCTGGCCATATCCCCTATTTGAGATCAAGATATTTCGGTGGAGCCTTTGGCGCAACCCTTGAGTTTGGAGACTTCTACTAGAGAAGATTTAGTGACCACACACTTTTTATGATATCATGGGATAAATTAGGGAGGAGAGAAGTTCCTTGGAGTTATTTTTATTGTGGTGATGAGGCCTTATGAAGTCATTATAGGTATGGAATCTCTATCCATAGTTCTCACAAAGAGAGATTATTTTAGGTGGAGGATGCGATGAATTTGCGTTGATGGATGAGGTTTTCCTTCATTAATGAGGGGTAACCTATAGATATTTGGATGGGATCATATGTGAAATGATAAAAAAATGGACTCATCATTTGGATAATATCTCCCTTGGAGTAGTATATTCTTTTACTTTTCATCTTTTAACAATCATGAATGAGTATTTGGGAAACTTCTTTGTGGATGTGTAGGGCATACCTTTCCACGAGAGATGAAATTCTCTCTAAAATTACACCAAGGGAATGCATTGATATCTATGATAGAATATGAGACATATCTAATTGTTTTTTGTGGCCATAAGGTGTATTTGGAGGATTTGTAGAGAAATGGATTTGTTAGACCCAGTGTTTCACCCTAAGATTCCCTAGTTTTATTCCCCAAGAAGGTGGATGGGATCTTGATGTTTTTTGTTGATTAAAATAACATAAATCATGTTACATTAAATAATTAGTTCCATAATCCAATAATTTTGGACCTATTCTATCATTATAAAGGGATGGAATGGTTATCAAAGATTGATGTCAGGTCATCCAACCACCAACTCTGAGTTCGATAGGGGGAATATTGAAGATGGAATTCTAATTTCGTTATGGTCACTAGGAGTACTTTGTGATTCTTTTAACCATGAATAATTTACCATTATTGTTCATGGTACTCATGAAACATATATTTTACCCTTCATTGGATCATTTTGCAGTAGTCTTCATCGATGAACTATTGGTGTACCTGACATCAGAGGAGGAGCAAGCTAGAAAATTGGGTATGGTGCTAATCTTACTTCAAGAGCACCAAAACTATAGGAATCCATCAAAGTGTCAGTTTTAGATTTGAGAGGTCCAATTATTAAGGAATTTCATATTAGTAGAGGGATTATTAGTTGACTCAAAAAGGTTACAATAGTGCTAGCTATAGATCTTCCCATGAGTGTGACTAAGGTACAAATATTTATTAGGTTGGAAGTATACCATCATAGATTCATTAAATATTAATCTATAAAAGTTGTACCATTTACTACTTTTACTTGAATATGGAATACTTTCATGTGGATAGAGAGGTACCAATAATATTTTCATGATTTTTGGATCATGTTGATGAGCACCCCCATTTGGATACTACTAGAGGACGATGTTGATTATGTGGTGTTTTAAGATGCCTCAGAAATCCATCTTGGATGAAATATAATATAGAGATAAATAAAGGACCAAGGATCTATATCTAGAAAATTTTTTCTTAACATGAATATGTTGCGGAACTACGCTAAGTGTGATCAATTTATCATTTTTATGACCAAAATAGTCTCGAATATATATTTTCGTAGTAGGATCTTAACTTGAGAAAATGGAGATGGATAGAGTTCCTTCTATATTATGAATTCAAGATTGTCTAAACTCTCAAGATGGGAATGTGGTAGAAGATTCTCTCATTAAGATATATTATTCATAGTTTTTGAGTGATCTATCAGAGCAGTTGGACTCACTGATGTTTTCTATAATAGATTAGGATGGTGAAATTTACCTCAAGTCGATGGCTATTACCCCTCAGATTCATTAGCATATTAGGGTGGCTTAGCATTTTGATACCAACAATGAGAAATTTCATGTTCATATATCCATTGGATATGCTAGTAAATATTTTTTTAATAGTTGTGAGTTCATCATCAATTTCTATGGAAAAACATGGTACTAGTGATTCCATAAGAGGAGTTACTAAGTATGTTTTATATATCATAATTAGTGCTTTATCTGAGATTGGTAAATATATTCTAGGACCTTCAATGCCAATTATGGTGCTCTAGGATGAAGAGGTGTATATCATAGTGTATCTCTTAATGCATAACTTATTAGTAGGTGAATGTCGAGAACTAGTTTCCAGTAGGTTTCAATCAACCCCTTGTGGTGTATTATTTGAAGTAGAATGGTATCTCTATAGAAAACATGATGAGTATTACATGATATTATATAAGAAACAATGCTAATTGGGTGATCATAGAATGACTAAAAATGTTTTCCTACTTTTGATATCTGTATTTTATGCTTATATTTTATGGTGTTTTAATTAATTTATGCCCATATTTAAATTATTATTATTTTACAATTTTTTTCTATTTTAACTTGTTTTATGTTTCATGGAAGGAAACAATGGATACATGTAAAAGGAACAAATAGAGATGAATTTTAGATCTTAAATAAACTTCACTTCATGAGCAAAGAAAAGTGGCATGACAAAAGATTTTTGATGGTGGGGAAAGTTGGGAAACTAGAAAAATACAATTTATACATTTCCTATCTCATTACATGATCTATGTTCATGAGAAGAACTCACCCCCACTCAAGAGAAGTTGTGAAATAATGGTTTCCATAAAGTATTTACAAGTAGTGTACACAAATACGCGTCTTAAAATTTTGGTAGAGAGAATGTTTCGGAAAATTCACATCATGTAAATTTACACAGCGAGAAACTCTTGGGAATATAAAAAAATAGATATGAATTTATGAGGGGTTTGAAAGGGTTTCTTATAAAACTATACCCTCAACCTCCATTTTGAGTTCGTCCCAAACAGGAGGATCTTGTACTAATGCCTACCAAAGTCGTGCACCACTGTAGATACCTACTGCACCACCATTCATTAGGATTTTTTTCTTTATTAATTTTTTCACCCTCTTGTGGGTATCGTGAGGGGGTGATTTATTTATGTGATGGAATATGTGATGAATGAGTCATGATTATATGAGTTATATTATATTTTATTTAAATTAATGTTGGGATTTCATATTGGTTTTTCAATTCCATCCCTTCCCTGATTTCTTCTTACATGTCCATTGTGAGTGGGGTAAGGGAATGGGTTTAAATGTTTTTTTCTTTGAGCATGACCATTACTTGAGTTGTTTGAATAAAATTTTCAATGTGAAATCTTGGGTTTGTCCTTCCACCATGGCCATTGGGTTTATCTCTGCCATATGTTTATATTTGGTTTTGGGTTACCCATCCATTTCATTCTGATGTACCTAATCATGATAAAATTAGAGCATTTATTGGAGAGTTTTTACCTTTACAATTAGAATCACTAGGACCCAATTTCAATGACAGCATAATTTTTAATTAATAAATATATACCTTTTATCCCATTAACCTGGATACATTACTTCCCAAAAACCATTTTTTATTTTATTCTCAAACTTTCTCAACTAATCAAATGATCAATAGTTTAGATTTAATACTATTATCACAATTAAATTAAGTCTTTATTGTTAAATTAATATTTTCTCCAACCCTATCTCTGTGGGTTTGCCCTCACACATACAAATCTTATACTACCCTATAGTTTATAAAATTTTTAATTTCATTTTTATAAATTATAAATTAAAAAACTATGGGAAATATTTATTCCCTTTGGGCTATCAAATTTATATCCTTCTAAGAGAAGAGTTTAGTGAAAATCTTGAGGCTCCTTTACATGCAGAAGATAGTCCGTCTTCACAAAGTTCCCTCAATGATAATATTAGACCATGATGATCTCTTCTTGTCATGATTATGAAGAGGATATCATGAGGAATTTGGGACTCAATTAAATTTGAGCATTGAGTTTCTCCCCTCATATAGATGGCCATGCTAATTAGACCATTCGGGTTCTGAAGGACATGCTTTAGGATTTCATGTTGGCCTTTTCCCATTGTTGGGATGATCACTTACCCTTGGTGGAGTTCAAAAATAAATATTACCACTAAAATATCAGTATGTAAGCATTAAAAGACTTGATTAGAAGACCCTACGGGTTACCACTATGCTAGACTGATCTAGGGGAGTCATTGCCCATGGGCCTAGAGTTGGTGAAAATGATGACATAGAAGGTAAAGATTATCCCGGATCATATGAAAAATGCCTAAAGTCATAAAATTCCTTATTAATACTAATGATGGAGGTTTTTGAGTTATATAAGGGAGACCATGTGTACCTAATTGATTGACATCGGTGAGGATTAAAATTATTTTTTTAAGAAAAAATGTTATCCCTAAGATTCATTTTCCCTTTCTAGATATTACTTTGGGTTGGCAAGGTGGCATGCCACTTATCCCTATATAAACTGTTAGATTAGTTAAACTATGTCTTACATTTTTCATAGACAAGGAGCTATGTTCATCACCAAGCACATTCTATTGACTAAGGTGATCTTGAAATCAAAGATGGATTTGAATTCAATGAAAACCTAGTTGATATATAGGATCAATAGGAGAAGATCCTTCATGGATGAATGATTACCTTAGGATATGTCCAATTAAAACACAATAATCTTCTTGAGAGAACATGGAAGCTGGAGAACCAGATGTGAGCTAAGTATCCTCACCTGTTTGAGCAGCTTTTTAATTTATTGGATGAGAATATTTGATGTGGGAATAAATAATGTCTCTATTTAATCCATGTAAAATTTTATAATATTAGAAAGAATGTTTTTAGAGTTAAGTACTGAGTCAATGCAGAATTCGGAGTCCCAACGAGTCTCAGTGCTGATATATTAAAAATATTATATCATGAGTTAATAGTTTTTATGAAAAAATAGAATAACTCTATAACATATAATCTTATGGGAAATTTTAGACTGCCATTAAATCTAGAAAATAGGTTTTGTACTAGGAAAAACATAACATATGCACATATAAGGTGCTCGGTTTAAATTTTTTCATGCGAGGATGGAAAATTAATTAATTAATTAAATAGTTTATTTATTTATTTAATTTTCACTACCTTTCTGCCCTATATTTAAATACATATATAGAAAAATCCAAGGGATAGCCTTATAAAACTATAGACTTAGAAGATATTTATGGATGTTAACCATATCAGATATTGATGATTAGTACTGAGGTGTTTTTCTTTTCCAATGTAGTTCATGAATCTCACCAATTAAAATTATATAGAAATTTTCTTCACCAAAAATCAATCCAAACTCAAGGTATGTTTTTTTATTTTAGTTTAATCCATGTTTTATTGTCACATGATTAATGAAAATCGATTCCTCTAAAAAATTGATTTATAGGTCAATAATTAATTGGTGGGTATTCTATTAACTTCATATAATTATGAATTGATAATATTTGGATTATTCCATTCATTTTACGATTCTTAATCAATGGGATGAGTCCACTTGAACAATGGATGAGTTTAATTAATCACATTTTTTTGACTGTCTCCATGTTTTATTATTATGTTCATCACTGATATTCTTTCTGCCTATAATTTTCACAAATACCTAGAAACTGATAATTGAAAACTCAATCATTGGCACAATATATCATTTTAGAGGTTTTAGATTCGGTATTGGGTTCCTAGATGAGGCATGATGTGTTATGATAAGAGATTATACATGATTTAAAGACTAAATATGGTGTTATTCATTCATGGGTTTGGGAATTCTATGATGTGGTTTTATGGGGATGATATGAACACTTATCGAGTGGCTGGAATTTGGCCACCGATGATAATTTGAGTTTTTCCAATCCTAGATCTGAGTCTCTGGGTTGTTTTTGTGGTTGTATTAAAGGATTAAGTAGTGCATGTGGTAACATGTGAATATTGTAGGATCCTAAAAAAATCATGTTACATAATGTGTAGTTCAAATAAACACATTCCTGGTAGTCTCATTCCACGACAACTAGGGTTTTATGAAAATTAAATATCACATACCATATGGTCTTAGTAGACATTGTGTGACTCGGTGATAACATATCATAATGTACCCCATGAGTACATAGGAAAAATCACAACCAAGAACATGACCATGATTAGAGTACACGATCATAATTTTTTACAAGGACATGGACCCAACACGAGTACCCAATATGGTCAGACACACAGGCACAACTAGAGTACTTAAGAATGGTCCAAAGTAAATTGGAATATTATGGAGGACCTAGGAAGATGCAAGTAAACCAAGACAGTCCATTTATACACTATACACACTATGTATGTTTTCTAAGGTATTTGAGGCCTTCATTCTCTTCTGTATAGACCAATATCTATAAGGTGAATAACCTTGGTCCATCCCTATGAGGGTATAATGAGGCATCACACCTAGAATTTATTATGTAATGTCCTATATGAGATAAGTCTTGAATGGATGAAAGAATAACATTGATATGACTAAGGAGTGATCCTTTATCATTTATTCTTCTCTTGGTAGGGTCAATAATCACATGAAATACATACTAGGGTGTTCAATCCCCTTCAAAGTGGGTTTTTCTAGTTAGGGCCAGGTATCCCCCATATACTCTCGGTGTGATACCCTATCAGAGTTTCACTTATAAGTTTTATCTTATATGAATTTATTGGAAGGCCTTATGAGTAAAACCTATCAGATGAGTGACATTAGTGTTTTCAGAATTGTAGAGTGACTTCTCCTGAATGAGTGTTACCTTGAATCCAAGAGAAAAATCAATGGATGGTAGTATGGTTTAAACTTACTCTATAACTTGAAAAGTATATTGAGTATACTTGGGCTATTATTATTGTTTTGTATCATATTATAATTGAAATATCTTTGTGATGATGAGTTGAATAAAATCTATTGATGCTTTTTGTTTGGTGATTTTAAGGTTTCCTATTTTGTATATTTTACTCACCCCTAAATTGGTGTTGGCCACACATTTTTTTCCTATAAATATGATAGGACTTTTCACAGAGTCCTAGGTGGAACAACAATAAGAAGTGCATAATGGAGCTTAACAGACGATAGTCGGTTACTAGATTTTTATTTGAAAATAGTTTCCTCCTTTATAGTAGATTGAAATAATCAATAGCTTTAACAAGCCTATATTAGGCCCTTTATTCATTGATGACCTTTTTTCATAGTTTTATGTGTGGTATGGAATCATTAATGCATTTTGTTATAAGTTTTATGTTACCTTTCATCATTGTAATGGTGGCTGGAGATGCATCCATGTGTGCAGGTACCTTAGGATAAAGCCTCCCATGTGTGTGATATTACTACTTGGAACTTTATTCTAGAACACATCTTATTATAGTCTCCCTTGGAGTGTTACATTTGATATTCCACCGGCTAGGCCAGCCCTAGTGGGTTGGGTGGTGACATTTAGAAAAATACATTTTGTGGATAAAAATGATTTTATAACCAAATTTCGTATAATTATAATTACTATGGAATTATATATTCCATATTTAGTAAAAGAGGTATTATTATAATTTAAAATACATTAAAAATGTAATGGTACTTTTTAAATACTTGAAATGAAATAACAGTTTTTATAAAAAATCAGTATTATTCAGTGTTTACCCAAAAATCAATCTTTTTTAGAAATATACCAAAAATTCACCATAAAATATATTTGACCTGATGATATCAAAAATGAATTCCATTCTATAAAATTATGTTTCTAAAATAAAAAAATTTAACTTATAAATAATACCATCTAATACCTGGAAAACACTATTGTTTGAATAAAACTATTTCTTTCTTATACTGGAAAAATAATTTTTAATTATTATAATGAATATAAATCTGTAAAATATAATCATGAATATTAATAAGACATGAAATTGATTTATTATTAACCTTAGTTGGGTTGTGAAACTAATTATTTATATTGGTTTCTTTTAAAAAATATTACTAATTTAATATACATCATATGCTTATTAAACTCATAACCATTGCATATTATGAAATATCTATCATCTCATGTTTTATTCATTTGTGTATATGTTATTTTAATGATTTATTTTTTTAATACCCATTTTATACACTAAATTTATTTTTTCACACCACTATAATGTGTAAATATTTCATCAACAAACTAGTTTATTGATTAACCCAAAAATAAAAGCCAAATGTATGCATACATATCTGAATTCATCTGACACATAAGGTATATAAACTATTCATGTAAATTCATAGAGTTATATGATATTGAAAATCTCCACATGAGTAAGCATAGATACATAGATAGCCAACTCCCAATTTTCTTGAATAACGAATAAAAGTACATTATAGTGGGATGTTCAATCAAAATTCCCTCTACCGAGGGATAATTTATTCAAAAGAGAAGTCAATTCACAATAAATCTAATTAATAATTTGAATATTTTATATTAAATAACAATTCTCAGGATCATAACATTAAATAAAATAAGGAGTTCAAGGTAAATGAAATACTAAATCTTATATAATAATACCTAGTATGAAATGAATGGGTCTGTTTCTGATAATAAATTTCTTATATAAATTTAATCATCCCCAATAGTCATATTTATTGAAAAATCTAATAAACATGAATATAAAATTAATTTAAAAAATAAATAAAGATTTTATTTAATTTCTAAAAACATGAGTAATAAATATAAAACCTATATATTTTGTTAGGTTAGAAAAATACCATTTTATAATGATTAATAATTATCATTTATAAAAAATTCTTTAAGCATGTTTAAAATTAACTAAAATTGAATTTTTTAAGAAATTTATTACCAACATGTAGAACCCTAGGTGTAAGGTTAGTACAGGTTGAACTTTAAACTAAACCAAATACATAAAGGTAATACAAGATTACCCTTACATAGAACAATCTATATAAGGGTAATCTTATATGACCCTTACCAAAAAATTATATATTTTGTTAGTTGGTACTAACCTTTATATGGAATAATAAATGTTAGGGTAATATACTATGATCCTTATGCAAAACAATCTATGTAAGGGTAGTCTACAATGACACTTATATTGAGCATCCAGTGTAAAGGTTAATTATGAAAACATTTACATAGGAATCTATGGACAATGTTAATCAGTGATGACCTTTATGGGTCCCCATTTTTGTAATGTTAAATTGATATTTAATTTCATGTGAGATGGTAAGATATCTACTAAAGGCAACCTATAATGTGAAAAAATTTATGAAATAAAATTCTTCAAAAACTAGTTAACCAAACATGAGTATTATTTAATGAACCTATTGATATGATAAAACTGATGCGTTTTATTTATCATCTAATGATATTTAGCTGTTGAAATAAGAAAAAAATAGATTGAACTATATTTATGAAATCAAAGTTCTAAAAATATATTAAAATAGTGTATGATTTTATCAAATATATAGTGTTTTCCACATTCATATTTGATAGAATATATATATATTAAAATAGAGTATGATAGTATCAAATATATAGGGTTCTCCACATTCATATTTGATAGATTATTTTTGAATAAGATAACTAAATAAGAATAAATGTTTTCTTTCCTCTAAGGGGATTACACAAAACTATGCATTTTATAATGTTTCTTTAGGATCCATATACTTTGAAGGTGTACTAGTACATTCATGGTGTACGATAAACATAGTATCAAGGAGGAAAAGAGTTTTGATAGTCTTTGAAAACAATTAGGGTCTATCCAACAAGAGGGATCACAACTCTTTATATATCCATACTCAACACTTTTCATTTTAGAAGAGAAAAATTGATTTCACTTTAGGGATTTAATGTTAGTTGTTAGTAACTGATGTGAAAATCCAAATTTTATGGGTTTTTGTTTTGACTATTATAAAAACTAATGTGACAAGATAATTATTTTTGAGTTTTAATGTCGGTACCTATAATAAATGATGTTAAAACATTGTTCTTACCATTGGTTATTAGAGGAACCAATACTATAATATTCTAAAAAAATTAAAACCCATATGACAAGTGGTTCTCATTCAGTCGATATTATTTTCTCAAACATTATCTTTCATGAGTTTCTACCACAAAACACATCTTCGTTAATATCGATTAATCTATTTCATACCCAAATTACATTATTTTCCATTTTATTCATTATAATTTCATCATTTCTTTCTAAATTTCACCACACTCATGTCATTCTTCATTTTATCTCTAAGTGTCATCATTATCCTCAAAAATTTTTGCCTAAATTACTCCTATTTGACTTTGTTCAATTAAATGGTTTCTTTCTTCGAGTTTTCATATAATTATTACAAATATATTTCCTACAACTAGAATTTTAGGTAATTAAATTTTTATTTTCTATTTCATGAATATTTATTTATTTTTTATGTTTTTTAAATTATTTTTATTAATTTATTATTGAACATGATCCTATGTATTTTCTTGAAATCTGAAATTCATTCATTTCTATTTGAAATCTTTTTTTCCTTGATATAATATCTGCAAAAAGTTTTTGTAGTTGAATTTTTATTGTATTTTGTAATAATATTTATTAAATGATTTTAATTTTTAAATAGTATTTATTTATTTATTCATTCTAATTCTTTTATTTAATTACATGTGAGTTGATATTCATTTCATAATGATTTTTCTTTGTTCATCATAGATATACATTCTATATCTACATTTTTTTGGTTAGATTTTTTATTTTATTTGTTTAAAATATTTATTAATTGTTTCTGATTTTGAAATTTTATTTATTTAATTATTTGTGATACAAATTTTCTTTGGATTTATTATATTTAATTCATTCATCTATTATATTTAATTTTCTGTTTTTCAATTATTATTTTTGATCACATGTATCTAAATTCATGGTAATTTCATTTAATATATTTCATTTATTTATTTATTATATCATATTAATTTTTATTTTATATAATCATTTGTTATTAATTTTTTTTGAATAAGAGATTAATGGATTTTTTTGATTATATGTTATATAAATATATATGTGTACATATAATTGGAATCAATACATTTTAAATATATTTATTTTATATATTTATAAGTTTATATTTTTTTAAATACACACACACACACACACATATATATATATATATATGTTTTAATGTTTAAATATTTCAATATATTTATAGATTATATTGTAATTTTAGTTTATTAATGGATTTCAATTTAATAAATCCATGATGAATTTGTGATATATATTTGAAATGGGTTGAAAATATCTTATAATTTATTAAAAATAATCTTAAAAATATAGATAATATTTTTTGTCCATGCCTGAAGAGTTTGGATATGAAAAAGTTATGGAATTATGAACTCAAAGACAATATTATTTTCCATGGTTTTAATCATAATTATACACACTGAATTTGGCATGGTTACATACAAAATAATTCAATATATAATTTTTATGAATATGTTAAACATGAAACAAAAGATCATCATAAAAAATTAATTCATGATGTAGTCAATAAATCCATTAAAAAAACAATTTTTGAATGATTTTATAGTGATTTTTAGAAGCAACTATTCAAAGGATGTACAAAATTTTGAGTGTTATCAGTGGTGTTGATATAAGTTAACATGAAATAAATAAAATAGTTGGACAAAAAATAGTTTCAAAATGCTTCTTTGACTTTTTAAAGAGTTACTTATAGAAAGAAACCATATTTCTAATCTAGTTAAGATGAAAAAATAATAATTGGATTGGGTTATAAGAAAATACATGTATGTACCAAAAACTATGTGTTGTATAGTAAGGAAGATGAAATTTTATACGAATTACCAGAATATAGGACATCACAATATAAACTGGATGAGAAATCAAACTATGATTACTTATAAATAAAATACCCTAGGACTCCAACAAAACCAATTTGTTATGTTTTAACATTTCTTCCCATAAAGTATATATTCGGAGATTAAAATTATGAAAAGTTGAAAAGATAGAGTATAGATGACCTAATATCTGATAGAATCCCATATCACTATGTGGATTCACCGAATTTTAAGAGATTTGGTAAAAAAATATGAATTTTTAAAATGAATTTATAAATATTAGCATGAAAATGTACAAAGATGGAATAAATAGAAATAAAAGACTCAATACCCAAAATAGTTCATTACCTATTATGTTGCGAGTATAACTCTTAAATCCATAGTTATATTTGGGAATAATATTTTATAATGATATTTTTTATTTCTAGTGAAAAATAGACTTGAAACGACACTTATGTTTATCTATATCTATTGTTTGATGATTTGAAATTTCTACAGGAACGAGGTGTTACATTTTTGGATGAAATACATAAAAGTTTATTTTCTTTTATGTGTTAAAATATTGTTCACTTTGTAAAAATTTCCAACAATTGGATACTTACCTAGATACACTTTTATGGGTCACAATTATTTTCCGATTTGTGAAAGAGGGACTTCATATCACATATTATAGAATGGAAAAAATAGTGTATATTGGATATCAAATATTTTTTAGATCAGATTATCATTATAAAATATTAAGAAATACATTTAATATTTTAATAGATAATGATTTTACCCTATTAACATTTTATGTTTAAGAATATTACAAAAAATTTAAAACCATAAATGTCCCATTTGTAAATAAAGGAAGTTCTAATTATCAAAAAATATATGTACGAAATTTTTCATCAAATTTGAGCTTCCTTATTGGATTTTTTGTAGGTAAAATATTGTTTTGATTTTATTTATGTTGATGAAAACATATGTAATTGTTTTTTGTAACTTTGTTAGTCATAAAATGAAATATAATAAATGGATTTAATGAATGATTGGACTTAATATCCATGGAATACATCACGAGTTAGCTCTCACTATGAACGGAAACAAAATATATGTACCTATGGCTTGTCACACATTAGGAATGAGTGAATATATATATATTTTTTCAATGGATTCATGGTATTAATGTACCCAATTAGTTATATTTAAATGTAAAAAAATTAGTGTAATTTATATATTTAAAGTTAATAGGTATGAATTATCATGACTATCAGGTATTAATGAAATAAATTCTTTCGGTATCACTATGTGAAATATTTCTCATACCTGTTAGATTTTTTACCATCTGGTTGTGTTAAATTTTCAATTCCATTTTAATTAACATTAAACATACAAATTCGATACGTGTTCCAGAAAATAAAGCTTTCCACATACTCTATCATCTGAAAATGTTTTTTTTAATATTTTTTTTGATATAATCAATCATTTAATGATTAATTTGTTGTGAAGGATAAAAATATATGGGATGATTTATTTACATTGGAGGTATTCTTTTAAATGATATATGAAATTTTTGAATGGGTATATTAAAAATACTTATCAACTAGATACCTATACTTTCCCAAAACATATATTATTGGAGTTAAAAATTGTAGAAGTTGTTTCATCAATACAATATTATCATGATATTTCATACCTATTAAATTTAAATATATAAATTACATTAAATTTTTTACATTTAAATAAAAATAATTGGGTACATTAATAACATAAATACATTGAATAGTTTTATCTTTTAATGATTTATTTAGTACGAAGGATAAGAATATATGGGATGATTTATTTACATTAGAGTTATGATTTTAAATGATTTATGAAAATTTTGAAGGGTTATATCAAAAATCCACATCAACTAGAGACTATATTGTGAAAAAAATATATCATAGGAGGTGAAAATCTTGTTTAATAATTATTTTTATGTAATAGAGTACATTGGATCCCTATATCTCAACATTTGATAGTGGATTGTGAAGGTAAAGTTATCAATGAATTAATACTAATGTTAATTCCACATGATGAAAATATATAGACACATTTAAAATTTCTGAACAACATTTCCAAAGTTTAATGATATAAATCATGACATATTACTAGATTGAAGATACAAAATCTAAAGTGAAATGAAAATTGGTTGATAAATTAATATAAAAGAACATCTGTTTTAAGGTTTAAGGAGAAATTCAAAATTAATTTATCTTCATTATAAATATTGAAGTAGCAGAATGGAGGAAATAATTAATATGATCACATGGTCTAGTTTTGTTATTAATGGTTACATATTTTACATAAAAAATCAAGAAAATAAGATTACCATTCAAAATAGTGGAGTAATGGCTATCATTGAAGAACATGATTTTTTGAGTGCCAAACATAAAAACACAATTTATACAAAAACAACATATTTTGGAGTTTTTTAGGATAAATGGGAGATTTATTATATATTGTTTTTGTAATTGTGTTTAAGTATAAGTGGTTTGATATAAACCCATGGGTAAACCGTGATGAGTATGGATTTATAAATTATTAATTGAACATATTTAGTAGCTATCTGGAATAATTTATCCTGGCGATGGATGGAAAATAAATATTTTTTTAAACCATATAAAAAGCAATGATCTGTCTTTTTTCAAGGGAAAAAAATTCATTTGGTAGATGAGAATGTTTATAATTTTGAGAACATATATGATATTTATTCATCTATTAAATGATTACATGAGGATTATAGTGACTGCAATGTGGACATAGTCCTTGGAATATAAAATGATCACATAGAATGGATATAGAAAAACACTATGTTACATGTTAAATCTACAGATATTAATCTATTTTTTATTTTATATAAATTTTATATTTATCAACTATAGTTATTCATTTTTTTTGGCTTAAAAGCCTAACCCCATTATTTTTTGGGAAATATAAACATGTAGAAACATTTTCTAAAAAGTTAAATATTTAAATATATATATATTGATCATTTATTCCATTTTTAATTATTTTATATATTATTCAATTTTAAAAACACTTTTTTTGTTGTTGAAGGAGTATGATATCATTATTTTTTTATAAAGTGTACACATGTAATTACACTATTTTTTTGTTGGATATTTAAATTTATAAATATTGATCATTTTTTATTTTTTTATTAATTTATATATTCAAAAAATTTAGCTACACATTATTTGGGTAATGAAATATGACATAATTATTTTTCTTCAACTATTTATTGGTATTTATCCTTCTTAGATATTAATTTTTCTTCAACAGTACTAGTTAACATAATATATGTAATTTGATTTCAATAATTTAAAATCAATTTTTTACCTAGAGAAATCATTATATTTTTAAAAAATTATGGAATATATAATTTCATTTCATCCATATATTTAAATCACAAAAACAGTGGTAGAGGAACATTTATCGATGTATGAGTACATTTTTTCATGTTAATATATTTTTCATAATTAATTTATTTAATATATTTTTTAAAATTATTTGCAACAATACTGGTGAGCCTCCCATTGTAGAGTGTTCTTCTTCTCCATTGAATATGATACAGAGATTTTATATATATAGGATTACAAATTTATAAAAAAGTTCACTTTCTCCTGGGGATTAATGGTTAAGTGTTGAATTTGAGGACAATTATAATCCCACATTCCCAAATATAATGCAGTTTTGGCGTAATATCACTATACAAAAGTGTTTTTGGACTAATATTTTATATACTTCATGGAATAGCATCAATAGGAACACAAAATATTTTTTTAGAATATTTAATAGTTACATTTTTCTTCCACTTTTTTTTTTCAATTCTTCAATTATTATATATTTTATAAATAATTTTTAATTAATTCAATTATAAATTTCAATCGGATTTCGTGATAAAAAATAAAGAAATTAGAAGTGGATATCTTTTTCTTAAGAGATATGGTGATATTTTATACAAAAATTGACTGAACATTATATTTTTAGGAAACAATGGATTGAAAAACGATGCCTCACATATGGGTTTATAGATGTAGATAATTGAGATATTTTTTTGACTACTCGACAAAAGGAAGTATTTTTAGTATGAAAAATATTTATAGTAAAATCAATTTTTAAAATTATTTTTCAATTACCTAAAAATAATAATTTTTTCTTATATTATAGGCATCCAAGATATTATACCAATATATCTTGTCTAAGAATATATACCATCATACTTTATTACATGGAGGGTATCTAGCACTAGGAGATAAAATTACTACAAAAAACCTAGATAAATTAATGGATAAATACAGTAGCATCAAAAAATAGGTTTAATTCATCCCTCCATATACCCATTAATTATGAAAAATAGAATGTAAGATGAAAAATTGCAAAAATTTCTAACATGTACATTAAGATAAGTAGTTGATAAGATTTTTAGAATATTATTATAAATTTTTTTAAATAATTTTTTTATAAATTCATCACTATAATATAAAATTTTCATATATTATATCATGATGAACTTTAAGAGTAATAGGCATAGGGTACCTTTATACTTAATGGTGGGATAAGAATTCTGGATACTTCTTTAAAAGGGTTTGAAAACCAAGTATGTGTATGAGGAACTGTGATAGGCACTGGTTTTAAAAAGGTTTTTTTCATTCCCTGTACAATATTGACTAAGATAGAATACTGAGGAGAAATTTCTTCCTTTAAAGTTGACCTGTAAGAGATTAATAGGAATTGACCGAACTGAGTCAACCTCATAATGTCACCCGAATTGTCCCGCCATAAGGCCTGAAGCATGTTCTTAATAACCATAGGCTGGTGAAAAGCACTAGGGTATCGTACAAAGAAACATGTGAATAATTTCAACCTAAAAAATATATATGATAAGATAAAAATAATTAGAGTATTACAATATACATATATAATTCCTCAATTTTCAAATAATTAAACTATAAGGTAAAACCTATAAAACCCTAAAATTATAATATATTATTACCTTTAAATAAATAAATTTGTCCAATAGATTTATCCACATGAAACTATGATCTTAAAGAGAACCAGGATTCATTTTTTGAAAATCTAAATGTTTTATTATATTTATTAAAAGAGAGCTATATAATTAGTGGGAATGAATAATAATTTTTTTTATAAATTAAATGTATACAAAAATTAAGGATAATTTAAATTTCAATGAAAATCAATTAGTTAACCCAGAAAGACTTATAAGATCAATTGTTATTTAGAAAAGTATTTATTGAAAAAAATTCATTTTATGTAATTCAAATTTATATTTTAAGGTACATATGATTAATGATAAATTATTGTTAAAACCAATTTAGTATTTAGGGGATATTAAAAAATAATATTAATAGTTAACGTTTGAAAATATAATTTTACAATTGAAACAGTTTATAATAATAATTTATTATTTTATTCAGAAACTGAAAATATAAATTTTGTAATTTAAAATTTGAAAAAATAAACTACATTTTATATTTCATCATATAAGAATTGGATTAATATGAATTTTGGATCATTATCTAAAAATTACTATTTTTATCCGAAACAAGTATTTTTTTGAAATTTGTAATTTGTGTGACTTTATCATTATATAAGAATAACCTATAAATTTATAAAACCATTCTAGCTAAAAAATACCTCTTTTAGAAATTATATTATTCATTTTAAAATATACACTAAACATAGAAAAAACATATGTCAATAATTTTTATAATTACTTACAATGTCACTTTAATATATTTTTTTTTGTGTTTTTTCATCGAATCATGTATTTTTCAAGAGTAATTCTATTTTGTTTTTAATTGATATCCTCATACCCTATTCTTATTTTGTAATAAATTAATATATATTATTTTAATCAGTACCCATGATAATTTTATCCTATATTTAAATATAATTCAGAAAAAATTTATTTCATGGAAATTTGATTTTACATGGTTATGTGTAATCAATTAATATAGATGCATCTAACAATTTTTTCCATTCTGATCCATTTTAACTAGAATATTTTCATGAAATTAATGAAAATGTAAGGGTTACTCCAAAAAATACCATTGCCTTCACTTATAAAAAAGGTAACATATTCACCACTTATAGAAACATCTAAACCAGTAATTCCTATTTTAAAATATACCATTTTACTCCCCATATAACTATACCCAAATAAAATAATCCTATTGTCACTCATAGTAATCCTAATCACTTCAAATCCATGGAGACATCTAAGTAAAATTCATGTTCTTGACGTGAGTGTTATCGACTACCAAGTTTTAATTTTAATAAACTTCTAAAAATTTATTATAGACACACTAATATAATGATATTAGTATAATTTATATACTTTTATGTTACTATTTTTTTGGTATTATCTTTTTTTATTCTTATACCCCATATATTAAAAAACAAAATCATCTTTTGTGCATTGGGAAGACTACCACCTCCACGGCATAATGAGTTTCATTTTCCTTAAACAGATTATATGTTTGTAGATAAGGATGTTATTAAAGTATAAATATGATGATTATGATATCATTAAGGTTATGGTATGAAAAATTATATAACCTATTAAAGATATGATCAAAAAATGATCATCATTAATTTAATCATTTAAAATAAGCACACAAAGAGGAGTCTATTTCATTCCAATTATGTAATGTTTTCATATCTATTATTTATCCTTAAAATTACATGAAATTATGTTATATCACACTAATAAAAACTAAATAATTTAATTATTCTATATTTAAAATGAAAATAAGAGAAAACCACAGCAAAATCATTCATTAAATTAGGGTATTCTATTGTTTGGGTTAGTTTAACCACCAAATGAAAAAATATGATGAATTTATATCAGGAATGGGTATAGGAACATAATTACTAGTATAATATGATATAAATGTGTAAATAATTATTTGACTTTGTTTTTGGTATTTTTATATCAATTTTTAATTCTGTAATTTTGGAAAAACACTTTGATCATAAACAATCACTAAAACATGCCATGTATCGATTTTATATTCTAGGATAAATATTTAAAAAAATTTGAATGGAATTTGAGACACTTTGAAAAATTATAAATCATCCCTAATAATATGTTTTATGATATATTAATGATTTATATTGAATTAATAGTGAGAAAAGATACCCCAACTATGAAAATTGTATAAATAATCAAAACTATAAACAATTGATATTGAAAATTAGTAAAATCTATAAAGAGAATGAATATTTAGTAAAGCCTTGGCCTCCTTTCCTGATTGTGTAACAATCTTATTAAAATTTTGGAATTTAGTTAATTGTTTTAATGATTCCTTTCATTTTATCATGAATATGAATCTCTTAAATAATAAACATAAGGGATAACGTAGAGTTAGCACCAATAAGATTTACTTTTAAATTTATTTTC
Organism: Viscum album; assembly: GCA_963277665.1. NCBI lineage: Eukaryota > Viridiplantae > Streptophyta > Magnoliopsida > Santalales > Viscaceae > Viscum > Viscum album. Next base: position 1,209,353,375 of record OY728161.1, on the reverse strand, counting down.
TTAAAACCAATCTCAACCAGATGCAATATTATTCAACCAATTTTGATTTTTTTCTTATTTTTAGTGGGAAATTGATCTCATTATCATGTTAAACTCTCTCCTCCCGATGAAGTATAAATTTCAAGAGGATATTTTCAATGTCAATTTTCTCAAAGATGGAGTTAGTAATAAAAAATTGTACAATTGTATTCAAAGAGAAATAAAAGATTTTATACCTTTTACAATCCTCACGTATTATTAAAATATTATTGATAATGAGTTATTAATTTCTAATAATACTATAAATTTATTTAGAAACATATTCAATGGTCTTGATATTAATAAATTTATAGTTCCAGATATCATTCTGACCATAGTTATAAATGATGATAATAATCACCTTACATGTGTTCCTCTTGATTTTGAAATAAAATATGTAGTATTTATATGAACCCTGATAGTGCCCTAGGGCCTGAGGATTTTACAAATTCATTCTTTATAAACTATTGGGATTTCATCCGTTTAAACATGTGTAGTTTGGTTAAATATTTCTTTTTAAAGGTAATTATACCGCATGACATTAATTTCTAGTTCCATACCATGATTAGAAAATTTGGGAATACATATAAGATACATATTTTCATAACTATAGAAATTATTGACACCAGATGCCTGATTATCACCAAGATTATTGGAAATAGATGTTTCATAATTTCAATTGATGTTGCCTATTGGAATCAGTTTGTATTTTTAAATGGTAAAACCCTTTAAGAATTTAATTTGTAAACTTTTGAGTGCAGAAATATCCAAAGACAATAAAATAGTAGTGGTAGAATTGCTATTAAACTTGATATTATAAATACCATTGATAAAACTAATTTGATATTCATCTATAAGGGTTCTAAAAAGTTTTAGTTTCAATTATATTTTGTAAGAATGATTAAATATATTTTTGGATGTGCTTAAATCTCATTTCCCATCAGTGGTTCTCCTAAGGGTAATTCTAAATTCTAAAAGTTGTTATAAAAGGTGGAACCCCTCTCTACCATTCTCTTCTCTATTGCTGAATATTTTTTAAGTAGGGTCCTCACCCTCTCATGTTATGAAGATGTTTTAGGTCAGGTTATAAACTAAAATAAATATTTATTTTATATGGTAAATGTTTTTTAGTTTCTAGAAACATCCATATCATAAATGGCCTGATTATCCAGGAGGGTTCTTTAACCTTTACCTATATTGGTGTCCCACTATTCTGGGGAAGGCCTAAAATTATTAATTTTCCTAATTTTTTTATTAGTTCGAGAATCAACTTTCTTCTTGGAAAGGTAAGTACCTATTTATGGATTGAACAATATGCCTTGTTAAATACACAATTGTTTTTAAACATGTATATTACTTAATGGAATATAAATTTCCTCTTGATTTTTTAAAAGCTTCAACTTTTTTATTATTTTTTATAGTGGAAAAATAATCGAAAGAATTTTTTTTATCATTCCATGTGTTAAATTTTGTAAACCCAGTGTTGATGGTAGATTGGGAATCAAGAATAATTTTTTAAAAAGATTCATTATAGGAAATTTTTACTAGGAACCTTATGAACAATGATTTCACGGAACATAATTTTATTAGATTCAGATTTATTAATAAAATAAAGAAAGAAAATTTACACTATATGGAATATTTTATTTTACCATACATCAAATATTTATTCTCCACCATTCAATCTCATTATAGATGGATTGTTTATAGGTATTATCCTCTCAAAACTTTTCTTAATAATTGTAATGTATCACCACTTATTTACATTATAGATCCTTGGAATCTATCTATCGATATTGACAGTGGAATCAATGTTTTTTGGGCTTCATCCAGTTTGGAATTTCTAGATAACATAAAAATCCCGATTAATAATTACTCTAGTTGATGATTTTTGGGTCTGGGAACCTAATTATAATGTTTTTATGGAATCTAATATTTTTTATCAACATAATTTAATATTTACAAACCATGAGTTCACATATCTAATAATATTTGATAATTCTCGAATCATACCTCCTCGTTTTACTCACATCTAGAGGCTTTCTCATAGTAGGATACCTAGTTATGACTATTTTCAATGCTTTAGTATTTATCTAAACTCCAATTTTTAAATATGTAATCATTACAAATAGGTTGTAAACAATATATTCCTATGTTGGGACACTAATTCTATGTTATTGAAGTATATTTATAATTTATTTAAAATTAGGTTGATAGAGGCTAACCCAATTTTCACCCAACTCCAACACCATACAAATGCTGATTTATCTCCACAACTGAGATATTTTTCATTAATTTAGTAGAAACATTACTAAAAATTATCTAGAATAACTGGAACTCTACCATTTATACTCATAATTCCTTTATTCTTTATGCAGCACTTGTGAAACTCACAACTTCCAATAAAGAGACTAGTACCATGTAGTTTGGATTTTTCCAAAATTATATCCTTGATTTCTTGGTTCTACATTGGTAAGGAGTTTCTAGAAATTACAAACCCCCTATTGGTACTTTTGAATTCCTATACTAAGGCCTACTTATATGATGGGTGAAATTTAACATTGTTTCCCCCCTAAAGGGATCCCAGATCCTTTGGGGTGTGAAGATATCTATCGAGACCTTAATGTGAATATTATCGGATGTTTCTATGGAACTTTTCGAATATAATCATCATTGGAAACTAAAATTTTGATGTCTTGGACCCAGCTCACTCTTGAGTAGCTAATCCCGGCAAGCCACATGGAGTCATGCGTGCCTCCCCATATTCCATAGGCTATCAACCACCATTGAGGGACTTGGATGTGAAAGTGGGGAGACTATTACCTATGATTAGAGTAGAGACCAAAATAAATATAATAGATAAATACACATTAGTGGAAGCATAATACTAAATATAAAGACTGACATGGAAGTATGCATAATAAAACAGATAATAATAACAATCTAGAAAACTGGAAACTATATCATAAAAATATAGATGATGTAATGTCTCTACAAAATATGAAAACATGTGTACATGTAAGTAATAAAACAATGAAACACATTCTATAAAAATTATATGAAAAGAATCCAAAAAACTATCAAAGCACCCCGATCACCTGCTTGGTCATATACTACCAAGCTCCATCCTAAGTGAGCAAGCAAGTTAGCTATACAAGGTGGGATGCTTCCCCTTTTCCATACCCACAATCATATAATATTATTGGCTAAAAATGGAGGCCTAGATATGGAATAATATTAATATTATTAGGCCACCACCAATATAATATATACAATCTATTAGGTGATTATAAATTGTACAATGTGTAGGTATATAATAAAATAAAGCAGTCAAAATGAATAATCCATAACTACTTAAGCTTCAACTAGTGTATGAACATGTAACAATTTAATTAATATCATGTTATTATTGATAAATCATGTGAATGTTTCAATAATACTTAAATACATCACAACTATAATAAATTATGATACAAGGTAAAACCTAGTCATCCTAGACCTTGGGTGTTAGCCCAGTCATAGTAGTAGCTCATGCAGTCTAGCTGGGAAGTGGGTCTGAGAGTAATCCAAGGGGATCGACAATGGAATTCCACTATAAAAGAGTATAACCATGTCCATGGATCTCACCTATAGTAATCACATGCTAACCCTAATAGAGAGCAATGGGGTGAATCCATGGGATCACGAGTTCGAAGGCATCAATCTGAATCCAAGGTGTGTAACCAAGGAATTGTAATATCCAAAAGAGATGTCATGTAAATCACCTTTAAATCTATGAGGTCTTCATGTAGTAAGAAAATTACAATATTTTATAATGGGTCTGTACCAAAAAATCTAGTTAATGTATTATAATGGATTTCTCTATGTGTTCAATACATTCTCTTAGGAATCCATGGATGGATCAATTTTGACCAGTCCTAAATAGACAGTCTAAATTGAGGTATAAACCTCCAAAAATATGAACATGTATAATTAAGGAGTTATAACAAAATATAAACAACTATAATTAAGGAAGATGAATTTTAGAATTGATTACAGGTGTAAATCGCGTGCACACAATGAAAAAAATTTATAAATGATATTAGTTTTAGTGGAATGTCATAGAACACATGCAGTAATTCTATAACACTCTCCTCATCCATTACCAGACCTTAGTTTGTAATTGATTATAAGAAAGTGTAATAATAAATCAACACATTTAAGGTAGGGCATATAAGCCTGCATCATTATAGCATCATTGAGTGGAAGACAAATGATGAACCTAGATTAAGGACTGAAGCACTTAACAAGATGAATCCAATGAGATGATCGACTCTGGATTATGAGTCCAGAAGGTCAAGAAATCCATGAAAATAGGTGATGAAAGGTTAGGATCTCAAACATGAAAGAGGAGAGCGAGTTCCTTCTTCTGGAGGAAGAAGGATGAAGAAAAATATGATATAATATTTTTAGGTAAATTAGACATTTCACCAAATAAGAACTAGGTCATGCAGTTTGACCACACAGTTGGATAAATTGTGCAACAAATCTGTTACATAAACTATCCCTAGAGGGGTATCACATTAGTCAACCCCACATTTAGAGAAACCATTAACCAACCATGATTAACTCAATACCGTGACAGGAAACCCACATTTTTTGGATTTACAGTTAGATAAACCATAGACCAACCATTCTATTTGGCTATGCTAAAAACTAAAGATATTTAGCATTGTTGTGATTCCCGGTGTGAACGGTTCTGGTAGACCTTATTCCTTAATATTCACTCTAAAAATCTCTATACGGTTTGGAGAAACTGTGTGTGCTGGCCAGTATGGTTTCTACTAACAATGTGACCTATTAATTTTCACCATCAGGCCAGGTTCCGGGGTTTGAAAAAGCCCTGAACACCGTCATATCATTACAATCCAGACTAGAAATATATATTATTTCATAACCAAGAAGTTATGATGAATATTAAAGGATATTTACCTCATTGAAAAATTGATATCTTACCTAAATTATTATCATCAACAATTTAATATCCATTTCAATTAAAAAAGGACTATGTAACCTTTAGCTTGAAAGTGAATCTACCACTATTGTTCAAGGTCTTCATAACGGCCTAGAACACCTCTCTTTGAATAAAAAATATAGATGGATTTAATTATTACAATTTATTTTTGGATCAAATTATATCATTACCCACACTTTCCAAGATGGTAACTCAGTTGCGGATGTGATTTCTAATAAAGTATTCCCCAATAACATCACCCAGCTAATTTGAGATATTATATCATGGATCTTTTTTTTCATGGTCTATAAATATTAAATTTAAATTTTTACTCTCAATGGATTCTCATCTAATAGTGTTTCTCAAGCCGCAATTGTTTTATTGGTCTCAATTTTGATTCATTGAGAAATAATATATATTGTGCAACATGTTTCATTTATTATGCGTGTTAACTTTTCATGGATATATTTTTATTATACTCCTTTTATTTAATAGTACTTACTAAAAAAATAATTTCCCTTATTTATGTGGAAGGTGATTCCGTTGTCTCCCCAATAGTGAATATTATGGGTAATTAAATTTTTATTCATTGAGTTATGAAAATTATTTGAAATTATTTTATATATGATTTGTAAATTATATCCTTTTATTATATTATGTGGTATTATATCACTATTTCTTGGGTATTTACAAAACTACCATATAAAACCTTTGAAAAATAATTATCAGTTCTTGGGATTTTTCTTTTTAAAACCATTGTCTTTCTCACTCCAAATGAAATATGATCATGTTATTATAATATTGAATCTAAAGTTTACTCAGTGTAAAATATGGACTGAAAATAACATTTCAACAAAAAATATTGGATGATTATCATTTTGAAAGTATGATATTTAATTTACATGGAGAAAAATATTAATATTACATATGTTTTTAATTTAACATGGATGGTTATCGGAAAGTTTGATTATATATTGTTTATTATTTTTCTATTTTGGAAAATGCATTTGACTTACATAGTGATCTGTGGGTAATATAATTATATATCCCCTCAATGCATTTATAGGTCTAAGAAGATAATAAATGTTGATATTTTGTTTATTCCTTTTTTCTTAATAGGATATTGTATTGGAATAAGTTCTTGACATCATTATGTCTTAACTATGGTATCGAAGAAAAGTAATGTGTCTTAGAACAAGGACTTGAAAATTTGTCTTTGATGCCTAAAATTATACATTCCATCAATATTATATCACTATTATTGATATAATTATTTGAATTTATATTCATGGATATAGAGTGATCCTATATTCGTGTTGATTATAGATCAATATATTTTACCTTTTCCTTACACAATATTTATGCTACGTATATTCTATGATTGTTTCAGTTATTTGTTTCCATTATTCAGAATTTGAGACCACCCCTTTTTGCATTTATATTTTCCTAGGTTATGGATAAAAGTATCCCACATAAAATATTTTGAAGGAAAAAAAATATGAATGAAATTTTTGGATATGTGGAAGACTTTTCATGAATTAAGTAGTTTTGTATATAATAAGAAAATAGTCCATTTGATACAAAGAACATGAGATTTATCATTTTATTATCATTTAAATCTATAAACCTAAAAATATACATTGAATGTAATATAAAGAATAATCATTTTTGATTTTGTAATTAAGGATATTTAAATCTATAATTTTGTATCATGTATCAAAGTAAGTATGTGAAGTCTGTGTTTATGGAACTAGATCCAAGAGTGTGGGTCTAGGGTTTCACAGTTAGAATTAAAGGATTTTTTTGAATTTTTTTGATATTATGATGTTTTTAGGATAATTAGTGGGTTGATGAGTTAGGGTTGATACAATGTTAAAAGTCTTAGAAACCCCTTTGGGAAAATAATGTGATTTATTATTGAGGTACTAAAAAAATTTAATTTGAGGATTAAGAGGAGATAACTTCAGTGAAATACCTATGAATAATTCTACATATTAGATAACATCATGATTTTTTTAATGTATAGATTAAATTGTTTCCCTAGTTATAATACCTTCTTTGGATACTGGAAATTGGATATAGTTTTTAAAAATATACACCCAGGGGAAATTTCATTGAAAATGGTTGGTTGAGTATTGAATCAATCATCACTCAAATGTATGATGAGTGGGCCTAAGACTGTACACCTAGAAAGAAACTCCCAGGGTATATTCGTTGGTAAAATAATTACTTTTTTTGAGCCACTATGAAGTATTTAGTAATTATTATAACGCCCCTTCCCTAGTTACCTAGAGTTAGTGTATTACTACATAACATTGACATGATAACAAAATATCAAGTCTCGAAAGACAGATTACTTTAGTATCCTTGGAAGTACTAGATACATACATAAGTTCTACATTACATAATAAAATGAAAAAATATAACAACGTTGTCTCCATAGGCCACACTCAGATCCCTCAGACTATCCCTGCAAGTCAGTCAAAATATACTTCTTCAGATCCTGGGAAAAATAAAACATAGAAAGGGGTGAGCTCAAATGCTCAGTAAGTATAACAATATAGCAGAAACTCTTACAAATAAGCATAAACATTTAAGGAAATTTATACGACTAAAATAGAAGTATTTTAAACATAAAATTCATCATAATATATAAAATATAAAACAATATATAGTTATATATACCTACTCACATGGATATTTTACTAGTCGAATAATCACATGCAATATCAATAGACAATTTCATAATGACGGATTGCATAATGCCAGACTTCATAACTACATTTTCAAGGCCTTGTAAAAAGACTACAAATAATATTTTTTCAAGGCCTTGTTCCGAGACACTAGTTGGTCTCATGAGACCTACCAATGCATCTAGGAGCTATAGCGGGCTCCACCCGTCACTTACTAAGTCAAATGAATTACTCATATGAAAAGGTTTAAACATAACATAAACATTCGTATTAAAACTAGCATAAAAAATTTCAAAAACATATCCATAAATAATGAATGGTATAAAAATAACACATACACAGTAAAAAATATCACAAAACCTCCAATAAAATATGGATGTTTTGTATCATAATAAATCAACTTCAAATAAACGTACAATCTATCAAAGGATGTTAACATAGATTAAATCAAAACTTTTTTTGAGAAATATCACTATCTATTTTGAAATCATTTAAAAGTCATATAATTATAAAAGAAAAGATTTATTTTGAAAATATTTTTATAATCTTGTGAGGGAATCTTTGATGATTTCATAATGGAAGAAAATAGCTGCACCCACCGTATAAGCTAAAAAACATTCTTACCATAATATTTTCGAAAAGGTAATATGGTAACTTGTTTGGAAAATGATGGAAAGATTCCATTCAACGCATTTTATAAAAATTAAAACAAGTTTATAAATGAATTTAACCCTATAGTCTGTTAAATAGTAGAAATGACTTGGAATACATTTTTAAGAAACATGGATGTGGATGATAAATAAGTCCCAGTAGATACTTACGTAAAAACATCCTTGGATAATAATGAGACTGTGAAATTAATCCTTACCATGTGCTTTTCCTTAGTCGAGGGTAGGATAACCTGCTGTATAATGATGAAATAATTGTTATTAAATTATACAGGAACCATATAAATTAATATGATATCATAAATGATCTTTTAATATCAATTTGTTAAAGATATTTTTGTATTATCATTATTTCGGGTGTAACTGATTCGCTATCCTTTATATGCTTAGTAACAGAAGCCATGATTTTAATGGATAGGATGTATTTGATTCATATCCAGAATGATATTATGTTATTTAAATATTATTTTTAATCACCACATGAAAATTATTCTTGAATTATTATGATGGGAAATGAATCTCATCACGTTGGTGGAAATGATAATCCGTACGTAAGCACGAGCGATAATATCATTATTTTGTAATTAAAATAATATGAATATGGATGTTATATCATATATAAATAATAATTAACATGTTATATCTATTATTTACATCAATTATGCATCATTATTATACCCATCCAAATAATAATGTAATGAATAACAACTACACCATGACGTGGAGATGGTAATCCGTACGTACACACGTATGGAGATATGTTATTCATATGATGGATAACATAATGAATATGGTTGTACCATTTTTATAAAAATATCACAGTATATATAAGATACTGGAGTTATTATTTTATAATGGAAACAACAAAGAAAGAGGAAGTGGAAGTATAAAATAACTTGGAAGAGGTGGTGAGATATTTACCTCTTCTTCGGCTTCTTCCTTTTAATTTGATCAAAAGGGATCCTTAGGATGGCTTTCTGATCAAACTAAGGCATCTAAGATGAAGGTAGGATATTTGGAAGTATATTTGGGCAGGCTTTGGAGGATCCAAATGGCTTTGGAGGTGTGAATTTTAGAGAAGGGGAAGTGCCCTTTTATAAGAGAGGTGAGGGGCACCATAAGGAAAGATTGAAATATTATTTTATAATAAAATAATTTTCATTTTCTAATGGATAAAAATTTATTTATTTCAAAAATAAGGTGATTATGTGTCGTACTAATCTCAAACAATAGGGTTTATAAAAGTTCATTTTACCATTATAACCTTATCTTTTATATTTACCTCTTAGTTAAATAGTTTGACATTTACCATGCCTCTTTGTATTTATATCTTGTATGGTTAATAAACATACTATAACAAGCCAAGAGAATACCAAGTGGTTAATTATTACTATATATAACCTTATCAAAGTCATTTTTCTGAACCATATATTTTTAGGAATACTATATCAATTAATAATATCATATTTGATTTTAAATCTCTTTTATGTCAATTTTGACACTATTTGGTATTTTGTTTTTGGTAAATTTATAACAAAATTATTAATTAGAAAAAAATTAATTTAATCAACCCTAATATGTCATATTAACCTGTAAAATTAGTGGAATTCATAAAATGTCTAAAAATTCATTTATTGGGACATTTATAATATCAATAATTTTAATTTTTCATTAATAATGTAATTACTGCATCATCGTTGTGTCATAAATATAATTATTTATTTTATAAAAATTATAAATAAAATAACATTATATAGGAAATATTTTTATATTTATAATGAATATTTATAGTCAAAAAGATAACTTATATAACCCCTTGTAAAAATTATTTTTCTAAAAGATATGTGTTTATGTTATTTTTTGTCTTTACTTTTAATAAATTAAATTAATGTGTCATTATCACTCTCAAGTGGCTTCATGGGGTCCCAAAATCGACCCACAGATGCCCATGGTCGGCCATGACTCATCCAATAAAGTTAGGACCACTATTAAGGTAATTAATATAATATTATTATTACCTTGAATTACCTTATTTAACTTTAACTACAGTAAATAAAAGTCAAAAGATACTATTCACCAAAAAATATTTTGATCTTATTGAACCATATTATACTTACTAATATTAACTGTGTTTCCCTAATTTTTGAAATTCATCTCACAGAAGTGGTAAAATTATGTTTTATGCAAATTTACAAATGCTCCTAGGATGTGGGTAAAAGAGTGTAAAAAGATCAATAATCATTTATATGTCTAAACATATTATAAAATGACTCAAATTAATTAAATTGAACTTATGTAGGTATTATTTATATATTTTGACCTAAAATAAATTTAAATAAAATAAATAATTATTTAAATATAAAGTCGTTTTTGACAATAACGCAGTGTTTTTCACTACTGATCAAAAATTGAACATTTTCAGAAAAATACAAAAATTCACTCTAAGGTAATTTTGATATTATGAATTAAAACATGAAGTCCATTTTGAAAAATAAAATTTATAAAATTTCAAAAAGTGGATATTACTATTCATAATGGCTAGTTTGATTGGTCGCGGTGTGTTAGAATCTCGAAGTTACGTACAATGTAGGATATTGCATTATTCAAAGGGAAACGTACCATGGAATCTTGTGGTGTAAAAATTAGGTTGTATAATTTGTTTATAGAACTTAATAGAAAAAATGATGATAGATAACTAAAGATTTAACATGGAGAGTCATAGGTTGATCTGAATGTATCATTTGTTAAAAAAATTGTCCTAAGGGAAGAAATATTCATATAGATAGTTTAATATTCATATTTTTTATATTATAATAACCATTTTGTTTTTAGTATTTGGGGGAAATAGGATCACAAAGACAAAGCTGATAAATGTGTTTATCTAGAAATCACTATGTCTTATAACAGAATAAGGGATGATACCTAAATTGTTAGGATTTTTTTTATAATTCTATTATGATGGAAAAGGGGAATTTCATTGTCTTAACTTTGGTAGTTTTTTTGAAACAAATTGTAAATTTATTCTTGACACTCTTAGAAATTTTAATTAGAGAATTTATATTTATTAATTACTTTTTGGTATATTCTAAATATTATTAAGTATTATATGACACATATCTACATTTTTCTTTAATTTAAATGTTTAGAAAATTATATTATGTTGCATTAAAAACATTTAATGGTGATATTATGATAATTTTATATTTTTTTGGATAACTATTGGAGAACACATCAAAGAGGTTTGGATAACTCTGAAGTATAATATACACATCATGTTGAGATAATAAATAGAGGTTTTATTTTTACAAAGTAGGTTAGATAATAATTTGTATCCTTGGGTTTTATAATTGATTAATGATATTTTTGGAGGACTATATCTCATTATTTGGATTAGGATATATAGTATTTAGTGTGTTACCTTATAAACTAGGGGTTAATAACAATTGTGGGTTATAGATAGAGATAATATTTGGTGGAATATAAAATCTAGTTGAGGATTAATGTCTTGAAGATTAAAATTGGTTTTGGGAAAGGTTACATACTGAGAGAATATGATTAAGGTATATACATACTTGGGTACATGATTGTAGGGCTGACTAAAATTGTTTGGGGAAGGATAAGTTGGATTTTGAGAGCAAATACATCAACGATTATTGTGTTTAGAATATTTTACCAAAGTTAATATTAATTTTGGATCTATATTATATGGATTAGCCTATTTTATATGATATAAACTAACTCAATATAACCTAGGTTGAACCAAGAATTAAATAGGTTAAACTAATATTGATGTAGGATGAACAAAAGGAATTACAAGGTAATGTGAAGAAAATGGAAAAATGTTTTAAGTTTTATTCCCTTTTATGTTATTGATTATGATATTTCCCCCGTATTTATAATATTTTTCCACCCATGTCAACCGTTTTGGATTTATTAGTGGTTGAATATATATGTAACCACGGGTTATAGGTTTAATGAAAAGTTTACCATAATGAAAAACCTAATATAATGGGAGATAGATTGAGAAATTATTTGATTATTCCAAACCATCTATTACAAAATATGATTTAATAATTTGAATAAAGTCGAATTCTAAAACACACCAAGGAAGAGATAGATGATGTGTCCGGAAATATTATCTAATGAAGACGATAAAGTTAAAAAAGATTTTATTTATTATTTTTCAAAAAAGTGGGAATAAACATAAGGGAAATTTACTTAAAGGGATGGGTAGATTTTATAAGTGTGGAGTAAAAGATCATCAAACTCAAAAGTTTAAGGAAAAGAGAGAAGCTATTATTTTTTCTTTAATTTTAATAGAATTTATAATTATTATACTCAATGTTCCAATCTAAGGGAAATGAGGAGATAGCCACCAATATTAATGAGAATAATAAAAAATCAATGAAACTACTTACAATGAATCTAATAGTGAGTTTTTATTCTAGATTCCCAAGAGTCCTATGTCATGTAAGTTTTCACAAACTACTTTATATTGTGTTATAAATAAAAATCCACAGTGGTATGATTATCGTATTAATCTTTTTCAAGGATCATATTATGTGTTTCCTTGTGTATCTAGATCAACATACCATAGAATAAAAATATGTGAAATTATAAATGGGTTAGATCCCTTTATAAAGTGGAAAGAATAATTTTTCATATAAATAAATCACATTCGATATCCTAAAAAATCCCTTGAATATCTATAGGTTTATGTGTAAGTACGTGTTCCATTTAAAAATTAATTTAATATTATGATTCAAGTTTTGAAGATTAAATTTATTTAGGGGTTTTATACCCAAAAATTCTTATATTTAAATACCTTGTGAATGTGAATGTGTTTAATGGATTTCTCTACAAAATACATCAATATTAAAAGAAACCATGATATATTTAGATAAAATATAAATATTTATTTATAACTATTAAAAAAACACCCTTTTAATTATCAGTAATGAATAGGAGTAACCGCATTATAAATTATATGTATATAAGAAATAAAATCTCCTTTTAAAAGGAAGGAAAATCAAATAGTTTAAATAAAATAACTAATAAGATCATTTGTTATTTAGAAATGTTTTTTTATAAAAAAAGCCTCTGTTATGAAATATAAATTTCTATTTAATATAAAATATGATTAATGATAAAATAGGGTTAACAAAAATTTAGTTGGAAAATGATATTAAATAAGATTAATAATTGTTAATATTTGAAAATATCATTTTACTATTAAAATGGTTTTTTGAATATATTTTATGATTTTATTCAAAAATATAATTTAAAAATTTTGGAATTTAAAATTAATAATAAAAAAAATCATTTTTTAATTCGTAATATCAAAATTTACTTAGTATTAATTTTTAATCCTTTTCTAAAATTTTCAGTTATTTGTCAAAAAATATTATTGTCACAAAACTTGTAATTTATTTGACTTTATCATTATATAAATTTGAACTAGAAATTAATAAAAAAATTAGTAATCAAATTTAAATTTTAGTAATAATATTATTCATTTTAAAATATTATTTTAACCTAGAAAAACCCCATTATAATAATTTTTATAATTAATTTTATTGTTACTTTAATATAAAAACTATTTTCATTCTTTTCATTGAATCAAGTATTTTCAAGGGAGATTAGGATTTATCTTGTATTTAACTACTCATAAACATTATTTTTTTAATAACATATTAATATATTTCAATGAAATAATTATCAAAGAAAATTTTATAATACATATAAATTTAAAGCGTAAAATATTTATTTATCAGAAAACTTCTTTTATGTGATTAAGTGAAATTGTTTTAAAATTAACATTTCAAACCTTTATAAATTTTATTTGATAAAATGATTTTAAAATTCTAAATGAAAAGTGAAATAATTAATTTAAAATTAAAATATTATTATTTATCAATTAAATTATTTACTAAGTTACGAAATTAATTACCAAGGTAAATGTAAAAGGGGTAAATTGAGTTTAACCTAGTGTAAAATTCATAAAACAAGTCGAAAAAATTTCTAGTATTGAATTTTTGAGAATTATTTAAACCATTAAATGTTTAAATTATAATTTTTTTTCCATTTTTGTTCTATTTACCCTATAACTGTGTCATGGTATTATTGAAAATGTAAGGTTTACTCTAAAAAATACCCTTACCTTAACTTATAAAAGCTAAAATCTACAGCACATTAAGTCAATCCTTACCTTGAAATTCTAACTTTAAAATATTATATTTTTCTCTATCTATATATATATCCCATGAAAATAATCCCCTGACGACTCATAGTTATCCTAGTACTTTCAAATTCAAGAAGACTTCTAAATAAAATTCAAGTTATCAATGAGAGTATTATCAACTAAATAGTTTTTTTCATAATTATATTATTTTAAATTTCTTATAGACAAACTAATATAATAATATTAGTATCATTTATATATTTTAATATATATATATATATTAAAGTTATTATCATTATTTATTGATATTCTATATCCATTAGAAAAAACCAAACCATCGTTTATACATTGTGTGGATGACTGTCTCCACAATGTAATGAGTTTCATTTTAATTCAACTCCTTACAAGATTGGATCTGAGGATATTATTATTGGACACATATATTATAAGATATTATTAAGGACATTTAATGAAAAATTATATATCCCTTTACAGATTTGATCAAAAAAATTTCATCGTTAATTTAATCATTTAAAATAATCATTCTAAATGGATAATCATTATTCAAATTATTCAATGTCTTCATATCCATAGTTTCATATTTTATGTAAATAAAATTATGATAATATCATTATGCTTCTATTATAGTGATACTATAAAAAACCACATCATAATCATTAATTAAATCACAGTATGTTCATGTTTGGGTCAGTTCAACTACCTAATTAAATAATATTATGAATTTATATCCTAAATGACTAGAGGAAAGTAGTTTATCATATAATAAGATATAATTTTTAAGTAATATTTTTTATGGATATGTTATATCAAAATTTAATTCTAGAAAAAGAAAACAAACTATGATCGTCAAGAATCTTCGAAACAGACCACAAATTGATTTCATCTTCAAGGATAAAAATTAGAACAATCATGAAAGGAATTTGAAAAATTATAAATAATTGTAAATAATACCTAATAGTATTTTTAATTATATATTAATGATGAAATTTTAATGAAGAATGTACACACACACTAATATTATGAAACTAGTATAAATGATCAAAACTATATACACTATATGTTGAAAATCAGTAAAATTCATGAATAGAATGATTATTTATGAATAATATAAATGAAATTAGTTATGATTAATCTTATTAATTTATTTATTAATATATAAATGTTTATAATACAATATTTTAATGTAAATTCTTGGAATTCTAGAATAGGAGGTAAATATTTCTGTCTTAATTTCCCTTCATTAAGCCATGTATCATATTTATAAACCTATTCTTATTTAAATCCATGAAAACAAATAATATGAGACATTATATCATTAATTAATTTTATTTCCGGGTATATAAATATAAATTTTAGGGGTTTAAACTCAAGGTATTAGGATACAAAATTTTTTACTCAACCGGCAAGGGTTTTCTTTGTCACAATTTTGATTCATTGAGAGATAATATATTTTATACTTCATGTTTCCTTTATATGATATATTAAATTCCCATGGAAATATTTTTATCATAATAATTTTGTTTTATAAGATTTTATATCCATGTCATGGTCCCTTTTTCAAGTGACTAGTGATTCTTTCAGTTCCCCATTAAATTTTTTTGACAACTTAATTTTTGTTCATTAAGTTATGACCATTCTTAGAACTTATTTCATATAAGTTTTTTAAATTCTACCCCTTGATTGTATTATGTTTTATTATATCACCGATTTCTTAAGAAATAAATTTCTACACATAAACCATTTTAAAAATATTTTTCAATTCTTTGGATATTATCTTTTCAAATAATCTACTTTCTTTATTGTGATTGGTTATGATCATGTTATCCTAGTATTAAATTATTTTTGCACTCATTTTTATATACGGTGTAAACATCACATTTTATATATCTCAGATTTGATTATGTTAACCTAGAAAGTATTATATTTTATTTATGTGGGAAAATTATTGGAATTTTTTATGTTGTTATTTAGATACCAATGATTATTATAAAGTTTGAATATATATTTATTATTCATTTTCCCTTTTAGGGATTTAATGGGACTTAAATAAGTGATGGATGTTGCTCAAAATTATATATCCCCTATATTCATCCACATGTTTCATGAGACAATGTTTTTTGAGTTTTAGTGTTTTCCTCTCCCCATAACAAGATAGTTTCTTGACACATGGTCTTGATAATATGATGACTTAAACGCAGTCTCAAAAAAAGTAATGTTTCTTATAATAAGTCATTTATAATAGTTTTTTGATATCAAAAATTATTCATTCCTTTCATATGAGATCCGTAATTTTAATAACCAAATATTCATTTTTTCATGGATATAACATGATTTATGTTTTATATTGATTATGGATTCATGTGGTTTATACATTATTGGAAAAATATTTATTCCATATATATGTCATGGTTTTTTTAGTTATATGTTCACATTACTGGGTGTTTGATATCACCCCTCCTTATATTTCCATTTACAAAAGTTATAGAGAATATTAGTACACATGACATGGTTATAAAGATAACACATATACAATAATTTTTTTGAGAGGTTGAAAAATTATTTTGAATTTTGTAATTTCTTATATAATGGGGAAAGCTTTCATTTAATACAAAGAACATGAAATTTATCTGTTTATGATTTAATAAATCTCTAATCTGAATAGATCCTTCAGTTGTAATAAATACAATTATTGATTTTTATTTTTTAATCAATGATTTCTATATCTAGGATTTCATAGCTGGTATCAAAGAATGTATATAAAGTATGTGTTTATGGAACCAAATCAAAGGGAACAGGTCAAGGGAATCACAAAACTGTACAATAGATTAATAATCTCTAAAAAAATAAAATACAATAAACATAAAACCTATAATAACCCTTGGGATAATAAGCAAGTGAAACTATTTCACCACTATCCGAACTCAAAGGATTGGAAATGTGGACTGGGAAAGATATCCTCTATATGATGATCTTCCCTATACCTATATCCTATAGAAGAAATGATAAAAATATCTAGAGGCTAAGGTAGGTTGTGAATTCAAGATCTGATTAGGATACCACCGAGAATCTATATAATTTCTATCAATATAAACCATTATTTACTGTTTAAAAATAATTATGAAAGAATATTAAAAGAAACCATTTTTCATATAAAATAATTCCTTTTTCCCTTTCCAAAAACATGTTATTTAATTCAAAATCATGATATATTAAAATAAATAGATCAATATGATGTATCACAAATCCATTTTATTAAAAATATAAATAAGAAAATTTGTAAGCATCAATATCCATGTTAATATAAAATGTTAAAATGATCATATCAATATAGATGCTCAAAATGTAATCTAAAGCATCCATATAGGAAAATCTATGACACAAGGGTAGAGAAATTCAAACCATTAAGACATGAAAAAAAACTAGCTAGAATATGTGACTCCTAATATCTGGGGACATGAAATCCTTGGAATGGAAACCACTATAATTTATGACATCAAGGTAACCCCCCATATGGATATATTACTTCAATCAGGATCATCTATATTTTGCTTTCTCCAAACCCCATGGCCTCATAATGTTCTAATACATCACTCTAACATTCAAAGAAAACATTACCATGTTTCATAAATTTTATTCAAGAAAATTTAAATTGTAAATCCAAGACCATATTTTATAAAATCATTTTTATAGTGATACCACACTACTCCCATTCATGAAAACACATTTTAATTTCAAATCATTCTATAAAGAATTTTTTCAAACACATCATGTGCAAAAAATCATTTTTTAATAAAAAACACATATTTCAAAAACCTTTAAAATTTATAAAATATTAGTGTGTTGTTATATATTAAAAATGAATGTAAATAATTATAGGAACACAATGATCTCCAAGGTATAGTCTATAGGATAGAGGCACCTACCTCATTAATGATGAAAAAAATATTTATTTCTTAACTGGTGATGATAGGGAATCATATTAGATTTCCAAGAACCTAAATTAAATTGAAAAAATATAAATTATCTATGTTTCTTCTATATACAATGATTTAGTATCATAATACATCAAAAAAATGGAGAATAAGATAATTATTTGATTAGAATAGATTTTCTTACCCGATTAATCACAACATAGATCTATGTATTCAATTGGTATAATGTTTTACCATTAAGGAGAAAAAGATCACCAAGAATGTAACTAAAGAGCCTCTAAACTATGGAAATGTGAATTTTGGTCAATCAAGAATAAATAGGGATATTAAAACACCATTTCAGGTAAAACTGTTATTTCCACCCTTACTAAAGTAGATGCCTAGCAACATCAGAAGATGGAAAATGGGTACATATAGAAAGATTATACCCCTAATCCTTCCACCAACATAATTATTTATGTAGAAAAAATTATTATACATTAATTATCTCCACTTGTTGTCTAGTATAATCCCACCAATAGGTTGGTGGTACCTATAATAATGAAAGTGTTTATCTAGAATGGATTGGCTGGTTGATACCTTCTACTGGCTAGCCGGTGGTTTCTTTCTTCCACAAACTACTAAGATACCCTCTCACAACCTACATGTAAAAAAAAATAAAATGAAAATAATAATAAAAATATTTTTACCTTATTCAATACATTGAGGCATGGAAATTCTACATATAATAAAACCTTTATGACCCCCAAATGAATCAAGATCATGAACTCGAGAAGATATAAGTCCATGAGTGCATCATCAAGGACTCTCATATCCATGGCTCATGTCTATCCCTACCACAATTGCATCTCACTCAAACCAATGGTATTATCTTTCCAAATAAAACCTTATGTTATCTATCCACTGTATTTATAGGTCTTTCAACCACTAAAGTGTTGAGTTCAATCTCAAAATCCTCCTACCCAATCATGTGGGATGAATATGGATGACATTTCTTCAGTTGGAAAATATGGAAAACATCACCGATAGAATTAAAATTAGAAAGTAAGAATAAATTATAATCCCCTATCCCGTGTCTCACTACAATCTAAAATGGGACAATATATTGAGGTTATAACATACCATGTTTCCCCAAATATCTATTTCCTTTCCAAGGTGAAACTCTGAGAAATATCCAATCCCCTACCTCAATGTCAAATTTACGATGATTCTAATTGGAATAATATTTTTAGAGACTCTAAGATATCACATAAATCTTTATGATGAATTTTCATAATATCCATCATCTTCTAAATGATGGTTGGTCTACCCAAGGACCATTTTATGACTTATTACTAATAATGAGGTGATATGAAAGGCCTTTAATAGAACACATAAAATGGATCCATCCAGATTGTTTTCTAAGACTGCAGTTATAGGTAAATTCCACTAATTGTATATACTTATCCCCTGATCAATTGAAGTCATGAATACATGCTCGAACTATATATTTAATAATTGGGATGGGTCTCTATGTCTAGTCATCCATTTGTGGATGATAAGCGATTCTCAACTTCAAATGAGAATCCATATTTTTATAAAATACAGTTCAAAATAAGGATGAAAATTTAGGTTCATAGTCTGAATTAATAGATTATTGACAACTATTAATTATGTAATTTTTTTCACATACAAATCCCCAAGGTCCTATACCTTAATCGACTCATTTATGGGTAGTTAATGCATTAATTCATGATTTGATAAAAAATAATCAATATAAAATCCTTTATACCAGGATTAAAAGGTAGTCCAATAATCAATTCCATGTTTGGATCATTCCATTTCCACACTAGAATGGGCTATGACTATTATAAATTATCCGGTCTCTGAGTTTTCACCTTAATTTTCTGAATTGTGAGGCACTGACATAGAAAACATTAATTATACTATCTTATCCTTGAACATTAGTAATGTATACTTAAGTCATGGTACATATTTGTGGATATAAGGTGTATGGAAAAAAATTATTGGTTTCCAAAATCTAACAATTATTATCTCAGTTATATCAAAACAACTATCCTATTATGGAAGCCCAAATCTCCATCAGGAGACTGACACCCATAACTAGAGGCCTCTCTTCCATAAAGATGCATGTAAAACCAAACAATTATACATATTTATCATATCCATGTAAAACTAGATCATCTAAAAATGACAATTCATTATTAAAATCTAATAAAACCTGTCCTTAATCTATCATAATCCAAGCGATTCTCAGTAAACAAACTCATAAATAACTGGTCGTCCACTAATTCCTTTACTACCTGAGTTGGTTATTTATTCTCATTGTTTCTAAAACCACATTCCATTTTACTAGGGGTATAATAAATATAAAGATCAAAGGTATTAAAGTATTACACCCAATGTATTTTTCTTAAAATTGAGATCCCTCTATCTGAAAATATATATCAGTCTATTACAGTCTATATACAATGTGAAACTCTCTTTGAGGTGGTAGTTTAAAATATTATTAAGCTCATGCATCGCTACCCCCAAATCAAGATAATGAATTCGATAGTTCTTCTATTGAGGGAATACCCAATGAGAGCCATTGGATACCACTTGTATAAGAAGACAACCCAACTCCAAACCATAGGTTCATTAGTAAACATCATAACAAAAACATAGATTAGGAACAATCAACACTATATCCATAATCAACTTCAAATTCAACTCGTTAAAATTTCTCTAGAAATTATCTCCCCAAACAAAAATTAATTCATTATGGTTCTTCTTTTTCATAGGTGATGTAAGCTTAGAGAAGTATCGAACAAAGAACTATTACTAATAATATATCCCCAAAAAAATCTAGATTTCAAATACATTTCTTGGATTCTAACAGGACATCACCACCTGAATATTTTTGGGATCCAATGAGACCCCCTTCTAAAAAATTACATGAACCATAAAATTAAATTCTTAAATAAAAAAATTATTTGGATAAATTTACTTATATAAGATTTTCTCTCCATATTCCAAGGATGATATTCATATTGTCAACATGATCTTTATTAGAAATGGAATAAAAAATAATATCATCCACAAAGATAACCAAGAATGGATCCATGAATCGATGGAATATTTGATTCAATAATTACATAAATTCAATTAGAGAATTATTAAAGATAAAAGACATAACCAGATACTCAAACTACCTATAATCTCTCCTGAATTCCCTCTAAGGAATATCTTCCTCTTTGACCCTACATAGATATTACCCTACTCTTAGATCAATTTTTTTAAAACCACCGAGATCCATTGATCTAGTAAAAAGGTTTATAAATCCTATGAAATGTATATTTATTCTTCAATTTCACCTATTTGAGTTTTAGGTTGTTGAAACATAGTCATTGATACATATACTCTTTCATGGTAAAGATCAGATGCGATTCTATAGGTAAAAATCTTGGATAAATAAATCCAACAGACTGAAGATCATCATGATAAAACATTAATTCTATTAATTTACTAGGTCCCATTTTTTACAAAATTAATGAAATTGGTTTTATCCCAACAAATAAGCCTGTAATGAATTCAAATTCCCTTAGAGGTAGTAAAATAATGAAATCATATGGAAGGGTGTTGAGATACCCACTCAACTCCATTGAAAGAGGACCATTATGAAATTTATCAAATACAATACGAAGAAAATCTAATGACTGGAATAAGATCATCTCACCAGTACCAGTAAAGAGACTCACTCTTTCTGATCATGGATCCCAACTCACCTTGAAAGACATTATTGACTCTATCAAGAAAAAATATACTATGCCCGATGAAGATAATAATCAATCTTTTCTTTATATAAAATCATTTAATCCATTATAATAATGGTATCACATATTTCAACATCAAAAACTAAAAAGTACCATACGATTTATTGGTTAGTGATCATCACATAACACTCAAGAGATTTAAATCCCTACTCCAACTTCCTTACAAATGGAGTGTAATGTTTCATTAGGAAAGTAATAAAATATGAATGAAAGCCCAAATTATATATCTAATTGAACGAGATTAAGTAATGAGTTGTACCAATATAAAAACAATCCATAAACATAAAATATTAAATATACACGATACCTATCATGGTACCCAATTCTACCTCTGACTGCACTGGAACACACTCTACTATATAAAAACATCCAGTATCATCCATACCATTATAAATTACATTGGAATCAACTTTTTCTTGTGGTTTATACCCTATCTCCTTTTCTATTTCAGGTCTAAAATAAGATCCCTTGGTGAAGGCATATCCAAATCAACTACCTCAGGATACCCTCTCATCGAAATGCTGAATATGAACACATTTCCCATAAGTTTGACACACCATAGGTGGTACCATAAAATAGGTTTTAGGTGTCCCTTTTTTCTACAATGGTAATAGACCACTTGACTATACCCTTATACCTGTTATGAACTCTTACCACCACCTCAGTGATGATCGTGTTACTTCCTTTTAGGACTAGAAAGAAAACTTTGGATACCTTCTATTTTCATTAATTCCTTGAAGTGTTCAGTCTTCCCAGCCATGTTCACTTTATCCCAAGATTCCTTTGACACAACCTCTTCATAGGTGGGTAGGAATATAAGAATCATAAAAAGTAAAATTTCTACCCTAAAACCCATTTTGAACCTCCATTTCTTAAGATAATCATTATAAATAAGATCTAGAGACATGTACACCGAATCAAAAAGTGGAGTAGCATGACCAATGATAGAAAGATCTCTATAATCCATGGTAACAAACACTCATGTCTTCACTGCACTGAGTGTCATTGGATAGTTATGATGATTAATGGATTTCATAAAGGCATCCAATGTGAGATCTTTGTGAAATCTATCTTTCATAATGGATTCCAAAAACTTTATTCCCAAAACATCTAGAATAGAAGTGGTGAATCCAACCTTGGAATATTTTAGATCTTTTAGAAAGTTATAAATATTCTCAATCCTTTTGATCTATTCTTATACATCTTATGGACACTTATTTCCATTAAAGGTAAATGTATTCATATTGGAGAACTTTGATGTATGATCTACGTTTAATTCTAGTTCAACATTGGTTATATAACACAGAAAATAGACAATTCATACTATAACTTCAACCACAAATGGGTTAAATGGATGACTCACCTATGTGACTTTTTCTACAGCTTCCTCAATAGTATTATAGATTGTTCTTCTTGGTGGAGACATGATCTATAAAAAAGATTTCAAATACTATTTAAAAAAGAATTAAATTATTTTATCATATAAAAATTTAAATAAATGATGCTGATATACTAAAAATATAAACAATGAAATTATGAAAACCCAGACTTTCCTTGGTAACTAAAGGATCACCATAAAAGTGAGCTGGCCAGTCACAACCCCCAGAAAACCTCTTATATTCTGAAATTCCAATATCTAGTCTAAAAACAAGCTCCAGGACACAACAGTGTGATACAAAAGTATAATAACATTCTTTAACACAACCTAAGGCTCTGATTCCAATTTTTAATAGACCAACCTAGGTCTATCCATAATATCACTCGAATTGGACTTCCCCATGGCCTAAAGTAGCTTCTCGATTTCCATGGTCTCATGAAATGATACATGGTATTATAAAAAGAAGTTTGTGAAGGATTTCACCCTCCTAAAAATTATTGTAAGATAAAAAAATTATATTGTTATAAAATATACCTATATTACAGAATATTTCTAGGAACCCAAACATAAGGTAAAACAAAACAATAAGATAAAAAGTCATAGACAGACAATTAAATGACTAGAAACACAGAACCTGAAAAAAACCACAGATCCATACTATATTGATCATATGTCACCATCATCCCAACCCACAAGAAAGGAAATAAAAACTAGTAGATGTATGTTATACATGATGATCTTACATTTACCTATATATTATTAAACCAAGTCTAAAAATTCCCAAAAAATATAGGGTGTGAGCTCAAGAGTACAATAGTTTACCACCAAGAATCTATAAAATATCTATACACAAGAATCCCTTAATAATTTTATAAGAAAATTTATAAAATAGTCTTAATATAAATTATTTTCCATATAAAATTAAACCTTTGGATTTATTTTAAAAAATATTCCATTCTATTCAAAATAATTCCATATTAAAATAAATAGAGATATATGATATATCGTATATCCAATGGTATAAAAAAAGTAAAATAGTTTTAAAGCATAAATATTAATATCAATATCAAGTAGGAAAATAATAATATCAATATACATGCATGTAATGTAATCTTAGTAATATAATGTGGAAAATCGATGACATGAACATGTACAAAAAAATCAATAAGACACACAATGTAACACTAGATGACATATTTGTATTCAAAATTATGGAAAAATAATTACATTTTAAAGGCTACCCCTATCATTTCAAGCATCATGTGGACCCCCACATGATATTTTACTCACCCATGTCCCATCCATGTCTAGTTTTTACCCACACCTCAAGGTATCCCAATGGGATAATACATCATCATTATGTACAAGTAAACAAAAACCATATTTCATAAAACATAAATAAGGAAAAATACATTTCAAATCCAAGACCACATTTTATAAAAAACATTTGTATAGTGATACCACACTAATACCATTTTTGAAAAACCATTTTAATTTTAAATCCATCTTTGAGGAACTTTGTTAAACACATCATGTGCATAAATCCATTTTTTTTCAATGAAAAACAATATTAATTTTTTTTTCTATTTCCTCTAAAGATTAAATACAATTTCAATATTCAAAACCAGATGGAAGAATTATAAAAATAAAATGGCTTCCATGGTATAGATCATATGATAGAGATTTCTACCTCAAGAATGATGAAAACAATGTTGCCTTCTAAACCAATAATGATGGGGAACAAGACCAAATTATCAAGAGCATAATTTAATTTAATAAACATCAATTCTATATTTCTATGAAAATTTATATGATCTAGTATCATAAGGAATCAAACACATGGAACGACGGTAAGAAAATTGATTTATAGGATATACTTACTATATTACACCCAAGGTAATTATAAGTTTTTAATTGGAATAAATATTCATGAATAAGAATGATAAGAGAGAGAATAATATTAATAAGGATCCTCCAAACCAATGAAATATTAATTAGGTATGATGGAGGAGAATTAGGGATATTAAAATTCCATTTTGGTTGAAAATGACATTTTCACCCCTACTAAATTTGACACCGAACAACTTCACCAGCTATACTCATGGATTCATTGGTCGGATAGTGAATACAAAAAAAATCATGTACCCATAGCACTTCCACTGGATGAATGATGGGTATAGGAATAATTCAAGTACCCTTAGGCTCTATACCAACTGTTTGGTGGAACATACCATAATACATGTTTTTATTCCATCCATCACTGGATAGTTGGTTCCCTCTAACGACTAGGTGGTGGCCTCCTACTATAACCAACTTCAAAGATCACTTATCTCAACCTATTATCAACTCATAATATAAAGGATAAAAAAACATCTCAATACATTATTCTATATATCTAGTTGTGACATGAGTAAGTTGATAGATAATCAAATTAAATCATACGTACAATCTTTGTTTGTTTAAATAATGAAAGTGTTTTTTCATCCCCAGCCGCTGAAGACTCCCTTGGCTCCCCAGCCTATCCCAACTATCGAACTTTTCATTAATACCTAATTATATATTATGAGTTGTATTTTGGGGATCCCCATCCACATATTATAGTTTACAAAATCATACATAATATGAGATATAACATAAAATTCCATATTATATATTCATATCAAGTAAAATATGTATTGAATGATATTATTGGTCCTATGTCTCAAGTTTTGTTGCATACAAAGGAGGTATTCATAGTTGGACAGAGTATTGGTCATTTTATTACATTAGAGAACTAACATTTTTAAATAGTTTACAAATGAGGTATGTTTTGTTACTTCATATTTTATTTAATTTTTATTAAAAATTAATTATTTTTTTCTTACATTTAACTTATATTAGAGTATTTGAGAAACAAGGATTCATTGAAAATTTAAAAAATGATTCAATAACCTACACCTTCAAATAATTTATAGATTTCTAAATGTTTTTAAAAAGTAGAAATAATGTATTTATGAAAGTTATTTATTATGAGTTTCCAATAACTACAAAAATATTTGGGAGAGACTATGAATTGGGAATATTTTAAAAAAAATCATAGATTTTGTTATTGGTGATGATCTCTCTATACCCATGTTTATATATTTTTACATATATGTAAATTTAAATTTAAAGTTTCATTTCTTTATATAAATATAACATATTGTGACGTAATTTATGAATTATCTAATAAGGTATTTAATTTTTTTGACATAATATGAGAGAAATAATAAGTTTGTATTTATGGTTCATATTTTTTAAATGATTGTTCAATAAAAAAGGAATAATTTTAATGAGAAATATATAATTGAAATATTGTAAAACAAATTGATGAAGTGTTGGATCCTTCCTTCATTTAAAGGGTAGAAATAATTATGAACTTATATTAATTAAAATATCATTTATAATAATGTTTCTAAATTTTAGTGGTCATTGGATGTTATCCATATCTTCCTAAATGTGTAAAAAACATATTCGTTATGCTGTTTGGTGGGTGAAGTTCATAACGTGTTTAAGGAATTGATTATTTTATAAAGTTTAAATTATTTTATAAGTCCTTTAATATAAAATTTTTTATGTTACATATGTTTTATTAATTTATATATGAAAAAATAAGAGGTCATGGAAATAATTTAACAAAATTTATAATCAATAAAGAACCAAAATTACAATAATTATGAGAAATTGAAGGTAGATATCTTTTATAGTATCATTAATTATTTTTCCCTTATATGTATTATGAATTTTTTCTAAGATTTTATTTTATAAATGCAGTTTCATCATCCAAGAGGATATGTTGAATGTGTATATAAATTTTTAAGCTTCAGATTTGTGACTATCATGACTGTAATGGTAAAAAATTTTAAAAATACTATTTCTACTATATATATTAGGATTAAAAAAATATATTGTATTGTAATTTTTTTTCAAAAAATATTATTTCTATATGTTTTTAATGATGTTAACTCTTATTCAATAGAATTCTTAAACCTACATTGCGATTTATTTACAATTGATTTTTTATGGTTTATAAATTTTTAGATATACATTTAAATGTTTAATTTATTCATATTTTATCTTGAAAAAAATTGCATAAAATATTAGGGTTTGTTTTTATTTGATTCCTTATATTACTGTTGTTTTTGTTTTCGATTAATACTTCTGGTTTTAGTTTTTATATTGTTCTACTAGTATATTAATAGGGATATGTTATTTTATTTCTATAATATTTTAAAATATAATAATTAATTTTTGAAATAGGTTATTATAGTAATTGATTTTAATTGCCTCTTTGCACGTCCGTTATTTAAATAACTGATGTTGAAGGCCTTTTGAACACCATTTATTTTATATAAGTGACAATGAAAATTGATTTAGTGGTCATTTTTCCCATATTTTTATGTCAGTTTTATTTATACCTAATGTATAAAGTGGATTATGACATTTATTATAATCGTAACTGAGGTTAAAAGTATGTTTCAACTTTGGTTATTTAGAAAACTGACATCAAAATTATTTTTAGGGATATATTTTTTATATACATTACATGTCATTTATTAATAAAAATGGCATTTAAATTACTCATTAACATCATATGAAATAAAATAACCTTTAACCA
The DNA here is from genome assembly GCA_963277665.1 of Viscum album. Classification (NCBI taxonomy): domain Eukaryota; kingdom Viridiplantae; phylum Streptophyta; class Magnoliopsida; order Santalales; family Viscaceae; genus Viscum; species Viscum album. The sequence continues at coordinate 1,209,325,040 of OY728161.1, read as the reverse complement.
ATGTTAATGATTAAAAATAAGCAATTCTAAAAGTCTTTTTTCTAATTGTGTTTAAGAAAAAACATGTCAGCTATATGTAATGCAAAACATATGTTACTTCCTAATGGGAAAATACATTGAACTCTTTCAATGTATTTGAAATCCATTTAAATTCATTCGTAATTTATTATAACAGATAAAACCATATTTTCTAATTCTAAAAATCCATACATTATATACTTTAAAAATGGTGATATTGAGGCTTCCGACCCTAATATACACCACTTCAACAAGGTGTTTCCCATGTTGGTTCATATCCAATTATATATAACATTATTTCACTATGAAAAAATAAATAAAAAATATTTTATATTTTTTTTACTTTTTTCCAATCATCATAACAAATTAATTGAAATGATTTCTATTATAACATTTTTAAATATATGAAAGATACCATGCTCCATCCACAAACTTGAATCCCCGAAGGTATTAAAATTTGTATCAAAATATTTATTAACTCGTTTATTATATTTATTTTTTCTATACATTAGGTCTTTTTAGAGTCCCCATATTCAAAAGAAGAAATATATTTTTTACGTGTGAGTGGTAAAACTACATGGTGTCAGAATTTTTATCAACATCATGAAAAGGTCATTTACTCTCATGTATAATTTTTTATTTTGGAGAGATCTTGAAGAGTTGGGTATAAAATACTTAATCAGATACTTTTATTATAATTATATGTTATATTTACATAGATATTGTTTATTATATAATGGTTTTCATATTTTAAGAATAAGAAAAAATATATGTAGTGTCGTTTTAGAAAATGATTATATAATAATGTCAAGGATGTGAGATTGGGAGTAAATGATATTTTAAAAGTTAATCATTTTTGATATTTATGAAAAAAAAATTCACTAGATTTTAAGGTATATTACATCCCCTATTAAACACAACAGAATTATTAATGAAACCCAAATCCAAAATTACTATTCTAGATAAATAAAATCACGTGTGAAATAGAAATGAAGAATCTATAAATGCGTACCTTACACCATATTTCCAACCACACCATCGTCAATGATCATTATATGGGTTTGATGAAGATCCAAAAGAGTCATCCATAATGTGTACCTTCTCCAAAGGTATCCACATGATTCTAAATCCTCTATCGTTCATGTAATATTCATCTTCTTACCATGGTATTCTATCACTTTATAGTGAAAATGTGGTAGAAAAATGTGATCTTTGGTGTGATGGATATTTTTCCATATATGAATAAGAATGAACTAGACCCATCACATGGCAGTATACTCCTTTTGAACCCCTTGATGGTTCTCTTTGAATTTATATGAAATTACTCATATGTTACAAGTTAATGAATTCACTATATATAACTCTCATATAATTTATAAAACACTTGAATTAATGCATTTTCAATCTGATTTGTCTTATTAATTGGCTAGTTAATGATAGATATACATGGAAGAATTTTTGAATGATAACTTTTATTATTTTTCTAATTTGAGTATAAAAAACATTTGAACTGTATCAAATATAATGTACAATATAAACTTTTCAAAACCATGGTAATTATTGGACCAAGTCTTATGATATGAGTTGGGATATATTATTATATGCATATAAAACAACATAATATTATATTTTACAATATTTGTAAGTTATAAAATTTTTCATGTACATAATACATTCTATGAATAGTTGGTTTTGGTCATATATCCTTCAATGTGCTGGTGATATTAATGAAAAAGTGTCTCAAAGGGTACACAAATTTCATGTTTTCATTTTAAAAGAAACATTTTAGTTCAAAAAAATTCTTCATGTACTCAAAACTAAGAAAATAAACTAATATTTTCTTTATTAATTAATAGAAATATTTTTTATTCATTATTAGTATGTAATAATTAAATTCACACTAATTTGACACAAAGTGAATGCCTTTAAGATTGAATGTTTGAGTTTTCATTGAAAAGTGTCGTTTTAGTTAAAAACATATATAACATGTTAAAAATTGATAAAACAGTAACATATTTTATTTATACTTTATAAAAATGACTAATAATTCATTTTTTATTTATTTAAATTAATCTCACATCAATCCCACATATGGTGTAGCCAATATGATTAAGATTATGAATTTTTAGTTTAGAAGTGACATTTTATTTCAAAATTTATATCAAATACTCAGAGATGACCAATAAAACACTGATTGACATTATATTTTAGGGAAAATTCCAATAATTTATTTTTTATGTGAAAAATGTAATCACGAGTTAATTTGAGACACGGCTTGGCTTGTATGACAAAAAAATTCATGTTTTTTTCAAGAAGTGACAATTGTTTCCAAAATTTTCATGATATAGTAAAAAATAAACACACTCATATTTTCATAATTCATTAAGATAAAATTGGTAACTAATTTTTGACATGTATAAATTATCCTCACATCATTGCAGCCCATAGTGAGAACCATTATTGCTGAATGTTCTTGTCATTTTTTAAGAGTGACATTTTATTTCAAAAATTTATTTTAGTTACTATATTTAAATGAAATACACTCAAATTTTATAGATTATTTATAATAGTGAATAAGATTCTTTTTTTATTTATAAGAAATAATATCACATTAATATGACAAATGATGTGGCCAGTATCACTGAAAGTGTTTGTTTTTAGTTTAAAAGTGACATTTTAGTTCAAAACACAAACCACATTCAAAAAACCATGAAAATATAATCATATTGTTATAAAACATATTGGTTATTCATTCATAACATGAAGTAATTAATTTCAGGTTAATCTTAAAAATATAGAATATCACTATGATTAAAAACCCATGTTTTCATTTTGATGTTACATTAATGACTTTATGTTTCCATGTAATTTTTTGGATATTATATGGAATATTTTTTAGACTTGGTGATGAGAAATCATTATATTTTGTGTCTCGATGATCCTGAAATAAATGTTTAAATTATATTAAATATATTAACATAATGCACATACCGTTTTCTTGAAAAAAGTAGAATAAATCTCAATCAGGGGCCCAGATCTAAAATCGAAGGGAAACATTGAGATTAAAATATTGGTTTTATTACAAGAACGATATAAAAATTTTCATTGTAAGGTGATTATGAAAAAATTTTAATGGGTGAAAATGAATGAAATAAAATAAAATTTAAAAATTATTTTTTTAGTTTTGATGAAATGACCGATCTCTCTTATAAATACACGATTTTAGAGGGAATTCTTGGCAGATGACACTAGATCAGATCAGGATCAGGGATCATTGCACCATTGGAGTTCATGTATTTTTCCAACGGTGATAACACATGAAATTTTTTTATCAATGATTGATCTAAACTATAAGAAGGATGTATCTCTTGTTATTTTTTAATCTTGTTCATTTCAGCATGATCAAACATGGATCAATTCTTACATATCGATGATAGATTAAATTGATGGAAGTATTATCTTTTTTGTTTATCTATCCCTCTTATTTCAAATTTTCAAGGAAAAAGGATCAAGGATGAATTAAAAAAGGCCATGGTTCATGCCTCACATATTATGACTTATGGTTTTATCCCCTTTTTCTTCTCATGTTCATCTTTGGTATTTCCTTTAGACCATTGTTCGATAATTACTTAATATTTGATCGTTGCATGGCCATTCTTCAGTGAAATGGATAAATTCTGTTGTTTTGGATTTTGATAGAGGTTAAAATATAAGGATCAATGAAGACATAGTATGATTCATAGAGGAATGTGACTAGACTGATGATATTTCATTTTCCCATGTGGTGCATGATGATACAGATGATAGAGGATGATTCATAGTCTATTTCAGTGGCCAGAATATGGAATATGACTGACATAATGGTTAGTCAAACAGAGATTCAGAGTTTGTGGGAATGTGTTTTGGTGATGGTATTAGATTTAGGTTATGCATGAACTTTGTGTTTGTTATTTGAAATCTCACACAACACAGTGTGTTCTTTGGGAAAACAGGCTCTGTGTCACCCTCTGTGCGGTACAAGGTTTTCCAATTAGGATAAAAAGTTCACATGCTGTGTTATCCTATCATATATCATGTGAAACATTCTCATTGGCTCAACATGTATCTTGAAGTATATACTATCATGTGAATGCTAGTCAAACATACAAGGCCAGAGTATATAGCTAGGAGTACAAGGGAATCTACATGGCCAGGTGTACACATGTTAATACATGGGAATGGAGAGTGGTACACAAACATAGGCATAAGAAACAAGAAATTTCTTATTTATATCTACCGGTGGTGTACTACCCTTACATTCCATGTATATGAATATATATATGTTGTGTAATGAACCACCACAAGGGAAGACCTAGGGTTGGATGGAAATGGTGTGTACCCCAGTACACAACATGTACCACCTTTAAGGGTAGTTTAAGCCCTTATTTTCTTCAGTCTAGACCTATATTGGTTATTTATGTTCCATTGTTCCATTCCATTAAAGGTACAATGAAATATTATATTCAAATATCTAGAATGATATCCTATCTAGAGGATGTGTATCAAGTAGGGTTTGTGGTCTCCCTCTATGGGATTGGAGTGTGATACTCTATAATATTTTTACCCTAGGTGGGGTTTGGGGAATTAGTGTAACCTCTTTAATCTGGGAATTGATCCCCCATTTATCAAGGTGTATTGTTAGGGTTGGCAATATTGTAGGCATATGATCCCCTATATAGAGGGTTGATCCTGATTGAGTTTGTGGTGTCCCCTAACAGGCCATTGTGTGACCCCTATCTATATATCGAGGTCTTTGAAACAAGTGAGATTTCTTGGGTGGGTCCTAATGATCATTACCACTTGGAGAGTTTCTCCATTGATGTCATGGTTTGTTGAGTGGATTCTCCCAGAATGTGTATTAATTTCAGTAGAATAATATGGCTAACAATTGGTTTTGAATGCCCGATGGTATGGGGTCTACATGATTATATATATGTGTTTTATATTATACATTGATTATTATATCATTTTTGTGATCTGAATATTATTTATGTTTTGTGTTTATTATTTCTGGGTTGTCCTACAAGGTATTGTTCCAATTAGATCTTCATGGGATCTTCCCGCATGTTTTGTGTCTTATGCAGATGACGAACTATTTGATTCTATCCTGGGTCGATTGGAAGTATGTGTAACACAGCTTGATCATGAATGAATGAAGTGTTATCTAGGTGAATTTAATTGATCACAGTCCTCTCCATTGTAATAGGTTTCACTCTATACAGTTTTGGATGTTCTTTTATTTTTCCCCTTTTTTAATTCAGTATTTTGTTGTCATACTATGTTGTGGGATCATAGATGTATGCATGCATTGGTTTAACTTGATTTACATCTCTTCATTTTTTGGGCTTGGAGATGTGTTTGTGTGGTTACTTTTTCCTAATCTCTCCCATTTGTGTTCTATGCCTACTTGGTGCTAGTGTCCATCTCTTGGCCTATTGGAGGTGGGATTGGGGTAGTCACGGGTCGAGATGTGACGGTTCAGGTCGTGAAAATGTTGTATCATCAAATTACATTCTACCTTAGGAACATAGTTTGTGATATTGGTTTGAGGAAACAATTAAATTTTTTTCAGGTTCATCTTTCAAGCCATCAATTCCAATGTTGGTGTAGCGGCCGAGGTATCCATACACCAAGACTATGATTACATAATTTTTAACTCAATTAAAATAGACATTAGTTGTATGGAAAATATTGGTAAATTCATCATTTTGGAATGGTTTTTGGTTTCTATATCCTTATTTAGTAAGATACCCATATTTACTATTTGTCTATTGTACATTTTTTTGTTTTTGGATGCCTCGGCGAAGACATCCATCCCGGATTCTACTACCTAATCAAAAAAATGATCTACCGAGTGATGAGGATACAATATTGAGGATTTTACTAGAGATGACACATCAAGGTGGTTTACTAGCTATACCAACACTTGTTGTGCAGCACCTAGTGTTGGTAGTTCCGTTAGTGTATCTACACATGAAGAATGTGTTGCATGAGTTCTATAGAGAGTGACCTCCCAGGTCTCTGAGTGATCTAGTCCCCCAGGGGGATAAGGACTTTATGGGGGAACTCACTTGAGTTTTTTCTTTATGATCCTTATAGATCAGATGGATGTCTTCTTGGTGATAATTTTTCAGGGCTCTATAGTGTTTACATGGTGATGGGATGTGGTTTTTCTTGGTGGGTGAAGAGGAATCCTTGGAAGAGTAGAATGGGATTAGGCATAGAAGAGTGCAATAGATTTTTCAATTGTTGTCTAGCATGAATCTGGGAGCAGTATAAGTTACGAGCTACAAGTTCCTTGAATTTGTAGTAGTGTATGAGGATGTATTTCTTGAGAACATTCCAGGATTACCTCTCCTCCAATATCTATACTTATGTATTGAATTACAGTTTGGGATGACCCCTATATCATCACCAGTATATCAGATGGATCTGAAAATGATTCACGAGAAGAGGGTGTAGTTGGAGGACTTGTAGGAGAAGGTCTTTATGATACCCAATGTTCTCCTGGGGTAAACCCATTTATGTTTTACCAGAAGGCGAATAAGAGTTTCAGGTTATGTGTGTACTACTGTTGCTAGAACCAGGTGACCATGAAAAATAATTATCCAATGTTTTGGATCGAAATCTCTTTGATTCGTTGATATGGGAGTGATGGTTCTCGAAGATTGAACTCAGATATGGATATCACCCGTTGTGAGTCCCAGACAAGGATATATCTCTGTTGACATTTATATGTCACCATGATCATTATTAGTACATGTTGATGGCCTTCGGTATAACAAACTCCTGATTATTGTTAATGGGGCTCATGAATCAGATCATTAAACCTTTCATTGACTATCTGATGGTGGTGTTCATTGACGATATCTTAATACACTTCATATCTATGAAGGAGAACACATGATACTTTAGGATAGTCCTTGAAACAATATCAAAGAACAATATTTATTGGAAGTTCTAGAATTTTTTGCTTTTGATTCTAGATGTCCACTTCCAAGGACACATTATCTCAGTGGTGGGAAATTATAGTGTAACTGATGAAGGTTGAGGTAGTGCTTTCTTGGGAGCCACCCAATAGTGTTAGTGAGGTGCAGAGTTTCCTTGGGTTTGAAGGTTACTATCTGAGGTTTTCACCTGATTTCTTAAGAGTAGAAGAAACCTTTAAAGATTGACCCAAAAGTGGAAACCATTCATGTGTATGGAAAGGTTCCAACAATGCTTTCATGTTTTGAGGATGAGGTTGATGAGCGATCCTATATTGAGATTACCATAGGATGGTTTCAAGTATGTAGTGTTCTATGATGCGTCATAAAATAGGATTTATTATGTTCTGATGTTCATACAAGTGGTGATTAACTATGGTACACATCCATTTAGACCATACGAGCAGAACTATACAAACCATGATCTTGAGTTAGCAGTAGTTTGATATTCACTGAAGGTGTGGTTACACAACCAGTTGGGAGAGTGGTTTATAGTTCACTCGGACCACAAGTTTATCATGTATATATTCTCCCATATGTATATTAACATGATACAAAGGTGATTTCTAGAGTTCCTCCAAGACTATGAAATTGATATTTTCTATACTCCTGGTAAAGGGAATGTGGTGGAGGACACTCTCAATAATATATCTTGTTCTTAGTGGTTGGATGAGGCATTCTAGATGTTATCCTCGTTGTAATTTTCTATAGTGGAAAAGGATGCCGCTTTATATTTACTATCAATGGTTATTAAACCACTATATTTATAGCATGTCAGGGATTCTCATAATTTAGATATTTAATTTGAGACATTACCTATTCAGATACCCACTAGACTTACTCATATTGGATTTTCTAAAGGTGGAAAGCAAATTATCCATTTCAGAGGATAGTTTATGGTACCATTTACATTGAGGGATAAGGTGATGAAATATTTTCATACTTCCCCCTTGGTGGTACATCTAGGTGTAGAAAATATGTACCTGGACCTATGAAATTTGTTTTTTGGCTATGAATGATGCATTATGTTGTACATTTTTTCTCTTGATGCTATACTTATCTGCAATTGAAGGCTGACCACCATTTTCCAGTGGGTTTAACTCAACCCCTAGTGGTTCTAGAGTAAAAGTTGGATGTGGTATAAATAGAAATTTTTAAGGGGTTACCATGCATGTCCATGGGAAATTATGCCATCTGGGTGATTATAGATCAACTCACAAAGTTGGCCAACTCTTTAGCCATTTGAGAGTAGAGTTTTATAGAGAGATTAAGATGATTGTATGGGCAAGAGATAGTCCAGATCCATAGACTTCCATCAATGATCATTTTATATCATGATGATCACTTCACATCATGATTATCGAGAGGATTATAGGAGGCCTTTGGGAATCCGTTTCTTTTGAGAATGGTGTTTCACCCACATATAGATGGTCAAACTAACCAGACCATTCAGGTGTTATAGTACATGTCATGGGCTTGGATGTTGGATTTTGAATGATGTTAGGAGGATCATTTAGCCTATTTGGAGTTTTTATCCTCCCATAAAAACCATTAAACCATTAGTATGGAACCAATTCAAGGCCTTATACAAGCAAACCTACAGGTCACCACCTTATTGGACTGATCCATGTGAGTCTGCACTCATGGTCTTAGAGATAGTGTGAGCTACTTTAGAGAAGGTGTATATCATCTTGGAGTAGATGAGGACTTTACATAGATATTAAAAGAATTATGTGGTCTGACGGTGGAGAACTATGAAGTTCTAGGAGAGAGATAACATGTTCCAAAGGATCTTACCTCAAACTAGACTATGGATATTCGGCCATTGTGGAAAGTTATCATTGATATTCATTTTCCCTTTCCAAAAATTCTATATATTGGACGAGGTGGTTTAATTCTTGGATATACCACTATAGTTGGAGTAAGTACATGACGTCTTACATATGTCGTAGCTATGGAGTTACATGAATGACTCACCACATGTTATCTACTAGGGTGATCTGGATATTAGGGATATAGCTACCTTTTCTGAGTACCCAGTGGATATCATGGATTAGTAGGAGAGAATCATTCATAGATGATCGATTCTCATAGTGCATGTTTGGTGGAAGCATGATACTCTTCCATAGATCACTTTTTAGTGGGAGACCATGATGCGAGAACATCACCAACTTCTTTTTGATTCATTTTTTATTTTAGATATGATAATCCCTATGGTGGGGAGAATAGTGACTATTATTTTCCATGTGTCATTTTTGGATATTATCTAGAATATTTTTGTGACCAAGAACTAACATATCATGATATTTTTTAGGGAAGATGATCTTAGAATAATTTTTTTAAATATATTAAATATATTAACATCATGAGAAAATATTTTTCTTGAAAAAGAATAATAAATTCCAAATGAGGGCTTAGATCATTATTCTATGGGAATAATTGAGTTCCGAACATGGGTTTTACCCTAGGTAAAACACAACCTTTATCAGCATGATATATTTGTGAAAAACATATTCCTGGACATGAATAAAAAAATGAAAATAAAAAAATAGTTTTATTTTATCTTTTTGTTGGGGTGACTGATCTCTCCTACTACCACATGGTTATAGAGTTTCTCACAGGGTTGGACACTAAACCCAAAAGACCTAGCCAACCATTGCAGGGAGTTATTGGTGGATGACACCTAATCAGACCAGGATAAAGGTTATTTGTTTCATAGAGTTCATGGATCTTACTGAGGATGAAAAAACATGCTCATTTTTCACCATCAATTGATCAAATATCTAGGTATGATGTTTTTGTTGTAATATTTTCACCCATTTGTTTTTATATTAGTCAAACATGAATCAACTCAATGAATATTTTTCATACATTGTCGATAGATTAAATTGATTGAATTATTTTGTTCATGGTATATCTATCCTTCTTAGTTCATCTATTCTATGAAAATGGATCGAGGATGAATGAATAGAGGCTGAAGTTCATTCCTAAAATCTTGTGGATTATTGTTTTCTCTCCCATTTCTTCATTCATTTATCATGAGAATTATCGTTTTCTAGTGGTTTGATGATTACCTGATATTTGATCATTGTGTGACCATTCTTTAAGAAAATGGATTAATAAAAAACATTAAAACATGAAATGGATGTTGTGATTTGAGGATAAAAAAATAAATGATGATCTGTGGTGGAAAAAGACTAAAATGATGGGATTACATTTTATTGAGAGACACATGCTGATATTTACGGTTAATGATGATTCCTAGTCAATTTTAGGGGCTAGAATCTAGTAGGAAGCCGAAGAAAAGGTAGGTCAACCCGAGATCCAGAGTTCTTGAACATGAGTGATGGTGAAGGTGGAATATCCGAGTAATGTGTGAACCAAGATTGGATTCTATAAAATACTACATTTCAGGGATTGTTCTTCTAAAACACTCTCTATGTGGGATCCTGTGTGTAGTTCTAGTGTTTTTGTGGAAGAGAAAAAAATCACACACCATATGACCAAGTCACATTCCATATGAATAATGATCAGAGGCTTGTCATGTATCTTGGAGTATACCATGGTAGGATGGGTACATGGACATGACCATATTATAAAGCTAGGTGTATGCATGCACGTGCACAACCAGGTGTACATGGAAAATCCAGGTGTACCTGGGTTAGTACATAGGCACATCCAGTGGTATAAAGGAATGTGAAGACAAAAAAGAAAGGTCTCAAGAGATCTATAAACATCATGGACTACTCTTACATAACTTATATATTGATATTTATATTCCATGTGAGGTAGCACCACATGAGAAAACTAGGAGTTTACTGGACATACTGTGTATCCCTAGTACACGCCATGTACCGCCTTTGAGGGTGTTTTTAGCTCTTCATTTCATCATTATAGACTATTATTGTTTGAGTGTGTTCCCTTGGTTCATTACCTTTAGGGTAGAGTGAAATATTACAACCACATCACTACAATTTGATCCCATATAGAGGATGAGTCTTAGATAGAGTTTGTGGAATCCCTCCATGAGACAGGAGTGTGATCCTCTGTCATCTATTTATCCTAGGTGGGGTTTGTGGAATTATCCTGAACTCCTTGAGAAGGGATTCAATCCTCCCTCTAATAGACCTTATCGATTGAGTTTGTGGTATTGGTGGAATAAGATCCCCTATATAGTGGGTTTACCTAGATTGGGTTAAAGGTGACCCCTAACAGACTAGGGTGTGACCCCTACCTAAGTATCAGGGTCTTTGAGACAAATTAGATTTCATGGGTGGGTAATAGTGATCTTGACATCTTGGGTGAGTGTCTCCCGTGATGGAATGGATCATGGAGTACATTATCCATGAATGATCATTACTTAAAGCATAATCCTATGATTACAAATTGGTTATGACTACCTCATGGTGTGATGTCCTTATAGAGTATATCTGGGAGTTTTTTTTATTAAAAATTGATTGTGATGTAATTTTTATGAGTTTAATATTCTTGTTGTTTCATGTTTTGTGTTTTCATGTGTCCTACAGGATTTTTTTATATTCACCTCTACATGGGATTTTCCCACACTTGTCAAGTCTTATATATATAATGACCAATTTGATGATGTCCTAGGAGGAAAATGTGTTGGTGGAGAAAAAACAGATCTTGAAGAACCATGAGGTTTTTTAATTGGTAGCATTTTATCATAGTTCATTCTTTTAAAGTAGGTTATAATCTGTATAGTTTTTTGGGATTGTATTTGGTCATTTTTTTAATTTCAGTACTTTTTTATCACACTCTATTGTTGAATCATATAGGTATTCATTCATTTCTTTAAGGTTTTCTAAATTTTATAATTTTATGGGTTTGGACATGTCTGCATGTGTATAGGTACTTTAGGATAATGCCTCCAATTTTTGAGTTATTCCTACTAAACACTGGTCTCCAACCCTTATCCAAATATAAGTGGACATTGGTTAGTTAAGGGCCATAACTCAGTTGGTCCGGTTGTGACAATGATATTTTAGTTCAAAACATATGTTACTTTCTAATAACTAAGAAAAAAACCTTTAATTATATTATCACTTTATAAGTAAAACCAATTATTTATTTGGGATGTGTATGAATTAATCTCATATCAATCATTCACATGGTGTGTCCGATATGACTAAAGGTTCATGATTTCCATGTAAAAGTTATTTTTCTTGATCCAAACACACATGATGTACTAAAAACCAATAAAATGTAGTCAAATTTTCTTGATAAAATAGAAAAATTATGTATTATTATTTTATGAATTATAGTAACTAACCTCAAATAAATACCACACATGGTATGTAAAATATGAATAAAAGTTCATGTTTATATTTAGATGTGAAATTTTAGTGAAAACATGTTTCAAAAACTCAAAACATTGAAAAAAACTCACATTGTCTTGATAATTTAAGAAAATGAAAAATTATTCATTTTATAATAGTAAGAAGTAAACTGACATAAATAAAGCATATGATGTGGCTGATATAACTGAAATTTTAGGATTTCATTTAAAAGTTACATTGTTTATTCAAAATGAACATCACAAACTCAAAATAATTCAAAAAAAATTGAATTGTGTTGAAATATTATAAACATGATCTCTAATTCATTTTTTATATCTAGGAAATTATCCCACATAAATTTGATACGTGGTGTGGCCTATATGATTGAACATGCATGTTTATATTTAAAAGTGACATTTATGTGAAAAATTAAAAACATATTTTTAAAACCAATAAAAACCCCTTGATTAAATACAATACATTAGGAAAATATTGATAATTCATTTATATCCGTTGGAAACTAACTACAAATAAATATGACTCACATTGTATACGGTAAGAACAAAGTGCGTGTTTTAATTTAAAAGATATGTTTTAGTTTAAAATTCATTTCACATACTCAAAACCATGAAAAAATGATAATTTTTCTTGATACTATATAAAAATGCCCCATCATTTTAATTGTTGAAAAAGTATTTTCACATCAATTCATATGATGTGGTAAGTAAAACTAGAAGTATGTGTTTTCATTTAATAGTGACGTTATAGTTCAAAAAATTAATCACATACTCAAATCCAATAAATTTCACTCAAATTGTCATGATACTTTATAATTATAACTAATTACTCATTTTTGAATTTTAGGAAGTAACTGTATATCATTCCAATTGAAATTTATGATGTATTATATGTGATTTAAATTATAAATATGCGTTTTTTACATGAACACACTTATTTTTTAGAAGATGGGATGATAATTTTAGATGTTTTACTATGAGAGTTTTTTTATTAGTTTTAATTATTATTAGTTCTATGTTAAATTTACATCATTTTAATTATATTTAATTGATATAATTTAATGTAATATTTTATTGAAATATTGGTGTAATGTAAATATATTATCTTTTATATTAAATTTCTAATTTTTTGTAATATAATTTTTTATGTTTTTATTATTTATTGTAGAATTGTATTTATATAACTATTATCAATATACAAATGCCAATAATGAACTTTATCTATGTTATGTGTTGCACTGACCAAAGCACCTGGATTTTATATGTTCTTGAAATATCAACATTTTTTAGCATAGAAAAAAGTGATTTTTAGAACATTTAATGGATTTATATATATTAGTATTAGTTTATTTAAGTAGTATAATAATGTGTGTTTTATAACATAATTCATTATGATTATTACCCTAATTGCATTTACCTATATGAAAAATTAATCACATAATAAATGTATACATACTCACAAAACCAATTCAATACTAATATGAGTTACAAATCCCTATCATGTATATAATTAACTATTTTCCCTAATATTTCACTATTCACACTAATCATGTGAATGAAAAGTCTTGTGTATTTGTAATTTGTGAGTTACTTTAGTTTTTAACCCAACTCATTTTGTAAAAATAGAAACACCCATATAATATTTATTTAAATACTACACTATAAGGAAGTGGGAAACCATAATATAAGAACTTAGATATTATATACCTTTAATTATGGGAAGTTAGTAGGAATAAATAAACCCATTAATAAAAAAATGGATCTCAATCTCAATGAAAACATTTTAAAAAAGTGGCTATATGCCAATTTAGTCAAGGTGCCTTTAGTAAAGCATCATCCATTAAATTTATGCACAAACATAAACTGAAAAAGGTAACTATATTCATAATTATAATGTATTAAGTGATACAAAAAAGATATAATCAATATTTTTCTTTCCATATAATGTAATAGAACAATTTAATCTTATTTATATGCAGGAATATTAAGATAATAATCCAGCACAAGTTATTGAACCATTCGGTTTCTCACGCCACTTGATTTTTTCAGCATGCATCACCAATTAATTTCTAATTGATTTCATTTTTGGACGTATACCCTAAAAACTAAGAGTTTTAATTGAAATTTAATGTGTTATTGAGTGTAAATTGTATAATATTAATGATTTTATATATATGTAATATATGATATTTCCATATTCATTCAAATTGTCAATGTAATTATAATATTTTAGGATTACATATTATCAGATAATATTCCTAAAGGGTTACATAAATTATGAGTATATTGTTGAAAGGTTATATGTTTATGGAGCTCACTGGAATGATGAATTCATATGTTATATAAGGTTAATGTTCAATTTAATAATTAAATAACATTTAATACGTATTATAATTATTGAATTAATCTCTTTTACTAATTAAAACAATATTATAAATGGGTAATTAATGTTCCATTATAGGACCCTAATTATTGAACAATTCCTTGGCCTAATTTCTTTGACTCTCCCTTATCCCTTTTCTTATGATTATTTTTAAAGGTGATGCCTTTACACAAATGGTCAAAGATTTGTTTTTAAAATAATGTTTACAAAAGTCTAAAGTATGATATCATATTACAATCATTTTCATGATAGGGAACAAGAGAAGAATGGAGGTTATCACACTTGGTTATGTATTGATTAACTCCCAAGTTGGTCAACCCATATGTAACCATGTTTTCTTCCCGAAGAACATGTGTGATTTTGTAGTTCAAATCAGTGAGTGAACAGTTTCATTCCATCCAACGAGTAGTAATCGATATGTTTGATAATAACCAAGTTTCCCACGATTTTTGGATCACTTGAAGGAACAAATATATTTATTTGTGAATTTTTTATAAAAAATATAAAGAAGTAAAAAATAGAGAATATTATAAGTGTTATAATAATAATTCATTTTAATTTATCGAATTTCTCTCTCGTGTGATATTATTATATTATGTTTATAAGGAAAATGAAATTTTTTATAAGCCTAACTTGTGGTAGAGGGAAACCACATTACAAAACCAAACCAAGAAGTGAAAAAACTAAATCCAATAAAAAATTTAAATATTCTATGAATATATTCATTTTTATTTAATAGAACAAATCTATTAAATAATGAATTCTTATGATATGCCTGAAGGACATGGAGTAGATCATATTAATCATTGTATTAATTCATGGATTATACATGTCATGTCTTGTGAATTAATCATTTAACTAGTTATTTATGATTAGAATAGAATGCCTGCATATTGTAGACATCAACTATAAAGAATATGTTTTAATTAATAGGAATCTAATACTCATACCCCATTTTAACTATGATTAAACCACATATGGATCTTCCAAAGATATTTACCAGAATTTTATATGATAAAATCCTATAAGGTATTTGATATAAAAATTATTAATAGAAATATCATAGATGAAAGCCTTTAAAACATATGCATAAACACACGAGAAGAGATAAATCATCACTAAGGATACTATAGAACTGAAGAAAATAATTTCTCAGAAAATATCTAGTCATAATTAAATTAAAAATGACAAAAATTGAATTAAAAAATATATATTTGAACATTCCAAACCAGGAGGGAAACCTCTAAAATTGTACTCACCATATTTAAAACATCAAATTCGTTGATGATTTTTTCTCTCTCTAAAAAACAATTCTTTGTCAAATATATTTTTATGATAAACAAATATTTCTATAATTACATCAAATTTTATTTCCAACATTCCACTTAATCACCACAGATAGATTTCCAAATATTCTCATGAACTCAACATCACTTTTTACTATTTTTTTCATGTTTATGTGATAAATTAGTTGATCATTCTAATAATTATTATGATCCAAATAAATTGATAGAAGTTTTATGACCATTACTTGAATAACTATCATTATTAAAATTTGTGGGTGTTGCATGAACCTTATTATGTATATATTATAAGAGTTTTAAATTTGATGAAGATAGTAGTTTTCTAACTGATCTAGTAATAAATTATTTCAATATTAAAGAGTAGTAATTTCTTATCCTTGATTTATTTTTATGAAATGTAACAATTCAATCTAAGACTAACAAATAATTATTCACATTTTTATTTTAGAAAAATATTTATTTTCCATTGTAAATTATCATTAGAATGAATGTAATCTGAAAGAGGTTCTACTATGATTTTTACACTCTCATTTTTGGTGATACTTGGAGTTATTACATGACAGATATATGTGTTATCTATAAAATCCTTCATATACACACAAAAAAAACCAATGAGATCCAAATTATACTAAATATGAGTTACAATTACAATTATGAATTTAATATTCTGATGTTGGAAAAACTATCATTATAGTAGAAATGAATTCATCAACATCACCTTCTTGAGTTGTTAATATCTCTCTAGCTACAAGATCTAATCTATGATCCTTATTAGTTTTATGGAAACATAAATCTATTCTATAAAAGTTATTCGATATTCTATAGATGATCACTTATTAAATAAAGGTGAAAAATGAAAACTCATATTTCCCAGTGAGATCATAATATTTCTAGAAGAGGGTTGGTCAAAGGGATAGATGATAAATAGATGTCAAATATTTTCCATTTACCTTAAAAAACTAAAAACCATGTGTGGTATAAAAAAGAGAGTTATTATTTGAATAAGGTACAATAAATAGGATAATATTGTATTTTTTTACTTCTATTGTTTTTGGGATTGAATCATAACATGAACTACTCCTCCAGGATCAATCTATATGTCTGAGTTATATAGATAATTTTTCAATGAGTGAATGAGAGAACAAAAAGATGACTTATAAGATGTGATTTTTTTTAAATATATGTTGAGTAAAACCCAACATCCATTACCTGTCCAAATAAAAATAAAAGTGGCCGAAAAATGTCAACTTCCATATATATTTTTACATTATATGGACACATTTCTATATAAGTTGTTAAATATTCTTTTATAGCTTTTCCAATCATTTTACAAATCACCATTCCACGCGATGAAATAGTAAATGGTTAAATATATCCTAAATTAGAAAAAACAATGACGTTTATATTGGGAGAATTTTTGTGATATAATTTAGGATCTTTATTGGGGAACTATTAATGTTATGATAATTTCCATTCCATATAAAACAATAATCATTTTTAGGTGAAAATTTAGGAAGAATATGTTTGGAATCAACAGAATCCTCATCCAAACCAATGGGATTTCCAAATCACTATAATATTGGGGTGAACATTAAATAAATTACATGCAAGTGAAAATTTAAATATAAAGTCAAGATATTTGACCTCCTCTTCATTTAAATAAATTGATAAAATTCCTTTGAATTTGAATGATTATTTTACTACAATCTAGTCTCCCATACAATTATAGATCTAATAAAATATTGGATAATTATAAAAACTATTGAAAAAATTAGAATATCAATGTTGAGTGTGGGTAACACATATAAAATTAAATGAAAATAAATATATATCCTTAATGGTTATCAAATTTATAATAGGATTTTTGTCATGTGGTCCCCATGGGAGATTTTTATATTTCATCATTTTAGTTTATTTTACGGGTTTCATTCTAAAAATGAATTATGTTATTTTTTTTAAAAAAATTTAGTTATATAATATGTATAAAAAAAATAAAAAAATGGTATTACAGTGGTTTATTAATAGTCATGATTAAAAAATAAATGATTTTTTTTTATAGAAACATGATATTTTAAAATATAATATATAAGATTTATAATGTGAGGAATACAATAAGAAATTATAAATAGTTAAGTTACTTAATTTTGTAGTTTTAACCACAATATTGTATGGAATGATATGTATGAAATTGATAAATTGAAAAAAAGATATTAAATGGATAGAACAAAAAGTGTAAAATATTTTGTGTACAAAACATAACATTTTTCACAACCCATTTACTAGAAAAATATATTTCATAATGTTTTAGAGATAATATTATTTGAAATCTACTTAAAATGGGTTTGAGTTAAAGTAAACATGAATAAACATAAAATTTAGCCATGCAAAAAACATTTTATACAACTTAATATATTTACATAATTTTCCATAATGATTTTGAATGATAAACCCATTATTGAAACCTAATAGCATATGTACTCAATTTTTTTTGGTATAATTTGAGTTGAGCATTATTTTTAAATATTTTATTGAATTTTAAATTGGTTGGTGAAAATCATAGAATAAATATTTTACATTTTAGTGTGATATTTTAGAGGATTAAAATAGGAAGTATCATGGAATATTCTATCGAAAAATTTAAATTTATTGCATTATGTAGGTAACATATTATTAAAGAAATTAAATACAAGAATAGTGTTTTAGAATGATTAAATAATGCAGAATCAACCAATGGGAAACAGTTTGAGAAAGAAAAATAATGGGGTTATCCCTTTCCATAATGGTTAAGGTTTTATAGAAAATACTTTAGAGATAGAATCATGGTGTAAAATTATTTCATGAAGGGTTGGTCAATACATATTTAGAGAAAAAACACTATTTAATTATGGGGTAATATATTTTTCATTATGTATAAATATTTTAGATACGAAAAAAATAGAAACATATTAAATCATATCACAATATTTTATTTCATGGTTACATGTTGGTTTTTAGGTGATACATAGATTATGTCGTAACACACATGAAATGTCCTATTTTTATGGGAGTTTTTTTGTGAAAAGAGTTTAATTCTTCTAGAAGGGAAATAATTGAAGTGAAAATACGAAAGAATATTTTTTTTTGTAAATACATGTAAGTGTAAACTCTTTATATGGATATTTTTATTTGAATGGTATTTAACGGTTTATTTCTACAATTTTAATGGGTTTTTTCTTGGATTTATTCATTTATTATTTTTTATATATTTTGATTTTTTCTTGAGCATGAACATTGAAATTTATGATATCCATTTGAAGAATAAAGTAAATATTTTAATAATTTATAGACCATATAATGTGTTTTATTTTACAATATTTAAATATGGTTTTAGATCATCTAGTTAATAATGGAATGAAAGTACTTGATCATAAGAAAAATGAGTTTAATAATTAGAGAAATAAAATTATAATACTAAATATTTATTTAGATATAATTATTTAAATCAAAAGATTATTCATTAATGTTATTAGAAACATTACTCTCTCTAGATCATTTATTTATAAATTCTCAACACTCTCTCATAATTTAAATTTAATTTAAATTTGGTAATTACTTTAAATATTTAGGAAATTAATGTTATAACATTGAAGAAAACAATGATTCCATGAAAAAATATTTTTGATAGTAATTGAGTGATTATAATAATTTTAGTGGGGTAAAATGTAGTTAACATTATTTTGAATGAAATAATTATATAATAATTCAAAAATAATACTAAAATTAATATTCATGGTACATGATTAAGTGGACCCTTTTAGTAGGGGTAAAATTTCTATCATATATTATAGTGGTAATTTTCTATAGAAATTCTAGAATGACTATCATATCCTATAAAGTGGAAATATCTCTAAATATATTCCAAACTATAATTCATCTATAAAATATCAAGAAAAATGTAATACAATTATATCTTTAGTTCAAAAAATAGATCATTAAATTTTATTAATCCATCTAACATGAAAAAATAGACATCATAAATGTATAAGAAATTAAAAATGAAAATCATATTTCCTTTTTATTTAAAAAATATTCTATAGTTACAAATAATTACAGTTATATTTAATAAAATATCTTAGAATCGTTTTCTTCTCGTTCGAACCAATAGTAATAAAACTCTATAATTAACATTACCTTTTTTCCTCTTCTTCAACCTCTATCACACGATCTAAATTTTCAATATCATTAGGGTGAAACAATTTAATGTGTTGTTTTTAATAGTGGAAAAGTAAGAAATTACTTCACCTTTATTATCTATATCAAACACATGAATCAATTTTATATAGTTAAAATCATTAAAAACATCATAAACTATATCGTAAATATAGTATACAATTATTTATTTAGAAGAAAAATTATATCGATTTTTCCCTCACACTCACTAGTATGGATCATTTTTGAGATGTTTATGAAAGTATAATATAATGAATCATTCTCAAGATTCCTATTAACTTTTTCTGACTTTTATTTGAATTACACAACTAACAATTTTCCATGACAGTTTAACTCAATAATATCATCCAATATTCCATAGTAACATTGATTTTAAACTGTAACTACACTGACCTTCAATATTTTTATACCTAATTTTTATTTTATAGTAAAATATTTGTAACCATAAATATTATAAGTATATAATTTCCTATAATTCACATGATAAGTTTGAGATAAATACTTCAAATCTTCTAATAGTTCAAAATGAATTATCAACATTTATTATCTATAAAAATTAATATTAAATATTATTACATGAAATAAATAATTATCAACAAATCCAAAATAAGAATTACAGTAATAATACACATGTTGCATAATCCATCAAATAATCTCTTCATTAATAACAATTGTTTTCTCTTATTAATTTAGTGTTCAAATATTATGGTGTATTTTTTATTTCTATTCTTAATTATATTATATATAGATCCACAATGTCATTATTTAGTAGAAAATATCTTTTTTATTATATTGACAACAAATTAGTCAATGTAAATGATGAAGTTATCTAAATTCATGACATAATGATAGAAAAATTGATGATTTATTATTTGGTTAAGAATAAATTTTATGGTTAATAACACAACCCACTTGCTTCAATCTTATATTTATTGAATCTAAATTCCTCTAACATAAAGTTACTAACCCTTACTCTTGGAAACATTCAAAATTGAACCTTATAGGTGTCTTTTCACACAAGTATTCAAATGAATTAGATTCTTAATGTATACGGGTAATATTTTAATCAATAAATGAATTAATTTTTATGTCAAATTTTTAAAATAAATTTAAAAAAGAAAAATAAAATCATGTTTCTCTAAGTGGGACACATATATTAATAATGCAATATTACTATAAGTTTATATTACTTGAAAAAATGTGCAGTAAAATGTATCATAACAATAGAATAGGTTATCTAAAAATAAACAAGTGTTTGTATAATTATTACCTAAAGTTTATCTTGTTAAATTGTGATTTTCTTTTTCTCATATAATTATCCAATGAATGTGAAAATGTCAATTAAAACTATAGTTACATTTTATGGAAACTAATTTCAGATAGTCATAGGTAACAACTACACCAAAAATATATTTTAGTCATGAATTTTAAATCCATGTAAATTTAAATTATTTAAATAAAAACATCTTGAAATTTTACTTGAATATCCATCTAAAACCTACATATTTTTTAATCATTAAAGGAAAACATATTTTGTCTATTTTTTCGAGGATAAATTTTTTACTAGATACTTTCAATTCTCATTTCCAAGTACATTACACTTAATATTCATTACTTATATTTCCTTATGATAATTTGGAAGGTATTTTATTTCCCAAGCTCATTAATCAATGTAAACAACAAATTTCAAACACATTCTTCTTAATTTTCTTAACATCAATATAATGATGTCAAAAATTAAATTTTGAATATATTATATGAAAGATATGTTATTTTTATTCCATTAATATGTATTAATTGTATTTATTGGTGTTCAAACTATTTTCATACCTGTATTCAGCTAAAAATATTTTCCTACCTTTTTATCTATATTTGATAATTTTTCCAAGATCTGGGATCCATGTTATAATTTTAGTGGAAGCCTAAAATATTTATTTCCATTGAAATATGAAATGTTATACCAAAATCGATGATATGTATCAGTGAATCAATGATAGATAATAAATACAAATTTTCACTACAATGTATTCATTTTAGCTCAAAATAGAAATTAAACAGTAATGAAGCTAAACTATCATGTGTGTTCGAGCTAGAAAAATATCTCTATCTTGGAAAATTAAAGTTGGTCCACATTAGGGAATCATGATTTTTAAATAATTTTTTTTAATGATTTATATGTTTCTATTCTATCATTCTATTACTGCTTTAGTATTTAAATGATAGGTCATTGATTGATGTGAAGGTTAATCCTAGGAATATTCTTTCTGAGAATAATCTTTATTAAATTAAATGATTTTTATTGAATGTTAATCAAAGGAGGTAGACTATAGGGGATATAAGTATAACATACTGAATCAATGTCACATATTTTGTAACTGAATTGGGTTTTTACCAACCTCAAGCATTCCCATTATATGATATGGGATTTCAACTAGTGGCAATGATTCATATATATCACCTGGGGAGAATATACCCTATGATGAAGAAATATATAAAAATAGTGGAAGAAATAACATAAATTGGTAAACACAACAATTTGATTATAATAAATAGAAATAAAAACAAAATTGTAACTGATAACATTTCCAACACATGAAATATCAAATAAACTGCTAGATATATCATTCTATCCATATAGGATAAGAAGGATCCTCTACGGGTATATAATAAAAAAACTGATAAAACAATAATCAAAATAAAGAGGATACATCCAAATCAAGTCTTGTGTCCTGACCTGTACATATCTCTTAAATCTCAATATACCACACTATCTCAACCATCCAAAGTTGTTGGGCCCTTGGACTTTCTTGGGCTCTGAATCATGAATTTCACTTGACTAAAACTAAACCTACATAGGGTGTGACTACAACTCAAAAGGACATTACAAAGGATGTATCTAATAAATATACTAAATTATAGGTTCATTATCAATATTAAATGAGATTAAAGTGAATAAAATAAATAAATAACATTTCACACCATATAGTGATCCTGATAAACCACATGTCACCATACCTACCTCGGTCGGTGCTGAAATGGGATGATATACCAACGGTTTGAGAAAAACCTCAAGGAATAATGATATATCACTCTGTATATAATAGTAATGGTGGATTAGATCAAAAAATCATATATTATTATTTAATGATACACCACCAAAACATCCCCTCTAGGTTAATGGTTCATTCCTAACCCATATTATAGGGAAATGAGTCATTATTGGTGAATAATCCATCACTAATCACATGTAGATGATACACTATGACTCCCGAATCGAGTGGATGATATTCAACCATTTAATAAGTTATGTGAATAGGGAACCACCAAAATAAATAATTGAGATTTATAATTTACAGTTGATAGGATTATCATGGGGAATGAAATATATCTATATCATGTCATTAGGTGGAAAATACACCACCCGTACTTTATCCATTGGTGGATGGTGAACTACATATAAAATCCCCAATGTTTATGATTTTCAAAATGTATCACATATATGATGGCCAATCCATCACCAATATAGAGTCTCTTATTGAATATATACTGTTTGAATAGGTCCACAAGTGGATGATTTATCAGTGATATGGCTCATAGTAATGAACGAATCCCCACTAGTATGAAATCCACACTGGTATATATACCATTAATTCCAATATCACATAGTGAGTGATGAATCACCTATTAGAGTGTCCCATGTGGATAATATACCACTAATATAACAAGGGTGTCTGACGTTCCACCTGTTTACAACAAGTTCATGATCAATATATGGACACCCAATAACTCTATTGAACAACACCTCAATAGTAATCTAATTAATGTGGACAATATATAACACATTAAAAAATATATGTAATCGATATATAACTATTTAAATACTATATATAAACAATACATAATAATATTCAATAAATTGTATAATTAAATGATTTATCAAAATTTAAATAATCAAAGTGATTTGTATATTACATAACTCATGAAAGGGGTTATTCTGTCAAATACATCATAAAAAAACAAATATCATTAAAAAACACAGTTAAATTATGTATAACAAGGGTTTAACTTTATTAAATTACAATATCTTCTAGTTTTAGAGTTTTAAAGAATTGTGAAAACCCTTGATGAAAAAATTGATCATTTTTTCAAATCGTAATTTTTCTTTCACAAAAATAGATACTAATAATCAAAAAACTATTTCATTCATGAAAATTTTTATATGTTAAATAAATGTCACCATTTAACATGCTATAATTCTTATTTATATCTTGGATATGTGAAATAAATTTGAAAAAATGGGATGTAAAAAATAAATCTCAGTAAGGGATACTTAATGAAATAAAAATTATAAATCCTTTTTGAAAAACATGAATATCCATGATGAATCCTCTGATTTTCATACATTAATATTATATAATTTTATATGAGTATTAAATATATGACATCATTATCTAAACTATAATAATAATGTTTTAGTTAATTTGGAGAAAATAAACAAAAACATCCTATTTATGTTTATTCCGCATCATATTTATAAAGTTCTTATCACTTTGTACCCTTATTTTTAAACCCTACAGAAAACCATTATTTATAACCTTGGAAAAGGAAACATAAGAAAGGGTGAGATAAGATGCATAATATGGGTAAATAAGGTATATATCAATCGATTAGAATATGAAATCATAAGATAAATATAAGAGTATGAGACTATGATAATAACATACAAATTATATGCTCACTTTATCATGGATCATTATCATGAAACATGAACAAAATATTTAGTATTTGAAACACATGAATCATAATAGTGAGAAATAATCAATAATAAATCATGAACAATGATTTTAATACCTTAATAGAAAAAAAATTAATAAAATTATTAAAACATAATAGGCATATAAAAAATTCATATGTAATGGTTAACTACTGAGACCATAAAATCATGGTGGATTAAGAATCAAAAATATTTCTCATATCATAACTAATCAGTAATCACTACCTATTTATTATATTGGATCAAGAATATCTTCTTATCTCCTATAGTGTATCAAGCATCCTTACACGTTTCCCAAAGTGAAACAATAACATAAAATTATTTCCCATAATTATCTCATGAGATATAAATCATTACATAATGAAATTGAGGGGTATATAATTTTGAGTCCACCCATTTTATAATGAAAAAATATATATATATCTTCCAAAATATAATAAAAAAATATTATATAATCAAAACGTATCCTATAGATGAGAAACGATTTTTATAAACTTTTCATCATTTACTTATTGTATAACCCATTAAGAAATGGTTTTCACAAAAATCCAATCATAATAATCACAAAAAATCCTAATAAATAATATGTATAATATAATTATATCATAACTCCATTAAATTATAATTAATATAAAATAATGCTTTAAAATATGAAAATTCCATTAAAATATCAATGTGATATTTCTTGAGGAAAATGAAATTTTCATTTTTACATTACTTCATTAAAATATATTTTCTAAAGAATTATGTAAACATTTTTCTTTTAAAATTACCATGTAAACATGTAATGGTATATTGAAATCATTGATAAGAAATTTTGATGTTA
Organism: Viscum album; assembly: GCA_963277665.1. Taxonomy (NCBI): domain Eukaryota; kingdom Viridiplantae; phylum Streptophyta; class Magnoliopsida; order Santalales; family Viscaceae; genus Viscum; species Viscum album. Next base: position 1,209,299,187 of record OY728161.1, on the reverse strand, counting down.
AATCCCATTAATTTCATGTATCATAAAAAATACCTCTTTCACTTTTTAAATTAAAATAAAAAAGTACCTCTCTTTGAAATAAAATAAGATTAATTTAAAAAAATTTAAAAAAATTAAAACATCGTTAATCATGAATTTATAAATTCATAGGTTCATAGTAAAAAATTACGGAAAATATTTCAATGAAAAAACAAAGTTGGAAGAAAAATATTCAAGACCAAAGAGGAAATAAAATCTATTTTTCTAAAAAACATTTTCTATATAATTTTAAGTGTCATTGCGAGGAAAATGGTAATATTACATGAAAATTACATGAATACATAGAGAATAATAAAATTAAATGGATTTATCAGACAAGGATTATAAAAGTTTCTCAAAAGATGTTCAGGAATAAACAATCTTGATTAATATCATTTTAGAACAAGAATCCATATACTCAAGTATTTTATTTATTAATATTAATTTTAACCATATTTATATTAGATATTGATTTGATATAAATTTATACAAGAAACATAATAATATATTTAAAACAATATATGAATTACTAATAACTTCTTATCACACATTTATGATATTTGTTTATTAAAATCACCATTCAAGGTGATAACAACATTGTTTTTCATTTATGTTTTGGTTGGTAGTCCTGATAGATATAGATTGATCGTTTTCCCATAATATGAAATTTTTTAATCATACAAATATTATCATATGTAATAATAATATACACTTTTATAACATTTAATATAAATAAATGATGAAAAATGAATTTCATCACTTTGTGGAGACGAAGGTCTGTTCATACGCAAGATTAACATTTCCATTTTTTGATGGATGGAATAAAAGAAAAGGAAAATAATAAATCAAATTTATAGAACCATATTAATATTATATATACTATATACATTCAATAATTTCATCATTAAAACTATCATTATGAAGTGGTGTTGAAAAATGAAACATATCTCTTTATAGACGTGGTAGTCCACATGTACACACAAGAAATGTTACTTATTCCTATATAATGGAAAAGAGGTGGAAATTTGTTATTATATGATTATAAAAAATATTTAGAATATTTTATATACTTATTTTATCATTTTATAATGCATATAATTTATTTATAAGTGGTAAAATATGAAATAAAATTAAAAGTACCTCGTTATGAGTTACACCTCTCCATTGAGAAACCTCTTTAACATTACACATTAAGCCTTAAAAGTATGATCTTTTGAAAAAATTAGAATATCTTGGATGTGGGGTAGGAATTTAGAATGATGTTATAGTAGGCCTTGTATTATCAATAAGACTTCAAATGTGTGAGGAATTGAGGATAAGATTTTACTATTTAGAAGTGAGGGGAGGGGAACTCTTGGAATTACTTAAAGCAATCAATTAATATAAATTAATTTTCATGAAAAATTAGAACTAAATTATATACTTTGTATATAGGATGCGTATGAGTCTAAATTATCACATCCACTAGAATTGGGATGAGAATAGGTTCCTTTATCTCCTTTTTTCAACCCTATCTATTTTTTTAACCCTTTTAGAAATTAACAAAATATAAAGGTTTTTTACAATTTAAGGGTTACGAATGTTTCCGTAAAATTAAAAGTGACCCATAAATATACCATGATTGAACACTTACATATCTCTAATGGAGTTCTTGTACAATATGGTAATAAAATCCAAGTAAACTAATTTAAAAGTACTAAATTTGATCTATTTTTGATAATTTAAGGTCTTGAATGATTTTTATGGATCTAAATAGAAGGTAATTAATGTTTTAAGAATTTATATTCAAATTATTTTATTTTCCTTGAGTGTTTAAAGTAAATTTTTTGTGAAAGGTGAAAAAATACATTTTTATGATATACAATATATTTTAAGATATTATCATAACATAAATATGATAAATAAATTTATAAAACTTATTTAATGACAAATGTATGACAATACACTAAAATTAAAATAAAAAAATTCAAATTATATAAATTAGAATTTATTTCTTGATAAATATGAAAATAATTTTCTGAGATGATGTAGTGCTTGTGTAATACTGGAAAAGTAGAATTTGCTGTATGAATAAAAATAATTGATAAAGAAAAATTATTTCCAAATATTTTTATCCAATATTTTTTTTAAATGATGACTTGGATTGATAGTTTTGATACTTGGAGTTAAATAAAATGAATATTATCCTAATTATTTTTGTAATTATTTTTCAAGTTGTGAAAATTAAAAATATCTTTTTGTATATATATTATTCATGATATGAATGAGAAAAAGTATTCCTTAGAAATACATATAAATTATAAAAATTATGTATAATATTTTTTTTTGAATATTCATTTAAAGAATACTTTTTAATCATTACAAATTCTTTAATGTATATTATAGAAAGATGATATAGAGAGAAATATTCATTGATTATAATAATGTGTGCTGACTTGATAATTTAATTAACTATAACCCAAATAACATTGTTCCCTTTAGATATTTTTCATAGTCTGATGATGAAATCCATGATGAAATAGCATGTTATTTTTGACTTATAGCATTATCCAACTATCTTGCCTTCCCATGGTGGTAATGCATTTATTTTTCATAATCCATAATCAATTCCAACCATATTCTATGTTTCAAATTTAAATCTTTCCATTTGAAGATATAATTCATCCTTTTGTGAACCATATATATGTCATATATTTGGAAGAACAAAATATGAATTTAGATGCTCAATTATAAGGGGGTGGTGTGAATTGAAAGTTAAAAACATTCATTTTTAACCTTATGGGAAACTATGTTTAACAATGGTAAACAAGGTAAATTTACAAGAACTCTTTTAGTTCTACAAATTTTTTATGTCTCAAAAATATGGTTCTAGAAATGAAACTTAAGAAAATATTACATGAAAGATATTCTACCTTAAAGTGTATATAATCTTAATTATGAGATTAATAAAATGAACAAGAAAATATAAGAAGGTTATAATTTCTTCCTTTTTCAAATACTGTGGAAATAAACTTGAAAAAAAACAAGTAAAAAGTATGAAATATTTTAACCGAAAGAGTAGGGTGTCCAACAACATTGGATAAAGGTACCTTGATTTATATGTTCAAGAAATTCCATCTTACCCACACTAGGGTAAGCCCTCGATTGGAATATCAGAATCTGTCTTACTATCCCCACAAGCCCTTGAACTTTAAGGTATTCATAACCTCTATATTTCTATTCCCAAAAGTCCTCGATTATACACAACAACAATCAGAGTTTCATGAAGCAAGCTCAACAAGATGTTCAGTATGCACAAGGCATGAGAGTCTCTCTCTCTATAAATCACTTCAGAAGCATAAAATCTCTAGACTGATCAATTTGTTTTTGAGATCATTCAAATGAGCTCATATTTAAAGGCATTTTTCCCAGGGTCGGCTCCCTCCTCCAACGGTCATATTTTTCCTGGAATTTTGTAGGGTCCTCTACACGTGTCACTCAAATAAAGGTTAGTTAGGAACATAATGTACAATATCATTTCATAAATATAACAAGTTTAAGAAAAATAAAAATAAAGGTTCGGAATCTATGGAAATAATAATTTTAAGACTATAAAACATATATATTCAGATTCTGTTTTTTTAAAGAATTCGGAACCTGAATTATATAGACTTCAGAATCTAAATTCAAATGAATTCAGATTCCGAACTTCTTAAGAATTCGGAGTCTAAATTATGTGGAATTTGGAGTTTGAATTCGGAAGAATTCAGAGTTTGAATTTAGAAAAATTTGGAGTCCTAATTTCAGAGAATTTATAATATGCATTTTAGAGAATTCGAAGTGTGAATTTCATAGAATTCCGAGTCTGAATTTTAGAGAATTCAGTATCTGAATTTAAAATAATTCAGAGTTGGAATTCCGAGAATTCATTGTCTGAATTTCAAAGAATTTATACCCTGACTTTCAGAGAATTCGGAACCTAAACTTTAGATTATTCTGAGTCTGAATTTCGAAGAATTCGGAGTCTGAATTTCAGAGAATTTGGGGTCTGAAAACAGAATACTCTATAACTAAGGATTTATAGTATTATGTGGTTTTAGATATGTAACTGAATTTTAACTTTTTAAATAAAAAAAATTTTGATTTAGAGAAACAATAAAATGAACAATGAAAACATAGGTAATGATAAAATTTCCATGAGGAAGAAAAATTTACCTATTTAAGATAATGATTAAGGAAAAAAATGATTGGCCCTAACATAGAGTGTTTGTGATTTTCAAAACATAGAGGAGTGGAAAATTTATAAAGAAACCTTATTAACTCAACAATATTTTACTATAAGGATAATTCCTCCATATCTTCATCGAATAAATTATTCCTTCTAGGTCTAATTCATGCTTTCTATAATTTTCCTTAGGTAATTTTAATTAGTGCGATGCATATTTTATCAGTATATAATTCTACATAAGGAGATATTATAGTCACTTATTCGATACATCACTAAATATAAAACACCATTCTTCACTGTAAAGTAATGTGAGAATATGTGTACTAGATAACCTTTATTGAAGCTCATTGAAATTATTTTCACATTCATCTGTCCACAAGAATTTAACCCCCCGGTATGTCAACATTGTGAGTGGATTAGATAGACATGATAAGTCCCTCAAAAAATATTTTTAGTATCAAAATAACCCCAAAAACCGTATATTTGGGTTAACTTAGTCAGTATAGAAAATTTCTCAATAACTTAATTATTATAAGGATCCACTAATATACCCTCACATGTGATTTTATAACTCTTTAATGAATCTCTATAAAGCTAAAATTTTTACTTGGTAAATTTTTTATAAAAATTTTCTTTCCTCAGGTCCATTAGAAAAATTCTCAAATGATTTTCATGCTATTCCTTTCTCTTTAAATATTTTATAATATCATCTCTAAATGCGAACACCAATTGGTAATGTCAATCTATAATGAATCCAATCATTAAATCCATAACTATTGAAGGGAATTAGTAAATGCAAATGGTAGTACTATAAATTCATATTTCCCATTCTTGAATGGAACTATTTATTGGGTATATCCCCTTTCCCAACACTTAAATAATGATATACATAATGAAGGTTAATCATGTTAAAAATACAAGTATTATCATAATTGATTCAACAAATCACTGATATGGGGTGGAGGATACATTTTCTTGATAGCGCCCTTATTAAGTTACTAATAATCAATGTAAATATAATTTAAATCATATTTTTTTCTTACAAATTAAATAGGTGAACCCCATAGTGATGCAATAATTAATATGATCCCTTATCAAGATTCTCATAGATTTGCTTCATCAATTACTACAACTCAATTTTGGCCACTTTATATGGATAATTTAAAATTGGTGTATCACCTGACGTGAGTTATATTGAAAAATCATCTTTATGATTTTTATTAATATTTGGAATAAATTCTGGGAATACATCATCAATTATTTTACAATCAGCATATACTCAATTTTTAGTTTCTCTACAACCATTTTAGATAAACACCCTTCATGTATTTGAGTAAAAATAAAATAAATGGAATTAATTTCCATTATAATTCTGTATTATTCCATGCATTTATAAAATATCATAGGTTCATTTAGAATATAAAATATGACTTCTCTTCCTTGGAAATTGATATGGGAACTATATAAATAAATCCAAATCATGCCTAAAATCACACAAAATTCAACTAAATGTAGTATCAAAATTGTTTCAAGAACTAAATTTCCACAAACTTCAACCACAATGGAACAATAGACATGAGATAAAACAATCACAACATTAGAAATTTTTTCTCTTAACTTAACATCTTATCATATAGTTATAAATTTGATACCCATAGAAAATTCCATAGATATAAAAAAGTGGTTAGATCCATAATCAAATAATACATTATATATTCTAGAGTAGATGATAAGTATAACTTTCACCACATCATTCTTGAAACCCACTTTGGAAGTTGTGATCACCTAATATTTCCATTAGACATGGGGATTCAAATATTTTTTATTTTATCTATCATAATAAACCTTCATATTCATGCACTATTTAGTGCAATTCCCATACTCCTTGAATTTTATATATTGGAGTGTGGGTGGGTAATTAGTTGGTTTCTTCTTTTCCTAAATTACATAAACTATCTTATCCACCACCTTTCGAAATTCAAAGTCTTTATGAATATGCTTTCCATATATTAAACACATCCCACTTCAATTCAATCAATATTGTTGATTTTAAACCCATATTTATGGAATGAATATGGAAAAAATTTCTTTCCAAGAAGTGATTAATTCTTATTTCTCTGAGATAGTTCCATAATTTTCCAAATTTTTTTTGGGACTATTGGGAATATACAATTTCCATTTCTATCATGAGTACATATTAAATGATTTCGTTAGTACTAATAAGGTCTCTTATAGATAATTCCATTTATAGAATTTGTTTTATGACAATAATGAATAATTCAATTTTTATTTAATGGTTGATGATTAAACTGGAGAATACATTGCAAGATTTGTAAAAAAATTTAATAGGTATTAATATAATTATCATTCTCACACTTAAGATCAATGAATTACTTCTCCATTTTTTATGTATAATATAAGATAATTACTTAGTAAATACTATCCTCTTATACTCATTACCTTCTATAGATTTAATTTATTACTTTTTCATTATATTCTTAATAATATTACCCAAATGATCAATTTCTCCATCCAAATGATAAATGTATAAATAAAAATTTTCAGGTTATGATAATTAATGAAAATAAAACATTTTATCTATGGTTCTGATCCACCACTAATCCATTAGTGATTCAGAAGAAACACTTAAATAAGGGGTATGTTGCCTCATGAATGACTCAAAAGTACTTTGTTACCTAATTTTCTCATTTATAATCATGAATTTATTCATAGATTGATAAGGTTATGTTATCATATAAAATATATTTTCAATTCCCGATCCCCTATAATTTGGTTTCTAAATATGATAATCATTTCATTTTCCATCATATTCATCATTAACACAATTCCCTTGGGTTTTAGAAATGGAATAAAAGTAAAACACATCGTAAAAGAAAAAAATTTCATAATGAGAATCCACATAATCATGAAAAATAATTTATAGTAAGTTTTATTGATTATAGAATATTTTCAATATATGTCACCTTAGGTTTAACCTAGTCCATCCTCAGTCACTATCCACTCAAATCATTCATAATATTCTATAAGGATAATGTGACTGTTCTTAAGAATATCCCCCAGAAGTGTCAACTAGGTACATAGTAAGGGAACATTCACCATACACTAGAATGATGAAAAAGATTTCCTGAAACAACACTTTTCAATGTTATTACCTCAAGATGGATATATTCTGAAACTACAACCAATTATAATATATAAAGTGCAATGTATTTTAAAAAAAACTACATTATCTTTATCTAGAGAATCCTTTATGGTGTTATCCTATACATAAAATTAATCGCAGGGGTTTCACAAATTTCTACATTCAAAATATCTTAATATTGACTAAAAACCACTTTGATACCAATTAAAGTGACCCAAGATTATTATATATAAATATTACAAAAATTTAGATTAATATTCAATATATAACATTTTGATTCATGCGAGAAACAGAAAGTTTTAGTGTCTGGGGAGACTATAATAATATACATATTATTTAGGTACACTTTAAATAATATTTTGTAAAGTGATTTTCAATTTTTACCCTTCATGGCATAACCTACATATTTTTTTCAGAAGATAAGGATATGAAACATAATAAAATGTGTGAATAGATACCTATGAAGGGTAAACAAGGAAGATATTAATTAATGTGAATATTAAAGCATAAGATAAGAATAAGGGTATAAAATCATGATCATAACATAGATATTTCATATGTAATTTATCATGGATCATAATGATGAATTGTGAAAAAAATATATTTAGAATTTGAAGTACATGAATCACAATTGGGTGAAATCATCACAAATCAATTACAGACCCTGATTTCAAATCATAAGCATAAAAACATTTCATAAATTTGTGTCTCCATAATAGGAATGGAAATAACATCATATATCAAGGTTAACCACTCAGACCATATATTCATAGTGGATTAGGAATCAAAAAATGTTTCCCATATCGTTAGAGATCAGGAATCACCACCTATTTCTTATTGTAGATCAAGCAACCCTACCTATTCCCTATATTGGATAAAGAATACCTACCAATTCCCCAGAGAGAATATATTAAATCATCTCATTTCCCATAATTATATCATGAGATAAAAGGATTTAAAAAATTAATTAGAGATATGTATAATTCTTTTCCAACCTATCATATAAAAACCATTCATATTTATTCTACAAGATCATAAAAAATTCAAGATAACACCAAAACATATTCGATGGAAACGAATCATTTTTCATAAATATGTCATCAATTCATCATAGCAAAAACCATGAAAAATAGATAGGTTTCATAAAAATCTCATTATCATAATCAAAGAACATCTATATAATAAATAATGATGGCATTATTAGATCATATATTCAGTAAATCATAATTAACACAAATTTTTGTATCACATTAAAAAATTTCATTAAAATATCACTGAAATATTTCTTGGGGAAGATACCCTTTTAATTTTTAAATAACTTCTTTAAAATATAAAATTTTAAAAAATATTATAGAAAATATTTTCATGGAAAATAACATTAGAGACATGTAAAAGTTTCTTCAATGATTCGAGTGGTCATGATAGATGTCAATATCTTCCATGTATTGTACGTTAAAACAATGATTCCATTCACATATTTAATAAAAAGTAAAAATGAAGTAATTAAATAAAGGGAAATAATATTCCATTGAATTTTTTTAAAAAATTAAAACATGGGTAAAAATGTCTTTAAAAATTCATAGGATAATGGTAAAATATTCATGAAAATGTTATAAATAAAACATTAACATTGAAGGAAAAGGTTCACTACCAAAGAGGAAATAAAGTCTGTTTTTTCTGAAAAAAAAATTGATAATAATTTTAATTATAATATAGAGGAATATAGTAATATTACATAAAAATTTCATGATTAACTATGGGAGAATAAAAAGAAATGGACTTATCAGATAATAATAATAATAATAATAATTTTTTAATAACAATTCATGAGTAAACAATCTGGATTAAACATGGATTGAAACATAAATCAATTTCCACAAGTATCTTATTTAATCATACATTTTCAAACCTACTTTTTAATACATATTATTTTATTAAGAAATGTATCTGTGAACAACTTTCATATATATAATTCCATATATGATTTACTTATAGCATATTATTAATGGTTTATAAAAAAATCATTATTAAAATCACAATTACACGAGATAACTACTTCATTTTTCATGAATGCTTCATTTTGGAAGTTATGATATTTAAAATTTGATCATGGTTCCAAAATATGAAAATTTTTAATCATTTCATGAGTATTATATATAAAAAATATATACAATTTTATAATTATTTATATAAACTCTTGATGAAAAATTAATTACATCACCTCATAGAGACAGTAGTCCATATGTATACATGAGTGATGCTTCCATTTATCAATGGATGGAATGAAAGAATGGTAAATAATAATTTATTATTAAAAACCCATTATAATATAATATATATAATATATATTCAGTAATTCGATCAATGTGACGTGGTGATAAAAAATGAAACACATCGCATCGTGGATGTTGTAGTCCACACGTATATACAATTAATGTTATATTTTTCAATATGATGTAATGGTGGTGAATAATTCTAATTCCGTAATTATAATGAAAATTCATTATATTAAAGATAAAAATATTATAATATTATAATGAATATCATATATTTAGAAGTGGAAAATGAAGAGTTAAAATTCAAAGTACTCAGTTAAGATTTATACTTCTTCATTAAGAAACCACTTTTGGATTACACCTTAATCCTTTAAAGGATGGAATTTTGGAAAAAAAATTCACTATAACATGGGGAATAAATCTATGAAGGTATTATCATTTTGATTTTCTGAGTTTGAAGGCTCAAAATATGTGTGGAAGAGAAGAGGGGAGGTTCTCTTTTTTGGGTGATGGTAGGGTACTATTGGAATAACATAAAGTACTAATTTAATATAAATTTATTACCATTGAAAGTGTAAAAAATTGATATATTTCAAAGATATTATGAAGAGTATTACAAATCATCTCATAAAATAAAATTTTGAAAAGTTCATGTGATGTTTTCAACCTTATTTCTTTATTTTAACCCTTATTAATTCTTTAGAAAATTACAACAATATCATTGTTTTTTTTCTCTTTATGTGTCATGAATGTTACTATAAAAAATGTTACCCAAATATTTAACATGGTTAACATTTTCAAAAAATATGATTCACTTGTATGAGGCTCGGATTTTTTTGGATTTTAAAAACAAATAATAAAATATACTTTATCAAAAGATGCCATTAAAGCCATTTTAAAGAAAATTCAAAATTTTTTCTTCAAAGGCAACATGATTGAAATATAATTAAAATATAAAATTTTATAAAATTTCTATTATATTATATTTATCTATTTTTTGGGGACAAAATAATTCACAAAAATTTCACTAATTTTAATAATTTTAAAATAATTTATTTAATTTTTTATAAATTCCATAAATAATGTGTTGGGGTTACATAAGAATATATGGTCATTATTCAATCACTAAGAACTAAAAATAAATTACAATGATTAAAAATTAATTTATATTTAAAACAAATATTTATAACTAGTGATAACCTCTTTTTATCCTTATAAAAAATATTCAAGATATTAAAGTCATGAGAGTGAAATTTTGTATTTATCAATTTTTTAATATAATTAAAAGTCATAATTAAAGAAAAAAATAACCAAGTGACCCTAATTTCAAAACATGGATGATAATGGTCAAACTACACACATCCAATATAATATATTCAAGTGTTATATATATTTTAAATCCTTAATCCAACATTTTAACATTGTTTTAACCATTTTACCCATACTGAGGTGACACATGTTTTCCAAGGAAACTATTAATACTGACCAAAAATAAAAGGGACCTATTTAAAATTTTTGATCCTTATGATTCCAAATATGGGCTTCATTTTTCAAGATTCAGTTCATGTGGAAGAAATTCATTTTTCAATAAGTTTATAAAACAAAAGAAAACCATTTTTAAAAAATGCATATATAAACATAAAACTAGATTTATTCTTATTATATGACTTGTAAAAAGTTACATAATATTTAAAATATTTATTGAATATGTAATATTTTTACATTTCATAAAAATCATAAATCAATTGATATTAATCTAACCATTTTAAATAAAACATATTATGTGAATAATTACTATTTCTTAGAAAAACAACACTATTTTTCTTAAATCAATTTTATTTTCATTTATAACCATTTGATAACCAATGATTTTTTTATAAATATAAAAAAAATATTTTTTTGTCATAATTTAGTTATCCCTATTCATACAATTCTATGATATCTTGGAGATAAATATCATATAAAATAATAATATTTCAATACTATAATGTAGTTTGTTTAATCTTGGTGCAGTGTGTGAAAAATATATCAATGAAATAAAATTTATTTATTTATAACTATAGCATAAAATCAGGGTGTGTTACACTCTACCCCCTTAATAATGATTTTATCTCAAAGTTAGATTACTTATGATATAAAAATGAGGACATTTCTGTTTCATCACATCCTCAGGTTCTTAAGTATCTCTTTTAAAATTCTATTTCATTGATATAACTTCAACTATATGAGTAGAAATTTTATGTAACACTTTATCTCTATGATAAAATATTTATACTAGTTTTTATTTATAGGAAAGATCAAGTTCCAATTGTATAACCTATAATTCCAATACATTTAAAGAATCATGTTTATACTTTCCCAAAAGTGATACATGGAAAAAACTGTAAATTAGAGAGAGATTTAGTGAAAGTAAAAAATGATAAGATATCATATCGATTAAATCAGTAATATCAAATGTACGGATTCACTGGGGAAGAAAACTTTCCTTTTTCAAATCTCATAACGTTTTTCCAAAGTGATATTCATAGGAATACATTTTCATCAAATTTCAATTATTTATTAGGATTTTGATTATCATCCTTACTTTTATTTTGACTAAAATCTACCCAACCATGCTATTGAATGAATCTTACATTTTTTTTATATTCTCATAAATCTAATTAACCAATATCATTAATTCCCCAACTTTGTCCACGCATGTTGGAGCTCTGCACTTCCTTCAAAAGAGGGATTCATAAGGAGCCATCTAAATTCTTGAGTGAAAGGTATTATTGTATGAAATTTTGACCATATAAATGTGTTGATCCCAAAAAAAATTATAATAAATATACAATTCTGAAGATATATCATCTATTGTTTGATTGATTTCAATTTCACCATCTATTTGAGGACTATAAGTATTACAAAACCTCAACTATATATTCATATACTATTGAATACTTCTCAAAAACATTGAGGTAAACATTAGATATCGATAAAAAAATAATAGAATGTGGCACTCCCTAAAATCTTAAAACATCTTAAATATATTTTCTAGAAAGATGATCATGAGATAAATATTCCTATATTGTAATGAAGTGTGATTAATTCTTAAGATGATTTAATAAAAACCAAAAGGCATTATTTCCTTTATATGTTTTGGGGAGCCCACTAATGAAATCTATGGTGGTGTTTTTCCAATTCCATTTTTGTATGATTAATGATTTTAACATTCTATTAGACTTATTTCTCTCAGGATTAACATACTAATATACTATACACATATATATATTCTATGAAATATCCCTTTTTATGTCATCCCACCAAAATTTCACCAACATCTCTATACATCTTCTTACTTTGAGAATGATTCACAAATAGAGACTTGTGAGCTTCAATCAATTGTTCCATCATCAATTATGGTTTTTATGAGACCCATACATTGTTCATGAATTTATTCATTCCATCACAATAATTTCTTGAAAAAAGAATATTTCTAAACTTCTTCTACAGTTCCACATCTTCTTTTTGTGCGACTTCAATCCTCATAAAAATATTTTATAAAAATCTATTTAATAAAGAGAGTATTTATCCCCTTTCCTCGGGTTTCAAGTTTAATCATCAAAAAATCCATAAGAATTAGATCTATTTCTAGCCACATCATGGAAATTATAGCATAGTCCTTCTAAATCAGAACATCAACCACCCTTTTCTCCTTACATAAGTGGTAATTTATTGAGTAGTCATATGTTTAATTAATTAAAACCATATTCATAAGCACATATTCAACCCTTTATATTATAATATATAATTAAAGCTTTTATGATCCTTATACATGTCAAAAAAATCACTATAAAGACAATACCTTTATATCTTCAACACAAAATTTACCACTTCCAAATATATATCATTATTTAGGTAATTTTTTCTCATGTTTTGTCGATTTACATGAGTAATATTCTCTCACCACATTATTCAGCATGAGGAAAAATCACAATAACGACTTTTGTGAATCACTCAAGATCACAAAACCTTCTCTTCTAGAAGTTAATTTGAGAATAGGTACACTATACAACCTTCTATTTATATCCAAGAAATTATATTCACTTTTATTTATCCCCATGAACAGAACCCCCTTTTGAGTCAACATGGTGAGTGGATTAGATAGTCATGAGAAATCTATCAGAAACCATCTATATTATTATATTATTTTATATTAATATTCCATAAATAATAATATGAGTCAGGCTATAATTGTACTAGTTTTATGTCTTTGGATTCTATACATATAAAAATATTATTTAGGTACATTTTTCATCATGTTTCATATATTTCTTCTCACATTGAACAATTCTTGACATATCCTATTAAAACCCTTCTTCATAATCAAGGGAAAATAAACATAAGAAATGGTGAGCCTATATGATTAGTATGGGTAAAAAGAGAGATATCTATTGATGAGACGACTAAAGTATAAGATAATAATAAAGGTGCGAGATTATGAACATGAATTAGAAAATTCATACCTAATTAATCTGGGATTATAATCTAGAATCATGACATCAGTCATTACCATTTTGAATAAATGAATCCTAAGAGTGAGAAACCCTAGAAAAGGGACATGTTTTATAAACATTACATCATTTCATAGTAGAATAAACGATGTGAAATAAATGTATTTCATAAAAATATCATCATCATTATCATAAACCATCCATAGAAATAATAGGGATTGCATCATAGTATAATATTCCTAATAAATAATAATTAACAAAAAACGATGTTATCATAGATGAAAATTAATTTAAAATATCTCTAAAATATTTCTTGAAAAAAATATCCTTTTAATTTTTAAATAACTTTTTTAAAATCTAAAAATTTACAAAATATCGTGGAAAAATTTTTATCTTAAAGAAATTATAGAAAATTATAATCAAATATTCTAAAATTTGAGTGATCAAGATGTGGGGAAATTCTATACAGGCCACGTACGTTAAAATAAGAATTCCATAAATCATTTTTAGTAAATGGTAAAAATCACCGAACTTTTAAAATGAAAAGAATATAAATTTGAATTTTATTTAATAAAATTTAAACACTGGTAAAAATGTATTTAAAAATCCATATTATATTAATAAAAAAATCATGATTAATTTTAATGAAAACATGGATATGGACGAAAAATATTCTCAAATAAAGAAGAAATAAAGGATGTTTTTCTCATAAACATTGTCCTAATAATTTTAAGTTACATAGAAATAAAATAAGTTATATTACTTGAAAATTACATGAATAAAAAAGGATATAAAAATTAAAAGTAGTTATCATATAAGGATTATACAATTACCTTAATTAAAATCTGAGTATAAATAATCCAAAATAATATGAGATTGAAACATAAATCCCGTACCTAAAGTATAAAATTTTATCATATGTGTTTTAAAATACAATATAGTTAATATAGATTTATTATAAATGAATTATAGAGCCTTAACCATATATATAATACCATATATGTTTTACTTATAGAATCTTATCACCAGTTTATTAACAATTATTTATTAAAATTACCTTTCAAGTGATAATTGGTTGATTTCCATGCATGTTTTCATTTTTCAATTTTGATAGTTAAAATTTTATCATGGTAATATTATATAAAAATTAAAATCATTTCATTAATAGAATATTTAACAATTATATACACATTTATATCTCTTCATACAAAGTGGTGTTCATAAATGAATTGCTTCAATTCATGGAGGTTGTATTCGGTACATTTGCATGAGTGATGTTTTTTTTTTATGGATGAAATGAAATAAAGGTAAATTAAAAATAAAAATTAAGGAATGATACCAATATAATAAGTATAACATATATTTATTTATTACTTCATTATAACAAATAATGTGAAGATGTGTTGAAAACAAAAACAG
The DNA here is from genome assembly GCA_963277665.1 of Viscum album. Lineage (NCBI taxonomy): Eukaryota > Viridiplantae > Streptophyta > Magnoliopsida > Santalales > Viscaceae > Viscum > Viscum album. The sequence continues at coordinate 1,209,283,611 of OY728161.1, read as the reverse complement.
ATCTCCTCATGGAGGTGGTTGTCCACATGTATGCACAAGTTATGTTTTATTTTCCAATATTATGGAAAGGATAATTATAATGGATGTTTAATAATAAAAATAACAATAAAATATATTTAAGATACTTAATCTGTCATCTTTTAATGGATAAAAAAATTTATTAGTGGTAAAATATAAAATCAAATTAAAAGTACTTAGTTAAGAGTTATACCTCTTCATTGAGAAACCTATTTTGGTTTAAACCTTAAAAATTAAAAGGATAGACTTTTTTAAATTCTATAATCTCTATATCATGGGGAAGGAATCCAGGAAGTTATTATTGTAGGTCCTGACCAAGGTTGAAGTCTCAAAATGTGAGACGAATCGGGGAGAAAAGGTTCCCTTTTATATGTGATGGGAGGGTTACTATTGGAATTACTTAATTAAGTATATTGATGTAAAATAGTTTTGATGTTAAAGTGTAATAAAATTGATATATTTATAATATATAATAAAAATGGTTCCATATACCCTTATAAAATAAAACATGAACTATTTTAGGGTATTTTAATACATATCCATATGTTTTTACACCCATTAACCAATTTGTAAATAACCATAATATCATTAATATTTTACTTATTTAGGGATAATAATACTAGAATAAAACAAATATTATCCCATAATTGAAACATGGTAGAACAATTACACATCATAATATTTCTCTTGTATAAGATTGTAAAAAAAATAAATGAATATATATTTAAAAGTATAAAATTTATTATGTTTTTGGATAAGGTATAAACTTGAAAGAATTTTATAGATATAAATAAAAGGAAAATAATATTTTAATTTTTTTTTTGAATTCCATTATTTTATTTTTTTAATCAAATTTTAGTGAAAAGTGGATAAATTAAATTTTATGAGATATAATATATTTTATGATATTATCATAACATAAATTTGATAAATAAAATTTTGAATCTTATGGAAGGACTCATGAATGAGAATATACTACTAATATTATATAAAAAAAATTCAAACCAAAATAAATTATAATTTACTTCTTGATAAATACGAAAATCATTTTTAGTGCGGATGCATTGCTAGCCCATCATTAGAAAAGTCAAATTTGGTGTCCCGGTGATAATAATGTAGAAGGGAAATGTATTTTCAATAATTTTTTGTTAAATATTATGTGCTAATGTTTTCACATATAGATCTTTTTGATATTTTTAATTATATTAAAAGAATATTGTCAAAATAAATGTTCAAATCTTGTTTAAGGTTTAGAAATTAAACATAACACATTAAATATGTTTTCATGATTTGAATGAAAATGGTTTTTATTTATGAACAAATATAAATGTTAAAAATGATGTATAACATTCTTTTGGTTATTAAATTGCATTTTTTATCAATCTTAACATGTACATAATGTATTTTCTTGAATGTTTATCAAGAGATAAATCTTATCGATTAATAATGAAGTGCACTAACTTCATAAGGTGATCAATGGTAGCCCAAATATCATTGTCCACTTTATATTTTTTGGGGAGTATGATAATGAATTCCAAGGTGATGTTTTCCCATTTCTATTATAATATGGGTAAGGATTATAACATCCCCATAGAATTATATCTCTCAGCCTCAAGTTTTTGTCTCACTAGGAATAAAAAACATACACTTCAATATTTATTTTCATGTAGTCCCACCATAAATATTCTTTTTGACCTATATACATATTTGTACATATAAGATGAATAGAGAATAATGAACTGTTAGAAATATATATCAATTACTTCTAAAATTATGTATTTGTGGAACACATATATGATTACTAAACCTTTTAATTCAATATTATTCCTAGTTGTACTCAAAAATATTTTCGGCCATTTCTATAGTTCCACATCTTCCTTCCACTTTTTTTCAATCATCACATGGATATAAGGTTGAACATTCATATGAAAAAAGATAGGACATATCCCTTTCCTCATGTTTTCTAGTTATATGTCATAAAAACCAATTAATAATTAAATCTATTTTAATCCTTATCATGGAAAAACAGGCATGGTCCTTCTTACCCAGGGCACTATCCACCTTTTTTAGCTTCCAAGGGTGGTAATGTATTGAGAAGTCATATTTTTAATCCACTCTAACCGTCTTATCTAGTACATATTAAAATATTTAAATGTAATATATACTTTAAGATTTTATTATCCATATGTATGTCACACCATTAACCATAAACATAATGCCTCCATATCAACCATAAAAAAATGTCAACATCCAGTTCTAAATCACAAGTCACATTATTTTTCTCAAGAATTTTCAATTATCATGTGGAATAGGATATCATTATATCATTATATCATTATGTAGGAGGACACATCCAATTATCTTTTTTGATGCATCATTAAAGATAAAAATCCCTTATCCACTACAAGGTAATGTGAGTATAGGTACATTGACCAACCTTTTCTTTATCCCCTTAAAATTATTTTCGAATTCATCTATCTACAAGAAATTTACCCCCTTATGAGTCAACATGGTGACTAGATTTGATAGTCATGAAAAATTTATCACAATATATCATTAGTATTCTGGAAACCTAAGAAAACTATGTATTTTGACCATCGTATTTTTTATAGAACATTTCACAATTAATTATGTTTTTGAAGGATCCACCGATATACTCTAACTGGAGATTATATGACACATGAATGACACTTTATGAATCCAATACTCACACTCTGGAATTTTTGAAAATAACTTCTCATTCCTTAGAGAATTCAACATAACTTTCAACTGATCTTCATGATCTTACATACTATTTCAATATATAATAATATCATATATATAAATAATGACACAATCTGATCAAGTTAATATAAAAAGACTAAATTCATTAAATCCATGAAGATATGAGGGGAATTAGTAAGTCAAACTAGATTTACTATAAATTCATGTGCACATTTCTCATATGGAAAGATATCTTCTATATATCATCATTATTAACCCTTAGTTGATGATATCTATAATGAGGGTTATTATTTTAGAAGTATTTTCATCCTTATAATTAATCAAACAAACCATCGATACAGAGTAGAGGATACCTTTTCTTGATAGTCATATTTTTATGTTCTGGTAATCAATGAAAAAGGAATTTTTTGATATTTCATTCAAACAAAAAGAATAGGTTCACCCCATGGTGACACACTAGAGTCTATTAATTCCTTATAATATTATTTGGGGTATCTTCTTCAATTACTATAACTTAATTGGGTTTATTCTATATGGTGACTTTTAAATAGGTGTATCACTGGGGATGAGTTCTACTAAAAATTAACTTAAAAATTAAGAGGAAAAATAGTAAATTCATCTTTATATACATAAAAGACTTCTATAAAATAGGTATCTCTTCAATATTGTGTTTTTCCCTACAATCTGAGATAGATACCCTTTATTGATAGGAATTAAGATCCTCCCAATATAAATAATTTCCATTGGAAATTCATAGTCATCAATACACTTATAAAGGATTAGAGGTTTATTCAAAATATGAAATTTGACTTCTCTTACTCATAAAGTGATAAGGGGTATATAAATAAATCGAATACATTCATAGAGTAACATTAAATTCAACTCAAGGGGGAATCAAAATATTGATAAGAAGCTTATTCCACCAAACATCAATCAGATAAGAACTATAGACATGAGATATGACCATTATACTGTTAACATTTTTCACCTTCAACTCATAATAATGTGATTGTAATTTTATACCCTTAAAAAATTACTTAAATATTAAAGAGTGGATAGATCCACATCCAAATAGTAAATTTTATATTATATAGTAGATAATAAGTACACATATCACCACTTCATTATCATAACCCACTTCAGTAGTCAGATTGCATGAAATTTCCATTTCTCACTGGGTATAATAATTTTTTGACATCGACCATCATCATAAACCTTTATATTCATAAACCTATTTGTGTAATTCTTATACCCCTAAAATTTGAGGGATTATATTGTTGGTGGTGCGTTAGTTTGTGTATTCATTTCCTTTATCGCATGAACTGGACTATTCCAAACCCTGTGACCTTGATGGGATTTATAAAAAACCATTTTACATTTAATGCACCAACCAATTCCATTCAAAAAATTTCCAAAATGTTTCTTCCCATATTTCAAGCATGTAGATGGATGAAATTTCTCTCCACCAAGTGATTAATTCAAGTTTTCATGAATCCCTATCTTCCTCTTCTTATCAAAACCATGTGAATGTTGGGAATTTATAATTTCAATCCTTACCATGAGATCACATAGAATTATTTCTTTATAGTTACTAAAGATTGTTATAGCTAAAATTATCCATAGAGGTTTATTAAGACACCAAATAATGAAATCACTTTTTCCTTCATAGAAAATAATTAAACTATAGGTATACCTTATAGTTCTTGTAAAATATTCTTTATATAAATATATAGATTCATTATCTTTATTCTTATGATAATGGAATTACTTTTGTGATTTTCATATGTATAATTCGAGTAAATTACTTACTAAAAATATCCTCTCTATCTCACCCCATTCAACAGATTCAATTTATTCATCTTGCCTAATTATATTAATAAGATTCCACCATTTACTTTATTTTTCTTCCAAATGATAAAAAACCCTGACAATGTTTTCATGTTCTAAAAATTGAGGAACATAATATAGTTTCTCAATAGTACTGATCAATCACAAGCCATTAGTAGATCATATAACCCACTAAAAGATGGTGTATTTTTCCTCTTGAAAGTCTTAATACTACATTATACTCTACATTTTACATTCATAAGACCAACTTGATTCATACTTTGAGAATTATTCATAAGAATTGAAATAATATATTTAATTATTTATCTTACAGTATATGGTTTCTCCAGAGTACAATCATTTCATTGTATTTTACATTTGAATTAAAATGGTTTTTTGGGTATCAAACATTTATAAAAACAAAGAAACATAGTATCATAAACAGAAGTCATAGTGAGAACCAATATAATCCAAAAAAAATAATTTATAGGATGTCTTATTCTAACACAGTCTTTTCAATACATGTCACCTTCAGATTAACCTAAGACATCTTTGTTGACTATCTATTCAAATCCTTCATAAAAGTTCATAAGTAAAATGTGAGATTACCCAAAAATCTTCCCCAAGATAGTCAACTAGGTGTGCAGTGAGTCTGTAGAATCCCGCCCCAAGTGCCATTGAAATGGATCCTGAGATGGTGGTCCATAAGACCTCAATTGCATATCCCCAAATTGCAGAGGTCTCCAAATAGCAGTGAGAGGCTTGAATGAGTCCGTGGGGAGACTATTCCCTCATTGGATAAGGTATAACACAGTGCTAAACAATATATGTAGCAAGTAGGGGAAGCATAGATAATAAAAAAACACTACCAAAGGAAGATAAATGACCCAAAAAAATAAATAACCACTGCAGAATCATAATTGTTAAATAGATATCATAATGATTTCAATGCATGATGCACACGTAGATAAGTAAAAGTGAAGGGGTAATAGGTTAAAGCATAGACCTCGAGATAATGAAGACTTTTAAGGGAAAAAATGGCCACACAACATCTCTATAAATGCTCGGTCCTATTCCCCCAAAGCTCCATCCAAGATTGAAACTCAATCAAACATCAGAATTGGAATGCTTCCCTATACTCATACCTACAAAAATAAAGTCCACTCGGGTACCAAATCATTCTCGAGTAGAGAGTCAGATATAATCTATGTAGGCTGACACCGATGGTATGGAGACGATTCCATTTTGTACTGTAGAAAAATAAAAGTGTTCCATATATAATAAATGAATGAAATTTAAATAAATAAAAATAATTGTAACTCGGTATGAGTCCCCAAGAAGACACCTATCCTACCCCACCGATTTTTTCTTTTGCAAGGAGTTTGAAAGAAAATCCGCACAAGGAAGAATATGTATTCAAGGAACAAGTAGCATTGTTGACTAAATAAGAGCATTCACCCAAGATTGTGCTTTGGTTTGGGGTATAATTTATGTGTCAAAACTATGCACAGTAAAGGCGCAAGGGAGGTATAAATAAGAATAAGAAAAATGTATGCAATATCAATAAGAATCTGAAGAGTTTATATTATAATTTCAAATTTCAGAGGTGGAGTCTGAGCCCCTCCCTAAGGTATTTCAATGGTACATCCGTTATATGACATCCCAGACTCGGATGCCACGTAACCAGTACACCGAGCCCGATTGGCCACATGACCCCATGTGCATCTCCCCATAAGCCAAGGGCTTATGTCTAGAAGTAGGGGTGTAATGGAAAATCAGTGGGGGGTAATATATCCCCATGTTAGAGTACACAAATAGTGTAACAACAACATAAAATAGTAGAAGCAGAATCGAATAGACAGTTAAAGAAAACAACATAAGAATAACAGATACAACTGATGACTAACATTATAACCGAGGCTTCATAGGCAGTGTCTGATACTGTTATGCTAGCATGGAATTCTAGTAAAAAAATGGAAACAAAATATAGTAAGTAGGGATACATAGTACAATAATACATAATAGAAACAAAAGTCAAAAATTTCTCCATTGTATTATGACATGAAGCTCGTTCATCTGCTCCTAATATCTATCTAAGCAAAAGAGTCACCAACAAGACATGTGGTGCTTTTATCTACCCATAACTATAAGAGAACATTCTACTATGGTTCCAAAGACAACTCAAATACAGTGTGAGATAAATCTTAGCAGGCCCCCACCAACTATTTCAATGTGTAATATGAGTGGAGCTCATAAATAAATAGTGTGCAGCTAATATCTAGAAAGAAAAGAAATATAGAATAAATAATTACCCTCCTCATCTTATTTTGAAAGGACACTTGGTGGGTCTACCTCCTTCAGATTAGTGTTGGAATGTCTGAATATGTTAATGTGTATAAATATATATTTTTGGTGTGGGGTAAGAATTCCTCCCACACGTAGACGATAATGTCATGAGGTAAGAATTCTTCCAACCCATAATAAATAATGGCATGAGGGAGTAATGCATCCTGCCCACATTTCAATAATGAAACGGGGTAGTATTCCTCCCTCCCACTTGTAAATAATGGCATGGGGTAGTAATGCCTCAAGACCACATGTAAATAATGTCACAGTTTATTAATGCCTCCCACCCACATGTAAATAATCAAACTGGGTAGTAATTCCCTCGTCCATGTGTAAATTATGGCATGAGGTAGAAATTCCTCCGTCTCACAAGCATATCATCCCATAATCATAGAAATGGTATAGGAATTCACATTTTAGATAATTTAAGTAAAATCATCTTACATTATTTAAAGTAAATAAAAAATCCAAAGTTTCAATGAATTTATAATGAAACCCAATGCATGGGAATGACCATTCCATCCCATGGAAAAAACCATTTATGGAATTTCATTTTAAAGGTTAAAGTTATCTCATCCTAGAAAAACCATTCAGGCCAACCACCCCATTTTGCTAAAATGTAAAGAACATCTACAAGGTCACAAGGTAAGGGAAAAGCCATATCAAAAATAGTCAAAGGGTTAAATTTTAAATTCTATGCCAAAGAGGTCCAAACACCCATGGGGGTGTCTTGTATTAGTCAAAACACACATGGAATCAATGCCAATTATATAAAAAACCATGCCGAGAAACATAAACCATAATTTCCGATTTTGAGAAATTGGCCTAAAATGGCCCATTTAGGTGGAACACCCATTGGGATTCCATATAGTGCAAGGGTGATAAAACAACCCCTTTACATGAATCAGTTAACCTATTTCATCACACTAGGGTCAATTAGACAAGATGGAATCAACATAATAAAGGACCTTGGAAAAGGTCGGCTTTCTGTAGAATAGAATAAATACAAAATGGCCCAAACTCAAAAGGAAAACTATGTTACCATCTACCTTAGGGCCATAGATGACGACTCATTGCGTATAAAAGTCATGTTCGGAGAAGGTTGGAGTAGTTTTGAGTTTCTATCAAATGACCTGAAAAAAGGGAGAATGATCTTGCTACTAAATATCACAACATATAGAGAAATTTAGTGAGGAAGGCGAAGTGCATGAGGTTAGGCTTACCTCAAGGGATATGATGCTTCAATGGATCAAGAAATGGTCACCAGACGAAGGATGTAACGACCCAAACTTTCATTAATGTAAATTCCTCTTGATCCAATTAAATTTATCATTATGGTTATATAAATTGTGAACTTCATTGGTTTTATGTTTTTGGATTTTAAAATACTATTAAGAATTCTGACCTTTGCTAATATAGTCGTTGAATAGTGATGACCTAATTATAATAAATGTAGGCCTTCAACAAATTCAATTTACTTAGAAAAATGAAGTGATCGACTCATCCAGTAGACTTGGCCTATACGAAGCCCATTTTTCGGAGTTCAGAAAGGAGGTGGCATCATTGGGATTTGCACTTGACCAAGACAAAGCCAAGCTTGAACATGTTAATCTTGAGCGGAAATGACTACGGGAGAAGTGGAAGTTAATAGGGATTACCACCCAAGCAATGTTATCCATGTCACCCCAAGACTTTTTCACCCTCACACACCTTACCCTTTGGTCTTATGCAGGTTTTATAAGGGGTCACGTAACAAGACCTTAGCTCTATGATTATGTGCATTATTTTTTATATAATAATGAATACACATTCATTTTATTATTGTTACTTCGTAAATAGTTTTTAAAGAACAAATAGTATTTGTAGTTAATATTCAACAAAAAATTCTATTTTGATGAATTAATGGATTTTTAAATTAAATAATATTTTAATAAAATATTAATAAAGTACCTTTTGTTAAATATAAATGATCTTTCAATGTTTATGAATGCAATTGTAATTATTATTAAGGTTTGAAAGCGGTTTTGGTCAAGACCCATGAATTTTTGAAAAATGATGGATTTTATTTTAAAAGTAAAAATTACCTTATTTATAAAATTAGTTAGACAAAATTAATATTATTTTTGGAACCAGGATGTCAAAATTATTTAATGGTGAACTTTTCATTATTTTTTGGGACAGTCGAACTTTTGGGTAAAAATTAAATACCATTTAAATATATAATGTGTTTTATGACATCATAATGACCCATTTATGATGTAATAAAATAATATAAACATTATTTTTGGCCAATATATGTTTTACCATTAAAAAAATGTGATTTTTGGTTTGATTTATTTTATAAATCATTAGTGGACCCTTAAATGCTTATAAAACATTTTGTCATTTTAAATTGTTTCCTTGAGAGTGTGACTCACCTCCACATAAGCAACCCTATCATTTTAAGATGTTCGTCCATTGGCCTCATAAAATATTTTTTTCCACTTCCATTTGGAAAAAACCATGGGAAGAAACAATGGGCTGGTTTGTGGGATAGAATAGTTTAATGTGAGGTATCCCAAACCTAAATAATAATGAATTCACTCTCCATTCCTATATAAACCCACCCAAGCTCCCACTTTCTATTCACTCAAAGAATTTGGAGTTCGACCAAACTCTGACCTCCTCCCTCTAGAATCTTCAAAAGGTGCCCCAATCTCCCAAGAAGACTCTCTCAAGTCAATCCCAAGCCCTTGGGATCACACTTCATAGTAAGGGATTTCTTCCTTTCTCATTTTTGACAAATTTACTTTAAGTTGTTATTCCAATTTTTTTTCAATTTCAAATGTTGGGGTATGATTTTTCACCTCCCCCATACTTACCTCTTTATTTTTGGATGATGGGAGACCCCTTTCTCTCTCATTAATGCCTCCCATGTACACCTGTTACCATGCCAAAATTTTGAGAGTGATTTCTCTCTCATCTTTTACATCTATGTAATTATTTTATATTATTCATGTAAAATACTTTAAATTTATTGAGACACATATCTATATGTCCTCCTTACTTCCCATTTCATTAAAATATGATGGGACACCCCTTTACCTCTCATAAACCATTTTTATGAGTTCCTATTTCACGTCGTTATGCAATAGAAATTGCACTACGATTTTCCAAGCCAATGTCATTGGATAGTGAATACCAAGAACATTTATCTATCAAGTGTATTCACCTTTGTGCACATTTACATATTGATTATAAATATTCATCTATGTATTCCACATCCCTTTATCGTGGAATAAATGATGAAGATATATTTCATGTTGTATGATCAATTTGGCACACTTTTGGAGGAAATGAAATGTTTAAGAATGGGTGAGCCCTGATAGCGCTCCAATGCATTGGGTAAAGTATATGATCATGATAAGTCATTCTCAATGAGAGTTGATTCATAATAATTCATTTACAACAAGGGTTTACTTGTGATTCATGTGCAAAGAGGGTTTACTAATTCTTCATGTGCAATGAGCCTTGGCTCATGCTAATTCCACGTTAAATGTTGTTGCCACATTTCCTTATTATGATTATCATGCTTTATCATTCCCTTAGGTTCATGTTTCACTTCTTATCGATTGATATGTATATTGTATAACATGTATTGTATTCCTCATGTAATTCATTTTTTATTCCCTTACTGGGATTTATAGATCACCTTTTTTTATGCATGTCCTCAGGTCATCCCTTGTAATGCTAAGTACGAGGGAATGTAGTGGTCATGTAAAAGAATTTTTCAATATAGATGTTGTATTTCATGTTTTAAGTTGTTATGTAATGATCCTAAGCCACAAATAAACTAGAAATTTTGATCTTACATGTTGTAACAAGAGATGGTTTTATGTAATAAATCATGTTTAAGTATTAAATAAATAGAAGGGCTGTCATAGTTTTTATCAGAGGATAGGTATAGTTATTTTTGGGATTTGGATTAGAAAATCATAGTGAAGCCTTATAGACAAGATTAAGTATAATAAAAACATCCCTAATTTTCGGTGGGTATTGAGTAATTGGTTTATCAAAAAAATAAATCCATGTATGGAATTGAGTAGGTAGAGGTGGCTCTGGAACAAATGTACCTAGGGATGAAAACCCCGACAAGGAGTTTCGGGTTTGACCCGGGGTATCCTGGTACATGAAAATGGGCCTTGCTGCACTCTTGGTTATGACACTCTTGGGGGATATGAATTGGTAAATTCACAAGCTTAGTATGGACCATTATTAATGGAATTAAAAATATGCCCTTAATAATATATGTTTGAAAGTAGATCTAAAGCCTATAGATTCATAAGTTAAAGAAATAATATTTATTTATAGGTCATAAGATTTTTCCTTGTATTACCATTTTTGTGTAACCCCTAACATTCTATTTATTCCATCCAATGGCCTGTAATAGGAGGACTCAGGCTGACAACCGATGTGAAGATTTATGTGATGACTGTGGTAATGAGATGCCCTATCCAATGGGTGTGGGAATCGAGAAATTTGTCACGCTTCTATCTTAGTTAACTCAATATTTGAATAGAAACATGGTTCAAGAGGAACATTGAAACCCCCTAAGAAAGAACAAGTCTCTATCGAGAGCTTCATGAGACAAAGGCCTCCTACTTTTAATGGATCATATGATCCATCAATCGCCGAACAATGGATCAACTCAATTGAAAAGATCTTATCCATCCTTCAATGTTATGAACAAGAGAAGGTTCCCCTAGTTACTTATCATATGGATGGTGAATCCAATCAATGCTAGACATTGATAAAGAAATATGAAGCCTAAGGAGGAGATCAATTCATTGAAATGAAAGGATTTCTAGAAGATATTTTTTGATAAATATTTTTCGTGCACCCTCTGACTTAAGATGGAAAGGGATTTCTTTGACTGCAAGAAAAAAGACAATGAATCTGTCAGATCGTATGAGGAAAACTTTACAAGGCTTTTCATGATACACCTATGGATTTGTCGTTACCCCCGAATTCAAGGTTGTCCGTTTCTTTGGTTGGCTGAAACCTAGCCTACGGAAAGCACTGGTGATCTATGAATTTGACAGCTACGAGGAAATTGTCTGATGTTCCCTCAAAGATGAAATGGAGACTTAAGAATCTTAGGGGTATCATGGGGAAAATAATCATAATGTGTACTTCAATACTGGTGGTCCCATGGATAAATCCAACGGTGCTAAGAAGATCCATCACCCTACTTGTAAAGGTGTGGAAAGAAGCACCCTGGAAATTTCCTGAAGGGGAAGAGGGAATGATTTAGGTGTGCAAGTGAAGGGAAACTATCTGTTAACTGTCAGCAAGAAAAACCCGTGGCTGGAATAGAGGATAGGAACACTCGATTTTAACCACAATGCATTGTTCATTGCTAATACTACAAATAACCAGGGAATATTGCAAATAAGTTCCCTAAGCCAAGGGTTTTTGGAGACAACCAACATCCTCTAAGGCAGCAAGGGTGATCATTTTCCATCACTACTACCGAAGTGAACCCAAACAATGAAGTAGTGACATGTACACAAGTTATTAATTCAAGAATAGTGAACTCAATTTTTGATTTAGGTTCTACGCATTCTTTTATATCCCAAAAGTTTAGTACAAAAATCACAGCACCACCACAAATCATGGAAGTGAAGATGTCGGTGAGTATGGAAAATGGGGAAATCATTGCATCCCATGAATATAACTCCTCCCCTGTCATAATGTAGGGATTGAACATCTCTATGAACCTCATCATACTACTTCTTGTAAATTTTTATGCAATTATTGGTATGGATTGGCTTTCTTTATATAGAGCCAACATAAATTGTCGTGGGAGGGAAATCACTCTCCATGTGGAGAATCGACCCCCGATTCTATACAAGTGCAAGGAGGATGATAAATATTCTTTAGATCCTGTTAGAGTTGGTGTCCTAGAACCAACTACTTTTTAATTATTCATTGATGAATACTTTATCACATCTTGATTGTTCTTCTGTGTGATAATGCATGTGATAATTCTCTAAGGATAACTGTTTCATTAAAGGGTCATAGCGGATCACTACTATGATGGGAACCTAGAAGTGCCATAACACTGTTCTTGAATATTTGTTCTATAGATGGATGATGTTATTTGAGGGAGAAAAATAATACATGACATTAGGGGTGAGGACTCATAAAACTATGATGAACCTTCTCATGGTGTGCACCCGTGGTAATATCCACGAGGATATTATGAGAACGATACCCAGCAATAGAAAATCCACATTTCATAGTGTCATTGGATGTTCCTATCTACGAATATGCACATTGGTCCTTAGACTTTAATATTATTATTATTGGGTATTACAACCCACACACTTATATTTATTGACGAAAGCTGTGACAAAACACTATTCGTAGTGAGGTAGGATGTGTTGGGTGCGTCACAAGCGATACTACATTAATAGATAATGCGAGAAAAGATTTGTCCCTTCTGTTCCATAATGGAAGTAGATATCTCAGTCCCTTTGATGGAATTTATATAGCATATATAAATCCATGGCCATGGTGAGGAATGGGTAAGTTCAATTCCTGAAACTCAAAGAAAGAATAATCGAGAACATGGGTTAATGGAAAAAGCATGAAACCCATTTGATTCGAGATATTGAGACAAAGGGATTAAATTATAGGGTAAGAATTCGTATGAGGTGACACATCAATGCAGTTTCAACTTCTTTCACTTGGCTACATTGTCCCATCAATAGACTGTAATCTTGGAATTTAGGCAAGCCCGCCTAATGACAATGAGAAAGAGGCTTAGAGGGTCCCACACTAAGTGTATCCAAGTATCTCAAGTAGAATAAATACTATTCCTGTATGTGGTTTAATAATTATTCAAGGAATTCTAAATGTTTTTAATGTTGGAGGAGGAATAAAATTAAAAACAAGATATACACATCATGTACATTGAATGTACATGCCGTGTAGTTTTCATTTTGGAAATAAAATGAAAACAAGATATGCACAACATGTACATTAAATGTACACACCGTGTAGTTTTCATTTTGGAAAGGAAATGAAAAACATGTACACACCGTGTATTAAGGATTACATGCCGTGTAGTTTTTCCATTCGATATCTTACGGAAATAATATCATTTTAATAAATGATATTTATTATAACAAGCATGTGAACATGTCAAGGAATTAATAATTCTACATGGGGGTTTTCAATAAGAGTTAATGAAATAAATAAATCATGTAACAAATTTATTTATTGTCATAAATATATAACCTCAAACCCGATTATAAATATCCTCAAAACCCCAACACTTTTACTTAATCATTGTGAACAAAATTTTTGGATAATTCTATCAAGACTGAAATTACTCCTTCCTCCAATAACACTCTCAAGTCCGAGATAGATGCTCCACTATTGGATCAAGGATATCTAAGGCAGACAACGCAAGAAAAGGCTTCTCCACACCAGCACCCATAGATTCCTTTGGGAACATTCAGTGATACGTGGAGCATGTGTGGATCACCGTTAGAGGAATCTTACACTTTGATTCTACAACTCAAAGATGGATCACATCAAATCGTGACTGGAGACATCAACATAGAAAGAATTCCATCAAAGAAATTATTTTCAATTAATTAAATTATGTATAACCAACATATGATGATCCGTATTTATGGTTTCCGGACTATTCTTCTTCTTTGTCTTTTTTTGTGATTCGATCTGTGGAGTCTAGCATTTATCGTCATATTGATCCAGGATTGATCATTTCAAATGAAAAAAAATCCATTTGGGCACATCCACCCACAAGCTTCCACTATTCCCGAAACCTACAAATCCATAATCTCAATCATGGATATTACTGCCCTATGAGAGCACGTATCTAGCTCATATGATTCGGTCTAAGGAGGCAACTAGCCTTGAATACATTCTTATTGTGAGGTAATTCACTAACGAGTTTTCTATGGAATTGTCTGGTCTTCTTCCAGGAAGAGATGTTGAATTCTCAATTGATCTTATACCTGGGGTGGTGCCAATATCCAAGAGTCTAAATAGAATTGTTGTTGTGGAGCTTGAGGAGCTAAATAAGAAACTATAGGAAAATCTAGATAAAGGGTTTATACACCCACGTTCTTCACCATGGGGTGCACCAGCCCACTTCTTCAAGAAGAAAGATGGGACAATGCACCTTTTCATTGATTATCACGAGCTTAACAAAATCACAATAAAGAACAAGTATCCTCTACCATGAATCGATTACTTGTCCGATCAGCTGCGGGGAGAGAAATACTTCTCCAAAGTGGATTTTCAGTTGGGATATTATCAAGTAAGGGTGAAGAAGGAAGATATCCTCAACACTGCTTTTCATACAAGATACATGCACTGTGAATTCATAGTAATTCCTTTCAGACTCACAAATGCTCCAGCAATCTTCACGGACATGATAAATATAGTCTTTAGGGATTACCTCGACAAATTTTTGGTCGTCTACATAGATGATATTATGATATACTCCAAAACCAAGGAGGATCATGAGGAGAATCTAAGAACTGTACTAGAGACCATACAAAAGGAGAAGATCTATGAAAAGTACAACTAGTGTGAGTTCTGGTTGAAGGAGGTCTCAATCTTGGGCCATATCATCATAAGAAATGGGATATCTATGGATCCATAAAAAACAAATTCAAGAGGGGGATGGCCAAGGAAAACATTGCTAATTGATATCCATATCTTTTTTAGATTAACTGGATATTATCGATGATTTGTGAGAAATTTCTCACGATTTTCCAACCCTCTTACAAATCTAACTCTAAAGGGAGTAATGTTTAATTGGAGTGATGAATGAGAAGAAATATTCAAGGAGTAAAAAATGAATTTTATCATTGTGCCCGTGCTCACTTTACCCACAAGTGGAGAATTTTTTGTGGTATTTAGTGGTGCATCGAAGAAGGGGATGGGATGTGTGTTAATGTAAAAGGAAAAAGTCATTTCCTATGCTTCAAGGCAGTTGAAAGTTCATGAGTAGAATTATCCAACACATGATTTGGAGTTTGTTGTGGTGATATTTTCTTTAAAAATTTGGTGGAATTACCTCTTTGGGGAGAAGTGTGAAATAAATGTGGACCACAAATGCCTCAAGTATATATTAACATAGAAATATTTGGATATGCTTTAATGAAGATGGTTAGAGTCGATCAATGACTATGACTACTCAATAAATTACCTACTTGGGAAAGCGAAAAAGGTGGCAGATTTTCTATTTATAAAGGACCCATCGATTCCATCACTGAAGAGAATTGAGAAGGATCCAATATTCTTATATTTGATGAATATGGACATGGGAATCATAAGGAATGGAACATCATCAATGCTTTTACAAATTATTTCCCAACCATCTCTTTTGGAATGTTTAAAGGATGCTCAAAATGATGATGTGGGAATTCAGAAGAAAGTGGAATATATTAAAAGAGGGAAATCCATGGAGTTAAATGTTAATGAAGAAGGAATTGTGATATTTGGGAAAAGACTATGTGTTCAATCAAGTTCAGAGCTGCCGAAGGAAATTTTGGATGATGCAAATAGTTCAAATATCTCTATTACACAGGAAACACAAAAATGCATCAATATCTCTGAGATAATTATTAGTGGGATAATATGATGAAGGAGACTGTTGAATTTACATCAAAGTGTCTGGTGTGTTAGCAAGTGAAGGAAGAGAGGTAGAAGTCTAAGGGGATGATGCAACCATAGCCCATACCAACATGGAAATAAGAGGACATCACCATAGACTTTTTCATTAAACTTCCAAAGATATCCAAAGGCAACAATGAAATTTGGGTTGTTGTGGATCGTCTTACAAAGTCTACACACTTTATTGCAATTTTGGAGGATTTATCATTGGAGAAACTGGTGTAGATATATATCAGGTAAGTGGTAAGGTTGCATGGAGTATGACTATCTATTGTATCCGATCGAGATCCAAGATTCACCTCTATGTTTTGGAAGAGTCTTCAACATGCCCTGGATACTGAACTGAGCACTAGTATGGCCAATTATCCTCAAACCGATGGCCAGTCTGAGTGAACTATTCATACACCAGAGGATATGTTAAGATCATGTTCTACGGACTTCAAAGGAGTGTGGGACCAACATCTTCCACTGGTTGAATTCTTCAACAATAACAGTTTACACCTGAGCATCCGAATGGAACCTTATGAAGCCCTTTATGGGAAGAGGTTCAGAACACTGTCATGTTGGGATGAGGTCAGTGATCGTAAGTTTCTAGGACTATAAAAGGTTGATGAAATGGTAGACAAGGTTAAAATCATTCAGTAGCATATCAAGGCATTATAGAGTAAACACAAGAGTTATGCATAGAACCGTCGATGAGACCTTGAGTTTAATGTTGGATACATAGTATTTCTACGCATATCTCCATGAAATAAGGTCATGAGGTTTATAAATAAAGGTATGTTAAGTCCTAGGTACATCGACCCCTTTGAGATTCTTGATGATGTGGGGGATCTGGCCTATAGACTATCACTTCCACCAACTATGGCCAAAGTACATGATGTATTTTATGTATCCCTCTTAAGGAAGTACATACCAGACCATTCAAATGTAATCTCCTCAGTGGTAGTACAACTAGAGGTTGATCTTTTTTTATGAGGAGAAACCAATGAAGATCTTAGATAGTAGAGAAAAAGTTCTACGAAATAAGATAATGCCCCTCGTCAAGGTGTTGTGGAGAAACCACATGTTTGAAGAAGTGAAATAGGAATCATTGGAAGTGATGAAGTAGAGTCACCCACATCTATTTTAGTGTGGGAAAAGGAAATTTCGAGGGCGAAATTTCTTAAGGGGAGAAGATTTTAACGACCCAAACATACATTAATAGAAATTCATCTTGATCCAATTAAATGTATTATTATTGTTATATAAAATGTGAACTTCATTGGTTTTATTTTTTTGGATTTTAAAACACTGTTATTAATTATGACCATTTCTAATATAGTCGTTGAATAGTGATCACCTGATTAGCATAAATATAGGGCTTTAACAAATCCAATTTACTCAGAAAAGGGAAGCGATGACTTCATCCAGTAGACTTGCCCTATATGAATCCCGGTTTTGAGATATCGGAAAAGAGATGACGTCATTGGTCTTTGATCTTGACCAAGCCCAAGACAATCTTGAACACATTAAGCTTAAGCAGAACCGACTACGAGAGAAGTGTAAGTTAATAGAGATTAACACTCGAGCGATGTTATCCGAGCCACCCCAAGTGTCTGTCACCATCGCACACCTTACCCTTCAGTCTTATACAGGTTTTATAAGGGGTTATGTAAATCTACCATATCACTATGATTATGTGCATTATTTTTTTTACATAATAATGAATATATGTTCATTTTATTATTGTTACTTCGTATATAGTTTTTAAAGCACAAATAATATTTTTAGTTAATATTCAAATAATAAATCTATTTTTATGAATTAATGGATTTCTGAATTAAATAATTTTTTAATAAAATATTAATAAATTTATTTTTGTTAAATATAAAATATTGTTTAATTTTTGTTAATGCAATTGTACTTTATATTATGGTTCGAAAGCAGTTTTTGTCAAAACCCATGATTTTTCGGTAAATGTTGTTTTTTATTTTGAAAGAAAAAATTCCAATATTTATAAAATTAATTAGATAAAATGAATATTATTTTTGGAATCAGGACATCAAAATTATCCGAAGGTGAATTTTTCATAATTTTTTGAGACAATCGATTTTTTTGTAAAAGGTAAATACCGTTAAAATATATAATGTGTTTTATGACATCATAATGACACAATAGATATGTAATAAAATTATATAAACATTATGGTTGGAAAATATATGTTGTACCATTAATATAATGTGATTTTTTGTTTGTTTGATTTATTTTACAAAGCATTAGTGGAACTTCAAGGCTTGTAAAACATTTTATCTTTTTAAATTTGTTTCTTGAGAGTGTGACTCAGTTCCACATAAGCAACCCTATTATTTTAAGAAGTTAGGCCGTTGGAATCCTAAAATATTATTTTCCACTCCCCTTTGGCAAAAACCATGGGCAAAAACCATGGGGTGGATTGTGGTATTGATTAATTCAATGTGAGGTGTCCCAAACCTAAATAATAAAGAATTCCCTTTTCTTTCCTATATAAACCCACCCAAGATCCCACTTACTATTCACTCAATGCCTTTGGAGTTCGAAAAACCCCTTCCCTCCTCTCTATATAATACACCCATGGTGCCTCAAGCTCCCAAGAAGCCTCTCTCAAGCCTCACCCAAGACTTTGGGATCATAATTCCAAGTAAGGGATTTCTTCCTTTCTCGTTTTTGTCCAATTTTTTTAAGTTGTTATGCCCTTTTTTCAATTAAAAATGTTGGGGTATGATTTCACACATCCCACACACTTCCCTATTTATGTTTGGATAATGTGATACCCCTTTCTCTATCATTATTTCCTCCCACGTACACCCGTTACCATGCTGAAATTTTTTGAGGGATTTCTCTCTCCACTTTTACATCCAAGTAAATCTTTTGTATTATGAATAAAAATTCCATTAAGTTTGTTGGAACATGTATCTATAATACCTCCTTACTTCTCATTTCATTTAAATATTATGAGACACACCTTTCTCTCTCATCAACCATTTTTTTGAGTTATTATTTCACGTTGTTATGCTGCCGAAATTGCACTATAATTTTCCAAGCCAATGTCCTTGTGTAGTGAATTCCATTCCCATTTATATATCATGGGTATTCAACATTATTCAAATTTACTTATTGATTATAAATATTAATATATGTTTTCCACATCCCTTTATAGTGAAATAAATGATGATGAATGATTTCATGTTGTATAATTTATTTGGCACAGTTATGCATGAAATGAAATGTTTAAGAATGGGTATACACTTATAGCGCTCCAATGCATTGGGTAAAGTATAGTATAATGATACGTCATGTGGAATGATTGTCGACTCATGCTATTTCAAGTGCAACGAGGTTTTACTCGTTCTTCATGTGCAATGAAGGATTAATCATGCTTCATGTGAAATGAGCCTTGGCTTAGGACAATTCCATGTTAAGTATTGTTGCCACATTTCCATGTTATGATAAGCATGCTTTATCATGCCTTAATGGTCATGTTTCTCTTGTGATCCATTTATATTCCTATTGTCTAAAATGTATTTTATTCCTCATGTTATTCCTTGTTTATTCCCTTATTTTTCTTTATTGCTCACCCTTTTTTATGCATGTCCTCAGGATATCCCATGCAATGCTATGTGTGAGGGAATATAGTTATAACAACCCTGCTTTTATTACAAACTTAAACATGATTTATTACATAAACTATTCACTTCATACAACATGGAAGATCGAGAGGTCTAGTGTCTTTGGGGCTTATGATCATTACATAACAACTTAAAACATGAAATAAAACATCTTTATTGAAAACTTCCTTTACATGACCACTACATTCCCTCGTACATAGCATTGCATGGGATAACTTGAGGACATGCATTAGGAAAGGGTGAGCTATAAATCCCAGTAAGGGAATAAATGTGGAATACAAGAGGAGTATAATACATTTTAGACAATAGGCATATCAATAGATCAAAAGAGAAAAATGAACATAAAGGTATGATAAAGCATGATAATCATATCATGGAAATGTGGCAACAACACTTAACATGGAATTATCATGAGCCAAGGATCACTGCACATGGAGCATGAGTAAATCCTCATTTCACATGAAGCATGAGTAATCCCTCGTTGCACTTTAATTATAATGAGTCAACACTCATTGAACATGACGTATCATGATACTATACTCTACCCAATGCATTGGGGAACTATAAGGGTGCACCGTTCATAAAACATTTCATTTCATGAATAAGTGTGCCACATGGATCATAAAACATGGATTCATAAAACATAATAATTTATTACAAGATAATGGAATGTGGAATTCATACATGAAACTTTATAATCAATAAGTAAATGTGCATAAAGGTGAAAACCCCTGATGGAGAAATGGGTATGGTATTCACTACACAATGGCATTGGCTTAGAAAATCGGTGTGATTTCGGCAGCGTAACGGCGTGACATAAGAATTCATAAAAATGGTTGATGAGAAGGAAAGGGGTTCCTCATTATATTTACATGTAATGTAAAGTATGTAGGTAATATAGATATATGTACCAACAATTGTAATGGAATTTAGATTCACGATACAAAAGTATTTCTTGTATGTAAATGAGGAGAGAGAAGTTCCTTTCGGAATTTCGGCATAGTAACAGGTGTATATGGGAGGCATTTAATGAGAGATAAATGGGTCTCAGATCATTCAAACATAAATAGGGAAGTATGAGGGATGTGTTAAAACATACCCCAACATTCATAATTGAAATTAAAAGGGAAAAATAACTTAAAGGAAATTGGACAAAAATGAGAAAGGAAGAAAAAACCCTTACTTGGAAGTGTGCTTCCAAAGGCTTGAGAGAGGCTTCTTGGGAGATTGGGGCACCTTGGGAGGATTCTAGAGATAGTAGTTTAGAGGTTGGATGAACTTCAAAGGCATTGAGTGAGGAGGAAGTGGGAGCGTGGGTGGGTTTCTATAGGAAAGGTGAGGGAATTCTTTATTATTTAGGTTTGGGACCCCTTATTTTAAATTAATCCAATCCACAAACCATCCCATGGTTTTTGCACATGGTTTTTGTCAAATGGAATAGGGAAAAAATATTTTATAAGGCCAAATTCTGAACTTCTTAAAATAACAGGGTTGCTTATGTGGAGGTGAGAAACACTCCCATTGAAAACAATTTAAAAAGACTAGGTGTTTAATAAGTCTTGAAGGGTCCATTAATGCTATGAAAAGTAAGTCAAAAAAACCCAAAATCACATTATTTTAATGTTAAAACATATACTTCCCGAAAATAAATCTTATAGTATTTTATTACATCACTATTGTGTCATTATGATGTCATAAAACAAATTATATATTCAAACAATATTTAATTTTTACCCAAAAAAATTGTCTATCATAGAAAATTATGAAAAATTCACCATTGGATAATTTCGATGTCCTGATTCAAGAAATAACATTTATTTTATCTAAATAATTTTCTAAATATGTTAATTTTCACTTTTAAAATAAAAACCGATATTTATAAAAAATTCACTGGTTTTGAAAAAAATGGCTTTCAAACCTTAATAAAAATTACAATTACATTCATAAAATTATATTATCATTTATATATAATAAAATTAATTTAATAATAATAATAATAATAATTTTTTAAAATATTATTTAATTCAAAAATCTCTTAATTTAATAAAATTTAATTCTTAATTAAATCATTACTAAAAACACTACTTTCACTTTAAAACTATTTACAATGTATCAATAATGACAAGAAAGTATATTCCTTATTATATACAAAAATAATGTGCATGAACATAGTACTAGTGATTTGTTACATAACCCCTTAAAACAGCCGCATAAGACCTTAGGATATGGTGTGCGATGGTGACAGACTCTTGGGGTGGCTCGTATAACATCGCTCGAGTGGTAATTTCAATCAACTTCCACTTTTCCCATAGATGGTCACGTTCGAGCTTGGAATGTTGAAGATCAGCTTGGGATTGATCAAGAGCGAAGCCCAGAGATGCCCCCTCCGTTCTAAGATCTGACAAATGGGCTTCGTATAGAGAAATTCTACTGGATGAGGCCATCACTTCCTTTTTCTGAGTAAACTGGGTTTGTTAAAGCATTATATTTATATTAATCATGTGATCGCTGTTCATAGGCTATAAAAGAAAAGGTCACAATTCTTAACATAAAACTAAATAATTTGACATTTTATATAAACATTTTACGTAAAGAGACATTTAATTAGATCAAGATGGATTTACATTAATGAAACTTTGGGTCGTTACAATATTCCCCCATTAAGAAATTTCGCCATTGAAATGTCCTTTTCCCACACTAAAACAGATGTGGTTAACCCAGATTCATCATTTTCTCTGATTCACAAGTCGCTTCTTCAAACTTGTGGATTCGCCACAACACCTTGACGAGGAGAATTATCTTATTTTGTAGAACTTTTTCTCTACGATCTAAGATCTTCACTGGTTTCTCCTCATAAGAAAGATCATCCTCCAACTATACCACCTCAGAAGAGAGTACATATGAAGGGTCTAGTATGTACTTCCCTAAGAGGGATACATGAAATACATCATGTACTTTTTCCATGGTAGGTGGAAGTGCTAGTTGATAGGCCACTGCCCCGACACGATCAAGAATCTCGAAGGGGCCGATGTACCTTGGACTTAACTTCCCTTTCTTTCAAAGCATCATGAACTTATTCCATGGATATATGCATAGAAAAACCATGTCTCCAACTTTAAACTCAAGGTCTCGTCAACGATTATCTGCATAACTCTTCTGTCCACTCTGGGCTGCCTTGATATGCTGCTGAATGGTTTTCACCTTCTCCACAATTTCATCGACCATTTCTGGTCCAAGAAGCTTACATTCACCGAACTCATCCCAACATGCCAGTTTTCTGCACCTTTTTCCATATAGGGGTTCATATGGTGCCATTTGGATGCTTGAGTGGAAACTGTAATTGTAGGAGAATTCAACTAGTGGAAGATGTTGATCTCATCCTCCTTTAAAGTCCATTGAGCATGATCTCAACATGTCCTCGAGTGTTTGGATAGTCCGCTCAGATTGGCCATCAGTTTGAGGATGATAGGCCGTATTGAAGTTCAGTTCAGTATTCAGAGCATGTTGAAGACTCTTCCAAAACGTAAAGGTGAATCTTGGATCTCGGTCAGACACAATAGATAGGGGCACTTCATGCAGTCTCACCACTTCCCTGATATGTATCCTTTGCAGTTGATCCAATGAGAAATCCTCCCGAATATCAATGAACTACATAGTCTTTGTAAGACTATCCACAGCAACCCAGATTGCATTATTTCCTTTGGATTTCCTCAGATTCTGGTGAAAAATTCCATGGTGATGATCTCCCATTTCCATTTTGGTATGGGCAATGGTTGCATCATCCCCTTACACTTCTGCCTCCCTGCCTTCACTTTTTGGCACACCGGGCACTTTGACGTATATTCAACGATCTCCTTCTTCATATTATCCGACCAAAAGTTTTCTCAGAGACCTCGATACATCTTTGTGCTCCCTGGGTGAATAGAGAAAATTTAACTATTTGCATCATCCAACAGTTCCTTCTTCAGCTCAGGACTTGATGGAACAAATAGCCTTTTCCAAAAGCATACAATTAATTCTTCAATAACATTAAACTCCGAGGATTTCTCTTTTTTGATAGCTTCCACTTTTTCCTGAATTCCCACATCATCCTTTTGAGCAACCTTTAACCTATTTAAAAGAGATGGTTGAGCAATCATTGGTGAAAGGATTGATGATGTTACCTTCTTTATGATTCCCATGTCCATTTTTATCAAGTCTGAGAAGATTGGATTTTTATCAATTCTCATCATTGATAGAATCGCTAGGTCCTTTCTAATTAGGGCATCTGCCACCTTGTTTTCTTTCCCAGGGTGGTAATGTATTGAACAGTCATAATCCTTGATGAGCTCTATCCATCTTCTCTGGCGCATATTAAGGTCTTTTTGTGTGAATATATATTTAAGACTCTTGTGGTCAGTATATATATCACATTTCTCCCCATAGAGATAATGCTGCCAGATTTTCAAGGCAAAGATCATCGCCGCTAACTCCAGATCATGCGTTGGAAAGTTTTTCTCATGGATTTTCAACTTCCTTAAGGCATAGGATATCACTTTATCATTATGCATCAGCACACGGCCTAAGTCCTTCTTCGAGGCATCACTGAATACCACAAAAATTTCCCCACTTGTGGGTAAAGTGAGCACATGCACAGTGATAAGCCTCCCATTCAACTCCTTAAAGCTTTCTTCGCATTCATCACTCCAAGCAAACTTTACTCCCTTTCGAGTTAGCTTGGTTAGAGGGTTGGACAATCGTGAGAAATTTCTCACAAATCATCAATAATATCTAGCTAACCCCAAGAAGCTATGGATATCCATTACCTATGTTGGCCTCATCCATCTGTCAATTGCACCTGTTTTGGAGGGATCCACAGATATCCCATTTCTTGTGATGATATGGCCCAAGAATGAGACTTCCTTCAACCAGAACTCACAATTTTTGTACTTTTCATAGAGCTTCTCCTTGCGCAAAGTCTCCAGTACAGTTCTTAAATGCTCTTCATAGTCCTCCTTGGTTTTGGAGTAAATTAGAATATCATCTATAAATACTACCAAAAATTTATCTAGGTAACCTATAAAGACTCTATTCATCAAGTCCTTGAAGATTTCTAGAGCATTGGTGAGTCCGAAAGGCATTAATATGAATTCATAGTGCCTGTATCTTGTATGAAAAGCAGTCTTGGGGACATATTCCTTCTTTACCCTTACTTGATAATATCCTGGCCGCAAATCTACCTTGGAGAAGTATTGTGCTCCATGCAGCTGATCGAATAAGTCATCAATACGTGGTAGAGGATACTTGTAATTTATCGTGATTTTGTTAAGATAGTGATAATCGATGCAAAGGCGCATTGACCCATCCTTCTTCTTGATGAAAAGGACTGGTGCACCCCTTGGTGAAGCACTTGATTGTATAAACCCTTTATCCAGATTCTCCTGTAGTTGTTTCTTCATCACTTCAAGCTCCACGACCGCCATTCTATATGGAGTCTTGGATATTGGTAGATCCCCTGGTATAAGTTCAATTAATAATTCAACATCTCTTCTAGGAGGAAGACCACGAAGTTCCTCAGGAAACACTTTAGTGAATTCCCTCACAATAGGCATTTCGTAAAGGATGGTTTTTCCTTGGACTCAATCATCTGAGCCAGATACGCGTGCACATAGGGCAGTAATATCCATTCTTGAGATGATGGAGCTAAAGTATATTCATCTTCCTCCTTACACTGGTAAAGAATCAGGGGTCGATTCTCCATATGGGGTGTGATTTCCCTCTCCTGATAATTTATGTTGGATCTATATAAGGAAAGACAATCCATGCCAAGAATTTCATCAAATTCCTCCAGAGGGAGTATGACGAGGTTTACGTGGAAATTCAATCCACAAATTAGAACAGGGGAGGACTTATATTCATGGGATGCAATGATTTCCCCATTTTCTATACTCACCGACATCTTCACTTCTATGGTTTGTGGTGGTGCTAGGATTATTCTATTAATATTTCGAGATATAAAAGAATGTGTTGAAACCGAATCAAAAAGTACGTTCGGTATTCTTGAATTAATAACTAGCATACCTATCACCACTTCTTTTTCAGGGTTCACTTTGGCATAAGTGATGGAAAAACCTCTCCCTTGCTTCCTTGGAGGTTGTTGGTTGCCTCTGAAAACCATTGGATTAGGGAACTGATTTGCAAGATGCCACGATTCATTGAATTTTTAGCAATGAACAATGCGTTCAGGTTTGAACGGAGTGTTACTCTCCTCTGTCGCAACCGTGGGTCTTTCGTGCCGATAGTTAACAGCCAGGTTCCCTTCTCTTCCACACCTAAAGAATTTCCTCGTCCCCCTGAGGCAATTTTCAGGGTGCTTCTTTCAACACTTTTGGAAAGTGGGGTGCTGGATCTTCTTAGCACTGTTGGATTTTTCCATCGGACCACCAGCATTAAAGTCCACCTTACGCTTCTTGTCCTCATGATACCACTGTGATTCCCTGATCTACATTTCGACCTTGAGGGAAAATCGGACAATTTCCTCATAGCTGTCGAAGTCATGGATCGCTAATGCTTTCTTCAGTCTAGGCTTCAGCCTACCAAAGAGTTGGTCAACCTTGTATTCGGGGGTAACGACAAAGCCAGAAGCGTATCGTGCAAGCCTTGTGAATTTTTCCTCATACGCTCCAACAGATTCTTCTTCTTTTTTCTTGAGGGAAAGGAAGTCCCTTTCCATCTTAAGCCAGAGGGTGGATGGAAAATATTTATTGAAAAACATCTTCCAGAAATCCTTTCATTACAACACCTCGATCTCCTCCTCAGGATTCGTATTTTTGATCAATGTCCACCATTGACCAGCTTCACCCTCCATACGATAAGCTGCTAGGAGAACCTTCTCTTGTTCAGAACATTGATGGATGGAGAAGATATTTTTAATGGAGTTGATCCATTGTTCATAGATCATGGGATCACATGATCCAATAAAAGTAGGAGGCCTTTGTCTCATTAAACTCTCGATAGCGACTTGTTCCTTCTTAGGGGGGTTTGGACGTTCCTCTTGACCCGTGTTTCTGTTCAAATCTTGAGTTAGCTGAGAGAGAATCATGAAAAAGTTCACGATTCCCGCTCCCATTGGATTGGGCATCTCATTAGTATAGTCATCACACTGATCTTCACACTGGTTGTTAGCTCAAGTCCTCCTATTATCGGCCATTGGCTGGAATAAAAGGAATGTTGGGGGGTAACACATAAATGGTAATCCAAAGACAAAAGTTGATGACTTAAAAATAAAATTTTATTTCCTTAACTCATGATTCTATAGGCTTCAACCTAGACTTTTCATGATCTACTTTCTAACATATATTCCCAGGGTAATTTTTTTAATTCCATCAATATGAGTTCAAACTAATATTGTGAATTTACCAAAGAATATCCCCTGGGAGTGTCCTAACCAAGAGTGCAGCAAGGCCCATTGTCATGCACCAGTTCCCGTTCGAGTCTAGCTCAAAGGGGTGTTTTTGGGTTTTACCCCTAGGATACATCAGTGCCAGATCCGCCTCTACCTACTCATATCTAGACAGGGATGTATTTGCTTGATAACCCACTTACTCAATACTCACCAAATCTTAGGTAATTTTTTATTATACTTAGTCTTGTCTCTAAGGATATACTAGGGCTTTCTAATCCTAATCCCAAAAAATAACTAAACCTCCCTCTGATATCAATTATGACAACCCTTCTTTTATCACAAACTTAAACATGATTTATTACTTAAACTATTCACTTGATACAACATGGAATATCGATAGGTATAGTGTATTTAGGGCTTAGGATCATTACATAACAACTTAAAACATGAAATACAACATCTTTATTGAAAACATTCTTTCATGACCACTATATTCCCTCATACTTAGCATTGCATGGGATAACCTGAGGACATGCATAAGAAAAGGGTGAGCTATAAAGCCCAGTAAGGGAACAAACATGGAATACATGAGGAGTAAAATACATGTTAGACAATAGGATTATCAAAAGAGAACAAGAGAAATATGAACATGAAGGCATGATAAAGCATGATAATCATAACATGGAAATGTGGCAACAACACTTAACATGGAATTAGTATGAGCCAAGGCTCATTGCACATGGAGCAGGAGTAAATCCTCATTTCACATGAAGCATGAGTAAACCCACTTTGAACTTGAATTAGAATGAGTCAACAATCATTGTACATGATGTATCATGATACTATACTTTACCCAATTAATTGAAGCACTATAAGGGCACCCCTTCTTAAAATATTTCATTTCATGCATAAGTGTGCCACATGGATCATAAAACATGGATTCATAAAACATAATCATTTATTCCACGATAAAGGATTGTGGAATTCATACATGAAACATTATAATCAATAGGTAACACTACTGGAATTTAGTCTTTTCCCAACGGTAGTATACCAACGGTTTACTTAAACCGTTGGTATAGTGAGCCTTTGCCAATGGTTTAACAAAACCGTTGGCAAAGGGAATTTCGGTGGACCCTTTCCCAACGGTTCACTGGAACCATTGGGAAAGGGGTGCTAAACTCGCACATTTCCCAATGGTTCACTGGAACCGTTGGGAAATGTGTTCCTTTGCCAATGGTTTATATAAACCGTTGGCAAAGGTTTCCCCCAAATTCTAGATCGCGATCTCCTCTCCCCATTCGGACAGAGCCCTAATCTATTCGCTCTGCTGCTCTCACGAACCCCATCTGACTCCACTGATCTCGAGAATCCGAACACCAGCACCCCCCATCCCAACAGGTACGCCCCCATATGAATAGGTAAAATTTGATCTCAACCATATTGTTGTAGTTGTTTTAATGAATATATTTTTTTCCAGGTGTTGGTGGTTTAATTGATTATTGAAATTAATATCTAAATAGGATATTGTTTGTGTTTGTGAAGACTTATTTAATGTTTTTATATTCTATGTTTGGAAGGAGAGTGTTCAAAACATGTAAATCAGAGTTGGGGGAGGCTATCATGAACGTTTACATGTTTTGGATAATGGATTGTGGGAATTATGGATTGTGTTCAAACCAATTTGATATGTTTTGGATAATGGATTGTGGGGGTAGGGGGTGTCCACGGGGGTGGGAAAGGCTGTCCACGGGGGTGGGCGGGGCTGTCTAGGGGGTGTGGGCTGTCCTGGGGGTCTGGGTGGGGTGTCCTGGTGGGGGAGGGGTGTGTGGGGTGTCCAGGGGGTGGTATGTCTAGGTGGTGGTGGTGGGGTTGCAGGGGAGGGGGTGTGGGCTATTTGGGAGGGTGGGCAGGGCTATCCAGGGGGTACGGGGTGTCCAGGGGGGTACGGGGGTGGGCGGGTGGTCCACAAGGGTGGACGGGCTGTCCACGGGGGTGGCCGGGCTGTCAAGGAGGGGTGGGTGGGCTGTCCAGGGGGGGTGGGTGGGCTGGCCATGGGGGGTAGGGGTGTCCAGGGGGTGGGCGGGCTATCCAAGGGGGTGGGGGGCTGTCCATAGGGAGAAGGGGTGTCGAGGGGGCTGGGTGGGCTGTCCACGGGGGTGGTTGGGCTGTCTAGGGGGTAGGGGGTGTCCACGGGGGTGGGCGGGGATGTCCAGGGGGTGTGGGCTGTCTTGGGGGTCTGGGTGGGGTGTCCTGGTGGGGGAGGGGTGTGTGGGGTGTCCAGGTGGGGTGGTATGTCTAGGTGGTGGTGGTGGGGTTGCAGGGAAGGGGGGTGTGGGCTGTTTGGGAGGGTGGGCGGGGCTATCCAGGGGGGTACGAGGTGTCCAGCGGGGTACAGGGGTGGGCGGGATGTCCACAAGGGTGAACGGGCTGTCCACGGGGGTGGTCGGGCTGTCAAGGAGGGGTGGGCGGGCTGTCCAGGGGGGTGGGTGGGCTGTCCACATGGGGGTAGGGGTGTCCAGGGGGGTGGGCGGGCTATCCAAGGGGGTGGGGGGCTGTCCATAGGGAGAAGGGGTGTCGAGGGGGGTGGGTGGGCTGTCCACGGGGGTGGTTGGGCTGTCTAGGGGGTATGGGGCGTCCACGGGGGTGGGTGGGTTGTCCACGGGGGTGAGCGGGGCTGTCCACGGGTGTGGGAAAGGCTGTCCACGGGGGTGGGCGGGACTGTCCAGAGGGTGTGGGCTGTCCTGGGGGTCTGGGTGGGGTGTCCTGGTGGGGGAGGGGTGTGTGGGGTGTCCAAGGGGGTTGGTATGTTTAGGTGGTGGTGGTGGGGTTGCAGGGGAGGGGGTGTGGGCTATTTGGGAGGGTGGGCGGGGATATCCCGGGGGGGGGGGGTACGGGGTGTCCAGGGGGGTATGGGTGTGGGCGGGCTGTCCACAAGGGTGGACGGGCTGTCCACGGGGGTGGTCGAGATATCAAGGAGGGGTGGGCGGGCTGTCCAAGGGGGGTGGGTGGGCTGGCCACATGGGGTAGGGGTGTCCAGGGGGTGGACGGGCTATCCAAGGGGGTGGGGGCTGTCCATAGGGAGAAGGGGTGTCGAGGGGGGTGGGTGGGCTGTCCACGGGGTTGGTTGGGTTGTCTAGGGGGTAGGGGGTGTCCACGGGGGTGGGTGGGTTGTCCACGGGGGTGGGCGGGGCTGTCCAGCGGGTGTGGGCTGTCCTAGGGGTCTGGGTGGGGTGTCCTGGTGGGGGAGGGGTGTGTGGGGTGTCCAGGGGGGTTGGTATGTCTAGGTGGTGGTGGTGGTGTTGCAGGGGAGGGGGGTGTGGGCTGTTTGGGAGGGTGGGCGGGGCTATCCCAGGGGGGTATGGGGTGTCCAGGGTGGGAAGGGGGTGGGCGGGTTGTCCACAAGGGTGGACGGGCTGTCCACGGGGGTGGCCGGGCTGGCAAGGAGCGGTGGGCGGGCTGTCCAGGGGGGTGGGTGGGCTGGCCACAGGGGGTGGTCGTGCTCTCGCGAACCCCCCGTCCGAACATCATCAACCCCCATGGACAACCCACCTTTTATCCCAAATTCGATATATTTATACATTATTTTATTATATTATGTCTCAAATTATCTAAAATATGTGTTTGATGTTCTTCACATGACCTATCATAATTCCTTTTCATAATCTATAGTGATCATGGGAAGATCCCATGCATGATTCATGATCACTCAAATTATTCTGCAGATCATACATAATGGAAGCCTTACAGGATGTGAGATGATTATATCTATGAAATCTACTCAGGTACCTGGTGAGGAAGTGCATATTAATTCAAAAAGGTAAATCGCATATGAGGATACCCTACTAATATGGTTATGGGATGAGGCATGCTCTGATGTGATAACACATTATGTTCTTGTTGGTTTTACATTTTTTCAATAACACATTAGTATGTTTTTTTCACATGTGTAGTTGATACCATGATTATTTTCTTCCTTTATCATTTACTTAAATGTATTTTCTATTAAAGTTCAATCCTATTGAATTGTTTATGACAAAATGACTTATATGAATTCTTTTTACAGAATGGACAGAAGTTGGATGTATGAAACCGATCGTATCTCAAGCGATTTTCAAAACAATTTGGAGAGATTTATAGATTTTGCATTTCACAATGCTTCAGATAGTGGTCACATACACTGCCCATGTTCCAATTGTTTTGGTAGACCTTGGTTGAGTCATGAAGAAGTCAGCTACCACATAACCAAAAATGGTTTTAAAGAAAACTACATTGTATGGTATCACAATTGGGAGAAAATGAAATCTCAAATTGGTGATGATCGAAATGAAAGGACTGGAATGGAGAATTTGTTAGATGATCGGTTTCCGTTTATTCGTAATCATGAAAAAGAAAGGATTTCGACTCAAGAAGACGTCGATATGAGGAAAACTGATGCATCTTGTGAAAATGATGATATTGATAGGGTGAAAAAATTGAATTATGCTGCCACGACTCCAGTATATCGACAATGCGATAAAATGAAAAAGCTGTAATTTTTAATCTGATTGTTTCATGGAAAAACTATGTATGAGATTTCTAATACAAAAATCGATTAAATTTTTACCCTCTTGAAGGATTTACTTCCAGATGATGCAGATATTCCCTCAAACCACTATATGGCATGGAAGTTAGTTGAAGAACTTGGATTTTCCAGAAAAAAAATTCACGCTTGCCCGAAAGATTGCAGTTTATTCTGGGAAGAAACCGCTGAACGAAATGAATGTATAAAATGTGGCACATCCCGCTGGAAGTCAAAATCTGATGGAACACCATCCCGCGTTCCACAGAAAGTAATTTGGAACTTTCCATTGATCCCCAGACTCCAGAATCTTTTTATGTCTGATGACATATCAATATACATGAGATGGCATGATACCGAGAGAAACAAGACTAATGATGAGTTGGTTCATCCTGCAGATGGATTTTCATGGCAGAGATTTGATGCTCAACATCCTGATTTTGCAGCTGATGTGCGTAATGTGAGGCTAGGTCTTTCATGCGACAGTTTTAATCCGTTCGGGCAGATTCTTACTTCGCACAGCACATGGCCTGTTTTAATACACATTTATAATCTTCCCCCATGGTTGTGTATGAAAAAGTCTTTCACTTTCATGAGTATACTCATATCTGGTCCTTCTGATCCCAGCATTGATATTGATGTATACATGCAACCTTTAATAAAAGAGTTGAAACTTCTTTGGGATGTGGGTGTGCGCACATACGATGCATGTTCGAAAGACATATTTTAGATGTGTGTTGCGCTTATGTGGACGATCAATGATTTTTCGTCTTATGCAATGATGTCTGGATGGAGCACGAAGGGAAAACTGTCATGTCCAGTTTGTATGAAGAATACACGGTCCAGAAGACTGAAACATCGTTGTAGTTTCAGTTTTATGGGACATAGACGATTTTTTCCAAAGGATCATCCATATAGAATGAATCGTCGAAGATTTGATAATACTATAGAGACCGATGATCCACCTCAGCGTATGTCTGTAACTGATGTGCTTAATGAATTGAAATATTTCAGTTTTTCATTCGGGAAGGGTCAAATGAAATCTGGAAAGAGAAAGAATGTTTCCACAGAAACCTGTTATAATTGGAGGAAGAGGAGTATCTTTTTTGATTTGCCTTATTGGTCAACCAATTTGCTACATCATTTCTTAGACGTAATTCATATTGAAAAGAATATATGTGAAATGTTGCTTTTAGTTCTTCTAAATGTCAAGGGGAAGACAAAAGATGATTTACGATCTCAACATGACTTGGTGGATTGGGGCATCAGACCAGAATTGCACCCTGTGCGTATCAGTGAAAATAAATGGCAACTTCCATGTGCTTCTTATGTGATGACACCTGCTGAAAAAACAATTTCTAGAAGTATTAGAGACTATTAGAGTTCCTAATGGCTATTCAAGAAACATATCTAAAACGGGTCAACAGAAGAGAGTTGAAGCTAAAATCTTTGAAGACTCATGATTATCACGTTCTTCTGCATGAGTTGCTTCCAATAGCAATCCGTCATCTTTTGTCCAATAATGTAAGGGTGGGTGTTATTCGGTTGTGCCATTTTTTTAGTGATCTTTGTGCTAAGAAGTTGTCCAAGTCTTTCTTGCAAAAAATGTTGACAGATGCCCCATTAATTTTGTGTGAGTTGGAGAAAATATTTCCCCCATCATTTTTCGCATGCATGCTGCATCTGACTGTCCATATTCCAACTGAAATACTTCTCGGAGGACCTGTTTCTTTTCTTTGGATGTATCCAACTAAAAGAAATATGTTCACATTAAAGTCTTATGTTCGAAACAAGAATCATCCCGAAGGTTCTATCGTGAACGGTTACTTAGCTCAAGAATGTATGGATTTCTGTTCGATGTATTTGTCTGATCTTACTACAAGAATGAACAGACCAATGGGAAATGAAGAAGAACAATATGAGAAAATTGAACCCAGTTTTCCATCACTTCCTCAAACAGGAGGAATTCCTGGATCATATACATTGAAGACATTAAGCCATGGAGAGTGGGAGATGGCACATCGCATAGTTTTGTTCAACTGTGATTTGTTCGATAACTATATCAGGTAGAAAAATTGAATATGTATATCTTACATATATATTTTTGTTAAACTATTCATATTTTTTATCTACAAGGAACATAAAACAATGATAAATAGGAAGCATCGTTCTTTATCTTTGAGAAGGAGAGAGACTTTGCATAGAAAAGAGTTTTCTGCTTGGTTAAAATTGAAGGTAAAAATATTACTGTTTAAATTAATTATTTCAATATTTACTTAAGTTTAACTGTCATTTATATTTCAGGTATTGAGTTTGACTACTGACTCTGTCTCTGAAGAAATAAGAGCTTTGGCTTTTGGTCCTAATACCGTGGTTCGTGACTGTAAATCAATTGTTATCAATGGGTACAGATTTATTGTCACTGAACGAGCCAAAAACATGAGAACACAACATGATGGTATTATGGTTACTACCACAACAGATTGTTATGCCAGTGCATCAGATAGTAGACTGCGACTTGAAAATGTAGGTTATTATGGAGTCATTGAGAAAATAATAATATTGGATTATTACTCTCATGGACGAGTCACAATGATGAAATGACATTGGTTTGATTCGATGACTAGACATGGCACATTTATTGATGATTGTGGATTTAGAGTAATTAATATGACCCGCACTCTTGCTACCGAAGAACCATATGTGTTGGCATCAATGGCTAAACAAGTTTTTTATGTCAAAGATCAACTTCAACCTAAATTTGGTGTCATAGTTGAAGTAATTCCAAGACATATTTTTGATGATGCTAATGATGGAATTAACACTGTCCCTATTGCCATTGGAACCAATCCATTTATTTTTTTGATGACTCCAATAGCTCAATTGTCAGAGTTGATTGTGAACCTGAAGTTGTGGTTGGAAATATATAGAATCATTCATCCATGTTCTCAATTCTTTTGGTTTACCTCGAGTTGGGTTGTTAAGGTTGGTAATATTCATATTTATTTAGTATTGATCACAAATATGTTTTAGCTGACTTGACCATTATGTGAATTTTCCATGTTTATTGGTTGCTGTTTTATTTGAATTTCATTTTCTAATTTGGAATTGAACTGTATTCAAACCAAATCAAACAATATTTCTACCTTGGTGAACATTACAACTTGTATGTTTTATTAAATTCATTCAAGCTCTTCTAAAACAATTGATAGCTAAATTACCAATGAATCCCCTCATTCCCTCATATATTTAGTTTTTTGGTTTACAAATTAATTTCCTTTTTCTAATTAATTACATATTTGTTTTCAAATGTAGGAAATGCAGCCAATTGAAGAGAGACGAAGAAAAAAAATGGTGGAGAACAATCGTCGGATGGAGGAGCTGGGCATTCCACCATTAGTGACTATAGTGAGTACTTTATTTCAAATATATATATATATATATATTTACAGAATATATAATGTCATGTGATTAATTTTTTTGTAAACTTTTTTGTAGGATCCACCGTTACGTCGACAGTTATTCGACAAGGAGCCTAGTACTGGTCCTAGTACTCAGGTCGGTGGTACGAGGAGGGTTCGTACCAGAGGTGGACGTAGAGCTGCCCGTGCCCGACTAGACCCTGCCCCTCCCACTGACGTTTCAGCCTTCCCACATTCTGATCCCGGTGTGTCGTTAGGGACACAATGGGTATTTAGGCCTCCCATGTTTTCGCTACCTTCTGCATCTTCTGCCCCATCATTTTCACATCCCATGATGATTCCCACTCCCCAGTCAGCATCAAGTCATACAGCTGTTCCATCTTCTTTTCCTTCTACTTCTGTCTCCTCGAGCTTTTATATTCCATCGTCTTCGACTCCTGTTCTACTAGAGGGTGTTCCATAAGGTTCTGTGGATCCGGAGCCACTCATTGATCAGACTAGCGCAGGTATATTTATAAAACACTAACAAATTTTTATAGCAATATTTATTTTCATTATAACATGTTTTGATAAAATATTTGTTTTTCTTTCATGACAGATACATATACTGACCAGAGGCGGGGGCGGGGCCATACACGCATGTGTTCGGTGTGTAACCGTCGCACACAGGTTATGGTGGAATATAATGAAGACAATCAGATGGTTGAGAAAACAGGGCAGCAATGTCGGAGTTTTCTGGCGACGCTTTCCAAATACTCCGACATCATTCCCGTCAGCCCGCTGTCATGGAGACATTTTCCACATGAGGTCAAAGATAGAGCTTGGGCAGAGATATGGGTAAAAAAATCTGTTGTATTTAATTCCATGAACTATTTTTGTATTTATATGAATTAATATTTTGATTTCAGCTTCGATTTAATTTTCCTAATAGTGAGGGTGCATGACTGGAACGTCTAAAGGATTTAGGTGAGAATTAGAGAGCCTACAAGCATGAGCTATATATTGGCTGGCGTTCTAGAGTTGGCACTGAGTTAGAGGCGGTACTAGTCGTGGATGATTGTCCTATAGAACAGTATCGTCAAATGATTACTCATTGGACGAGTACCCAGTTTAAGGTATGAATTACAGTTGAGGTATTTAAATAATAACTTTCAAGTTTTTCATTAATATTAACCTTTGAATTATCGAATTTTAGTTAGGAATCATCTGGAAAAAATAAAAAAAACATTGATGCAAAAAAATACCTCCATACACTAGGACGCACGACGATGCCAGATCATGAGAGGCAGCAGGTATGACAATTGTTTATAAGTTTTCTTTACGACTTACATTTTCTTTTGTTTCCTCAATTATTTAATCATTTGATAAAGTTTTTATATAAATTTTGTTTTCAATTTCATTGTAGAGGCAAGTACAAAATATTGAAGGACGTGTGCCTCGGGCAAAACTGTTTTACTCGAGTAGACGAAAAAAGGATGGAAGTGCTGTCAACGAAGCGACTCATCAGCAGATTGTAAGTTTTAATCTGTTGATTTTATATTTTAATATCTATTTTGTAACTTAATAATATATTTATATTTGTAACAGAATGCTTTAGAGGCCCTCGATGCCCAAGAAGCAGACAATTTTGGGCCATCTGA
Source organism: Viscum album (assembly GCA_963277665.1). Classification (NCBI taxonomy): domain Eukaryota; kingdom Viridiplantae; phylum Streptophyta; class Magnoliopsida; order Santalales; family Viscaceae; genus Viscum; species Viscum album. The sequence goes on along the minus strand of OY728161.1, from coordinate 1,209,246,343 downwards.
TCACTTACATCAGGTGTTGGGAGAGGATCATTCTGGCAGAGTATGCTGCCGACCTAGGATAGCCCCGATGAGGTATTGGCCTGCCTCAGGTACAAGTTGTAGTGCCACCGAGCTGCAGCAAGTTAGGGCACAGGCAGAACAGGCTGAGAAAAGGGCCACAGAGACGGCAGAACAGTCTGCTAGGGCAAACAGTGCATTTATGAAATTTATTGAAGTTCTACGTCCAACACTTCCAGCAGAGGCCAGCCCAGCGATTGATGAATACATGTCGTCGATAAATTCTATATATGGTGCACCAGGTGGCAGTTCCAGTGGTGGTCAGGCCGATGTCCAGCTTGAAGATGATGATGGCGAGGAGTCTGATGCGAAAGAGTAGGGAGATGAGGAGGGCGAGGAGGAGGGCAAAGGCGAGGAGGAGGGCGCTATGGAGGGTGAGGACGATGAGGAGGACGATGACGAGGGTGATGATGATGATGATGATGGTGATGGTGATGCTGATGTGGGACATATTGATCTATTACATTTTTGACTTATATTACTGAGATTTGATATTTAATCTATTCTAGTTGTTGGTTTTATCTAGACTCGTAGTATATTATTGGAGTTGAGTTATTTTTATATATTGTCTGTTTTTATGGATGTTGTTGTCTTTTAGTGGTTTTGTGTTTGAGAACTCCCTGGACAACCCCCCTCATTCTTGGACCATGGACAACTCCCCCTCCCCCTTGGACCCCGAACACCCCTCGGACAGCCCCACGGATAGCCCCCTGGACAACCCCCCGTATAGCCCCCCACCCTCCACCCTGGACCCCAGATAGCCCCCTGGACAGCCCCTCGGACAACCCCCCCACCCTCCCCCTTGGACACCGGACAACCCCCCAAACACCCCCCGGACAGCCCCCCCGGACAGCCCCCTGAACAACCCCGGACAACCCCCTGAACAACCCCTGAACAACCCCTGAACAACCCCTGAACAACCCCCTAAACAACCCCCGGACAGCCCCCTGAACAACCCCGGACAGCCCCCTGAACAACCCCCAAACACCCCCCAGACAGACCCCGCACAGCCCCCCCACCCTCCTCCTTGGTCCCCAGACAGCCCCCCGAACACCCACCGGACAGCCCCCCCGGACAGCCCCCCGGACAGCCCCTCCACCTTCCTTAATTTCATTAGCTCTGAAATGTTTCATAGCACGATCAACTAAAATCTAATCCATACTAAATATGATATAAAAATATTCTATATGAATTTCCATAAGATTTTAGGTGAAAACAAAAAGTGACATACGAAAAACTGACCAAACGCATTCGAAATATGTTGATGCTTTAGGACAACGATCCATGGGTCATATGTGACGTGTACGAATCAACCCCGCCTCAATCCGAGGCGTGGTGTGGCCAGAACAACTCAAAGTGTATGTCTTTTGTTTCAAAAGGACATCATTTTATGTGAAAAACATCAACTGGCATACAGAAAACCAGCCAAACGCATTCGGATTGTGTTGATACTTTAAGAAAACGATCCATGGGTCATTTGAGACGTATACGAGTCAACCCCGCTGAAATCCGAGATGCGGTGTGGTCGGGACCACTCTAAGTGACTTCTTTTGTTTAAAATGGACAGTAATTTAAGTACATACGGAAAACCAACCAAACGCATTCGGTTTCTGTTGAAACTTTAGGAGAACGATCCACGGGTCACATGTGACGTGTACGAGTCAACGCCACCTCAATCCGAGGCGCGGTGTGACCGACACCACTCAAAGTGTCTCTATTTTGTTTAAAATGGACTTCATTTTTAGTGAAAACAACAAATGACATACGGAAAACTGACCAAACGGATTCTGATTGTGTTGATACTTTAGCACAATGAACCATGGGTCAAATGTGACGTGTACTAGTCAACCCCGTCTCAATCCGAGGTGCGGTGTGGCCGGCACAACTCAAAGTGTATGTCTTTTGTTTCAAAAGGACATCATTTTAAGTGAAAAACATCAACTGGCACACGACACGTCCGATTGACGTGCCGTCTGCTCGACCACTTCATAAATCAATCACCCGTATTTTTCGTCTGATTTCAGGCCATTCCGTAATCGTTCGGCCCGTTTGGACCACCCTCACGCGCATTTACGAAGCGCACATCACTTAAAACACGAATATTGAGCCGTACCGCGCAAACCGCACGTCCGATTGACGTGCCGTCTGCTCATACACATGACGAATAATAATTAGAATGTTTCACGGTGGTTTCAGCTCAATCCGAGGTCGTCCGCTATGAATTTGACCGTTTGACACCCGTTTTGGCCGTTTATGACACTAGAACTGCGTTGTCGGTCACCGCGGGCACATGGCATGTCCAATTGACGTGCCTTCTGCTCAACCAATTCAGAAATCACTCACCCGTATTTTTCGTCTGATTTCAGGCCATTCCGACTTCGTTCGGCCCGTTTGGACCCCCCTCACGCGCGTTTACGAAGCGCGTGCATCACTTAAAATACGAATATTGAGCCGTACCGCGCAAACTGCACGTCCGATTGACATGCCGTCTATGCATACACATCACGAATAATAATTAGATTGTTGCATGGTGGTTTCATCTCAATCTGAGGTCGTCCGCTATGAATTTGACCGTTGGACGCCCGTTTTGGCCGTTTATGACACCAGAACCGCGTTGTCGGTCACCGCGGGCACACGGAACGTCCGATTGACATTCCCTTTTCTCGAACACTTAATAAATCACTCACCCGTATTTGTCGTCTGATTTCAGGCCATTCCGAAATCGTTCGGCCCGTTTGGACCACCCTCACGCGCGTTTATGAAGTGCGTGCATCACTTAAAACACGAATATTGAGCCGTACCGCGCAAACCGCACGTCCGATTGATGTTCCGTCTACACGTACACGTCAAAAATAATAATTAGAATGTTTCACGGTGGTTTCAGCTCAATCCGAGGTCGTCCTCTATGAATTTGACCGTTTGACGCCCGTTTTGGCCGTTTATGACACCAGAACTGCGTTGTCGGTCACCGCGGGCACACGGCACGTCCAATTGATGTGTCGTCTGCTCGATCACTTCATAAATCACTCACCGGTATTTTTCGTCTGATTTCAGGCCATTCCGACATCGTTCGGCCCGTTTGGACCCCCCTCAAGCGCGTTTACGAAGCGCGCGCATCACTTAAAACAGGAATATTGAGCCGTACCGCGCAAACCGCACGTCCTATTGACGTGCCGTCTGCGCGTACACGTCACGAATAATAATTAGAATGTTGCACGGTGGTTTCAGCACAATCTGAGGTCGTCCTCTATGAATTTGACCGTTGGACGCCCGTTTTGGCCGTTTATTAAACCAGAACTGCGTTGTCGGTCACCGCGGGCACACGGCACGTCCGATTGACGTGCCCTCTGCTCGAACACTTGATAAATCACTCTCCCGTATTTGATGTCTGATTTCAGGCCCTTCTGACTTCGTTTGGCCCGTTTGGACCCCCCTCACGCACGTTTACGAAGCGCGCGCATCACTTAAAACACGAATATTGAGCCGTACCGCACAAACCGCACGTCCGATTGACGTGATGTCTGCGCGTTCACATCACGAATAATAATTAGAATGTTTCACGGTGGTTTCAGCTCAATCCGAGGTCGTCCGCTATGAATTTGACCGTTTGACGCCCGTTTTGGCCGTTTATGACACCAGAACTGCGTTGTCAGTCACGGCGGGCACACGGCATGTCCGATTAACGTGCCGTCTGCTCGAACACTTCAGAAATCACTCACCCGTATTTTTCGTCTGATTTCAGGACATTCCGAAATCATTCGGCCCATTTGGACCACCCTCACGCACGTTTACGAAGTGCGCTCATCACTTAAAACACGAATATTGAGCCGTACCGCGCAAACCGCACGTCCGATTGACGTTCCGTCTGCGCGTACACGTCATGAATAATAATTAGAATGTTGTACGATGGTTTGAGCTCAATCTGAGGTCGTCCGCTATGAATTGGACCGTTGGATGCCTGTTTTGGCCGTTTGTGACACCAGAACTGCGTTGTCAGTCACCGTGGGCACACGACACATCCGATTGACGTGCCGTCTGCTCGACCACTTCAGAAATCACTCTATCGTATTTTTCATCTGATTTTAGTCCATTCCGACTTTGTTCGGCCCATTTGGACCCCCATCACGCGCGTTTACGAAGCGCGCGCATCACATAAAACACGAATATTGAGCCGTACCGCGCAAACCGCACGTCCGATTGACGTGCCGTCTGCGCGTACACATCACGAATAATAATTAGAATGTTTCACGGTGGTTTCAGCTCAATCCGAGGTCGTCCGCTATGAATTTGACCGTTTGACGCCCGTTTTGGCCGTTTATGACACCAGAACTGCGTTGTCGGTCACCGCGGGCACACAGCACGTCCGATTGATGTGTTGTCTGCTCGACCACTTCATAAATCACTCACCTATATTTTTCGTCTGATTTCAGGCCATTCCGAAATCGTTCGGCCCATTTGGACCACCCTCACGCGCGTTTACGAAGCGCGCGCATCACTTAAAACACGAATATTGAGCCATACCGCGCAAACCGCACGTCCTATTGACGTGCCGTCTGCGCGAACATGTCACGAATAATAATTAGAATGTTGAACGGTGGTTTCAGCTCAATTTGAGGTCGTCCGCTATGAATTTGACCGTTGGACGCCCGTTTTGGCCGTTTATGATACCAGAACTGCGTTGTCGGTCACCGCGGCCACACGGCACGTCCGATTGACGTGCCGTCTACTTGAACACTTCATAAATCACTCTCCCGTATTTGTCGTCTGATTTCAGGCCATTCCGACTTCATTCGGCCTGTTTGGACCCCCCTCACGCGCGTTTACGAAGCGCGCGCATCACTTAAAACACGAATATTGAGCCGTACCACGCAAACCGCACGTCCGATTGACGTGAAGTCTACGCATACACATCAAAAATAATAATTAGAATGTTTCACGGTGGTTTCAGCTCAATCCGAGGTAGTCCGCTTTGAATTTGACCGTTTGACGCCCGTTTTGGCCGTTTTTGACACCAGAACTGCGTTGTCGGTCACCGTGAGCACACGGAACGTCCGATTGATGTGCCGTCTGCTCAACCACTTCAGAAATTACTCACCCGTATTTGTCGTCTGATTTCAGGCCATTCGAAAATCGTTCGGCCTGTTTGGACCACCCTCATGCGCGTTTACGAAGCGCGCGCATCACTTAAAACACGAATATTGAGCCGTACCGCGCAAACCGCACGTCCGATTGACGTGCTGTCTGCACGTACATGTCACAAATATTAATTATAATGTTGCACGGTGGTTTTAGCTCAATCTGAGGTCATCCGCTATGAATTTGACCGTTTGACGCCCGTTTTGGCCGTTTATGGCACCAGAACTGCGTTGTCGGTCACTGCGGGCACACGGCACGTCCGATTGACGTGCCGTCTGCACGACCACTTCAGAAATCACTCTCCCGTATTTTTCGTTTGATTTCAGGCCATTCCGACTTTTCTCGGCCTATTTGGACCCCCCTCACGCGCGTTTACGAAGCGCGCGCATCAATTAAAACACGAATATTGAGCTGTACCGCGCAAACTGCACGTCCGATTGACGCTCCGTCTGCGCATACACGTCACGAATAATAATTAGAATGTTGCACGATGGTTTCTACTCAATCCGAGGTCGTCCGCTATGAATTTGATCATTTGACGCCCGTTTTGGCCGTTTATGACACCAGAACTGCGTTGTCGGTCACCGCGGGCACACGACATGTCCGATTGACGTGCCGTCGGCTCGACCACTTCATAAATCACTCACCCGTATTTCTCTTTTGATTTCAGGCCATTCCAAAATCGTTCGGCCCATTTGTACCACCCTCACGCGCGTTTACGAAGCACGCGCATCACTTAAAACACGAATATTGAGCCGTACCGCACAAACCCCACGTCCGATTGACGTTCCGTCTGCGCGTACACGTCACGAATAATAATTAGAATTTTTCATGGTGGTTTCAGCTCAATATAAGGTCGTCCACTATGAATTTGACCATTTGACACCCGTTTTGGCCGTTTATGACACCAGAACAGCGTTGTCGGTCACCGCGGGCACACGGCACGTCCGATTGACGTGCCGTCTACTTGACCACTTCAGAAATCACTCTTTCGTATTTTTCGTCTGATTTCAGGCCATTCCGACTTCGTTCGGCCCATTTGGACCCCCCTCACGCGCGTTTACGAAGCGCGCGCATCACTTAAAACACGAATATTGAGCCGTACCGCGCAAACCGCACGTCCGATTGACGTTCTGTCTGCGCGTACACGTCACTAATAATAATTAGAATGTTTCACAGTGGTTTCAGCTCAATCCGAGGTCATCCTTTATGAATTTGACCGTTTGACGCCCGTTTTGGTCGTTTATGACACCAGAACTGCGTTGTCGGTCACCGCGGGCACACGACACGTCCGATTGACATGTCGTCTGCTCGACCACTTCATAAATCACTCACCCGTATTTGTCGTCAGATTTCAGGCCATTCTGAAATCGTTCGGCCCGTTTGGACCACCCTCACGCGCGTTTACGAAGCGCGCACATCACTTAAAACACGAATATTGAGCCGTACCGCGAAAACCGCATGTCCGATTAACGTGTCGTCTACGCGTACACGTCAAAAATAATAATTAGAATGTTTCACGGTTGTTTCAGCTCAATCTGCGGTCTTCCTCTATGAATTTGACCGTTTGACGCCCGTTTTGGCCGTTTATGACACCAGAACTGCGTTGTCGGTCACCGCGGGCACACGGCACGTCCGATTGACGTGCCGTCTGCTCGACCACTTCAGAAATCACTCTCCCGTATTTTTCGTCTGATTTCAAGCCATTCCGATTTCGTTCGGCCCGTTTGGACCCCCCTCACGCGCGTTTACGAAGCGCGCGCATCACTTAAAACACGAATATTGAGCCGTACCGTGAAAACCGCACGTCCGATTGACGTTCCGTCTACGCGTACACGTCATGAATAATAATTAGAATGTTTCACGGTGGTTTTAGCTCAATACGAGGTCGTCCGCTATGAATTTGACCGTTTGACGCCCGTTTTGGCCGTTTATGACACCAGAACTGCATTGTCGGTCACCGCGGGCACACGGCACGTCCGATTGACGTGCCGTCTGCTCGGACACTTTATAAATCACTCACCCGTATTTTTCTTCTGATTTCAGGCCATTCCGAAATCGTTTGGCCCGTTTGGACCACCCTCACGCGCGTTTACGAAGCGTGCGCATCACTTAAAACACGAATATTGAGCCGTACCGCGCAAACCGCACGTCCGATTGACGTGCCGTCTACGCGTACACGTCAAGAATAATAATTAGAATGTTTCACGGTTGTTTCAGCTCAATCTGAGGTCGTCCGCTATGAATTTGACCGTTTGATGCCGGTTTTTGCTGTTTATGACACCAGAACTGCGTTGTCGGTCACCGCGGGCACACGGCACATCCGATTGACATACCGTCTGCTCGACCACTTCATAAATCACTCTCCCGTATTTTTCGTATGATTTCAGGCCATTACGACTTCGTTCGGCCCATTTGGACCCCCCTCACGCGCGTTTACGAAGCGCGTACATCACTTAAAACACGAATATTGAGCCGTACCGCGCAAACTGCACATCCGATTGACATGCCGTCTACGCGTACACGTCACGAATAATAATTAGAATGTTCCACGGTGGTTTCAGCTAAATCCGAGGTCGTCCGCTATGAATTTGACCATTGGACGCCCGTTTTGGCCGTTTATGACACCAGAACTGCGTTGTCGGTCACCGTGGGCACACGGCACGTCCGATTGACGTGTCGTCTGCTCGACCACTTCATAAATCACTCTCCCGTATTTTTCGTCTGATTTCAGGCCATTCCGAAATTGTTCGGCCCGTTTGGACCACGCACACGCGCGTTTACGAAGCACGCGCATCACTTAAAACACGAATATTGAGCCGTACCGCGCAAACCGCATGTCCAATTGATGTGACGTCTACACGTGCACGTCAAAAATAATAATTAGAATGTTTCAAGGTGTTTTCAGCTCAATCTGAGGTCGTCCGCTATGAATTTGACCGTTTGACGCCCGTTTTGGCCGTTTATGACACCAGAACTGCGTTGTCGATCACCGCGGGCACATGGCACGTCCAATTGACATGCCGACAGCTCGACCTCTTCAGAAATCACTCACCCGTATTTGTCGTCTGATTTAAGGCCATTCCAACTTCATTCGACCGGTTTGGACCCCCCTCACGTGCGTTTACGAAGCGCGCACATCACTTAAAATACGAATATTGAGCCGTACCGCACAAACCGCACGTCCGATTGACGTGAAGTCTGCGCGTACACATCAAGAATAATAATTAGAATGTTTCACGGTGGTTTCAGCTCAATCTGAGGTCGTCCGCTATGAATTTGACCGTTGGATGCCCGTTTTGGCCGTTTTTGACACCAGAACTGCGTTGCCGGTCACCGCGGGCACACGACACGTCCGATTGACGTGCCGTCTACTCGACCACTTCATAAATCACTCTCCCGTATTTTTCGTCTGATTTCACGACATTCTGACTTCATTCGGCCCGTTTGGACCCCCCTCACGCACGTTTACGAAGCGCGCGCATCACTTAAAACACGAATATTGAGCCGTACCGTGCAAACCGCACGTCCTATTGACGTGACGTCTGCGCGTACACATCACGAATAATAATTAGAATGTTTCACGGTGGTTTCAGCTCAATCCGGAGACGTGGTGTGGCCGGAACCACTCAAAGTGTCCGTCTTTTGTTTCAAAAGGACGTCATTTTAAGTGAAAGGCATCAACTAGCATACGGAAAAACGACCAAACGCATTCCGAATCTATTGATAATTTATCCCAACAATCCATGGGTCATATGTGACATGTATGAGCCAACCCGGGATGAATCCGAGTCGCGGTGTGGCCAGGATTAGTCTAAGTGGCTCTCTTTTGTTTAAAATGGACACCATTTTAAGTACATACGGAAAAACGACCAAACGGATTCGGTTTCCATTGAAAGTTTAGGAGAACGATCCATGGGTCATATGTGACGTGTACAAATCAACCCCGCCACAATCGGAGACGCGGTGTAGCCAGCACCACTCAAAGTTTCTATCTTTTGTTTCAAAAAGACGCCATTTTAACTGAAAAGCATCAATTGACATACGAAAAACCGACCAAAGGCATTTGGACTGTGTCGATACTTTAGCACAAGGATCCATGGGTCGTATGTGACGTGTAAGAGTCAATCCCGCCTCAATCCGAGGAGCGGTGTGGCCAACACCGTTCTAACTGTGTCTCTTTTGTTTAAAATGGACAGGATTATAAATGAAAAGAACAACTGACATACGCAAAACCGACCAAATGCATTCCGAATCTATTGATAATTTATCACAACGATCCATCGGTCATATGTGACCTATACGAGCCAACCCGGGCTCAATCCGAGTCACGGTGTGGCCGAGATCAGTCTAAGTGGCTCTCTTTTGTTTAAAATGGACAACATTTTAAGTACATACGGAAAACTGGCCAAACGCATTCGGTTTCCATTGAAATTTGAGGAGAACGATACATGGGTCATATGTAATGTGTACGAATCATCCCCGCCTCAATCCGAGGCGCGGTGTGACCAACACCACTCTATCTGTGTCTGTTTTGTTTAAAATGGATAGGATTATAAGTGAAAAGAACTGGCATACGCAAAACCGACCAAACGCATTTGGTTTCCATTGAAACTTTAGGAGAACGATCCATGGGTCATATGTGACGTGTACGAATCATCCCCGTCTCAATCTGAGATGCGGTGTGGCCAACACTGCTCTAACTATGTCTCTTCTGTTTAAAATGGACATGATTATAAGTGAAAAAGAACAACTGGCATACGCAAAACATACCAAACGCATTCCGAATCTTTTGATCATTTATCAAAATGATCCATGGGTCATATGTGACCTGTACGAGGCAACCTGGGTTCAATCCAAGTCGCGGTGTGGCCGGGATCAGTCTAAGTGGCTCTCTTTTGTTTAAAATGGACACCATTTTAAGTACATACGGAAAACTGACCAAACTCATTCGGTTTCCATTTAAACTTTAGGAGTACGATCCATGGGTCATATGTGACGTGTAAGAATCATCCCCGCCTCAATCCGAGGCGCGGTGTGGCCGTCACCACTCTAACTGTGTCTGTTTTGTTTAAAATGGACATGATTATAAGTGAAAAGAACAACTGACATACGCAAAACTGACCAAATGCATTCAGAATCTTTTGATAATTTATCACAATGATCCATGGGTCATATGTGACGTGTAAGAGCCAACCCGGGTCAATCCGAGTCGCGGTGTGGTTGGGATCAGTCTAAATGTCTCTCTTTTGTTTAAAATGGATACCATTTTAAGTACATACGGAAAACCGACCAAACACATTCAGTTTCCATTGTAACTGTAGGAGAACGATCCATGGGTCCTATGTGACATGTACAAATCATCCCCGCCTCAATACGACATGCGGTGTGGCTGAAACCACTCAAATTGTCCGTCTTTTGTTTCAAAAGGACGTCATTTTAAGTGAAAGGCATCAACTGACATACGGAAGAACGACCAAACGCATTCAGATTCTATCGATACTTTAGAAAAACGATCCATGGGTCATATGTGACGTGTACAAGTCAACCCCGTCTTAATCCGAGATGTGGTGTGGCCGACACCGCTCTAACTCTGTCTCTTTTGTTTAAAATGGACATGATTATAAATGAAAAGAACAACTAGCATATGCAAAACCGACCAAACGCATTCTGAATCTTTTGATAATTTATCACAATGATCCATGGGTCATATGTGACATGTACGAGCCAACCCGGGATGAATCTGAGTCGCAGTGTGGTCAGGATTAGTCTAAGTGTCACTCTATTGTTTAAAATGGACAACATTTTAAGTACATACGGAAAACCGACCAAACGCATTTGGTTTCCATTTAAACTATAGGAGAACGATCCATGGGTCATATGTGACGTGTACTAATAAACCCCGCCTCAATTGGAGATGTGGTGTGGTCGGCACCACTCATAGTGTCCGTCTTTTGTTTCAAAAGGACGTCATTTTAAGTGAAAAACATCAACTGGCATATGGAAAACCGACGAAACGCATTCGGATTGTGTCGATACTTTAGCACAACGATCCATGGGTCAAATGTGACGTGTAAGAGTCAACCCCACCTCAATATGAGGTGCGGTGTGGCCGGTATCACTTCAAGTGTATGTATTTTGTTTAAAATGGACATCATTTGAGGTAAAAATATATGGTATAGAAAAAACCGATCAAATTATGAATTGAATTTCGGATTCCACATATAATTGTCATCTAAATTTTAAATTTAATTCTATATGAATTATGTACGTTTATAATTACGTTATAAATTCTAATTTAATTATGGATGTGTATAGTTTCAGGATCCATTATATGTTAAATGTGTATGAATTTGTTCATAATTGTATATGTATGTTTTATTTTATTGCAGGTACAATAATTGGATTGAAAATGAGGTCAAAATGAGGCCTGATGGAGAGGGGCCGGATGGACAGGGGCTGTGCAAATTGCAGGGTACTGCAATTTGCAGCATAGGGTATGCCAATGGTTTAAAACTGTTGGCATATAATCCTAAAGAAGTTTTTACCAACGGTTCATTGAACCGTTGGTAAATATCTCTTTTCCCAACGGTTCTAAACCGTTGGGAAAGAGTTTGGGATATTGATATTTCCCAACGGTTCTCCCAAACCGTTGGGAAAAACTATCCCAATGGTTTGGCAGAACCGTTGGGATAGGGTGGCATTTGTGAGCCTATACCAACGGTTTCCAGTAAACCGTTGGGAAAACCTTTTCCCAACGGCTTACTTCCCTACGGTTATCACAACCGTTGGTATATCATATACCAACGGTTAGAGGGGCTTTCCCAACGGTTGTGAACTGTTGGGAAATATTATATTTCCAATAGTGTAAATGTGCATAATGTTGAATACCCTTGATAGAGAAATGGGCATGGTATTCACTACACATTGGCATTGGCTTAGAAAATCGGTGCGATTTCGGCAGCTTAACGACGTGACATAAGAATTCATAAAAATGGTTGATGAGAGAGAAAGGGGTTCCTCATCATATTTACATGTAATGGATAGTAATTCGGTCATATAGATATATGTACTAACAATTGTAATGTAATTTAGATTCATGATACAAAAGTATTGCTTGAATGTAAATGAGGAGAGAAAAGTTCCTTTCTGAATTTTGGCATAGTAACGAGTGTACATGGGAGGAATTTAATGAGAGATAAAGGGGTATCCCACCATTAAAACATAAAGAGGGATGTACAAGGGAGGTTCTAAACCATACCCCAACATTCATAATTGAAATTAAAAGGGCAAATCAACTTAATGAAAATTGGAGAAAAACGAGAAAGGAAGAAAAAACCCTTATATGGAAGTGTTCTTACAAAGGATTGAAAGAGGCTTGAGAGAAGATTCTTGGGAGCTTGGGGCTCCTTGAGAGGATTTTAGAGAGAGTAGGGTAGAGATTGGACTAACTACAAAGGCTTTAATTGGGGAGGAAGTGGGAGCTTTGGTGGGTTTATATAGGAAAGGTGAGGGAATTCTTTATTATTTAGGTTTGGGACCCCTTATATTAAATTAATCCAAACCATAAACCATACCCTATTTTTTGCCCATGGTTTTTGGAAAAGGGAACAGGAAAAAAATATTTTATAAGGCCAAAGTCCTAACTTCTTATAATAATAGGGTTTCTTATGTGGAGGTGAGTCACACTCCCATGGAAAACAATTTAAAAAGACAAGGTGTTTAATAAGTTTTGATGGGTCCATTAATGCTTTGAAAAGGAAGTCAAACAAACCCAAAATAACATTATTTTAATGTTAAAACATATATTTTCCGAACATAAAGCTTATATTATTTTATTATATCACTATTGGGTCATTATGATGTCATAAAACACATTATATATTTAAACAGTATTTAATTTTTACCCAAAAGATTGACAGTCTCAGAAAATTATGAAAAAATTCACCGTTGGATAATTTCGACATACTGATTCTATAAATAGAATTTATTTTATCTAAATAATTTTCTAAATAGGTTAATATTCACTTTTAAATTAGAAACCAATATTTATGGAAAATTCACGGGTTTTGACAAAAATGGCTTCCAAACTTTAATAAAAATTACAATTGCATTCATAAAATTATATGATCATTTATATCTAATAAAATTAATTTAATAATATTAATAATTATATTTTATTAAAATATTATTCAATTAAAAAATCCCTTAATTTAATAAATAATTATTCTTAATTAAATTATAACATAAAACAGTATTTTCACTTTATGAACTATTTACAATGTATCAATAATGACAAAAATGTATATTTATTATTATATACAAAAAATAATGTACATGAACATAGTACTAGCTATTTGTTACATAACCCCTTAAAACAACTGCATAATACCTAAGGGTAATATGTGAGATGGTGACAGACTCTTGGGGTGGCTCGGATAACATCGCTCGAGTGGTAATTTCTATCAACTTCCACTTTTCCCGTAGACGGTCACCTTCGAGCTGGAATGATGAAGCTCAACTTGGGATTGATAATGAACGAAGCCCAAAAACTCCACCTCTTTTCTGAGCTCCAACAAATGGGCTTCGTATGGAGCAATTCTACTGGATGAGGTCATCACTTCCTTTGTCTGAGTAAATTGGGTTTGTTAAAGCCCTATATTTATACTAATAATGTGATCATTGTTCATAGGATATAAAAGAAATGGTCAAAATTATTAACATAAGACTAAAAAAGTTGACATTTTATTTAAACATTTTACATAAAGAGACATTTAATTAGATCAAGAGGGATTTACATTAATGAAACTTTGGGTCGTTACAATATTCCCCCTTAAGAAATTTCGCCCTCAAAATTTCATTTTCCCACACTAAAACAGATGTGGGTAACTCAGCTTCATCATTTACTTTGATTCCCAAGTCGCTTCTTCAAACTTTTGGTTTCACCACAACACCTTGATGAGGGGAATTGTCTTATTTCGTAACATTTTTTCTCTACGATCTAAGATCTTCGCTGGTTTCTCCTCATAAGAAAGATCATCCTCCAACTGTACCACCTCAGAAGAGAGTACATGTGAAGAGATCGGTATGTAATTCCTTAAGAGGGATACATGAAAGACATCATGTACTTCGACCATGGTTGGTGGAGGTGCTAGTCGATATACCACAACCCCGACATGATCAATAATCTCGAAGGGGCCGATGTACCTTGGACTTAACTTCCCTTTCTTTCCAAACCTCATGACCTTCTTCCATGGAGATATGCGTAGAAAAACAATGTCTCCAAATTTTAGCTAAAGGTCTCGTCTACGATTATCTGCATAACTCTTCTGTCGACTCTGGGCTGCCTTGATATGTTGCTCAATGGTTTTCACCTTCTCCACCATTTCCTCGACCATTTCTAGTCCAATCAGCTTACGTTCACCGAACTCATCCCAACATGCCACTGTTCTGCACCTTTTTCCATATAGGGCTTCATATGGTGCAATTTGGATGCTTGAGTGGAAACTGTTATTTTAGGAGAATTCAAACAGTGGAATATGATGATCCCATCCTCCTTTAATGTCCATTGAGAATCCTCTCAACATGTCCTCGAGTGTTTGGATAGTCCGCTCAGATTGGTCATCAGTTTGAGGATGATAGGCCGTACTGAAGTTCAGTTCAGTATTCAAAGCATGTTGAAGACTCTTCCAAAACATAGAGGTGAATCTTGGATCTCGATCATACACAATAGATAGTGGCACTCCATACAGCCTTACCACTTCCCTGATATATATCCGTTCGAGTTGATCCAATGAGAAATCCTCCCGAATAACAATGAAGTGTGCAGTCTTTGTAAGATGATCCATAATAACCCAGATTGCATTGTTGCCTTTGGATGTCCTCGGAAGTCTAGTGACAAAGTCCATGGTGATGTTCTCCCATTTCCCTTCTAGTATGGGCAATGGTTGCATCATCCCCTTAGACTTCTGCCTCTCTGCATTCACTTGCTGGCACACCAAGAACTTTGATGTATATTCAGCGATCCCCTTCTTCATATTATCCCACCAAAAATTTTCTCGGAGATCTCGATACATCTTTGTACTCCCTGGGTGAATAGAGAAATTTAAACTATGCACATCATACAAAAGATCCTTCTTCAGCTCTGGACTTGATGGAACACATAGCCTTTTCCCAAATCTCACAATTCCTTCTTCATTAACATTAAACACCATGGATTTCCCTTTTTTGATAGCTTCCACTTTTTCCTGAATTCCCACATCATCCTTTTGAGAATCCTTTAACCTTTCTAAAAGAGACGGTTGAGCAATAATTTGTTAATGGATTGATGATGTTCCCTTCTTAATGTTTCCCATGTCCATCTTCATTAAGTCAAAGAATATTGGATCCTTCTCAATTCTCATCATTGATAGAATCGTTCGGTCCTTTCTACTTAGGGCACCTGCCATCATGTGTTGGATAGTTTCACTCATGGATTTTCAAATGCCTTGAGACATAGGATATCACTTTATCATTCTGCATCAGCACACAACCTAAGCCCTTCATCGAAGAATCATTGAATACCATAAAAATTTCCCCACTTGTGGGTAAAGTGAGCATGGGAGTAGTGATAAGCCTCCTTTTCAACTCCTTGAAGCTTTCTTCACATTCATCACTCCAAGAAAACATTACTCCCTTTTGAGTTATCTTGGTAAGAGGGGTGGAAAATCATGATAAATTTCTCACAAATTGTCGATAATATCCAGCTAACCCCAAGAACCTACGGATATCCGTTACCATTGTTGGCCTCACCCATCCCTCGATTGAATCTATTTTAGAGGGATCCATAGATATCCCATTGCTTGTGATTATATGGCCCAAGAATGAGACTTCCTTCAACCAGAACTCACACTTGCTGTACATTGCATAGAGTTTCTCCATGCACAAATTCTCCAGTACAGTTCTTAAATTCTCCTCATGATCCTCTTTGGTTTTGGAGTATATTAGAATATGATCTATATACATTACCAAATATTTGTCTAGGTAATCTCTAAAGACTCTATTCATCAAGTCCATGAAGATTCCTGGAGCATTGGTGAGTCCGAAAGGCATTAATATGAATTCATAGTGCCCGTATCTTGTATGAAAAGCTGTCTTGGGGACATCTTCCTTCTTCACCCTTACTTGATAATATACCGACCACAAATCTACCTTAGAGAAGTATTGTGCTCCACGCAGCTGATCGAACAAGTCATCGATCCATGGTAGAGGATTCTTTTTCTTTATCGTGATTTTTTTAATATCACGATAATCGATACAAAGGTGCATTGACCCATCCTTCTTCTTGACGAAAAGGACAGGTTCACCCCATGGTGAAGCACTTGGGCATATAAACCCTTTATCCAGATTATCCTGTAGTTGTTTTTTCATAACTTCAAGCTCCACAACAGCCATTCTATATGGTGTCTCAGATATTGGTAGAGCCCCTGGTATAAGATCAATTTAAAATTCAACATCCCTTTTAGGAGGAAGACCAGGAAGTTCCCTGAGAAACACTTCAGTGAATTCCCTCACAATAGGAATTTCATCAAGGATGGTTTCTTCCTTGGACTCAATCATCTGAGCTAGATATGCATGCTCATTGGGCAGTAATATCCATGCTTAAGATGATGGAGCTAAATGAGATTCATCTTCCTTATTAAACATGTAAAGAATTGGGGGTCAATTCTCCATATGGAGTGTGATTTCCCTCTTCCGACAATTTACGTTGGCTCTATATAAGGAAAGCCAATCCATGCCTATAATTGAATCAAATTCCCCTAGAGAAAGTATGACAAGGTTCGCTAGGAAATTAAATACACAAATTATAATAGGGGATGACTTATATTCATGGGATGCAATGAATTCCCCATTTTCCGTACTCACTGACATCTTCACTTCCATGGTTTGTGGTGGTGATGGGATTGTTCTACTAAACATTCAAGATATAAAAGAATGAGTAGAACCTAAATCAAAAAGTATGTTTTCTATTCTTGAATGAATAACTAGCATACCTGTCACCAATTCGTTGTCGGGGTTCACTTCGGTAGAAGTGATGGAAAAATCTCTTCCTTTCTTCCTTGGAGGTTGTTGGTTGCCTCAGAAAACCTTTGGATTAGAGCACTGATGTCCAATATTCCTTGGTTATTTGCATTTTTAGCAATTAACAACACGTTGAGGTTCGAACGGTGCATTACTCTCCTCTGTCACAGCAGTGGGTCTTTCTGACCGACAGTTAACGGATGAGTTCCCTTCTCTTCCACACCTAAAGCATTTCCTCGTCCCCTTGAGGCAATTTCCAGGGTGCTTCTTTCCGCACTTTTGGCAAGTGGGGTGCTGGATCTTCTTAGCACCGTTGGATTTTTCCATCGAACCGCCAGCATTGAAGTCCACTTTATGCTTCTTGTCCTCATGATACCCCTGTGATTCCCCGATCTCTATCACGACCTTGAGGGAACATCAGACAATTTCCTCATAGCTGTCGAAGTCACAGATCGCTAATTCTTTCCGCAGGCTAGGATTCAACCCACCAAAGAAGCGGTCAAACTTGCCTTCGGGGGTAACGACAAAGTCGGAAGCATATCTTGAATGCCTTGTGAAGTTTTCCTCGTACGCTCCAATAAACTCTTCTTCTTTTTTCTTGAGAGAAAGGAAGTCCCTTTCCATCTTAAGCCGGAGGGTTCACAGAAAATATTTATCGAAAAACATCTTCCAGAAATCCTTCCATCCAACACCTCGATCTCCTCCTCAGGCTTCGTATTTTTTATCAACGTCCACCATTGATCAGCTTCACCCTCCATACGATAAGCCACCATGAGAACCTTCTCTTGTTCAGAACATTGAAGGATGGAGAAGATCTTTTCAATGGAGTTGATCCATTGTTCAGTGATCATGGGATCAGATGATCCACTAAACGTAAGAGGCCTTTGTCTCATGAAGCTCTCGATAGGGACTTTTTCCTTCTTAGGGGGGTTTGGATGTTCCTCTTGACCTGTGTTTCTATTCAAATCTTGATTTATCTGAGAGAGAAGCATGACAAAGTTCCTGATTCCCGCTCTCATTGTATTGGGCATCTCATTAGTACAATCATCACATTGATCTTCACACCAGTTGTTATCCGGAGTCCTTCTATTACCAGCCATTGGTTGGAATAAAAGGAAAGTTAGGGGGTAACACAAAAAGGGTAATCCAAAGACAAAATTTGATGACATAAAAATAAACTTTTATTTACTTAACTCATGAGTCTATAGGCTTCAACCTAGGCTTTTCATTATCTAATTTCCAAAATATATTCTTAGGGTCATTTTTTTAATTCCCTTAATAATGGATCATACTAAGCTTGTTAATTTACAAAAGAATATCCCCCGGGAGTGTCGTAACCAAGAGTGATACAAGTCCCATTTTCGTGCACCAGTTCCCGTTCGATTCTAGCTCAAAGCTGTGTTTTCTGGTTTTACCCCTAGGATACATCTGTGCCAGAGCTGCCTCTACCTGCTCATATCTAGACAGGGATGTATTTTCTTGGTAACCCACTTAATAAATACTCAACAAAACTTAGGGAAGTTTTTATTATACTTAGTCTTGTATCTAAGGATTTACTAGGGTTTTCTAATCCTAATCCAAAAAATAACTAAACCTTCCTCTGATACCAACTATGACAACCCTGCTTTTTATTACAAACATAAAAATGATTTATTACATAAACTATTCACTTGATACAACATGGAATATCGAGAGGTATAGTGTATTTGGGTCTTAGTATCATTAAATAACAACTTAAAACATAAAATACAACATCTTTATTGAAAACATCCTTTACATGACCACTACATTCCCTCGAACTTAGCATTGCATGGGATAACCTGAGGACATGCATAAGAAAAGGGTGAGCTATAAGGCCCAGTAAGGGAATAAATATAGAATACATGACGAGTAAAATACATGTTATACAATAGGCATATAAATAGAGCACAAGAGAAAAATGAACATAAATCCACGATAAAGCTTGATAATCATAACATGGAAATGTTGCAACAACACTTAACATGGAATTAGCATGAGCCAAGACTCATTGCACATGGAGCATGAGTAAATCCTCATTGAAAATGAAGCATGAGTGAACCCTCTTTGCACTTGAATTATCACGAGTAAACACTCATTTCACATGACATATCATGATAGTATACTTTATCCAATGCATTGGAGCTCTATAAGGGCGCACCCTTCTTAAAACATTCCATTTCATGCATATGTGTGTCACATGGATCATAAAAAATGGATTCATAAAACATAATCATTTATTCCATGACAAAGGAATTTGGAATTAATACATGAAACTTAATAATCAATAAGTAAATTTTCATAAAGGTGAATACCCTTAATGGAGAAATGGGGATGGTATTCACTACACAATGGTCTTGGCTTAGAAAATCGGTGCAATATCGGCAGCGTAACGGCGTGACATAAGTATTCAATAAAAATGGTTGATGAGAGAGAAAGGGATTCATCATCATATTTAAATGTAATGGACAGTAAGGAGGTCATATAGATACATTTCCCAACAATTGTAATGGAATTTAGATTCATGATACAAAAGTATTGCTTGAATGTAAATGAGGAGAGAGAAGATCCTTTCGGAATTTTGGCATAGTAACGGGTGTACATTTGAGGAATTTAATGAGAGATAAAGGGGTATCCCATCATTCAAACATAAATAGGGCAGTATGAGGGAGGTTCGAAACCATACCCCAACATTCATAATTGAAATTAAAATGGAAAAACAACTTAAAAAATTTGGACAAAAATGAGAAATGAAGAAAAAACCCTTACTTGGAAGTGTGCTTCCAAAGGCTTGAGAGAGGCTTGAGAGAGGATTATTGGGAGATTGGGGCTCATTGGGAGGATTCTAGAGAGAGTAGGGAAGAGGTTGGATGAAATCCAAATTCATTGAGTGAGGAGGAAGTGGGAGTTTGGGTGGGTTTTTGTAGGAAAGGTGAGGGAATTCATTATTATTTAGGTTTGGGACCCCTTATATTAAATTAATCAAAACCACAAACCATAGCATGGTTTTTGCCCATGGGTTTTGGAAAAGGGAAGAGGAAAACAATATTTTATAAGGCCAATGTCCGAAATTCTAAAAATAAAAGGGTTTATTTTGTGGAGGTGAGTCATACTCCCATGGAAAACAATTTAAAAAGACAAGGGGTTTAGTAAGTCTTCAAGGGTCCATTAATGCTTTGAAAAGTAAGTAAAATAGACCCAAAATCACATTATTTTAATGGTAAAACTTATATTAGCCGAAAATAAAGATTATATTATTTTATTACATCACTATTGGGTCATTATGATGTCATAAAACACATTATATATTTAAACAGTATTTAATTTTTACCCAAAAAATTGACTGTCTCAGAAAATTATGAAAAATTCACCGTTGGATAATTTCGACATCCTGATTCCAGAAATAACATTTATTTTATCTAAATAATTTTCTAAATATGTTAATTTTTACTTTTAAAATAAAAACCGCCATTTATAGAAAAAATTCACGGGTTTTGACAAAAATGGCTTTCAAACCTTAATAAAAATTACAATGGCATTCATAAAAGTATATGATAATTTATATATAATAAAATTAATTTAATAATAATAATAATAATATTTTATTAAAATATTATATAATTAAAAAATCCCTTAATTTAATAAAATTTAATCTTAATTAAATCATAACTAAAAACACTATTTGCACTTTAAAAACTGTTTACAATGTATCAAAAATGACGAGAAAGTATATTCATTATTATATACAAAAAATAATGTGAATGAACATAGTATTAGAGATTTTTTACATGACCCCTTAAAAAATCTCCATAAGACCTAAGGGTAAGGTGTGCGATTGTGAAAAACTCTTGGGGTGGCTTGGATAACATCGCTCGAGTGGTAATTTCTATAAACCTCCACTTTTCCCATAGACGGTCACATTCGAGCTTGAAATGATGAAGATCAGATTGGTCTTGGTCAACATTAAAGCCCAAAGATGCCACCTATTTTCTGAGCTCCGACAAATGGGATTCGTATGGAGAAATTCTACTGGATGAGACCATCACTTCCTTTGTCTGAGTAAATTGGGTTTGTTAAAGCCCTATATTTATACTAATCATGTGATCACTGTTCAACCTCTTTAAAAGCAACGATCACAATTTTTAACATAAAACCAAAGAAGTTGATATTTTATATAAACATTTTACATAAAGATACATTTAATTAGATCAAGAGGTATTTCCATTAATGAAACTTTGGGTCGTTACAGTAGTGGTCATATAATGGAATATTTTAATAAAGATATTGTATTTCATGTTTTAAGTTGTTATGTAATGATCCTAATCCCAAAAAAACACTAGACCTATCGATCTTCCATGTTGTATCATGTGAAGGTTTTATTTAATAAATCATATTTAAGATTGAAATAAAGAGCATGGTTATCATAATGGAGTAGCAAGTAATCTAAGGGGTAGAAGGGCTTGAGATTCCAAGGGAAGTAGTAGAGGAGGTTCTTTCCATAGGAGGATAGGAAAAGGAAATTAGAACTTAAATGAAGGTGGGGGGGGGGGGGAATTGTCATTTTACCCTTAATGCTGGATCACATGGTTTGGCAAATGGTGCGCAAGGTTCTGTCCCTTTTCTATAAGTCCATATGGTCTCTACGCATTGTTTCCCAAACCTTGTGAAAACTATGTGTAACCCTCTTCCGAATTAGGAACACCACACACCCTCTTCACATGTTTTCACAAACTGTGTGCATACTGTGAACATGGGTTATTTGACCATCTACAACTGGAATCATGTTCATGCTCTTGGGTCGCATGGTTGCAGACAAATAATGCATCCCATTCTGCTTTCCCTTTTTTAGAGTTCGAGGCTCTGAATGATCCTCAGCCACTATCGTGACCTCTTTAGAATTATTAGGTGGCTAAATTAAGATCATTTTTGAATTCCATAATGAAAAACTTACGATCTATACCTTGTTCAAGAGTCAAGTCATTAAAACCTCCCCTTCTTAAATATACTCATCCCTATGATTCCTTTTTGTGGGTAGAGAGGTACTATTAGAAAAGTGATATTGCCATTGAGATTGTACATTAGATTCCCATTCCTAGGTATCGTCCTGTACCTAGCCATGCTTCAATAGCACCTATAAAAGTGGAATAGACCTTCCATAGAGTGTCTTCATGCTTAGTCAACAATACAAACTAGATACTCATCAAAGGAAGCATCCATATCCAGCTCAAACTCATGAGGCTGAAAGACGTGAGAGGGGTCTGGATAATAATAGAAAAGGTGGGATACATGAAATACATTGTGCATACACCGATATCTCTGAGTAAGTGCCAACTGGTAAGCCACTGGTTCAATTTTGTTCACAACCTCGAAGGGTCTAATGAATATTGGTGATAGACTACCCTATTTTCGTATACGTATATTCCCCAACCTAGATGAGGATTTCAAGAAAATATTGCATCTGACCTCTAACTCAAGAGGTCACCAACACCTGTTATCAGAAGACTATTTTCTAGACCAAGCTATCAACATATTCTTTCCGATTATATGGACATGATCTGAAGCCTCCTGCATGATATGAGGCCCATGTACAACTACTTCCCCTACCTCTAACCAGAAAAGTGGTGAGAAAAAAAGCCTAACATAAGGATTTATAGGGAACCATCTTAATTGTATCCTGAAATCTGTTGTTATAAGATAACTCGATGAGTTAAATTTGTTTCTCTCGGAACCCACAATGTCGAGAACGAACACACCGAGAATATCGTTAAACACCTGAATTTTATGAACCATATCTCTATTAGTCTGATTGTGATTTTCCATGATCCAAAGTACTTGAATACCCAAGGCCTTTTATAAAAACTACTAGATTTGTGAAGTGAAATGAGCATCTATGTCAAAAAAAATAGAACGATGCGATCCATGAAGACATACCACATCCTTGACATACATTCTTACCATATCATCTATAGAAAAGGTCTCTCGCATAGTTTGGAAGTGTGTGACCTTTGTCATATGTTCAATGAAATCCCATAATACATCATTTACAAGAGGTTATATGGGAAATCTAGTCATGAATTCCATCAAAATATCAACTCATTTCCATTAGGAATGGACAATGACTGAAGAAGCCTTGCGGGATGCTGATTTTCTTCCTTAACCAGCTGATTGGTTGAGAATCACATAATGAAACCTAATATCTCACATTTCATGTGGGGCCACCAATATTAACATCGTAAATCATGATACATTTTTGTGATACTAGGGTGAATGGACTATGCAGACGCGTGGAAATCCCTCAGAAGTTCCTCTATGATGTCTGCTTGGACCCATACATACCCATGAAACAAATGAGTATTATCCCTTTAAACTGTCCAACAGGAATATGTATCATCATCTAAGACACTTTCCTGTATGAAAATACATTCAGGATCAGATAATTGTCTTGAACTTACTCATTCTAGAAGATTTGAGGTTACCGCTAAGGATGATAGGATAGACTTACCGTGGTCTTCTTGAACCTCAATGTGCATATCTAAGAAATAAGAAATAAGCTTATATTCTTAAATTTACTCCAAAACTGCCTTTTCCTGACTCTTTTGTTTTAGATTATCGACTATTAAATTCCCTTTACCTGGAGTGTAGTCATGTTCAAAATAAAATGATTGCAGGTAATCAACCCTCCTACATTGCTTGAGATTCAGATCATTCTATGTGAAGATGTATGTGAGGATTTTGTGGTCTATAATAAAGAAAAATTTCCTCCCAATAAATAGTTTCTCCAATAGTGTAAGTCAATAATAAAAACAAAGAGATTGAGGTCAGGTGTCGAGTAATTTCACTCATGAGGCCTTAACTGATGAGAACCATACACAATGAATCGCTCATCCTGCATCAATACATCTCCAATCCCAATACCTGATGTGTCTCTATAGACTGTATAATACCTACCTAACCCTAGATGAATTTGTATCGATACTAAAGTAAGTATTCATTTAAACTCTTAAAAGGCTACTTTACATGATTATGACCATTTTAATTTCACACCATTTTTCATCAAACCTGTCAGGGATGCGGCAAGGTGTCAGAAATCCTAAATGAATCATCTATATTATCCAAGAATTCCTAAGAAACTCTGGATATTAAAGAGGTTTTCGGGATTCACCTAAGAAACCACATCCCTCACCATATCTGGTTCAGTAGAAACTTTTGACTCCGAGATTACATGACCCAGGAAGTGAACATTATAGATCCATAAGAGTAATTTACTAAGATTATTATAGAGTTGATGCTCTATTAGAATATTCAACATGATATGAAGGTGGATTTCATGGTCATGTATCAAGTGAGAATACCCCAAGAGATCCTCTATGAACAAAACCATAAATGAATATAGATATGGGTGGAAGACTAGGTTCATATGATCCATGAAGGCTATTGGTGTGTTTGTGAGTCAGAATGGCATAACCAGGTACTCATAGAGACTATAAATGCTCCTGAAATCTTTGAGATATATGAACATACCTGATCATATTCCGACCTCAGATATATCTCTGAAAAAACTTTTTTCCCTCAATGGTGATCAAATAGTTTGTCTATTCTAGGAAAATGATACAGGTTCTTGATTTTTAGCTGATTCAATCGATGGAAATCCTTGCATAGCCTAAGAATACTATTCACATTCTTTACGAATAGGATAGGTGAACCCCAAAGAGATGTTATGGGGCATATAAATTTTTTTTCAAATAGATCCTCTAGCTACGTTTTGAGCACCGTGAGGTCCTTATGTGCCATCCTATATGAAGGAATCATCAAAGGTGTTGATCTGGAAAAACGTTCAATAGTACACTCTACCTCTTTCATCGGAGGTAGATTCGAGAAGTCATCAGGAAATATATCTTTAAAAAGATCCACTATAGGAGGAAAAATGGAAGGTTTCAACCCCTAACCATCAAGGTAAAGACCAAAAACCTGTTCTGTAACACTACCCAACCTCTACTGCTCGGGAATTTCTCGTGGCTCATGAACATGTTATTGTCTATTATGCACATGAGTAATGAAATATGGTGATGTAAACAAAACCCTCAAATGACAGAAATCAATATGGACTGTGTAAGGAACTTAATAGTCCATCTAAATAATTACATTGAATCCTGTAATATGAGGAACGTATAGGTTCCATTTGAAAAGGTAACCTCATATCTGAAGGGGAAAATTATGAAAATGACGAATGCCCTCTAAACGGATACCTAAGGGTGTATCTAGCATCATAACACCATGATAATACTCAACGTTCATTACTATACAATCAATGATTTCCTTAGATATGAATGAGTTAGAAGAGCCTATATTGAATGAATTAGATACAAATGTGGAGGATACTATAGTAGTACCTCATACAATAGATGGTATGGAGATCTGATCTTGTGGCATAGACTAGACAACATGAATTTGACTTTTTTCATTTCCCTAAGTTGCTGTCTAACCACCATAAGTAAGAATTCTCTACTGGTACCGAGAATTATATTCCTGATGTCGTCTAAATTTACCACAACCTTATCCTGATTTATTGTCGGTATTCTAGTTTCCTGATTTTCATGATTCTGATGACTCCACTCCTGGATGAGGAGTAGGTGTAGATCCTTTCTCACTGAGAAATGGAGGGAAAGATCTGGTGAACCTGTGATGGTGACCCATCCTGATATATCCTCTTCACTCAACTATATTCCACATGAACTGACCCTTGTAGTGCCTTGGCATTCCGCACTAGTGACAGATAGAAGAAACAAAAGTGGATGTAGCTTGACCACCACCACGTCTGTGAAATTTACCGAAACATTACTTTTTTCCCAAAGAGGATCTAATAGAAGAATTAGGTTCTGGACCTCCCTAGCTTCTACCCTAAGCATATCTCAGATTTCGCTCTATAATTAGGGCCTAGTTAATGATTTTTGAAATCGTTCGCTTCTTGAAAACATTGACCTATGACCGGATGTCGTAACACATCTCATCCTCAAATATCCTAGTATCCATAAGGTCATCAATGGAAAGAGAAGGAGAAAAACACTTTATATTAGTGGAACAAGATGAGTAATCCATGACTAATATGGTCCTCTAATTTATATTCATAAAATATCTAGAATGGTCAGACCCCAGTGTTTGGGGTAACAATTAGTCATATAACATAGTCTGAAAGTCAACTCAAACCATTTCTCTATAATCTTCTTATTGGGTGATGATATCCCACCACCTCATGGATGATTTGTGTATCATGTAAGTAACTAGCTTAACCCTACACTGTAGATGCATCCATAGGTTCTATAGGATAGAAATTATTTACTCAATACAAACCTCCATAGTGCATGGTCCTCCATCTTTTAATAATTTGGGAGGATGCTATTGTTGAAAGTCGTGAGTCAAATATACCATTCTTGGGGAATTTCACACTCCACCTTGCATGTTATGCCTCATAAAAAACCTTCTTGAAACTAGGGGTTGGTGCCCAATTTTGGTATAGAAGGAGGAACCATAGGTGAGTGTAGTGGAAGTATAACTGGCATTATAGGGCCTGCCACCGTAGAAACATGATCATCATCACCTTGAGGGCTCACAACCGGAGGACTTCATTGCGGCATAATGCTATAATGCCAAATGAAAATATTATAATAAATTGAATCAATTTGTAGGATTGCATTCATGGATCTAGGAATGGTACTAAATCCTTCCTATGAGAATGAACATGCCTCTATGCCTACTTCTAAAGTGAGGAATAGACATTAGAACATGTCGTATCATGCCATAAAAACAAATAACACCCCTACCCACTTATAAGGTTGGGTTCTAGTCAATATTATAAGATAAGAATGAGTAAAAATGTAGTTCTCAATTTAAAATTCTTTTTAAAATGTTGAATCCAATGACATGTCATTTTACGGACCATAAAGGGCCCATACACCTTGTGAGTTAGAATAATACACTCAATTGAATATCATTTTCATCTTAAATTATGATTATACATTTTATTATAACATTCCTCAAATATTTGAGCTACTTAGAATTTCATATTTTGATCCATAAAGGACTATAAAACTTATTAATTAAAGAGTTTCACACACTAAAATCACGCTATAGAATAATCCAAAACCTACAAAAAAGTGTCATCACAATTATATATATGTAACAGGGATGAATAATAAGGACCAAACAATTTTTTCTGTAAATTTAAACTTGGCATGGAAAAATTCATTAACTATCCATGTTGCGCCTATTGTGATTAATTTTATAATACTTATCCCACATCTCATCAGTCTGAACAATGAAATAACAATTCCAACATTATAAATTGCCAAGAAATCACAAAAATTGGAAACACCCAATGATAAATTGATATCAAAATTAATAACATAATCAATAACCAAAATTAAAAAGGGAACCTAATTTTTACCCAGTACACGGTTTCACTGTGCCAAAAAAATGATTTGTGACAATGTCACAAGAATTACCAATCCTAAATATATATTCTCCAAATAGTAAATCAAGAGAGAAACCCCTCTGCTACCAATTTGTGACCTCCCAGAACTGAATTCCACATAACCAGTGCCCGGAGACCAGTTTGACACATGACCCCTGGCACATCTCTCCATAATCCACGGGCTATTGAGTAACAATGGGGGTGTAATGGTATATAAACATGGATACTATAATGTCTTGAAAGAGTACACAGTGGGTGTAACAACAACATAAAATAGAATAAGTATAATCAAACATATTAATAACGTAAATAGAAATAGAATAATAGATACAATAGAAGACTAACATTATAACAATGGCCTCATAAGTAGTGTCTGATACCGATGTGTTTGCATGTAATTCCATTATAAAAAGGGGGAAAATACAGGAAATAGGAATACATAGTACAATACAACATAATTGAAACAAAATAAAAAAATATCTCCATACCATCTCTAGACTAAGCACGATCATGTTCTCATAAGATCTATCTATGTAAAATAGATAGCAAGAAGATGAGTAGTTCTTGCCTCTATCCATAACTATAAGATAAAAGTCCACCCAGGTGCCAAAATGTGGCCTGAATAGGGTGTGATAAAAATCATAATAGGCCAACTCCAATGGTGTCTACATGTAATCTAAGTGGCTCTAATAAGTAAACAGTTTGTATCTAATTATAAGAAAGAAAAGAAATACTGAATAAACAATTACCCT
Organism: Viscum album; assembly: GCA_963277665.1. Taxonomy (NCBI): domain Eukaryota; kingdom Viridiplantae; phylum Streptophyta; class Magnoliopsida; order Santalales; family Viscaceae; genus Viscum; species Viscum album. The sequence continues at coordinate 1,209,217,852 of OY728161.1, read as the reverse complement.
TCTGCTCAGGTTCTGAAAGGAAACATGGTCAGTCTACATACTTAAGCTTAGTAGTGTAATTTATGAATATGTTAGTGTATATATATATATATGTATGTATATATATATATATAGTTGGTGATGGGTTATAATGCCTCCCACCCATAGAAGATAGTGGTATTGGGTAAGAATACTTCCCACCCATAATAAATAATGGACCAAGGTAGTAATGCCTCCCGCCCACATGTAAATAATGGGACAAAGGTAGTAATGCCTCCCACCCACATGTAAATAATTTCACAAGGTAGTAATTACTCCCTATTGCTTGTAAATAACGGTATGGGGTATTAATACCTCCTTCCCACATGCAAATAATGGCACGATGTAGTAATTTCTCCATCCCACATGTAAATAATGGCACATGGTTGTAATTCCTCCTTCCCACATGTATATCATCCCACAATAATAGAAATGATATAGTCATTCAAATTTTATATAATGTAATGAAAACCATCATACACTATTTAAATTAAAGTAAATAGGATAAAATTGCAATGGCTTTATGATGAAACACAAATCATGGGCATGATCATGCCATCCCTTAAAAACATTCATTCAAGGAATTTCATTTTAATGGTTAAAGCTATCTCATCCTAGAAAACACATTCATACTAACCATACCATTTTCCTTACATGCCAAGTTCATCTACAAGGGACCAAGCTAAGGGAAAATCTATATCCAAAATAGTGATAGGTTCAAATTGGAAATTCCAAGCCTAAGAGGTCTAAACCCCCATGGGTTGTCTTGGATTAGTCAATATACACATGGAACCAAGGTTTATTCAATTAAATACCATGTTGGGAAACATAAACCATAATTCCATATTTTGATATATTAGCCTAAAATATCCCATTTAGGTGGAACACCCCTTAGGAATCCATATAGTACAATGGTGATAACGAAACCCCTAAACATGAATCAATTAACCTATGTCATCATACTAAGGTCAATTATACATGAAAGAAGAAACATATTAAGGGATAACGGTAAATTACATCTATTAGAATGATTGAATACATATGAAATGACCAGAACTAAAAAGTAACACTATGTGGCCACCCACATTAGGGACATAGACAATGAATCTTTGAGTATCATACTTAAATTCGGAGCAGGTTGGAGTAGATCTAATTTCCATCCAATGTCCAAAAAATATCTTGAATGAGATTGAATCTAAATATCACAATATATAGAGATATTTAGTGAGGAAGGAGGAGTGAAAAAGGTTATAAAAACCTCAAGGGATCTAATGCTTTTGACAGATCAAGAAATGGTTTCCGGACAAAGGAGTAGCAAGCAATACAAGGAGGAGAAGGGTTTGAGATTCAAAGGGAAGTAATCGAATACATTCTGTCAGTAGGAGGAGAGAAAAAGGAAATTATAAATTAAATTAAGGGAGGGTAAATGGTAATTTTTTACTTAAAACTAGATCTCATGGTTTCTACACATGGTTTGACAAACCGTAAGAAAGGTTCTGCCCCTTTCCAATGTGTTTGCATGGTCTTTGCACCCGATTTCCCAAATCGTTCAAACATCATGAATAACCTACTGCCTCACTTAGAACACCACAAGACCTTTGAGAATGGTTTCACTAACTGTTATAGAATGTTCAAATGGGTCGTACAACCATCTGCAAGTTGATTAATGACTATGCTCTTGGGTCACATGGTCGGAGAAAAACTCTGCAGCCCAACCTACTTTCCTTTTTTCAGAGTTCTGGGCACCAAAAGTGTCTCGAACGCTCATTCAACCTCCTTTGATTGATTAGGTGACATCATTTTAACCATTTAATACTTCCAAAAATAAAAAATAAAAATATGTACCTTGGCTAAAGAGTCAATTCATTTCACATTCAATTATATCCAATACCACTGATCTCATCCCAAGCGATCCTTTTAAAAGTCCAGGTATCTCTTGTGATTTTTTAAACCATGAGTCCATCCTGGGTATCACACATGAGGGACTGAGTATCACTAAAGGCTTGGTGTAGCCATCATTCCAACATGACCCTCTTTAGCTGCCCCCTAGGGAACCAGTATCACTGAACAATATATTAAATTTCTGAGGGATTCCTTGCCTAGAGATCCTAAAACATCGCTTCCCCAAGGCATCGTGTAATAACAAATCAAGCACTAAGAGTCTAATTGTGGGTTCTTAATATGGGACCCCTGAAATATCACTGACCCAATTTAATTTAAAGAAATAAGTGAGGCATATATATATTTATAACACAGAGTAAACAATCAGTGTTGTATCCAATTAAATTAACTAGTTAATGAAAAAGTCCAAATCAAAGATAAAAAAACACAACATTTATTAGTGTAAGAAGATAAAAAACATTTAATAATATCTAGTATGTACATGGATAGTATATAATAATTATTTAGGTAAATAAATTCAATGGAATACCAATTTCATGGTTTATGATTCATCGTAAATAATGTATTCAATTTAAAACATCAACCTAAATTTATTACACATGCACACATAAATGATAATTAAAGAATCAAGGAAAATGGAAAATAGGGAAAAATGTATTCAAACCAATATGGGTTCCAAATGGAGTGGAAAAAAACATAGTAAGGGGTTATCATTAGGAAAAGGTAAATAATATCAAGGATAAATAGTTTAATTAAATTAATATGCATTATCTATGATTCACCGGTTATCACCGATGAGTGTAACAATGGTTCGAATAGAAAGAAACAATGAAATGAAAGAAAAAAAATCATATATTCCCCACTTCATAGTTTTTTTATATCCCACATCCTGTAAAAACCGTTGATTTGACCAAAAATGTAAGAAATAAGTGGATTTAAGAAAAACCCCAATTTCGGGTAAAAAATGTCTGTTGCATATTATGAAAAAAGAGTGGATTAAACACAAATATTCTTGGTATGGATGGTAATACATACTGATTTATTCACATCTCTTCACATGATGACAGAAATGGAAGAGAATCGTAGGTGCATCGGGATTTCAAATTAGAGAAGTTCGGTGGCGCACCACCTAGAGAGGAGCAGGGCGAGACACAAAGAGGAAGAGAAAGGAGAGGAGTGGAGTGAAAAAAATAAGAAAAAAGTAATAAGGTAGATGAAAAATATAAAAATAAATGGAAGAAATAGGGGAAAAATAAAAAAAATAAAAATTTGAAGAGAAAAGAAAGATAATAATAATAATTTTTTAACCCATTTTTAATCAATTTCATTTTTCTGCTGACAACTTTTTATTTCATTATTTATTTTCATTCCCATTTCATTTTTTTATTTCTTTAAATTTATTTTTATTCCTATGAATCATTTCAATTATTTTTAACCTAAAACATTATTTCAGGGCATGATATATTTCAATGCATAGATCTCACACAATTATAATAAAAATTATTCACTACTCAGGACTTGAAAAAGACCATGCAGCGTATGCCCTTGGTCTCATAAAGGAAAAGGTCTAAAAATACAATGGTCTATACCTTAGTTAAAACTAGGATGTTACAACATTCCCTTTTTGAGACAACTCAGGCATAAGATTCCCTTCCAATGACAGTGGAACATGATTTGATAAAAGTTCCAGTCACTGCGCACATACATTAGTCTCCCACTCCCATGTCTCATCCTGAATGCATCCATGATGACATAACACCTGAACTAGAAGAACTAACCTACCTTGAATAACCTTCATTCTATGATCTATGATACGAATAAGATGCTCTTTGATGGATATATCTACCTCAAGATCTATGTCTTCAGGATTAAACAAAAGAGATAGGTCTGGATGATACTATCGACGATGAGATACATGGAAGACATCATTCATGGAACGATACCTATGGGGTTACATAAAATGATATGATACCGGACCAAATATCTCCACTATCATGAATATCCTGAAATATCCTTGTGATAACATCTCATGTCTCCTAATTCGTTTGTGACCCAACCTTGGAGAAACACATAGAAATACATAATGTTGTACCTCAAAATCTTGGGGTCGATGGTGAAGATCTATATAATACTTCTGTATGGAAAAAGCTATACCCACACACTTGAATATGATGTACATTCTCAGAAGTCTCCTGAATTAGATGAGGACCAAGAAGAGCTATATCTCCTACATCGATCCATCATAGAGGAGAAAAACATGTCCTATCATAGATTCCATCATATGGGTCCATGTGAATTTTTTTTTTCCACAATGCTATTATTATAGGAAAACTGATCTTGAAGAATTGTTTTCTCCAATAAACCTCCAAAATCAAGGATATAGTCATACAACATATCCTTTAACACCATAATAGTCATTTATGACTTCTTATCAGTTTGGGGGTGATATGAAGTACTCAAAATCACCTGTGAACCCAATTACATTGGAAACCCTTGCAAGAATACACATGTGAAATGGGTGTCTTGGTCTGACATGATAGAACCGGGCACACCATGATGTTGAACTCTCATCCAAATATATATCCTCCCAAACTCATCAATAGAGAAGTTATCTCAGATAGGTAGAATGTGTGTGTCTTTGGTCAACCTATCCATGATCACACATACATCATTTTTACCTTGAGGAGATCACGATACGCATGTAAGAAAATACATGGTGGCATTGCACCATTTACACTCAGGAATGGATAGAGGATGTAAAATTCTAGCATGTTTCTGGTGCTTTTCCCTCACCTACTAAAAAGTGGAGCACCGGGTAATAAATCCAAGTATTTTCTTCTTCATCCCAGGACACCAGTACGGAAGATTCATGTCTCTATATTTCATGGTAATTATAGGATAAAATACCCAAATAGAAGCATGAGATTCCATCATTATCTCTTCACAAATATCAGAATACACCCATACATGACCATGGTTAAGTAGAGTTTTACTATTATCAACAACCAAACTCGGATGGTGGGTTCTCAACTGTGATACTCTCCGTCAAAAAGAGCTACATTGTATTAGATAACTGTCACATGTGGACACCCTATTGAAGAGAGGACTCACTACTAGAGCTTATAGAATTGTTTTTCTACGCTGCTCTTCAATCTCCAGATGTATCTCAAAAAACAAACCCATTATCTTCCACTCAATACTGGCTGCCTAGATGGCTTGTTTCTACTTTTTTTGGCTCAAAGCCTTAGACAAAACTATACCCTTACCAGGGGTACAAGAAAGTTCCATGTTGAATGAATATAGATATTTGACCCACTAACACTACCTCAAATTTATGTCTTGATGAGTGGAGACATATTTAAATATTTTATGAATTTTGTAAAAAATGAACCTTTATGCCAACAAGTATTGTCTCAAAAAACACATAATATGAACCAAAGAATCCAATTAGAGTTCATACATTAGATAGTTCCTTTTATGATGCCTCATTTGATGGGATCCCCAAGCCATGAATCAATCACCCTACATCATAACTGCATCTAGTCTGACTCCGGAAGCATCACAGTAAATAGAGTAACTTCTTCCTGGATCAAGAAGAATAAAGAACAGAGCTGAAATGAGTCTTCCATTCAACTCCTAAAAAGCCTTCTCATAACATTTAGACTATATTAACTACAAATCCTTCTTAGTCATAGATATAAGAGGTTCTTCTAAGTAAGATAAATCATGGATGAAATGTCTGTAATAGCCAGCAAGCCCTATGAAGCATTGTATATCAAATACACTCTTGGGAATCTCCTAGGAAACTACTGTGCTTTTTTTTTCTAGGTCAACTAATATTAGTACCGTAGATATGATGTGACTGATGAAGTGAAACCCATTTATCCAAAAGTGGCATTTGATGAGCTTTATATAAATCTGATTCTCTCTCAGTGTACTTTTCATGATCTCAAAATGGGTTTCATGGTTGTTTCAAGAGTGAAAATACACCAAGATGTCATTTACAAAGATTACCACAAAGGTATAAATGTATGGGTGGAAACCTGATTCATTAGATCCATGAATATTTTCATTGTGTTTGTGGGGCCAAATGATATAACAAGATACTTGTAAAAGCCGTACTTTCTCCAGAACTTTGTATGTGGTATGTCAGATGGTCACACATGCACCTTCTGATAGGCTGACATTAGGTCAATCATGGAGAAAATAGTTTCTCCTTATATATGGTCGAAGAGTTCATCTATAAAAGGAAATAAATACATATTATTTACCATAAGCTTGTTGAGTCGATGGTAATCCACAAAAAATATAAGGTTACCATCCTCCATCTTGGAGAAAAGGATGGTGAACCCAATTATGGTGTTCTAGGTCTAATAAAACAATTAACCACAAGAAGTTCAAGGTACTTCTTGAATTCCTGTAGCACTATTGGTGCCATTTTATATGGATTAATGGACACAGATTCCAAACCTAGAACTAGCATGATAGTGAACTCAAATTCTATAATAGGAGGTAAGTTAGAGAAATCATTAGGGAATACATCCTGGAAACGATCCACAATTGGAGGGTATTCTATTAACTGAAGTCCCAGATTTCTCATAAAGAGACTTTATAGCTAGGCTATCACTATTTCTAGCCCATAATGCTTGGGTCACGATCGATATTCCTAGATATACCATTCTTCTGTGTATATAACTTCCTCCCTTAGGGGTTGTAAAAGACACTTAAATGTGATATATATACACTTATAGATGATAAAAAATGATCTATTCTATAATGAGAATGAAATCATGGTTGGTCATCTCGAGGAAGAAGAAATTACAGAAGAAACAATACATGCCTATCTCAAGGGGGAACTCCTTGCACTGGTGTATGCCCTCTATTCTGACCCCAAGGGAGTGTCTAGAGACATGAGGTTGAAAAAGTAATCGATGTAAAGACCCAAACTCTCAATAGTTGCTGTAGATATGAAAGATAGTGAAACACCAGTATCAAAAGGGAAGAAACTAAAGTAGAGGCTACAAGGATATAACCTCTAACTGTAGAGGGCCATGGAATCTTCTCTACTAGAACTAATTGTGCTATATACAGATTGAATGAACTTCGACCCTAAGATTATGCCTGAAAAGCCTAAGCAGGTCCACTTAGCTGACGATGGTGTTCTAGAAGATGACTGCCTTGCCACAACCACTACTAACTCAGCCGGACTGGATGATGGAAAATGAACACTTAGCTTGATGTGGATCCATAGATCCCATAGTAGATGGAAGTGATGGGACATATCCTCTACCACTGAAAGTTGAAGGAAAAGAACGGAAAAAAGCTAATTGGGACCCTTATTATAGCATGATCGACACTCCACTAGGTTCTTCATGACCCAGGGTTTCTTATGGTAGAACATTTTGTACTGATGACATATTATAGTGCTATTAGTGCATGTCATTTGGCTTTTATTTTCCCCACATGCACCCTAAAAAATGCTTCTTACTTCTTAAAGAACCATTAACCTACATTGAAACTAAACCAACCTAGATCAAAGGATCCAGTTCTATAATATTTTGGTATTTAACTATCACCTAATTCACAATATCTAAAATGATCAAAAAATTAAAGATGATCACCTACGAGTAGAGAGAAAATACAAGTCTATCCTAAAAGAACTATGTACTCATCTATGTGTCACCAGTTAGAGATAGAGAAAAACGATGGAGATAAGTGAAGTGAGTGGAATACTCTAACATTACCATCAATCCCTAAAAAAATGTATGAACTCTTTTAAGTGACATTTTTTCAGAGTATGTGGATTGAATTGATCATAGAAATCTATCATAAGTCTTCACAAACCATATCTCTCGGTTGGTCTGCCTGATAAATGAAATCCCAACAACACTTGGTGGATTCCAGAACCATAAAAATAGTGAGTTTGAACCTCAATAATTAAAGTGCCTCTTGGTGGTCAAATATTTATTTGATAGTTTCAAACCATGATAATGAAGCATTAGGGCTACCATCCCCTGAGAATGTGAGAGGATGCTACTTTAAAAAGTTCTGTGTAATATCTTCAATTGTCGGGGTAGGATAGGGAACTCTTTGAACTGACTGCATGATCCTAGGAAGACTATCCATGAATTGAGGGTCAACACCCAATGAAGGATAAAGAGGAGGTGGTGCCACAAGAGGAGCTACAGGTGGTTCTAGACCCACTAACTATGAAATGTTCTCATCACAACTCTCTTAGTGTACGACACAAAGACATTATAGTGTTATTGTTCTACGATTGCCAAAAACACACCTTAGAAAAGATTCTATGGAGTATGAGGTAAAAATTTAAATGAGCAATAAGAAAAGGGTAGGTTCAAGGCCTCCCTAAAAACTGAATAACAGGTTAGGAAAGCAAGAAATGAGTTTAGGTAGACAACCTGCCTCTATGTTTTACACAACATATAGCCTACTCCAAGAGAAAGGTCTAAATAGAAAGATAAGAGGTCTTATATGGATAACTAAGACACATAAGCACTTTATATTTATAAGAAACTTCTACTATAAGATATTACCACTAAACAAAATAGCACTCGCATGAAAACATGAAGATGCACACTGAAAGTACATATAGCACAGTTGCATGCATGCCATTTTAATCACTATATTTCCTAATAAGATGAATTTAACATGAAATTACCTCATGTCATCCCAAAAAAATAGTAAAAATAAACATCTCAATAACACCAATATCAGTAACAGTAAAAAATAAGTATATTACCCAACGGTGAATTCGTATCAGTAATAAATAGTATGAATCAATAACTGAAATCCCCAACCCTAGAAATTTAGGTTTCCCTTATACATGGGTTAGCTATGTCCAAGAACATGATATATTCCAAATTCATATGTCCCAGTCTCCTATCTAACCCAAACAGTAATAAAAAATGAAAACTAACCACCTCTAATACCACTATTTAGAACCCCCCTGAGTGCCACTGAAATCAGTCTTGAGATGATGGGAAACAATACCTCAAGTGTATCTCCCTAAACGCCTGAGGATGCTGACTAGAAGTAAGGGACTTGAGTGAGTCTATGGGGAGACTATTCCTTCATAGGATAATCTATAACACAAAAATAAAAAACTATATGTAACATGTAGCACAAGAATAGTGAATAAACATTCAAAAGCAGAAGGAGATAAATCACCCAATAGAATAAATAACAATTGTAGAAGAAGAACAATCAAAACGATTCCATAATGATGTCAATGTATGATGCCAGTGTAGATAAATAAATGTGAAGAGGTATGGGGAACAAGAAAAGGAAATATGCTAACAAAGACTCCAAAAGACCAACAACTTCTACACAACCTCTCATGAAATGCTTGGTCCTCTACCCCCAAAGATCAATCCAAGAAATAAAACAAATTAGACATCAGTTGTGACACACTTCTCTATATCCATACCTATGAACATAAAGTCTAGTCGGGTGCCAAATGACACCTGAGCAGGGAGTGAAATATATTCTCAATTGGTTTTCACCCCCAATGTCCAGACCTTTCCATTTTGTGATGTAGACAAATAATAGTGTTTCATATATAATAAATGAAAGAAATTTAAATAAATTAACATAACTGTAACTTGGTTTAGGTTCCCAAGTGGACACTCATCGCACACAACCTACTTTGGCCTATTTTATGTGTCTTAAAGCACAACTGTACAAGGAAGAATATGTATCCAATGATAAAATAACATTATAGACCCAAGAAGTGAAAACCCCCAAGATTGTGCTCTAGCTTGGGGTCTAATTCTTCTGTCAAAACTAAGAACACTAAAGGCATAATAGAGGTATCACAAATCATAAGGACAATCTGTGAAGTATCAATAAGAAATATCCAGAAATTATATTACAATTTAAACATTCATAGGTGGTGTTTGAGCCCATACGTGAGGTATCACTACAATAAATCCATTCAATTCTTTCTAGTACCACCAATCTCGTCCAAGGTGATCCTTTCAAAATTATATGTATCTCTCATTGTATGGTAAACCATGTGTTTGTCCTAGGTATCACACATTAGGAACATAGTATCACCTGAGGCATGGAGTAGCAATCATTCCAATGAGTACGTCCTCTGATGCCCCTTAGGGAACCGGTATCACCCAATAGTGTAGTAAGAAGCCCAGTGGAGCCCTTACTGAGAGGGCATAAAAAATCCCTTCCTAGGAACATCATGTTGAAACCTATTGAGCATGGAGAGTCCGATTGTTAGTTCTTTATACGGGAACAATGTTCTTTCACCGACCTAGTTTCATTGAAAACCATAAGAGAGGAATATATATATATGATGGAGGAATCATTAATGATTTCAACTATTTAATTAACCATTTAATGCCAAAGGCATAACTAAAATTTAAACAAAACTTTTCATTTATCAGTGTAAGTAGAAGAAACAACATTTAATAATACGATAGATCGACTAGGCATATAGCTAAGAATTATTTAGGAAAAAATTCAATGGGACAAAATTTCATGGTTTGTGATTCATCCTAAATAATTTATTCAATTAGAAACATCAACCTAATTTATTAAACATACTGACATAAATTATAATTAAAGAATAAATCATGTTGTTAAATAGGACTACTATGTCAGCACAACCAATGGGGTGTCTAGAAGGAATGAAAAAACCTTAGAAGGGGTTTATATTAAAAAAATTTAAATAATAACAAGGCTAAAAAGTTTTATTAAATTGATAAAAATTATTTGAGATTCACAGTTAGGCACCAACGAGTAAAATAGTTGTATAAATGGAACAAAAAATGATAAAATGGGAGAGATCATAGATTCCATACCTCATAGTCGTAGTATATCTCGCACCTCTGAAGAACCTTTGATTTGACCAAAAATGGAATAAAGCTTTTGATTTAAGAAAAGCCCCAATTTTAGGTAGAATACTTACATGGTAGATTGAATTATGAATATTAGATTAAATTCAAAGATTCTTGATTTAGATGATAAGCCTTACCATTATATTCACAACACATCAGTTGATGATGAAAACAAAGGATAATTAGAGGTGAAACACTCTTATGAAGCAGAGAAGGTGGGTGGTGCACCACCTATAGAGGAGGGGTCAAGATGCATAGAGGGAGAGGAAGGGGAGGAGAGGAGAGAAAAAAAGAAGGAAAAAAACAAATAATAATTGAGATGAAAAAAAGAAAATGAAAAGGAAGAAAAATGAAAAAAATGAAATAAAAAAATAAAAAAGGTAAGTGAAAAGAATAAAATAATAAAAATGGGTTAAGAACATTTTTAATTCATTTAATTTTTCTCCAGAACAATTTTTTATTATTATTTATTTTCATTTATTTTTAATTTTTTTTGGATTTCTTTAAATTTTTTATTTATTTTAATCCTTTTAATTATTTTTAACCTAAAACATTCTGCCCAGGAACAATGTATTATTTTCCATAGATCCGATGCAATCATAATAAAAATCATCCACAGCTCGGGACCTGCAATATACCAGATGGTGTGTTCCCAAGGTCACTTTAAGGAAAAAGTACTAAAAATTATGTGGTACATACCTTATTTAATGTCAGGAAGATATAGTGCGAACATTCACCATGCACTAGAATGATGACTAAGATATACTTAACTAACTATTTCTTATTTTATTAACCAATGATGAATATATGTTAAAATTACCTCAGCTTAAAAAATATAAATTGGGATATATTACTAGGAAACCCTCATAATTAATATCTTCCAAAAAAATAGTATGTTGTCATATACTTATAATTATCCCCAGGGTCTTCCCCAAAGTTTTCTAATAATAATCTCTAATGATTGACTAAATTTTAAAATAATACCAACCAAGGATACCCAATCTTTTAATTAATAAGTATTATATTATTTTATATGAATATTCAAGAAAAAACATAATGATCCATTCAAAAACTATAAAGTTATAGTGTATTTGGATACTAGATAAAAAATCTTATTTAAGTATATTCTACACCATCATTCGTAAATCATTTCTCACATTGTACCGTTCTTGATATATCCTACTTAAAACCTTCACCGTAACATGGGAAATTAAAATATAAGAAAGGGTGTCCCTAAATTATTAGTTAGGGTAAACAAGGGATATATCAATAGTGGAACATATTCAAGCATATGATTAGCATAAGGGTACGATATTATGATCATAACAGACAAATTTCATACAAAATTTATAATAGATCATTATCATTATTAATAAAATAAATCTTTTGAATTTGAAATACACAGACCATAAGAGTAAGAAATTATTACAAATAAATCATTAACCACAAGTTTTAAAAATAAGAAAAATCATGTCATAAACGTGTGGCACCATTATAGGCATATAAACCATTTCATTTGTCAAGGTTAACTACCGAGACCATCAAATCATAGTTGATAAAATATCAAAATCTATTTCCTATATCATAATGGATGAAGAATCACCAACTATTTCCTTTAGTGGATCAGGAATACCTACGTATTTCCCATTATAGAGAAATCATCCCTACCTTTTTCATATACTGTATCAAGCACATCAACTCCTTTATCATTATTATCACATAAGATATAAGGCTTTTCAAAATTCCATGGATGGATATATAATTTTAGGCCCCCCAATAATATATTGAAATCTATAAATATGGGTCCCAAAATATCATAAAATATTCATCATGTAATCATTACAAAACTTTTGTAAAGGAAACGAGTTTACTAAATATTTCACCATTTTATAATAGTATAGGTAACATCCCATGATTTTAAAAGTGGAACACAATATTATTTTGCATATATGACACATAATATCAATAAAAGAAGAGAATGTAACACCAAGATAATTAATGATTTTTTTCTTTATAAATAAATTAAATATTTTTCATAGATTGCTATACACTCAACATAAGGTTTGAATGAAACACAACACTCAATTAAAATAATATTATTTAAGAATGACCAAAATAACCTACCCATTAAGTTAGAAAATATGAATAATAATTTATTTTTTTAAATTTAATAGTTTAAACATGTATAAAATATATTTATTATATATCTATAAATTACATATAAAAAAAGATCATTTGAAAAAAAAAATGTTTTTCGAAAAACTATATTTTTTTATAAGATGCTTTTATCTCACTTTGACAAAATAGTTTTAAAGTAATTTTTAAAAACAATAAAAAATTTATTTCAAAAAATAAACATATGATAAAAATGTAAAAATAACCTTTGAGTGAATATTTTATAATTTTCTAAAGTTATTAATTTTATTATGAATTGTGAGAATAATATTTTTTTTAAATAACCATTCAATTTAATTTTTTTTACAGAGTAAAATTGTATTTTAAATTTTTTTAATGTGAATTTAGTTAATTTATATTAATGTTTAACTAATTTATGTCATTTTAATCAATTTATAATAGAATTTGGATATAAACACACTCTATATTTTGTGAAAAATCTCTTTTGAAAATCGCTCTTTGACCCATATGCAGTTGAATTTTAAATTATATCTAAATATTATGCGATATGAATTTGAAAAAATAGATTCCGTATTTTTAATCATAATAATTTATATTTTATGATAATTTAAACTTAATTTTGGACCATAATGAAGACTGAAAACAATAAAAATTATTTATCATCTTTAAGGTAAGAATGACTTTATCGGAGGTTAAACCAAGAAGTTATGGGTTAAAAATGATATGAAACTTTTCCAAAAAGAATTTATGGAAATATTTATACTTTATTAACTTTAAGGTTATTTATTGACTATTTTTTTATCTTTTTTATTGAGAAAAATGAGGGTATTACTTTATCTTTTCCGAAATTCAATGTGTATCCCCTCCCCCTCTTATAAAAGGCTGCCCGCACTCATCGCCTATTCTCACATAAAAATACATTTAGTTTGTACAATACATAACAAAATATATTCATTAATTACCTACCCACATATCCGAGTCATTATTTTTATTATTAGTCCATTCTAATAAATATTTTGGAATAAACCTAAAGAGGCTCTCCAAAGAAGAGGTAAAATTAGTAAACATGTGTATTTGTATTATTTATTCTTATACCTATATAAAAACTTATTTAAATTTGATAATATAATAATTAAATTATTTTATATATAAATATATAAATATATGTTATTATGTTAATTTAATAACCTTTATCCCTCTCCATATACATTCAATGGGAAATAAAACCAGTGATCATGGGTACGGTGGACTACCGCCACCAGAAATGATGTAATTTGTTTTCCATAACCACTTTCAGAGGTTGGATATAATGATTGAATTAAAATATTTATATGATACTTATTGTATTATTATAATTATGAAATTATTATCTCAGATATACCTTATCACTTACCATTCCATGGGGGGATACGATAACGTCGATGGTGTGTATGGAAGACTACCACCTCAAGAAGACTTGTTATTCATTTTTTTTTGATAATTCATTAAATGGAATGTAGTAAGGATAAATTTGATCAATATATGTGATATTTATAACCTAATAATACTTTTTAATATATAATATAACATCTTATTTCTTACCCTCCAATCTATTGTAAAACAATAACGTCACTTGTGAGTTCGTGTGTACTACTGCCTCTACATAGCGTTGTGAATTTTTTTTAATTTTATATTTATATGCATGGTAAAAAGGATGTATTTGATTAATATAAATTATAAATATGAATTAATAATGATTCTATAAATTTTACTTAATATTTATTTTTCATTTCTTCCATCCGTCGAAAAAAATGAGAGATTGTTCACGCGAACGTATATCCCACAGTTTCCATGAATAATGAAATCCATTTTCCATCTATATCATTATTATATTACAATAAATAAATATTTAATAAATATATATGATATTAATATCATTGTTAAAAATATATTTATTATTTAACCATGATGAAATTAAAAGTCCCAAAATCACTGAACTAAAACAGACCTGAAAAATAAATCAATTATGACATTAAACAATGACTTGAACAAAAAATGTTAACAAACAAGTGATAAAATAGTATTATTACTTAATATATGGTATGATATAAATGATTATGGTTATGTAATATATGTATAATAATCCTATATTTAGTATAAATTATTTTCAAACACGTATAAAAGAATAAAAACTTGAGGTAAGGATTTCTCGTCACAATTTTACTTTCATAAGACATATGCCATATTTATAATTTTCTTATTTTTTAGTGAATATAATACTAATTTTGATATTTTATAATAAGAATATAATTATATTTCTGGTATTTAATGTTTCATTTCAATTTATTGTTCTTTGGGGTTTATTATTCAAATGTTAACAAAGTGGTAAGGGTTTATTTCACAATTTCATAATTATTCTGAATTGTTTTTGTTTAAGACTAAAATAGTGGAATTATTTGATATTTCAAAATTAAAATCAATCTATATTCTTATTATATGGTTCATCAAAAAAAATTTCATGTAATACTACCATTTTATCTCTCTCAAGTAATTTAAATGATTGTTATAATGTTTTTAAGAAAAAATATGACTTTATTTCTCTCTTTAGTCAAAAATACCATTTCATCAAAATACTTGTTTTATATTTTTTTTCATAAATTACTTTAAACTATTCCAAATTATTTATTAAATAAATATTTCCTATTTTTGGGTTTCAAAAAATTAATTGAAAGGAATCTTCATATCAATTTAAAATAAAGGCTTGTTTGGATTTTACTGAAAATGTAAAGGGAATATTTGTTTTAATAAAGAAGACATAAACATAAATTTATGACATCATGAGTACTAAATGTTTTAGTGTATATTTTACCATATTTAAATTTTATTTTAATTAAATTTATTTTAAAAATATTTTGTGAACTTTTTTTTAAAAAATATTTTCAAAGTGGAAAGCTTATTTTCGAAAAAAAATGTTTTTAATGTAAATTTTATTGTATTTATATTCATAAATGACATCAAAAATTAAATGTACTTATGATCCATTGAGTATATACTGTATTTATGTCTTCCTCTTCATTTGTTTGTATGGTTTAGTATTAGTTTGACTAATGATTTTAAATTTTATTACCATTCACCATATTACTCTAGATGGTTTATGATTATGTTTATTTAATTGGGGTAAGTACTAACATTTTGTATGAATTATTTTAAATAAAAATTTATATGTTCATTATATTTTTTCCCTCACAAATTAGGAATTCATTTTACATAGTATGTGGTGGTGGGGATTGATTATAGATATTCCCTCGATGTATTGACAGGTTTAACGAGAAAAATAAGTTGGTCACATTAAATGAGTTTCGATATAAAAATTTAAACTCTACTATGAAAGGTATTAAATGTGTGTTTTAGATGCCCAAAATTGTACATTGCTTGATTATGAGATTATTTATTAATTTTTAGGTGATTAATCTATTATTTATAATATCCATGGATAATTTTCAATATCATGTGATTATTTTTTTCGCTTGATTTGGTCATAAATTATTTCTTTCATATTATATTCAGTTTATTAATTAAATAGAACATGTTTCAGTTATTTTTATTTATATATTGATAATTATTATTTATTAATGAATATTCTTTTATACACTTACCCTTATTGAGAATCTAATCTCTCTAATTTCTTATGTTTTATTTTCAATATGATAGGAAGAAGTTGTTTTTAATTGATATGTAGGGATACACTATGAGGAATAATGATTTTGTCAAAGAAAATAATTTATGTGCTTATTATTTTTAATTATAATGTTAATTTAAAGTATATATCATCTTTACCATTAATACTAATCTATTAGTTCTTTCTGGATGTGATTCCATGTGTCTTATACCAATGTAATAAAGAAACCACTGAATCTGTGGTACTAGGTTTGAGGTCTTTACAGTTGGTATTGTAAGAAGTTTAGTATAAATATTTGGAACTATATATAGTAAAACATATATTATTAACCATAACCCTATTATAGGAATTGATAATTCATATAGAAGAAAATCCTGATGTTCTAGTACAGAAGATATTAAATAGTTTTTCCTAAAAATATATCCCTATATTGATACAACAGGTGGACGTGGTTCTCGAAAAAATATACCTAGGAGTAATAAAATTCAAAAAAGGTGCTTCAAGTTTGACTAGAGCATTAATTGTTACATAAAAGCTGGATTTACTATACACCTAGTTTGACACTCCAAGGGGATATTATTGGATTTATTCATATTTTTCATTAGGAACCATCATAAACAATTTGAATAGATGATAACCATGAAAACCCAAGGTTAAACCTAAGGTGTAATAGATTGGAAATAAGGAGTACTTATTTATGCATCCAATAAATGATTTTATAAGACTATGTTATTTACCACTATTATTAGTACTTCTCACACTATTTTTTTTCATTTAAGTCAGTGGATAGAACTTGAAAAAAATTAGTTATCATTGAATGAAACAAAGAATGTGTTAATGGGATACTAAATGGGATAATGACTAGGGTGAATGATATTGTGTGTATTGCTAATATGTTGTCACAATATATGATTAAAAAATTTCACATTTAGAGAATATTGGAATCACCAAAGAAGTGAAGTATGAAGTCTACAAAAAGATTGAATAATGTAGAAGATGAACGAAATGATGATCAATTCACCTTATATCCGAAATATGGAAAGAGAAATATTGGATAATGACTCAAAGGAACGTGAAAATGTTTTATGTTAGGAAAATAAGGAAATAAATAAAAATTTTATTAAAGAAAAATGTTTTTTTTTGTAAATATAATGTATGTGAACAATTGTCTCTCTTAGGTATTATCGACGATTGAATGTTTTAAATGTGGAAAGTCTGGGAATTTAAAAAATCCATGTACTAGGGCGAAATTTCATGAAGAGAATCAGCACGTTTTTATGATAATGGTAATGTTTCTAATGTTGAACATGCTATAATGACATTTGAAAGTAAGGTTGGATTAAGGAATAAGATTAAGAATCAAAGTTAACGATTTAAAAATTCATTGTATTGATTAAAATTCTTGTGTTTTGATTCAAGACATATGTTATATGAGTATTTTATCGATTAAATTATGGTTATAATAATTATGAAATATATAAGGACTGTAATGTAGTAATTTTTCTTCATGTATTTGAGAGAATATATTGAATGGTAATTGTGACCAGGAAAATTAATTTTTGCAGAATTTTTTTCTTTTTTAAAAACAAATTATTAAGGTAATATAACACTTAACATGATCTATATGTTTATATAATAATTATAAATATATATTTTAGAGTATTATATTTTTAAATTTAAAATTGGTTAGTGATTTCATTGTTTATGTTATCTTTACGAGAGTTTACTATATGTTTGGATTTATGAAATATATTTTACAGATTTATATTTTATTTTTGGAAGCATGAAAGTTTTCATTATGTTTTTATGGATAAAGGTATTCAAATATTTCTAACGCGGCCTTAATATACACATTACGTTGTTTAGGGGAATATAATGTTGATTTGGCGACCTTCTTTGTAAATTTGGTCTGATATATTTTGAATGGTCCTAAAGGTAAAATATGTATGGAATGGATTAATGTGAAATTTGGGAGTTGTTGGATAACCTTTTATACCCATTTTTTACATTATAAAAGAAATAAGGAATAACATGTTACTCATATTATTTGTTAAAAGTTAATTTTAGTTCTTAAGGCCGAAATAATTCATTTTTAGATATTCTTTTTCTAGAGTATGAGGTAAAGTGTAAATTGATTAATGTAGAACCATAAGACTAAATTATGGTTATAAAATAGAAGATATAAAGTAAGTATATTTCCATTATGTTGATATACAGTAAATGAATTTAACGACTATATGAAAATGATCTTGAAACCAAAATGATATCATAATATGTTCATTTTTTATGAATAAAGGACCATTTCATCCTTTAAAGATTTATGGTTTTGTTGCGATTAAACTTATATATATCATCAATTTTCTCTTGATTAATGATATATATCACCCTATATAATTATTTACACTATTCTTCAATGTTCATATATTTTCTCCCCACCTTCTTTCTCCTACTTGGAATCCTAGTTATGTGATTTTTCCAGATGACCTTTGCACTTACCTTAATATCTGATCAAGGGGATATTTTTTAAAACATTATAATGATGTGTAATTTCATGAAGGGTATTGTTAAATTTTAAACCCTTGATTACCATGATCAAGATTAAATTTCAATGGTGTGATATATTTAAGGTGGTAGAATGTAACACCCAGATATATTAGAAGAGGAACATCATATTCAATACCTTATATGGAATGAAACATCATGATTAAAAGATAATGTAACTCCATAATAATTAATGATATATTTATTTTTCAATAAATTCAATATTTTTTATAGCTTGTTGTCATGACTCGTCCCCTGGGGCCCGCATCGTGACTACCCCAAGCCCTTCTTCCATAGGCCAGGGGATGCCGACTAGCACTGAATGCTTAATTCCCTAGAACTGGGAAAGAATTGCCTTTATAAAACGTAAACACACACAAGCAGAGTAGAAGCAGAAGAAAACACTAAGAAAAGCTGTATAACAAGTGTTCCGAAAGTACAAATGGGCCGAAAATACAATCCCAACAAAAAGGTACAGCTACAACTGAAAGAAAGTACAACTGAAAAAGACAAACAACTGAATGGTGAAAGCATCTCCTAGATTTCCCTCTGGGATCCTACCTAAAGGGTAGGTACAGATGTCCTCCTCATTACTCTGCGCCAGTCGATCCGCTCTGTGTGCCGTCACACTGAGTGGTCCACCTCCAGGTACTGTCCAGTCCTGGAACTCTCGGCCTCTGTCAGCGCTGTATGTCGTCTGCATCCAACACAATGAGGTGCGATCATAGCCCATTCTGGGTTGAGTATAATGATACTCAGTAGGGACCAGGAGACCCTCTAGGTCTCATAAAATCCAACAAGGATAAACCACAATGTATAATTTCAAAGGATAACCATTATATAGGTATATACCCATACATATACCTAAGTTATCAAGTAACCCATCTCAATCATGAGGAAAACACAAAGGTCATTGACTCATCCCAAACCTGGATTTTGTTAATGATGTAAAAATAACATCTGCTAGAGAACTCCTCCTCTTTCGAGAACAGTAGTCCTATCATGACTCCGAGATGCTACTCACTAACCATAGACTGCTAAGGTACTCTTCCTATCGAGTACTGCGGGTCTGCCGCCTCACACAGTAGTGCTCCCTGCCATGGGTCTCCCACCTCACACAGTAGCACTCCCCCTGATAGCCTACAGAGTTACTTATTCTATTGAGTACCATGGGTCTGCCGCCTCACAAAGTAGCGCTCCTCCGCCATGGTTCTGCCACCTCACACAATAGTGCTCCCCACTGGGCTAGTCAAGTCACTCTGAAACGTATCGGACAAGCAGTCATCAGGTCTCAGCCAACTACTAGGTCTCAGTACTCCGTATGCTCGTCTCCAAGAGGATCCTCTCAATGAGATTCTGGTCGATACTCCATGTTTCACAAAGTCCAAAAAATAAGTATCTCAAAGGTCCTCCATGTCATAGGGGTCTCAACGCAATAGACAACACGTCATTCGGACGCCCGGTCTGTGAGTTATTAGCCTTTTTGTCCCGGGGGACCGTTTGGTTTTGTGTACAAAAAAACCCGACCGTATCTCAACTGTACCCCAAACTCCCATGGCATATACTCAAAGGGACCGTTTCTCAACATAAATACCAACACCGCTGATGGTCCGTCAAACGGACGTCCGGTCTGAGAGTTATTGGCTTTTCCGTTCCAGGGGCCCGGTTGGTTTTTAAGCTAAAACCAAACCGACCATACTCCAAATACATCCAAACCTCACGTGTAGTATGCCAAAATAGGCATCTAATCAATAGAAATCCAACGTAATTGACGGCACATCAATCGGACGTCCAATCCTTAAGTTATAAGCATTTCCGCTCCGAGGGCCCAGTTAGATTCGGGTTCGAACCCACCCGGCTTTACAAAACCTTTGCCAAAACCGTGAGTGTAATATACCGAAATGACCGTATCAATCCGAGAAATCCTACGCAACTGACGGTTCATCGATCGGAGGTCCGTAGCTCATGTTATGGGCGATTAACCGAAAATGGTCCGAAGAGGGGGGGTCTGAGCCCGGTCTGACCCGACCCAACCCACCATGGGTCAGACTAAACAAGGTCGACCAAACCTAGGTCCGGGTCCGGTCTGGTAGGGAGCGGCCCTGGCCGGCGACTGAGGCCCGACCCGCGCGCAAGCGGTCCACCCTAGTGGCCCATCGCGGCTCGGTTAGGCTGGCCGAGCGGGGGGGGGGGGGTGGGGGGGGGGGCTCCCTGGTTTTTCATAATGGCGGCGCCAGGATGGTGCCGGCCTGCCTCCCCGGATCCCACATGGTGCGGGATCAGCTCCACCGGTACCGCCACCGATGCCGCGACGGTCTTCCGTCAGCGATGTGCTAGGGCGCCGCTGCCCCCAGGCGGTAGGCCGGTGCCGGCCGCCACCTCCGGTCATTGGCGTCGTCGCGCTGGTGACCCGTGCCGCCGCGATATTCCGCTGGCCACAGGAGTCGTTCCGGTGATCCGTTTTAGCTTTTGTCTGCCCCTACGGCCTCATCGGGTCCTTCTCTACAATGCAACGACCTCAAATCAACATTTCCCTTCTGTTCATCCATCGCCAAACCAATGGCGCATCACGAACAAGTTGGCGGTGGGTCTGGACTTGTTCGTTAGCTCGTACCCACCACGTTATTGGTTCAAATAATCACCCAACAAATAAATGACCAAGTTCGAGGGTATAAATCCCAAAGACAAAATTATAAAATATCCCTTTACCTCGATTCAAGGTGCGTTCGTTGTTGACGACATAGATTCGTTGATGTCAGGGTGCATCCGAGGAGAAGGCATCGTTGTTAGCGAGCAAAGTCTTCTCCTTTGACACGGAGGAAGAGGAAGGAAGATGGCATTCCTCGTGGGCATCGCCTCATGTTCTTGGGTGTTAAAGAGGAGAGTTGAAGAGGTTAGGGCTTGTGTGGGCCCCACCAAAATTATTGTTCCATGGTAGGTTATGTGGGGTGTGGGCCCTACATCAAACTCCTCTTTCGAGGAAATAACCACCATCAAATAAAAATTATGTACACATAATTTTTAGTATTTTTTTATCGAATCTCCAAAAATTAACTTCTCCTCCCGAAAAAAAGCAACTGCGGTAAAGGTCTCCTTAAGCAAATATCGGCGCTGCGAGTTCATCGGTGTCCACAGATTTCAATTCCGATCACCGGTTCAAAAAATAGAAAAACCCACACGTACGTTTACTGAATGTACCCGAAAAAAACTTTAGAAATTGACTCTGGGCACACCGGGCCTCGGAATCAGGCGCCGTTAGAAACATCAGGCACATAAAATTCCAAAGAATTTATGAAAATAAATTCTGTGAAATTCACTGGTCTTTACATTACCCCCACATCAGGGATTTCATCCCCATAATTCTACAACACACACTAGGGAAAGAAAAGGAGTTACTGAGCATGCATCTGAGCCTCCCCCTCCCATGAGCTCTCCTGGAGATTACCGTGTTTCCAGTGAATGCGCACCAGAGAAATCGACTGTCCACGTAGGAACTACTTCTGTCGATCCTCGATCTCCACTGGGACCTCCATGAATATCGCCTCATCATCGATGTACAGCTCCCTGTGGTCGATGATTTGGGACGGGTCATGCTCGAATCTCCCCAGCTAAGATATGTGGAAGACGCCGTGCACCTGGTGCAATTGAGGTGGAAGGGCCAGGTGGTAAGCCACCTCGCCTACTCTGTTGAAGAATTGGAGGAGTGACTGCAGAGAGGCTGCACCATCCCTATCCACTAAGGGAATCAACAACGCGGCTAGCTGCTCAGTTGCCTCTCCTAGCAGCTGAATGCCTGCACTCCTGCTAAGAGCATCAGCTACTACGTTCCACTTACCAGGAGTATAGACTATATCGAAGTCATAGTCCTAGAAGAACTCAAGCCATCATCACTGTCTCAGTTTCAGGTCCTTCTAAGGGAATATACACCTAATACTATTGATATTTGATTAAACCGTAAACCGTTCGCTTGACGAACTATGGGTGAGACTAGCCAATTGTAAGAACTCGTCTTCACCCTTCTTCTCCTACAATTTACAAGAGTCGCTAAGATTTATCCTTTTCCGAAAAGGGATATCTGGTGTCATCCCCTGGATGAAACACGTCCTTTGCCTAATACATTCAATACTGACATGAACGATACTAATTAATTCCATGGACAACGTCGTAAGGCCTCGATGCTACTACCAAGATATCCAACCATTACTCTCGCCTCCAAGGGTTGAGTCACAGTGTCGGCATCAGTGTGAGGTCCCTGAGTCTCCTCTAGTAGAAATCTCAAAAGTGAGGGTCAAGTCAACAGTTTTAACCGAAACCTCTCAGTATTAACCACACAAAAAAGGAAGGAAAGAAAACTTCACAAGGACAAGTGCCTTTTTATTACTGTAGCTCAAAGTACAAAGACACAAAGGAAAAACAACAACGAAATTAACGAAGCTAGAAGAGTCATGAACAATGGCCTAAATTCCAGGAACTAGTCCCGATCCTGTCTACCTGCTTCTAGAGCTCCATAGTCGTATGCTTCATCTACCTGAAGCTATGCTCGCCCCTATCCAGCTATTCCCTGCGGTTGGGGTGGACCTCTTATGGTGGTGGTGGAAACACCTCGAAGCATCATTTACCACCAACTGCACGGCCAACTCCTCTTCCAGGGTCGCCTACTCCTTGTGGTCCATCCGGATCGAACCTCTACCTCTTTCTGGGAGGTCATTCATCTATATTCTGATCATCTGTGCGGCGGGTCGGACAGTCATGAGCCATGTGACCCTATCCATCGCATGAGTAACACTACCTAGCATGTCTGGCTCTTTCTCCACACTAGGTGCCCAGCACTACCGACCCTGAGTCGTCGATCAACCACTTGTAGGTCTGGTCCTCTTGGACCTCTGTGTCATCTGTCTACTGCTAGCTGCAGAAGACTCCACTGCATGTTGGCTAGTGGTGGGTCCCGCTGCTAGAAACTACTCAGCAAGGAAACTCTCCAATAAGAGGGCTCGCTCCAACACTTCTGTATGTGTCGGGATACTGTGAGAGATAACTGAAGCTCTGATATCTCACCTGAGTCCCTGCTCAAAGGTTCGAGCCCTGAAGAATGGGTTGCGTACCATATTAGTGGAGTAGTGTGAGAGGTCAGTGAACATTATTAAGTACTATGCCACCATCATTCTACCCTACTGAAGATGCATTATCTCTTTTATACGCACGACTCGAAAGGTGGATGGTACAAGCTCTGCCCATAATAGGCTCTCAAAGGCTTCCCATAGAAGTGTCACTTCGTCGTGCATTTGGAGCATCCGGCTCCACCATATGCATGCTGCTGCCTAAAGGAGGCTAGAAGCAAGGATCACCATGATGTCTTCTACAGTCCCTACTAGCCTGAAAACTTTCACCACAGCCTCCAACCAATCCTCATCCACCTGTGGGTCCGTCTCTCCCAAGAACATGGGTGGCCTCTCGCACTGGAATTCGTGCATCGCACTCAAGCGACGTGCATCGCCTGCTGCTGGGGCTAGTGGCATCAGTGGCCCACCGGGTGGTAGTACCGCTGGTGCCTCAACCAGAAGAGGGCTCTGTAATGAGTCCTCATCGCTCGGTAGGCTATCAGTATGTACAACTCTCGGGGCTCTATCTGGTTGTCCGCGGGGAGGCATCCTGAATGAAACAAATGCGGCACGGTCAGAGATTATACCTTGTGAGAGGACCTGGTTTGAGTTGACTTAAAGGAATTTTTTTTGCAAACACACATGCAATAAGTGTTTTCCTGCACTGAGTCGGAAGTCCGAATTCAGGGTTCTGGTGTATCGATACGTCGTCCACCCGCACCAACACTGGGCTCCCTGAACTGAAAACCACACGTAGAACCCGTGAAACTATTGCTTTATAGATATAAAATATCATAGTCCTAGGTTC
Organism: Viscum album; assembly: GCA_963277665.1. Taxonomy (NCBI): domain Eukaryota; kingdom Viridiplantae; phylum Streptophyta; class Magnoliopsida; order Santalales; family Viscaceae; genus Viscum; species Viscum album. The sequence continues at coordinate 1,209,192,817 of OY728161.1, read as the reverse complement.
TGTTGTAGAACCGACATCCTCTAAAACCAATTTTTCATGACCCGTCCACCGGAGCCCGCATCGTGACTACCCCATGCCCGCCTTCCATAGGCTAGGGGTTGGGGACTAGCACCCAAGGCGTAATTCCCTAGAACTAGGAAGGCATTGCCTTTATTAAATGTAAAGACACACAACCATGGTACAAATGGGAGAAAACACTAGGAAAAGCTGTATAACATGTGTGTTAAAAGTACAAAGGGGCTGGAAATATAATCCAAAAAAAAAGGTACAGCTACAACTGAAAGAAAGTAAAACTAAAAAAGACAAATAGCTGAATGGTGAAAGCAGCTCCTGGATCGCCCTCTGGGTTCCTACCTGAAGGGTGGGTACATATTTCCTCCTCAGCACTCCACGTCAATAGATATGCTCCATGTGCTGTCACACCGAGTGGTCGACCTCTCGGTACCATCCAGTCCTGGTCCTGTCAGCCTCGGTCATCGATGTCCTTCGTCCGCATCCAACAGAACGAGGTGCGGGCATAGCCCGTGCAGGGGTGAGTATAACGATACTCAGTAGGAACCTCGAGTCCCTCTAGGTCTCACAAATTCCGACAAGGATAAACCAAAAAGTAGGATTTCAACGGATAACCATTACTTAGGTATATTCCCAAACATATACCAAAGTAATCAAGTAACCCATCTCAATCATGAGGAAAACACAAAGGTAATTGAATCAGCTCAAACCAGGATTTTGTTAATGATGTCGAAATCACGGCTACTGGAGAACTCCTCCTATGTCGAGCACAATATTCCTGTTGCGACTCCATGGTGATAATAACTAACCTTAGACTATTTAGGTACTCCTCCTATCGAGTACTGCGGGTCGGCCGCCTCACACAGTAGCGCTCCCCGCCATGGGTCTACCGCCTCACACAGTAGAGCTCCCCCTGATAGCCTATAGAGGTACCTCTTATGTCGAGTACCGTGGTTCTACTACCTCACAAAGAATCACTCCTCTTCCACGGGTCTTCCACCTCACACTGTAGAGCTCCCCACTAGGCTAGTCAAGTCACTCCATAACGTATCAGACAAGCAGTCATCTGGTCTCAGCCAGCTACTAGGTCTCCGTACTCCGTATGCTCGTCTCCAAGAGGATCCGCTCAACGAGCTACTGGTTGATACTCCAAGTGTCACAAATTCGCATGAAGAAGTATCTCAAAGGTCCGCCACATCATAGGGGTCTCAACGCAACAGACGGTGCGTCAATCGGACGCCCAGTCTGTGAGTTATTAACCTTTTTGCCCCGGGGCCCCGGTTGGGTTTGTGTACGAACCAACCCGACCATATCTCTACTCTACCCCAAACTCCCATGGGGTATACTCAAATGGACCGTTTCTCAATGTAAATACCAACGTCACTGACGGTATGTCAATCGGACACCCGGTCCTTAAGTTATAAGTGTTTCTGCTCTGAGGTTCCGGTTGGTTTCGGGTTTGAACCAACCCGGGCAGATGCCAACATCGCGAAAACCTTGAGTGTAATATACCTAAACGACCATCTCGATCCTAGGAATCATATGAAACTAACAGTGTGTCGATTAGAGGTCTGTATCTGATGTTATTGGGCGATTAACTGAAAATGGTCCGTAGAGGGGGGTCTGGGCCCGGTCCGACCCGACCCCACCCGCCCTGGGTCGGCCCGAACCGGTTAAACCCAACTCGGGTCCGGGTCCGGCCCGGTAGGGCACAGCCCGGCCTGGTGGCTGAGGCCTGACCCATGCAACGGCGGCCCAGCCCGCGCGGCAGGCGGCCCGGCCCGCGCGCAAACGGTCCGTCCCGGTGGCCGGTAGTAGCTCATCCAGGCTGGTCGAGTGGGGGGGGGGTGTGTGTGGCCTCCCATGGTTTTTCGTAACGGTGGCGCTTGGCTGGCGCCGCCCTGCCTCCCTAAATCCCGCGTGGTGCGGGATCTTCTCTACCGACACCACAGCCAGTGCCGCGGCGGTCTTCCACCGGCGGCGTGCTAGAGCGCCGCTGCCCCTAGGCGGCCGGCTGGTGCCGTTCGTCAACGCCGCTGCGAATTCCGCGATCCACTGGAGTCATTTCGGTGGTTCTTTTTGGCTCTCTTCTGTGCCTACGGTCTCCTCAGGTCCTGCTCTACATTACGAGCGACATCTTCTCCTTTGATACAGAGGGAGAGGAAGGAAGATGGTGTTCCTCGTGGGCATCACCTCTCGTTTTTGGGTGTTAAAGAAGAGAGTTGAAGAGGTTAGGGATCTTGTGGGCCCCACCACCATTATCCTACCATGGGAGGTCATGTGGGGTGTGGGCCCCACATCCAACTCCTCTTTTGAGGAAATAACCACCATCAAATAAAAATTATGTACACATAATTATTATTATTTTTTTAACGAATCTCCAAAAATTAACTTCTCCTCCTGAACAAACGCAATTGCGGTAAAGGTCTCCTTAAGAGAATACCGGAACTACGAGTTCATCAGTTTCCTTAGATTTCAATTCTGAGCACCGGTTCAAAAGATAGAAAAACCCGCACGTAAGTTTTCTGAACGTACTCGAACAAAACTTCTGAAATTGATTCTGGGCACATCGGGCCCCGAAATCAGTCGCCATCAGAAACCGCAGACTCGTAAAATTCAGAGAATTTATGGAAAAAAATTTCCTTGAAATTTATGGGTCTTTACACTTGTGATGCACATAACATCAAGTTTTAACGATACGTGATATTCTATTAAAATATTTTTATACAAACACGACTATTATAACATAGATGTTAATTTGGAAAGTATTAGTGATAGTAAATAAATTATGAAAATTTTGTTGTTTAAACATGTTTAAAATAAATTCAATGTATATATATTTATTATAAATAAAATGATAATCATTTCAATGAAAAATAAATATTTTCTAAAAAACATTATTTTTCAAAATGACGATATACACATGCTTTGTGCACATAACTTAAAATTAAATTTATATACCATTAAAAAAATTGTTTGAAAGGATAAATTTTGTTTTTAAATCTAAAATTTTAAATTATTTTAAGGTTAAGATTTGATAATTTTTTAAAATGATTAATATTTTTGATGATTAGTGAAAAATACTTATTTTTATTAAAAACAAACTTTTGTTTAAATTATTTACAAAGATAAGTTATATTTCAAATTTGTTATAAATTAAATTTAGTAAAATTATAACACTACTTAATTAATTTTATTCATTATAATCAATTTCATAACGAATTTTGATATTAATAGATTCTATACTTAGGATAATTTTCTCTTTGGAAAACCGCTCTTTTATCATTTTTACAGATTAATATTAAATTGAATTCTGCCACTTTTGTGAATTAAATTTGAAAACATTTATTAAATAGTTTTAATTATAATATTTTATATTATATAATAATGTCATATTACTTTTTTGTCACACTGAATAGTGATAACAATAAAATTAATTACTATGCTGATGGTGAAAATGGGGTTATTAGGGGTTAAACTAAGAATATAAATATTTAAAATGACATAATGCTTAACCAAAACCCATATTATAAACATATTTATACCTTATCACCTATAAGGAGCTATAATGAAACATGTTATGGCTTTTTTAAATATAAAATCGTTGGTATCACCATGTATTTTCAAAAATTCCTTGGTTGTCGTCTCCCCCACTTAAAAATGGACACCCACTCTCCTACCATATTTATGCTACAAATAACCTTTTTATTGGAAAATAAAATAATAAATTATTTCCTTAATTACATATGTATATCATATAGGTATTATTTTTATTATTAATCCCTCCAATGAAGGATTTAGGTATAATGCTAAAGAGGCTGTCCAAAGAGGAGGTAAAATTATTAAACGTGCATATTTGTTTTATTTCTTCTTCCACATCCTAAAAACCTTGTTAAAATATAGTAATATATTTGAAAACTTATATCATATATATATATATATATGTTATTGTTTTAATTTCATAACTTATATCCATCTCCACATCCATCAAATGGGAAACAAAACCTTGGATCGTTTGTACGATGGATTACCGCTTCACGAATCAATGTAATTCATTTTTCATCACCACCTTTCATGTTTGGATATAAATATGGATTTAAGGTATGTATATATTATTTATAAAATCTTTTTTCTTCATCAATTATGATATAACATTTACATTTTTTACTTACCATTCTGTGGGAGATAATATAATATTTCTCGTGTTTATGGTGGACTACCACATCCCAAAAATTTGTGATTTGTTTTTCAATTATGTTTTAAAAGGAAGGTAGTAAAGATAAATTTAATAAATATATATGATATTTATAAACTAAATATACATTAAAATATAATATAAAATATAACTTCCTAACATACAATCCATTGGAAAATAATTGCATCACTCGTTCGTACATATGGACTACTGTCTTCACGTAGCGATTGTTTTTTCATTTTAATTTAATATATATGGTAATAAGGTTTAATTTGATTAATAAAAATGATATAAAAGGAATAATAATTATTATTATAATACGAATTATTATTTATCTTCATTCTTTTCCATCCATCGAGAAAAATGGAAATGACTTTTATACATATGTGCCACCTACTGTCTCCATGAACCGTGTAATCCATTTTCTATCTCTAAATTTGAGATATTACTATAAATAAATAATATATATATATATATATATATTATCATGTTTAAAATTATTAATAACATTTATACTAGATCAAATTTAAATGATGAAAATATGTGTACTAAAACATATAAGAAAAACAAACAATTTTAACCTTAAACGATGATTTTTACAATGAATTGTTAATAAAAGGGTGATAAAATTCTATAAGAGAATTATATATGGTATGAGATATATTATTATGATTATATTATAGATTTATAATAATAATATATTAATTATACATGACTTTCAAACACATATGAAGGAATTTGTTAATGGGTTAAGGGTTTCTCATCTCACTTTTACATTCATGAGACATACTCCGTATTCACCACATATTCCATTGTGTGGTGTATATAATAATAATTTAGATATGTTATAACATTAATATATTTATATTCATGGTATTTAATGTCTCATTTGAATTTATTAATTTCATGGGTATTTTGATTCAAATGTTACAAAAGTGGTGAGGGTATATTTCACAATAATGTCATTATTCAGGATTGTTTTTGTTATATTCTCACTTGGGGAAAATATTTGATTTTTTAATCTTAAAGTAAATATATTTTATTATCCTCCCATTATTCATGGTCTTTTTCAAAGAATAATTCCATTTTTCAAATCTTTGGCAGATAAAATGATTGAGAAAATGTTTTTAAGAAAATATAACTATATCCCTCTTTTATTAAAAATACTTTTTATCAAAAAACTTATTTTCTAAAAATGTTTTCAAAATTTTTTATAACCATTACCAAATGATTTATTATACCCATTTTTCTTTTTAAAAAATTATTTTAAAGGAATCTTCATATCTTTCTCAAAACAAGCCTCGTTTTTCATTTATTGGCAATGTGAAATGAATCATTTTTTTAATGTGTATGACATGAACTAAATTTTATTCCATCATGAAGAATATATGTTTGATAGATTATTTTTAAATTTTTTCAATGGGTATTTTAAAATAAAATTATTTTCAGAATATTTTTTGAAATTTTAGTTTTAAAATATTTTCTAACTGGCGAGTTTGTTTTCGTGAAAATTGTTTTCAATGACATTTTTTTGATATTTTTATTCAATAGTGATGAAAAAAAATTATTGTACATATTATAAAATTGGTATATGTTATATTTATATCATACATATTCTTTAATTTGATGGTTTATGATTAGTTTAACTTGTTATGTATAGTTTTATTACCATTCAACATATTACACTGGATGGTTTATGATTATATTTATTTAATTGGGTTAAGAATTAATAGTTTTTATGTTAGGTTTTCAATGAAAATATTTATGTTGATTATGATACAACATGTTAATTTTAGGAATTAATTCTACTTAGTCTGTGATGTGTGGGTCCTGGTAGTAGATATCCCCTGGATGTATTGACGAGTCTATGAGACAAATAATTTGGCTAAATTATATGGGTTTTTAACCACATATTTATAACACCTTGTGAAAGGTCTTAGAAATGTGTTATAAATTTTTAATATTTTTCATTACCTCATTATGAGATTTGTTATTGATATACATGTGATTGTTCTATTAGTTTAAATATCCATGGATATATTTCAAACTCAAGTTATTATTTATATGGACATATTGGATCATCATTTATATTTACCATATAATTATAATTTTAGATATCAAATGGCTTTCATTTAAATCATTTCCTTTAAAAAAATTGATTATTATTATTTATTTATGATAGCTTTAGTAGTACTCTTACCCAAAATAAAAAAATTATCTCACCCATTTCATATGTTTTATTTTCTATAGGATACTTGGAAGTGTTTTGTGATTAATATATAGGGATAACCTATGATAAACTTATGAAATTCTCAAATAATACATTTCTTGTATTTTATGTTTTGAATTATATGGTAGATTTAATGTATTTATCTATTTAACCAAGAATGATAAACTATTTTTTCCTTTTGGATGTGATACTATGAGTCTGTTTTCAATATATTAAAATAACTACCAAATCTGGGCTACTAGGGCCAGGGTATTTACATCATAACTCGTTTAAAATAAATGGGTTCCATAAAAATAACATCATCATAACCATAAAACATATAGATAAATAATCTGGATTGTATGATTAGATCATATCCTTAGTAAACCATAATTAAGATTAAAGGAACTTTTTATTGATGAAAATTATTTTAAAATACCAGAACAATATTTCCTGAGGTAAATTCCATTTTCATTATGAAATATCTTCTTTAGAATATAAAAAATTAAAAAATGTTATAGAAATTTTTTTATTTGAAAATAGTCATGGAAAATTTTAAATAAAGTATATAATATTTGAGAATTTATGATGGCAGGTAATTCTGTTCATGCCATGTACATTAAAACAAATGTCATTTTGTACTTTTTTGTAAAAGGTAAAAATAAGCACATTTGGAAAACAATAATAATATTCTGTTGAATTTTTTTATAAAAAATAAAGAATCGATAAAATTTAATTTCAATATTTAGAGAATAATAGTAAAAAATTATTTAAAACAATTTAATAAAAACATTGACAAGGAATGAAAAGATTCCTGACCAAAGAAAAAATTAATTTGATTTTTCAAAAACATTTTTCCAATAATTTTATGTAATAATGAGATGAAAACAGTAATATTTCTTGAAACTTCTAGGAATAACTAGATAATTATAAATTAAAATGGATTTATTAGATAAGGATCATATAATTTTCTTATTTTAAGATCATGTATAAATAATTTCAATTAAAATGGTGTTGAAACATAAATCCCTTACCTCGTGTTCCATATTTCTTTATATGCATTCAAACCTCATATATAATAAATATAGAATTATTAAACATGTAACCCATAAAATTAATAATATATATAATACCATGTATGATTTTATGATAACATCTTATTACCCGTTTAATAAAAATTCATTATTAAAATCACAGCTCAGGGTGATAACTACTCCATTTTCAAGCAAGTTTTCGTTTGGTTGTCCCTATACGTATACTTTGGTAATGGTTATGTAATATATGTAATATTAATGATATCTTTAGTATCATATTTAATAATCATGTATGATTTTAGAACCATTCATATAAAAATGTGATGAATAATGAATTACATCACTTCATGGAGATGGTACGTCTTGCATACACATGAGTGATGTTTCCATTTTTTATCAAAGAAATAAAAGAAATGTAAATATTAATTAACCTTTCTAGAACCATAATATATATCATATATATTCAATAATTTCATCATTATCTCCATCAATTTATATTTAATAATAAAAATGAAACTAATTACTTCATGGAGGTGGTAGTCCACACATACGCAGGAGTAATGCTTCATTTTATCATATGATAAAATGTTGGTGGTTAATGGTTTTCAACTAAGAATAATAAAAATTATGAATATTTATTAAACTTAATTCCTCATTATAGAATGCATACCACTGATTTTAAAGTGGTAAATGATTAAATAAAATTGAATTTACTTAGTTAAGATTCATGACACTTCATTGAGAAACCTCTTTTGGATGTGGGTAAAAAAAATATAAAGGTATTACTTTAGGTATTGGATGATATATAATTCTAAAATGGTTTGAGTAATAGAGGTGAATGTGGTTCCTTTTATAAGTGAGGGGATGAGAACTCATGGAATTACATGATGTATTGAATTAATATAAATTAATTCTCATTGAAAAGTATCACCAAATTGTCATATTTATAATATATTATTATTATGACCCCAATTAATCGCATCCAATAAATTTTGGACAAGTTTATGTGAAGTTTTATCCCTCATCACTTGGTTTTGATCCCCATTAACACATTTTATAATTACTACAATGTCAATGTTTTGAATTATAAGGGTATGGAATATAACAATAAAAATAAAGGTGACATATAAATTGAATTTGGTTTATATTTTAGACCATATCCCATTAAAATTGCTAAATATAACAATTTTATGAATTTTAAATAATTTAATAACATATTATTTATCAAAAGATACCATTAATTTTTTTTGAAGACTAATTATAATGATATACTTTAGGGGGAAAATATTGAAATGGAAATTTGATATAAACTCAAAAAACATCAATATTATATTATTTTAATATAAAAAATAAATTAAAAAAACATTTATATAAAATTATAGTAAATTTCATATTTATAAAATCATTTATTTTATTTTTCTATTAATTGAATAAATACATTGTCTATGTTGTCTAAGAATTAAAGGTAATTATTCAATTAAAAATAAATTTAAAAAAATTAATATGATAAAAAAAATTAATTTATCAATTCAAAATAAAATAAATAAAATGAACCATTTACCAAATCATAACATCATAATTTAAAATATGATATTTATTTCTCACGATCAAATTATCTGAAGTTGATGAAATCCATTTTACAGTAAGTGTGAAAAATGAAACAAAACTGTTTTTTTATACAATTCATATTTGAAAATAATATAGGATTAATTCATATTTAATTCCTTATAAAAACATTTGATTAATTTTAAAATAAATTATTGAATATATTATCTTATAAATTCATTAATATCATTCGTAAATTGAAATTAATCTTTGTTATTAAATCAAAAACATTATATTTGTGTAAAAACTATATTTCATAAAAAAGATATTTATTTTTCTTCAAAAACATTTATTTTCAATTATAACAATTTGATGAAAAATGTGTTTATTTTTACATGTTTGAGAAATATTTTTTCAAGACTTAGTTATCCCACTTCATAAACATATGTCTAATGTCTTGATGACAACTATCACATTAAATAATAATATTTCAACAGTATAACATAGTTTATTTAAAATTTGTTTTGCTTGTAAATAAATAAATAAAAGAAATAAACATCATTTATAAAGAAATATATCAAAAAAATATTGTGGTGTTACATTTCAAAAGGATATTTTCTTTTTTAAGAGATAAATTTTAAGATAAAATAATCATTTACTAACCCATGAAACAAATATTTTTCTAAAAGTTTTCCATAAATATTTTGTATCACGAGTAAAGGTAAAATCATAATTCATAAGGTTTTAATGGAAAACATAAAAAATATATTCATTCATGGTTTCATAATCATAATATACTTAAAAAAATTATAACAAATTTTATATATTAAATATACTTTTAAAATCATCCATGTAAGGTGTTTATGAAAAATGAGAAACTTCGTTCATGGAGATGATAGTCTTCATGTATTCATGAGTGACATTTTCATTTTTATAATGCATGAAAATAAGAAAATTAGATAAATTTATAACTTTATTAAATAAATAATATATATATATATAAAATAATAATATATATTCCCTAAATATATCTTTATGACTACCCAGTTGAGGATGAAATGAAAAAAGAAATTCATTGTTTCATAGAGGCCGTAGTCTGCCCATAGGCATAGGCGGTGTTTTCTATTTTCCAATAGATTTGAGAGTGATATTGTAGATGATATTTTATCATTTTATAATCAATTGTATTTTATAAAAATAATTTATGCATATTAAATCCATATTTAAAACCATCATTGGGAGGTGGTGATGAAAAATGAAACACATCAGTTCATCGTGGTGGTATTCCGCATGTACGCATGAGAGGAATTTTCATTTAACATTGGATGTAAAGGAGGTATAAAATAGTTTTTAAATAAAAAAATAATTTTTTTAAATATACTGATATATTTATACTAGTATGGTTATAATTTTTTTAATGACGTATAATAATAAAAAGACATGATAGAATTCAATTGAGATTTATACCTCTTCTTTTGATATCCCTGTTTTGATTCAACTTACCGAATTTAGAGGATTGGTTTATGGTCACACCAAGGGATTTGAAATTGGAATGAGAATATTTGAGAGTGATTAAGTTATAATTTTTTGGGAAAAACTAACTCGCCTGTTCATTTTGAAATATTACATTAAGACATATTTTATTGACAAAAATAAATGGAGTTTTGAAATTTTTTTTTATTTAAGGGTATTGAAATTGATTTTAAAAATTAAAAGTAGATAAAAAATCGAAATTTATGATATTTTATAATATAAAACATCCTAGTTGTTTATATAATTTTTTTTTAAATTTTTAAATCAATTAATAAAGTATTGTTTAACATTAAACATATTTAAAATCATTTCCATGATTGTTCACATAATTCGACTTTAAAACGTCAATATAATAATATAGTATGAATATAAAGACATATATATTCACTTATAATTCATAATTATCTATAACATTCATGTAACACCATAATTCATCCAAATGTGGAAAATCCTAATGATTTAAAATAATTTTCTTATTCTTTAAACTAATTTCACCAGAATTGTGTCAATAATGCATTCAATTTTTAGATAATTATAACATCATTTAAAATTTAAAATAAGTTTAAAAAATATACTTAATTAATTAATAATAAATATTATTAGGTTTAAAAATTAATAATGTAGGTTTTATCCTTATCATTATCATGATAAATTATTAAATGAGCTAGAGTAACATATTTGATTTTATAAATTTTATAATATAAATGCAATGTCAAAATCAATGAATGTGGAGCCAAATTTAAATTTTTTTGATGATTAGATAAATTATGGTTTAAATATGATGAAAAAATCTTTATAAAAGTTTAATTTTATATTTAAATCCCTATATCACAGTTCAACCCACTCACAAACCTTTTGACCCTCACCGTGATTATAATGATTCGCCATAGTAACATTTCATTACGACTTAAAATGAAATTTGAATTACTATACAATGTTAACATGATGATACCAAATATTTATTACATTTTATAATATCAAATGTCAATAATATATGAAAATTAATTTGAAATTAATTACATGTAACACAATGAAAATCATTTTTTTGTAAAATGCCCATTATTTGAACAGAAAATGATTTTATTCCAAAATAATTTACAAAAAAATTTCCCATACAATTAATTGGATTATTTTTAATAAAATTTAATTCATTTACGTTTTAAAATAATCTAAATATGAATGTAACCTGGTTAATTATTTATTAAATGAGAATAAAGAAATATAGGTTTTCTTTAAATAAACTCATTACATAGACTTCCAAAATATTAATCATATATTTCTATATTAAAAATTATTTTTTTAAATGAATTATATTTTTATTAAATATATATTTAGTATATAAAAAAGGTTTTATAAACCTTAAATTCATTATTATATCAATATAATTACATAAAAGTGATAGTATTTTTAAAAATATGTTTTTTAACTACTCACCTAAAAATAAGCCTTTTTAGAAAAATTAAAAAAATTCTACAGAAGATATCTTTTTCAATTTGAGTTTAAAAATTATTTTCCTTTTATCCAAATAAACCTTTTAAATTCTGAAACTTATCTTTTAAATTGAAATATATAATATAAATAAATCCAATTTTATATATTAATGATCCATTTAATCTTTGAGTGTTTTAACATTATTTCATTGTAATTAACGATGAATTTTAATTTATTTGTTTTTAAATTATTTAGGTATATTTAATTTATGTTTACCTTTAATTTTAATAAATTATCCATTACATTTGTTTGGTGTTCCTTATATCACATTCTATTCAAGAAAATATTTACTTAATGTAATCTATAATAAAATCTCAAGGTGTTTCATTCTCCCCTTAAAATAATTGATTTCATACAATTATAATATGTTCCTACCAAAATGAATTCATGTTGAAATAATTCTACTCTCAAATTTATATTTTATAATGATAGTTAATTTTTAATTTCCAAATATATTTCCAAAATCGTACATGTTAATATGTTTCCATAAGAAAACCTTGAAAGTTGAAGGATTGGACATGATAGATTTATCTTCCTTTTACATGATTATTTCTTCCCCTATAGTGATGGATAATTAGAGAAATATAATTACATTATTCATTTCTATTTCCATAAGCACCAAACTATCCATAATATTTTTCTTTCTGATCAGTTTCCAAATCAATTTCTTCTTTCATGTTTATGGAGTTAAATTTAACTTTTAATAGATCATAAGATCCAAAAAAGAATTGAAAGTTATTCATATTTTTCTATCCTTTAACCAGAACCAAAATGGTTTGAATAAGCTAAGATAATATCTAATATGAAAAAACCTCCATATGATGATATTATATATTAATCTTCAGAACCTCAAAAATAACACCCACATATTAACATAAATCATTCCATAACTTAATAACCCTAAATCTCATAAATAAATATTATAAAAAATTAAAAAATTGTAATGATTTGATCATATATTTTTCCAAAATCAATGTAAATGTTATAACAAAAAAACATTAATTATTCAAAAATTTACAGACAGAAAATTTATAAAAACAAGTCATATATATTCCCCAAAAATCACTTAAATCAGGAAGATATAAGTCCATAATAATATCATATATTCTTTGAACATTTAAATCATGTTTTATACCTTACAAAATATCAACCACTTTGACATAAAGTCCCATAAAATCCATCAATTTCCTATTTACCTTAATTTATATATTATACCAAAAAATATAGTAGACTTATTCCAAAATAACATTAACCATATATTAAATAAACTGTCCAATCCCATGGTTATCCATAATATTTAACATATTCCTTATATTTATATTTACCAATTTCCCAATAAACCATAGTCACTTCAACACTAATGATTATATTAACCCTAAAGTTTATGTGTACTTCTTAATCTTATGACCCCAATAATATTCTTCCCGAATAACTTTCACAATAAATTACATGATAATATTTAAGGTTATATATATTTAAATAATTTATTAGAAAAATATACTAAACCCTATTAAACTCCCATGATATAAATACTCCAACAGGTTTCTATTACCTTAATCTTATGATCATCATTAGAATTATTAATCTATTATGGTATGTAAAACTCTAAAATTATATTTTTTTTATCTTTTTGACATCTAAATATTTCCTGAAATTTCTATTGATACTAACTATAACTCCATGAATCTTAAAAAATACAAAATTACATGATTTATTAAAATGGTTTCACTTTATTACATTTAAATGATATTTTCGGTTTATAGTATTTTATTATTATGAAAAATATTACATAACAAAGTGTCCATTTCCACATAGTGTACTTTTTTTCAACAAAATAAGTTTTTATGTTTAAACTTTTTTACCTTCATAAAACTTTTTATTTATTCAATATGAATCACTATTTAACTTCATTTCATTCCTTAGCATATTTAAGCCTTGAAACAACATATGAAAATGTGGGATGTGTTAAACAACGCTCATTAAGAGATATAAAAAGAAACTAAATCCATTTATAACTTTTTTAAAAACATGAAAATCCATAAGGAAGTTTGAATTTTTATAAAATAAAAAATATGCTTTAATAATAATTTAATCTCCCATGAAACTGAATTTATTTCCTATTTTTTTCATAAATCATTGTTTAGCATGCATACTGGATAAATCATAATTCAATAGGGTTTACTAAAACACATGATAAATTTTACTTGTTCATGGTTTTATCAATGCTAAAATATTAACCATGTTATAATAATTATGTTTATACATTAAATATACTTTTTATACTATCTATATATGGAGATGATAAAAAAATGAGATACGCTATTCTTGGTGGAGGTAGTTTGCATATATGAATTAATGTTGTTTTAACTATTCTAATGGATGAAATGGAAATAAATAAGTTAAAGGTTTAACCTTCTATAATCATAATAATATTATAAATATAATGTTTATTAATTAAATCACCCTTTATGAATATCCATGTGAGGCAGTAATTAAAAATGAATTACATCAGTGTGTGGAGCCAGAAGTCCACACGTTCAAATGAGGAACATTTATCATTTTCTAATGTATGAGAGTTTAAAAATATAGAAAATATATTCAATTTGAAGTATTATAACTAATTCATAATCATTATATTTATTAATTATATATTTATAAATATCAACATGAGGTGGTAATATAAAATGAAACACATCGCTTTGTGTAGGCGGTATTCTGAGCGTACATACGAACAACAATTTTATTTTCCCTAGGATAAAAAGAAGTTATAAAATATTTGTTAAAAAAATATAATTAAATTTTTTATTTAAATTAAAATTATTTAATTATATTATTATGGTTATAATAGATTTAAATTTTTTATAAGAAGAAATAAACTATAATGAATTTTGTTAACACATATACATCTTCTTTTGATATCCTCAATTAAATTAAAATTAATGACTTTAGAGAAGAGGTCAATAGACATAAAAGATAATGGAAAATTTTGTTTTGGAATTTTTAGAGGGATTTGTGTATAATTTTATGATAAAAATGAAAGAAACTTTTTGTTTTGAAAGGGAATAATTAAAAAATTAGTTTTTATTTCGATAAAAACATTACTTAGATTTCTGAAATGGAATAAACAGTTATATAAGTTCAAAATTATATCATTAAATGAATTATATTACTTATTAAATATTATTTTGTCCAATAAATAATTTTTTATAAGATTTTATGTCATTCATATATCATTATAATGTTATAAAAGAGATCATATTTGTAAAAATATTTATTTCTCACTATTCTCCTTAAAGTAAACTTTTTCAAAAAATTGTGAAAAATCTACCCTATTCTAATTTTTACAGGATAAATTTATAAATGGATGTCAATTTATTAATATAAAATTATAAAACATATCTTTTAAATGAAAATAATATAATATAATGAAAAATCGATTTTATAGAAAAATATCCATTTTAAACTATGTGTGTTTTCAAACCTGTTTCAAATTAATAACCAATGGGAATTAATTTATTCTTTTGGACAACTTATATTAATTATTTATTGATTTTTACCTTTCATTTTAAGAAATAATTAATCAATTTGGTATGGTGTTTCATGTAAGGACATGACCTTAAAAAATACATATTTTAGTTTTTTACTCTGGAATTAACTTTCTTTAACAATAAATATTTTTGGATTACAGATTCAAAGAAATCGGTCAGAAAGAATACATAAATATACCATATATTATAGTATAAACTTATGAACATGATCTATTTTCTTCATTGCATAAAACTTTTAAATTTATTCTTGTTCTCTTTTCTTTAAAAATCTACACCATATTAAACTCAACTCCATCATTCCCTTACCCATCCATAAACCCTTTAATTTTATTAAAAGTGGGATGAGATAAAAAATCTATGTGAGAGACATAAAAATAATAAATCCATCAGTCTATTGAAAAATATAAAAACCAGTGAATATCCTTTTTTTAAAACCAAACTATGTTACCTACAACAGAAATCACATTTATTTAAAAAAAATATTATATTTCTTACCTTTTGAAAATAAAAAATTTCAATGAAAACACATTAAAAATAATTGAAAATTCATATTGTTCCCATGGGATATAATATCCAAGAAATCATAGATATCCATTAAAAATTTGGATAATCATACATCTAAATTCCAATATAATTCTCCAATGTATACAATCATAACCCAATATATTGGAGAGCTATAATGGAGATCACCTGTCATATCTTAAGCTATAATGGGGATAAAACAATCATATATTAATCTAAAATGGGGATTAACCCATCATATAAGCCTTATCATTCTCACACATTATTATTACCAATGTAAAATGACCATATTATGAATAAAATTATTTAAACTTGTACATTTTCATCATCAAATCCCTGAAAACTATTCAATACCTCAAAAAACTCTTTTAGATATTAAAATACTAAATTATTTTAAAAATCCATTTTTAATAAATAAATAAACAAAAAAGAGGCAATTTTTTCTCCTTTGAAAATATTATGAAATCTTATAAAATAAATTAAAATTTATATAATGGCTATAGTGGTGGAATATTTCATTATCTTTATATATGTTAAAATAAAACAATCCTTTTGTATTTTGTAAAAAAAGTCAAAAATATCAAAAGGATAATTTTTAAAAATAATTTTATGGGATGTCAAAAATTTCATTAATGAAAACATTCATTTTCATATAATTAAATTCATAAAATAATTTTAATAACATATATATCAAAAAAATTACCTTGAGGAAAAACTTTAAAATATGATTTTTAAAGAGAAGTCACTCCCATAAAACATTAATGTTATTTATTTTTGTTTAATTTATTTAACAAAAGTAATATTTGGTAAAAATGAACTTTATCATCCATTTAAAATTATATAACAATTTTAATTAATAATTTATAATAACATATAAGAAAATTACATAGAAACGAAATCTTTAAAACATTAAAAAATGACATTTAATGTAAAAGGGTTCCTTATATCGAGTCTTATTCTTCATGTAAATTATTTATCTTCATAAATAATAGAAATATGTTAGTTATTTATTTTATTAATAGAATTTTGAATTATTATTATTCTATTTTTTTATATCTTACTATTTTAGTCAAATATTTCTTTTGAAATTTCCATTCATTTTGTTTTGGAAATCACAAACTCTTTCTTAAATACTTATTTTCTAACTCTTTCATGTCCAAGGTATTTTAGGAATGATTTTATAGAAAACATCTATGTTTTACCATAAATAGAATTATTTTTAAACTATTAATTAATATAAACCTTAATTATAATTATCTTAATGATCATGGAACTGATAACGAACAGATTCACCTTTAATAAATATGATTTAAAGATGTTTTGACTAGTATTCATACTAATGATAGTTTTTATAATCATTATTGACATAAGAAACTATAGAATTAGAATTATACTTATAAAGAAATTCATAATTCCATTTTAAAATGAAATACATCATATTTATCTAAGTCGAGATTCTAAATACAGAACAAATATTATATTATAATGTAATACATTTTTCACTTCAAATGGTGTATATGAAAATGGAATCAGTCATTCTGTTATAAAATGACTGCTGATGAGTCAGGTTTCCATGTGCTTATGAAAAATCTAAGAAAATATGATCATTGGAGAATCAATATGACTATTGGAATATTTCTTATAAATACTCAATCAATCAAAGAGTTTGTAGCGTAGTGATGATCATTTTCTTTTGAAAAAATATTATTGTGTGAGAACTCTGAAGATGACAAGAGTGAACTACTTTTTCCTCGTACTTGTAATTTTTTTTATTTTGAAATCTCAAAGACCCGTATCGAGGGCTCGCAGGGATAATGAGACAAAGAAGCCGATCATTATATCAGGGGATCATAAGGATAGTGAGATAAACTAATAATCGTATCAAGGGATTTCTATCGTAAGAGAAATATAGACTTTATTATTAGCATAAAACAAGGGATATTTATCTTATGTTATTGGATACCCTACTTCTTGGGATTAAATAATTTTATTCATTTGTATTACTTTTTTTTAAAATTCTTTTATTTCTTATGTAATTGTAATAGAAAGTGAACCCTTTTATATTCATCTTTCAATTTTTATATTGTCTATCATAGTATATTTGATACGATACAATTAATTTACCCTATATAACTTCATGAATACGATTTAATCTGATTATGATTTTATACACTCTATGATAGAATCACTAATTTTGAAATACTCTAATTTATCATAATTATTTTGATTGATATTCTGATTGTTTTTAGTCTAATTAAATCATTTCTACTATGAATATGATTTAACAATGAATATGTTTACAGTACTTACTAAATTTGATTATATACATGATTAAAGTAAAATAATTTTCTTATTAAAAACTATGGATTATATATCTGAATCTTATTGATTAAGATATTATTCCATCAGAAAAAAGAGACAATCCCAATTAATATTTGAAAACTTAAGTTGTTTTTTAATACTATTTGTTTAACATTGTTAAACTAAGTTCCTTTTTATGATTAAAATGAATTTTTTCAAATTTAGTATTCACCCCTTCTATATTTATCCATTTTCAAAATCATTATAATCCAGAAATTGGTATCATATCCAAGACTCTAATATATTGTTAATTACAACCATTAAATACAAAATTAGGTAGTCACTTAAGGTCACCTGATAAGTTTTGGTGGTATTTGGCTTTTGTGTCAAAAATAACTTCGGTTGGTTGATAATAGTTAAAGAGGAGATTATTTACAAATATCATGAATAATAACAAGAATTAAATAATTATCATATTTATATATAAATTATACTTTAAAATATTATATTTTAATATGGTTATGGAAAATGTACTACATTACAGTCATGGAGACAATTGGTTGTACATACACATGAGTAACATTTCCATTTTTGAATGATAATTAAGGAGAAAAGATAAGTATATTTTTAATCTGTATAGGTTTAAAATAATATCATTAATAACATATTATTTATTTAAATATAATTTTATATATCATACCTATTATTTTATGATGAAGAAATAATCACCTCACTTTATAGAGGTGGTAGTCCACAAATACCCATTAATATCGTTATCCTTTTTCAGTGTAAGAAATAAATGATACATAATATTTGAAAAATGATAAATTTATAATTAATATAAAAAGTATGTCATTTATATCATATATATTAATTAATGTTTTTCTTATTACTTTCATGTAGATATTTATTTAAAAATTAATCACATTGTTTCACAAGGTGAAATTCCGCGGTACACATGAGCAATGTTATCGTATCCTAGAGAGAATAAAAATTGAGAAGTTATATGTGATATAATAATTTAAAATGTATAATTATGTGAGAAATATATTATATATACTTTATATCCATTATTATAACAACCAATGAGAGGCCAAATTGAAAAATAAATTTTATCGGTTTGTGAGGAGGTAATCTTCCGCACACATGAATGATGATTTTTACCCATTTTATGGAATTAGATATGGATTTATGATATTAAATTAACATAAAAAATATCAGTATATTTTATATTATTTGGTTTTCATATGATCAAAATTTAAAAATATTTTAAGGGGGTGGAAGATGAAATATAAAAAAACACTTAGTTAAAGGGAAATACCTATTCTTCGAACAACCTCTAATGGTTAAAACAAAAATATTTATAAGACTAAATTTAGGAAAAAAAATCCTCAAGTAGTTGGGTTGAAATAAGTTAAGGTATTTTTAAAGTTAATTTATGAACCAAAAGGATTTATAGGAGTTAAGGGGAGAGTAGAGGGTGTGTCCTTTTATAGTACGGGAGAGAACACACATTGAGTTTTTTTAAAAGAAATGGAAACACAAAACTTTTTCACATGAAAAAGGATTAAAATTGAACAATTCACCATATTTATATTATATAAGGTCTAAATATTTCAATTAAATATATTTATATATGTTTTAGGCCATTTTAACCCATTTTTATTTAGTTTAATTCCCAACAAAACCATTTTTTATCTCAAATATGTTAAAAACTTGTAATAGTTTTTACTATTAATTAATACCAAAAAATAATTTTACATTATTATATAATATAAATTATTATGATAACAAATATGTAATCTATTATACCAAATTAGAATCATATAATTGGTTTAATTAATTTAAAATTAAATCCACAAATTCGGCAAAACAATAGGTTTTTAGGAGAAGTATTTTTCCAAAATAAGATGATTTTATATTAACTCTATGACTAGTAATAACCATTATATGAATTTAAATTTAAATTTATGGATATGTAATTTATAAATTTCACTCATATGATTCCTGATTGTGGGTTTTTTATTAATTAAAATGGAGAAACATTATTCATATTAAACGAGTTTTTAGAAAAACACATTTTTAACCCAAAAATAAAAATAAACACAAATATAACATTAAAATTAGACAAATGTAGTTATTTGGAATAAATATAACTAAATTAAACATATGTTACATTAAATTGTTTTAAAAATATGGGACTTATAAAATACTTAATTTATTCAAAATAAATGTGTGATTTTTACAAAAAATCAATATTTTTCACTATTCACTGAAAAATCAATATTTTATGAAAAATCAGAAATTATCACTGTCTGGTAATTTTTTACGATGATTTTAAAAATTAAATTAATTTTATAAAATTATTTTTTCAAAAACATCTTTGAATTAATTGTAATATTTTCTCAGAAAAATTAATAAAAATTATTTTTGATGAAGTTATATTCTTAGAAAATAAAAATAATTTACCAAAAATTGATTGATGATTTACTATGAATTTTTCAATAAATTTTTATTTAATATGAAATTAGTATTTATATTTCATAAAATAGTTAATACCATTCTTGCCTTCCAATTTAATAGCTATGTAATTATTTTTATATATCTTGTGGGACGTTTGTGCTGGGTGTTGTGTGTCGAATACATTATCAAATTTAATGTTATTTTTTTAAAATCATAGTGAGTTACATAAAATAAATAAAATAATATTAAATAAGATATTTATATAAATTAATTTAATCAAAAATTTGGATGTGATACAATTACACCCTATCAAAGATCTATTCCTTGGACAACACACCTATATCTTATCTCATAATAAATCTAAACTCAACTAAGGACCACACTAGAGAACTAAATTGGGATCCTATGATCAGTTCTCAATCATTGGTACATGTATTTGGGTCCAATGTTATGTTAACATAAAACTTCATTGAAGTTAATTAGTTATCGATTCCCTATGGTGTCAATGCACACTTCACATGGGCCACTGGAAGACCATATGACTCTAACCAATCCTTATAAATCTCAGAAAAAAAGTTTTAGTTATTTTTGTTACATACACAATAAATTTAAATTCAAAAAAATTTCATACCAAACATTATTGATAATAAAATAACATTAGTAAAGTATAAGAAAACCTATCTTGGACCAGTAGGGCCTAACTAATAAAATACTAATAAATGATTCACCCTCAAAACGATTTAGTCAAGAAATATATCAAAATTATTAGAATTAAGAAAATCCATCAATATATGGGAAAATAGTGATGTAAACCAAGAATAGAGGAAAAATGAGTTGTATAAATAAAATTATTGACCTCCAATGATATAAGGGAGTCTGATTTAATCATAAATGAATGTGATCCAATAATGGAAGAACAATAATGAAAGGGAAGAGATTTTAGGGTATTGAAAATTTCTAATAAATAAATAATGATCACATATCATTTTATCTTTATACATTATAATTAATTAATTAATTTTAAACTAAAATATTTAAAAAAACAAGGTTACTCAGTACATTCCTTGCTACCACTAGGTGCCCATTTATCTATAGGGTACACCCTAGGTTCACTGAGTACCCATTTTCTCTCTAAGGGTGGTTACCATCCTTAGTGATCCCACTAAATACCTAGTACTAGGTGACTGGGTAGACGATGCCTCCTTCCATCCATAACAATAGTCCTAACACTAGTACCCACCTTCCACACAACACCCTTACCCACCTATGAATCATAAAACACCATAAAATAAGAAAAAATAAGGATTATTTTAATTTAGTTTGAATTCATACCTCATATAGATGCAAGGTGTTACAACCTCTCCATCATAGAACAACTCGTTCTGGGGTTTCACTACATAGCATCACTAATCCTTGTCACTGAAAATATCTAGACACCGAAACCATATATCAAAATCTCACACCCATCTATACTTCTTGATATTCTTGTTCTACCACTACACGTGTACTAGAGGGGTGGTATTTTTGCATATTGTTTTCTTACTTTGATTCACCATACGAACCAAATGCTCCTTAAATGACACATCTAGATCCTGCTCAACCTCATAGATGATTATATTATGATGTAAACCATAATGGGGTATTAAAACATGATATACATTGAATAAATTTGTAATAACTCTTTATCTAATAAGAATCCCCAATTAATATGCCACAATACTAATCCAAAAAATAATATCAAATAGATCGATGATCCTATGCTCCATATTCTCATACCTATAAATACAATTGTGTCCAAATCATTATGATACTCACAAAAATACATGGTCACCTACCTCAATCGTCAATATAAAAAATCATAGATCAATGTGTGAGATTTTATTACATCGATTAGTCAATAATTTGTTCTGAATTTTTCCGATATGCTATGATGGATTGTATATGAGAATCAACCCAACAACCCCTAACTCGTCATCCTCTAGCCAACATATATTCCATGAACACAATATACCTTATAAATTCATAAATGGTTCCATATAAATCTTTGTATGATAAGTATTTTCTTATAAAACTCAGAAAACATTAGATGGTTCCCCTAGAAACTAACAAAGTCAAGAAAACACACCCACAACATGCCCTCCAGCACTAAAAAAATTATTCTCATAATTTCCATTTATCTAAAGGTGGTAATAAGTGATTAAATACACCTATGTATCAATAGAATTCTATAAAAGTTGAATGAATCATTTTGTAAAACATGCATCCAATTTAAAAATGATTCTCTTATACATGCTTTGTAAACAAAAAATCACATGGATATATATAAATATATGTATATATATATAGTCTAGATCATTGATGGAATATGTCACTCATATTGGTTGGAAATGTGAAAACATTATCCATTATGCCATGATAATCTATACAACATCACTTCCATGAGATAATCTTGAAAACTCCATCATGAAAGCCATTGTCAAATGATCTCAATTACACTTAGAAATAGGCAATTCCTGAATAAGACTCATGAGTCATTGATCTATACCCTTCAATGATATATAGGTAAAGAACCTCAAAACAACACATTATATGCACCATTTTATCCTAGGGAACTTGTAAAAACACAAAATATCATAATACATCCTGGTAAACCCCATCTGAAAATCCCATCTCAAGGCATGTGAATCACATATCAGATCTTCATGAATACTTGTAGGGACTACCACCCATCATTGAACATATAGCTACTCATCTGTATCTGGGGAATAATAATGTGTTAGTTCCCCATCACATATATTAACCCACATCACTATGAAATTTTTGTTCGATAACATACTACCATATACCATCCCAAATATTGGAGATAAATTTCTTAGATATTTTAGGTTCACATTTCCATGAAACTTATAAACATCCAGGTGAATTTCCGTGAAGAGGCTCATCATATTCTAATCACTACTATAAACCTATAACACCCGCACCATAGTATTTATACTAAGTGAATAATCTCTGATCTTACCCTTTCTAGGGGTAAAAACTTCTCAATGTCAAAAGTCTACAGTTACTTGTCCCACCTATTTCTCCAAAGGTTTAAGTTCCATTGTAAAAAGATATACTTGTGGCTCTTCTAGTAATAATACACCATAAACATATAATTCAGTAGGTACTGACACAAAAGCCTAAATAATTTCACAACCATTGATAGATTTTGATCATGCATTGGGTAGTTATGCCCTTGTTCCCTCAACATTCTTAGACACATAAGTGACCACCCACCCTCCACACATCATATTTTTTTCAAGGATAACAGCTAATGAATGATAGTACCATTCATAGTTCGTACTTAAATTTGTTAAGGTAAAGTTTGGTTCAGACATCAATGTACCAATAATATTTTAATTGGATCTATCACAAGAATTTTACTACAAAAAATACACCAGCATCTTATGCAGGATTATAGTTGGCCTTACAAATTTGGTGGAGTCCCAAGAAAACCTCCAATTGAATCCTTCCAAGCCAAGAAATCTATTATTTTCAAAAATTATCTTTGGACACTTGCATGAATTTATATTTTAATCCTTATTTGGGTTCATTGATATCAGTTCTTTATATATCATGTTCCACATAAATCATACCATGCTAATAAAGAATTCAAACATCAAGAACATAGCACATATTCAATGCTCCCTCATGTTACATATAATTATCTCCAAACAGTGAGTCATTAGTCTCTTTAATTTTAGTACAAAAAATACCATCCATACCAACATCCCTGAAATAATCTAGATAAAGATGAAAACACTATTCATCCTGGCCATCATGACAACTGATGTGTTTATCAACATTAATGAAATCATGTGACACTCATATACGGTGTACGCAATCCAAATATTAGTATATATAATATCAGAATGTATCATCCTAAAATTATTTTATCTAACCTCATATTGTTCTTATAGAATCGTATGGATCCTCTGAACTGATCCAAATGTTAATTGAGAAGAGAAATAAGATACCAATTCATATTAGTCACCAAGTTTATCCTTTTTTAATACAGAAATAAACACCACAATATATTTAAATTATTTGAAAATAATATATAAGTGGCCTAAGTGGATCTTCTTGGGAGAATAAAACCCTTTTCATTTAAATCTTAATACTGATCCATCGTAACATGAAGCACTTAAAGAGCCATCTTATAAGTAAAAATGATATGGAATCCCTAAAAAGTATAAGATCAATCCAGAAATCAATTTCAAACTCATGTGTAAACACCAATAAATAATTAGTTACAATTCCCTAGACTGATTGATGATAGGATAAAAGACCAACTAGAGAGTCTCATCATCTCTTAAATAAATAATAGCTAACATGGACCTGATCACCCTTAGATATGGATGTAATTTTTTCAAATGGCCTACCTTAAGAGGTTAATTATAGACATATGTATAATAATAATCATTTTTTAGATGTGATAAATAACCATTAGTGATAGAAGTTAGTTTCCACTCGATAATGAGTTTACTAATCCATCACATGGATCTCATAAAAACTATACATCTTCAATATGAATAATTTATAAATAAGCATCTAACCACAACTCTCAATGGTGCTCTCATGATATCTATATAGACCATCTAATCACACCACTATGAGAATATACATATTCAAAACCCTATGAAATTACTACAGGACTAACTGAAAATCACTAATAAAATTAACAAATTTGAAGAAGTGTGACACTCCCATATAAAATAACACAAAATCTAAGTCCAGAGACACTAAAATCATACATCATACCATGGATATATCTTGGACCTATATATAAAGAGTTTTTTTAGTGATGTAAAATTATCCAAACCCATAGACTTGAGATCATTTCACATAACTCCGTTATGGGATGTTCCCCTATAGGAATTGTCATTATTGACTATAGGTACCTCAACCTTCTCCATGACTTGAATATCTAATGGATCTCAAACTACAAAACTAATAATGTACTCTACGATCTATGCATAAACTCTATATATTACTAGAATCAAACCCACTTGTAAATAATGATGGGGTGAAACAATATCTTTATAGGTTACCTATCTTTTTATTGCAGTAAAAATCCGTCAATTAATTATAATAATATGGATGACTGGGGCCTTTCTGTCCACTAAGGTAACACTTAATCAAGGTTATACCTATCATAGAAAGTGATGAAACCCTTACCTGACTACTTTTTTATGTCACCACATTATAAAGAAATATTAAATATCCATTCAATACTATTGGATGACCATCTCCCATCTATTGATTAAGAAACATGATTCCTATATGGTTTAATTTCGAAATAGATTTTTTAATAATCAAGGAATCATTCACAACCAAAGAAAATAATGTTTTTTATAATATATTCCCCTAAGATAGAATGAAATTCCTTGGTATATCCTTAATTTTAACTTTAGTAGCCTTATCCACACCAATAGATATGTAAATCACAATAGATTAGTAAATTAATCAGCCTAGTTCACCAATGACATGACCCATGTACTAGATTCTTAAATTCCATTTTTCTATTAGCCTATAGATTCTTTAGGAATTAGTGGTCGGGAAAATATGACTGAAATTCCTTATAGTTCATTCCCACATGTTTGTATTTCTAGACATGAATTTCCCAACAATGTTGCACTGGTCCTCAAAGTTGATTTGAGGAAAGATTCATCTAGCTCATGGGGGTGTCTCTAGATTTTAAAATATAGTCTAAATGGAATCTATCCAAAACTCTACAACCTATGGTATACCCTCAAATATAAATACCAGTTGATGATGAAACTAAAAATCATGGGTCATGTATGATATTGTAGTACTGTCCCTCGACACCCCATGTACCATAAATAGATTAACCCTAAGTATTTCCTCGATAAGACGTTGACTGATACTAGGAACATGGACAATAGGGGTCTCCAATACCACTGCTAATGAGGAATGCTTATCCCAACCCTTCCATCCCTCAAGAGGAGGTACCTAAGGCACATATCAATATAATACCAATCGCAAGACATATAAAAATTTTATTTCATAGGATTAAATGTCATATTTTTGTCATGAGATAATAGGAAGAATCCACTATTCCCTAAACATAGACCCTACGATAAAAAGATTACACAAAATAAACCTACTATTCAGCCTAACCATCCCTCTATTTGGTTATATGTAGTGTCACTAAGGGTTCCATAAAAATCATATCACATCAAAATAATCATTATAAAACATGAGATATTCAATTAGAGTTCCAAGAATAATTTATATTGAAAAACACTATAGTATTTTTTGGGAACAAAAAAGGACCTAGCCAAATATTGTAATTATAATATCAATTACAGTAAAGTATAAAAATGTCATTTAAGTCTTATATAAGAATAATTATGCATTATAACATGTCTCTAGTGATGTTGGTCAATTAGTGAAATCAATTAACCCTAAATAATCATTTAAATGCATCATACAAGGAAATATCACTTAATTATATATGAGAAAACTAAGAATAAAAGTCCCACCATTGGTGATTTAGACTTCCCACATATACGAGTTAACTACTCCCACATAAAATACTCAAACCATTCCACTAAAAACATTATATATCATGTCTAAACCTTCCAAATAATATGAAAATTTTGATAATAAGGGTTCTCTACCACTTTGTAACATCCTCGATTCATCTCACCCAACTTTAAAAATCCCAAAATTGTTATACATCCTGAGTGACCAAACCATGTCACTACCTACCTCAGGAATTAATCTTAATGTGAAAGAGGATTCAAGATATAAATAGGGATTGGCATATATCTTGTAGAGAGAATATACCTTAAGGTACCAATAAAAATAAAACACAGTGAAATCAAGAACATAATACATTATACACCAGAAAATGGTTGTAATAAAGAAAGTCATTTCTAAATTCCATCCAATAGTACTGTCAACACAAAATATATAAAATGAACTACTATACACGTCATAGAAGTAAAAGAGTTACCCAATCATCATATAATGGTTAAAAATATAAAAAATATTCCATAATCAACAAAATTATGAAGAAGAATTTGATTCTAGTACTAACTCCCAATAGGGAAATTTTTTCAAATTACCAAAAAGTTGATTATATCAGCCATCCAAAGTTTTAGGGACCTTTCTATTACGCAGTTTAAAAAAAAATTTCATGGGTACCACAATACCTAAATAGGTTTTGAGTACAACTAATTACATAACCACCAATGATATCCTGATCAAATCCAATGATACAATATTTCCTGACAACATTATATTTTTATATAGTGAAATTAAAAAAATAAATAACCCATAAAACTATTTAATTATCCCTCTAAAACACATGTATCCATAATTTATTCAACCTGTGACAAAACGGAAAGATATACTCAATGTCTGAGATGACACCTCATGGATGAATGATATATTAGTCCCTATTTAAAAGTAACAAGGAATGAGAAATAATAATTTTATATTCTCAGTGAATGATATATCACACCACATCCCCTCTAGGTGAACGATCCATTTCCCAAACATTATCAACGGTGAAAGAGTCATCATCAGTCAATGAGGAATCATAAATAACAATAAGATGATACATTACCAATTACTCACATAGGTGGATAACCTACCAGAATTTAATATATTGGAGGGATGTGGAAGTAAAAAAATAACTCATATAGGAGGATGATATAACATTAATAACATTTTCAAGATGGATGACATACCACCATCTTATATTATTAAGTGAAAAAAAAGAAATTATTGGGACCGAATATATAGATGAATGATTCACCACTATTATAATTATATCGGTAGATATTGTAACACTTTCATGAAATTTATAGTGACCAATATACCACTAATAATAATCTTTATATAGATGAAATACTACAGGAATAGGTCAATGAGTAGGTGATGTACTACTAGGATAATTCACATGAGTGGATGTCTCTCCACTTGTATAAAATCCCAAGTGGTAAAAATACTACTAATGAAAATATCATACATTGAACGATGAATAAAATCCTCCAAAAGCATATGTATATTATTTACCACAAACCTTACATGGGTGGATTATGTACCAACTATTTCAAACATGGCCTTGATCGATATATCACCAACTAAAACACAAGTGAACATAACCTCTGTAGTCATGTAATTTATTTTAATGAAATGTCACACATTAAATATCTTAATTGATTGATATATTATTATTTGAATATAAAAATTAATTGATGCATCACTATTTTATATAATTAGTCCATGTGAATGATATATAAAAATTTACATAAAACAATTGAATGATATATCACATATGTCAACCATGGTGTCTTGATTAACCAAAAAGTTTTGAAACAAGACAAATATGGTCTTTAGATGAAACTATTTTAAAAATAGATAATAAAAATAGATGGTTATAGGGTATTATTTCAATAATGAGAATTAACCATACTACACATATCCACATCCACCAGTAGAGAAAAATATCCCATGGTCTTGAAAGACCATGTCATATCCATTTCCATGACTGCATTCTTTAACAAAACATCCTACAATCGGTTTGTCTCCCTGTATGAATGTGGTATTACTAGATTATGGTGAGTAGTACATCTAATGCACACATTACAATGAGGTCAATTTCTCCTAGAAATATCCCATGTTCTTATTTTAATGTCCTTCACATCAATTTTAGAGATGAATTCAATCTATAATGACACCCAATTATATTAGAAGACATATCCAATTTCATACACCATAAAAAATAATTATGTTTTATAATCCACCCCAATTCTAGTGTAATGATAACTGAATCCTTTAACTAAACCATGGTGTCTGCGGAAGAAACCTCTACAAACTAAGGGCCCAGGCATTCCAAATTCCACCCCATCAACTACAACAATAATCCATGGGTTGATTAGAGGAATACCAAAAAACATTTTATCATTCTAGGATTCTTTGGTTTACATGTTACACCCAATAATCTAAAAATATTCATATAATGGAATGTGTAGTTCATAAATTCTATTTGTATCATGGATCCAGCATATAACTCCTTGTCCAGTGCTAACATTACAATGTGTATAATGGGATGTTTTTCATTAAAGAGATTTACATATCTATAATTCCATACAGAGAAAATAATTTTACTGAAATATACTTATAGATGATTCAGAATTTATTCACTATAATCAGAAGTACATAGTTCCCCCATAAGCTCATTAAATTTCATTTGTTAGCCAATTTTCATGTAAAAAAACAAAACTGCATAGTCCTAAAGTGAATAGGAAAAGTCAAATACCAATAATAGATGGTTTATCTTTTCAACTTCTCAATAACATATGATATAGGTAGAAGCAAGATGAAATCCGATTTTTTTTCATGTGTAGGAATTCTATGTTTCTAGATCTTCCATAATAAGAGAAATATAAAAGGATGAATAAAGGAGGCATTGATATTCATAATATGTGTTCATGGACGGTTGGAACCACCAAATTAAAGTTTGTAAAAATAATTGGAATTTAATCTCCCATGCTTGTTCTGTTTCTATATGAGAGTGTCACAACCTAGGAAGGTGTACCTATGAATTTATATTCTAGTTTGAGTAGGAATTAGGCAGTCAAAATTGGCAATTTGTCACAACAAACTAGAAATTGACATATGTGTTATCCTCAGGGTGTATTCTTATATTATCTTGAAATGTATTATCAAGCCAAGTAGTAGTCCAAAATTTATGACTGGATCCCCTTCTCACTATCCATTTTTGTATCATAAATAGTTTCATTAATGGACTATTTGATAGATTCCAAATAAAACAATACAAGGTAATATTTAAATACATTTAAAAGACTCTCTTTAAACCTTATTGTTAAAAAATAATGGTAATCCTCAAAATAGATCAAACTCTATTTGAATTTACCAATGATGACATAATTTAATATATTTAGATCATTAGTTCCATGATCTCCCCATTCAATGGGTTTAATAAACTCTTTCCCTATACCAGTGAACAAATTATTTTCATAAACAGAACCAATCCATGTGATGTTTCGAAACATCCCTAAAATATCCTTTAGGTTACCTTTTGGCCATATATAAAGTGAGAAAGAATACAAAAATGTGGTTCTGATCACATTGTTAACAAGGCACAACCTTGCTTCATGAGACATGGATTTTCCTTTTCATTGTGCAATTTGATTTAAAATACCTGAGAATATGTTTTCCAAATAGTGCCTTTTCCCCTTGACCAAAAATAAATGGACACCCATGAAATTAAATTGTAGTCATACCTTTTTAACTCCAATACTTTTCATTAGCCTTTTTTATACCAATCAAAAATCCATCACTAGAGACAATGAAGGATTTATCCTAACTTATGGCATGCCCTAAAAATTCCTCATAATGTAAAAAGGGGGCCTTCCTAGAAGATGTAGTATTTTTGGAATTTTGAACAAGAAAAATAATATCATCCACATATAGTATGTCTGAGGAAAGATACTAATTTATACCTTTATTATTAATTTTAAGAATCCATGTTGATTTAATTTAATGATATAGATTCTCCGGTTGTATTCAGTAATGGAAAGAAGAAGTCCTAAGAGTGGTTCACCTTATCTAACACCTCTGGTTCACTAAATGAAACTTTTTGGTTCTCCATTAATAAGAATGACAAACCTAGAGGAAATAATAATTGTGATAATAATATTGATGAAAAAAAATCTAGAATACATACCTTCTAAGAACATAAAAAAAACTCCATTTTAATATATTAAAGGCTTTTGATATGTCAATTTTGAGAGTAAAATCACCATAATTTTGTCCTCATTAAATTTACACCATATGAAGGTATGAATATATAATGTCTAATGCTCTATTAATGGATGAATCTAAATTAATTCATGGTGATATAATATTTAATAACTCTCCCATCCTATTCATAAAAATATTACAAATGAGTTTAGGAATCACATTTCAAAGGGAAATATGCCAAAAGTATGACATAAAATGCATTATCCTTATATGGAATCAATGAAACGAAGCTTGTATTTTCACCATAGTGCATAGTGGAATGAATAAATAATTACCTGATTTTCTAAGATACATCATCCCGTAATATATCCCAATAAAACATGAAAAACATGTCAGTGAATCCATATATACTAGGAACATATTCCATGTTAAGAGAAAAACGATTTCCTCGATTTCCTTTTTAGATGGATCCATTTTAGGATCTTGATTTTATTTCTCCTCAATATAAGGAGTAACATTGGCAACTATTTTTTTCTGTGGTGACCAGGCCATTGTCAATGTAGAGCCCCCAGAAATCCTCTACAGTTTTTTGAGATACCTCACATTCAAAAGTGTATAAATTTCCATTTATTCCAATTACCATGTTCTTTATTCTTTTCCTATTTTCTTTTTTAAAAATAAGAAAACAATTTTAGTTCCCATACACACCCATTTTTCATTGGACAATTAGATGATTTTTTTCCAGTCATTCCATGGTCATTAAAAGATCATCCAGGCTATTATGGGATTGAATTTATTCTTAATATGGTGTATTAAGATGATTATTCAGAATATAGATGTATGAAATACATTCCTCAGAATATTTAATGTCCAAATCCATCCTAGAAAATGATTTTTACTCCATTAATT
The DNA here is from genome assembly GCA_963277665.1 of Viscum album. Classification (NCBI taxonomy): domain Eukaryota; kingdom Viridiplantae; phylum Streptophyta; class Magnoliopsida; order Santalales; family Viscaceae; genus Viscum; species Viscum album. The sequence goes on along the minus strand of OY728161.1, from coordinate 1,209,160,273 downwards.
AAGAAACATCATGGTGTACATATGTTTTTCAGCAGACTTTTGAAATTTATTTCTAATCATATAAAATTTATATGCTTTTGAAGAAGTTTCCCTATATCTAGGAATAATAAGATATGTTTTTTTAAATTGAAATAGAATAGGTGTTGAACTTTCCATATCTGTAAAGACTTCCATAATAATAGGATTGGGATCAGAGTGATTCTTAGAAAGTGTGAATCTAGAAACTCTATTTTCATCACTAGTATCATCCATTTTAACAATTAATCTATGAAGCTTACTTTATAGCCTTACATTCAAAGTTTATATACTCCATGTGAATTCTGACCCAACAATTATTAGTTCAACAATATTTCATTACTTTGAATCCTTTTTCTAGTATCATCAGTTTGGATTCTTTCATAACATAAAAATCATTGATGACCCATGTCAGATTCATCAATGTTCTGTGAGGAAAACCTGTATCCAAGAGTGCCCCACATCATTTCTTTCCAATTATCAAAGATAAATTTGGGTTGAAAAATTCCAACATGCAGTGGTTCATAGGCTGTAATAATATTTCTAAGGGATTTGACTATTAGGGGGTTCCCTAGACCTTGACAGTTCAAATAAAATATCTTAATTGCATAAGTATTTCCCCCATGTTTGAGGACCTTCCTGTTGTTCCAAAGTAAGGCCTTATCATTTTCTTCATTTTTTATTTTTCTTTGTTTTTTGCTACTGTCTATTTTAGTCTCTTGTTTTTTCCACTTACCATGAACACCTTTACATTGTATTCAATTTAATCAATGTTAGGTTGATTAAGTGTTAGTTTTTATTCAGTACCATCAAAATAGAAGATACCATTAAAATGTGTAAAGTGGTTGGATCAATGATCAAGTCTAATAGTCTTTACCCTGAGAACATTCATCTTATTAACCCTTAAGGCATGCATCTGTGAAAAACCCTCATCCAGTTCACTATGATCAGTTGGTTGGGGCTATGATTTAGCATTCTCTTTAGGACATACCAATTTATTATAGAAAATCCATCATGGGTTGTAGTATCATATACATTCTATCCCAGATCCTTTCTCGGTGAGAGTAAATTTAGGAGAGATTTGGTGATTTATGCACCACTGTCTGCCCCATTTAAATGGGTGGCTATGAGTTTCCATGCTCATTATCCACCTCCTTACCATCCTGAGAGGCTTCTGGAGAGAGTGTTGAAGGTTCTTTTTTATAATCCCCTTTAGCATTTTTCATTCTAGATCTAGACACCTATGTGCTTGAGCAGCTTGATTTTATCAATGAAATAGAGACATCGTCTCAGTAAATTTATGAATATCCAATTGTACTCATATTCCTTGGAATGTCCTTTAAAGCATCGTCTCCCATCCTATATACAATGATATATTTATATAACATGTTACATAAGGGAACTTATCATCAATAACCAATAGTTTTAATGAACACCTAACAAGGGAAACTCATGAGACTTCATGTTCTAATCACACCCTATGATGTTAAGGAAAATAGTTTATTTTGATTATAGTGAATACCCATTGATGTTGAACTTTCCAACATTTCATATGACAAAAACATGATAGGAAAATACTATTGTAAAATCAATGGAACCCATAACTGGTAATACTGGGATCCTTTCAATATAATAATTCAAGTTAATTATTCCACAAAATAATAAAATCAAGATATCTTAAAAATACCTAAAATAAGGAATAACCATTGATACATGTTAAAATAGAGATTCAAACCAATAACATAGGAAATATGATATATAAATGTACCATTACAGAACTCCAATTAAATATGAGACTCTTATTTAAGCCTAAATAAAGGTGTTACACCAATGGAAGAAGAAGGAACATATGATGATAAATGAGGCCCTTGACTACTATAAGTAAAGAAATGAGAATAACCATACATTTAATTTTTCTTTTCAGAAATCAATAATGTAATTAAAATTTTACTAAAACTTTTAAAAAAACCTTAGGGAATACTAGAAACTCTTTCTACTATCATCTAGAACCTGATCTTCTTCTAAGTACCCACTAGGTACTTGGCACCTTGTGACTAGTTACCTAGTGTCTCTTGCCTTCCAAATATTAAGATTCAACACATGAACCGACCTCTCAAAACAAACCAAGAGTCACCTCTGAATCCTAAAAAACATCAAAAACATCTATTAAAAACATGGTTTAATATATTTTAAATCAAATTCCTAGAACTTATGGATATTTATGGTTACAAAAAACTACTAACTATATGAAATAACTACTACTAGAATTCAAAAAAAGGGTGAGTCCATTAATTTTTAACTCTAATAACCAACTATAAGGGAGTGTGGATAAATATAAAGATGAAGAATCAAAGGTCTTACATGATTTATAACTCTTCGATATTATAATGAAATCATCATGATTTTTTGACTTCTATATAGATAGTTGTGACCTTTTTTACGCTTCTATTTTAAAGAAATCTCAACAATAGAGAATAAAATCATTAAGTTCTTTATAAATCAACGTATAAATGAGCCCGTGATTGATAATTACCTTATTAAATTAAAAAATGATGTATATATCTAATTTTTAATAATTTCATCACTTAATAAAATCTATTATGTTTGAAATTTATTTATATATAAATCCAAAATTACACATAATGTAGAACATATTCAAGAGAGAATTCAATTTTGAATACATATCCCAATATTCATAGAGTTCTTGATTTTTATCTTAGATTAATTTGGAAATTGAATTTATCTTCACAGATAAACTTATCTTTATATTAGACTCCATTACATCGTATATTAATAATATATTATATTTAATAAGTTCTAAATATAATTAAAAACACATAAATAATATCTAGGGCGTCAACACATGAATCAACTGAAGGACCCCGGGACACCCTGAGAGGGGAGGGGTGAATCAGGGTGACAAATTTTTTTTTCAATGTGATGGATATTGTTCCCACATTGGTAGGAACATGTTGAACCTGTATGATGAATATAATCAGAAGGAAAACATTCACATGCACAGAGAAGACACACCACTTTTTACTTGGTTCACCACTATGGGCTACGTTCAAGGAGCATATGCCGAAAAGTTTTAAGTCATACCAAATTCTACTAATCTTCACTAGTTGTGGATTACAAAGGTTTGGTCACAGTCACACTGTCCCAGGCTCACTGCCTTTACAAAGGTTCATGGATAGCTCACTACTTCCCTCGGGTCACTCTTGTTGACTCTCCCTGGCTCACTACCCTTGGTGAAGTCACACTCAGTTTATAGACGTGAAGTTATCTTCATCATTTCATAAGAATGAATCCTCTGTTGTATGTAGATGCTCTATTGAAGTCCAATTCTCACCAGAATATGAATCTCACTTTGCGCTGAGGGTACCAGGCGATTTTCCAGCTTTCGTGCAGCTTCAAAAGGACAGATGTTCTTTAACAACCCTGGCATGCTTCTCCATGCTCGGCGCACAAGTTTCAATCCCAGCACGCAAGTCACTTGCACGGTCCAAATTCGGCATGCAGGTGACACCACCCCACTTGCATGACACTACATCTTTCAACTCTGAACTTGCGCGACGTTTCACCTTTAACTCCCCAAATGCCTTGGTCGCACAGCCAACAACCGGCGCCCAGCCTCTACTTGCGCGATCCCACAACCACTTGCGCGACTCAACTACTTGCAAGAAGAGATCTCGAAAAATATCTAAGTCTTGAACTTCATTACCAATGAGGAGGGGTGGTCTTCTATTTATAGGCAAACCTGACCCCCTGCGCGGTGGCGCGCAACTCTTCCCTTGGCGCGCAGGTTCCGACGCCCAGCTCATCCTCCCTAGCCTCTGTCGCGCTACTCACTTGCGCGACCACAAAAATACTTGCGTGACCTTATTTCCATTGCCATATTTTGAAGTTACAATCTTGAAAAACAATAGATGCGCAAGTTTCCAATCCTCCTAGGCATCGGCGTGCAAGTCTCTTCACGGCGTGCAAGTCACTTGCTTGACCATCCGAAAACATGCGTGACCCTTACCCCTTTGCCATTTTACCATGTTCTGATCTTAAATAACATATGGCGCGCATGTTTCCTCTCCTTCAAGTACAAGGCTCACAAGTCTCTTTTCCAAAAACGTTTTTCTTCATTTTTCGATTTTCAGGCCCAAAAATTTGGCAAACACTAGGAAACGGAACCACCTTCAATACTGTTGTTTTCTTGAACTGTATGATCCCTTTGCTGGTAGACATTCTGAACTACCATTTAGGATTGACAACAAACACAAACCATACTCCAAATCATCCTTAGAAGACCATGGTTCCAACAATCTCCCCCTTTGGGTTTATTGGCAATCATAAAATAAATTCAATAAATCTCCATCCATGTGCAGACCAAAAATGCAAGAATCAACTCATCCAACACTCTAAGTCTATGTGAGCAATGCTCGGTGTAGAAAACATGAGAGGAGGCTTGAATTGGGTTCCAGTGTTTTGGAATTATCAATTATGCCCAAGAATCATTCCTTCTTATCCTTCTCATCCTATCTGAACATGCCTGAATTTATTGCTTTCTCCCCCATTGATAATAAACCCAAATCCTGGTAATTTATTCAACGTTCATCTCAGACCATACTCCCCCTAGATAGTGTCTCCCCCACAAACCTACATCACATCCATAAATATATAAAAATAGTTATCATAATCGGGGAGAGGGGTATTGCATAACATCTTTATGAATTGGGAGGTGGATGAACACTGAGGTTCAACCAATGCTTCTCAAACACAACCGCTGACAGTGGCTTGGTCAGGATATCGACCACTTGCTCATCAGTTCCCACATGATCCATTCTAATCACCCCTTTTTCAACTTTTTCTTTGATATAGTGATACCTAATTTCAATATGTTTCATACGGGAATGCTGAACAGGATTATTCGTAAGATTAATTGCGCTCTTGTTATCACAGTAAATCACCATTGGTTGCGTTACCTCATCACCAATATCTTTTAATTGTTGCATCATTCATAGTAGTTGAGTGCATGACTTTCTGGAAGAGATATACTCATCTTAAGAAGTACTAAGAGAAGTACTTTCTTGTTTCTTGCTCAACCAGCCAACACATTTCTGCCCAATATTGAAGGCCCCACCACTAATGGAATTTCTGTCTACTATATCACGAGGCCAGTCAGCATCAGAAAATGCTGATAATTCACTATCCCTGCCTCCAGAAAAAAATAACCCGAAGTTATGTGTACCATGAATGTACCTCATGATTCTTTTTACTACCGCCATATGTTCCTCCTTTGAATTACTTTGAAAGCGGTCCGCAAGGCATGTGGCAAAGACAATATCTGGTCATGTCGCTGTTAGGTACAGTAGGCTCCCAATGATCATCCAGTACATGGTGGGATCAACAGAGGCCCCATCCTCATGCTTTATAAGTTTAGTTCCAACTGCAATCATATTTTTCTTTGGTTTGGAGTCTTGCATATTAAACTTCTTCAGCAGCACTCTTGCATACATTTCCTGAGAAATGAAAGTGTATTCCTTATTTTGAATAACCTTCATCCCTAATAAATATGTGAGCTCCCCAATCATAGAAATTTCAAATTCTGATTTCATGTGGTTGGAAAAATTTTTCACTGATTTTTGCCTGCTGCCACCAAATATGATATCATCCACATAGACTAGAACCACGAATTGATCTTTTGGAGAATTATTCACATAGAGATTGTGATCTACTCCTCCTCTTTTGAATTCCATATTCTTAAGATATGAATCCATCCACGAGTACCATGACCATGGTGCCTACTACAAAGCATATAGAGATTTCTTCAGTTTGCAGACCTTTGTTTCATCAGTACGTAAAACAAATCCCACTAGTTGTTCAATGTAGACTTCTTATTCGAGTACACCATTCAAGAATGCTGTGTTGACATCCATTTGATTGTATCCTCTTTGGAGTGCCATGGCAAGGAAAATCCTGATTGACTCCAGTATAGACACTGGTGCAAAGGTTTCTTCGACATCAATGCCTTCAATCTGGGAGTATCCTTTACATACCAGTCATGCCTTGTTTCTGAGGACACTTCCATAATAATCAAACTTATTTTTAGAGACTCATTTGGTACCAATCACATTGTGACCTTGGGGTCTCCGGAAAATATCCCATGTATGAATCTTGTCAATATGATCTAATTCATCATTCATGGATTTCACACAAGATTCATTATTTGCAGCTTCTTCGAATGAGGATGGCTCTACAACTGACAGAAATGCAGATTGTGTGTTATTTCTCATCCTTCTTGTTTGAGTGGCTGCACTCCCATCCCCAATAATGTTGGATGGATCAATCTCAGCTCTTCGATTTCTCCTGTGAGGTTCAGGTGAATTCTCTTCATCCATAGTTTCTTCATTAGATTCTTCTTCTGAGTCAACATCTTGATGTGACTTCTGAGTGTTTTGTACAACTTCCTCTATTTCTACATTTTTATTTTCTTGACGTTCACTTTCTTCCTGACATTCTATCACATCAGCATATGATGACTGTGAAGCATTTATGGTTTTCTCTTCAATTATCTTAACATCACTGCTTTCCACAATTCTTCCTAAACTATTGTTGAAACATTTGTAGGCTTTGTTGTTCATTGAGTAACAAAGGAAAATTAATTCATCTGTATTGTCACCATACTTTACTTGATTTCATTCTTTGTTCCTGATGAAGAATTTACTTCCAAATACACGAATGTATTTTAAAGAGGTCTTCCGTCCATGCCACATTTCATATGGTGTCTTCGTCTCACCCATATAAAGTCCTGTTTGATTCTGAATGTATACTACAGCTTGAACAACCTCTTTCTGGAATATGAATCTTAATCAGCATAGTTCGTGCCATGTTGTTCACCTATCGATTCCTAAGTTCAACAACTCCATTTTGTTGTGTAGTTCTCACTGCAGCTACCTCATGATGTATTCCATGCTTCTCTAGATAATTTTCAAATTCAATGGACGTTTATTCTCCTCCATTGTCAGATCTCAACACTTTGATTGTTCGTCGAGTATCATTTTCGGTGATTCGCAGATATGTTTTCATGCAGTCAAGGACTTGTCGTTTTCTGTGAATGACCATCACACATTCTATTCTACTTTAATCATCTATGAAAAGGATAAAGTACCTTTCTCCATGATTTCTAGCAACATTTATCGGCCCACATACATCTGTATGAGTCATATCAAGAAGGTGAGATGCCCTTTTCTTCTTTGGCTGATATGAACTACAGACCAGCTTCCCATGAATGCAAACATCACAAGATTTTTCACGTTCACGCTTCTAGTTGGGATTGTCCATGACAATTCTCAATTTTGATATTTTCTCCATGTCCTGTTGATTGATGTGTCCCAGTCTCTGATGCCACAAACTGTTTTATTCTTCAATAGTCATGTAACATAAATTTTCTTCACTATCAACCTGATATAAGTTGCCTTCTGTTCTGCATTCCTTCATAATTTAATTGCATGTCTTTCTATTGATAGTGCAACCTTTCTGATTAAAAGTAACTATAAGTCCTGAGTCACAGAGTTTACTCATGCTGAGGAGATTATGACATAGTCTATGTACATAAAGGATTTCAGTCATTTTTAGTTCTACATTAGCTAATTAGGTACTTCCACTCCATTTGATTTTTAGAGCTCCATCATTATCAAATCGTACTGTACCGTCAACCTTCCTTTTGATATCTGTTAGTAGGCCGACATTACCTGTCATATGAGATGAACAACCACTATCCAGAATCCAGGTACTGTTGTTCTTTGTAGCTTTGAGGGCCACCTCTCCAAGGTTGGATTTATCTATATTATTCCATTCCTTCCATGAGACATTGGATTGAGTATATAGTACTGATGGCCTTTCAATTATTTATTCCACATACCCAGGTTCTTCATAGTCGAAATATTCTTTGATAGGAGAGAACCGGTTTGAGAGAGAAACACTGTCTTGCTGTCGAGACTTGACTTGTCTTCAACTTCGGTATGAGGTGTCCATGTCCCTTCTCTGCCTGTAATTAGAAGCCTTATGACCAAAGTTAGAACAACGATAACAATATCCATAGAAATTTTTTCTTCTATAAGAATTAGGATGTGAATTTGTTCTCCTTTGTTGAACTTCTATATCTTCTCTATTCAGAGAGCTTCTTGCCTCTTCGCAATAAGACATGGTATGGCCCGGAGAGACACATAACTGACACTTCATGAGAGGAAATGTCGTTTCACTTGAATTTCTCCTCATACCTTCTTCTTTGGGAGAATAGTTAGACTGTCTGTCATTTCTGAATGTTTGAGGATAATTTTCAGTTCTTCTTTTAGTTTGGATTGAGGGTTCCTTTTTCAGCACTTTAGGAAACCTTTCAAAATGTTCAACTTTCATCTTATCTTTCTTTTGGATATTTTCACTTCTAGCTGTTGATGTCTCATCTTCACAGCCAATTCCACCCTTTCCCATGCAAGCGGGTCTGTGATCACTCATGATTTTTCCAACCCCATCTAATCCACACTTGGCTCTGGCCAGTAATTCTGCATCTGAGAATCTTACAAACTGCGTTTTCTTCCTCGATTCTTTTGGAATTGATTCAGTCTCAAGTTTACTCCTTAGAGTAACAACTTCCTCCTCAAGACCCTTAGCAGTAATGGATTTTTCATCTAGTCTAGAGGTGAGGTCATTGATGACCTTTGCCTGCTCTTCAATTCTCAGCTTCATATCCACTACATCATCATTTCTTTCAATTATTTTAGACTTTACCTTCACAAATTCTTCCTGTTGTTAAATTTCATCTTGAATTTGATCAACGTATTCAGTTGATTCTTCTAAAATTGATTTCCACTTATTGCAACTCTTACATTTAATCTTAAGCTTATTAACTGCATCCTTAAGTTGCATCTCGGGATCTACACAAGTTCTCAGTTGTTTTTCTCCACCAGTATCTTCTGAATTTTAAACAGTGGCCATCATGGAAGCATGGTTCCCAGTTTTTAATTATGGTTCTTCTTCATCACAGAATTCATTATCATATTCTTCCTCTTCACAGACAAAACTCTTACTTTGCATTTTATTTCCATATTTCAAGTCTCCCTTTTTGAAGAAACTTCTCTGAGTCTTCTCGAAGATTTCATCTTCACTATCTTCATCATTTATCTTTCTTGAGCACTGAGATGCAATGTGAACAACTTGTCCATAATGAAAACATGTGAGGGGTAACTTCCCGTTGAATTTACCTTTTCTCTTTTGGAACTTCTTTTCAAAAAGAGAAATAATTTCTTTTTCTTCGTCATATTCACCACTACTATCTTTTGAGATTTTCAATTTATCCATGTCCTTGAATGACATTTCCTTGCTCACACGAGTCGTAGCATCTTCTGGTTTGACTCTCATTTCATATGCTACCAAGCTTCTCAGTAGATCATTGAGAGAAAGATCGGAAAGATGTCTTTCCTCAAGAGCTGACACCTTTTCATTGTACAGAGGTGGAAGTCTTTTTAATATTTTCTTTACAATATCAATGTCTTTGATTTCTTCTCCTAGATCCTGAATTTCTCCAACCACTTCAGTAATTCGATTGAAGAATGTGTCTGCATTCTCGTCTGGATGCATCTTCAGATCATCAAACCGATTGTGAAACACTTGTAGTTTCGCCTCCTTCACTTTTCTATCTCCTTCATAAATATTCTCGAGTTTATACCACATGGATTTTTCTGAGGTTCAATTCATCACCATTAGGTAGATCTGATCAAAAAGGGCTACAATGAGTGCATTTTGTGCTTTAGAATCTGCATCAAGAATTATCCTATCTGTTTGAGTCATAGTCAGACCTGTTGGATCAGTGACTTGTATTCCTTGCACAGTAGAAAAAGGAACATCCATTCCAATAGATCTGAGATGAGATCTCATTCTGTTTTTTCCAGATCTAGAAATTACTTCCATTAAAGTGAGGGACTCCCCTGACATTGATTGTATTCTTCAAGATGATAAAGAACAGATTCAACACCAGCAACCTCCCTCTGATACCACTTCAAGGACCCCAGGACACCCTGAGAGGGGAGGGGTGAATCAGGGTGACAAATTTTTCTTTGAATGTGATGGCTCTTGTTCCCATGTTGGTAGGAACTTGTTGAATTTGTATGATTAATATGATCAGAAAGAAAACATTCACATGCACAGATAAGACAAACACTTTTTACTTGGTTCACCACTAAGGGATACGTCCAAGGAGCATTCGATGATAATTTGTCGGTCGTACCAAATTCCACTAATCTTCACTAGTTGTGGATTACAATGGTTCGAGCACATTCAGGGATAGCTCACTACTTCCCTCGAGTCACACCCGTTGACTCCCCCTGGCTCACTACCCTTGGTGAAGTCACACTCATTTTATAGACGTGAAGTTCCCTTCATCATTTCATAAGAATGCATCCTCATTTATATGTAGATGCTCTATTAAAGTCCAATTCTCACCAGAAGACGAATCTCACTTTGCGCTAAGGGTACCGGGAGATCTTCCAGCTTTCGTGCAGCTTCAAAAGGACAGATGTACTTTAACAACCCTGGCACGCTTCTCTATGCCCTACTCGCAAGTTTCAATCCCGGCGCACAAGTCACTTGAGCGGTCCAAATTCGGTGCATGGGTGACACCACCCCACTTGCACGACACCGCTTCTTTCAACTCTGAACTTCTGCGAAGTTGCGCCTTTAACTCCCCAACCGCCTTGGTCATGAAGCCAACAACCGGCACGCAGCCTCTACTTGCGCGACCCAACGACCACTTGCGCGACTCAATTACTTGCGCGATGAGAGCTCGAAAAATCTCTAAGTCTTGGATTTCTTTACAAATGAGGAGGGGTGGTCTTCTATTTATTGTAAAACCTGACACCCTGCATGGTGGCACGCAGGTCTTCCCTCAGCGTGCAGGTTCCGGCGCGCAGCTCATCCTCTCTAGCCTCTATCGCGCTACTCACTTGCCCAACCACACAAATACTTGCGTGACCTTATTTCCTTTTCCATATTTCGAAGTTATAATCTTGAAAAACAATAGACGCGCAAGTTTCCAATCCTCCTAGGCATCGGTGCACAAGTCTCTTCACGACGTGTAGGTCATTTACGCAACCAGCCCAAAACATGCGTGGCCGTTACCCCTTTTCCATTTTCCCATGTTCTTCTTGAACTGTATGATCTCTTTGCTAGTACACATTCGGAACTACCACTGAGGATTGACAAAAAACACAAACCATACTCCAAATCATGCATAGAAGACCATGGTTCCAACATCAACTCTCTCTAAAATCCATTAATTAATATATTTTAATGATGTTTATGTTTTTTATTTATGTGGGAACTAATAAAAAATGACCAAAAAAGGAATTAAACTAAAAAAACATCATTAGAGTATTCTAGACAAATAAAAAAAAATTATAACCATGCACCTTATATAAGATCTAGTCAATAGAAAATTCTTTACCCTATGATTTATCATTTTTGAGGTACTCAAATAAATATGCCATACAATCCCAAATAATTTTGAAATACACTTTGATAATCATCTATTTTATGAACCCAAAAATAGAAATTCTATGTTTTTTATTGATACATGATTATGGTACCTCGGTGGTTTTGATATGAACCTCTTTTTTTTATAATTTTCCAATAGCCTTGGATGAGGCATTGATTCGCAAAACCTATTCTTCCATATTGTCTTTATAGTTACCTAAAAGATCTAAAAATACCACTAGTTTTATTTCTTTGACCTCATATATTCTTAATCCATCAGGTTTTAGCTCTTCAAATATGGATCTTGGATTATAAATCCCTTTTGTATCCAATGTATTATCACCCCCATTCAGATTTGGCCTCCAGATTATTGTATTGAATTTTTATAACAAAGCTAATCTAGTCAAATAGAGTGTCCAGAAAATGATGAATTATTTCTAGTTTCATGGAATTTATTTCCCAACAAGTCCATTTGGTGCCTCCCCAAACCTTGGAAGATCTATATTTTTTTATTTCCAGGAGAATAATATTACCAAATTCAAAAACAACACCTATTTTTCTCACTGATCATGTACTCATTGTCTGGGCATGGTATAATAATATATTTTATATCTCTTACCAATTACCTCAAGTAATTTTGTGGTACCCATATTTTATTAAGAAATGTTTTACCATTTTCATACCTAATATATAATGTTATTATTATCTTTTAATTTTCTCATTTCTGGATGAAAAATAGGAAGATTACTCTATCTCCTCTTAGACCAAAAAATAAGTGAATCAATTCATTTATACATCTAAGATACAAAAAGATAGTAGTACAGTAAAGTAATGAAAACAAAAAGGCAAAAAAAAACAAGTCCCACCAAAACTATAAAATCCCATTTTTTCCAAGGGAAAGGTCAAAGTCCATAAAATTCTCCCGATAAGAAACTCTATCTCTCAAGATTGAGCTACACTCAACCTCCTCCCTATTCTCCTGGGACACTGTCGAAAGGGGCATAATCTCCATAAGACATGAAATGTTTGGGAAAATCTTATATAGGGGTAAATATAACAATACTTAGTAGGACACCCTAAAAAGACCAAACACGAAGTACAATGTCTTTCCATATCAATACAATATATAAAAATAAATGTATAATAGAATAAAAAATAAAATATATTCAGGAAATACACTACACCATAAGGTGGTCATAACCAAATATTACCCAAATGATTTTTCTCAATGTAACACTTGTTCTAGGTGAACTCACTTTTCAAGCCCTGATATCATTGTAATCACTCAATAAAGAGTTATAGATCATTGGGACACTCCCAAGGAAACCTCGCTGGTCTAAGAATACCACAACTCATAGATAGATGGTCATCAACAGAATTTCTAGGGGACACCACATACCAAAATTTGTATCAACCCACTATATAAGGGATCATACATCAATGATTACACTAACCCTACTTATACTAAATGCTATATGGTGGATCAAATCCATGGTCATAGAAGTCATGCGGGTTTCACAACCTCCAACTGGGGAACTAAGGATGATAGTGGATTACATTCCAATCTAATGGAGGGACACTATAAATCTCTCTGAGAATCAGCCACTAGAGAGGATGGAAATATAGTTATGTGGATTTAATGATGCACTATACCCTCAAGGAAATGGACCATGGGAAAACACTAAACCTATACTGGTCCAAACCAAGGAAATAAAGAGCCTTAATCAATCTTGAAGGTAGTACACAACGCTTCCCAAAGGGTACAAGGTGTGTCCAGCTAACCCAAGTCCTTCCCGTATATAAGGGCCTCACATGTAATGTAGTCTCAATATACATGGTCTATAGAGTGAGTACACATAGTGTAAAGACACATGTTGTCCTACCCCTATCTCTTGGTTGTGTCCATGTTCCAAAGTTGTGTCCATGTACCAGTCTGCGTACGCTATTTCAAGTCCATGTGGGAGAACACATCTTGTTTATACCCTCATACTCCAACCCATGTATGTGTTCTTCCAAAGTGCACACTGAGATAATCATGGAAGGTCACACATCATGTGATTGGGTTCACATGCACTGTGAACCTTAAATTCAACTAAACCGTTGAGCCGTAACTAGGGGTCCCCACACGTCGTGTAATCTCGGATTACATGGCGTGTTCTATGGGATTTTTTAGAATCCCAAATTATCCTTTGCACACCACAGTCGATGACCCAACCTTCAATCTGGTGGCCACATTTTTGGGAAACTAAATATCCATGTTAATTTTGTCATGCCATTACTGAATCAATGCATTTCATTAACAATTATTTCAAAATTAATGGAATCATCATTTTTTTCTCATCATATAAAAATATGAAATTGGGAATAATACATCTTTCTAATCACACCATCTCTATTTTTGTACCTCCATCATGTCAATATGATCCAAGATATATGACACTGGATCACTATGCTATGAAACGATTATGTAATTATCGGTTGATTAGGAATAATCGAGTCATGGGATAAAAAAACACCCATAATTAATGATGAATTATGGGAGAAAACTATAATAAAAAATGAGGGAAATGATCCTGAATAGATGATTTTTTAGTCCCAATTTTATTTTTCCATAAGATAAACAATTAAGAGATTCAATGTAATTCTCAAAAATAAACCTTGCAAAAACCCTTCCCATAAATAAATAGATTTGAAAATCAATATGTTCATCAATTGGATTAATTCATTTCAGAAATTATAGGTGGGGAATTAACCCAATTGAAACACACACCCTACCTTGATTTGATTCTATCAATGATGAAGAATGGATGTCGTTTCATGTTTATCAGCAAGATCCATCGAAACCAAGGTTTCATCTATCAATCGATCAATCCACGATCCATCACAATTCACTTGAGTGGATTCTCCAAGGTTCTATCTTAAAGTAGTTTTTTATATCTATAGTTATATGGATTACCTTGGGATTTGGGCATAAAAATTCATTAAAATGTTGAAAATCATTGTGTCATCAAAAAGAAATAAAATAATTTGATTTAATATTTGGATTCATTTTCACTCCCATGATGAATTTTCCACAAACGGCCCAGGTAGAATAATGTTAAGTCACCCCTTAGGTAAAACCACCATTCTGAAATAAACAGTGCCCCTAGGATTTTCATTTAGGACCTATTTATAAGTTATTTCATTTTGTTGGAAAATCACAAGCACATTCTATTAAATATATTTAATATAATTCAAACATTTATTCTGGGCACATCGGACCACATAATTTCATCCTATCTCAGCACCTAGTCTAAAAAAGAATCAATATAATTCCAAAAATAATACATGTAAAATATGATATGTTACATTCTACCAATCAATGGGTTTTAAGTTCTTAAAAATGAAAAACAAGGGCTATTAAATAATATGTGGGTACTGAACAAGAATCTTAGCCTCCCACTCTTGTGTTCTCTTCTAAATATTCCCATGAAACCATCAGAAATTAACTAAAGGAATAGATCACCCATGAAGGATCCTATCTTAATAATCCTCAATCTATACTAGGTACTGAGAAATGGTTTTCGATCCTCGATATCCATCACATCCCAGTCAAGAATGTGTAATGGGTCATATACGTACCTACTCAGTTGAGACACATGGAAGACATCATGTACCCAATCCAACTATGGAGAGAGAGTTATGATATAGGCCACAAAACCAACTCTAAAAATTATCTAAAATGGGATAATGAATGACCAATATAACTTGTTGTTATGGCCAAAGCACCTCAATTATATTGAGGGGAGACACCTAGGGACACGTGGTCTCCTTCCTCAAACTCTATAGGTTTATGTCATCTTTCCATAGAAGACTTATTACGGATTTATGAAATCTAAATCCACTCCTAGATAATTTTATCCTTATCTTTTGTAGCTCACAAAAACTTTTGGTCAATGGGTTCTGAAATTCATAGATGAGTCCAATAAATTAGTGACCTGCAGGGTCCCTTGAAAAAAGAATAAAATGATTCCATAAGAATGGGGGAATTTTTTCTTTTTTTTATGAAAAATATACCAGTGGTGGGTGAAAATCCGAACTATAGAAAAATTAAAAAACTAATGATCACAATATTTCCTATATAACCTAAAAGGTACTCTCATTATGGACATAATTTTTTGAGTTAAACGTTGTGGTCAAGTGTAAATGGGTCCCAAAAACCACATGCAATCCCTTCCCCAAATAGGATGTAATGTAAGCATCATGATCAGAGATTATCATAGATATAAATCAATAGATTCTAATTATATCCTTATTATAGAGGCATTCAAGTCTCTTTAATGAACTATGTTCTTTGATATCTAGGATGGTGGAAGACTAGATTAGCCAATCAATGATAACCCAGATGGAATCATGTCCACTGTACATACAAGTTAAACCCATCATGAAGTCCACGTATATTCTATACCACTTCCAATCTGACACTTCCAGGGGTTGAGCTAAACTCACCAGAAATTTGTGGTTAGACCTCACTTGTTGATATGTAAGGAATCAATAGACAAACTCTACAAATACTTTCTTTATCCATGGCCACCAAAACTGACATCAGAGGTCCTAGTACATCTTTTACACACCTGTACGCATCACTAAGGGAGATTTTTGAAAATCCTTTAGGACATGATCCATCAAGGTCAATGGTAAAATCTTCTATCCTCTGAAAAAACTAAATGATCCCCACCTTTGGAAAATCCATCATGAGCATGCCCTATGGATATCTGAGTATGCAGGGTCTCACAGTTGGTATCCCCAAGCTGTGCCTCCCTAACTCACTATAGGAGTGGAGGGGTGACAACCACAGAAGAAAGATATAATGAAAACACTTTGTCTAAAATCAAAATTTTCAATAAGGATAACTGCTCTTACACCTCATCCAAAAACTAAGAACATGATATCATACTAAATACATATACTACCACATTCCCCTTCCCAGAAGTATAGACAATCTCAATGTCATAGTCCTGGAGGTAATCTTGCCATAACCTCTTTCTCAAGTTAAGATCCTTATGAATTAGGATACACTTGAGACTCTTGTGGTCAGAGTATATGATAAACTTGTCACCCATTAGATAGTGCCACCATATTTTCAATGTAAAAACTGCTTCTACTAACTCAGTGTCGTGGGTCACGTAGTTCTGCTCATGTGTTCTCGGATTGAATGAAACATAGAAAAAAGTATTTTCCTATACATCATAACTCATCCATGTCTAGTCCTAGATGCATCACAGAACACTACATAATTAATTCCCTTATCCGATAAAAATAAGATGGATGTACTCATCAACCTCTAACTCAACATATAAATCATTGCTGGAACTTTTCTTCCCAAACAAAAGGATTCCATTTACAAGTCAAGGCTATTAAAGGAGATTCCACTATAGATAAGTTGGATACAAACCTTTGATAGTACCCATCCATTTGAAGAAAACTTCGCACCTAGGATCCACTCTTTGGTGTCTCCTATTAAATCATTGCCTCAACATTTGTTATATCCACTACAACTATATACTTTGAGAAGACATATCCCAAAAAATGGTCTTCTCAAATCCAAAACAATCACTTCAATAGATTCCTGTAAATCTGGTGATCTTTATGTGTGCCCATGACCATATGCAAGTGTCTCATGTTCTCTTCCTCAGAAAACGAATACACAAGGATTTCATCTATGAAGACTACTACAAATCGGTCTAGGAATGTTTAAATGATCTATTTCACGAGTCCGATGGCCACTAATTGGTAATTAAACAAGAAAAGTATAATCACCACGTACTCATAGTGGTTGTAACAACATTTTAAAGCCATTTTTTTAATATCCTCATCCTATAGTCACAACAGGTGGTAGCTTAATCTGAGGTCAGCCTTCAATAACCGTCACAACCTATTCAATTGATCAAAGTGTTCATCAGTTCTAGGAAGTGGATACTTGTTCTTCATGGTCACCTGGTTCAAGAAGTGATAATCCCCACATAACCTCATTCTCCCACCAACCTACTTGGAAAACAACTTTGGTGGTGACTAGGGGGAAAAGATGGGTCTCACGAAGCCCTTATCCTACAAGTCCTCCAAATGTTTCCTTAGTTCTAAAAGCTCTACATTAGTCATCCAATATACTGGTGAACATATTAGTGTCATCATTGTATACAAGTTGATAGAGAAATCAACCTCTCGGTGGATTGGTAAACCTGTAACATCCTCAAGGAATACGTTCTCATACTTCGTCACCACTTTTGGAAATTGGAAGCTCATAAGATCCACTAGACCAAGGGTTTGCTATCCAATTTATATATAATTAGATACACCATACAATTAATGATTCCATCCCATTATTCTTGAGTTTTCTGTTCTCCAAAAATGAATATTCTGGTTCCATTACCATGAACACACTACATCCTCCACATAAAATAGTCAATATGGTCATGAAATATTGATAACCAGTCCATACCATGAATGGTGGTGTATGGCCACATATTTTCCGAAAAGAGATCCTATAAAAAACTCTCACCTTCCATGTGTTAGGTCGCACTATCAGCCTAGGTGAAAAAGAAATGAGTTCCTGCATGTCAGAGTCTCCAACTGTAAGGGTTGATTCAAAATCTCAAACAGAATCACTATGTTTTGAACCATTGAAGTAGAAATTATGGAATAGATAGAGACTGTATTTATCAATACTGCAACTAAAGTTGAAAATATACACATGGTACCTCATATCATCACTAGAGCCTTGAGGTCATATGCCTCTATAGCTTTCAGCTGGCCTCGTCCCTACCCACAATCGCCCTAAGTCCGGCATGGACCACATGGGGAAGGTGGTGGTTATATTTCAAACCTCTGACCCCCTCCTATTTCCCTGAAATTCCCTATTCCCCAAATGATACCTTGTGGACCACCCACTTACTGCCTCTATATCTATTTGATTGTTCCCTGAATTGTCTCCTGATCAACTATAAGATGGGTTGGGTATTCTCATTCCAGATGTCCCTTACCATCTCAAGAGAAACACCGCCTATCCCTTAGATGATACATGATAGCCTAAGATCCCTACACCATTGACCCTAAGTCCTGGGATCACCTCTTGAGGCATCTGTCCCACTTGGATCCTAGTGACTACCATCGGCTACCTACTCCCGATGTCTTATCTATTGGGTGCCCACTTCCTTCTCCCACTACTGGTGTATGATCATCCAGAAAACATTCTAATTACAAGGCACAATCACGAAGTCCATCAGGGAGGAAATTTTAAGATATACCACAAAATCCTTGATGTCCCAGCGTAATCCATGCTTGAAGGTCCGAACCGTGAAGAGCTGGTCCCACACCATATCCTTGGAGTAACATTAAATATTATTGAATCTTGCTGAGAACTCATCCATGTTATTACGACCATGTTGTAGGTGTAGAAGCTTCTATTTGTGTACTGATCACTATGTGGATGGATAGAACTCCTCTCTGAAGAGACGCTCAAAGTATTTTTAGGTGAGAGTTATCTCGTCATCTGACTGGGTCACTAAGCTCCACCATCACCCAGTAGAGCCCTAAAGGAGATTATCCACAAGGACTATCATATAGTTTGTAGGCATCCTCAATTGTTGAAAAACGTGAGTGACTACCTCTAGCTAGTACACATCCACATGGGTGTCTGGATCACCCCAAAACCTATGAGTTCAATACCTTTGAAACTCATGAAACACATTCAGCCTAAATGAAGCCTCAGAAGGTACTACTGGTACTAGATACTGCTCAATGGGTGGTTGTATAGCTGGAAAACCACCAGGAGGTGATATCTCTAGTACAATCCCTTTAATTGACTCCTCATAATTAGGAGTATCATCATCATGATCATGTATTTAAATCTTGGATGGCTATCAAAATGAAGGAAACCTAAAATCAAACAATATGTATTATGATCAAAAGTGTATATCTGGGGAGATGACTCAATAAGGACAAAGAAAACACAAACATTTCTATATGATTCATGTACCATTTTTTCCTATAACTAGTATTTTAGTGTATCGATTCAAAATATAGGTGAAAAGATTCTTGGGGTATGGATATGTCAGTTGCCACAACATCACTGGAATCCCTATCCGAAAAGAAAGAGGTGAAACAAAAAAAAATATTTCCCCAAACCAATGTCACTGAATCTGGTACTAAAGTAGAACCAACCTCTTCTCATACCACTCTATCATGTCACGTCCCACCAAGGTTCAACCCATGACTACCCCAATCCTACCTCCCATTGGCATGGGGCTGGAGACTAGCACATAGCAGTCATATCCCAAAAATGGGGCGCATTATCCTAATGTATATGTATACATGCAAACATATCCAACCCCAAAAAGTGATAAAATTTAAAGAAATTGAAATTATTCAGGAATACATAAAATATCCCCCAAAACAGTATGACAATAAAGTACTGAATATAGAAAAGGGGAAGAAAATTAGCTCAAGAAAAACTAAAAAGACTCCATGTGACACCCCGAGTTTTATGAACTTGTCTGAGTGAGCAATGTGGTGCTTTATATTGATTTCTATTGTTATACATGGCGTGTTTTGGTACTAATAAAGAATTTGAAACTAAAGAGATGAAAAATCGGGAGAATAAGGTGGACTGGTATATCTTAAAATGTTACATTGCAAAAAAGACCCAAACTAATTGAAAATACCATGTATAAGACCTAACATATCCACGACAAGGCTACTAAAAACCACAACTCCAGTAATTTGATAGAAAACATCTTCTAGGTCCATCAGTGTAAAAAACATGATAACTAGAACCACCACACACATACTCAGCACCAATGGAATGAGGAGAGCCATCCTTCCTGATTCAAGTGTTTTGATTTTTTGAAATGCCCCTATTTTTATAATGGTCCTTTAATAAAAGTATAACCGTTAAATTTTCGACCATTGTGTTTAAATTGATAAAGTATCCATTTTTTTTGTCTTTATAATGCTCTTATAACTCTGTGATATTTCAAATATCTTAATATGTTTGAAAATATTTGAATTATGTCTTCAAGTGTCTTATTTTTTTAAAGTAAAAGAATATTCCTATAAAAGAGCCTATTTGATTTTATGAAATTCTAATGTTCACCTACATGGTTGGAAACTTAGTATTTTAAAATATTATGAATGTTATGTTTAAAGGGTATCTGTAATAAATATATCTTATTGGATCTCTAAAATTATGTATTTTTGAATTGGGGAAAACTATTGGTCTTCTAAAAATAATTTTATGAAACAAATAGTGGTGTATTTTAAAGATCCTAATATTTATAAAGGTTTAGTAGGTAAATTATGAAAGGTATATCTTTTAAAAATATTTATATAAAGATGTAAAGTATTTTACATAATTGGGAAATGGATTTTAGATTTAAAAATTTTAAGTAAAAAAACTATTTATTTTGTTGTATAATGAAACTCAATTTTTACAAAAATTTATATTTCATACTAATTTGAGACTAAGTATACTTGTTTTATTTATTTTGTAAGTCAAAATAGTTTTTTTTTTAAATTTTGAGTGGGAACCGGCCAAGCCAAGGGCATCCCTTTGGGACAAGCCCTCATGGACGAGACCAAGCCCCTAAGGATCCGAGGTACAGACCATCGGGGTCCCAAGCATGTTTAGAGGGTGTCGACAGGCCCGAGCCGAGCATAGGTTCATCCAGTCGCATGTGGGCCCATGTGTAAGGCCCGTGGCACACGTTGCGTAGGGTTGGGCAAAATCCTACATAGGGCCCGTGTATAAGGCCCCGGTGTGTGTGTGTTTGTGTTATTGCTCCGAAGGCGGCACACTTTGTTTTATAAACCACACCTCACCTTTGAATCATTTCGATGTGGGATGTGTTCTGCATGATCAGAACTGTCCGATCGAATCCTGCTTTGATCTCATCTGTCCGACCCTTTAAGCCACATGATCGCCCCCACCTACTCCCGTGACTGTCTGATCTCTCGTGAGATCTAATCCCGTCCATTGGTTTCTTTTAAACCGATCAACACTCCTCCTGCGTCCCTCCCGCCATCTGATCACACATGGAACTAATCGAGGTCGTCCGTTACTTTCCGCGTTGACCTCTCCAACGTCGTCTTCCTCGCACCGGGGTCCCGCACCAATAGGCCTGCACCCAAGGACACCTCAGTTTCTCCCTTTGCACTGCTTCTCTTTACCATCGCACACCCCCTCCTAGGGATCTGTTCCCTCGTATTACCCACGCCGGCCTACCCTTGGGTCGAGTCACCCAAGTGCACCGAAGCCCAATTTAAACCCCTCTTGCCTCATGAAATCCATACGGCTTCTTCTCCTCTTTCATTCCCGCGAACTCCCAGCAATCCAGCGAAGTATCTCTGGACTGAGCTTCCTCTTCAATGCAATGTAAGGGTTCTCTCATTATTTCTTTCTTTTGGAGGGACCTTCGTTTTATACTTACTATGTATATACAGTTTATATTTGTATATATATACTTAATATAAACCCATCGGTTTGTATTGCCTTCAAGGAATTTTACTTCGTGTTTTAAATAGGGTGCATACTTAAGGGTGTTATCATGTCTTTATTTCCTTTTGAGAAACCCATACTGTTATACACTCAGTATATACAATTTGTATATGAATATATGTAACACAAACCCTTCGGTTTGTAATACAATCAAGGGAGTTTGCCTTTGCATTATAAGAAGGGTTATATATATGAATCCTTTTAATATTTTTAACGATTCCGTTTTACAAAAAAAACCCAAAACTTATATTTAGGTATATAGTGTATATACAGTTTTGTATATATATAAATATGTGAATACATAGAACCCAAAACCTTTCGATTTAGTGTATCCAATATCATTCGGTAGGTTATACTAGGTGATATATGTATATTGAGGTTGCATTTTAACTGACGATTAACATATATTATTTATGTAAACCTTATATATATATAACTAAATATTTGTACATGTTTATGTATTTTTCAAAATGAGAATGTTTTGATTTTAGGGGATGAATGCCTATCCTTGTATGATATTTTAGATTCAATCTAGGCCATTGGCTTAGGTACAATTATGTTGTAGTTTAAAACCAAAGTTGGTACATGTTTATGTACTTATAGTTTCATCAATATTAAACCCTCTTAATGTTTTTGGTTCTTAACTAAATAAAATTAAGAGTTTTTTAGAACTCAAGATATTTTAATGTCCTTGTTTATTTAGTGTAAAAACCCTTATAGACATTCTTGGTGAATATATGGTGATTTGTGTATATAATTATAAGTATAAAGTCCAAAAACCTAATTTTTAGTAATGATTACCAGGACTGACTTTATGTTTTGATACATGTGTGATTTTAATAAAGTATAATTTTGGTGTTTACTAAACCAACATGTATTTTGTATATATGTACACACAAATGAGCATGTTTTATTAAAATAGTTTATTTGAAATTTCCCATGACATATTTTATGATAAAGTGTATATTTTGGATTGATTAATATGTATTAGAGGATTTAGGATTTATGGGATCATGTCATCATGTTGTGTTCATTTATTGACTTATTACACCATGATCCTACTTTGGTTAATGTTACTAATTAATCAAGTTATGGTTTAATTTATTTTTCAAGGGCTTGTTTATCACCATAATTGATGGCAAGTGTTTTCCATAAGCATTCTACTTCAATGGAATAATAATTTTAAAGATCCATCACTTATTAATCATCATTTTATATGCTTTAGTAATTAGCTTATATGAAAAAGAATGTTTTACTAAACTATGTGTGCCTTTCATTAGTTATTGACATATTTTGAATTGTTAACTGTTATATCATGTATTAGTAAAATGTGTGGTGGATCATTATTTATTTTAGTTATTATTGTACATAATGCATACTAATGACATATCACTAAATGAACTAAGAAATCAGAATACACAAAGTGGTATGGGACACCTTGGGTAATATGAAAATGAATGAGTTATTCAAGGTGGTATGGGACATATTGAATATATAAACTATTTAAGAAAAGTATGAACGATGTGGCTCACATGATTATAAAGAAAAATTTCAAGGTGCACCATGATAGCACTCCAATGCATTGGGTAATGATGTAACCCCTAGAGATTACAAATTTAAGGGTGCTCCCTAATAGCACTCCAATGCATTGGGTAATGATGTAACCACTAGATATTACAATTTTATTGATGCCTTGGGGATGGAACTTGGTGATACGGAAATGATTGTCTAAGTTAAGTGTTGATGCCACATAATTCAAGTTATTTTACAAGTTATTTTCAAGATAATATGAACATTCATTGACAACCATTACAATTATGTTTTCAGAAGTTCTTATTTCACTAGTATAAATTTGTAGCATGTTTGTATTTATCACATAGTAAATTAGTAACCAACATATGAAAATTTACGTTTTTTCCTTTATGCGCAAATCTGATTATGCATTACTCTTAACTATTTTATGCTTAAGTAATCACATGTCGTACTTGTTTATGATGTCCATTATTACTCCTTTGAGAAATGTCATAAGGGTTTCATATATTTCTTGAAACTATTGATTGAGCATTTTGATGTTATGTGTTACAGTTTTCTTTAAGAGAATGATTTTCAACTAATGATTTCAAAAATGTTACACTGTTTTTATTTTCAAACCCCTTACTGAGTATTTCGATGCTCACCCTACGTTTTGATTTAAAATTTTCATGTATCAGCTTTTAAAAGATGAATCGTTTCAGAAGTTACCGGTTTCCCTTTACCCAAACCGCACACGATCCTCTGTATGGGACATGATGTGTGTTTTTCAGTTCATGTTTCATTTAAAAACAACACATCATGTTCAGAAGGCACCGATTCTTGGTTTTCTGGGGTTAGGGTCTCTACAGTTGGTATCAAAGGTTTGGTTTGGATAACTATGGAAAGCCAGAAACTAAAACTATATATATATATATATACTTCAGTTTTACTAAAAAATGGGTTTTCTTAAATTAAAGATGGAAAACGAAGGTACTAATCTCTTGTCTCTTCCCACAGAGGCCCTAGAGACTATTGTGTCTTTAGCTAGCCGTGAGGATTTTCTAAACTATGAAAATATCCTCATGACATGCAAACACCTTTACGATGTATCCAACTCACCACGGGTGCTTCAATTACACCACGGTGTAGGAATGGATTACCTCATTATGATGATGACTCAGTTTCCCTCCTATGTACGTTGGGGATGGTACTATGAGGGACTTTTCTGGATTTTCACGGTGGGTGAGGGCTTTGGCACTATGATCCTCAACCCTTTTCAAGAAGCTGCTACTTCCGGTGACCTCCGTGCGGCCTATCTATGGAAGGTTTTAAACTACGGCTTCTAGGGTCAGTTGTTGGACTTTGGAATGTTAGAAGATGAGTCCACCCGACTGTCTTGCAGAAAAAAAGTGTATCTAGATGTCTTCCAACTTCATACCCCTCATGCTAGACTCATGAGACGTCATAGGTGCCCCCATGAGTTTAACCCTGTATGCTCATCCTGTGTTTGGTTTGAGGAAATAGGGAGTTTTGCCTCTCTGTGTGGGGTTGTTATAGTAGGTAGTTAGGGGAAACTAAAGCACTAATGTTTAATAATAAACTTATGTTTATTGAAATGTTGACTTTAGCCTTCCTTGTCTTTACATTGTATTCACCTTTGAATGGTTTTCAAGTGATTGTTCTCCTATCTTAAAACTTCAGATGGAAGGAAAAACTCACCTGTTATCTCTTCCCATTGAGATTTTTAAAATCATTGCAATCAAAACATGTGAGGATGAGTATGACCCCTTCAAAAATTGCGAAAAACGTGCAAGCGGTGGTTTGAGGTGACAGACAGTGTGGAGATTCTCCGCACCTTCCCGGAGAATGCCCCCATCTACTACCGCATAGGCTCATCACAGCTGGCTGGACGTGAATGGAGAGGAAGTTACCACGACGGGATCTTCCAGTGTTTCAACCTAGGCTGGAACTACACGGCCAGGGTGAAATTTCAAGAGGCTTCGTTAGAGGGAAATCTTTATGAGACGTATATGTTCCAACTCCTCAGCTTTATCCTATTTGACCACATCTATGACTTGAATATTCTCGACCAAGACTTAATTTGGTGAGTCCTTTGTACGATGGTCCACATGGATATTTCTAATTTTTTTACTATTCGAGCTTCCCTCTGGAAGACTGAAGGTCCAGAATATGAGTTCAACCCCTCTTTCCCTATGTGTATCTGGGTTATAGAACTGGAAGAGTTGAGCATCTCTATGGGGATTCTGCTAAATGCACCTGTTGACCCTCTACATTGGGGGAGATTTTGAGAACATCGTGGAACCTTTGTAGTTTTAATTGTGAGGATGCAATTCTGTTAAGAGGTGGATAATGTGACGCCCCAGGTTTTATGAACTTGTCTGAGTGAGTAATGGGTTGTTTTATATTGATGTCTCCTGTTATACATGGAGTTTTTCAGTACTAATAAATAATTTTAAACTAAATAGATGAAAAATAGGGAGAATAAGGTGAACTGTTATATATTAAAATGTTACATTGCAAAAAATACCCAAACTAATTGAAAATACCATGTACAAGACCTAACATATCCAAGACAAGGCTACTCAAAACCAAAACTCCAGTAATTTTATAGTAAACATCTTCTGGGTACATCAGTGTAAAAAACATGATAACCAGAACCACCGCACACATACTCAGCACCAATGGAATGAGGAGATCCATCCTTCTTGATTCATGTGTTTTGATTCTGTGAAACGCCCGTTGTTTTTATAATGTTCCTTTAAAGAAATTATAACCATTATATTTTTGACTGTTGGGTTTAAATTGATAAAATATCTTTTTTTGGTCTTTATAATGATCTTATAACCCTATGATAATTAAAATATGTTATTGTGTTCCAAAATATTTGAAATACATATTCGAGTATCTTATTTTTTTGAAAGTAAAATTATATTCTTATAAAAGAGCCTATTTGATTTTATGAAATCCTAATGTTCACCTACATGGTTGGAAACTTAGTATTTCAAAATATTATGAAAGTTATGTTTAAAGGGTATCTGTAATAAATATATTTTATTGGATCTCTAAAATTATGTATTTTTGAATTGGGGAAAACTATAGGTCTTTTAAAAAGAATTTTATGAAACAGATAGTGGTGTATTTAAAAGATCCTAATATTTATAAAGGTTTAGTAGGTAAATTATGAAAGTTATATCTTTTAAAAATATTTATATCAAGATGTAAAGTATTTTACATAATCTAGAAAGGGAATTTAGATTTAAAAATTTTAAATAAAAAAACTATTTATTTTTTTTATAAAAAAACTCAATTTTTACAAAAATTTATATTGCATACTACTTTGAGACTTAGTATACTTGTATTATTTATTTTGTAAGTCTAAATATATTTTTTTAAAAAAATTTAGCGGGACCCGGCCAAGCCGAGGGCATCCCTTTGGGACAAGCACTCAAGGACGAGACCAAGCCCCTAGGGACCCGAGGTACTGACCATCGGGGTCCCAAGCACGTTTAGAGGGTGTCAACAGGCCCGAGCAGAGAATAGTTTCATCCAGTCGCACGCGAGCCCGTGTGTAAGTCTCGCAACGCGCGTTGCTTAGTGTTGGGCCAAAGCCCGCATGGGGCCCG
The DNA here is from genome assembly GCA_963277665.1 of Viscum album. Classification (NCBI taxonomy): domain Eukaryota; kingdom Viridiplantae; phylum Streptophyta; class Magnoliopsida; order Santalales; family Viscaceae; genus Viscum; species Viscum album. The sequence goes on along the minus strand of OY728161.1, from coordinate 1,209,133,051 downwards.
TGTATAAGGCCCCGGTGTGTGTGTGTTTGTGTTATTTCTCCGAAGGTGCCAAACTTTGTTTTATAAACCATGCCTCACCATAGAATCATTTTGATGTGGGATGCGTTCCACACAATCAGAACCATCTGATCGAATCCTACTTCGATCTCGTCCGTCCGACCCTTTTATCCGCGCGATCTCCCTCGCATACTCCTATGACCGTCTGATCTCTCGCGAGATCTAATTCCGGCGATTGGTTTCTTTTAAACTGATCAACTCACCTCCCGCATCCCTCCCACCGTCCGATTACGCATGGAACTAATCGAGGCCGTCCGTTCCTTTCCGCGTCGACCTCTCCAGCGTCTTCTTCCTCACGCCAGGGTCCCGCACCCGTAGGCCTTCACCCGAGGACACATCGGCTTCTCCCTTTGCACAACTTCTCTTGACCCTCGTACACCCCCTCCTAGGGATCTGTTCCCTCGTCTTCCCCACGCCGACCTACCCTTGGGTCGAGTCACCCAAGTGCACCGAAGCCCTATTTAAACCCCTCCTGCCTCATGAAATCCCGATGACTTCTTCTCTTCTTTCTTTTCTGCGGACTCCCAGCAATCCAGCGAAGTACCTCTGGACCGAGCTTCCTCCTCAATGAAATTTAAGGGTTCTCGCATGCTTTCTTTCTTTTAGAGGGACCTTTGTTTTATTCTGCCGATATATATACAATTTATATTTGTATATATATACTTAATTTAAACCCTTCTATTTGTATTGCCTTCAAGGAATTTGCCTTCGTGTTTTCAGTAGAGTGCATACGTAAGAGTGTTTTCATGTTTTGATTTCCTTTGGAGAAACCCATACCATTATACACTCGGTATATACATTTTGTATATGTATATGTGTAACACAAACCCTTCAGCTTTTAATACCATCAAGGGTGTTCGCTTTTGCGTTATCAGAAGGGTTATATATTTGAATCCTTTTAATATTTTTAACGATTAAGTTTTACAAAAAACCCAAAACTTATATTTATGTACATAGTGTATATACAGTTTTGTGTATATATAAATATGTTAATACATACGAACCCAAACCCTTTTGGTTTAGGGTATCCAAGATCATTCGGTAGGTTATACTAGGTAATATATGTATATTGAGGTTGCATTTTAACCGACACTTAACATATATTATTTATGTAACCATTATATATATATATACCTAAATATTTCTACATGTTTATGTATTTTTCAAAACGAGACAGTTATGATTTTAGGGGATGAATGCCTATACTTGAACGATATTTTGGATGCAATCTAGGCCATTGGCTTAGGTACAATTATGTTTTAGTTTAAAACAAAAGTTGTTACATGTTTATGTATTTATAGTTTCATGAAGATTAAACCCTCTTAAAGTATTTGGTTCTTAACTAAATAAAATTAAGAGTTTTCAGAACTCAAGAAATTTTAATGGCCTTGTTTATTTAGTGTAAAAACCCTTATATACATTCTTGGTGAATATATGGTTATGTGTGTATATAATTATAAGTATAATGTCCAAAAACCTATTTTTTTAGTAATGATTACCAGGACTGACTTTATTTTTTGATACATGTGTGATTTTAATAAAGGATAATTTTGGTGTTTACTAAACCAACATGTATTTTGTATATATGTATACACAAATGAGAATGTTTTATTAAAGGAGTTTATTTGACATTTCCCATGAATTATTTTATGATAAAGTGTATATTTTGGCTCAATTAATATGTATTAGAGGATTTAGGATTTGTGGGATCACATCTTCATGTTGTGTTAATTTATTGACGTATTACACCATGATCCCACTTTGGTGAATGTTACTAATTAATAAAGTTATGGTTTAATTTATTTATCAATGGACTGTTTATCACCATAACTGATGGAAAGTGTTTTCTCTAAGCATTCCACTTACATGGAATAATAATTTTAAAGAATCATCACTTATTATATCATCATTTTATATGCCTTAGTAATCATCTTATGTAAAAAGAATGTTTTACTAAACTATGTGTGCCTTTGATTAGTTATTGACATATTTTGCAATGTTAACTGTCATATCATGTATTAGCAAAATGTGTGGTGGCTCATTATTTATTTCAGTTATTATTGTACATAATGCATATTGATGACATATCACTAAATGAACTAAGAAATTAGACTACCCAAAGTGGTATGGGACACCTTGGGTAATATGAAAATGAATGAGTTATTCAAGGTGGTATGTGAAATCTTGAATATACAAACTGTTTAAGAAAAGTTTGAATGATGTCTCTCACATGATAATAAAGAAAAATTTAAGGGTGCGCCCTGATAGCGCTCCAATGCATTGGGTAATGATGTAGCCACTAGAGATTACAAATTTAAGGGTGCAGCCTGATAGCGCTCCAATGCATTGGGTAATGATGTTACCACTAGAGATTAAAATTTTAATGACGCCTTGGGGATGGACCTTGGTGATATGGAAATGATTGTCTAAGTTAAATGTTGATGCCACATATTTCAAGTTATGTTACAAGTTCTTTTCAAGATAATATGACCATTCATTCACGACCACTGCCATTATGTTTTCATAAGTTCTTATTTCAATAGTATAAATTTAGAGCATGATTGTGTTTGTCACTTAGTAAATTAGTAACCAACATATGAAAATTTAAGTTGTTTCCTTTACGCGCAACTCTGATTATGCATTACTCTTAACTATTTTATGCTTAAGTAATCACATGTCTTACTTGTTTATGATGTCCATTATTACTCATTTTAGAAAAGTCATAAGGGTTTCATATATTTCTTAAAACTATTGATTGAGCATTTTAATGTTATGTGTTATAGTTTTCCTTAAGAGAATGATTTTCAATGAATGATTTCAAAAAAGTTACACTTTTTTTATTTTTAAACCCCTTATTGAGTATTTCAATGCTCACCCTACGTTTTGGTTTAAAATTTTCAGGCATTAGCTTCTAAAAGATGAATCGTTTCAGAATTTTCCGGTTTCCCAGAACCTGAACTGCACATGATCTTCTGTATGGGACATGATGTGTGTTTTTCAGTGCATTTTTTATTTAAAAACAACGCATCATGTTTAGAAGGCTCCGGCTCCTGGGTTTCTGGAGTCGGGGTCTCTATATTCCTGCCCACTCCAAGGGAAATGACTAAGTGAAAAGAACGTTCCCAGTAAAATCTTCATTATTTCAAGATATAGCTATGATGTACCCACTTTTTATCCTCATAAGAAACCTTCTAAGGGACATCATCTTCACATGACATGACCTGTGTTAGAAAAGACCATGAAGGTGTGAGTATTGGAATACTCAATAGGACACCATGAAAACAGCAAACACGGAGAACCTACTATAGTCATCTCAATTTCAGATAGAACAATCAATGTATAATAGAGGCAATATATATATATATATATATATATATATATATTCTCAGGAATGTCAACACACCATAAGGTAGTCTTAAAAACTATCAGCCACATGATTCTTTTCTTAGAAACGCTCATTCCAAGAGAACTCACTCTGTGATCCATGCTATCATCATAGACACTCGATGAAGAGGTATATCTCATTCACCCCTACACAGATAAAGTTTAATGGAATATTAATACTATGATACAAAGATATGGTTTTTAACCATAACTACTGGTGGAAACCACAAACCCAAACCATGATTATCCCACTATATAGATGATCATACTTCTACGATTCCTCGAAACCTTCCAATATGACCTACTAGAAGGTTTATCAATTCACTTTTTAGGTATTTCATGATGATTCCACAAAATAAAACTAGGGAACTATATATGATAGTCGATCAAACTCTAGTCTTAGGGAGGGAAAGCAAAACTCTATCTGAGACTCAGCCTTTAGAGGGGATCACAGTCTAGTGATTTGGATGTATTAACGCATTATACCCTTAAGGGAAAGGATGAAACAAACATACTCAACCTATAATTGTCCAAACTAAGTAATCAAATACCCTTAATAAATTTTAAATTTTGTACATGGTGTGTCCCAAAGATCACATAAAGTGTCCAACTATCCCATGTGCCTCCAATGTGGAAGAGACTCACACGACATGTAGTATCCATATACATGGTGTGTATAATATGTACACAACATAAAGAGGAACTTATTTTCCTACAATTGTAGCTTGGACATATCTATTTACCAAATCCATTTCAATGTATTTTCCATGTATGACAATCTGCATCCATGTGGGAGCAAAAGACAAGCTCATGCCTATGTACTCCAACCCGTGTTAGTGTAATTCCAAAATACACTCTATGTCATCTAGGGTGGGTCACACACATTGTGATAAGGGTCACACACCATGTAATCATTACCTTATTCAAACCCATGTTGCCACATTCATGGTTCCCCACATGCAGTGTAATCCAAGAATACACTACGTGTGTTGTAGGATTTTCCAGAGTCATAGAATCTTCTCTGTATGCCTCAAATGATGCTCCAACCATTGATCTGGTGGGTTTCATGATACAAAAATGAAGATGCAGAGTTTTTTTCTATTCCATCATTGAATTGACGCATTTAATTATTATATATGCTCAAAAAATGGATAGAATCATTGTTCTTCTCTCCTCACCCATGAATGTTGAATTACTCAAAATTGAGAATCATCTATCATCAGAATCACTCCATCTCCATCATCACAAATCCATTATGTTGTACCAATATGTGATTTATGATATTGTATTATTATGCGAAGAAATGAGTTTGGAATAATAAATTGATCAGCAATAGTTGAATCACATGCCAAATTAAGTATACCTGTGATGAATGATGAATTGAGGGAGAAAAGCCCGAGAACAAACCATAGGAACAAATCTTTATTGATGTTTGTGTTGATCTGTATTTGTTTATCTATGATAAAAAATGAATAGATTCCTTTTAATTCTCCCAAATATACCTTGCAACAAACCCTTCCCACAAATCGATCGATCAGTAAATAAATCCATTCATTGATTGGTTTGTCTTCATTGAAAAAATTAAGAATGGGGAATTAAACCGATTTAAACACATTCACTAACTCAATTTGGTTTGTTTAGTGATGAAGAATGGCTATCATTTCTTGTTTATTTGCGAGATCCTTTGAATCTCAGGTTCCATCAATCGATCGATCTATAATCTATCACCATTTTCCTAAGAGTATTATCTAATGTTTTCTTTAGTAGTACTCTGTTATCTCTAGGGTTTAATGGCTAACTATGGGATTTATTCATAACAATCTATTTTATGACTCTGAAATCGCTGCATCAGAAAAATGAAATAAAATAATTTTATTTAATTATTTATTTCATTTTCAAACCTTTGATGAATATTCAAAAAATGATTGACACTAACTATTTTTAAGCCCCAACTTGGGTAAAAACATAATTATGAACTCAATAGTTCCCTCAGATTTGTTATTCAAGCACATGTTTAGAGTTTATTCCACTTTTTCTAGAAAACTACACACACATACTATTAAATATATGTAATATATTTCAAATATTTATTTCTAGCACACATGGAACTAGAATTTCAAGCCGTCTAATCACCTGAGCTCTAAAATAATCCATATAATATCAAAAAAAAAAATAAGTATAATCTGAGATGTCAAAACTACAAAATGGGACAATATTATTAGAATAATTAACTTTAATAAGAACAATACCTGTAGAGGGAGATTTTGAAGTATCTCCTTAAAGAAACACATGATATCAATAATATTGGGCATGGTTTAAATGGTCAAACAATGAAAATAATTATACATAAGATTCAATGTTTACCTATTTCATTAAATTGTACTCTCCATTAATATCAATCCAAAAAAAATCACTTGAATATTTTAATCTTCCATTTTAAAACTTGTTTGAGGATAAATAGTATGACCACGTGAGTTGGTATAGATGTCATCACATAGAAAATGACCCACCATACTATGAATAATCTTTAGTATGAAAATATTCTGAAAGGTGAATGGTAATCTATGAAAACAATCACAAATCATTATTTCAAGGGGATCCCATTTTAAATGGAAATTGATGGACCAATTAAATAATGAACCCCAAAAAAATTGAATACGCATAGGGAATTGGTCGAAGATAATAATTAGTCATACATGATAGTAAATGATACAAGAAAATGGTTTGTCCAGTAGACTCAAAATATATCATTCTAGAAAAATATGAAGTAAAAAATTGAAAATGTGAAAATAGTTGATGAAAGGATGATTCTAACCAAACGTATCCACTAAAGAAATACCAAGTAGTATAATTTCCTTTGTGATGCAAAAAATAGAAATCAGTATGTTGGGGATGAAATAATACAATGAGGAATCTTTCTAGACAATATCAACTTCCAGAATGTAAGGAAGATGATTCACATTGGTGAGGGGGATAAATGACCATTTTCAAGACACCAGAGCCAAAGAGAATCCTGGCCCTACTCAAGAGGGATGGATTAAAGAAGTGTCCCTTTAATTACAACATCATCTTTGAGTCACCTTTATTTCCATTGAGTTGAGTAGTTGGGTTTTTAAATTTCCACTCTAAAAAAATAACATGTTACCTTATTTATAGAGTTTCCGTATAGTGCAAAAAACATCATTCATTAATATTTAGATATCATTATCCTTTATGAGGAAATAAATATGTTTATTAATGGTGGACACATAATTTCTCAAACTTTATACAAATTTTCCTTATCCATGACTAATTCATTTCAATTATTTTGGAGTAAGTTGTTTGAATATAAATTTCTCAAATAAATCATCTATCTTAAACCATAAAATTAATTTACATTTAGGACATAAGAATTTTATCCTTCCATATAAAGATAAAGTTCTTGTTAACATATTAAAAAAATACATTAACATTTTGGGGTGTGTTCTGAGGTCATTTAATCTCTCTTTTATCCAAAACTAATTGATTTTCTACACATTTAAATGAAATGTAGTGATATATAAGTTTATATGAAAAAAATACTATATTTCACTTAAAATTTACAAAATATAAAATGTTATTTGATGTGTTTTGATATTATCTCATGAGAAAAAAACTATTATACTTTACAACACACATCATTAATATTATGTCACTCTTGAAATTATAAATCCTCAAACATACAAAAAATTACCTCTTTTTAATAATACCAAATTTTGAGAAAAAATTTATAATATAGGGAATAAAAATCACAAAATTAAATTCATAATATAAATAATCTATCAATAATTATAAATGAAATTATTTTACCATATTTCATATATAGAATAATGGTGGAGGCTCCTAAAAACCATGCTTCAATCAGATTTTCAATAATAAGATAATAGTTTTGTCCAAATCATACCACCATTCTAAGAAACTAATGATTATTTTTTTGTGAAAAAAATATCATTGGAATTAGTTTTTTATAAATCAATGGTATTAAAGGATAAACCATTATTTTGATCAATATTAATCACTATTGAAAATAGTTTTTTTAATAAAAATTCAAATATTTTAGTCTAGTCGGTAGATTTGATTAAAATTACAAGATTGTTATTGAAAATATCTTATAAGAACCTCACATAAACCATTATTAAACTCTCACAATAATTTCAATCCTACAATAAATTCAATATTCTAGTTATAATTCACATTGAATTTTTTATAAAAATTAAAGAAATCAGTGAAAATAAATTATTAAATTATGGTCTTAAAATGTTAAAAGTAAATAAATGAAAAAAAGAAAATAAATTAATGATTGAATAAAACCTTACATAATTAGTTTCTTATGTCAATACACATTACTAAAAAATTATATAGTATTTCATCTTTAATATATTTATATAAATATTATTATATATTTAATCATTTAATTGATTCCATGTGATGCATATAATTGTTTATATTTTATATAAAACTATAAAAAGGGTATATCTGTTGATGTAATACAAGTAATAAACATTTTTCTTCATGAAATAATATTTTATTTAAATGTTTTTTTGAGTTGAAGAAGGCCTATGAAAAGTTTTTCTTTAATTGTCTTGAATTAACAACAAATTCACATTGTAAATTACTTAAGAACTCAAAAATTGATGTATCATATCCCATATCTCAAAATAAAAATTAAATATTTTTAGAAGAATCCAAATTTATTGAAGGAAACAACCTATAAAGAATGTATTGTATCATATTTATACTATCAAAATAAATTAATAAATTTATAACATAAATATGTGACCATTAGTTAGAAAATAAAAACATGAATCATATATTTCAGAAATTATAAATTTTGTAACATATTTATTATATAATAAATATAAATCACGTGAGAATGTATATATACAAGTTAAAATCCATAAAATTTAAGATATATTTTTTTAAATAACATTAATTCTATATACCATTAAATTATTTAATGATCTAACCATTCCTAGAGGGTATCTTTCATCTTGTATAGTGCATGCATAGGTATTTATAAAGAATTGTAAAACAACATCTCCCTAATTTTAATTACATCATAAATTTAATAAATTCAATATTCTTGGGTATAATTGACATAATGTGTTAGTTAAAAATTCAATGAATTAATGTAAAAGTAAAAAAATCTAGTTTAATATGTTAATACTAAACCAATGAAATAAATAAGGTGAAAATTGAGGAATTAGTAAAAAAACCATGTGGGAGTATGTGATAACGTGTGAGGGGGAAGAGATGGATGATAATGGTGAAAATTAATGAGGGTAGGGTCAATGACCATTGAAGGTTGTGGGGAGTGAAGTGACTATATGAATGGAGTTTAGTGATAGGTAGGGATCATGATAATAAGAAGGGATCATGCTAATGGGGAGGGAGATTGTAATTTTTGATGGGAGTGGTTGGAGGGGAATATGAATATTGGGTTATTGGGTAGAGAATTAATTGAGTGGAATTATTTTTTCATTTTTTGGAGACTTTTTTGGGTGTTTTGTAATATAACCACTAAAAAATATGGAGAACCTTTTAGAATAAATGTTTCACATTGGTTTTTTTAATTTAACATTAAAAAAACAAAAGTATTTATATAATTTCTTATAGTGGGTGTTCTTCATCAAACATTATATAAATAGGTGATTGAAAAATAATACTTGTAAGTGTTCATAATATTTTTCATATGATTAATGTAAATCCACTCTAGCTAAATATTGAATTCAATCTTTAGTATTATTTTATCCCATTTATGATATATAGGATTCTTAGAATACTTTTCAATGGAATTTCATTAATTAAATTATTATTTGGATATTAAATAGAAAATAAAAAACATTTTATTTTTTAAAATATTAATATCATATAGTATAAAATTTCTATATCATAATTAATAAAATTAAATTCATGTATTCATTAGTCAGTTTTCCATTAATATACTATAATTTCTCATGTCATGTTATAAAGAATAATTAAAATAAAATAAAAATACCCAAAATATAGTATCAAGATGTAATTTAGATTTTTGAAATAATGGAATTATATTCAATAATTTGAATGATTTTTTTATATTTACTATAATATTAATGAAGAACATTTTAGTATAGTAAATTCCTTCATATAATGTGGTATGGATGAAAATACATATAAAATTTTTATTTATAGTTTCTATTCAATAAAAAATGGTCATATCATATTACATGATACAAATTATTCTTTTTAAATTTTATAATTGATGTTTATATGATAGGGAATATAACAGTTCCATATTAAGTAAATAATAGAGGTTACATGTTATGCTAGAAGGGAAAAAATATTTTTATGATTTTCTGTATTGAAAGTTAATCTATACATTCTTTATAAACTATAGTATTATGGTATTTTTAATTATTTATGTTTCATTTATGATGGATTCATAAATACCTCTTGAAATTTATAACATATATTATTTCAATTATATAATATTTAAGAAAATTTTAATTTAGAAAATTAGAATCTTTTAAAATTATTCACTAAAATAAAAACCTTTTATAATGTTAAAATATTATAATGGATAATTTATATTAATTATTCATATTTTTCCTTAATTAAAATTGTATGATTATTTTGAAATTTTGTTTTAATAAATATATAAATTTTCTGGATATGTAATTCATTTGATCCATTTATTTTCAAAAAATATAGATGATTTGGGATGTTATAATTCACAATAAAAATATTATTATATATTTTATCATATTTGGAATTAAATTTTTTTAATAAAACATTGATTAATATTTTGTGTATATGTAGAGATAATGGGTCTTTAGAAGAGGATTCACAATAGAATATGAGATTATGTATAATAGAAAAATTGTGTTTTGGATCCATGTTTCACATTACAAAACTAATACAAGGATTATTTTTTTATTTTTAATTTAATTCTTTACATTAAATTATTTTATTAAACAATTTTTATATAATGAATTCAAAAATGTTGCTAAAAATTCATATTAAATACTTTACCATGATTTGGTAATAAAAATTATTAATTATCAATATGTTTGGGACATGGTAATTTTATCAAATGTACACAAAATAAGATAATTGAATCATTGTAAAAATATATAAATATAAGATTTTCAATAAATATAATAATAAATATATTACATTCATATATAATTTAAATTGTACGGCAATTTGAAATATTCTCATAAAATAGAAAATTTAATATTTCACCCATTAACCACACTCATTAATTTATGACATACTAAAATTAATTAGTCCTACAAAATATTAGTGTTGATAAGAAATATTTTTTAAGACATAAATGAAAAAATTGATCAAATTTTGAGTAAAGCTACTATTCGATTTTGACCCTAAAATGATTAAGTACCCCAAAGAGTGATAATATTTATTTCTTTTTCAATAATTATATGAAAAATGTATGTTGAATAATGAAATTTAATTTATCTATACTATAACATCCAAATGTTCCTTACATTAAATATTATATATTTATTGACTATTCAAATTTGAATAAAAATTGAATTAATTATAAATCATAAAATATTCAAACATTGTTAATTTAGGATGATCATTTTAGTGGGATATTATTATATTAAATTACTCATTATATATTTATTTATACATGATATCCATCTAAAATTAATTTTTTTATTGATTATAAATGATAGAAAAAATTAGTACTATCCTTTCATATAATTATAGCCATAAAATTATGAAAGCTAAACGGGAATAACATTCTTGATTAGTATGAAAATTTTATATTAATTATCTACCAATATGATAATTACTTTGTTTTATAGTAATTTATTTTTGATTAATATACGCGATTCAGATGTTAACAATAAGTGAATGTTTCTCACATGAAGTATAAGAAGTAATCACTTTATATTTCTACCCTCCTACTTATATCTATGGTTTTCTTGGTTGAAAGAAATATAAATTGATATAAAAAAATTAATAAGATCAGTATCCTCAAGTGGGTTTTCAAACATTAGATACATGTTTTTAATGTATTTTAGGTGATATTTTTTGTAAAAAATTTTAAAAAGCACTTTAGTCTCTATAGATGTGGTCAATATGATCTAGTTTGTGAATGATTTGTAGAATCCATGGTTTTCTCCTAGGATTGATAAAGATATAGATTTTATTCATAAATAATTTATGGATAACTATAAACATTCTTTTAATTATAACTTAAATGACTTAAAAAAGTATGTACATTATCACCTTGATATGGTGAATATAGTTGAGTTGGATATAACTGATTATTTATCGAGAATAATGTTGACCATATCTCTAAGAAAAATTAATGAAAATTTTAAAATGAATAAGAATAAGGTCAACAAAATATATTTTGTTATATATTCTTCAATTAAATAGAAAGATAGAATTTCTGTGGAAAGAAAATTTTTTATAGTAATAAATCAGGGAATTAGGGTAACAAACCTATTTTTTAGGAAGTGTATTATTTTATAAATAATATGTTTATAATTAAATCTATTTTTTCTATTTTTTAAAATAATTGAAATAGATTAGGTAATTTGTTATAAAATATATATAATAAGATAAGAACACTTTATACTTTTAGAGTAAGATGGTTCAACAAAATCACATGAAACTAAGTGTAACACATCATGGATAATTACATCCATTAAAACTAAAAATAAATAAAAGTGGATAATAAATTGAAAATAAAAATATATTTATAAATGACTTCTCACATAGACCACTATCACCTTTATGAACCACCAGGTGTATAATAAAACTGAAAATGAGAAATACTATCATAAAAGGAGAAATATTTTTGTGATATCTAATATTAAAATTATAGAAGTGGGAATTTTGAACAGAATAAGTTTAGTACGGTTATATTTTTTTGTGAAAAAATATAATCATTAAAAACATGATTCTTTAAAATTGGTATTTCAAATATATTATTATAGATATGATAATTGTTCATATACACAGTCGTTAAATTGAAATTGTGTATTGTTAAGTAGTAAATTTAAAATATTCACTACAAAATAAAAAATTGATATTAAAATAATATATATATATATATTATGTATAAATATTTATATTATTAATAAAATATGATATTATGTATGAATGAATTTCAAATAAATATTATAATATAAATTGAGTAGTGAAATTAAATTGTATAATTTAAATATATATTTTTAATGGTATTTATTAAAACATATTTAGTATAAATGTAATATTTATTTCATTCGAGGAATATTTTTGTTGAGTATTGTATATTTTATCCTAATAGATTATCCTGAAAAATTTTAAATTATTTGATTATGTGAACTAATTTAATAACATATTTTAAATTATAAATTTCTATATAATTATAATAAGAACAAATAAGGTTTAAAAATACAAGTTTTCAATAAAATTTGATTATCCATATATTTTTTATTTTCATTAAAAAGATAAATCTATAATTTTATTATCTAAATTATGAAAAAATTACATCATTTTTTTCATTTATAATGTAAAAATTATCTTATAAATATTGTTTATATTTTTCTAAAAAAAATTAGGTGAATATTGCATTATATCGATACTGAAACATTTATGTTATTATTCATATATAAGAGTGACTTAGAAATTTGTGAACCCTTTTTATAGAAAAAAATATGTATTTTATAATTTAAATTATACATTATAAGACATTTATTATTGTTTAAAATATGTATTTTTTAATTTATAACTCAAGTAATATTTTACTTAGAAGTTATGTGAACACATTATACAATTAATATATTATAATTTTTTTAATACATTCAGTAATTGAATGAGAATAAATGGATTTGAAAAATAAAATATCTATCTAAAAATTATCTAACAAGAAACACTTTATTTTTAGTTATAAATATTTAGTAACATTTCATAATGACAAGTTACCACATCAAAATCAAAAAAGAAAAACCAATAATTCAAGGGGTAAATGGACTGAAACAAGATAAAAACATATTTCTAATTGAGTGTATGGGAGACTATTCACCATATATTACCCGAAAATCTATTATTGTCTATTATTTGAGCCACATGACATGTTTAACCTAATCACCATTTATTTTAATTTGAATTATTTAAAAAACAATCAACTCTAAGATCTTCTAAAAAGGGTATCTAACAACCCATTAAAAGAACTACTAAATACTATGTTTCCTCCTAAAAACCTACACATTTATATTCAATAATATTATTATTTAACTATATTTATATTTTGGTTGTAAGAAATTATCTTATTTAATCCATTTATAACGTAACATTATGGAAATAACAAAGTGCTCATTGACGTTTGGTACAAGTGTCGAATAAATCCGGACCAAGGTTGGAGTTTTACTCTCAAAATTAATTTCTTTAAGAAATTTTTTACATTATACACCTAATTTCATTTATTTATTGTATATATTTCCTATTTTATATTTTATATCATGAATTCCTTCTATTCATTGTAAATGTAGTCCAATTTAAATGTCAATCTTATAATACATTTTTATTTAAATTGTCCTTAATTTGTAAGGGGTTATGAGAAAAAAAATATTTTTATTGATTCATAATAAATCCACATTCATTATAATCCATGAATATTTAAATATCCATCCTTATTATTACATCCTGTTTTAATTTCATCTTATTTTCTAGGGAAATCAGGTTTCACACAAAAGTCTTTTTCCCTGACGAATCTATTGTTTTGTTAAAAATAATTCCCATAAATTCTAGTGTATTTTTTTTTCATATCCTTGTTGTTAATTCCCTATAATTATCATATTTCCCTAGAGGGAACTCAAATTATTTTTTCTCCCAAGATACTTATATTACCCATTATTAATTTAATTACAATAGACATGTTTTCCCCCTTTTTAGATATGGGTTTTTTTAAAAGGTATTTCTAAATTTTCAAATGTTTTTCCATCCATTGTAAGAAAAATGTTTTATCTTCCACTAAAAATTACTTATTGGGTAACCTTTATGTATTTAAAATGATCTATTATAGAATTTTATTTTTTGAAACTACATGTTTTTAAAATATTCCACTTCTCCTTTTTGAAGTAATTTTTCAAGGTGAATGTAACTTATTCATGGATTCTGAAGTTAAACGAATCTTTAAAAAATGTTTTATGATTTCACTAATATTATCATAATTTTATCTAATGAATTAACTTCATTGTAATTCATTTCAAATTAAACACCGTCAAAAGTTTCTTATAAAATATCTATTTTGGTGACTGATTTTTCAGTATCAAACATTTACATGATCAAGAAATATTATTTTGATTACATCTTAAGGGGTTACAACAACCATTTACCTATCCTTGACATATTTATTAGGCGATGAATGAAACATGTTTTCTATCCCATGTTTTTTCATGATTTGGTGAATGATTAATTTCTTATGTCACTCAAATGTATGTATGATGATATGTGGGGCCCAATACCTCCCTCCAATGTATTTTTTAGTGATTTATAAGACATGATATAGGGATTAGTGGATGTTTCTTTTATTCACAAAATTAATCAGGAACATTATTTTCACAATATGAAACATAAACAAATTTTTTCTCTCAATGTAAATTATGGTCATTTTATTTGATCATAACATGAATAATGAGATTTTTTTTCCAAACTTGAAGCTTGTTATTTTTTTTTCACACTATGATGTGTGAAAATATCATTTGTTCACAATGATAGAAATTCCCAATGGTTCTGTTTAGTCAAAATTTATTTTCTATTAAATTAAAAAAAATATTTATAATCCATATGATTATGATCGAGGTCCATTGATCATGTTTAATATCTCCTGATTTTCATTCTTTTTACAAGTTATATTTTAATCCCTAATTTCATTCCACTATATGTAACAAAATTTTTTGGCCACATGGCCTCAAGAGTGCCTCCACATATGCCAGAGGCTACCAACTAGCAGCAAGTGTCTATGGTGTCGTGATGGGGAGACTATACCCTCAAAATAAAAGTGGAGAAAAACTGTGAAATAATAGATACACAATATAAATAGGTAATGATGTAGTGTAAGATAATACATTTATATCTAGTTCCATATAAAAAATAATAATGTCATGATTATATACAAAAATTGGGAATATAAGGGAAATTGGGTCGCATGTAAACTACAAGTACATGTTATACAAACCATACATGAAGAAAAAAATATCTCTAACAAATATATGAGAATAAAATCTATAATATGCTCAATTTTTCCATCCTAGTATATAAAATCATGTGTATATAGCTTGGTGCTTCCCTTTTCCACTACCTACATCCATGAATTATTTCGGGGTACCAATCGGTTGGCAGAATATGTTCTGAGTAAAACCCATTAAGAAACCACCAAAACTTACTAATACTATCATGTACATGATTATATAAAAAAGTATTGTGTAGGTAATTATAAAATTAGAAAAATAAATACATAATACCCATGTCGGTCCAGCCTCCTAGTGAGACACTTATCAGATACTACCTTTTTCGGCCTAAACCCAAATTTATCTGAGTGCTTATTAATTATGATTTAATTAATGTTATAATTATGGGTCTTATGGATCATAATCATGGAATCCCTATGTGATGATATTTATATAAGAGATCTATTAGTCCAATGTAATTTAAGACTTAAAAATGGAAGTAAATCAAAGAGGTTATAAATTTAAAGAGTTGATCAAATCCAATTATATTATTTGTCTTAGAAGAAGTATCATTTAATTTGTTTAAATTGTGATCCTATATAAGGAGTTCCACCTTTGGAACATAGGAATCACTCTAGGCTATCTTCAAACCTATCACCCTACAATCCCATCCATGGGATTCCTTATAATAATACTGGTATCTGTCAAGTCATGATATAATGAATTTTCTATTAGATCATGTCTATGGTATTCCAGGTAGGAAACTAAGTATCACCCATGAAATCTTCCCAATGATCTAGTTTAAGGTATTCCACTTAGGAATCCATGTCAGGACCATGAAATAGTATAATATTTTTAATATTAATTTTATTGAATACTCTTTATGAGCTTGTCAAAGGCATTTTGAGTCAGAACCCATGTATGTCCCTCGGCATGAAATTATAAATGGTCATGGGATAACAATATATCAATAAAATTTTAAAATTTAGTTACTTATTTACCTCATTAATTTATAATGAAAACCTCAATCATAAGTTAAGAGAGATACAAGGATCAAGGAACATGGGGTTACTATTAAAAATATATTTAATTTATCTTCCCATTCCCTTTAATTCATTTTGACACCCCATTCAAAAAGGAGAAAGAGAACATACATAAAGTGTAGTTTGTTTTTATATTTATGGAATATACATTTAATATTATTAATAAATTAACCCAAAGGTGTGGTTCCATTAGATTTCATCAACCTCTATTAGAATTAAAGGGACTCACAGGTCATCTATTTCAATGCTATGATATTTAATTAAATAAAAGAACATTTTATGAAGAGATGAATAGAAGTTCATACATGCATCAAAACTATACATAATTTTAGTAGATGTGATTTTAGGGAAAGGTACTAGACCACCCATCTTATACTCACACTAGACTTATCATCCAGTATTATCCCCTAATATAGGCTAGAATGGGAGAAATCATGTAAATAGAAAAATTCCCTAAAAATAGGGTATAAGTGCTAAAAATAAGATAAAAATACACTCAATAAGACAATAATAGGGAATAACCAAGGGTATTAAATAACTAACTAAGGGGGATCCAATTAGATTAATGAAAATAGAATTGGATGCTAGATAGAGGATTTTTTTTAAATCATAACTTGATAAAACTGGAGATATATCAATGGGAGGGGCAGTTTTGCATTCTAGGAAAATAAAACGGAGAATAATGGCTAAATAGATGAAGGGAAAATGGTAATTTATTTGATTTTAAAGAGGGAAATAGTTTGGATGCATGGTTGGAAAAATCGTTCACCAATCATGAACCACCTCTTCTTATGTGGAACACCGTCTTTCACAGTTAAGATAATGGTTTGACAAACTATAAAAATCCCATGCATAGACACGGTCTAACTTTCCCACCCCCTAAAAATATTGGTTCAAGGTTAAGAGAAATCATACACCAACTATGCACAATATGCCTACAATATGTATTTGGTTATTCACTTCCATTAATCCTCCTTAACATGTTTCAACAAACCATGAACCTTCTACTTTGGATGCACAGTTGAGTCACATTGTTATCCTTAACCATGTGCCAACCATGTTCCATACACTTTTTCTCAAAAAACTAGATCTTTGGGCCCCAAACTAGCCATATTCACTCCTAAAACCTTTTTTAATCCATTAAGAAATATTTCAATGAAAAAATGAATGATTTTTAATGAGAATTAATAAATCCAGACCTCTTTGAACATATGATACATTACAACCTACCCTCTATAAAACATCATCCTCATGTTTCCGTTCTGAAGGAGATTGAACATCATATACAAGAAACTCTGACCACTAGTCAGGTATGTTTAACTCCCTTTACCAAGTATCCTCTTGTACATGACAATGATTCCATGATAACCGAACTAGAAGAATTGATCTTTCCCATATATCCTTCGTTATTTGATCCACTATATGCACTAGATACTCCTTAAAAGAAGCTTCAATAACTAACTCCACCTCATCATCTTGAATAATATAAGAAGGATTTAAATATTAATGACATTATTTTAAAATGTGGAAAACATCCTGTATAAAAATGTTACTTTGAGGGAGTGTTATCTGATAATACATTGGTCCAACCCTCTCTAGAATCACAAAGGGTTGAATTAACTAAGCTGATATCTTATCATTTATCCTAAATCATTGACACCCTATACTAGTTAGAAAATTCAAGAAAACCAAATATCCGACCTCAAAATCTATGGGTTAGTGGTAAAAATTGACATTGGACTTCTACCTAGACTAATTTGTATTGATACACTTCTTGATAATTTTTACTTCCATCAATGTATCCTAAATAGGGAATAGTCCTAGTTACACTGCCTTTTCTACCTCTAACCAACACATGGGTGAATGACACAACCTATCATATATGGCCTCATAAGGATCCAGTTGAGTCATATATTTATAAAATTTATCACCAGAAAACTAAGAAAAAATTAGATTGTTCTCCCATAAACCTTTTAAATAATGAACACATTGATGGAGCATTTTCCCTAACACCTATATTGTTGTATTGGACTGTCCCCCAGTCTGAGAATGATATGATGTTCTCAATTGCACCAATAAACCAATATATTTATGCAAATCCTTACATAATATGGGAAAAATGAGTTTCCTTTTTGGATATAATAGTATGTGGAACACTATGAAGGTGTATAATCTAATAGACCTTAATCATCCACCATTTTTCCATTGAGAGGGTCTCCCTACTCAGTAATAAATGAACAACCTTTGTTATCCTATCCACAATCACCTATACTATGTCATAGCCTAAAGATGACCTCATAAAAACCATAAAAAATAAATGGTGACATAAACACACTTCAATTATAGAATGAGAAATGATAGTAAAAGTCTAATTTTTTTATGGTGATCCTCCTTCACCTGCTGATAGGTGGAACACCAAGTCACAAAACCTACTATCTTCCATTTCATACCAAGAAACCAACTCTGATGTTGTAAGTCACAATACATCTTTACGAGTCGAGGATGTACTTCCCATTTAGAGGCATGTGATTCTTGTATCATCTCCTCTCGCATGTCTACAAGTGCTCAGACACTCCCATGAATACAAAGGATCTAATCCTTCTCAATGACCCATCTAAGCATCAATTCCCCACCAAAAATTCATTACATTAGGACTAAGACTTTTATATAAGAAATATATCTCGTATTAACGTGATCTAGAAGTGATAAGGTCACAAATAATGTTATAAAAATATCCTTCAGATGACACTCTTGAATATCAGGATGAATCTCAGAGAATATCTCCATCAATGACCATTAACTACTATCTTCCTAAAATACTAGTGTTAGAGTCTTTTTTCTCGAAGATTCTTCCACTCCATTTCATTTCAAATGCAAATAAGGAATCTATATGTAAATAAAAAAAGGGAATTCAACACATCTTCACTTTCTTGGGTTCAATTCATGCTGAGTAAATATATATTAAAGTGTTTTATAATCTCTGTATACAGAAAACATCTCTATCAAAATTTAATTCCTGAAAAATTTAAGGCATGAACAACTGTAGAAAACTCAAGGTCATTTGTCGATTAATTTCATGATAACCTAATAGGAAATACCTATTCACCACTACTCAACCCCCTAACATTAAAATATCCCCCCACACTGATTCATGATGCATAACAATATACAGTATTTCCCCTTCCAGGCTTAGTTAGGGTCATGATTATATATGAAGTCAGTATTATTTTTAACTATTGGAAGGATTTCTCAAAAGATTCAAAAAATGTGAATTTGACACCTTTTTAATCAATCCAGAAAGATGTTCTTCAAGGTTTGAGAAATCTTGATTAAAATTCCTATAATATCTAGATTTCCCTAAGAAAATATTGATATAAAATATATTCTTAGAATGATCCTAGGAAACAATAATTTTCACCTTCTCTAGGTCAACCAACACTCATATATCTAATATGATGATACCTTTCATGTGAACCTTATCAATTTAGAAGTGAAATTTTGTCACCTTTTTATTCAACCTATAAAAACTTAGTGTACTAAATAGGATTGAAAAATGTTCTTCATAACTTTTAAAATTATTGGTGTACACTATGAATTCATCCATAAAAATGGCCATAAATGTATATAAATACAGTTGGAAAATATGATTCATAAGGTCCAAAAAAACATCCAGTGTGTTCATGAGACATAATGACATAACCAAATAGTCATGGAATCCATATATACTAACAAATAATATTCATGGTATATTTATGGTTTTCACCCTTTCACAATGATATCCCAACCTCAAATAATTTTTTAATAAAACTCAATCTCTCAAGATCTATTATAATAGATAATCTATATGAGGTAAAGGGTAACAATTATTACACGTAATTTGATTAAATTTATTGTAATCCACACATAGCCTTAGACTTCCATCTTCCTCCCTGGAGAAGAGAATGGGTGGACCCCAAGGTGAACTAATGGGTTGTATAAACCCTTTATGTTCTATATCCTCTAGTAATATATTGACTTCCGGAAGATTTGTTAGCACCATGATATTTAGAGGAATAGACACTGGTGCTGTTATAGGAACCCACTATGTAGTAAACCACACCTCACTCTCATGAATGTACCCAAAAAATCCTCATGGAAAACATCCTTGAAATGATCTACCATAGCGGGAATTCTACCAAACATACACCCTTACCATATAGAAATAAACTGGATAACTATGATGAAATTTCGCTCATCCCATGAAACTCTTGTCCAACCTGAGCTTCCTAGATATCCATTTCTCCTTCGGGATTATAATTACTACCCTCCGGTGATAATAAGTAAATTACATGAAAATAACAATCAAATCATGTGTGATAAGGTACTAACCATTCCATCCCACAAGTTATATAAATTCCTTTCATCTTGGGGATGAAATGTACCATAATAAATTATAACCTCTAATATATAGTACTAACTCCTTAAATTGTCAAATATTTTTTGTCCAAACTCTCAATAGATTATCAAGAGTCATCACTATAAAGATGTATTTTATTTTTAAATGAAGTATACTTAATAAAAGATTAGATATGAATAAATATGTGGTGCCAATATAAAAGAAGTCAAATATTATTGTCATGGAAAATAAAATTGTACCTCGAATCATAGATGAAAAAACAACCTTATCCTCGGGCTTAGACTATACATCATATATCTGGCCTTATCTACAACCCCCATATGTAACCCAACTACACTGAGTGGGCTTGCTCTACTGGATTTGAATTCCCAAAGTTTGGATACCCCAACCACATCTACATCCTCAAATTTATCAAGTGATAGTTCTATGTAATTTGACTTGATGTGGAGCTATTGATCCTACTCTAGAACATTAATTTAGTGCAGACCCCCTCTCACTACCCACTGGGAGAAAGGAATTGAAAAACCATCGAAGGTGGATCATATTTCCACATGAACTGTACATCAAAAAGTATATGAAACACTTGGGATTCATGTGTCAAATCCTACCACATTAATGTAATACCACATAGATACATTGGTGCATGCATTAACTATTTCTTCCCCCATGATAATGATTGAAGAAAATATTTATAGTTCTGGATGAAATTCCTTCCTATCTGGGTATTTAACCAACATTCCCCATAATCTCATATTCTCTTAGGTTATGATGGGATATGAGGGATTTGTTCTCTATTTCTGAAGTGAGAGTGAAACAAAAAATGTCCACATGATATTACATGTCCTTACTGATCCCATCCTCAAATAAACTCTCTCTTGTTAGTCCATCACTAGAAATCATTGGAACATACTGCTAATTCATTGTGAAATAAGATTAATAGTCCATGATGAATGTAGTACCCTACTTAATTTTAATAAACTTTTTAACGTGTTCATATATTAGTGTTTCCATGAAAAATTAATCATATAAAGTAGTATATAAGTACCTATAAACCGTGTCCCCATGATTACTTACGTGGTATAAAATATCCCACCAACACTTGGTGGATGATCAATTAATATAAATGGTGATGTTGAACCATGTTTTTGGAGGTGTCTTTAAATTCATAAATAACAATAAAAAGGACATGATCCACAACTCTGGATCTTGTGCCCCCCCCCCAAGAAAGTGTGTGGATAATTTTCATAAAACTCCTACATCTACTTAGATATAATTAGTGTAGATCATGGAACTCCTTACATAGACTGCACTAATAATTGGAAACCCTATATGAGATGAGCATCAATTCCCATTACATGTATGATAACAGGTGAAACTAGAGGTGCCTATATTTCTACTACTGCTGGATTAGGTCTGAACACTTCTATTGAATGTTAGTTAGCACCTTTCCAATTCTCACCTCGATGATGTTTAGATATCATATCTCTATAATTGCAAACATATTCCCCAAGAATGATAGTAAGAAAAATGTTGGAATATAAAAAAACAACAATAAACTCAATACTAATTTTTTGGATCATAAGAGTTTAGGATATCAATAATAGGATGGAAAATTTAGTTTAAGAATTAAAAAAAACAAAACAGAACTCCTTTTACATGAAAATTTCCTAGACTCATAGATCATCCGATGATCAGAGTGTTGAAATCAGAACTAGTAAGTGTCTAATTATACGATAATTTTTCAGTCTCGAAGTTATGATGATAAAAAAATTTATTAGAAAGGTATGTATTAACATTACTTTATAATTATTATTCCTGACAAAAAATAATCATGTAAAAAAATGTAAAATAAATCTTATAATATTAATAAAAACATACAAGATTTATTTATAATAATTTACTCTTTAACATTAAGAATTAAGGTATCTAGAAATCCATGCTAAAGATATCCATATTTTATACCTACTGTAAGGTCTATATTTATTTAGAATAAAAACCCTCAATATGATGTTCATTATGTCTCAGAATTATTATCCCCAGAAGGTCTTGATATAACATTCAGTCTCTTCATTTAATGCCCTACAATCCCTCAATAAGATAGATCAGGTTCACCATCTCCCAATCCACAAAAGTCCTTGATCAATTCCACAATTGAAAAAAGAATACAATCCAAAATTGTAATATAAAATATAAAATCTGTACATAGATTCCTTATAACATAAATTATATAAAGAAATATAAATACTTTGAAGAAGGTGTTCATGTAGAGAAATATTTAGGCAACTTGAGTTGCAAATGCATCAACTCCCAGCTCTTGAAATGAATTTCAATTTATATGTGATGCTCTGAAGGTCATATTTTATAGTGAATAACTACGACCTTAGAAAACGTGCACTTGAAAACTCATAGTGATATGGATTAACTAAAATCATGACAATATTTTAATTATCTTTATTACAATTATATTCTATATTCCATATGAGAGAAACAAATCCATATACTCTGATTATAAACATTAGATAGTTTAATGAACTTTCATATTATTTGTTAAACTGATAAACTAAATAAAGATATGTCTAATGTATCAGAAACAATGTTGGTCGGATGGCCATGTATTTTTTTAGTTTAATATATAAGACATAAGTCTAACCACTACTCAGAACATAGGTCAGTACTATGTACCAGAATCACTTTTAGTTTGATGGATTGTTTTGATTAATAGAATTTTATATTCATATTACATTAGATCTGTTTCGTCATTCATATTGAAGGAATCTTTTATTCAAAAACACAATAAAATAATTAGGAAATAAAAAGTGACTAAAAATAGTTTCAATTAAGTGTTTGAGATTTCAAAAACTAAGGAAATGAGATGTTGAAATTATAATTTTTCTCTCAACAATATCCACCCATTTTGGAATGCATAAGAAAAAAACTTAAATGGAAATGTAAATAATAAAAAATATGCATTTAAAAGAGATATTAATATCTTTAATCAGTTTTAGAAAAGTGATGACTACCATATTTATATTAAAATAACTTATCTTTTATCATCACTAAAAAATCATTAATAAATGGGTCCTTTATCATCCCTAAAAAAGTGATGATAAAGTAGTAATTTATTAGTGATTTTTTTAACACTGATAAAGAAAAACTTTATTGATGCATTAATTTACTAGTAATAATGGGTACCTTAATTGGAATTTTTAAAAGCACTTATAAAGGAACCATTTAACAATTCTTTCAAACGCACTGATAATGGATCTGTTTATCATCTCTTTTAGAGGCACCAATAAAGGACCAATTTATTGGTGCATTCAAAAGAACTAATAATGGGGAATACTACAGTATGTTGTAATAGCATTTAGCGTCACCTATCAAATGTGTAGTAACAAAATATCATAGCACTAGAAACACCACCAAATATCAAAAAAATCATGTAAAAATAAATAATTTAAATAAAATTAAATTTACTACACAAATACAAGAAAAAAAATTATATTATAGTGTAACATCCCCAACCTGGAAGACACTAAATTGCTACTCTAAGTCAGGTGGTTACATGACCTTAAGCGCGCCTCCCCGTATGCCAAAGGCTGATGACTAGTAGTGGGGGTCTATGGGGTCAAGTGGTGAGACTATACCCCCTTTTTATCAGAGTAAGCCACAACAGAATAACCAAATAGTGGAAACAATAACCAATAGACAAGGAACATGTATGCCAACCATTTCCAAAAATAAATTTTCCATGTCATTCTACAGTTCAAGAGTGGACAAAAGCCCAAAAATAAGGACAACAGCCAAAATCCAAAAATGGTCACGACTCTAAGTCCGGCTCCTCCACCAAGTGCTACCCATGTCCACTCTGCTAACTATCAAGGACCCTTGCCCTTGTCCTGGCCTGCAAACATGAAGTCTGCTCGGGTACCCAATGGCGGCCTGAGCAGGGTGTGAGTACAACTCAGTAGGCCACCACCAACGGTGTATACAAAATATCCAGTATAAACAGTTGTGCATGCAAAAGAAAATGAATGATAAATTCCAAGTAATTATTTAAGGTTCCATTAACCATTTTAGAGCTAAATCCATTTCCATTCTATTACCATCCATTTATTACCATTTACCATCACTTTACCTTTCATCACATTCCATTGGTTAATCAAATACCTTATGTTACATGGGTCTAAGGCCAACAATCACATGCAAGAGGGTAAACACATCGTTATCCTATATCACTTGGACTAACTCCCTCATAACAACCATATCCTCACCTCGAATCCTCAGTCAGGGTGGATGCAACTGTTAGGAGAATAGATCATCAGTCCCCATTCCTAACTCGTGCATTTAGGGAGGAGTTCGAAGCCTCAGTCTTCACTTGACCCATGGGTGTAGATCCTCAAGTCATACCCCACATTACCAAGCCATTTGAACATCTTATATATATGAGTAACCATCAACCATCAAAACCATTTCCCTATGGCAACCACCATTCACAATGACCCACATGGGAATTTACATTATGCTTTAACCCATTAACACACTACCATTTCACATCGTTTAACCATCCACCCAATTCCCATGTGTTATGCCTATCTCACTAAGCATTCAATAATCGACCCATAATCTATCCCATTATGGCCTTTAATCAATTTACACATTAACCCATTTAACCCATTCATCATTTCCACAAATCAACCATTCTTTCCATTTACAATAACCCTAATGTTAGTTTCTAAGTCTAGGTGCATCACCTAACTTCTTACCCATGTTCGACCAATCATGCCTACATATTCATCAAGGGCTCTACATTTTATTACAATAAGGTCACTTGTTGAATTAACAACCCCTAGGCCGGGAAAAGCCGGCACATCCCCTGGATGGCCCCGACTAGGTGAATTCCATCCCAACACATCCCATGGGGATCGGTAGGGTTCCCATTTACCATTTTAAACATCATTGAAACAAAAAATTACAAGGTTATTAACAAAATAACCAATAGAAACCAGAACACAAGTGAACAAGTACATAAACCCTAAATAACTAAGGGATATAACTTGTAGACCACCTACCTCAAAACCTCAGTTGAACGCACCCTCAATCGAGTCCTTAGACCTCGATTCGACCAACCATTGAAGCTTCATCCTAGAACTCACCGAAAAGATAGGGTTTGGGGTTTCTGAACAAGAGGAAAGAAAGGTACTAACCCAAAACCAAAAAGAGAAGTAAGGATGAGGTTATCCTTACCCGGTGCTTCGATCCGCAACCAACGGAACCAAAAACACCTTAGAATCGAAGGACTTTGATCTCATGGAGTCCTTGGGAGGCTTGGTCTGCACCTAGGGTGAAGAGGAGAAGATGGATGGAAAATCCCGAGTTAGGGATATAAATCTTGGAGTGGGAATTTTGTAAATTTTCCAACATTGAGTGGCCGCACTGTTTAGCCACACGGTTTGGAAAACTGTGTGTAAACCGTGTGCACACCACTGCCCAAAGGAGGGGGAGTCACACGATTTGGACACATGTTTTGGAAAACTGTGCACAAACCATGCGGTTTCTTATATTCAGAGGAGGGAGGGTCACACGGCTTAGTCTGGGAAGGACGCACGGTTTGGCTGACCGTGTGTAGGCTGTGCGCCTTGCTCTGCTTTGCCCAGACTTCCCTTCTTCCGGGCCTCGAGCCCCCGAAACACCGCCAAGGCCTCTCACACTTCCAAAACACCTTTTAATGTCCAAAAGGAAAAGGGTTCAACCCAAAACACAACAAAACATACCTTTCCAAAACCCGAGATATTACAACCTCCCCAACTTAAAACGGGTCATTCTCGAGCCGAGCTTCCAAGCCTCATTGCTCCACCGAAGAGAAGAGTTCGGCTACTGAGCCCACAAATCCAATTCCTACTCCCATGTTTCTTCCTGAACTTTCCCATGCTGCAATTGTACTCGCACTAACGGCACAAACTTTCCTCGCAAGTCCTTTTCATTATGATCCACCACACGAACCGGATGCTCCTCAAAGGACGCATCAACCTCAATCTCCACATCCTCAACATCAACAACATGAGATGGGTTAGGGTGATACCGTCGAAGCTGCGACACATGAAACACATAATGCATCCCCCCATACCGCTGTGGCAGAGCCAATCGGTAAGCCATTGGTCTGATTCTCTCCACAATCCCAAAAGGTCCCACATACCTCGGCACCAACATACCCTGCTTCCAAATCCGTCGGTGACCAATCTTGGTGACACCCGAAGGAACACTTTATCACCCACCCCAAACTTGAGTGGTCAACACCTCCGATCTTCATACGAATTCAGCCTACTCTGAGCTGTAGCCATTTTCTTCCCGATCAACCTGACTCTCTCCAAAGTATCTTACACGAGACATGGCCCCAACAACTCAGACTCACCAGCCTCTATCCAACACAACGGAGATCTACATGGTCTCCCGTAGAGTGCCTCAAATAGTTCCTTCTGAATCGTATCCAGAAAAATGTTGTTGTAGACAAACTCAACCAACAATAGATGTCTCTCCCAAGATCCACCGAAGTCCAAGACACATGCTCTCAACATTTCTTACAACACTTATATCGTACGTTCCGACTGCCTGTCTGTTTGCGGGTGGAATGTCGTACCCAAAAACACCTGCGTACCAAGAACCATCTGCAACCCTTTCTAGAAACGTGACGTGAAATGAAGATCTCGGTCTGAAACTATGGCCCACAGTACCCCATACAACCGCACTATCTCTCGAACGTACAACTCACCCAACTGGTCAACTGTATAGGTCTCCTGAATTGGTAAGAAATGAACCTCTTTCGTTAACCGATCCACAACTACCCAGATTGCATTATTATTCCGCAGCGTCCTCAGAAGTCCCACAACAAGATCCATTGTTACATCATCCCACCTCCACCACAGAATTTGAAATGGATGCAACAAAGCACCTGGGTGTTGATGCTCGGCCTTCACCTACTGATAGGTAAAGCACCGTGACACAAATCCCGTAAATTCCTTCTTCATCCCAGGCCACCAAAACTGCCTACGGAGATCACGGTAAATCTTGGTCAAACCAGGATGCACTGCCCACTTTGACGCATGGAACTCACGCATCAATTATTCCCGCACACACATTGGAAAAACCACACGATCATGAACGCGAACAACACCTTCCACGTCGACGGCCCAACCAGAAGGTAGCTTCCCACATTAAGATTTTCCTTCATGGAAAAACACTCAGGATCATCAATTGACCTTCCTTAACTCGACTCAAAAGCATCGAATCCACAGATATGGAAGCAAGAGTGACATGACCACTTTCCTCCCGCACCTCCAGGTGCATCTCTGCAAACAAAGCCATTACCTTCCACTCGATGCTGGACTCCTGAACTACCTTATTCTGAACCTTCCTGCTCAGAGCATCAGCAACACTGTCTCCCTTTCCTAGTGTGTACACCAACTCAAAGTCAAAAGACTGGAGATATTCAACCCATCTTCGCTGCCGAAGATTCAGATCCCACTATGAGAAGATGTAATTTAATATCTTATGGTCCGTAAACATGGTAAAGCGTTGCCCCAACAGATAGTTCCTCCAACACTTCAAGGCGTACACTACTACAGCCAACTCAAGATCATGAGTGGGATAGTTCCGCTCATGGGGTCTTAGCTGGCTTGACCCATAAGACACAACTTTCTCAACTTGCATCAACACAGCCCCATGTATGACTCCGGATGCATCACAAAACATGATATACTTCTTACCCGGCTCAGGTAAGATCAAGATAGGTGTGGTCGTCATCTGCTTCTTCAACTATTGAAAGGAATTATCACAAGCCTCAGACCACTCATACATGATTCCCTTCTTGGTTATGCCTGAGAGTGGTGCTGCCAAGCAAGATAAATTATGAATGAACCTTCGGTAATAACTGAACAAACCCAGAAAACTCCGAACATTAAAAACACTCTTGGGCTGCTCCCAAGATAAAACTGCCTGAACATTATCTGGATCCACTTTCACACCTGCCTCCAAGATGATGTGACCGAGAAAATGCACCTCACCTATCCAGAATTGACACTTTGATATCTTGGCATATAGCCGGTTCTTTCTTAGCATACCAAAGACGATGTCAAGATGTTGGGAATGATCATCATGAGTTTTCGAGTACACTAATATATCGTCAACAAAGAAAACCACAAACTAATCCAGATAGGGATGAAAGATCCGATTTATCAAATCCATAAACTCCGCCGATGCATTGGTCAAGCCGAAAGGCATTACCACAAACTCAAGCAACCCGTACCGACTTCGGAAAGCGGTCTGTGGAACATCAGAAGATCTCACCCTCAACTGGTGATAACCCGACCTCAGATAAATGTTGGAAAACACTGATGCACCCCTCAACTGATCAAAAAGGTCATCAATTCTAGGAAGAGGGTATCAATTTTTCACTATTATCTGATTCAACCTCCGATAATCAACACACAGCCTCAACAAACCATTAGACATCTTTGCAAAAAGCACGGGAGATCCCCATGGAGACGTACTAGGATGGATAAACCGCTTATGCTCCAACTCCTCAAGTTGTACCTTTAGTTCCTGGAGTTCTGCCGGTGCCATTTGGTATGGAGGAATAGATACTGGCTCCACTCCTAGAAGCAACTCGATCGGAAACTCAACATCTCTCTTGGGTGGTAACCCCAAGAAATTATCAGGAAACACGTCGTGAAACTGATCCACCATAGGAGGAAAAACAATCTATTCCCCTCTTTCATCATCACCAATCATGAGACATGACACTTGAGCTGTGAGTTCACTCATCCGTTGACCCAACAGTCCTGAACGACCTACTCAAACATCCCACTCTTCATAGTGGACATAAGAGTCACCCTAAAGTGACTTGAACGATACCCTGTGATGATAACATTCGATGTGTGCTCGATACAGAACCAACCAATCCATTCCCAATATTATATTGAACCCAAAAATCTCGAGGATGAACAAGTCCCACAGAAAACGATACCCACCAAATTCCAAGGCACATCCCTTGAACTACTTGATATCCTCATCCCGCACCCCCAACGGAGTGTCAATTGACATCACCCCACACACCCCCTCCATAGGTAAACCCATCGCTACTACAAGTTGAGTAGAGATAAAAGAGTGTGTGGAACCTGTGTCAAACAAACCATTAGGAATAGTAGAAGATACAAGGATCGTACCTCGAATAGTCGATGGTCCAGCCTTTCCATCACCAGGCATAAACTGAACTGCCTAAAGCTGACCTGCCCCTCTACCCTGGACTCCAGCCTAAATGCCCTGCACTGCACTACCCTGCTAGCGTGAGTGATCTTGTCCTGGAGTTCAACGTCCACCGCCCCTACCAGTACGGCCTGTGGAGATCCAACTGCCTGCCTGATACGGGGCAACAGATCCCCTACCCGTATCTGGTACCTGCTTCCCACCATCATACTCACCCACATGCCATGGGTTCCTGCAGAACCTCTGCACTTGTCCCATCCTTCCGCACAAACGACACTCAAGTGGAGGTCGAGGACACTGACCACACACATGCCTCGGACTACCGTACTGATAGTAGAACACCTGGTTCCCACTCTGAGAGGATGACCCTCTCTTCTAACCACCATGCTGAAAACTTTCCATATGGGACTTCCGACCTTCAGAAGATGCATCACTTGTCCTCCTAGACGGAACGCCAATCCTACCACCCGAAGCTCCCTTCATAGTCCCTCCAGAGATGAGTGCCTGATCCAAAACCTCTGCAAACCTCTTCAAGCTGAAGATATTTACCTGAGACCTAATCTCATGTCTCAACCCATCCTGGATGCATCTTACCACCGCTACTTCATCCCCTTCTAATACTGGGACAAAGCATCTAAAATCAGTGAAGCGACTAGCATAGTCCATCACCGAAAACGATCCCTTAGTCAGGAACATAAACTCTGTAGCTCGCTCCTGTGTCAACATCTATGGGTAGAAATGCTCCAGAAACTATTCCTGAAAAACCTTCCACGACATTCTCTCAGCCTGCTCTATTTGAGCCTGAATGTCCCACCATCACTTAGCCTGGCCTCGCAACATATAAACGACCCGTTTTACTTGCTTCTCGACAGGGGTCTCTAGATGATCCAGTATCATCTGGATAGACTCTAACCAGAACTCCACTGCCTCTGGCCCATCCTCTCCGGTGAAAGTCGAAAGGTGCTGCAGTTGCAATTCCCTGGTCAGCTAAAACATACTCGGTGCAACCCACCCTGGGTCCTGATCCATCATCTGCATAAGGCAATCCAAGTTCTCCTGGAACTAGTCTTCTATACCTTCATTAATCAGGACATTCTCTTTCTCTTATAAAGGAGGAGTGTTCTCAGCAACACCCTCCCCTTGCCCAACTGGCAACCGACGTCGTGGTGGAATCTCTCTATAATGACAAGCATGAGATTTAGGATGCATACCATAAAACTTTGACGACTTCATCAAAAACTATTCACTAGCTACAACAACCCATTTTTAACAACATTAAAACATCAAATTCCCTTCCCCGACCATCCCTACTGCGGGCCATGGTCCACATGGGGTAAACAGTCATGCACTACCACCAACTCACGCAACATTTTTGAAGACATTTTCCACTTCTTTTCAGACCCTTAGGTTTCATTAAACATCATTTACCCACTTGTTTCATTTCATTCCTCTCATTATTTCTTGGTTTCACGAAATGCATAATGCACCCTACTTTCCCGCCTCACACACCCCTCCCGTGTGTGTGCCTAATACAATGCATGTCACTTATCTCCCTAGGTGCATACAATGATGCATGAGTACAAATCCTCATTCCATTAAGACCACGAGCCAAATATCATAAAAAAATCACATCAAACAAGATGTGCATCACCCAATGGTCAAATATCATCAACTGTAACAATACACAACCATGAACAATATTTCCCACCCTGGGTGACTTGGGTTTTCCCTCGTACCTATGTTAGCTACTCCTAAGCACGAGCTCATTACCAAGGCCCTACACATCTTAACCCTTAGCTACCAATCCCAAATAACAAGACCTCATAGAAGGAGAAGAAAGACCTCCTCTGATACCACTTTGTAACGTCCCCAACACGGAAGCAACTAAATCGGTGTTCCAAGCTGGGTGGTTACATGACCTTAAGAGCACCTCCCCGTACGCCAAAGGCTGCCGACTAGAAGCGGGGGTCTATGGGGTCAAGGGGGGAGACTATACCCCCTTTTTATCAGAGTAATCCACAACAGAATAACCAAATAGAGGAAACAATAACCAATAAACAAGGAACTTTTATTACAACCATTTCTAGAAATAAATATTCCATGTCATACTATAGTGCAAGAGTGGAAAAAGCCCAAAAATAAAGACAATGGCCAAAATCCCAAAATGGTCCCAACTCCAAGTCTTGATCCTCCACCAAGTGCTACCCATGTCCACTCAGCTAACTAGCAAGGACCCTTGCCCTTGTCCGGATCTGCAAACATGAAGTCTGCTCGGGTACCCAAAGACGGCCTGAGCAGGGTGTGAGTACAACTCAGTAGGCCACCACCAACGGTGTCTACAAAATATCCAGTATAAACTGTTGGGAATGGAAAAGGAAAATGAATTATAAATGCCATGTAATTATTTATGGTGCCATTAACCAGTTTAGAGCCAAATCCATTTCCATTCCATTACCATCCATTTATTACCATTTACCATCACATACCCATTCATCACATTCCATGGGTTAATCACATACCTTATGTTACATGGGTCTAAGGCCAACAATCACATGAAAGAGGCTGAACACATTGTTATCCAATCTCACTAGGACTGACTCCCTCATAGCAACCATATCCTCACCTCGAAGCCTTAGTTCGGGTGGATTAAACCGTTAGGAGAATAGATCATCAGTCCCCATTCCTAACCCATGCATTTAGGGTGGAGTTCGGAGCCTCAGTCTTCACTCGACCCGTGGGCGTAGATCCTCAAGTCATACCCCACACTACCAAGCCATTTTAACATGCTTATATATATGAGTAACCATCAACCATCCAAACCATTTCCCTTTGGAAACCACCATTAACAGTGACCCACATGGGAATTTACATTATGACTTAACCCAATAACACACTTCCATTTCACATCTTTTAACAATCCAACCAATTCCCATGTGTTGTGCCTATCTCAATAAGAATTAAACAATAGACCCATAATATATCCCATTATGGTCTTTAATCAATGAACACATTCACACATTTAACCCGTTCATCATTTCCATGTGTCAACCATTCATTCCATTTCCAATAACCCTAAGGTTAGTTTCCAAGTCTAGATGCATCACCTAACTTCTTTCCCAAGTTTCACCAATCATGCCAACATATTCATCAAGGGATATACATTTTATCACAACAAGGTCACTTGTTTAATTAACAATCCCTAGCCCAGGAAAAGCCGACACATCCCATGGATGGCCCCAACAAGGTGAAGTCCATCCCAAAACATCCCATGAAGATCGTGAGGGTTCCCATTTACCATTTTAAACATCATTGAAACCAAACAAGCCAAGGTTATTTACAACATAACCAAGAGAAACAAGAACACAAGTGAACATGCACACAAACTCTAAATAACCACATTATATAACCTGTAGACCACCTACCTCGAATCCTCGGTTGAATGTACCCTCAATCGAGTCCTTAGACCTAGATTCAACAAACCCTAGGAGCTTCAACCTAGAAATCACCCAAAAGATAGGGTTTTAGGGTTTCATAACAAGAGTAAAGGAAGATACTAACCCTAAACCAAAAAATAAAAGCAAGGATGAGGTTAGTCTTACCCAGAGCTTCGATCCGCAACCAACGAAACCAAAAATGCCTTATAATCGAAGGATTTTGTTCTCTTGGAGTCCTTGGGAGGCTTGGTCCGCAATTTGTGTTAAGAGAAAAAGATGGGTGGGAAATCCCGAGTTGGGGTTATAAATCCTGGAGTGGTAATTTTTAAAATTTTTCTACTTTATGTGGCCGCACGGTTTAGCTGCACGGTTTGGAAAACTGTGTGCAAACCGTGCAAATGCCATTTCCTAGAGGGGGGAGTTGCACGATTTAGCCGCACAGTTTGGAAAACCATGCAAAAACCATGCACAAACCATGTGCTCGCTTCTGTCCAGAGGAGGGAGGGTTGCACAACTTAGTCTGGGCAGGACGCACGGTTTGGCTGACCGTGCGCATGCCGTGCGCCTTGGTCTGCTTTGCCCAGACTTCCCTTCTTCCGTGCCCCTAGCCCCCGAAACACCCCCAAGGCCTCTCACACTTCCAAGAAACATTTTAAAGTCCCAAAGGAATAAGGTTCAACCCAAAACACAACAAAACATACCTTTCCAAAAACTGGGATCTTACATATAGACTTTTTAGACAGTTGATTATATAATTACATAAATAAAAATTATTACATAAATTAAAAATCATCAATGTTCCTTTTTCATTTGATAATTCCTCTTACACATTTATAAGATAATTCCTCTTGTTGTGTCATGTAGTTGTTTTTGGGAGGTCACAGTTTGGATCCCCCTTTTGCACATTTAGGTATTTTTTGTTTTTTATACTACCTCCCATGATTGATGTAAAATAAATAGGTATAAGATAAAAATATTAGGGAAATAAACTATGTAATAGTATATAGAATGATGAAGAAACATAATATTCTCTGTTTTTGGTGATGTGATGCACATTTTGAACTAAAATACCCTTCTATATTGAAAAGGAACACTTGGTGTCATACCCATCACACCATGCATTGGATTGAGGTAATGATAATTCATACACGTCTAAAATTACTTATAGATAATTTCTGAAATGTATCAAAACAATTCGAAGGTTTTTTTCACTATTTTGAGTATGTCACTAATCTTTTTTACTAAAATTTCATTTTAAATTGGAAACATACACTTTAAATCATACCGATCTTGTATTTCATTAGTTTGATGTGAGAATGTTTCTTACACATCACCAATAACTTATGATTTTTTCCCTAAATTATCATGAAAATATCAGGGTGTTTGATCGGTTTTCAATAAGTGATACTTTTTAAAATAAAATATCGATTTTAAATTGATAACATAAAATTTGAGTCATACCAAGAAAATCATGTATCATATTGAGGTGATATTAATTAATACACATCGAAAATTACAAATGTATAATTTTTGTAAAGTATCAAATTAATCTGAATGTTTTTTCATAGTTTTGAATAATTTAGTTGTCCATTTTACCAAAATTGATGTAAATTTTACATAAAAAGCAACACTTGGATTCATACCTATAAAAATTTGAGTTATATTGATGTTTCAAGGGTTCCTATATGTCTCAAATGACTTTTAGATCATTTTCGTAAAGTATCAAAACAATATTAATGTGTTGCCATGATTTTGAGTACGACACTATTTCTTTATAGAAAAATGTCTTTTTAAACTAGAAACATAAAATTTGACTCAAACCGATCACATATGGAATCAGTTTGATGTGAGATCGATTATTACAATTCAAAAAACTACTTATGAATTTTCTTTAAATTATCAAGAAAAAATGAGTGTGTTTCATCAGTTTTCATGGAGTGACACTTTTTAAAATAAAATGTAAATTTTAAACTGAAAATAGAAACTTTAAGTCATTCTAGGCACATAATTTATCAGATTGAGGTGCGAATGATTCATACATGTCCAAAATTACTTATCGATCATTTCAATAAATTATCAAATAATCTAAATTCTTTTTTTCAGTTTTGAGTGGGCCAGTTATCCATTTTAATAAAACTGCTGTTTATTTTATATAAAAATATGTAATTTGAGTCCTAAACATCACACCACACATCAGATTGTGGTGATTATGATTCCTACATTTCTCAAATAACTTATGGATTGTTTCACTTATGTATCAAAACAATATGAAAGTGTTTTCTTAGTTTTGAGTACATAATTGGCCTTTTTTACTAAAGTGTCATTTTAAATTGGAAACACACACTTTGAATCCTAACAATCACATTATGTATTATTTTGGAATGGGAATGATTACTACATCTCAAAAATGAAATTTTAATTATTTTTAAATTTTTTTTATAAAATATTCATGCATTTGATTAGTTTTTTGTGAGTGACACTTTTTAAACTAAAATGTTGATTTTAAACTGATAACATACACATTTAGTCATATCGGGAACATCTTCTGTTATAATGAGGTGAGGAAAATTACTACTCGTCAAATATGGCTTATGTATCTTTTTCAAATAGTATAGAAATATTATAAACAAATTTTTTTAGTTTTGAGTAGTCCAGTTTACCATTTTACATAAATTGATGTCAGTTTTAAATAAAAAGATGCGATATGAGTTATACTAATCAAACCGTGCATCGGATTCATGTGAGAATAATATATACACATCTAAAATTACTTATGGATAATTTTTTTAATGTATCAAACCAATATGAATATGTTTTCTCATTTTTCAGTGTGTCCCTTTTTAAAAAAAAATGACATTTTAAACTGGAAACATGCACATTGACTCATAAAAATAACATCATGTATCACTTGGACATGAGAATAATTCCAAAAAATTAAAAATTATTTATGAATCGTTTTCCTAATTTAATAGTATAACATGATCGTGTTTGATTAGTTTTCAGTGGTTGACACTTTTTGAAATAAAATGTTGATTTTAGACTAATAACGGGAACTTTGAGTAATACTGGGTAAATCATGTATCAGAATGAGGCACTGATGATTAATACAAGTCAAAAATGAATTATGGATAGTTTGTGTAAAGTATAAAGGCAATACTAATGAGTTTTCAAAGTTTTGAGTATGTGAGATTTCCATTTTACTAGAATTATTGTCTATTTAAAATTAAAAGACACACTTGGAGTCATACCCTTCACTCCATGCGTCAGATTGAGGTGCGGATGATTTTTACACATATAAAATAACTTATGAATAGTATTATTAAAATATCAAAACAATCAAACTTTTTTTGCTCAATTTTTATTTTGTCCCTCGTCTTTTTTACTAAAATGTCATTTTAAACTAGAAACATCAACTTTGAATCGTTCTAATAACATTATTTATCGGTTTGATGTGAGGAAAATTCTTACACATCTCAAATGAATTTTGAATTGTTATCATAAATTATAAGGAAAATCATAGCATGCTTGATCGATTTTGAGTGACACTTTTTGAAATAAAATATTTTTTTTAAAAAATGATAATAAATTTTTTTATTTATACCAAGCACATGCTATATAAGATTGAGGTGCGGATGATTCCTACACTTAAAAAACATTTTCCAAAATTTACAAAAAAATATGAATATTATTTTTTCATTTTTGAGTATACCAGTTTTCTCATTTTCTAAAATTAATATCAATTTTGAATAAAAATAAGCACATAGAGTAATACCATTCACACTATGTGTCAAATTGAGGTGAAATAGATTTATACACATCCTAAAGTCACAAAAAATAATATTAAATTATAATTTTTCAATGATTTACATTAAATTAATTTTTTGAACTTCCAACATTGTATATTGACTCAATATTCTTGCCAAGAAACATTACTCATTGTTGAAATCTAGAAGAGTAGATGAAGCTCATGTTCCCATTATATAATGATTATTCACCACAATGACCCAATTAGCATCATATACTCATATGGATTTCATCAAGAATGGTTTTTTAGCTAATAATATCCAGTTAATAAGACTTCCTAAAATATCTATGGAAAACATTAAATGATTATTAGATAGAAATTAAATGATAATTAACTTAGATATAGAAGATAAAATGATGAAAAAATTAATTAAATAAATAGTAATGCTTCACTAATTAATGATGGTTTAATGAAGTTTTTATGTAGTTTTTTTATTTAAATTATATCAATTATAGGTTCGAATTCCATTCTCTTTTGAGTATTAGAATATTCAAACAAACCACCCCAAATCAAAAACAAATCCTACTATATAATTAAAAAATTATTATAAGAGTAATAATAAAAAGAAATAAATAAAACATAAATATAAAAACAAGAATACATCCATGGAAAAAGATTTTACTATAAAAACATCAATATTACCTTTGTGATTGGGGAATGGAGTGAACATGAAGGGAAGTGATAATTGTCGACACTACATGGGTGAAAAGGTTTTGAGGGAAAAGAAGAATGTGGATGTTTTGGTTAATAAAGGCATGAAAGAGGGACATAACCCCCCCCCACTTGGAACAATGAATCCCCCGTATATAATAATAATAATATTATGTGTGTAATAATAAAAATAAATAAAATAAATAAAAATAAATAAGAAACAATATATTTATTCTATGGAAAATAATTTTACAGGGAAAACACCAAGATTACATCTATGATTGAGCATAGACAACATCTTTTCTCTTTCGAAAAATGCATGAAATATGGATATAAATATTCTCAAATAAATTTACTCTACTATGATAATGAAAACTAAGTGAAGGTTACATTACATCATTTTTCTGTAAAATAGAGAAACTATATAGCTACATTACCTTTACATATTACCAACAGGTTACTTACATTATAGTTTGTTCTTATAAGGGATTGGTAACATTATCATGTTCCGAAGAAATTGGCTATATTGTAGTAAAAAATTTAATTTAGATTATGATAATGAATTAGAGATCATATAATATTATGAGGACAAATATAGCATATTTTTTTTTTAAAAATTACCTTATCATTGAACTCACTTTGTTTTTTAATGGTTTTAAATATTGGTTCCTCTATTGAGAATAAAAATCCCCTCTTTATGGTCCCCAATAATGTAAATGAAATTGTCAACATTAGGACCAACAAGAACTGATTGTGATAACCCAACAAAATAATAATCCTCAATTGAATTTTCATCTCACCCGACATTTATTTTAGTCCCCAGCTAGACAATTGATCAATTCTTGTTGACTAGATCAGAGAGATATAAAACATGAACATCATGGGATTCCATTATGAAAAGATCTTAATTTTCTCCATCCACATTGAAATTAACCTTTACTAAGACCATTTCATCAACTTCCACTACACTCATATGAACAACCCATTTGTAATGGAAAATCCACACCTGAAAGTTGTATAATACAACTTGTATATCAATTAGATAATGAAAAAATATGACATATTTGTATAAATTAAATTTCTATCCATGGAACCAAATATGTGCATTCCTTCTTCCATAATCATAACACCACTTTATTACATCAGACTACAATCATCGTGTTCCTTTGTATAGAATGTATAACCATTGATTACAAAACCATTTTAAAATATAACATATGAATTCAGTCCCCTAGATATCCATTGATGTTGTTTAGAAATTTAATTCTAATTATCAGATAACTCTATAGTTTCACAGATAGGATTAGCCACATGAATAGTTCTATTAGGCCATGTTCCACCATCCTTAACCGCACATCCTCAAACACCAATAAATGTAGACTAGAAAAAATGGTGTAAAGAGGGAAAGTGGGGAGGTTGTACCCTCAAGGGAAAAGATATATTAATGGTTTGATTAATAAGGTATAACATGCAGTGGAAGTAAATAACATATAATATATGAACCATACCTTCTGATGATGGAAGCACAATCAATATAAAAAAACAATTACAGAATCATAAACGAATAAATAATTTGAAATAAAGTAATAATGTGTCATACCACATGTAGCACCATAATAATAGAGCATGTATATCAAAATAGGTCATACATATCAGTATTCAAAATAGTGTCACCCAAGGCCAACTACTCCAGCTTCATATATATACTTAGAATTAATGATAGAAAATAAACTAAAACAGAAACTCCAACCAAAGAATGAACTCAAGGTGATATTCCAATTTTCATTCTAAATAGCTACAAATACCAAGATCCTAATGATGATCCTTTACCTTAATGTAAATACATAAAGTCCACATGCATCCCTAGGGCCCTATGTATGGTGTGAGAATATGGCTTAGTAGGATACCACTTAAGTGTGCAGACCAAAAACATGTGTTTATAAAGATGTGAACTATCATAAAGGGAAAATCATTTCAATGTAATTAAATTATTGAAAATACAATCAGGGTCTCAATAGCCTCCATAAATCATTTACATGCCTCAACTAATGTCAATATCCTTAAAAAGAACGGATCCTTGGCCCATGGACCATGGTATCCCATGAATTATAATGTCCTAGTAGAATACTTGTGTTTCAAATCAATTTTCACCAAACACTCATCCCAAACCAACACCTCATGTCTCAAATAATGTCACAAACATCCTTAAGGAATTCCCAATAAATCTTATATAGGTCCCTCATACCCTTTCTCAAAATTACATGTCGGCTCAAAGCCTGACATTCAGAGGCAAGAAAATACATGTCATCAAATAAGAACCACTATTAGCTCACATCACAAAGTCCCCACAAAATAGAAATAACCATCATCCTTTATAAATCCTGTCCCAATAGTCTCAATCATGCTTCCCCTCAACCCCCAATCGATAGCCTCATCCCTATCAAATGAAAGATCCTCTAATTCCACACATATTTCTATGACGAGAAACCGCAACACACTTCCAAACCCTCTCTACCGGGGGCCTCTACCCACACAAGTGGTCAGAACAACCTCATTATAGAGTTGAAATGTGTGTATATGACTCCATTTAGCACTTCAGTCATCATAGATGTGTTAAAATCACCAAAATTGATCCTAATGCACACCACCACCAACTCCACATTTCCATGTGATTTTTTCCCAAGCCCAACATCCCTAACATCCAATATAAGGGTCCCTAACCAACCTAACAGCCTTAAATCCTCAGTCCAATGTTTACAATTCCCAATATTGTGACCAATATCACTGAAGTAATCTAGGCCACCTCTAATAAGACTATAAACATCACCTCCTTCCTGATGGACATACCATCCCATTTTACTCAGGCTATGCCCATCATGACGCCATGGGTCTCTGTAGATTATGAAAAGAAATCACATAAACAATTATATTATAATTTAAACATCTAATTGAATGAAATTGTATTGAATATCCCCATTTAAACAAACTAATCATATTTAAACAAAAAACTCAATATGAATGAATTTTATACCTCAACCTAATTAACCAATTCCTTATAAAGGAATTATATATATCCAATTGAACAAACAATTCACTATACAACCAAAACACACCCAAACCGAAACACCCAAAGTTTTCAATTTCCTCTTACCTAGATTCACACCCATGGAAAATAGTAGTGAATTCCTAGAGGCATCACATATATCCATAAAATCAATTTAATATTAAACATGAGGGGAATTTCTCAATTTCCTGAAGGTGTGAAAAAATATATACCCCAAATTTTTTTAAAAACACACATTATATTATGAAACACCTACCTTGGACTCTTAGATGTAGGCACATCTGGTATCAAGCTCTAATTCAATTCCAATTGGAAGAGATATGAGTTTTTTGTTGAGTTCCCTGAAAATTGGATAAAACGGCTCAAACAAATTTAGTGATCCATGAGGAGAAAAAAAATAAACAAGGATATAAGGGAGAGAGAAAAATAACAAGAAGATTCTAACACATCTAACCACTTGAAGAATGGACCCATATGGAGGAAATGTTTCAAAATAAGAGGAAGAATAAATGTGGGAGAACACACTGTGCAGTGTGCAACCAAGAAGGAAGAAGAAGGGTGAAAAATAAATAGAGGGAGGAGAAACTTTTTCATTTCACCCCTTAAGTGAAAACTCATGGTTAGCATTAATGGTTTGTAAAACCATGCAACAAATGTGTGATACCCATTGTCAAAAACATCTAGGTCATAGGGTTATGCCACATGGTTTGAAAACCCATGAGAAAACCTTCAGAAGCCACTATAAAAAACACTGAAACTCTTCAACCAAGTTAACATGTCCATATAACCCATATGGATTCTTTACCCAAAGTGTATGATAGTTCAAAAATAGGCCACACAATTAGCCGAAAGTGGCCACATGATTTATCCAAAACTGTGTTCCCTGACCGGGACTCCAAAATAGGAAATTTGGCATCTAATACTAAAGAAACCCTTCCAAAACACCCAAGGAAATCTTTAAGACTATATAATCATGTAAAAATATAATATTAAGATGATGGAACTCTTACAATTTTATTCTAATCAATGAAAAAGAAAACTACATAGCCACTGTTTGAAAAATAGAAGAAGAAGAAGTTTTAGAACCTATTCAAAAACATAGGACCTTAAAATATGAGCAACTTAACATATCTCATCCCAAAGATATAAAACCAAACACATTGATTGTACCAAACATACCCTTCCTAGTAGAAAAAACCCAGAATACCTCGTTCTAAAGGTGTAGGTCAACAACCTCAAAGGGTGTATCCCAACATTAGGAGTGACCTACCTCAGTCTCAATAGATAGAAAAATCAATGAAATTCACTAATGTAATGAGTATTTCCAGAAAAAATTCCTCCCATGATGCATCGCCACTCCAACACCTCATTAGGTTCTCCCATTCCATTGAATACTCCCATTAAAGTCTCAATCCACATCAACTCCCACCTCATACCCATGGCTCACAAGGAACCTATATGGTCCTGCATCTCAATAGATGCTCAAGTCCAACCTGATGCCTTGCACCTCAATAAAGTACCATACCAACATGGCACCTAGATACCTCACACCTCAATTGACCACATATCCTTGATTATATGATGCCAATTCATATCGAAATCACACACCCAATAATGCTTAGACATAAAACATTGTGGTTCTTACTATATATATATACATCAATAATGGACCCAAGATGGTACCAACCTACTGAGAATCATATGTTTAGACCATATATATCATGTGAAGATCATGCACTCAAAATATATGTGCCTAAATAGGCTATTCCAAAAGAAAAAAATAACTAGGCTATGACAATGGAGTACATCTAATTGTGGTCAGCTCTCCATCCTGCCCTAGACCTAGAGGCTCCGCGACCTGAAACTTTCTTGAAGAATGACAACCTGAATCCCGAACTACCTATTTATTTTCTCTATCCACTTGACAATGAACCCACTACCAGGTACCACTTTTTCTTCCATGGCCTCTATGTAAATCTGATACTCGATCACCACCACCATGTAAAAATCCTAAAATGATCTCAAAATCATGAGTTTACACCATTTATATTATTCTATTTATTCAATAAGGCTTCTTATAGAACCTATCAAGATGTTCAACATTCTAAAATTCCCAAAAATGCTTTGGATACCAATCATATTTAGTCTGGACATGCCTTGGATTCCAACACATAAATAAAATCATCTAAGAACCACTACAATGTGGTATGCTTGAGTTCTTGGCCTGAATACCCTGCTAGAAGTCGTCATTACCTTGCTTCATTCCATCTAAATAATTTCCACTGAAATCTCATCAATCCATTTTTTGGATCTATTAATACCTTAATGTTAGGTTTCCCTCAGCTGTGATAACTTTTTCACCACATCTGAGAATGATTGAAATCTAAATATGTTTACTTGCACCTAAATGGCATGTTGTAAACCATCCTCGAAGCACCTCACCATCAAGGATGCATCCCTCAATATGTCGGGTGTAATTTGAGATAGTGCAGTGAATGACACTGTATATTCCATGATGGATATGTCACCTTACTGGAGGATCAAAAATGTTTGACCTCTTTCTTCCCTAAGCATCTCTGGATTGAAATTTAGGAAGAATATGGCCTCAAAATCCTCCCAGGACAATACCTCGTGTATTCCCACTTGAACCAATTTTTCCGATCGGTGCATATCTAGTACTTTGAGTTTATAGGTGTTCAACTTGACCCTCCTCACTAGAGGCATCTCCAACTGCTCAAATATTATCTCCATACTCTAGATCTAGTTCTCATCCTTCTAAAAACCACCCTCTCCCTAAAATAGTAACGGGTGATGTGATTGGAACTTATAAATCAGATACTCCATAGATGAATCTTCTCCCTAAGAACACTTATCAATACCCTGGATAACATGTACAAGGATTGGTCAGAGACGATCATCGAGCCACATTCCAAGCACTGTAAAAACTGACAGCTCCCCTACCTACTCTAGAACCTGAGATTTTCCCATAGCATAGACCTAATCCTCTACCTACAGATATACCTATCTCTCAAGTTCTACATTACCCTTAAGGGTCGCAAACAATTTTTTATCTTATAGAACCAATCCAACACCAACCTGAATCTCCATCCGAGCTATCTAAGAATAACCTACTAAATACCATCAACATGTTAATATAACTACCCTGCTTTTTATTACCCACCTAAACCGGATTTATTACATAAAACACTTACATGATACAACATGGAATATAGAGAGGTCTAGTTTCATTGGGTATTAGGAACATTACATAACAACATAAATCCTTGAAGACAACATCTTATTTAACACTTCCTTTACATGACCACTACATTCCCGCGTACTTAGCAGTGCATGGGATAACCTGA
This sequence comes from Viscum album, assembly GCA_963277665.1. Classification (NCBI taxonomy): domain Eukaryota; kingdom Viridiplantae; phylum Streptophyta; class Magnoliopsida; order Santalales; family Viscaceae; genus Viscum; species Viscum album. The sequence continues at coordinate 1,209,088,403 of OY728161.1, read as the reverse complement.
GCACATGCATAAAAAAGGGTGAGCTATATAGCCCAATAAAGGAATAAACATGGAATAAAATGAGTAATACAGTAAATGTTATACAATAGGAATATTAATGGAGAAAAATAGAATCATGAACATAAAGGCAGGATAATGCATGATAATCATAACACAGATATGTGGAAAAAACACTTAACATGGAATTAGCTTTAGCCAAGGATCATTGCACATGGAGCATGAATAAACCCTAATTTCACATGAAGCATGAGTAAAACCTCATTTCAATTGAATTATCATGAGTCAACACCCATTTCACATGACATATCATGATACTATACTTTACCCAATGCATTGGAGTTATATCAGGGCACACCCTTCTTAAACATTTCATTTCATTCATAAGTGTACCACATGGATCATATAACATGAAATAAATCGACATAATAAGTTAATACATGATTAAGTAATGTGGAATAAATACATAAAAGTACCATTAAATAGGTATATGTGCATAAAAGTGAATACCCTTTATAGAGACATGGGTATGGTATTCACTACACAATGATCTTGGCATAGAAAAACACGGTGTAATTTCGACATCATAACAGCGTAACATGAGGATTCACGAAAATAGTTGATGAGATAGGAAAGGGTGTCTCATCATATGTACATGGAATTGACAGTAAGGGGGTGATATGGATACATGTCCCAACAAATGTAATGGAATTTATATGCATAACAGAAAAGAATTACTTGGATGTAAAAGAGGAGAGAGAAATCCCTCATGGAACTTCGGCATGGTAATGGGTGTACATGGGAGGATTTAATGAGAGATAAATGGGGATTCCATCATCCAAACATAAAGAGTACAGTATGGGGGATGTGAGGAATCATACCCCAACATTTTTAATTGAAAAAAGGGCATAATAACTTAAAGAAAATTAGAAAAAAAAAGAGAAAGGAAGAAATCCCTTACTTGGAAGTGTGATTCCAAAGGCTTGGGAGAGGCTTGAGAGAGGATTCCTGGGAACTTGGGGAACTTGGGGGGGGGGTTATAAAGAGAGGAGGGGAGGGGTTGGTCTAACTACAAAGTCTATGAGTGAAGAGGATGTGGGATCTTGGGTGTGTTTATATAGGAAATGAGAGGTAATTATTTATTATTTAAGTTTGTGACACCTCACATTAGACTAATCAATATCACAAAAAAGACCATGGTTTTTGCCTATGGTTTTTCCAAAGGGAAGTGGAAATAAAATTTATAAGGCCAATGGCCGAAATTCTTAAAATTATAGGGTTGCTTATGTGGTGGTGAGTCACACTGTCAAGGAAACCAATTTAAAAAGTCAAAATGTTTTATAAGTCTTGGTGGGTCCACAAAATCTTTGTAAAATAAATCAAACAAATCTAAAATCACATTATTTAAATGTTAAAACATATATTGGCTGAATATAATGTTTATATAATCTTATTACCTCACTATTGGTTAATTATGATGCCATAAAACACATTATATATTTAAACAATATTTAATTTTTTCCCCAATATTAGACTGTCTCAAAAAATTATGAAAAATTCACCATTGGATAATTTCGATGTCCTGATTCAAAAAATAATATTCATTTTATATCAATAATTTATAAATATGTGAATTTTTACATTTAAAATAAATACCGACCTTTACCAAAAATTCTTGGGTTTTAACAAAAACAGTTTTCAAACCTTAATACAAATTACAATTGCATTCATAAAATTATATGATCATTTATGTTTAATTAAAATTAATTTAATAATAATATTTTATTAAAATATTATTTAATTAAAAAATCCATTTACTCATCAAAATATATTTCTTAGTTGAATAATAACTAAAAATACCATTTTTACAATTTATAAATTAACAATAATAAAATGAATTTATATTCATTATTATATGAAAAAATAACTCACATATTAATAATGATAATGTCTTGTTACATAACCTCTTATAACACCCACATAAGACCGAAGGGTAAGGTGTCCGATGGTGACCGACACTTGTGTGGCTCAGATAACATTTCTTGGGTAGTAATCTCTATCAACTTCCACTTCTCTCGTAGGTGGTTCCACTCTAGCTTAACTTATTAAAGCTCAATTTACGCTTGGTCAAGAGAGAAGCCCAATTATTCCACCTCCTTTCCGAGCCCTAGCATATGTGTTTCATACAGGGCAAGTCTACTGGATGAGGTCGTATCTTCCTTTGTCTGAGTAAATTGGATTTGTTAAAGCCCTATATTAATACTGATCATGTGATCACTGTTCAACGGCTATTCAAGAAACAGTAACAATTCATATTGGTATTTTAAAATCCAGAAACATAAAACCAATTATGTTTACATTTTATACAACCATAATAAGACATTTAATTAGATCAAGAGGAATTTTCATTAATGAATGTTTGGGTCATTATAGTTCACACATCCTGTATATATATATATATATATATATATATATATATAATGTAGATAAGGAAATTAGAAAAAGGAAGTGTATCCCACAACACTTTCTCTATCCTATCATAACCATTCCACAAAACATCATTGCCTCATGGCCTCCTATCAACCCTTAACATAGACAAGTATCATATGTAACCCAAGCCATGTCCATCTAGAGAACCATCATTTCCTCAATCCAATGATTGATTCACCTAACCTGGTGATCAAAATAACCACATGCCATAGAATCTTCCTACTCATATTAGACCCAATCCCATATCACATTTCACTTGAAATTTCACATATATATATATATATATATTACATGGAATAAACAATTTATAAGGAAAATCACATTTCCAAATAATTTAAATCCTGGAATTTCACATTTTATAAGTCTACATGCATATATATAATTGAAACACACTATCATGTTCCTAATCAATGATAAGAAATAATAAAATGACCACATCTTACCTTACTGGGCCAAGGTACATATCTCATTCCTTAATGCACTATGACAAGGGTTATAAAGAACAAATTATAAAAATTTATTAATAACACTCAAAATAAAAAAAATCATATAAACCATAAAATGAGAAAAATAGAAAGGAAATTCCAAACCATGGTAAGTTGGTTCATTCCTCATATAAAGGGTTGTAGGCACCCTGACAAGAGTTATAAATATAGTTACAAAAAAACATACCCTATAGTAAACCATAAAACAAATGGTAAAACAAATAGAAAAGGAAAAAGGAAATCTTGATCTCATTAGTATCCAGTTAGGAACTAATACTAAATCCTAGTCAAGAACTTCATTGATACCAATTGTAGCATCCCCGACCCAATTAGCCACCCGAACGGTGATATCGGACTAGCTTACACTGTCCTTAAGCGCACCTCCCTAAATGCCATAGGTTTTTGACTAGAAGTAAGAGTGTAAAGAGGTATAGTGTGGAAGGTATACACTTTGGAAAAAATATATAATACTAATATGAGTAATAATGTATAACATGTGTCTGAATTAAATGAGTCATCAAACTGGAACAAGACAATCCGATGATAGAAGTACAATCAATATCAATAAATAATAGTAGCATAATAACTTAATAATGCAGAAAAAATAAATGAACAATTATGTATACCCCTTATAGAATAATCCAAATAGATCTTGCAAATTAAAATAGGTCATACATATCAGTATAAAAAAGCAGTTCTCCTATGGTTAACCACTGTAGCCATACACATATACTTAGCATGCATATAATGCAAAAGAAACTAAAAAAACTCCAGAAAAGGAAAGAGCTCAAGGCCCTATGCCCATATCTATGCAAAATATCCATTAATACCCATTTTGTGATGTTGTTACTTTACGTGAACGTAAATACATAAAGTCTACATGCGTCCCGCAGGGCCCATGTAGGGTGCGTGAACATGTCTCTGTAGGATATCTCCAAAGTGTACATATACAACATGAGTGGTTAAGAAAAAGTGAACTATAATAAAAGTAAAATAAGTTTAAAACAATTAAATTATTTAAAAGCTTCCCCAATCCTCAATAGTCATTAGGAAGCTTTTATCTTCCCCATACAGTTCTTGAATCCCTAAAAAGAAATCATCCATGGAACATGTCCCATAGTATCCCTTGAAAAATAATATACCAGGTGAATCCTTGGGTTATACCTCATTAGTCACTAACACCTCATGCCTACCCAACACATCATGTCCCCTGTTATGTCCTTGAAATCATGAAGGCACACCCAATTAATCATATCATGGTCCCTCGGACCCCTTCTCAATAGCACCTTTTTCCTCAAAGACCTATATTCAAAGTCCCAACTATTCCTTTCCTCTAATAAGAACCATCGTCATCTCAAAACACAACATCCTGCAGAACGGTAATATCTGTCCCCCACTATAAATCATATCCCAAAGTCCTTAATCAAGGTGAGCCTCTATCCCAATCTGATATCCTCATCATTATCAAACAAAGTCTCATCACCTTCCACATGTCTTTATAGAGTTAGAACCTCAAACACATTTCCTAAAATACACTACTGGGGGTCCTTACACATATTATTTTTCAAAAACTCCTCATTATGGAGTCAAAATGAGTTCACATAACTCAATATGGGGCATTGGAAATCATAGGTGATACGAAATAACCAAAATAGATCCTATGCCACTCCATCACCAAAACCTTGTTCCCCTGAGACCTTGTCTCTCAAGTAAAATGTCCATTCCACCAAATATCATGGGCCATTACCAATGTAACATCCTTATAACCTCAATCTAACATCCACAATTCCAAATATCACGATCAATATCACTCAAGTAATCCGTATCAATCCAAACCAAAAAATCAACATCACCTCCACCCCGAAGGCCATTTCATTCCATTTTACTCAGGCCACACACACAACGATCGCATGGGTCTCCATATATTATCAAAATCAATCACATAACTAACTCTATTTTAATGTAAACAAGAAATTCCTTGAAATTTTATTTCATATCACAATTTCAATAAACATATCAATTTTAATAACACTATTCAATACAAATTAATTGTATACATTATCATAATAAAAAAATTCATTATAAATAAAATATATAAATCCAACAAAATATAAAATTAAATTTAAGCCAATAAAATATCCCATCATAAACACCCAAAGAGTTCATGGACCTCTAACCTGGCCATATACCCATGGAAAATGTAAGATCATTCCTAGAGGTTCCCCATATAGAAATACATTATATTTAATATTAATCATGAGGAGTCTCACCGAATTTCCTAAATCCATTCAAAAATAAAAACCTATAAACTCCTAAAAAAGTGATGAACCACATACGTTAGACTCATAGATGTAGACAGAACTAGTATAAAGATATAATTTAAAGCTGATTAGAAGAGATATTAGTTTCCATCGAGCACCCTAAAAATAGAGATAAATGGCTCAAACTGATTTAGCACTCCATGAGGAAAAAATAAACAAATAATGAGGCATGAGACATGAGATACTTACCATTATTATTCCAAAACATTCAAAAACATGATGAATGGAACATTGAAAAAGGATATGAAGAAAAACAAATGGAAGAAGTAACATGGGAGAACCTACTATGCGCTGTGTGACCAAGTAGGAAGAAGGAGGAAAAAGAAATAAAGGAGGGAGGTATATTTTGTAATTTCACTACTTAAATGAGTCCAAACAGTTATCTCACTTGTTTTTCTAAACTATACGGAAACTGTGCTCCACCCACTATCTAAAATCTCTAGGATTCATGATTACCCGACATGATTTGATAAATATCTTGAAAACTGTGTAGAATACACTATCAAAAACAGAGAGACATTTAAACCAATGTTGCACAACCGTTTGCCTCCCCTGCACAATTTACCCATACCATGTGGCAGTTCAAAACTAGGCCACACAGTTAGCTGGAAGGGGACACACAATTTACCTCAGACTGTACGCCATGACCTGCAACTCCAAAAAAATATATTCATCCACCAATGCTCCCGAAACCCTACCAAAATGCCTGAGGAACTCTCCAATACTATAGATTCATGTAAAAATATGATATGAAACTAATGGAACAACTCGTTGAATTTTATTCTGATCAATAAAAAAGATAATGGCATATAAATTAACTAAAAAATTAAAAAAGGTAGATGTTTTCAACTCAATCAAAAAACATGTGATATTAAAAAATCCTAATAAATTCGATATCAGAACCATCTTATAAACTATTGATTATGTGTAATTTATTTCCATCCATAAACATTTTATGGATTAATACCTATAAGAATTTATTTGTGGGTTCCAATGTATGTATCAACATCATCATTGTTTTTTAAAATGTAAAGGTTCCCTTGCTCCCACTATGTCAATGTAATTGTAAATTTTTTTCTAGAAATCCCTTCACTGAAAAAATGTTATCTGTGAACAGACATCGAGAACCTGATGTTTTCAAAATCTGATAGCTAATCATTACAAAATTCAATAGCTTCCTCAAAAATATATCATTATTCAGTAAAAACGTTATGAAACTTTATTTCATGGAATAATCTTTCAAAATATTCATATTTTGTTCAAAGGGTTACATCCATCTATAATGGACATGACAACATAGTTTAACCTCTTTAGCCAAGTGGACCATCTGGTGGACCATTATATCCAATAATGATGGTATGAAGAACATCACTAATTCTCATAATATGACTAAAAAATTCTTATTCCTGATTTGAAACATCATCTGGTCTATAACATTTCTGCATATGGATTTAAAAATATAGTATATTCTAGTTAATGTATGTCATAAATTTTGAGGAAGAATGCATCATAAATCAACGGGAATAAAATATTTTATCAATACTTGAAATTAATGTGATTTTATTCCATGTAACTTTAAATTATTCATTGAAATGAAATTATTAATATTAAATGAATACCCCTATGTAACATTAACACAATTAGTGGAAAGGAAAAATTGATTTTTTTCCTATCTGGATAGTGTTTATGTTGCTGGTGAAAGAAAATTCATCCATTTACCCTTCACTAGTGCCAAATATTCCCTTATACCCATTTAAATCATGTCTAACATATACTAGATTCAATCATTAATTTTTACAGGAACATCTAGTAAAGTTCCAATAACACTATGAAATACACTTTTTTCTACCTGCATGACATCGATAAACCATCTGAAAAACAATAACTTCCAATACGGTAATTTGGAGAAAATTGATATCTTATTCCCACCTACATTTATAAGGGTTTTTGAAAATGGTTTACAGAAAATAGTGTCAATATAGAATAATTTATTGTATAGTTGATCACCTATTAATAGAGACAGTGTTGTACCATGTTCAATTTTCCCATAAAATTATTTCATCAAGGATCTATTGTTATGTCATTGAAGTAAAATTTTATGACATCCTAAAAAAAGACGTCGAGGAATGTTTGAACTAAACAAAGTATGTATATTTTTTTATAAATGGTTCACCCAAACATTCCATTAATTATTTAGATTGATTAATTTACATAAGCAGGGAAGTCATTTATTATCCTATACAACATGGACCTCAATGTGAATTCATCAATTCTATGAGAAAAATGAATTGTAACACTTGTATCACACATTAGTTTTAGATCTTATTTCTATAGATCAAAATAGACATAAATATCAATATTGGTTTTCTTTGGTCTAGATATAGATACTGATAACATAATGAATTTTTATGTCACGCATAACCATGATTGAAATTTAGAATTTACCAACATAATTGTCCATGTACTGTGAGTACTACTCTATACACCAAAAGTATTTATTCCATTTTTAGATAGCACAAGTCAAAAATTTCTCATCTCATTTCCAAATTTGTGGTACTCATAATCAATTTTCTTCCAGGGAGGAGAATCTACTAGATGACGTATGTTTCCATATTTAATTATTAAATCTTCATTCCATCTAAATTGTCTCAGGATTTAATGACATCCATATATTCTTATAAAATATAGAATGATAAAAATGTACAGTATAGATTTAAACAGTCTTGATTCATTTTTCTTGTACTGATATGCACCACACATAGATAATTTTATGAGTTATTCATGGTCCATGAGAAATAATATACAATCATTGAGACAAGCGTGCATTTTTTAGAGATCATTCCCATTGAACATAGAATTTTTTAACATCATATGTTTGACATGGTAGTTAATTTTCTTCTGGTAGCATATTAATTAATAGACCATGTAGTTTTGTAAAGTTGGTGTCACTCCATGTACAACGAACTTTCAAATCAAATAACTTTAATATAGTTTAAAATGTAGTTTATTTGGTACAATAAATATAAAATGGACTCTTTGAAATACTATTTAACTTATCAAACAACTTATTTACAATCATGAAGTACATCTTCAATTTCCATTTTCATTTATTCAATGTGATCTCAATCGTTATTTACACTAGTATTCATATAAAATGATCTAGAAACCATAGTATCATCCCAATTGGAGTGGAAGATCAATTTTCTACCGTGTTTAGTCCAACATTTATAGATTTGATCAATTCTGTGACAAATCAAATGTTTTCCCATCTCTTTCAGAATAATTTTTCTTAAATAATAATATTGTAAACATGAACAAAGTATTTGAGAAGGGTTATATACATTCTCTCTTTCAAACTTGATGAACTATTTTACTCATTATTCATACTCTTTTGTAATACAATTGGTGTGTATCCATTTTCCATTGATATCCATCCTTTTAGATCATAAAATATTAATTTTTTTACAATAAATAAATAAATACACATAATATCTTCATTATCAATGGAGAAAGTTATAGAAAATTATAATAAGGGAAACCCAATATATGATTATTTTGAATAATTTTAGTATTGTTTGAATAAAATGGGTAATTGAATTTTAGAAAATATTTACTCTTCTATGAAAAGTGTTATCCTCTAAATTCATTTAGATGTGAATGTTATAGACAACTATCATGCTCATCATCTGATCTAACGAACATTTACTATATCATTTTGTTGTTTGAAACTAATCCTCCATATCTTGTGGACACAAACCTATGTTCCTCAAAATAATCTATGGGGTAGTCATCCATGGGATGACCACTGCTCAGATTAGTAGAATTCATATAAAAGAGATGGTGGATGAGTTTAAAGCAACAAAAGACAATAACTATTTGATATATGAAACTGATTAGAATGAGAGTTGTCTATAAAAGACATGGGGGATGAGTCTCAAGAAACAAGTTTCAATAATAGCTATTTTTCTGAAACACATCATGTTTTTCTTAAATCCCCTAATGAAATGAAAAATTAATATAAAAAATTAAGGACTAATAAAATTACCAAATATGATAAAAAATACTAATAAAATATCATTCAATCAACTAGAAGATATAAAAATTCATTGATAAAACATTTTAATAAATAATGACTTATTTAATATACATTGATGGTAATCAGAGATTCCTAGCGGTATAACCAATACATGTAGACCTGAAATGATGAATACATAAAAATAATTTCAAGTATATAGAATTTGATAACCTAAATTATATGTTTTAGATCATGTGATGTAATAAACTAAGAAATTATTACATTTTATATTAATGGTATATCCAATATTTGAAAAAATATCCGGACTCTTGGATTTTCATATCACCACACTTACCCATCCCAAGGATTATAGGGAGGTAATCACATCATATCTACTCATCCAATGGATTCTAGGGAGGCCACCACATCATATCTAACCATTTGAAGGATTCTATAGAGGATGTGTAATACACATTGACCCATCCATGAGATTTTAGTGTGGTCTATAAATAAGCTGTCATTAAAAAATATTTCACATCAATAAGATATATCACAAACAAGTGAGAAAAATTCACCAAACCCTAAAAAATCTATCCCATACACACAAGCCTCTATTGAGACATAATAACTCATGTGTAGTCAAATTTTCTAAGTGGACCACCCATATATCGCTCAAAAAATTTACATGGAATGAGAAAATTAATATATATATATATTACATCACACCACATATATAGGGTCAACTACACAAATATGAAAATAAAGAGTTAGTTTAATATGACATGAAACAGTCTTAGAGGCTACCCAACCACAATCATAGAAATTAATACATACAAAATTATATAGACAATGTAAAATGGGGAGATACCTTTACCGTATTATTAATTTCACTATTTATCCACAAAAACAAAGCATGATTCATCCACACATTCACATTAATAAAACAGTATATATAAAATCCCCTATATTAATTCACAGTAGCAATTGAGAAGGAAGGAGATGTTCGTACAGCTTGATAATGAGCCCAAGAAGTCTCAAATTATAGGTGTTTCACACTATAAAAATTCCAAACATAAAAATGGCCAATATCCATTTCCAAATATCCAAAAATGGATAACTCACCCCACTCATAGTTGAAAAATAGCATCCACCACAGCCAGAACCATTGATGTTTCACAACCCAAGTTCCCCAAGAGAATGTAGTGAAAGACTTACATTAAAAAGAAATAATAGAAAGACATAAATTTATGCCTTGGATTATTTCGGCCCTTGAATCATTCGAGCCTTGGATTATGCCTTATATTTTCGTCTTGGAGTTCTTCGAGCCAAGATTTGAGCCTTGATTTGATATTCAATTCACTGAAGATAAGCACTGAAGAGGGTGGCTTCCATGGAAGGATTTGGATATGACAATGGGTTCTTGATTTATTAAGGGCTTTTAAATAGATCGAGAGACTTTTATAAGTACTTCCAAAAATTCATTGACAAGGATTTCTTTTATCAGTGTATATTACATAAGTGTTGATAAAAGAAATATTTATCAACATAATTAAAGCGTTGATAAAAGGTATCTTTATCATTTATATATAATAAAATAAATATGAAATAAATATATTTAAATAAATTGAATATATTCATTATTTGAATAAATTTATTATAAATTTAAAAATTAATTAAATATATATAATTATTTATTTATAATTATATAAATTTTTTTAAAAAATAATATCTATTTATTTAAAATTAAAAATATATGAATGTATAAATACAATAAATTAACATTTATAAATATATTTATTTACCATTATTTTTTAACATTATTAATAAATATTTGATCTTAACTGCATACATGTTAAAAAATTGTCAAATTGAATAAATTTAAAATAATTACACTTAAAAAATATTGAAAAATGGATTTTTTGTGTATTCATTGTAAAAAAACTCATTAATTATATATATGTGAACTCAATATGACACAGGTTTGATCTATGTTAAATTGAAAAATCAAACTCCATTCTATTATGTCCATTACTATATTCAATTAGTCAGTATTTTGAATTCATATTATTTTTTAATTTTAAACCATTATACACTAAGAAGACCACCTATCTTTGATGGTGCTGATTATGAATATTGGAGAGAATAGATGAAGGAATTTTTTTCAAAACAGGTATTGATAAATTTTTTTCTAACTAACTATTATAAAATTATTTAGAATAATGTTACTAACATTAATCATCATGAAAATAAATAATATAAATTTTATTATAGTGTAAGGAATACTCAACATTATTCCTTGTCACAGAATATATATAGCTGAATATTTATTTGAAGATGCTAATATCATATGAAAAAAAGTTATAAATCACTAACTTTGAAATTTATGAAGTTATTGAGACTAGAAGAGTTGTGATGAGAGTAGACTATCAAGACTTTGTTTTATTACATGGTTTATATGTAGTAAAATTGCATCAAATATTCAAAAATATTATGAATAATGTACATTCTCAAGGAAAGAAAGATCTAATATATGGAATTTTTATTGAGAATATTATAGAGATAATGACAAATGAGTAAGAACCCAAATGGAAAACTATGGATGACACTATAGGATTAAAAAACGTACCATTGATGATATAATTGGATCACTCATGTAATCTGAATGAAGATTTAAAAGAGACAATGGGTGATTAAAAATAATAATGGTGGATTTAATTTGAAACAACATCTAATCTTTCTATAAAATCTCAGCCTACTAAAAAAGTTGTAAAAAATTTAAATAAAAAGAAAGTTATTGTTGAATTATATTCCAGTTCTTAATCACCTTCTCAAAATGAGTTAGAATATCCTTCTAGAAGAATGAATAAAATCATGGGAAAGAAATAATTTTAGTATAGATACAAGAAAATCCATAAGGATAAGAATGAATATAAATAATCATCTAATGTTATATGCTATGAATATAAAAGGACAAGACACATTTGACCTAATTTTACTATGATTTAAAGAAAGGGAAAAAAGAGGGAAATATTTATAGAAATTATAATAATTACTACAAGTCTAAAGGAATGATGGTTTTGAAAGATTAAGACATTGGGAGTTCTAGTGGTGGACATAGTTACTTAGACTATTCACCATACAATTAATCTTTTAGAGAGAGTAATATTTAACATTTGGAGGAAATTCCCATGTTGAATAATTGTTTCCTAGAAATGGTATAAACTACTCAATCTATTACAAACCTTACATTAAATTTATGCTATCATAAAAGTGATAATGAAAAATGTATACATCTTATGATGAATAATATTCATCATCTGAATATAGTAATACTCAACCTTATTATTATGATGTATCTATGTTTGCTTAAATTTTAAAAAAATTAAAAGTGTCATGTTTTTATACAATATGATAATTAACAAGATAAACATGTTGATGAAAACTCAAGAATAACATTACATTCTAATAAAATATAACAAATTTATAAATATCATGATACATCAGAAGTTTAGTAAGAAAATGTTTCTAATGATCTTGAGAAATCTACATTTGAGAAAAATATTTTAAAAATGATTTCATGAAACCTAATTCAAATAAATCTACTAATTAGTATAAATATTTTGTTGTAAAACTAATATATAAAATATCTTGTTTAAAGAATATTCTATCTAAGTTCACTTCTTATAAATAAAACATTGATAATATGTATAATAAAATAAGACCTTGTACTGATGTTTCTAAAATAGATTTTACATATAAAAAAACCAATTTTCATTAATAACTATTATAGTCCAAAAAGTGATCCATTTTAATAAATCATAAAATTGATGGACAATGAAAATATAAGTGTTCTCTTAATAAATTTGACTCTTTGGTTTTTATAAAGTCTACTTTTCAGAGGAAATGATATTTTCTCAATGTAGTAATGCTAGTAAAATGTGGTTAACTATGATTTTGTTTTTTGATAATACCATACCTAAGAATATCATGTCACGAAAAACTAATTTCTTTATTTTCATAAAAATAAAGAAAATACCAACAATAAAAACATTTGGTACATTGTTATTATTTTCTGAAAACATATGGCCGATAATGAATACTTCTTCAGGAAGTCTGTTCTCATTAAAGGAGGTAGTGTAATGATTGGGGATAAATTTCAATGAGAGGTTATTGGTATAGGCAATATTTTTCATCATGGAAAAACAATATCTTTAAAAGTTTTATTTGTTTTAGTCCTGAATAATAACCTGATATGATTATGTTAATTATGTGAAGAATTTTATCTTGTGATATTTAGGAACAAAAAATGTAATTTTTATAGTTTAAAATATAAATTTATTCTTCCTACCAATTTTCATGATAATGTTTACACTTTAAACTTAGATGACATCAAGAGATAATATCTACCTTTCCATTATGTAGTGGAAGATATATCTAGGTTATGGAATAGATTTTTAATAAATTATAATCTTTTAACATTAGCTAAAATGACTAATAATTGGTATATCAAGGATTTATCGCATCATAGGTTTGATTCTTCAAAAGTATATGATCCTTTTCAATTTGGTAAGAAACATAAGTCCTATTTTAAATCTATTAGTTAAGTCTAAACTTATAATGATTTTCACTTTGGACACATGGAAGTATTTTTTTCCCACACAAACTAGATGTATTGGTGGAAAATGATATGTATATGTTATAGTTGAAAACTACAGTAGACACACATTGGTCTATTTTCTATCAATAATGACTAAAGCCTTTAGTTAATTTAAAACAATTGTATATAGAGTTAAAATTGTCAAAAAACCAATTCTAGATAACCATTTCTAGTGATCATGGTGTAAAATTTATAAATTGTGATTTTTACCCTTATTTTAGAATAAATGGTATTATATATATCTTTTCATCACATAGAACTTCACAAAAAATGGTGTAGTTGAAAGAATAAATATAGTTCATTAAGAGATTACAGGAACCATGCAGAGTCAATACTTAGTTTCAAAACCTTTATAGATGAAGTAGTATATACTACCTATTATACTATAAATAGAGTTTTAATTAGAAATTTTATTAATAAAACACATTAATTGTTGTGGAAAACAAGAAAACAATAATATTATTTCTTAAATTTTTTTGGATGAAAATTATTAATCAGGAATATTAATGATAACTTACATAAGTTTTCATGAAATTTCAATGAAGTAATATTTTTTATTTGTTTCAAAATTAGTATGGATTTTCAAGTTTCCAATAAAAAAACTTGTTCTATTGAGGAAACAATATATGTTATATTTGATGAATCTTATATTTTTTTTTTCAAAAAATCCCAACATATATCTTCAGATGGTATTTCTAAAGATTATTTTTAGTCTATATTAGAAGGTTATTCTAATAATGAAAAAAAGATATTTTTATGAAGTTATTCTCTAAGAATAATTCCTACCTATTATAGAGGAATAGAAATTTGAAAATCCAAGAGAAAGTTTGTTTTTAGGAATCATCAAAGTGGACATATCATCTGTTATGTAGATCAATAAGTCAGTAAAATAAATTATTTGAGAAATGGAATTGATCGCCAATATTTCTTTTCCACATTTGAACATAATAATCTGGATGAGTATTTAGGTGGTGAGGATTCAAAACAAGTAATGCAAGATAAATTCAATGAGTTTGAAAGGAACCATGTATGGAATTTAGCTGAACAACAAAAGGATAAATATTTAATTAGAGTAAAATGGATTTTTCAGAATAAATGTGATGAAAATGGGATATTAGTTAGAAATAAATCTATACATGTTACAGAAGGCTATAAACACCAATAAGAAATATACTGTGATGAAACCTATGATCCGGTAGTAATACTTGAAGCTATTCTAATACTATTATCTTATGATGCATACATAAATTTAAAACTTTTTAAAATGTATGTGGAGTGTTCTTTCATTAATGGATATGTTTTGGAGGATATTTATTTATAACCAACACATGGTTTGGAAAATACAAAACATAATGAACATGTTTCTAAGCATACAAATGTTTTTATGGACTTAACAATCTCCTAGATCTTTGTTTAATGGGTTCATTCAATTTTTTTACCAACATTTTTGTTTAGAGAGATACTAATACAAATACTTTTATAAAGGAAGTTATCAAAAATACTATGATTGTAAAAACAAATGTTGATGACACCTCTATTAAAATAGATATTCTGGATATGATTTTTTTTATTCCGCCCATTTAATAAAGTATTCGACCTGGTTTAATAACAGCTACCCAATATTGGGGAGATCCCTTCCCCGAACCCATGCATGTTTTCATAGGTTTTATTGTAACTAGTTTTTCTAGAAACATACGTACCCATACTTTTCCACCCCTACACATATTTCATTCCATTGCTCGTCATCCTTCTTCTATTTGTCTAGATGTGATCCAAGCGGGTTGAAGTGCCTGAAGAGAAAATTGATCAAAACTAATACGATTTCCTTATATCTGGTTAAAATAAAAAATATTGAACAGATTACTTTACAGATATTATGATGTCTGAGTTTGAAATGATTAAGATTGGATATTTAACATACATTCTAGGATTTAAAATATGAAAAACAACAAAAGGAAATTTTATAGATGAATATAAGTATATAAATGATTTGAATATTATTTTCAGGCTTGACAACACTAAAATAATTAGTACACTTATCTGATCCTCAAATATTTTACATCTTGATGAAGCTGGGAATTCAATTAATTAAAATAATTTTAGAGATATGATTGGTTGTTTACTTTTCTAAAAACCTAGTAATCTAAATATAATTTTTTTGTAGGATTATGTGCAAGATATCAAGGGGATAAAAAATAATCCCATCTAAATGATTTTAAATCAATTTTTCATTAACTTAAAGGAACTATGTGTTTCGCATTATTCTATTCTTTTGAATATCATATTGAACTAAAAGTATTTTCATATGTTGAATTTGGTGGATACATAATGGATGGGAAAAATACTTCCAGAACATGTTATTTATTTGGAAAAGAATTAGTTTCTTGGTCTTGTAAGAAATAAAATTTAGTAGCACTTTCCACTAATGAAGTTGAATATGTAGAAACATGTTGTTTTTTTTTGATCAAGTGTTGTGGATACAACACACACACAAACTATGGAATGGGATTTTATAAAACTCAAATATTGTGTTATTACACATGTAACATTTACTCCAGATAAAACCCATCACTTCACTCACATTCTAAACAAATAGATATAATAAACAATATCTTTTGATAGCATACTCTAAAAGAATGTATCATTTTACAATTAATTAGGACACAAGAATAACTTGTGGATGTTTTCCCTAAACTCCTCAGTTCTGATATATTTTAATTCATTAAATATAAGATAATAATGATTAATATAAATCTATTATTAATATATACTAATTTCTTGTCAATTCCCTTATATTAGTGAACACTTTTTCAAAGTGGGAGTACTTTTTTTAGTTTTCAAAAAAAATTATTTTTCAAAAAACATTAAGTTTTTCTAAAAAAAATTATATTTACATAAATAATATATATTTATAAAATAATTTTTTATATAATTTTTATCATAATAATCTAATTATAATAAAAAATATGTTATAAAACATTTGAAGTCAAAAAAGTTACAAAAAATAATGAGAAAAAATATTTGGATCTCAAAAATAATTATAAAACTTTAAGATAAAATTTTTGTAATAAACTAAATATTAATCAGTTTCTGTTACAAAAACTTAGAAGAAAAGGTAACTCATATTGATGTAATAGTTCTACCTTGAAAGGTACTTGTTAATTCAATTAGTTTTTTTACAAATCCATTACATTAATTTATCAATATTTCTATATAAGTTTTTTTATTTTGTAATGTTTTGCTTTTAAAATTAAAGGATTTTGTAATTAGAATTAATTTCACTAGAATAAAATCTTTTAAAAAAAATATAAAGTGTTTGAATTTTTATTTAAATACATTATTTGAATAAATCTAGAATGTTAGATTAAAGAGAATATATATTTTTTAAGCATTGGATGTTTTCTAGAATATGAACCGATGATTATCGTGCCAATATAGTGTTGGGTCACTCTGTATCCCACAATTTGTTTTTCAAAATTTCAAGACCATATATTAGAACAGCTTTTAGTGATCACTCTAATTTTTTGGATATATTCTATCCACCAATATATTACTCAGTCAGATGAACAAAAAAAATATTTGAATAATATGGATGTTTTCTGAAAAAGACATTTATAGAGAAATTGGTATAAAACCATGATTCTATTCTTTATAAGATCATTAGTATTCATGTCTGGTATAATGTTTTCATGAAAAAAACAAACATGGAATTTCAAATTACACTTCCCCAGAAATAGAAACCAAATTTCATGATTTTTTAAAATTTCCTTCGATTGATAATGAATGAATTGTTTTCATTATTTTTGGGTTGGAATACAATATATTCTAATAAAAAGTATTGAATATTCTGAAACTTATTTATTAGGTTTATGCTTAACTTTCTTCGCACAAATTCCCTAATAATCATGTAACTTTTATGATATCGAAGGCCAAACCATCCTTGTTTTCTTCTTATGAGAAAGTCAGTAAAATTTCGCATCATTAACGATATACAAGAGTGGTTACATTGTGGATGAAAGGATATCTCATACCAAGAAAGGGTTATAGAGAAAACCTAAAAGTTTTAAATATATTGTTTTTTTGTTATATAATGAACATGGGGATAATTAACTTGGTGAGGTTTTTGTTCATTACGGTGGAAGTGCTTAGGAAAGATTTGATGAAGTCAATGTATTTCATGCTTCCTCAATTAAAAAATAAATTTCTTGTGAATTTAATAAATGTTTTTTATATTTAGAATAAAAATCATCTGATGAGAGAAAATATTTCATTTACTATTAAATAAAACATATCAAATATGAAGTTTGTATTTTACTCAAAGTAAAAAAATGATTCTTGAAAAAGTAGATGAAGATATATTTGAATAATAACCTAATAAGATTGCAGAGGGTCATAAGAAGAAAATAAAGGACAAATATTCTCTAATAGAAAATAAAAATTAAGAAAATAGAATGAATTATAATTAATTCAATGATCTCATCAGTCAAATGGATAAAAAATCTAGTTATATGGAGGATGGATTTGATGTAGTTGTAGAGAAATCCTTGAACATTCGAATAAACGATGAATTAAATGAAGAATAGAAAAGGAATAAATAAAATAATTGATTATCATAAAAAAAATTCATAAAATTTAATTAAATGCGTATAAAGTGAAATCGAGAATTCAATTATCTTAGTTTCACCAGTTTGAGGTATACAACTAGCTCATACTCATAAGTCACATCCTAATGTCACACTATAGTTTGATGAATCATCAGTAATTCCTCTAGTTATTCCAATAGATACTGATAAGGGTAAAGGAAAATAATTTGATTAATAGGTAACTAAATTATTCATAGATAAATTATTGAATTTAGTTTAGAAGGAGAGACAATTTACTTCTAAAAATGTTGGTCAAGGGATTCGTTGAACTGCATGGTAGTTGGAGAACTAATTGGGGTAATAAAAAGAATTGTAAATAGAATACGAAGAAGTTGAAGAAGTGGTATGTGAAGATGAAATCGAGTTTGATTAAGTTAAAAAAGAAAATAATATTTTATCGGAGACATCTACATTATCAATACATATACATTCTCAATCTGATAAGGACCCACATTTATAAGATTTAAGGGAATAAAAATCATCCTCTAATGGGAGATAAAATAATTATTCAAAATTAAAAGAACAAGATCAAAAATCCCAAAAAAAACATTCTAAAAATATGATATAGATAAAGAAGTGGATGTCCTATATAAATTAGATGATCAAAACGTTTTTAAAAAAGGTAAAGATAATTTTGAGAAGGATGAAAAGATAGATATCTAACCAAGTCATCTGAAATATTTTCAAAGATTTTCTGTCACCACTCTATTGAAAGAATTTCTCAAAATGTTTTGATTACATCTACCAAATCATTAAAAGGTAAATTGATTCAATTTAGTATCTTCCAAACATAGAGGCATGGTGAAAAGTAATTAACTGCATTCTTAATTAAAACTCAAGGTCTTTTGAGTGTTTAGTTATACACGTTCAACATATTTTGGAAGACATGATATGTTTTAAAGAAAATACCAAGGAATAGAAATGATATTATATTGAGATAGTTAAAAGGATGAATTTTTTATATAGTTATACCATAGATCATGATGATAGAATTTTAGAAGTCTAGAAAATTTCTTTGTAAAATGATCAATCCTTTGAAAAGTTATAAATAGATGTCTTGGACCATGTTATGTTTCTGGAAGAGTTAAAAGATAATAATTATGATCATAATGAGAAAGTAAATGTTTGGAAAGAAAAGGTTCATAATTTAAAGTATGAATGTAATAAACTCAGAATGTGTGAAGATGAGGTTTTAATTTTTAATGAGTAAAATAAAAAGATCCCTGAGGAAGTTGAAAGACTAAACTCATAAGTTTGGAAGCCAGTGATAATAGAGAAATGTATCAGGAATCTTAAATATTTAATTGTAGATTGTAATAATGATAAATAAGAGTTCAAAAAAATGATGTTTATTTATGAAAATTTATTGAAGAAAGAAATAACAAACTCTTTTTGACTTGTGACGTAAGACTTTTTAAAAATTCCGAATGAATGATGAATCTGAATGACTTTTTCTTTGAAATAATTTTTGTCTGAATTTTTTTATTCATTTGTATTTATGTTAATTACTTAATTACTTGTATTAATAGTTAATTTACATAAATTTGTTTCAGTTGTTATTATTTATTAAATTTTCATGAAACTATAAGTTCCTTCCCTATTATTTTTGAAAACCACAAATGGGATGAATTTTATAACTCTAAAGGATGAAATTTATAAAGGAAAAATGATTTTCTAGGTAGATTTTTATGAATGTTGTTAATGAAGTATTTTTGGATATATTTAAATGAGAGATTTATTAA
Organism: Viscum album; assembly: GCA_963277665.1. Classification (NCBI taxonomy): domain Eukaryota; kingdom Viridiplantae; phylum Streptophyta; class Magnoliopsida; order Santalales; family Viscaceae; genus Viscum; species Viscum album. The sequence goes on along the minus strand of OY728161.1, from coordinate 1,209,068,053 downwards.
AAGTAGGATACATTTATAACAAAGTATTTTTAAAATCAGTATAATATGATGTTTTAATTCTTTTCGTTAGATTCTAAATGAATCATAAACATAGGCGGTGTCAAGATATTAGGTATATCATTAAATATCTAAAATAATATATGATTTTAAGTTTTTTAATGTTATTGGTTTCATTTAAGTGTTATGTTTTGGGATTTATATAAAGGGGGATATTATTGAGATGAAATTAGTTCTTTCTAATTTTTTATTCCATAATTATAGAAATAGAAAACTCTTAAAACTATTTTTACTAAAATTTTATTCCCCAGGTGTTTTAGATTTTTTTTGGGGAAAAAATTATTTTATACGAAATGATACAACATAAATAATATTATATGAATATAAACATCTGCTAATCAGTCCAATCCACCTGAAGAAAAGTGTATTCATTACATAGAACCATCTGATGTTTTGTCTAATTGTTGAACTTATGTCATTTCTATCAGACTGAAAAAATTATTAACCATTACACATACATTGGTTCTGATACATTGGATTTTAAGTTATTCAATTTATTAGTTTGAAAAATAATTAGGAAATCCATCGGACTATCCAAATTTTATAATTAGAGGATATGGATTTGTTTCAATCAAATGAAATAGATAATAACATTGATATGGTGAAAAAAACAATGTCAGGCATTTAATAAATCCAGATCACAATAAGATATCAAGTGAAATATATCTACGGTCTTTGTAACCAACTCTTAAATCTATCAATTATATATTTCCCTATAGATATGAGGTAATTTGGGGTGCTGTGAGTTTATTCATTTTTAACTAGTATTAAAAAACAATTCTCTAAATATACACCTTATTTCTAGTCTTTGTAATTATTTAAAAAGTTGAAGTTATAAGGAATTTTTGTAGGGATTGTGTATTAGTTATAAAAATCTGATTTTTTTATTAATTATCTGATTATGGTACTGATTGATCACTTCTCGATATGAATATGGTTAATCTAATCCATTGGATCGAGGGTTTTCGGAGCTAGTATGATCAAGAAAGATCATCATATCAAAGGCTTTAGTGGATAAGAAGACAAAGTCATAAAAATCATTATATCGAGGGATTTTGTCATAATGAAATACAGAAATTATAGTAGATATGATACTATGGAGATATTTAGCATGGAATTATAACTACCTTAACTCTTAAGGTTAAAGAGGAAATTATTTTATATAAATATTTTAATTTATTATTACTATCATAAACTTTTGTTTACTTATTACAAATTTATTTTACACTATTTATAAATAGTAGAAAGTTATTTCTATAAATAACTTTATAAAAAATTATTTTATCAACAATACTTTGAGACTTACACCACTATGATAGAATAAAACTCTTATTAGTTCTGATTCGAACACTCCAATCATCAGATAATATCTGATTCTGATCATTTTTACATAAGAGGAATAGTTTTTTTTCTTTATTTTAATTATTAATCTACAATTAACTATCTCTTATAGTCTTATTAAACTCTTATGATGAATTTTTTAATATATATTTTAACTCTTAATTTTTTTAATGATAACATTTATTGGTGTGAAATTCATTCAGATTTGAAAAAAATTTATGTTTGAGAACCAAATTAATGAATAATAAATTTACATATAAAGAAACAATGATAAATTAGATCAATGGATAAGTTAAAAAAACTAATAAAACATAACATTATATTTTCAAGTAAAAAAATTTCATCGGTATGATTTAACTGCTATATGTGGTTTTTTAATAGAAATTAATTATGATTTGTTTTATAACAAAAAATATTGTCCAAAAGTTTTTAAAAAAATTGATTCCAAAATATTTTATCTAATAAATAAATTTATTAACATTGTTTAATTCAAAATTTTTATAAAAAAATGAGAATCTGGAAAGTTTTATAAGGATATTTGACTCCAATTAGGTAATTATAATAAAAATTTTGGAGAAATAATTGTTTTTGGAAAACATAATGTTTTTATAAAAATATTGTTTTTAGAAATGAATATGCTTTTAGAAATATAAAAAACCTATGTAATCCCCATTTGAAAACAAGTTCATTTGTGTAAGGATATTTGTAAACAAGAATTATATTAGAATAATCCCTTGATGTTGATCATTTATAGCTTCTGTTAATTTTATTTAATTATATAAAAACTAAGGGGATTTGTGAAAATATCCGTAAGATGTTCTTGCATTTCGATGAATTATAAAATGATATCTCTTTTAAGTGTGTGATCTTATAAGAAATAGATCAATATATATATGTTTTTAGCATGTAAGTGATGTGATGGGTTTTTGTTTAGCGAAATGGCAATAGTGTTATCACTCAAAATTTGAGTTTTAGTAAAACTCATTCCGTAGTTAGTGAGTGTGTGTTTCATGCACAACACTTGAGAAAAAAAATTATCTATCCATATCATTGGTTTTTCTAACACCCCAAGATTTTGTGAATTATTATTTTTTGAATTAATTTTTCCTTGTTGATACTTTTCATTTCACACAACACTGAAAATAGTTTATTTTATATTAAAGTACTATGTTTGTACTGTGTTATATAAAACACCAATTTAATCGTATAGTGCACTCAACATTAATTTTATCTAGATCTACAGATAACATCAAGGTTATCTTGTGTTCAATATAGTAATGACTTTCCACGATGGCTTACGTAACACACAACACCGAGTTTTTCTAAACAATAGTATATCATTAAAATGTTATTACTGAATATAATATGATATTAAATTGCTGTCAACGTAGAGGTTTTGAATAGTATTAGGTAATTTATTAAAATATATGGTTTAGTAAAATATATGATGAATACATAGGTTACCAATTAATTAGAAATGAATATGAAAAACTATTTAATATAGAAGATAATAATATTATTTTTATTTTCTTAACGCTAATTTCCCATAGTAAATAAAATTAAATAAAATTAGTGAGTGATATTAATGTAATATATATATATATTTATTATATTAAATATTTTTTTTATATTCATTAAATAGATTTTATAGAGATAATATAAGAACAAACCCATTTTCTGATTAAAACCATATATTTTTATAAAGGTATTTTTACCACCTTTTAACGGAGAAAACATTTTAAATCCAATTTTTGTCACATTAATATATTTAATATATCAAAATAAACATAATATTCAGAATAAAAACCTTAAAATTATGTAAATATTTTTTTTTATTTTTTTGTAATGTTTAATTTTTTAATGAATAGAGAATAAAATGAATTTCTAATTCAAAACAGATTATTCACATAATTTATTTATTAAGTTATATTTAATTTTAAATTGGTTTAGAATATTAATTAGACTATATATTTATAATTTAATAAACTATTGTTCATTGGAACAAATTTTACATTTATGTAGGATATAAAAACAAAGAAAAAATTTTAATGTTATTACTTTTAAAACTTGTATTACTGACCCGACTACGTGGTTTAATTTAAATTTATTTCTCCCACTTATATGAATGTAATTTTAAAAAATGGATTCCATATTTGTGTTCAAAATTATGTATAATTTCTATAGGTGCAACTTAGTTTTTTAAAAAAAGTATTAGTGAATCTAATTAAAATTAATTACATCAATTAAGGTAAAATTGTTTTTAACTAAGGACTAACCCTTTAATTTAAGACCAAAATGACCTAGAAACTAGTACAAGATCCTTTGGATGGACATAATTAGTCCATATAATTACCTTTATCTAATTTGGACCATTATTGGATTCAATTTTCTTTGAAAAAACATTAGTGGAATTCCCTTTCCCAAAATCTACAAGAGTGCCATTCCTCATCCACTATAAAAATGCAAGAATATTACTCCTTCCTCACACATCTCAAGCCACATTAACATGAAAAAACTATAACAAAATACTGTAGAATAATCCCTCTATTCCACTTTTAAGCCTCCCTTTGGGTTAAAATCAATTCAAGTAACCCTTTTGGATCAAACCAAAAAGAGTTACCCGATTAAGAGGTAACATCTTCTCTCAAGATTCATTCATCTATTTTTTTCTCCACCTATACACTATATTTATTCCATACTTTTATAAAAACCCCAATATCATAAATAAAAAATTATTTTTTAATTATACAGCTTCAACCTACACTTACACACACATCCATATAATAAGTAACAAACATACTGTTTATGTGTTTGACGAACTTCCACCTCACTAAACAATGATTGTTAATTTTCCATTTACAACCTCTCAAGGTGGAAATTATGAAGAAAAATATGTTTATATATTTCATATATGATATCTATTATTACATTATTATTCTTTATTTCTTTTAAATCAGATATCTTTTTTACTTTCCATATGGTTTTAATACGGATATTTCGTTTTAGGAATTGTGCACTACCACCCCCTCAATGTGGCGTGATTGGTTCACCAACTACATCGAATGTATTAAGTAAGGGTTTAGTAAAATTATATTATATATATAAAATTATAACTATAATATAATAATATTATATACAGACACAAACACACACACACACACATATATATATAAATGTAATTTAAATCATTTCCTTCAATATAATAATAAAACCAAAAACAACATTAAGGCGATCGTACGACTTACGGAATCCCTGAATGATGTATTCTATTCCATACTTATATATTCTATAGATAAATATAAAACATATATAATGAATAAATATTATATTTATATCAAGGTTTAAATTCTTTAATTCATGATATAATTATAAGGATCAAGGATATAACAAATTAAGGCACATACGAAGAACAAATCGAATATTGCCCGAAGTGAAACCTTAATATAGGATTGTTAACAAGAGGGTAATATAAGGTCATAAAAATACTATATATGGTATTAGATATAGGAATATAGTTCTGTAAAATATCTATAATAAATTTATATTTATTGTACATGTGTTTTTAACGAGTACATAGATAATAAAGACCCATAGAAAGAGAATTTTATCTCACTTTTTTACTTCTAGGTGATACAAGCTTTACTCACTAGCCATTCATTTTATGTGGTGTTTATGTTGACCATGGTTTTATTATATGATTAATTTATATTAATTTATTGGTTTATAAATATCCATTTTATGATCTTCATCTCATGTGGTTAATGTTCTAAAAGTCACCAGACCAGTAATGTAATTTTTAATAATTTACCTTCTTTGAGTCACATGCTAATTTATGCACCTATATTTTTCCATGAGGTGTGTATATTGCCTTAAAAATATTATATAACGAATATTATAATTTTAATGATATTATATGCTCCATTTAATATAATTTTCTTAAATACAGATTATTTTCTTGTGTCACCAAGTGGTTAGAGTATATTGATACAATCTCATCACTTTTCAAGATTGTTTATGTTTATGATTTCTTTGATGAAATATTATGATCTTTCTCTTAATAACAAACATAAATTTTCTTATCCTCTATCTATTCCTGATATATTAATGTATTGGTATCATTTTTATACTATTTGGTACATTATATAGATATGAAATTATTTTTAAGAAATGTCAACTTTACCCTCTCTTCGGTCGAAAATATGTGTTCCTTAAAAAAAGTTTTTTCTAAAAATAATTTCCAAATATATTATAATATTCTCATAAAATAAATAAAATAAAAATTCACCCTTTTTATATTTTTCCAATGTTTACAATGTAATCATATTATCTGTTTCTGAACAATTCATTTTTCAATCATTTTTTAGTGCAAAAGGAATGTTCATATTACCTCGTATGACATGTACAGATTTAACCATCTTCAATTATTTGGAAATTTATTGTCATGTTTAAAATATTAATTTGTAATAATTTTTTTATAAAATATAATTTCTAGGAAATGGTTTTAAAAATTTCTTTTATCTTATTTCATATGTTTTTAAACAAAATGGTTTTCAAAAGGTTTTCTTATTAAACGAGCCTCATTCAAAGAAGAAATGATTTTTACCTCATGAAATGTTTTAATAATATCTCTGAAGTTATTATTAAAATAATATGACATTTTTCATGTCATTCATTCCATTCTTGGAAATGATCCCTAGGATCCTTTTATAATCAATCTTGAATGGTTTATGTTTTGATGGAATGCTGCTTAAGACATCTGTTTCACTTCCACATATTTTATGATTTGAAAACTAGCTTCTTTTCATGGGTTATGCTTTCATGAAGTGATTACGAAACATATCTATTTTCATAGGTTATGATGTGATACTATTTAAATAATACCTATTTTATTCATGGGCCATAACCAATGTCAGAGTTTTTAGGGGTTGTAGCCTATTCCTGAAAACATAAAGGTACATTGGTTGTAGCCCCTTCCCAAAAATAAGAAGGGACATGGATTGTAGCCCAAGCCTAAAAAGTAAGAGGGTAAATTGGTTGTTAGCCCAAGCCCGGAGTAGGTACATGGGTCATATCCCTAGCCTAACATGTATAATGGTCTTGGTTTATATCCTCAGGATAATATTTTATATTCTTATATGCGTGCTAGAAATTCCATGTCTTATTCCGAAGTTATGATTTCATGGCTTGTGATGTTAATTTTCTTTTGATTCATGTCTTATTAACTACCAAAAATTATCCCATTACTTATTTTAATGTTATTTGATATGTAGGGTATGAACATATGATGTTATGATCATGTCCTCATACCCCTATGTTCACGTTTTTGCTTACATGTCTCCCTTGTTTACCGTTGATGAGCATATTAGATCCCCCTTTTTAGGTTTAAATCCCTAAGTTATGAAGTTATATTTCATGTATTATATGTATAATATGGTTTCTAGTCATGGAGATCCCATTTTTAGAAAACATAGTGCACTTATGTAACAATGTTTACATTTACATGCTTCAAATGAAAATAATCTATTATGGTCTTTGTGAATCTATTTGTAAAATGTATTTGTGTATTTCACAAAAGTTATGTAATGTTAATATATGAAAAGAGTGGGTCACTATAGTTGGTATCAAAGAAATGGTTTAGTTAACCATTGGAAACTAAGATAATAAACATTTAGTGATATAGCTAGGTATATTTATAAGGATATGCCTAGGGATATCTCTAAGGGTAAATATAAGGATGAGACAATGTTTAAGAAATTTTCCTGGAATTTTGTTAAAGGATAAACTGAAAGGTTTTATAGAAATAAATTCCTTCCTGGATACTACAAGTGGACATTTATATGGAATAGAAGTACCTATAGATAATAAATCTAACAAGATTTCTCAGGCCTAACTTAGGGTAATCTGGTACACAATAACAGTTCTTACTGCACACCTTATTTGAAACTGTCAGGGGATATGATTTGGGGATTCAAAAAATATTCCCAAACCATCATGAAGGATTTAAATAGTGGATTAATATGAATAACCAAGGATAAACATAAGGATTCATAGGTTCAATAATTATGATCCATGATTAGTAACCCTATAAATAAATTTTCATGATTATGTGGTATCCTAATATGATAAATGTTTCTCACACTATGCTTTCTGGATTTAGCCATTGAAGATAACATGAAGGAACATGGGTCACATTTAATGATTAAGATGTTGATAGTTTGGGCATTATGAGAATATATTTACCAAGTGTAAATATCAAAAAGGCAATAAGGATGGTTGGGCAAGTATTGGTTATACTTTTGAAGATAAAGATACCTCAAACAACATGTGAAAATTATGTGATGCTCTTCCAAAATTGTTTTCATTAAACATAAGAAGAATGAAAAAATTTAGGTTGAGGAACCCTAATACATTATTCATATTTCATATTCTAGGAAGGACGTATTAATGAATAAGTGGATGAATCTACCGTAAGGGTTTAAGAATAATGTTGGATGAATAAAGTATTTTTTTTTTGAATCCAAATTTTATGTTATATGAATCGTAAAATATATGAGTATCTTTAGTATATGTTTTCATTAAGGATTGAAAAGGACATATTGAATAGTGATAAAGACATATAAAAAATGATTTCCTGGAATGGTGAGATTTTTGTTAAGGGAAGTTAACACTTAATTAATGCCTTCCCTTGAAATATTGATATTTGGATAAAGATATTCTAGATATGAATAAGTAAATCTGACGGTACAGATTACCTGTGAACAGATTACATAAAATGTATTCTATATCATCAAATATTATGTTTAAAAATTCTTGGATTTAAAGAATATATCCATAAATTATTGGAGTAGGGATGAATGCATGTTTTACGAAGGGTTTTATGGATGTTAAGGTTATTACCATGATTCAAGAGAATATAAAGTAAGGGTAATCACGTGTTTGGAATGTGAAAAATAAGTGATATTTTGTGACATATTTGGGATCATTATTAAGCTTCTTTCATGAATTTCTTTCAAATGCTTTGAATTTTCATCTTTTGGAATGGTAGTAAGGTTATCCATTTATGGAATGTTAATGTTAAAAATTATATTAAGTCAGTGCGATTAAAATGTTATCTCTTCATATGGGGATTTATGAATAATGGATATCCTATTAAAACAAATTTAATTTAGTGATAACTTATGAAAAATGGTATATCATATCATCGATCTCATGAAATGTTAATGATAAATTCACCTTTAATTTTAGAGAAAGAGGTTAAGTGTATTTATGAACAACAGAGGGTGATGTTGTCATAAAATCATGTAAGGATAACTTTCCATTTTTTTTTTAATTTTATGAAAGGGATATTTAAATGAAATTTTTTTCATAGTATCTTTGTTCCTAATGAATCAAATGTTAACTTAGGAAATCACAAATTTATGGATTTTTTTTGTTAACTTTTTCCTAACCATGTTCATTTTCACTCTCCATTAGAACATTATAGTTAGATTTATTGTCCATATCCATGTTTTCAATTTCCACCTTTGTTCTCCTATGTGGAAATATATTAATATGTTACACAGGGTAATGGTTATGCTTCCAACATACCATATTTAAGGGATGTTTTAGTATTCATTTTTAAGATGTGGGTTTCAATAAATGAAACTTTAATATGTTAATCCATTGACAACCTAGAATATTTTGAGGGATATATTAATTTTAAGAGGGTTATAAGGTAACTCCATGATATTTTGTAAATTATTATTATTTAATTAATTTAACATTTATAATATTTCCCATTTCACAAAAAAAATATTTTTTTTATACTAAATCACTATGTTTGGCTTCAGTTATATTTAAGACCATGTTAATCATGCATTACACAAAATATAAATTTTATCTTGATCTACTGGGAACATCAAGGTTAGCATTTGTTACACACAACAATGACTTTTCTTGATGGATTGCATAACATGCAAGTCTGAGTATTGTCGAACAATAATATATCACTATAATGTTAATATTTAATATAATAAGATATAAAAGAGCCATTAAATTAGTGGTTATGATTATTATTTACTAATTTATGAAAATATATGGTTTTTACAAATATTATATGAATCCATTCGTTACTGATTAATTATAAACGAATCTGAAAACCGATTGAATTTAAAAAGAAATATTATTATTTTTTTGGTCATAAATTGATTTCACTATAAGAAATAAAATAAAATAAAATTAGTGATTGATATTAACATAATATATTTTTTATAGTCATTCAATATATTTTATCGACAAAATATAACAAGACACCCAATTTTATGATTAAAACCATATATTTTTTATAAATGTATTTTTAACGACTTTTAATGGAGAACCCATTTGAAATCCAATTTTTGGAACATTTATATGTTAAATATGTCAAAATAAATTTTATGTTTTGAATATAGACATCAAAATTAGGTTAGGATAATGTTTTGGTATTTTTTCTAGGAAGTTTATTTTTTTGTTGAATAGTGAAAATACTAAATTTTTGTTCAAAACAGCATTTTCATATAATTTATTTATATGGGTAAATTTCATTTTAAATTGTTTTAAAATAATAATTAGTTAATATTTTTATAAATTAATCCAATTGGGATAATTGGAACAATGTTCAAAATGAAATTGGATATAAAAACATAGAAAACGTTTGAATGTTTTTACATTAAAAACAAAGATTTTCTACCCAACTATAGGATTAAATTTAAATTAATTTATTCATATTAAGTGATTGAAATTTGGATAAATTTATTCCATAATTGTAATTTTCATAATTTATAATTTCTAACAAGGTAAATTTATCTTTTAATCAAAAAATATTAGTTAAATTAAATTAAATTAATTACATTGATTATGGTTAAATTAATCTTAACTAAGGAGAAACCCTGAAATTTAAACCCAAACGGACAAAGAAACTTGTCCAAGAGACATTGGATGACCATATTGTGACCATATAATTAACTTTCTCTACTTTTATCCATTATTTGATCCACTTACCATGGGAAAAATGTGGGTGAGATTCCCTTTCCCAAAATTTATAAGAGTGCCACTCCTCCTCCACTATAAAAAAGAAATAACTCTACCCCTTCCTCACACCTCTCGCTATACTATGGCTTGGCCATAAAATGAAAACATAAATCCCAAAAATAACAAACTCCCACTTTTGTTCCTACCTTTTTGATGAATTTAATCGATGTACTCCTTTTGGCACAAACCAAAAGGAGTTGCCTGATTAGGAGGCATCATCTTCTCTCAGGATCCTTTATTTTATTTTCTTTCTCTAACCCTCCACTATATTTATTCTATTATTTTATAAAAACATAGTATATAAAATATAATATGATTTTTAATTATATGTTTTTTATCTACACTTTTACAAACATCCATCTAATGGGTCTGAACAAACATTTTATATGTACGATGAACTACCGCCTCAGTAAATGATGATTGTTCATTTTTACTTTACCACCACTGAAGGTTGAAATAATTATATATAATCTATTTATATATGTAAAAAATTATATTTATTTTGTAATTAATATTCTTTATTCCTTTCAAAACTCATATATTTTTACTTTCCATTTGGTGTAAATATGATAATTTCGTTTGAGGAAGTGTCAACTACCGCCCCCTTGAGAGGATCTGATTCATTCACACACTACATGATATGTATTATGGATGGGTTTAGTGAAATTATTTGATATATTTAACTTTATAAGGATAATTTAATGATATTATATATATATAAATGTATTCCATTTTGAATTTTTATTTCAATATAACAATATATACAGAAACAACGTTCATGGGTACATATGACTTACTGTCTCCATGAACGATGTATTTTGTTTCAAACATATATATTATATAGATTAATATAAAAACTATATAATGAATATATATTATATTTATATCATGGTTTAATTTCTTTAAATCATGATATATGTATAATAACCAAGCATATAACAAATCAAGACACATGAAAAGAATAAAGAGAATATCACCCCAAGTGAATCCACATCATATTATTATGATAGATCAGGTAATATTAGGTAACAATAAAACCATATATGGTATTAGATATAATAATATTGTTTTTTGAAATATTTATAACAAATTTATATTTATTATACTGGTGTCTTGAATGTGTATGATGAGAGTCAAGACACAAGGTAAGGGAATTTCATCTCATTTTCTATTTCCATGAGATACATGCTTTACTCAACACCCATTCGTTTTGTGTGGCATGTATACTGCCCATGGATGTATGATATGGTTATTATAAATAAGTTTATGTGTATATAAATAATAATTTTATTATCTTTCTCTCAAAGGTTTTATGTTTCAAAACTTTCTAAATCAGTAAAGTAATTTTGTCACATTTTTGTTTCCTTGAGTCACATGCCTTGTTATGCACCTATATTTTCTCACAAGGTGTATATAAAACCTTTGAAATGTTAGATAATGAATCTTATTTTTTCAATATATTTTAGGCTTCATTTAATTTCGGATTGTTAAATAGGGAGTATGGTCTAAAGTTACCAAGTTGTAAGAGTTTATTGAACCATTCTCATCACTTTTTGAGATATTTTATTTATATAATTACTTTGATAAAATATTTTTATCTATCTATTAATAAACCTGATGAATTTTCTTCTCCTATATTTAATTTTTATATATTCATGTATTGGTTCTATTTTTTTCACTATTTGGTATATAATATAGTTAAAAAACAGTTTTTAAGAAATACCGACATAACCCTTTATTCAGTCGGAAATATGTGTTCATAAAAAATAATATTCTCTAAAAATGGTTACCAGGAATATTATACTATTATCTTTAAATCATTAAAAATAAATTTTTACCCTTTTTTCTTTCACCAATTTTTTCAGAGTAATCTTCTTGTCTCTTTCTGAATGATAAAATTTTTTAACATTATAACCATGGAAAATAAATGGTTTTTTACCTCATATGACATGTATGGATTTACCAACCCTCATTTATTTGAAGATTTACTTTCAGGTTTAAAAGGAAAATTTTTATGAAATTTTTAAAAAAATATATTTGCAAGGAAATGGTATTCAAATGGTTTAATATTTTAAAGATCCTTTTTCAAAGAAGAAAAGTTATTTAACTCATGAAATGTTTTCAAAATATCCTTCGAAGTTAATTTACATGTATGATAACATTAGTGTATGTTACTCGTGCCCTTCATGAAAATTATCCAGTTGTTTCACTCATATTTTTTCTTGAATTGTTTATGATTTTATGGAATGATGCTTAAGACACTCACTTCACTTTCACGTGTTTTATGCTTTTGAACCATATTTTAATCATGGGTTATTATTTCATGATGTGATTATGAAACCTATATACTTTCATAGGTTATGATGTGATGTAATATCAATAATTCAAATTTCTATTCATGGGTTGTGATTTGATATTTATAAAACCTATCTCTTTTTATAGGTTATGATATGGTGAAGGTTTTAAAATCTTTTGGCACATATATGAATGATTTTATTATGAGATGGGTTGGGCCTATATCTCCCCTCAATTAATTGGGTAATTATATGTTGTATATGAGATCAAATGGAACACCGATAATATCCCAAGATTGAAAAAAATTAGTACAATGGTTGTTTCCCAATCACGAAACAAGAATGTACATGTGTTATAGCCCATGATTAAAATTAAGAGTGTATATGGGTTATAGCCCAAGCCTCAAAACAAGAAGGTACACATGTTGAATCCCAACCCTGAAAACAAGAAGGTACATGGGTTATAGACAAAGCATAAAAGTACGAGGGTACATATGTTGTATCCCAAGCCAAAAAATCGGAAGGTACATGGGTTGTAACCCCATCCCGAAAAAAAGAATGTATATAGGTTGTAGCCTAAGACAAAAAGAAAGAGGGAAATGGGTTTTCAGCCCAGGACTGGAGTAGGTACATGGTTCGTAGCCCCAACCAGACATGATATAAAGTTATTAGTTTTAATCCTAGACATAATATTTTCTATTTTTAAATGCATACAAAAAATTCTACGAGGTATTTCTTAGTTATGATTTCATGGATAGTTATATTTATTTCCCTATGATTCATATCTTATGAACTTCCAATATTTATCCTATTACTCATGTTTATGATATTTGATATGCAGGGTGTGATGTTTAAATGTTATGATCACGTTATTGTAATCCTATGTTCATGTTTATGCTTACATGTCTCCCTTTTTTACCCTTACTGAGTATCTGAGATCACCCATTTTTATGATTACATTCCTAGGAGATGATGATATATTTCATGTATGATATTTCTAAAAGGGATTATAATATTGGATAACCTAGTGGAATAGAATGTATATCGCTTATGTACCAGTGTTTGTGTTTTCATGTTTCAAATGGCACTAAACTAATATGGTCTTTGGGCATCCATTTGTAAAATGGTTTTTGGTTTTCTAAAAATGTTATGTAATTTTATTGTATAAAAACAGAGGGTATATATAGTTTTGTTACTATAAAGGTATACTGAGTCTTGTTTCTTATATGAACAAGAAAATAATATTCTTCTAAGAAGGGAGATATACCAGATTTACTTTTTCTATCCATACTACATCCACCATTTCCACCATCTGAAAAACATTTTATTTCAATAGCATTTATAGAAGAATAGAATAAACCTAAATCCATAGTTATCTTATGGAAATGAATTTTTTTTATTGATTTAAGATTATACTCTTCTAGATAGGCTTGATATCTAGAACATAACCATGCACTAACATTTAATCTAGATGACTCACCTTTAAATAAATTAAACTATGAATCAGATCTCTTAATGTATATTAATAAATTGGTTTTCTGACATCATCAAGACCTAAATTATATGAGGTTCTTAGATAGTAATAAAACTTTTAGTGTGGTCGTACAAGGGTTTATAAGTTAATATTTTATATAGTTATGCTTAGATATAAAAGTTCATTTTGTTTTTTGTAAAATTTTAAAACCCATAAAGGATGTTAACTGACACATCATGATCATTTCAAAATCATAGTTTATAAGCTCTATAAAATAATATGTTATAAATAGATGGGTCTGTACATAAACTGATTTTTTTTACATAAACTGATTTAGTATATTTATGAACATGTTCTGGATGTTTTTAGTTTTCAAAACCAAGTGGTTATTCTACATTAACTTCCTCCTGAACATATAAATTAATGAAAACACAGTACACATCCATTTGAAAAAGTTTTAAATTATAGAATGTTACATAACATATAAGTATCGAATAGATTCATGTCCTACAACAAAAGCATATATTTCTTTATATTCTATTCTTTATTTTTGTTTAAAACCATTATCAAGGAGTCTATCATTATTCCTAACTATGATTCAGTTATCATCACCTTTATTCCAAAAGACCCTTTCTATTCCAATTATAGAAGTATCTATTGGTCATTTAACTAATTTTAATACATTATTTCTTTAAAACTCATTGAGTTGATCTTTCAGAGATTTTATCTAATAGTCATCTCCAAAATCCTCATTCAGGTTATAGGGTCAAATTGTGATAATAACGATAATTGTTCAATTTATTTTATTAATAAAATTATAGTACAATATTTTGGATCTATATAGGAAAATATATTATCTATGAGATTAATAATATACTTTTTTTCTGAGGAGAATAAATTTCTAGAATCAGTTGAAAATATATTTTATAAATAACTTCTGAAGATATAGGTTGGAGTTCTTTAAAAACAAAATGATTGGATTCATCCAATTTAACATATAATATTTTATCAACAATACTTGTGTTTTATGGAAACTCTATAATCCATACTAGATGTGGAATAACCTAAAAACATTATTTTATCAAAATTTGGTGCAAATTAATGTAAGTTATATTTATTATTTAGAATGATTTAATTTCATCCAAAAAACATTGAATTAATAATTTTATGGTTCTATTAATGTCTAAATATCATAAAGAGTTTTTTTATAAAACTGTATAATTAAGAATTAATTTATAGTATAACAGAAAGTACCAACTGCTTCAACCCAAAAATGATATGCAACTGATAATTAACTCATCATGGCCCGTATATTATCCAGAAGAACAAAATTCATTCTTTCAACTAAAATATTTGGATCTGGATTAATTAGGGCTGAAAATTTATGTATAATATATTTTTTTAATAAAAAACGTTTCAAAATCATAATTTATAAATAATCCACCATAATCCTAATGAATATTTATTAAGGAGTGGTTTTTCACATTTTTATCTCTAGGTATAATTTTTTTGAAATAACTGAAGGCATCTGATTTTCATTCTTCAAAATAGAACAATATATATCTTTTTTTTTCATAAAATAAAAAATATATTTATTATTTTATACTAATACATCCAATTTGTGTAGGACCAAATATTCCACACCCGGAGTTTTGTTTTCAATTTTGGATCTAGTATTTTGTAACTCAATTTTTCTCTTGGGAACTAGGTGCGTCATGTCATAATTTTTGAGGTATTTTTTACATTTATATTTTTTATATATTTTTTTACCTTGGGTATCCTTTTAGTTTTTTATAAAATGAGAAAATTTTTGTTAAACAACCTGAAGTCCATGGTTGGCACATAGTTGGTAGAAACCTTGTGACGCTACCCAGGTAACCATGTGGTATGTTGGGGTTTTCAGACAGAAGCAACCACACAAATTTTATTATGTATGTTAGGCCAAGTGCACTAACAACATGGTAGTGACCTCTTAGGTGGAGGAGGGTTCAATGGTGTCGCATGGTCTGAAAAACCATGTGGGCTAATAGTGGGCCTGTCCAGATCATTAAAAATTTGAATTCCCCATTGTTTCGTCTCAGGATATAACCCCAAATATCCTTTTTCATAACCCATTAGGCCTCCCAAGACCATGTAACACCTCCCCCTTCCTCTTATCTCCATTAGTATCCTTTCATAAGGTGGTTTTCATGTATATTCTCCATGAAAACTCTAAGTAAGTGGTTCAACTCATGTTTTTTGCTCTTTTCAATGGGATTCCTTCTTCTTCCTTGGTGTATTGAATATCCAATGTGTTGGGTGGTATAATTATGGGTGGATATTTTTTATTAGGTTCTATATTGATGGTTGTGGGTCAATCTAGTCTTGTTAGGGTCTTGTGGGGGTGAGATTTTGGTTTCACACCAATTTCTAGAAGTTTTTACACTTGATGTACGTAGTTTTAGATCTAAAATTTTCAGATGATTTGATATGATTGATTAGTTAATATTTTCATTCTCTATGGTTAATTTATGTGGTGAAAAAAAAAATTTGGATGGTTTTTTAAGATTATGAGATGGAAATGGATTTTATAATATAAAATATATATGTATTTTTGTGTTCCTTATTGTAGTGTTTGGTGGAAGTGGTTCATGGGTTGTATAAAGTTAAAAATCATGTTTTAAGAGGAACATGAATTGAAAATGATTTTGTGGGTGAGTTTTTGAAAAAAGGGACTTTTATTCCATGTCGTCTTCTTTTTTGTGCACAATTAATTTGACTTGTTAACTGAATAATGTTGTGAAGCATGTTTTAAATTGAAATTGATTTATGTGTGATTTTTAAAGGGGATTGATCAATAGAAATGGATACATTCACTAAGTGTATTCCATTTAATGTAGTAAAATAGGTTTGATGGAATGGACATGTAGTTTTTAAATTGTTTTAAATAGTTTTTTCATGGGTAAAATAAAAGTGGTTTGTTTATAGAAATTGGTTTTTTCCATGTAGTAATTTTTGAAATCGGTGATTTCACTTGAATTATTTTTCATTGACTTGTAAAAGTGTGATATGTGTAACACATGATCATGAATGTGTACATAAGGGAATCCCATATATCTAGGTGAGATGATTATATCTTGTATGCTAGTGATTCAGATTGGGGTTGTCCTCATTTCACTTAGCATGATCGACACATACAACACTAACTAAACTATAAGGATGTTTGGTGACAATTGGGACCATGGTCTCTCCCCTCTTAGTGGATCTTCCATGAGAATGTACATGGTGATTGTTATTATACCACCTTTCCCCGAGGTACGAAGTTCTAGTGTCCCACTCAAGAAGTATTACCCCTATGGATTTACCCATGGTTCTCTGTAGAGACCTAAGAAATTTGGTAACATCCATCAGTATATAGTGGACTTTGAGTGCATTTTATCATATAGTAAGTTTTTTAACATTTTTTTCCTTCAAAATTTTATCTTTAAAAGTATTTTTCTTGGATGTGATGTGCCTGAAATGGATTTTCCTTCAAATATTTTCATATAAGTGTGTCAAAGGATTTTACTTAAATGATCATTATGACATTATTTTGAAATTATAGCATGAAATATGTATTTCGGCTGTATCTTACTAGGATTTTTCTCCCACCCTACATACACCTTTGGGTGTATGTAGTCCTTATTAGTTTGGCATAGGTAAAGGAATTGTGTGTTGTGTTGGTGGTTTAGGTTTCTATAGTACCTCTCATTTAGGTTTTGGTGGAGGTGGTTTAAGGGCAAGATACCTATTTTTATATGGAGGTCTTGGGATATTTTATTTTTTCCTTTCCATTATTGAATCGTGGGTGTTGGTTCATGTTGTAAATGATAAATATGAAAACTGTTATTCCATGTTTGGTTATTTCTATTCAGTTATGTATTTTATTTTATTTTTTATTTATGATTATCTAAATGGGAAAAATTGTTCCCAAGGAATAATATCAATACCTAGGCACTAGTTTTCATACCATGGGGATTGGGAATTCCCTTATATCAATTCCATGAACTGGGTTGAGTTTCAGGTTGGAAGGCCCTCCTACTGGTTCGTGAAAAAAAGGTATCAGAAAAGGACTGACACTTTCAGTTCACATTATTTTGGAACGTGTATGGGTATACTAGATGTAGGATTGTCAAGACATGATGTTCTAATTATGAACACTGTGTTTGGATAACAAAACACATGAAAGGAATCATGTCTCTATGAGAATTCATGTTTCTTTTGGTTTGTTGGGTTCTTGTAGGTTTTTTTTGTATTTTGAAATGTAAATGGAGTGGGGATAATGGTATTAGTGATCTAATAGAGACTAGAAGGCCTTATGGAGTAGGTATATGGTCTTGAAATACTCTCTATGATGGTGGTTTGATTAGTGTATGGCTTCCACCCATATATTCAAGTTATTAATTGGAATTATTTTCACATTGTGAATTGTTTTGTGTCTTCTTGGGTTGTGAATTTTTTTTGAGAACCCTTGTAATGGAATTTTAAAAAAGAATTTAAATCAGAAATAATTTTATTTTCAAAAATGGGAAAGTGGATTTACAAAATAATTTTCTTAAGGAAGATTTAAAAAAGTGAATTTAAATTAAATAATTTTTGAATAAATGGAAGAATGAGTTCAATGTGATTTTATTATAATTAATGATTATGGTTTATTAAAATTTATTGTTTGGAAGACATGAAATATTTCAGGGTGGGTTTTGGAAATTAGTTTTATGTGGTTTTTGTTGAGCAATAAAAAAATTATTTGAATAGGAAGAATTAATATTTTTGAATTGAAATCAAGAGATTTTCATTTATGAAATAAATTAAATGGATTTATGTGCGATATTGGAAATGGTTTTCAATTTGGTGGTTAGTGAACTCTTGAAAGGTTTTGTGATTTTTCTTAAAAGATGAATGTGTTTATTGACTGTTTTTGAGATGTGAAGTGGAATTGTTTTTAGAACTTTGGTATTTCCATAAGAGACCACCTAAATATGATTGGTGTGAAAAAGTGGATGAGTGTCAGGTTGGAATGATATAATACAATTGTGAGAATACATTGAATACCATTGATTAATGGGAAACCCACCAATCCTATTTTATTTTTCTGAGGTTCTTTTAAGAGAAGATATGTTGTTCGAATAAACTGTAGTTTCATGGCGTTTGAGTTTGGAAAAACTTTTTTATTTAATATTTTTTCTTGTTTGAGTTCCATCGATGAGTTAGTTTTGAGATAATGTTTGGGGAATTATATGGAAAAAATGGTAGTCATTTGAGTTGGTTCTTGTTTTGTGTCTGGTGTTTGTTTATAGTATGTGTTGGTCGATGTAATAGTTTAATTAGGTCATGGGATTCCATGTTGGGTAGTGTACAACCCCATAAAGAATTGACGGATATCAAAAGTGCAGCCGTGGGGGATTCACCATCGATAGAACCTTCATTTGATCAATCCATAGTCATCATTACTGAGTTTTAGATGTTTAATCATCCTATATTTTATGATCTTGTGAGTCCTCCCAATGCATAAGGGTGGATGTGGAATGTTGAATGAGATTTTAGTATTCTTTAGTTTTCTAAATCATTAAAGTTGAAGTTTTTCACCTTCATGAATGATTGTCTACACTAGAAATGGTGAAGGTAATTATAGTGATGGGAAGTATAAAGAATCAATTAGTGCTAGCTGCATTGTTAGAAGGACCTTAGATATTTTTTTGGACTGTTCTACATGAAATATTATGACGTTCATTCAAGTGTGGAAAATAGGGTCATGAGAAGACACCATGTTCTTTTGTAGAAGTGGTGTGCTATTTGGTGATCAGTTTAAACTCCATTTCTGTAATGTACCGGTTCTGGAAGCCACCCAGAGGCGCCCCGTACCCGGTTGGTCACATGGCCTCAAGTACATTTCCCCAAACGCCAGAGGCTACAGACTAGCAGCGAGGGCCTCGGGTGTGATAGTGGGGAAACTATGCCCTCATTGGCAGAGTGCACAGTGGAAGTGAAAAACAAATAACAACAATAGTGTGAGCAGTAGACATCCATACAAGAGTAAAAGATAATCAACAGAAGACTAACAAATAAACAACTGGAGTAGAAATATATGTAAACGATGCATCATAAATATATGTCTAGGAAAATAGCCAAACAAGTCAGAATGCTGAATACAGTGCTAATCCAAAGTACAGAAGAAAAAAAATGAGAAACTCCTCAGTATCGTACGCCTCGGCTTGGTCCCATGCTCTCCAGCTCTAGTGCAATCAAGAACCTGAAGTATAAGGGAGATTTCCCTTATCTATACCTGCAATAATATAACATGTTTGGGCCCAAAAGCATGACCCAAACAGGGTGTGAGACAAAGTCCCAATAGGAAATCACCCAAAGGTCTGTGCCTAACAGTCAGTGAATATATGGCAGGTAAGGTATAGTAAGCACTTAACAGTAAGAAGTAAACAGGATAATACACCGCAGTAACAATCCACAGTTCTAGCATATAATCTATAAACAAGGAAAATCCACTCAAGAAAGTAGAACAAAAAGGTAAAATATAGGTAGTTCTCAAAGTCTAACCACTAAGGTTAAACCTACAAGTACTAGAAACCCTATGGGAGGCACACACAGTCTCACCCCTCTGGTTCAGCTAAAGAATAGACTCTCAGAGGAAGCACTCACTGTCAATTCCCCCCTATAGTCTCGTATCGTACTAAAGGCTCTCTGATGAAGCACTCAATGTCAATTCCCCTGGTGGCCCGTGTCGAGGAACTACAGACTCTTTGAGGAAGCACTCAACGTCAATTCCCCCTGTGGTCTCGCATCGTAAATTAAAGACACTCTAGATAAGCCCTTACTTCCATTCTCCCTATGGTCCACTACACTAGGTTCTCACAGCCCTGTGTAAAAAAAACATGCATATCGCAGGTATCGGCCCATGTAAACCTCAATAACTACTTGTCTATCATTCTAAGGCACAACATCATAACAGTACAACACTTCCACTATCATACAACTAGGCATGGCAACTGAAAAAATGCCGAACAAGAAAAACTGAATGAAAAAACATCTAGAGTACAATACAATTTACCCTATTCAAAAGCAATTACCTATACTCAAGAAATCCAGCAAAGCAGGCAAACAAAAAGGGGAAAACAGGAAACACGCAATACCCCTTTCAAGGGTATTGGTGGAATTTTCGAAAAATATTCAAAGACATCCCACAGAAAGTCACAAACCACCTACTTCGATGCTAGGAGAATGATATATGTGAACCATGATGATTGATTCTCCATAGAACGTCGAGGATCTGAGAAAACGTTCAAAACGATCAACCCACGATATCTTGAGAAAGATGAGTAATTGGAAAAAAAAGTCTCTAGGAGAAGGAAGAAATCACCGCTGCGATTCCAACACATTCGACGACAGATGAAATGGAGATCAGACGGAGGCACAAGGTCTAGGAGAATAATCGTGGCCGTACGGGCCGCTCTCAGACGAAGAACCTGGAGAAGGAATGTGTTCTGTTCGTCAGGCGCGACCCTGGTCCGTTTAGTGAAAAAAATAAAATACACGACGTGTACTTCTGGGGTACATGGAGTGTACTCTATTTTTTTGTACTCTGCTTTAAGCGGCCGCCACATCACCTCTACACACCGTGTGTGTGGCCCGGACACGGCTACCACACGGCTTCGAGCGGAAAATGAGTACATGGCGTGTACTTAGAATGTACATGGTGTGTACTTCAAAATTTCCAAAAACCCCAATTTTCTCAAAACCTCCAAAAAAATGAAAGACATACCTGAAAAGGAATATCCGAGATCTTAAAAAATTCCCCTTTTAAAGAAATTGGTCCCCAAATTTCCCTAACGAGGTGGAGAAGAAGAAACCCCGAATAGCTCCAGCCACTGCGATAGTACATTGGCCTCCCTTTCCCAGGTCTCATCCTGTACTCACTCGTGCTGCCATAAAACCCATACTAGAGGAATAGACCGCCCACGGAGAACCTTCGTACTATGATCGACAATTCGGATACGATGCTCCTCAAATTATGCATCCGCTTCGAGTTCAACTTCCTCATGCTAAAAAACATGAGACGTGTCTGAAAAGTAATGTAGGAGCTGAGAGACATGGAAGACGTCATGCATAGCCTGGTACCTCTGAGGTAACTACAACCGATAGGAAACCGACCCAACTCTTTCCAAAACCTAAAATGGCCCAACATACTACGGTGAATGTTTACCCTTTCTTTGAATCCTCTTGTGTCCCAGCCTCGGTGAGACACATAGGAAAATCTGATCTCTGACCTCGAACTCTAGAGGTCATCTCTGCAGATCAGCATAAGATTTCTACCGAGACTGTTATATAGCCATACTATTCCAAATCAACTCTATCTACTCTGGGGTCTCCTGAACTAGATGAGGTCCCAATAAAGCTGCCTCCCCGGCCTCTAGGCAACATAAAGGTGGTTGGCATGGCCTACCGTACAAATCCCCATAAGGTGCCATCTGAATAGTCACTGGAAAAATGTAGTTGTAGGCAAAATCCACCAGAGGGATATGCCTATCCCAAGAACCACCAAAATATAGAATACAAGCTCGGAGCATATCCTCAAGCACCTGGATCGTATGCTCGAACTGGCCATCTGTCTGGGGATGGTATGTTGTACTCAAAATTATCTGTGTACCCAATGCCTTCTGAGGCCCCTTCCAGAACAAAGAAGTAAAGCATCCATCCCTGTCTAAATCAATGGAGTGTGGAACTCCATGAAGACGTACAATCTCTCA
Source organism: Viscum album (assembly GCA_963277665.1). Taxonomy (NCBI): domain Eukaryota; kingdom Viridiplantae; phylum Streptophyta; class Magnoliopsida; order Santalales; family Viscaceae; genus Viscum; species Viscum album. Next base: position 1,209,045,062 of record OY728161.1, on the reverse strand, counting down.
GATGTATAGTATTCCCAATTAATCAACACCAAAGGCCTCCTTGATCGGTAAGAAGTGAGAAACCTTCGTAAGTCTGTCGACAAAAACCCAAACAACATCGTTCTTTCAAGGCGATCTTGACAATCCAGTCACGAATTCCATCGTGACATCGTTCCACATCCACTCCGGAATGGGTAACTCCTATAAAAGGCCTACTGGTCATTGCTGCTCCGTCATAACCTACTGACAAGGAGAAGACCTCAAGACGAAACCAGCAACATCTCTCTTCATACATAGCCACCAGTACTGACGGTGAAGATCCTGATACATCTTGGTGACGCCAGGATGAATTTCCCAAACTGAGGAATTAAAATCCTGCATCAGCTCCTCGTGTATGTCTTCTGGCACCCATATGCGTCCCTGGAAATGAAAGATATCATCCTCACCCAATTCCCATCCAGGAAGAGGGTCCTCTCCTTACACACTCTCCCGTAGGACTAAGCCTTCTGAGTTTGAAAGATTCCTCATTCGTACCTGATCAAGTAGAGTAGAGGTAACAACTACAGAAGAATGGTAAGTCACTCTCTATTTTTCGTGCACCTCCAGATGCATCTCATAGGATAGAGACATAAGCTGCCACTCACATCTGGCCTCCTGAACTGCCTGAATCCGAGTTCTCCTGCTCAACGCATCTGCCACTATGTTTTCTTTTCCCGACATATAGGCAAGCTCAAAATCGAAAGACTGAAGATACTCGACCCACCTGTGTGGTCTAAGATGCAGATCATGATGAGTGAAGATGTACTTGAGACACTTGTGGTCAGTGAAAACCACAAAGTGTTATCCCAGAAGTTAATTTCTACAACATCGTAAGGCATGAACAACAACATCCAACTCTAAATCGTGCGTCAGGTAGTTACACTCGTGTGGCCTCAACAATCGTGACCCATCCGCAACGACTCCATCTCCCTGCATAAGAATAATGCCTAGTCCGATACTTTAAGCATCACAATAAATAATATAGATCTTGACTGGCTCTGGAAAGACTAGTATCAGTGCTGAAGTCAACCTTCCATTCAGCTCTTGAAATGCTGACTCACAAGAATCTGACCATAAGAACTTCGACCCTTCTTGGTCATACCTGTCAATGGTGATGCTAGGTGTGAAAAGTCTTGAATGAAGCATCTGTAGAATCCAGCCATCCCTAGGAAACTTTGTACCTCAAATAATTTCTTTGGCTGCTCCCAGGAAACTACAGCTCTCACTGTATCTGGGTCCACAGATACTCCTTCCTCTGAGATGACGTGACCCAAGAAGTGGATCTGATCCATCCAAAAGTGGCACTTCGAGAGTTTAGCATATATCTGATCCTCTCTTAGTGTACTCAGAACGATCTCAAGGTGGGTATCATGGTCGTGTCGAGTGTGTGAGTACACCAAGATATCATCCATAAAGACCAAGACAAAAGAATCCATGTAAGGATGGAACACTCGGTTCATCAGTGTTATGAAAACTGTTGGCGCATCCATCAGACCGAACGGCATAACCGTATACTCATAGAGACCATACTTGCTCCTAAACACTGTCAGAGGTATATCTGATAGTCTGACCCAAAATTGATGATAACCAGACCTCAAATCGATCTTTGAGAACACGCTGTCTCCTCGATGTTGATCGAAGAGATCATCAATCCTAGGAAAGGGATATCGGTTCTTGACCGTCAACTGGTTCAGCTTTCGATAATCCACACAGAGCCTAAGAGTACCGTCTGCCTTCTTTGCAAACTGGACAGGAAAACCCCAAGGAGAAGTACTAGGTCAGATGAAACCCTGTTCCTTCAACTCCTTCAATTGCTTCTTGAGCTCCTGCAACTCAGGTGTAGCCATTATATTGGGAGGAATGGACATCGGTGCCACTCGTAGCATGAGCTCAATTTAGAAGTCCACCTCCCGCTTCGGACGAAAACCTGAAAAGTCCTTTGGAAAAAAATCCCTAAAACAATCCACCACTAGAGGAATGTCCAACTGTGAAGTCCCCTGGTCATCCAGATAATGACTAGCAATCTGGGTCATCACCCTTCCAAGCCCATGATGCTCAGGTCCTGCTCGACTCGCCAGAACATACCATTCACATATATGAAGAAAAGATTCACCCTATGGTGATATGATACTCACCCTACAGAGATAACAATCGATGACTTCCTCGAAGGGAACCAACCAGTCCATCCCAAGAATTACATCATACCCTATCATCTCCAGGACATAAAGATCCATTAAGAAAAGATACCCTGCAACCTTGAGAGGGCACTCTCTAAACTGGCGTACACTAGATGTCCTCATCCCCAAAGGTGTGTCTAGAGTCAATAAGTCAGTATATGAAATGATACAGAGCCCAAGGCTCTCCAAAAAAACAGCATAGATTAAAATATGCGTAGAAAAAGTATCGAAAAGAGCTTAAGATAAAACTGATGCTACTAAAATCATACCTCGAACTGTAGAAGGTTTGGGATCCTGCTCCTGATAGGTCTGCTCCATCGCAAAATTCTAGCCTGCCCCATGGCCCTGTGACCCTACCTGACCACTCTGAGATGATCCTCCCAGCTGGAGCTGAAGGACTGGTGACTGACTACCACATCCTCGACCTCCACCTTGGCCCGAACGACAGGAAGAACTCCAGTTCCCTGACTGGTGAGAAACTAGTGGTGCTTCTCCTGAATGAGGACTCATGTAATAAATATTGTCTCCTGCTACTGGTGAGAAAACCTAGCAGAAACGCTGAAGGTGACCCATCTTGCCAAAAGATCGGTACTCCAATGGGTCTCTCTGGCACTGCGGCCTCATGTGCCCTGCCCTTCCACACTGGTAGCATACCACATGGCTATCTAAATATGTATCCCTCCTCCTCATATCACCACGCATAGACTCCCTACAGTGCTTCCTGCTGTCAACTAGAGGAACACTAGCTCTGGAAGCATAACTACCCTTTCTCGCAGCGTCAGAGTCTCTCAGATTGCGCTCCACAATCAGCGCTTGGTTGACGATGGATGTGACAGAAGTCAACTGGAAGATATTCACCTGCAAGCGGATCTCTTTCCTGAGACCATCCTCAAAATTCCTTGCTAAGAACACCTCAATCCCATCCCAGAGGGGTGTGGAATGCTGCAGCTCGGTGAAACGAGAGGAATACTCCATGACAGAAAGATTTTCATACTCTAGACTTATGAACTCCTGGGCACGATCGGCCCTGAGGGTCTCCGGGTAAAAGTTGTGATAGAACACGCATTGGAACTCCTCCCAATCCATAACCTGCTGATGACCCTCCTATGAGATCACGTTCCACCACCTCTTAGCCGAGTCTCGGAGCATGTAAGTAGTGATCTTGACCTGCATCTCTTGAGGTTTTTCCAGGTGCTCAAAGATAGTCAGCATGTCTTGCAACCATGACTCTACATCTTGTGGTCCTCCTTCCCCTGAGAAAGTAGGAGGATGTTGCTACTAGGGAACCTGCATCAAGTCTGCCATAGTCGTGGCAGGAGGCAGCGCTCTCTGAAAGGTCTAAATCATCCTCATAAAGCCTTCCATGAACTGAACATTCGTGCCTTCAACTTGTATGACAGTCGGTGCCAAGGCTGGCCCGACTGGAGGATCGGTAGGAAGCCCTTGATCAGCTATATCTGGTGTCTGATCACTGCCTGACAACTGACGTACAAACGGGGGACGTCTCAGAGGAATATCTCTGAAAGATCAAAATCATACCTTAGATTAGGAAAACAATGAAAGAGAAGAAATGAGTACAAAATGGAAACAGGAGAAGGAAACACTCAAGATATACAAAACATGACTACACGGCATATATAAACACTACACGTCGTGTACACAACTCTATTCCTCTGCCCGTGTATCCTTTCATGGCTAACCCACATGGTCTTCTTAAACTGAGTCTACATTGTGTGTTCCCTGTGGACACACAGTGTAGTAGACCAGGTTTCAACGACCCGTGTTGGTAGTTACACGGTCGGTTACATGGTTGAGACTACACGACGTGTTCCAAACAAATACAATGTGTACTTGATGACCTTTCCCGACCTGTGTTGTTTTCTACATGGCCATGTACTGAGGACAAGGATACATGGTGTGTTCATTCAAAACATGGTGTGTATGACACGATCTTCCCCGACCTGTGTTGTTAGTTACTCGGCCGGGTACACGCTCACTACTACAAGGCATGTACCTAACTTACACGGCGTGTTCCTGGTGATTTTCACAACTCGTGGTTCTTCTCACACAGTCAGTGACATGGTTTAAAGACTATACGGTGTGTATAAGAAAGTACATTCTGTGTATCCTGGGTTTTTCCAGTAAATAGCTCTGAAACTGCACCGAAGAGCAGAAAACACTGAAAACGAGCATGAAAGTTCCAGATTCTGCTATGTGAGGGCCCATACTCCCCACGAATCAAAGCTTGGCATCCAATATAGTCATATACAAGAAAAAAAAGTCAATGATTCACCAATTTCCAATTCAAGAGGGCCCATAACACCTTAATAACCAAAACATGGTGTTCATTTAAGAAATGTACAATACAAACAGTCCTCTATCAAACATCAGAGATTCTATCAAAGAATCTATCACAATAGAATGCATAATATACACAAGGTCTATCACTACAACATGCAATCACTAATGTACCCTAGATGGCATGGAAAGAATGCATGGCATGTGATTTCTAACAAGTGCCTATATGATGCGTGAGATGGTGTACCCTCATCTCATAGGGTTGCGATAGAAATAGAACCAGAATAGAAACAATAATAACAATACAAAACACAGGAATCACTCTAGGTGAAATCAGATCAACTATAACATAGAAAAACCAGAAAATTGTAATAAGAGAGGTAGCTTGGCTTTTCCCTGTACACGAGTTAGCTACTCCCGAGCATAGATTAACAGCAAGTACCGAATCCGTCCTATCCCTAGATAAAGGCTCCAAACAGTAATTCAAGAGAAATGAAAAATCCTTGGATACCACTTTGTATTTTCCGGGTTCCAAAATCCACCCAGAGGTACCCCGTACCCAGTTGGTCACATGGCCTCAAGCATATTTCACCAAACCCCAGAGGATGCCGACTAGTAGTGAGGGCCTTGGGTGTGATAGTGGGGAAACTATGACCTCATTGGCAAAGTTAACAGCCGAAGAGAAAAACAAATAACAACAATTGCGGAAGAAGTAGACATCCATATAAGAGTAAACGATAAACAGCGGAAGACTAACAAATAAACAACTGGAGCAGAAATATATGTAAATGATGCATGATACATATATTTCTAGGAAAACATTCAAACAAGTCACAATGCTGAATACAGTTCTAAGACAAAGTACAAAAGAAAAAATATGAGCAACTCCTCAGCATCGCAAGCCTTGGCTTGTTCCCATGCTCTCCAGCTCCAGTGAAATCAAGAACCTGATGTAGAAGGGCGCTTGCCCTTATCTATACCTACAACAATATAATCAATTTGGGCCCAAAAGCATGACCCAAACAAGGTGTGAGACAATGTCCCAATAGGCAACCACCCAAAGATATGTGCCTAACAGTCAGTGAATATATGGAAGGTAAAGTACAGTAAGTAGTAAACAGTAAGCCGTAAATAGGATAATACACAGCAGTAACAATCCACAGTTCTAGCATATAATCTAAAAACAAGGAACATCCACTCAAGCAAGTAGATCAAAAAGGTAACCTCTAGGTAGTTCTCATAGTCTAACCCCTAATTTTCATCCTACAAGTACTAGGAACCCACTAGGAGGCACACACAGTCTCACCCCTCTGGTTTAGCTAAAGAATAAACTCTCTCAGGAGGAACTCACCATCAATTCCACATATAGTCTCGTATCATACTAAAGTCTCTCTAGAGAAGCACTCAACGTAAATGCCACCTGTGGCCCACATCGAGGAACTACAGACTCTCTGAGGAAGCAGTCAACGTCAATTCCCCCTGTGGTCTCGCATTGTAAATTAAAGACAGTACGGATAAGCCATTACATCCATTCTCTCTATGGTCTACTACACTAGGTTCTCATAGCCCTGTGTAAAAAAAACATGCATAGCACGCGTATCGGCCCAAGTAAACCTCAAGAACATCTTGGGTTTCATTATAAGGCACAACAACATAATAGTACAACAGTTCCATTATCCTATAACTAGGCATGGCAACTGAAAAACTCCGAACAAGAAAAACAGAATGAAAAAACATCCAGATTACAATACAATTGACCCTATTCACAAGAAATTACCTCTACTCAAGAAATCAAGAAAATCAGGAAAACAAAAAGGGAAAGACATGAAACACACAATACCCAGGGTATTGGGGGAATTTGCACAAAATATTCAAATACATCCTACAGAAATTCACAAACCCCCTACCTCAATGTTAGGAGAACGATATATGTGAACCAAGATGATTGATTCTCTTTAGAACGTTGAGGATCTGAGTAAACGTCCACAATGATCAACCCACGATATCTTTAGAAAGAGGAGGAATTGGAAAACAATGCTCTAGGAGAAGGAAGAACTCAATGCTGTGATTCCAACACAATTAACATCAGCTGAAACGGAGATCAGAAGTAGGCACAGGGGCTCGGAGAAGAATTGTGGTCGTATGGGTCAATCATGGATGAAGAAGCAGGAGAAGGAGTGTGTTATGTCCATCAGGCGCGACCCTAGTCCGTTTAGTGAAAAAAAAGAAAATACACAGCGTGTACTTCTAGGGTACATAGTGTGTACTCTGTTTTTCCATACTCTTCTTTAAGCGGCCGCCACATCGCCTATGCACACCATGTGTGTGGCCTGACACGACCAACACACAGCTTCAAACGACAATGGAGGACACAGTGTGTACTTCAAAAATTTCTAGAAACCCCACTTTTCTCAAAAAATCCAGAAAAAGGAAAGTCATACTTGAAAACAAAGACCTGGGTTCTTACACTTTCCTTGTAATTAATCTTTCATGGTGATGTTAATATCCTATAGAATTTTTTAGTGTCTTGTCCTTTTTCCAATGAAAATTTGGTTGTTTTGGGAATCTATTGAGAACTTATATTTTAACATAAGTTGGTTCTTCTTTTTGAAACTATGAATTCCTCCATTACAAATGGTGGTGTCTTTGATATATTTTTGTTTCCATTGTTTTTCATTCAATTTGAAAAGAGAAAATGTTTGTACATCTTCTAGGTCTCTATATTAGTGAAACTGACATTTTAAGGTGACGTAAATTCAATGGTATGTTGTTCTTGTTTGGTCCATCCATGAGCACTTTGTTGTCACTCAAGATACCAAAGAAAGTGTTTCTCCCAAAGATCCTCGATGTGTAACTACTTGGAAGGAGATACTTAATCCATTAGGGATCCATCCATAGGTTCTATAGTAAAGCTAGAATGTATTCAAGAATTTTGTGTGGTGTGGGGTCCCTTTTTCTGACTTAGTCTCCAGAGTAGGAAATGTAGACATTTTATGTTCCTTGTGTGTCTGTTTCATTTTGAATGGTCTTGAATAGTAGAAAGGGACCTGGGATCCTCTTTTGATCACTAAGGATCATGTTATTTGGAAGCTCTTATTTGGTTGTGAAGAGGTGGGGTGGTCTCATGTCACCAAAATTCCATCAGTTTTACATCTCTTGTTGAAAATCTTTATATGGATTTCCATGTTTGGTAGGCCATGTAAATTAGTTTTAGTTTTGGCCTATGTGGGGAGTTTTGGGAAATCCCATTTTAGGTCTCCCATGTTTTTCTATGTTAGTTGGTTAATATGGTTGGATTTTATGATTGGGATAAACACCGCGGGTCTCATTGAAACATATTCTGGAGTAGGACAATGCTAGTTCATTATCATTATGGGGAGTCTTTTTCGGCCTCCCTGTATTGATAATCAAGTTTCTTTTCTATTGTTTTCTTGATATTGGTTAGTATCATTCAAAGATATCAAATTCTATATTCCTCCTTTGAGTAGAATTTGGAGTAAGAGTGTACCTAGTGGTTTGTTGAAGTAATGTTGCAGAAGTTTTTCTCAACAAGTTGTTTGGGTTCACTTGATTGTTTTGGGTAAAAGGTGTGAGTTTTTCTTGGAAATGTCTAAAGATATATTAGCTTGAAAGGTTGGATTATGTGGTAATGAAAAATATTATTCTTTAAATTTATCAACTGGAGTATTTTTAGCTTTTTTGGGGTAGAAGGAATTTGGTAGGGAGACCATTTTGGATTGTTGAATTCAACCTTGTAATCAAATTTTTTATGTTTGTGGTGTTCTCATTTACTTATTGTCTGATGTATGTTTGGAATCTTCTTGATATATGGAGGAGTATATATTTTGGTTTTTTGGTTCAAACCTTTTATGGATTTCAAGGGGTGGAAAGCATTATGTTGGGGATAATTGTCACACTCATTGTTTTTTTATTGCATTTGAATTCGGTACATTTTTGGGACAAGATTTTTCTTTTCAGAACCGGGTTTGACTAGTATCAATTTTTGAGGTGTTATTTATATTTATCATTGGTATTAAATTTTCCCCTTGGTAGTATTTTTAGTTTTAATGAAAAATGATACAATTTTGGGTAAACAGCCTGAGGCACTTTGTTGGCATAGGGTTAGTAGTAACTGTGTGCCTCTGCCCAGATAACCATGTGTTAGGTATTGATTTTCTTACTGAAGGTACTACATGACATCCATACAGTATGTCTAGTTTTTCAGACCAATTGTGCGGTAGGTATATATTAGATGGAGAGGGTTGAACAGTCATCACACTGTTTAAAAAACCATGCAGAATAACCATGCACCTCTCTAGGTCATTAAAAATTTGAAATTCCCAATGTGTTATCTCATGATTTAACCCAAAATCCTTCTTTTCTCAACCCATTTTCCTCTACATTCCTAGGAACTCCTCCAACATTCCTCTCCTCCCCATGGTCTCCCTTCATCTAGTTTTTTGAAGCCAATACTCCATGAAAACTCCATGTATGTGGTTATCCTCTTGTTTTACCATCTTTTATAGTGTTTCCTTATTCTTCATTAGGGTTTCATTTCTAAAGTCGGTTGGGTAGTCTATTTAGGGTTGGATCATATTTATTAGGGTTCAATCATGATTGTTGTTGGTTGATATTTTCTTTCATAGGGTATTGTGGTGGTGTGATTGTGGTTTCACACCAAATTTTGTAAGTTCCTATACTTGCAGTAAGTGATTCCATGCTCTAACATTTTTATGTGATTTGATATTATTAATTGGTAAATTTTTACAAGATTTGTGATTTATTTATCTAGAGGTAAATGTGATTTGGATGTATTTGGAATGCTTATGTTATTTAAATGGATTTTATCAAGAAAACATTCTATGTTTTTTTGTGTTCCCTATTATGGTGTTTGGTGGAAGTGGTTTGTGGGTTGCTTGAAATATGGGAATCATTTTTTCAAAGGAAAATGAAGTGAACATGTATTTGGGGTAAATATTTCAAAAATAAAGGTATTTTATGTAATTTTAGATACATTTTTTGGGAACTATTAATTTGACTTGTGAATTATATAATGTTGTGAAGCATGTTTTAAAGTGTAGTTGATTTGTGAGTGATTTTGAAAGGGGCCATACTGATGAAAGTGGTTAAATTTACCTTCTGTCTTCCATGTGATGTATTAAAATGGGTTTCATGGAATGGGAAAGTTGGGTGAAAAGTGTTTTTAAATTGTTTGGGAATTGGTAAAATGAAAGTGTGTTGTTTTTAAAAAATGATGGTTTCTGCATAGTTATTTGTGAAATCATTTATTTCATTGGAATGATTGAAATTGATTTGTGAAATTCATGATATGTGTAACATGTGAACATGAATTTCAGAATGAGGGAACATTTGGGGTTTAGGTGGGATGACTAGATATAGTGTAATAGTTATTCGAGGGTGGCAAGTCCTAGTTTCACAAAGCATGATTGACCGTTATAACTCAATATAAACTATGATGATGTTTAGAGACTACTGTGCCCATGTGGTGTCCCCATCTAGTGGCCTGTGCAATCAAAAGAAAATGGTCATGGTTACTATAACACATTTCACCAAGGTATGATTTTCTTGTTTCCCACTTGATTTAGATTACCCCTAGAGATTTAGCCATGGTGATCTCTTGAGAATTATTATATGTTGTACAATCCATCAGCATAAGGTGCACCTTGATTGTATTTTATCTTAAAGTATGTTGATCTTAACAAATGATTCCTTTGAAATTTTATCTTTAAATGTGTTTTTCATGGATGTATTGTGTTAAAAATGGTATTTTTTTAAATGTTTTAATGGAAATTTTTCTACAGATTTTACATAAATGGACCTATTAATTATCTTTTGATGTTATATTATGGAATCCTTATTTTGGGAGGCACAATACTGGGATTTGGGTTACATCATACAGACACCATTAGGTGTTTGTAGACCTTGTTTGTTTAGAATAGGTAATGAAAATGTGTGTTATATTGGTTTCTAGGGTTTCTATAGTTTCTATTGTGACGGTTTCGATGGTGGTGGCATGAGGGTGATGTCCCTCTAATCATATAGAGGTTTTGGGTTATTTTATTGTTTTCATTTCCAATGACGTATCTTGGGTTTTAGTTAATGTTCTAATTGTTAAATATGAAAAATATTTTACCATACATTTTTATGTCTATTTATTTGTGTATTATTTATTATTTTTTGTTTATTTATGCTTATTGAAATGGGTAAAATCATTCCCATAACATAATATTGATACCCAAGAACTAGTTTCCTGCCCATGGGGATCGGGAACACCCTTTGGGCCATGGAATGAACCAGATCAGGTGTTGTTTGGGAAGGTGCTCCAGCATCGTTCATGAAAATATATGTTTTTGCACACAAAATATAAATCATTTGAAGTTGATAGTTTATTAATAGATTTGAATATTGACTTATTCTTCTTTTAAAATTAACAAGGATCCATGAATTTTTATGAATCAAACCTAAGATTTGATATATCCTTAAAAATTCCATTCTTAGTCAACATATGTACTGTTCATAGGTTAAAGTGTCCTAAAATTCAATTAAATAACCAAAATTTATCTACTATTTCACTATGGAAAGGAAGATTTGGCTCCAAAGGTATTTTATATTTAAATTATAAATATTCTCATGTCAATTAGAAAAGGAATAAATTCATCTTTTGTACTGTGTGATGTAAATTTTTCATTCCTGAATTTCATAAGAGAAACATTATAACATAATTAAATTATTCCTATATGGGTGTGAATATGTTATAAAATAAATAAAAAAAATTTAAATTTTGGTTTCTTTCAAGAATAACAACATTACATATAAAAATAATCTCTCCTTAGTAATTATCGCTAAATGTTACTTTGACATGTATCATATTTATATTATATTTGAAGAATTATTTGTTTCTAGCCATATGTTTGGAGAAAAAACTATCTTTATACTATTTTTTTTGTTGTACGTACTTTATTTTTTATTGAAAATCAATGAAATGATTTTTTCAGAATCGAAAACTTTTTGGGTCGGATACTATCAAAAAAAATATTTTGTAACCACTTTTCACAAATATTACTACATTGATAAATTTTCATTTCATTAAAAGTGTATTCTTTATGAAAACTGAATGATTGAACTTTATTACGACAACACTTACTTTTTCAATGTCTACAACATTGTCACTTTTTGAAAAAATGGACCACTAATTGGAACAAAATATTTATTATTGAAAATGGTTTGGTATCTGTAAAAACCCTTACAAAAACAACAGTTCAATCCATAATTTTATATTAATATTATCAAAGGTTCACTTCCCAGAAGTAATCTTAGATATAAGTTTATTTGAAATGAGAACTTCAGATTTTATTTTTACAACTAATTATTTATCCTGAGTAGTGTATGTATTAGAAATAATTTTCCAAAAATAATTTTGTAAACCCTTTTTCTCAGAAATATATTTTTGAATATAATTAGAATGATTTTATTTTAAAAATAATTTATTTATTAAGATCTTTAGAAAGGTTAGATATTTCCATAGTAAGTATAATTATTCTTGAGTTTTCCTTCATATATTTATCTTGGGAATTAGCATGTTTTTTTGCTAAAATTAAAATATTAATTTTATAAATGTTTATAAAACCAAGATAATTCTTCATAACAATGTTTAGTATTATCATATTAATATGATGAAGATTATTCTTTTGATGTTGTAGAACTTTTATCATTATCAATTTTTTGATATTTTTCATTTAATTTTAGGATTATAAATGATTCATATGATTTTATGTTTTCCTTGAAAAAATTATACACTTTTTAAATTTTAGTAAAAGTCCAAAATTTCCATTCCTAAAAGATTCATTGTTAAAAGAATTATCTGTGGAACTGTCTCCACCATAGGATCTCCAAGTGTCAGAAGATTTCGAAACTATATTTCCTTTAGACAAGTAATAATTTTTAGAATTTATATCAATATATATGTATTTATTTTCCTTAAATTTATGTTTATGGAAATCTGGTTGAATGTTTCCTTTTTCTTACATTCAAAATATATTACATCATAAGATTATTTCATTCCATTATTATCCTTATTAATTATCTTGTGTCAACAGTGATGTTATTTATTTCCCATGATTTTATCCATTCCAATTGAAATATTTTGTAATCATTTTCTAAAGTTGTTGAATAACTAAAATATAACTCAACAATCACATTATTTTTATTAATAAATTTACAATGTTTTCTGTCAACATATCTTTGGTTGAAACATCATATTTTTTTTCAGAAGAAACTCCACCATTATTCTCCTTTATTCATTCATAATCTCTTCTTAATCTACCTTCCTATTGTTTGATAATTCCAATAATATATTCAAGGGAAATATTTGTAATCCTCTATCAGTTATATAATTCTATAATTTTAGATTCAAACTCCTTCAACATGATTTTTTTTATCTTCTCAATAAAATTTCAATTATTCAATTTTCTTCTCTTAGTGAATGTAAACAATTACAAATAACCATGAATCATTGATGTATTTATCGATAGATTTTATAGGTAATAAATAAAAGGATTTATATCCTTCTATCATCATATAACTTCAAGTATCAATAACATTTGAATTTCTAAAACCTTTTTTATAAAAATTTTCATATGCTAGTTTTACTTGAAGATATTTGGAAATACATATTCCTTAGGATGGAAGAAAATTAGAGTATAAATTATTGTATAATTCAATTGATATTATTTATTTTCTTAATAAGTAAAGGTAGTAACTTCCATTCCAGCAATCTTAGAATCATTAATAATCATTAAACTATTATCAAATCCAGTATTGATAAAAAAATTCTTTATCTAATCTATATAGTATTAATAATTGACACCATCGAAGATAGGTGTTCTAAATAGATTTAAATTTTCAAGGGTTCCAATAGTTAACCCTTCCATATTGTCAAAAATAATAACAACTCTTTTCAACAATGGAATTTTAGTGTAAAAAAATTAACATGCAATTTTTAAAAATTTGAAATTAATAAGGATGGTAAACACATAGAATGTATTTAGTGGAACCTACATAGATACAAATTGTTGGATCATAAGTGTTTAGGATAGCTATAAGAGGGTTCTGAATTATAGTTTAAAAATCAAAATAAAACAAAAAATAATTACTCTTAAGTAAAAAAATGTTCAACCAAGTATATTATCCTATGATCTGAGGGTTGGAATCAGAACCAGTAGTTTTCAATTATATCAGTGTTATCAACCTCAATGTTATATCATTTTTTTAAAATTTAACTAAATAACTAACTTTATAATGTTTATGAACAATAAAAAATAAACATATAAAAATATGTAACAAAATATTATAATAGTAAGAATTAGATAGGAGCTTTATATATAAAAATTTAATCTTTAATCATAATAGTTAAGGTAGTCATAGATCATTAATAAAGATATCAACTATTTTATAATTATTGTAAGGTCTTTTATTCCTTAGAAGAAAAGCACTTTATATGATGATCAGTATGAATCTGTCTTCTTATCCCCGTATGTACTTGATACAATGATTGGTATCTCTCTTCCTTGGCCTAGAATCCCTTGATATTATGGATTATATTGACCTTATTCATATCCCAAAAATCCATCGCTCAGTACCGTGATCTGACAATAAATAAAAAACAATATTTTCTAATGAATATAAAATCCTTACAATAATTTCAAAGATATTCAACTATATAAAGAATTAAAAAGACTAGGAGAGGAATATTTAGATGATTTGAGTTGTGAATGAATCATATCCAAAATATTAAAATGATCTCCTATTTATATGTGATTCTCCAATGATCATATTTCAGAGTTGGAGTGAATAACCTCATATAGCTTGCATTTGATATCTCTTAGTGATCTAGACAAACTGAATGTCCATTGTCCTTTTGTTTTGAACCATTATATTGTTATTCTATATTCTTCCTGATATAAACAAATCCATATACTCTAATTGTAAACATTGGATAGTCCGATGGACTACATTATTATTTTTCGACCAGAAAAAATGAATAAAGATAGTCTGATTTATCGGTAGTAATGTAATTTTTATATTCATGACTTTTTAAAATCTGATAGATAGGACATAAGTATATAAATTGGTTATAACATAAGTTGGTCATATGTACTAGAAGCACTTTCATTCGGATGGATTAGTCTGTGTAAGAGTAGTTTATATTCATAATATATTAGATTTGTTTCACCATTTGGTATAAAAGTGTGTATTCTACAAAAACATCCTAAAATACTGGGGAAATAAAAATTTAGTAAACATAGTTATAAGTATGTTTTTATGATATCCAAAACTACAAAAATGAAAAGTAAAAAGTATAAATTTCAACTCAACAATCTTCATTAGAGGTTTAATCAAAACAATAAGATATGAATAAGGCAACACCCCACATATCATACTTACCAAACTACTAAAATTTAGGGTGAGGTTGTTGGTGAGTTTTTATGTCTCCATTATTGATGTTCCATTATATGGAGTATCAATTGAAAAATATAGATAAAAACAAAATTTAATTTGTAATTGGTATCCCCATTTAATGTAAATAATTTCTTTTAGGAATAATAATTTGACAACTTTCATATTTTTATACTAGTTTAGTTACCATTTCCAATTTATATAAGAATATTCTATATAAGTTAAAAATTTCACATCATGTAACTTTAAATAGTATTATTACTAAATTTATTATGATTTAATAATCTAATATGATGAATTCATTATACATATATCTATTCCAGATTTATCGAAATAATTAATTTATATATAAAAATTTAGAACCATTTAATCACAATCAACTAACATTTCATCTTGTATAAATACAATAATATAGATTAAACATATGATAATGGGTTAGGTAAGGTGTAATCCTCAATATATATGGGAGAAAACTTCTCATTTGGATGAATAAACTTTAAAAAGGCAATTATTTTTACATTTCCTTGCATGAAGTGTTAGTATAACCTGTAATATAATAATTAAGGAACATATAATATTGAATAGTCAATTCACACAATAATGTAAACATGGAATGACATATAAATCCCCTAGTGAATATAATGATTCATAATTGAATAATTCATTTCTATATTTTGAAAAGGGTAAATTCCATAATAATAAAAAATCCCAGATATCATTTGTGTCACCCTATTGTTAAATCAGTACAACTTTAACCAGTGAAATTTAGAACAAAAAATCATTTCCCAGGAAACGTGGATTTTTACCGATACAGGGTCAATTAAACCCCGGAATTGGCTCATTACCATATTTTGACACATCCTAGTTTTTTATATACCATCCCATGATATCAATAAAAAGGAAAATAAACCTCTTATTCTATGTGTGATGTCTTGATCTGTGTCCAATGATATCTAATCGAACCAGATTGTCCATATGGACTCAAGTGTACCTCCATATATACCAGAGAATTCTGACTAGTGGTGAGGACATACAATCATATGGTGGGGAGGATATACCCTCAAAACTGTACTATATCACAACAGTTAAGTAATTGATAAATAGTGGAAGCAAATAATAAAGAGGTGGAAGATAATTCATCCATATCCAATACCATTAAAATAATGATTTCATGATTCTATACAGAAATGTTCGATAAAAGGGTTGTCATGTTACAAGTATAAAATAAGTAAATGCAAAAAAAACATAAAAAATTATCCATATCCAATAGCATCACAAGAACAAGCTCAACCAACTTTTCCCATACATCATCATAAAATAGAAGAGCATACATCCATAATTGGGCACTTACCATTGTCCGTACCTACATAATTGAATCTATCAATTTATCAACCAGTTTCCCAAACAGGCTGTGTGTAAAACATAGAAGGCCACCACTAATGGTGTTTAATACTATCCAACCTATTATTATATAAAAATTAGTGTGTAGGAAATAATTAACGGATTAAATCAAAGACATAATACCTACATCTGTTTGGGCTCCTAGTGGGACACTCATCATATTATTCCTTCTTTTGCCTATGTTGGAATGTCTCTAAGTGTTTACTATTTATGATATAATTTAAATTATAGGCTTTGTACCTAAATCTCATAGATAAGGAGTCCCTATATGAAGATATTTTTATAAGGTATATATAAAACACATGGTGTTGAAGACCTAATAATCTTTATAAAACATGGAATTCTTGTATCTAAATCATTGACCGAATAAAACTATTTTCTTTAATATGGAAAAAATTCCATTTAATTGGTTTTAATCCTGAGCCCTTCTAAGTTATTCCACATATGGATACCAGGTTTAGATCCATGTATAAATGAAAACCATCCCCATATGATCTTGTCCATGGGATTCCACATAGGAACCCATGTATCACTCAAGGAATTATATAAATGCATTTCCCTCTTGGCTCATATAATGCATTCCATTTAGGAACCTAGTGTCACCCATGGAAAAATATAAAACCATCTACACATCAATCCCATCCATGGTTTTCCACAACCTCACATGATTGGATAATGGTTCATAGAAACCATGCGTCAACTATACACAATAAACCTTCAGTTTATTTTCATTTTTTCAAAGCCATGTGGCCTTTTTTTCATAGTTTAACAGACCCTGAACCTCCTTCATGGGTCACGCATTTGAGTTTCTTGGTAATACCAAACTATGTTCCAAACCAGCACCCTACTAGGTTTCTTCAAAAACTAGAGCATTAAGATCCAATCTTACCCCAGTTGCTCATGAAACCTAGCATAATTCCTTAGTCACTATTTCAAAGGAAGAAAATATTTAGACTAAGAATTAAGGAATCATAACCTCAAAAAAAATATGGGATATTATATAATGTTTTGTTAACTACAAATTTCATAAACTTATATCATAACCTTTGGAATATATATTATTAGTCTGTTATATTAATAATACTTTCCTCCCCAGTCCATTTTTTCTATTGTTATTAAGATCTAATCCTTTATAACATGTTATAAAGTCATACATTACTGGGAATATAAGATGATCCCTTTCTTATTTTTTCTTTCCATAAGTTATACAGATTAGTGTAACTTATGATATATTTATAAGTGGATATAGTGTGGTTTGAATATGGAGAAATGTCAAAAAGTGTTATAAAATAATATATTTGTATATCTAGTCTCCATGTCACTAAAATATTTATCCCATAGGTTTTAAAAAAATTTGTGAGATGTTTTAATTAATCTATGGTATAAATTTACAATTTACATATTTTTTTCTTGGGTTAAATGGCTGGTTTAATAAGAGGGTTTAGATACCATTGGGTATTGTATTTGTTACCTTTGGTATAATAGTTATAAAACAATATTAAAAACCCTAAAAATGGGTACATAGTATAAGATGGTATCCTATAATATTGGTAATTAATTTTGTATGTGGTTTTACGAGAAATACATCTCTATACTGATACTGTAAATTTGATGAGAATGTGGAAAAAATGAACCAAAGTGTAATCACCATAAAAATGGTTGGTTGATCAATGGCTTAATTAGTGATATGATGCAGAATTAGTGGGCCTATGACTGCAGACCTGGCTAGACATTCTTGGGGGATATGATTTTTTATTTCATTCCTATTATAAACAAATATAAAAGATTTATTTACAAGTTTCTTTGTAGGATTAAGATGAGAAGTATAAGATAAAACAACTTAATGTAGACTTGGTCAAACTAATACCGATATAAGATGAACTAATGTAACTCTGAACCAATATGATAATGTAAAATAAAAAAGAAGTTTTATGATTAAATTCATTTTAATGATTTTTAAATTCCCCCATAATATTAATGTTTTACCACTCATGTAAAAACTTTTGGTTTTTTGTAATGGCTGGAACTAGAAGGAACCATTTGTGCAAGGGAAAATATAGAGACTACCTATACAAACTAAACATTAGAGTGGGTGATGGAATGAGAATCCATGTTATAATGATAAACTATATGTCGGGAAATATTATTAAAAATATGAGCATAGTATAAGTCTGAAAAACAAAAACAAAGAGAAGGATGGAGTTTAATGAAAGGTCAAGTGACAAATATGATGAAGAAAAAAATGTAAAATTTCTTTATGTCAACAATGTGGGTCATAGAACTAAAGAAATTTTCTAGAGGTAAATGAAATATGATTCTGATATAGAAGATATAGGGAACATGTGTGTTATCATATTTAATGACCTAAACCACAGATTGAAGAAGACAATGAGCATACCCAACCTCCAAAATTGGAAGATCAATGGAATCCCATTATAAGAACTACTCCGAAAGTGGATCCTGATATTTTCCATACACATACAATCTAATCCATATTTGTAAATGCCTTCTTGTAATTTGATTATAGGAACTATATTATATGTAAAAATCTTTCTAAGATCATTAAATCACCACCCAATTAATTTTATTGAATAACTAGTGGTATAATTATTGTATTCCATGTTAATGTTTATAGGAATGTTCCTTGTTAAAATATTATTATCCCCCATTTAGATAAATTTAACATTGCTGTAGTGATTTATTCATTCCATAGACATAGAGGAATAGTTATTTTGAGTAAGGAAAACACATTTCATATTATCTTAAGATATTATATTAATGAAAATGTGATAATTATCACCCTCTAGAAAGAAATTATATAATGCATTACTTGATACCAAATAAAGATAGTCTCTTAGAACAAATAGTTTTATAATAACTCAATATTTAGGATAATAATATTTTGAAAAAATTTCAATAATTTTTATTTTTGTATGGTTGATAACCCTTTTTAAATTATACCTTTAGTAATTTCTATAATATATATTTTGTTAAATATTTCCATTGGTATGTAATAATTAAAATTATGATGAAACAATTTATTTAAGGGGGGATAATGTAAGACCTTAGTTTTTTTGAAGGAAATTATTTTTTATAGACTATATATTTATAATTATAAACTATGTTTTTAAATTTTTTGAATGGAATTGAAATAAATTAGGTAAAAATTCATTTAATATTGGTATTACACTAAAAAGACATTATTATTTCATATAAAAACAATAATAAAGTCACATAATAATCAATATTTCACATCATAGAGTATTACAACCATTAAGACTACAAAAACTAAAAGGGGGCATTAAATTGAAAAAATAACATATTTTGAGCTTGAAATGAACTAGTTATGACATTTACATTAAGAATCACCATTATTATAAAAAAACAATGAGAAAAAATACCATGAAATGGAAAACCATTTTGTGAGATCTAAAATGAAAACTATGGAAAGTAGAAGTGTGAATGGAATAAGTTTTGTACTGTTTATTAGAAAACATACATCCACTTTAAATATGTTCACTGCAACTATGGAAATTGAAAATATGGTCATTGTATATTTGGTTGTTGCTCATATACTAAGTAGGTATAAATATGTATTGTATTTCTAATTATTATATTTTAAATAATATAACTCACTATGAAATAGATATATTATATTTATAAATACATACATACATATATATATATTTATATTTATTACTAGTGTAAAAATATTAATACTATAATATTATTTTTTTATATTTAAAGTTAAAATTAATACTATAATTACTAAATAGTTTTAAAACTAAAGGGTATAATACAATTAAATAATTTTAATGTTGTTTGTTAAAGCACACTTATTACAGAAGTAATATTTTTCAATGTACTGTTGTGTTAAGTATTGTATAGTTTATCCTATTACATTAAATTGAACAATTTTAAAATATTAATATATTTGAACTAATTTATTAAAATCATTTTAATTATAAATTAATATGACGTAATTATAAGAACGCAAAATGTTTAAAGGTACTAATTTTCAGTAAAAGTTGTGTATCATTATATTTTGATTTTTTTTCATATATATATATATATATATATATATATTAGAACATAATATAGATAAAAAAAATCATTTTTATATTTATAATTTAAAATTTTGTTTAGCATTAATTTTTGTGATTTTTCTAAAATTCTCATTTTTAGATGAACAATGCAACATACTGATACAATGGCTTTTATGATATTATTATTAAATAATTATGAATTAATAATTTATAAAAAAATTTCTTGAAAAAGAACATATAAATGAAATTAAAAAATTTAAAAAATTTAATATATTTTGAAAACCAAAATTTTATATATTAGAACTCACATAATATTTTTTCCAAAAAGTATTTCAATAAATTTTACATTTATTATATTAAAAACAATGTTTAACAATTTCATAAATTGTGTTTGAAAAATGGATATAAAATTTATAATTATTAGGTCCAAATTATATAATATGTACAACTTTATTTTTCGTCATATACATTGATTTAACTTTTTGAAAAACATGTTATAAAAAAAAGATAAATGAAAAAAGTGATAATTCACCAGGTTAAGGGATTGAAACAAAATAAAAACATGTTTCTAATTGATAGATTGAGAGATGATTTACCTTAGGTCACTATAAACTCAATTATTGTATATTTTTAGGTAATTTACTTGTTTAACTTGTGAATAATTTTTTTTAAGTTGAAATATTTACAAAATACCATTCTCCCCACTTATAAAACAGGACTCCCACCTTCCCTACAAGGAACTCCAAATAATTTGGTTTCCTACCAATCCCTCCCATTTTACCTTCACAAATAAACCTATTTCACTCTATAGATATTTTATTCCTTTGATATTATTATATTTCATCCATTTATAAGGGATCATCAATTGAAATCTCAATGTGCTCAATGATGTTTGGTCAATGCGATGAACAAATCATGACTATGATAACAGTTTTCATTGAAAAATGTCTATATTTGAGATATGATTTTCATTATGCACATAATTTCTTTTATTTGGTGTATATACTTCATATTTAAGATATTATATGATCAAATAACTTTTATTCAGGGTAATTTAATTCAAATTTAAAGATATCTCATTTTTTTAAGTACTCTTTAAGTTATAATGGGTTTTCTCGACTCAAATATTTTTGAGGAGTAATAATCACTCCATTAATATTTTAATCCTTCAATATTGAGTTATCCTACCTAGTAAATATGTTATGTTTTATTTCCATATTCTTTTATTTGGAAATAATTTTTCACAAGGAAGACTAATTCCTTGAAGATACTATTATTTTGTTTATATTAATTCAAATATCATTCAATGGATATGTTTCTTTATATCTTTGTTTTTATTTTCCAAAAATTTTCAATTCAACTAGGGAAAATACTATTTTTTATCTCCAATTATCCTCATATTCATCTTTATACATTTTTATACAAAATGTATTTTTTACTCTTTTTCTAAAATGCTTTTGAGATAAGGTATTTCAAAATGTTTAAAAGGTTTTCAATTTTTTCAAAATCAAATGTTTTATCTTCCACTAATGTTTTTAACATTTATGTATTTTAACTTCTATATTATTAAATATTTTTTTTTAAATTACAGTTTTTTAATATTTTTTATTTTAACATTTCAAAAACAAAAATTCAATGTGATCGTAACTTATTCGTTTTTTCCAAAGATAAATCACATTCTAAAAACACTTTTATAAATTCCTGAGTATTGTCCTATTTATCTGTAAAATATAAATTTACATGGATTTTTTTTTCATGAATAATCCCATAAATTTTCATACGTATTCTAATTTTGTAGTGATTAGGTATTCAATAACAATTGATCACATTATTGAGGTTAATTTTGGTGATATCCACATGAATTGTTGTGAAACCATGTTAACTTTACATGGGTTTTTTATGCGAAGAAGGAAACCCATTTTATTTACCCGGAGCTTTCATTGTATGATTAATTATTAAGGTCTTATGGAACTTATATGTAAGGTTGATGGTGGGATAGGTCCTATATTTCCATCCAAGACATTAGTTAAGTATTTATATATCATGAGTTAAGTATTTTAAGCATAGGCATTTTGTTTGTTCACAATATGATGTTAAAAGGTTTTTTTTATTCCCAATATGAAGTCTGGAAATTTTTTTCACAAAATGAAGCATGATCATTTATGTATTTCAAAAAATGAATCTTTGACATATTTTTGTTCAGAATATGATGTCTGGGAATATTTTATTTTAAAATCATGATGTGTGTACATTTTTATTACTCAAAATGTTATAATTTCCCTATGATTATATTTTTTTCAAAATTTATTTATTGTTATTGGATTCAGGGGAGTGTAAAATATCCACACTATATGTCTATGATTATTATATATGCCTAAGGTTTTTATGTATTAATTTAACATTCATATTCTATGCAATATGTTTTTCGTTAACAATTTCTTGTGATTCTATTGTGAATTGTGTAAAACAATTATTTTTAAATGTTTATTTAATATAAAATTCCCTTATTCATGGTTTCTTATATTCAAATAAATTAACCCTTGATAACATAATAATAATTCTTATCTTACTAATAATTTGATATCATCACTTTCTTATGTTTTCTTTCCCTAGGTTATAAGTACTATTATATCCTAGGAGATAGTCTAGATGTGGATATATTGTGGTTTCAATATTGAGAAATTTCAATAAGTGTTATAAAATATTTTTTTATATAGAATGTCTAAAAGATACTAAAAATTATGGTCCTCAGGTTGTGTGACCATTTGTGATACGTATTAATGTAACAATGGAATTGATTTTTATTTTTTTTAATTTAATCTTAGGCTGATATAATTGGAAGTGTAAATAAAAACAAACATTAATAAAAGTATTTTTTATTGTTTTTTTCCGTAAAAATGTTATAAAAGACAATCTCTTTAATTCAAATTCATTAATAATAAATATATGACATGAAAAATATATTTCAGTGAATGTGTAGAGACTAATATATGTTAAAGTGACGATAATCGAAAAAACAGATCCACATGTTAATAATTGAGTAAGGGTTATTGAATTATTAGTGAGAATATGGGATTTATATTTTCCTATCTAATTTCATCTTAAAGAAATCCGTGTTTTAAAAAATAACTAAATTTAATTTTTTTTAAAAATAAATAAAATAAATTATTTTATAATTCATTAATAAATAAATATGCTGTTATTTTTCTATATGTCGTTAATATTATGACCACTTTGGATTTTATTATTATCCTTTAAAAATAATTTGATGTATGTAATTTTATAAGTAGTATAATAATTTATCTATTTGTTATATATATGTGAATATATTTATATTTAATAAAATTATATAATTTGATAGTATTTTAATTTTTCATATTGGTTAATTAAAATTATAACGATTTATTACTGATAAGAAGAACAATAAGAATATATTGTTATTATTAATTTTATTTTCAGTATTTATATGTATATATATATTTAAATAGATATATATGTTTGTATATTTGTATTTGTATATATATGTAAAAATATAGATGATTGAAGTCATATTACATAGTGTGAAAATATGATAGAAACTAGATTATTTAGTCAGTTGAAAAGAAAATCCACATGGGATAAAATATTTAGGACCTTTGGTATGGCATTTATTAATCATTTGTTTTTTGGATGATTAAAAATGGCCAAATGATATTAAAATGTTATTTATTTAATGGATATAGAAAATTAGATTATATTCATTAATTAAAGTGTTCCTCATTGGAAATGAATTTTCCATTGTATTTTAGTTAATTATTATTGGACTATTTTTGATATGGTATGAGTATTATTTTGTTAATTAAATAATGATAACATTTCTAGAATTTTTTCGTTAACATAATTGATATTTATTTTTATTTTAAATTTAAAATATTAATCTTGTTTTTTTTGTTTATGTATATTAATTTGGTTGATGTATCGCTAATTAACTTAATGACATTATGGATTTAAGATGGGTAATATTGAAAATGAAAATTATTAAATTAATTATGAGTATTAGTGGAAATAATGGAGGTTTGACTTGGATTATACTCTAATGATTATGATCGTAATATTAGAGGGTTAAATGGATTTAAAATTTAGGTGAAATATTATTATATTGGTGAAACATAATAGATATTAATACTTGCGAATTAATTTAGTGGATTTTTTTTGTGGAAAATATCCTTGATTTTTTGGGAGGATTTTTCATGTTTGAATTATTAGAAAATGATGAAAAGTATGGTTTAATTAAAGTTACAAAGTACATTTTCATTGAAAATGTATTTATTATGAAGAAATGTGTTTGAGGTTTAACCAAAATGGTAAATTTGTAGAAATAAATGGAATTAGTTAAAAAGAATTTATATTAATGATATATATAGGTGGCTAAAATGGGAAATTAAATGAATTTAAAAGATATTATTGACTATATTATTTTGTTTGATGGCATAATAATAGGTTATATGGATTACTCTAAAAATAAAAGAACAAATTTTCACACTCTACTTTATTAGCCCTCTTTATTTTCTTCTTCTTTTAGTGGTGGTGAAAACGTAGAACAGAGTAATAGGATAGTAAAAAGATAATTAAAATTTTCATGCTACATGGTAGTGATTATTCTACATAATTAATTTGAGTTATTTGAATTATTTGAAAATGTGTTTGTGTCATAAAATCTAGATTTGTAATGTTCTAATATTAAAGGAATTATGGAAGACTATATGACATTTTTCATGACTCATACATAAATGGCTTGGCGTTCATACCAATTTATAGATATATATCATCCAAACTCTTATTTTATTAAACCATGAAACCAAAGAGTTACAAATTGATATGTCACTCTCTCTATATCATGGAATTTTAAATAGAAAGTCACATGTGACCAATGATAAATAAAATTTGTCATTCCATATTACAATCCAGGTCATACTAATCTATTTGGTTTATGTGTGATTATTTATGGAGGCCTATAATTTATAGTGATTTAGCCTATATGGATCATCAAATTTTGGGTTCATGTATGTTTAGTGGAAAGAGAAACTATGTTGGTGGATCCAAAATTTATATAAAAGTACTCATTCATTACATTAATTAGTAATATATTTTAACATACTTATTATTTATGGATGATTTTATGGTAAATTGATATATGTGAGTTATAAGAAATTATTTTTAAAAATGTGTATGTCCTGGTAAAAATTCATTTTGATATCAATATTTCTATTTATAAATTGGGGTTTTGATAAAATTGGTTAACTAAGTTTTATAAAAGGAATATTTAACAAAGTATTTATGAGAGTAAAGTTTTTTTATATCATTTAAATTTTGTGTTTTATAAATATTTTTTCTATGTTATTATTACTAAATGTAGCGGTTTTGAAATTTATATTGGAAAAGGTTTTTTATTTATTTATATTAAATTTTTTTTATATTCCATTTTCGATGTTTTTTACATAAAATATTGGGGGTTTTCATGAGAAATTGATTTGTAATTGACTTATTGATTTTGACTCATTATTCCAATTTTGAAGAAAATTTTGTTACTGTGTATGATTTAGTGATAGTTTCCCTATGAAAAAGATTTAATGAGAGATGGTTTATTTTAGTTAAGATACAAATGATATCATTTGAATTTTCTATTTTAATTTAATATATATAATGCATCAGTGTGATCTTGGTAGACTTTATTTCTAGTCTTTCTATGGGGCAAATTGGATGAATATGGAAATTGTGGTTCATTAATTATAAATTATTATTTTTCACATATTAATAATCTATATCATTATTATTTATTTTTAATGGAATTATTGTTAATACTTAATTATTTTTATTCTGAGGGTTATGACCACGATACAATGTTTTTATAATTTATTATTATTTATTTCTAGGTATATACCATTTTGTTCTTATAGTGGAATGGTTAGTTTACATCTAAAATAATTGTTAGAATATTTTCTATTAGGGTAAGGGGATGGTTTATATTAAGTGTTTTTATATAGTATTGTTGTTTTTATTTTAAAAAAAACTTGTATTAACCATGAATTTTGTGTTATATATAGAGACCAAAGAATAAAATAGATGGATATTAAATCATTTTTTATTAATATTTAGTACATTACAAAAACACATGCTTGAGGACTGTAATAGTTCAATGTCATTGAAAATATAGAAACAAAATCTTCTATAATGGAGAAAGATCTTAAATATATCCCATAAAGATATCCACATATAAAAATTATACGTAAAATATTACTTCAATATTTTGGGAAAGGATACATAGAAAAGGGGTGATTTTAGATGATTAGTAAGGGTAAATAAAGGAAATGTGCAAGCATAACAAGAAAAAAATGGTATTGGAACTTGTGTATAACATTTGAAGATCATACCCTACATATTTTAGATCATAATATATATTGGCATTTAAAAAGTCTAGATTCATAAGGAAATAATGAAAATAATGCATGAAAGAATAAAAATGAATAAAATATTGAATTTGTGAGTAATATATAAGAATAGAAAATTTTATGTTAATTATACCTACCAATACCTCTATAACATGTTAGGTTTCGGAAATGACATGTGCACAGGCTTCAATCTTGGGATATCAACCCATATACCCGCTTACTTTTTAGCTTAAGGTACAACCCATAAACCTTTTTATTTTCAAATGAGGGATACAACTCATGTACCCCTTACTTTTAGTATTGGGATACAACCCATGTACCTTCTTGTTTTCAATGTTGGGGTACAACCCATATACCCTCTTACTTTCAGGCATGGCATACAACCCACGTACCTTATTTTTGAATCTTGGGATACAACCAATGTACCTTATTGTTTTTTGTTCTTGAGATACAACCTATTTTCCTTTTGATCACATATACAACTTATAATTTCAAAATCAATTGGAGGGAGACATAGGTCCTACGCATATCATAAAAAAATCATTCATTCATGTATCCCAAGATAATAACTCTTTCATCATATCATGACCCATAAAAAGATAAATATTTTTTTATAAACATAAAATCATAACCAATGAAATTAAATGGATATCAATAAAATTTCATCACATCATAACATTTGAAAATATATAGGTTTCATAATTAGTTCATAATAGAATAACCTATGAAAGAAAGAAGGTTTCAGAACCCATGGAAGTGAAATTTGTGACTTAAAAATTATTCCATCAAAACATGAACCATTCTATAAATAATGTAAATAGAACATTTGGATCCTTTATTATAAAGAAAAGATTAACATAAATGGATGATATCATAGATGTAAAATTTCTTGAAAATATATTTGGAAAACATTTATTGAGGAAAATATCCTTTATTATTTGAAAATTTATTTTTATAGAACTAATCCTTTTTGAAATCTATTTTCCATGAAAATTATTTGAAAAATGATAAATAAAACTTGAAATAATTTTTAAATTTTTTTCTTTAAAACATTTATAATAATATTGGAAACAATTTGAAAACATTTTCATTGAAAATTTATAAAATATTCTTCAAATCATTTTAAAAACATTTTTCATTTAAATCGATTTGAAAACTTATAAATAATGCTTGAAAATGTTTTGTAACCCATATCGTTGATAATAATTTTGGTAAATTATAATGAAATATTTTAAAACCAAAAAAAAAAATTTATTTTATTTTCCTTTAAAATGATCTTCAATGATCATTTGAAAACATTTTTTTAAAAAATGTTTTGAAATAAAAATTATTTTTGACCGAGGAGAGAGATACAGTGAGATTTATCTTAAAAACTTTTTCTTAATTAGATTAAGTAACAAAGAATGGAAAAATGGTACTAATAAATGGATATATACAGAATAAAAATATTATAAAGAAGATATTTTTTGTTATTTAAATGGATCATAATATTTCATCAAAATAAGCATAATCATAAAAAATCTCGAAAAGTGATGATATTTTTTCAATAAAACCTTACCACTTAGTGACTTTGGATTGTACTCTTAATGTAATAAAATAAAATTAAATGAATCATAAAATATCATTAAAAAGATATTTGTGATATAAAATGTCAATTTGAACCATATAAACCTTTATAAAGAACATATGTCCATTATAAAACATGTGTCTCAAAGAAGAAATTTTGATACAAAACTACTTTATTGATTTGGAAGCCATTGAAACATTAACCAAATGAAATAAATTATTTAGTATGGATATATAAATACCCATAAATTTAATTATATGGAACATATAATACTTTCACGGTTAATACACGTATCACAAAAAAGACCTGAGTGGTGAATAAATCATGTATCTCACAGAAATAAAAAGTGTGATTAAATACTTTCATGTATAATATTTTATATTATCTATAATTTTATCATAATTTTTTACAATACTGTTTAGAAAAAACAATAAAATTAATTATCATGGTTTAGGTGAAAATGGATTTATTAGGGGTTAAAAAAATATAGATATTAAAAATAACCTAAAGCTTTTCCAACACTCATTTACTAAATATATTTTGACTTCATAACCTATAAAGTAATATATTGAGCAATTTTAAGGATTTTTTAATTGCAAAAACGTTGGTATCACCTTATATTTTCTGAAATTCCATGTTTGTCCTTTCCCCCACATAAAAATGGCCACCCATTCTCCTCCCATATTTATGCTTCCATAACCTATTTTATAGAATAATAAATGAAAAAATATATTCCTTACTTACCACCCCATATCATATATGTCTTATTTATATTATTAATACCTCCCATGTAGAATTTAAGTATAAACCTAAAGTGGCTCTCCAAAGAAGAGGTAAAATTTTTAAACATGCATATTTGTGTAACTTCTTATTAGACATCATACAAACCATATTAAACTATGATAATATTTTAAAAAAAATATAATATATATTTATATGTTGTTATATTAATTCCATAACTCATATAAATCTCCACTTCCACCAAATGGGAATCAAAACCATCGATTGTATGTACGATGGACCACCGCTTCGTAAATCAGTGTAATTCATTTTCTGTCACCACCTTTCAAGTTTGGATATAAGGATGGATTTAGAATATGTAAATATTATGTATGAAATTATTATAATTATTTAATTATTACCTAACATTTAGTTTTTTACTTACCATTTCATGGCGGATACAACAATATCGCTCGTCTATATGGAGGACTACCACATCCTAAAAGTTGTGATATGTTTTTCACTTATGTTTTACATGGATGGTAGTAAAGATAAATTTAATAAATATATATGAATTTTATAAACTATCTATACTTATAAAAATATTATATAAAATCTTATTTTATAACTTCCAATCTCTTGGAAAACAATTTCATCGCTCGTGCATACGTATGGACTACTGTCTCCAAGCAGCGATTTAAATATTTTTCATTCTAATTTAATATAGATGGTAATATGGTTGAATTTTATTAATATAAATGATATATAAGTAATAAAACCTATAATTATAATATTAATTATTATTTATCTACCTTCCATTCCATCTATCAAGAAAAATGGAAATAAAGTTTATATATACGTGCGACCTACAGTCTCCATGAAGTGTCTATTTCATTTTCTATCTCCAAATTTAAGTTATTTATATAAATAAATATATAATTCATATATATTATTTTTGTATCATGGGTAAAATTGTGAATAATATTTATCCAAGATCAAATTTAAATGAACAAAATTTATGTACAAAAGTATACAAGAAAAACAAAACAATTTTCACCCGAAATAATCATTTTTACAATGAATTGTTAATAAAAGGATGATAAAAGTCTATAAGAAAAAAAATATATGGTATGAGATATATTATTATTATTCCATAATGTATTTATAATAAAAATATATTTATTATTCAAGATGTTCAAATGCATATGAAGGAATTCGATCATAGTGTAAGGGTTTCTAATCTAACTTTTACTTCCATGAGACAAACTCCATATTCAAAAAAATCCATTGTGTGGTGTATATACTAATCCATTAGATATGTTAAAACATGAATATATTTATTTTCATTGTACTGAAATTTTTAATTGAATTTAATGCTATAAAAGGGATTATGATTCAAATGTTACCAAATTGGTAAGGGTATATTTCACAATCTTGTAATTATTTCAGATTGTTTCTGTTTAAGTCTCGTTTGGCTGAAATATTTGATATTTTATTCTTAATATAAATATATTTTATTATACTACCACTATTTATGATATTTTTCAAGTAATAGTTCATTTTTAAACTCTTTGGTAGATAAAATGATTGAGAAAATGGTTTTAAGAAAATATTACTATATCCCTCTTCTATCGAAAATACTTTTTCTTCAAAATCCATGATTGCAAAAAACGGTTTCAAAACTATTTATAACCATTTTGAAAGGATTTATTAAACCCATATTTTCTTTTTAAAAATTTATTTGAAAGGAATATTTATATAATTTTCAAAAAAATTTCTTTTTAGCTTTTACTTAAAATGTAAAAGGAATCATTATTTTTATGTGCATAACATGAACTAAATTTTATTCCATCATGGCCACTGAATGTTTGAAATATTATATTGTAATTTTTTCAAAGAATATTTTTAAATAAAATTATTTTCAGAATATTTATTGAACTTTTAGTAGTAAAAATATATTGAATGTGAAGAATTTATTTTTCTAAAAAAACTTTTCTTACATTTTTATGATATTTTTATTCATCAATTACATAAAATATTTATTATACATGTGATACACTAAGCATATGTTATACTTATATAATATTTATTATTTACTTGAATTATTTATGGTTAGGTTAAATTATTATGTATAGTTTTATTACCTTTCATCATATTACTCTATATGGTTTATGATTATGTTTATTTGATTGGGTTCAGAATTAATAGATTGTATGTTAGTTTTTCAATGAAAATTTTTATGTTGATTATGATTCACCCATTTAATTTGAGAAATTAATTCCACTTAGTATGTAATGGGTGGGGCCTAGTTATTGAAATCCCCTCAATTTAACTATTGGTCTAATAAGACAGATTAGTTGTCTAAATTAGATGGGTTTCTAACCCCAAATTTAGACTTCCTTGTGAAAGGCCTTGATAGTGTGTTCTAGATTTTGAAATTTTTTTGTTACCTTATTATGAGCTTTGTTATTTATATATATGTGATTATTCTATTAGTTAAAATATCCATGGATAAGCTTAAAACTCATGTGATTTTTTATATGGATTTATGGGATGATTATTTATTTCTACCATATAATGATGAATTTAGTTATTAGATGGAAATTATTTCAGTTATTTACCTGTAATAATTCATTATGATTATTTATTTATGAAATATTCAGCAGTACTCTTAACATTAATAAGAAAATGATCTCACCAATTTCTTATGGTTTATTTTATATAGAATATTAAGATGTGTTTTGTGATTTATATGTAGGGATACACTATAAGGAATAACAGAATTATCAAAGAAAAAACTTAATGTATTTTATGTTTTAAAATTTATTGTAAATTTAATGTATGTATCTATTTTACCAAGAATGATAAACTATTCAGTCCTTTCAGATGTTATTCATTTTTTCGTTTTATAATATAATAAATAACCACCAACTCATAGCTACTAGGGTCAGGTTCTTTATAGCATAACCTGTGTAAAATAAATGGGTTTCATAAAAATATCATCATTATAATAAAAAAACATATAAAGAAATAATATGGTTTGTATCATTAGAACATATCCCTAGTAAATAATAATTAACTTCAAAGGATCATTTCATTGATGAAAATTATTTTAAAATACCAAAAAAATATTTCCTGAGGGAAATTCCCTTTTTGTTAAGAAATCACTTCTTTAGAATAAAAAAATTTCTAAAATATTATTGAAATATTCTTATTTTAAAATATACATAGAAAATTATATAAGACGTATAAAATATTGGAACATTCATATTGGAAGGTAATTATATTCGTTCCATGTACATTAAACCAAATTTCCTTTAAAACTTTTTGTAAAAAGTAAAATTACCTCATTCAAAAAAAGACAATAAAATTTTGTTTAATTTTATGATCAAAAATAAAAAATGGATAAAATTTAATTTCAATATTTTGAGGATAATAATAAAATATTTTTTAACACTTTTTAATGAAAACATGGATAAGGGAAGAAAAGATTCTTCGCCAAAGAAGAAATAATGTCTATTTTTCAAATATATTTTCCCAATAATTTTATGTAATAATGAGGTTAAAATGGTATTATTTCATAAATAATCTATGAATATATAGATTATAAGAAATTAAAATGGATTTATCAAATAAGGATCATATAATTTTCTTATTCAAAAATCAAGAATAAATAATCCCAATTAAAATTGTATTTAAACATAAATCCCTTACCTCAAGTATCATATATATTTATATGAATTATAACCTCATATATAATAAATATATATTTGTTAAATATGTATCCAATAAAATTAATCAGATATATAATATTGTATACTATTTTATTATAAAGTCCTATTACTCTTTCAATAAAATTCAATATTAAAATCACAGTTCTGGTTGATAACTGCTCTATTTTCAAGCAAGTTTCCATTCGATAGTACCTATATTTATACTTTGATCATGGTTATATAATATCTATAATATTAATGATATATTTACTATCATATGTAATAATATATAAATATTTATTACCATTCAAATAAAAGTATGATGAAAATTGAATTAAATCACTTCATGGTGATGGTTATTTGTGCATACCCATGAGTTATGTTTCCATTTTTTGATGGATGGAATTAAAGAAATGTAAATAATAACTAACCTTTACAGAACCATAATAATATAATATATTTCATATATATTCAATTATTTCATCATTATATCCATCAATTTAAAATGAATAATAAAAATGGAACATATTGATTCATGGTGGCGGTTGTCCACGCCTACGCAAGAGTGATGTTTCATTTTATCATGTGATAAAAAGATGGTGGATAATGGTTGTCACATCATAATAATAATAATTATGAATATTTATTATACTTTTTTTCGTCATTATATAGTGGATACCGTTTATTTATTTGTAGTGATTGATTTGATAAAATTGAAAGTGCTTAGTTAAGAGTCACAACTATTTATAGAGAAACCTATTTTTGATTACACCACCAGCCTTGAAATGACTATATTTTAGAAATAATAGAATCTTTTGGATTTGTGTAACGAAAATATAAAGGTATTAATTTATGTATCAGATGATATATAATTCTAAAAAGGTTTGAGTAATAGAGGTCAAGATGTTATCTTTTATAAGTGATGGGATGGGAACTCTTGGAATTACTTGAATTATTAAGTTAATATAAATTAATTTTTCTGGAGAAGTATCCCCAAATTGACATATTTATAATATATGATTATTATAACTCAAAATAATCTTATCCAATGAAATTTGGACAAGTTTATGTAATGTTTTATCCCATATGACTTGGTTGTAACCCCCATTAATTTTTTTGATAATTACCACATTGTCAACGTTTTTTATTATAAGGTTTATGAATATCTCCATTAAAATACAAGTGATCCATAAATAGAAATTGTTTGATATTTGAAATCATGTACCATTAAATTTTATAAATATGGGACTTTTATGAATGGTAAATAAATTTATAACAAAATATTTAACAGAATATACCATTAACGTCATTTTAAAGACTATTCATAATGATTACTTTAGTGGAAAAAATATTGAAATGGAATTTTGATATAAACTCCTAAAACATAAATATTATATTATATTTATATGAAAATTTAATTTAACACATAAATTCACCAAAATTAAAGTACTTTTAATTTATATAAAATCATTTATTTAATTTTACTATTAATTTAATAAATACTGTGTCAGTGTTGTGTATGAATTAAATGTAATTTATTAATAAAAATTAAAAATAAAAAAATTTCTATGATAAAAAAAATTAATTTATCATTTAAAAATCACATAAATAAAATGTAACCAGTTTCCAAATTATTACATCCTAATTCCAAATATGGGATCCATTTTTCATGATCAATTTCTCTAAGTTGATGAAATTCATTTTACAATTAGTGTGAAAAAGGAAAAAAAACGTTTTTAGAAAAATTCATATTTGAACATAATACTGGATTTATTCTTATTTCATACCTTGTGAAAAACCTTATATTAATGTCAAAAAAATTATTGAATATATTATTTTTTAATTTTATTAAAAATTTTCATCAATAGAGATTAATATATGTTATTAAAATAAAAAACACTCGGTGTGTAAAATCTACATTTCAGAAAAAGATCAATATTTTTATTCAAACACTATTATTTTAATTTTTAACCATTTGATAAAAAGTGTATTTTTTTGAAATTTTTAAGAATTATTTTTTAATGATTTAGCTATATCTATTAATAACCACATATTTAATTTTTTGATTATAACTATCACATTAAAAAAATTCAATATTATAACATAGTATATTTAAAATTATTGTTGTGTGTAAAAAATATATATTGGAAATAATTTTTTATAGAAAAATATATAAAATAAACTGTTTTTGGGTTAAAATTCATAAGGATGTTTTCTATTTTAAGAAATAAATTTTATTATAAATTAATCATTTTATCACCCATTAATCAATCTTCATTGCAAAAAGTTTTTTATAAAAAATTTGGATAATGAATATTGGTAAAATTATAATTTCTGAGGTTTTAATAGAAAATAGTAATAAATTTAATCATTCATGGATTCGTAAACGTAATAACTATAAAATATTTTTAATAACCATTTTTATACATTCAATATACTATTAAAATCATATATGTAAAGTGTTTATGAAAAATGTGAAACATCGTTCATGGAGACGATAGTCTCACATATTCATGTAGGATGTTTTAATTTTTCTAATGTGTGAAACTGTTAAAATAAGATATATATTAAAATTTATAAAATATTATTATTATTATTATTATTATTATTTATATCATATTTAATCTCTAAAGCAATCCTTATGACTTGCCCTGTGATTAGGAAATGAAAAAAATACATCGCTTCATGGAGTTGGTAGTCTGCGCATACGCATAAGCGATGTTTTCTATTTTCATGTAGATGGGAGAGTGGGAAAGTAGATGATATTTTATCTATATATATTCAAGATTATTTTATAAAAAACATTTATATACATTAAATTTATATTTATAACCATCATTGTGAGGTGGAGATGAAAAAAAAAACACATCACTTCATGATGACTGTATTCCGCATGTACACATGAGAGACATTTTTATTTCACATAGAATGTAATGGAGGTATAAAACAGATTTTAATTCAACATAATAATATTTTAATATTATAAATATACTGATATATTTATATTAGTATAGTTATAATATTTTTTAATGAAGTAAAATAATAAATAAACTAGAGAGAATTTAGTTAAGACTTATACCTCTTTTTTTGATATCGTTTTTTTAAATGAACTTCCAGAATTTGGAGGATTGGTTTGTGGACACACCAGGGGATTTGGAATTGGTAAGGGAATATTGGGGAGGTATTAAGGTATAATTTCTAAGAAAAAACGAATTCTTATGTTCCTTTTGAAATATTATATTAAGTTATATTTTATTGACAAAAATCAATGTCCTTTTAAAAATATTATTTATTTAAGGTTATTGAAATTAATGATAAAAATAACAAGTAGATAATAAATTTACTATTTATGATATTTTATACTATTACCCATCCCAATTTTCTTTATATAATTTTTTTAATTTTTAAATCAATTAATAAAATATTGTTTAACATTAAATTTTCTTAATACTTTTTTCAAGATTTTTCACATAATTTGACTTTAAACCGTCAATATAATAATGGAGAGAGAATAAAAACACTTATATAATTACTTATCCTTCATAATTATCTATAACATTCTTGTTACACTATAATTCATCCAAATGTTGTAACTTTTAATGTATTAAAATCATTTTCTTGTCCTTTCTACTCATTGTGCAGGAATTGTGTCAACGATGCATCAAATTTTTAGAAAATTATTCCATCATTTAAAAATAAAAATATTTTAAAAAATATACTTAATAAATTAATAATAAATATTATGATGTTCAAATATTCAAAAATTACTTTTAATCCCTATCATTACCATGAAAAGTTGTTAAGTGAGAGATAGTGATATATCTAATTATATAAATATTATAATATAAAAGTAGTGTTTAAATCAATGAATGTGGAGACAGATGGAATTTTTTCTCAAGATAGGAAAAATTATTTTCAAAACATGAAAAAAATATTTATAAATGTTTAATTTGATATTTAAATCTCTATATCACAGTTCAACCCACTTACAAACCTTTTGACCCAGACTACAATTATAATGTTTTTCCAAGGTAATTTTTCATTATGACATAAAATGAAAATTGAATTACTATACATTTTTAATATTATGATACCAAATATTTAGTCCATTTTATAATATTAAATTTCTATAATTTTTTCAAATTAATTATAATATAATTACTTGTTAACCAACGAAAATCAGTTTTTATAAAGTACCCCTAGTAAGAATAGAAAATGATTTTATACCAAAATAATTTACCATATTTTTTTCCATAAAATTAATTGGATTATTATTAATTTAATTTTATTCATTTGAATTTTAAAACAAACTAAATCTGAGAGTAACATGGTAATTTATTTATTTAAATTAAATAATGAAAAAATGTTTTTCTTCAAATAGAAACATTGCTTTGAGATCCAAAATATCAAAAACAAATTTCTATATACAAAATTATATTATAAATGAATAATATTACTATTAAATTTATATTTTGTTTATAAAAAAGGTTTCATAAACTTTAAATTCATTATTATATCATGATAATGACGTAAAATTGATTGTATTTTTAAGTGTGTATTTTTCACTAATCACCTAAAAATATTCATTTTATAAATAATAATAAAATTCAAATAAAGATATTTTTTTCATTATGAATTTAAAAATTTTGTTCCTTTTATTAGAATAAAAATTTAAATTCATAAATTTATATTTTAAATTGAAATATATAATATTAAGAAAACCCAATTTTATAGATAAATTTTTCATTTAAACTTTACGTGTTTTGAACCCTGTTTCATTATAATGATGAATGAGAGTTAATTTATTTGATTTTAAAAAATTTATGTATATTTTATTTATATTTACCTTAAATTTTAATAAAATATCACTCACATTAGTTTGGTGTTTTATATATCACATGCTATTCAAGAAAATATTTACTTAAATTAATACATAATAACATCTCTAGTTGTTGCATTCTACCCCTTAAAAGAATTTTTCCCTTATAATTTCAATATGTTCTTACCAAAATTAATGCATGTTGAAATAATTTTACTCTAAAATTTATATTTTATTATGAAACATAATTTTAATTCCTTAAAATATTTATGAAACCATACTTTTGAATGTGTTTATACAAGAAAACCTTGATAGTTGAAGGATTTGACTTGATAGATTTTCTTCTATTTACATGATGACTTATTCCTCCATAGAGATATAGAATAAAAAATATATTTACTCCCTTCATTTTATTTTCCATACTCATAATATTATCCATCGGATTTTGTGCTCCAATGATTTTCCACCTCAATTTCATCTCATATTAAATGATGATTTTTCATGTCTATTTAGCTAAATTTAACATTTTATGGATCATAAGATCCAAAAAAGGATTTAAAGTTATTATTATTGATTCTATTCATTAACCATAAACTAAATCTATAACATAAGTAAATATAATATATAATATGAATAAACCTCTATATGAATATATTATACATTAATCTTCAGAACCTCAACAATAACACCTATAGTTGAACATAAATCAATCCACTACTGAATAACCTTAAATAAAATCCAAATATGGTAGAAAAAATAAAATAAATAATTATAATTTCAATGGCTAGGACCTCTTCGGTCAATTACTTTGTGAAAATATGGTGTTTGAGGTGTTCTAGGAGGTCAAGGTGACTAATCCCTAGTAATTTTTTTCCAAATTTCCAATTCTGTGAACAGTTCAATCAGTGAACAATGTTCTATCAGTAACGTTCAGTGAATAGTGTTCTATCAATGAGGATTTAGTGAATAGTGTTCTATTATTGAGGATTCAATGAACAATGTTCTATTAGTGAAGTTTAGTGAACAGTGTTCTATAAGTCAGGTTCAGTGAACAGTGTTCTATGGGTGAGGATTCAGTGAACAGTGTTTCCAGAATGGTGAGGTCTATCGGTAACCTCTATCAGTAACCTCTAACGATAGGTGTACAGTAACGGTAGGTGTACAGTAATGGCAGGTCTACAGTATTTCCATACTAGTGAGGTTAATGAACATTGTTTCTAACTTCCTACAATTTCACCCCTTTGATGTAAAATACATTTAAAGCATTATTTTAAGGACTCTTAAGGACGATTCAAAGACCATAAATCCTATATTAATTATTCCTATGGATCGGGATGTTTTTACATGGTCAAACCGCGTGGGTTAATGTAATATTCTTTTAATAGGGAATTAAGCGTATCTTAAACCATCGCCCCATTAAATCTTTAAAAGGGCCAAGATATCATCCTCCATTGTTCTTCCTCTTTGTTCTCGTCTATGAGATGCTAGAACCTTTCAATCCTTCCCGTAGGAGTTTCACAATCAAACATTACTCCACATATTGGTTCCGCTTTATTTTGATGCAACCGAGCTATATCAGTCAATCTTCAATATAAGGTATGTTTTATAGTCATTCCTTTGGGGATCATCTCCTCCTGTTTCTCCTTTCCATGTTATAGCAAGTAATCTCCTTGCATCTAATGGGGTTTTCATGGGTTTTGGTTGGTGCAGTCGTACCGTGGCATCCTCAGGTGGATGTAGTTGTCGCGAGAGGAGGATCGTGACCCGTTGTGTAGATAATGAACGTGAGTATCTGTTTGTGGTTAGGTATTCATTTTTTCTATTTCATTAACATGCAACTGTATTGTTAGCATGTTTAATCCCACTAAATGACAATGTAATTGACATAATAAATATTTTAACCAGATAAATAAAATGATATCGATCATATGTTATTACCACTTGTTTTTCTAGATAGTGTGATATCTATGCATGCTTTTCTTAGATATTTTTTCATGATTGAAATCGATAAAGAAGGTAAACCATGATTAATTGAACATTTTTGGCTAAAGATAAAGAGGCATGAAAACGAATATGGTTCTTGTAGTAATTTCTTGTTAATCAAATTTGTGCAGTAAGAATGTTTATTTGTTTTTGATAACTTACTGGTAACGTTTCCCAAATTTGGAACCAACAAATAATAAATCAGTTAACCCAAGATGGATTAAAGAATTGGTGGTTGTTAAAAGATAATTGCTTGTAGGGTTCTGAGTTACCCTTTTGTTTGTTTAAGGTCCAAGAGCCCAATTGTGAAGATGTTTGTTTTACTACTGCTTGTATTTTAATGTGAGCCAGGATGGTTGTGGTAATATGTGGAAGCATGGAGGCCCTTCTGGTTGTGGCGGCAGATGATGACTAGAATGGCGAGATACATCGGTTAATGCATGTGGGTGTCGGGGAGGACACCAGGGATGATTGAATGGGATCGATGTGATTGTTGGACACTTGGTAATTTTGATTGGTTGTTTATCTACATTAATTTTCCCCACTGCTCAAGGAAGCTGGTCTTACTTACCCTTTTTTCGAAAGAGTCTAAGACACATGAGGTATGCCACGTGCTTTCCATGTTTAGCTTCTCAATGAATAATGGGTATATTCTCTTCCTATAAGCGGAAAAGACTTGAAGGGTAGTATATATACTCAACATGTTGATCCCCCTTGTGTTTAGTAATATATAATGTTTTTCTAGAATTCCTAGGAATGTGGGAAAGTATTTCTATAATGAATAATTGAATAAATGGTGTTAAACAATGGGGATGGAGATGTTGTAACATAATGAAAAGGTTGTAATTTTTGAAGGAACAGTTGACTTTGGGTGTGATGCTAATAAAACTTAATGTGGGATAGTTCATGGTTAATTAATGTCTAAAGAATTAATTAACGTACAGTGGAACTAATAAAAAGGGAATGAAGTAATCTAATAAAGCTATTTAAATGGTTTTGTGCTTATAGGATACCTAGTCTTAGAAGTAGCATCTCGTAGTCTCAGAGACGTTAGCTGTAGTTGTGTTTAAGACTATGTAATTCCCAGAGTGTGGTTTTGATATATAATATATCCTTACATTTTATGTTTCTTTATGATACTCCACCCTGTTAGAAAGGGAAACTGACACTCCGAGGATTTTGAGCCCTAGGGGTGTGTTTTCCCCAAAATTCTGGTGGGAGGATGGATAGATGACTAACCTCTCTGGCCCCACTCTATTCTCTTGGTAGTTACTAGTGCTAGAAGGAACATTGGTTATTTTTTCCCATATATGTGTGTAGAGGGCTGTAATGTCTTGTGGTTATTCACACACATATATTCGTGATATATTTTTCTTTGTACTACTATAGGTGTAACGTGTATAGGCTGTGATGGCTTGAGGATCCTTACTCGGTGTATGGGCGGTAATGGCTTGAGGTATAATACCCAACGTACGATACACATTATGCGAGCTGTGGTGGCTCCCAGAAACAACCTGGTTACTATGGTGTGTGGACGTGATGGTTTTGATGCATGAGGTGCATATTGTGGTGCTTCGCTCAGGTGTCTGCGGGCAAGCCTTTTTGGAGAGAGATGCTCAGGATGTGCGACATTGGGTCAAAGCGGCAAACCGGTGGTGAAGTAGTAGTGGGGTACCCTTGATATTCTTTATTATATGATATATTCTTGTATGCACTACTTGGTGAGAGTATCCATAGTGAGGTTGGGATCCTAGTATACCTATTTATGTGATGAGTTAGTTTCACTTATTGTTTACTGTGCATTAGCATGATTTCTTTACTTTTTTACAAGAGGGTTTGTGGAGGATCCTACTGAGTATACGTTTATACTCACCCTATGTATATATAAACTATTTTTC
Source organism: Viscum album (assembly GCA_963277665.1). Taxonomy (NCBI): domain Eukaryota; kingdom Viridiplantae; phylum Streptophyta; class Magnoliopsida; order Santalales; family Viscaceae; genus Viscum; species Viscum album. The sequence continues at coordinate 1,209,003,518 of OY728161.1, read as the reverse complement.
AGGTCACTTGCAACAGGTTGGAGATCAAGCTAGTTTCTACTAGCTTGGGGTTGCAGGAGATGTTCGGGCTTGTGGTTGCTGCTGTTTTTACTTTCTTTTGGGTTCTTGCTGTTTTCACTTCCAATTGTAGTGATTTTGCATGAAATTACATATATTCACTTGGGTTTCATTTATATTCATGTTCTGAGTTGGATTTTATTGTTTTATGTCTTATATCTCTCTTCCGCATTTGTTCTCTTAGAGGGTAATGCCTCCCATTTGTGGGTTTATTATACCCTCGGTTCTAGTCACCATCCCCGGACCTACTGGAGGCGGGACTCGGGGGTCATTATCTCTCTTCTCACATTGTCGGCCCAGGTGGGGAATACATTGTCTAGAGGGGGTCATGACAAGGTGGTATCAGAGGGAGGTTGAGGGATAGGATGGAGTTTGGAGTTAGGCAGAGGTGAGGTTTCATGGGTTGTTAGGGAAACAATGTCATTCATGTTTAGAAAGTGAGGTAAACACTAGGGACCGGTTGATACATAGGAATTTAGGGGCCCCTATGATCTTATGTACATACCTTTATGTTTACAATGGCTATTAAACAAGGTGATACTAGTTGCAGGGTAGAGACCTACGAAAGCATGATGCATCATTCTTCTTTGTGCCTCTATTTTAATGGGTAGAACATGGGATAGGTTAACCTAAAATGAATAAAAGAAAACAATTAATTAATTAATTTTGAGTCTTCCATATTCGAGTTTTAGGAACACTAACAATATTTATTTTATAGGTATGGCTCTAGGTCGACGTCCTCGTCAGGTTTGTGCAGAAAATGTCCAGCAGGCAGTTCCAACAGATCGCCGTAGGGTAGAGGTTGTCGATGACGACACTTGGAGGAAGACAATCCAAGAGTTTCAGCGCCATAGTTTTTAGAAGTATGAGGGCTCCATTTCAGATGCAGTCAGGGAAGACTAGTTAGAGTAGGTCGAGATCAGCTTCAATTCGATTTGTGCTCGGAAGGAGCAGTGGGTGTCCTTGATTGTGACAATGTTGCATGGAGGAGCAAGTCGGTGGTGGTTCTTATTCCTAGGGGATCGTGAAGAGTCAGCAATCTCATGGGAGGAGTTCCGAGATAGTTTTAGTGTTGAGTTTCATTCTTTGACTGTGAAGGCATCCAGTCGCCAGGAGCTTCTTGCCATTTGATAGGGGAGCTCTAGTGTTCGAGAGTTTGGAATCTGTTTCAAGAACCTTTTACGATATAGTTGGACCTGTTGCCAGATGAGTATGCCAGGGTGAGAAATTTAGAGGAGGCTTTGTGTTCAGAGATCCAGCTCCAGGTCACCCCATTTATTCTAAAAACATATCGTGAGGTATTGGAGAGAGCAGAGGATGTCTAGAGGACTTTGTCCAAGACAAGATCATCACAAGAGGGGAATCAATATTATTCCTCATGAAGCAGAGCTCTGGTCAAGGGTTCTCAGTTTTCAGGGAAGAAGAGTTTTTGTTCAGCCGGGGGTAGGTCCCATCCCTTCACATCTCATTTCTCCAGAGGAAGCAACTCACATGCCTATTCCAAGAGATCAAGCACTTTTTTTCCTTGTGGTGGTTGTGGTCATCAGCAGCGGGAGTGCCTGACATTTCAGAGCATCCATTGTGCACCAGGTGCTATGCTCTAGGTTCCTCCGTTGAGACAGTTCCAGCTGAGGCAGTACCAGCTGGTTTCACCATATTTAGATCAGTAGAGGGTATATGGGACAGGTAGAGGACATCCCCGTGATGCTCCCCGTCCTTAGAGAGTAGAGAACGACCATGGTGGTGGTCGGCATTAGGGTCAGAGAGGCCGGGGGGAGGTCGTGGTCAGCTTCATGCTCTACCGTTGCCAGCTCCAGGAGAGTGAGACGTCGTTCGAGGTACCCTTTGATTTTTTTCTACCTTGGTGTATTCCTTGATTGATTTAGGAGCGACACACTCCTTCATATCACCTACCCTTGTCCATGCTTTGGGACTTGAGGTAGAGAGGCTTCTAGTGACTTTGGAGTTGACTACACCAGTTGGAGGTCGAGCTGACTTGTTTGAAGTATGTAGAGACTGTGAGCTAGTGTTAAGGTAACACCACTCTTGGAGAGATTTCCTATGTTTATGAATAAAACCATATGATTTCATTCTTACCATGGATTTATGTATTCGGTCTAGGCTATCATTGATTTATTCAGGAAAGTGTTTGTCTTCATTGGTGCAGATGGAGAGAAAGTGGTGTTTGTTGGTGAGTGAGATCATCTGATGGGTCATAGGTGCGTTCAATCCTTATCATCCATGATGGCTGAGATGATTCTGAGTTCTTCAGAGGATCAACAGTTGGTGTTTCCTATTGTTGTAGAGGAGTACCCTGTTGTCTTTCCAGAAGAGGTTGTAACATTACCCCCTCAACGAGAGATCGAGTTTGGGCTCGAGCTATAGCCATGAGCATCTTCTATATCTATGTCTCCATATTGGATGGTCTCTTATGAGTTACGAGAGATACGTATACAACTAGATGGTCTGTTACAGTGCAGTTTTTTTCGGCCATGTGTGTCTCCATGGGGTGAACCCATTTTGTTCATGAAGAAGGTTGATGGTAGTTTGAGGTTGTGTGTCGATTATCGTCGCTTGAACAAAGTGACAATAATGAATCGATATCCTCTTCCATGGATTGATGATTTATTCGATCAACTGAAAGATGAATGTTGTTCTCAAAGATCGACTTGCGGTCGAGATATCATCAGATGCGTGTGAAGTATGAGGATATCCCGATGACTGCTTTCTGTTGTCGTCATAGGCATTATGAGTTCCTTGTAATTCCATTTGGCGCGACGAATTATCCAGTAGTGTTCATGGGATTTATGAATGCCATGTTCCATGAGTTACTGGACATGTTCATGGTAGTTTTCATCAATGACATCCTTGTGTACTCCACATCTGAGGAGGAGCATGCAGAGCATTTTCAATATGTTTTGGGAGTTTTTCGCCAATATCAATTGTTTGGGAAGTTGTTGAAGTTTGAGTTTTGGGATCAAGAAGTACATTTCTTGGGGAATGTTGTGTCCTAGTAAGGAGTAGCTGTGGATCCATTGAAGATAGAAGCAGTTGTGTCTTCAACTGCCCCCAAGACAGTGTCATAGGTGCGATGTTTCCTTGGTCTCACAGGCTACTATAGGTGGTTCGTAGCCGGTTTCTCACGAGTTGTGACTCCACTGACAGCTTTTTCCAGGAAGGATCAAGCATTCATATGAACTGATCAATGTCAAGAATCTTTTGAGTATCTAAATGAGAAGTTAGTATGTTCTCCAGTCCTTTTTCTTCAAACTGGGGGAGTTCAGTTTGATGTTTCCTATGATGCTTCACATCTGGGGCTAGGCTGTGTTCTCATGTAGCAAAGGTCGGTTGTTTATTATGGGTCTCGGTAGTTTCATCCCCATGAATGCAACTATGCCACCCATTATCTTGAGTTGGAAACTGTGGTGTTTTCTCAGAAGATGTAGAGACATTACTCATTTGTGAGCGCTTTGTGGTTTTCACTGATCATAAGAGTTTGAGGTATGTTTTCTCCCAGCATGACTTGAATTTACAACAACATCAGTGGATGGAGTTCTTGCGGGAATACGTCTTCAAAATATCATATACACTTGGAAAATGAAATTTTTTAGCTGATGCGCTAAGGAAAAAGTCACGTGGTGATGCTGTGCGTGAATCCAGTGATTCCTGGAGAGTAATGGAAGAAGTGTTAGCATTTCATCTTGATATTGAAGAAGTTGGGGGTAGAGGTTGTCTTTTTCAGATGATGGTATAGTCATCTCTGATGCAGAAGGTGGAAGAGTCCCAGTTGGGAGATCTAGAGGTGGAGGTTTTGATAGACTGATTTGTTTGGGGTGAGGCCCCTGATGGTTGTCAGAGGATGAACAACCTTGATTGTTGTATCATGGAATCCTTTTTGTTCCTTTGATGATGGACGAGATGGTTCTCAAATAGTTTCATATTTCTCCTTTAGCGCTTCATCCTAGAGTGATAAATATGTACCGAGCCTTGAGGAGCCAGTTTTGGTGGCCTGGGATGAAGCGTGCAGTTGCGGAGTTTGTGTCTTGATGTTTAGTCTACCAGAAAGTGAAGGCCGAACACCATGTTCCTGGTGGTCTTCTCTATCCATTAGAGATTCCTCAGTGGAAGTGGGAGGATATCTCAATGGAATTTGTTACTGGTTTACCACAAGCTACTGGAGGACATTATGCTATTTGGGTGGTAGTGGATTGTTTAACAAAATATGACCACTTCATAGCAATCAAGGAGTCGAGCTCAGTAAATGTTTTGTTGAGGCATTATCTAGAGGAGGTGGTGAGACTTCATGGAGTCTCTAGGACGATCATTTCTGATCAAGATCCTCATTTTACCTCTAGGGTGTGGAGAGGTCTCCAACATGATTTTGGTTCTGAACTATGCCTTAGAACTGCTTTTCATCCCCAAATGTATGGTCAGACAGAGCGAAACATCCATACTATTGAAGACATGTTACACTCTTGTGTTCTTGATTTTTGGAGGCTTAGGGATAAGGGACTTTCCCTTGGTGGAGTTCACTTAAATCAATAGTTTTCACTCCAACATCGGTATGAAACCTTTTGATACCTTGTATGGTCGACCATGCCATTCTCCATTGTGCTGTACTGGGGTCAGAGAGTCATCAATTCATGGACCAGAACTAGTGCAGAATACAACAGAGATTGTTTCGGAAATTCGTGAGAGGATGAAGACAGTGAAGGATCATCAGAAATCTTATGCTGATCAAAGGAGCAGACCCTTAGAGATTAATTTTTGGGATCATGTGTATTTGAAGGTGACTCGTCGTCGTGGGCATCAATGGTTTGGTCATGGAAGTAAGCTTTCTCCCCAGTTTGTTGGGCATTTCGAGGTGTTAGCTCGTGTTGGAGCTGTGGCGTATCGAGTTGCACTTCCCCCATATAAGAGTCGGATACATGATATTTTCCATGTATCACATCTCTGTCGTTAGCTTCATGATGACTCTCACATCATTGATTGGGGATAGATCGATGTTGATGATGATGCAACCTTTGAGGAGTGACCTGTGGAGATCCAACACTGCAAGGATAAGGTGTTGTCCGTGCATTGTATCCAGTTAGTTGTTGTCTTGTGGTGACATGGTGGAATAGAGGAGAGTACCTGGGAACATGAGTCACAGATAAGTGCTCAGTACCAAGATTTGTTTGATGTTTAACTCTTTTTATGTAATGATTTACCCTTTTTGGTTATACCTTTCATGTTTTATTTATGAATTTCTTTTGTTTTTTTGTGTCTTTCTCTCTTTTGAGAGGTATCTCGATGGGTGGTTGTTTGGACCCCATTTTTTTTGTCTCATTAGGTTGGTTTAGAATTATAAAGGGCTATAATTCTTTGAGAGGTATCTGATGTAATTGTTCGGACCTCTCCGGTCCATTACTTAGTGAAAATATGGTGTTTGAGGTGTTCCTGGAGGTCATGGTGACTTATACCTAGTAATTTTTTTCCAAATTTCCAATTCTGTGAACAGTTCCATCAGTGAACAATGTGTTATCAGTAAGGTTCAGTGAACAGTGTTCTATCAGTGAGGATTCAGTGAATAGTGTTCTATTGGTGAGGTTTGGTGAATAGTGTTCTATCAGTAAGGTTCACATAACAGTGTTCTATCATTGAGGATTCAGTGAACAATGTTCTATCAGGGGGGATTTAGTGAAAATTGTTTCCAGAATGGTGAGGTCTATCGCTAACCTCTATCAGTAACCTCTATCGGTAACCTCTATCGGTAACCTCTAATGGTAGGTGTACAGTAATGGTAGGTGTACAGTAACTACAGGTCTATAGTGTATCCAGACCAGTGAGGATCATGAACAGTGTTTCCAGCTTCCTACAGTTTCACCCTTTTGACGTTTCCGTTGACATAAAATACATTTAAAGCCTTATTTTAAGGACTCTTAAGGCCGATTCAAAGACCATAAATCCTATATTAATTATTCGTATGCCTCAGGACGTTTTTACTTGGTTAAACAATGTGGGTTAATGTGATCCTCTTTTAATGGGGAAATAAGCGTATCTTAAACCGTTTCCCTATTAAATCTTCAGAAGGGACAAGATATCATCCTTCCTAGTTCTTCCTCTTTGTTCTCGGCTATGAGAGGTTAGAACCTTTCCATCCTTCCTGTAGGAGTTTCACAATCAATCTGTACTCCTCGGATTGGTTAAGCTCTATTTTGATGCAACCGATATATATCAGTCAATCTTAGATATAAGTTATGTTTTATAGTCATTCCTTTGGGGATCATATCCTCCTATTTCTCATTTCAATGTTATAGCATATATTCTACATGCATCTAATGGGGTTTTTCTTGGGATTTGGTCGATACAATTGTACCGTGGCATCCTCGGGTTGATGCAGTTGTCACGAGAGGAGGATCGTGACCCGTTGTGTGGATAAAGAATGTGAGGAACTGTATGAGGTAGCATATTCGTTGCATCCCTTTATTTTACGTGCAACTGTATTGTTAGCATGTTTAATCCCACTGGATGACAATGGAGTTGACATACTAAATATTTTAACCAAATAAATAAATTGATATTGATCGTATGTTATTGCCTCTTGTTTTGATAGATAGTTTGATATCTATGCTTGATTTTCTTAGATGTTTGTTCTTGATGGAAATAGGTAAAGAATGTAAACCAGGATTAATTGATAATTGTTGGATATAGATAAAGAGGCATGAAAACTAATCTGGTTCTAGTTGTAATTTGATGTTAATAAAATTAGTGTAGTTAGCATGTTTATTTATTTGTGAAAACTTACTGGTAAGGTTTTCTGAATTTGGAAATAATGAATAATAAATCAGTTAAACCAAGATGGATTAAATAACTGGTGGTTCTTAAAATATAATTGCTTGTAGGGTTCTGAGTTACCATCTTATTTGTTTAAGGGCCAATATCCCAATTGTGAGGTAGTTTGTTTTACTACTGCTTGTGTTTTAATGTTATCCTGGATGCTTCTTGTAATATGTGGAGGCATGGAGGCCCTTTTGTTTATGGGAGAAGATGATGCCTAGAGTGGCAAGATGCATCGGTTTATACATGTGGGTGTCAGGGGAGGACACAAGGGATGATGGAATGGGATGGATGTGATTATTGGATTCTTGGTAAGTTTGATTGGTTGTTTATCTGTTTTACTTTACCCAAAGCTCAAGGAAGCTGGTCTAACTTACCCTTCTTCAGAAATATGCGAAGACGTGCATGGTATGCCATGTGCTTTCCATGTTTAGCTTCTCAAGGAAGGATGGGTATATGCTCTTTCTATAAGCGGAAAATACTTGATGAGTAGTACATCTACACACCGTGTTGAGCCTCCTTGTGTTTAGTAGCATATAATGTTTTTCTATAATGCCTGGAAATGTGGGAAAATATTTCTATAATGAATAATTGAATAAATGGTGTTAAACCATGAGGATAGAGATGTTGGAACATAATGACGAGGTTGTAATTTTTGAAGGAACTGTTGACTTTGGGTGTGATGAAATGAAATTTAATGTGGGATTTTTCATGGTTAATTAATGTTTAAATAATTAATTAATGTACAGTGGAACTAATTAAAAGGGAATAAAGTAATCTCATAAAGCTCTTTAAATGGTTATGTGCTTATAGGATACCTAGTCTTAGAAGTAGAAGCCCGTAGTATGAGAGACGTTAGCTACAGTTATGTCTAAGACTAGGTAATTCCCATAGTGTGGTTGTGAGATATAATATATCCTATACTCTATGTTTCTATACGCCACTCCACCCTATCAGTAAGGGAAACTAACAACCCGAGGATTCTGAGCCTCGGGGGGTGTTTTACCCAACATTATGGTGGGAGTATGGATGGCTGACTACCACCTTTAGCCCCACTCTCTTCTCTTGGTAGTTACAGGTGTCGACATACACATTTTTTAGTTTTCCCCATATATGTTTGTAGAGGGCTATAATGGCTTGTGGTTATTCACACACATATATTCTGGATATCGTTTTCTATGTACTACATTAGGTGTAATGTGTATATGATATGATGGCTTGAGGATCCTTACTCAGTGTATGGGCTGTAATGGCTTGAGGTATAATACCTGACTTATGATACACGTTATGCGAGCTGTGGTGTCTCCCAAAACTACCTGGTTACTTTGTTGTGTGGATGTGGTGGTTTTGTTTCACGAGGTGCATATTTTGGGGAAAAGCGTCAAACTAGTGGGGAAGGAGTAGCAGGGTACTCATGATATTATTTATTATATGATATATTGTTGTGTGTGTTACTTGGTGAGAGTAGCCATGGTGAGGTTGGGAACTTAGTATACCTATTTAGGTGAGAGTTAGTTTCACTTGTTGTTCACTGTTCTTTAGCATGCTTTCTTTACTTTTTCACAAGAGGATTCGGGGAGGATCCTACAATGTATACTGTTATACTCACCCTATGTATATATAAACTATTTTTCAATTCACTTGGAGTAGGATGGAGATAAAGCTGGTTTCTACTAGCTAGGGGTTGAAGGAGCTGTTCGGGCTTATGGTTGCTGCTGTTTTTACTTTCTTTTGGGTACTTGCAGTTTTTCACTTCCAATTGTAGTAGTTTTGAATGAAATTTCATATATGCACATGGGATTCCTTCATATTCCAGTTCTAAGTTGGAGTTGATTGGTGTCTATCTTATCTCTCTCTTCCGCATGTGCTCTCTTAGAGGGTAATACCTCCCATTTGTGTGTTTATTATACCCTCGGTTCTAGTTTCCAACCCGGGGCCTACTGGATGCGGGACTCAAGGGTCATTATCTCCCATCTCAGATTGCCGACCCAGGAGGGGTACACTTTTAGGGAGGGTGTCATGACAATAATAATTTGATAAAATATTGTTCCAAAATCAATAAAAGGTTATCCCCAAAAAACATAAATTAATAAAAAATTACATGGAGAAAATGTATGAATACAAGTCATATATTCTCTAAAATATACTATTATTTCCCAAAGATAACTTGAATAATTAAGATATAAGGCCACAATAATATCACATATTCTTTAAAAATTTAAGTCATGTTCTATTCCTTACAAAATATAAACCACGTTGACATTAATTACCATATTACACTACAATTTACCATTTACCTTAATTTAAATATTATTTGAAAAAATAGTCAACTTATTCTAAAATAACATTAAAAATCTCATAAAAAACATTTTAGTCCCATGGTCATCTATATGATGAAACATATTCTCCAAAAATATAATTACCAATTTCCAGATAAATTATAGTCACTTCCACACCAATTATCATATTAACCATATTGATTATGTGTACCTCTAAACTTATGCCCCCAATAATATTATTCCCAAATAACCTTCACACGAAATCACTTGTTAATAATTAGGGTTGTATATATTTAAATCATGTATTAGAAAAATATACTTAATCTTATTAAATTTCTATCACATGAATACTCAAAAGGGTTTTTATTGTCTTAATCTTAGGACCATCCTTAGACTTATGAACTCATTTTGGTATGTAAAACTCTTAAATTATCCTCAATTTTTCTCTTTATAACCTCTAAATATTTTAATAATTTTTTATTGATACCAAATATAACTCCCTAAAACTTAATCTCATTTCTCTGTAGGGTACCCCCTAGGTTCACAATGTACCTATTCTCCCTCTAATGGTGGTTACCTTCCTTCGTGATCCCACTATGTACCATGTACTCGGTGACTAGGAACCCAATGCCTCCTTCAATCCACAAAAATAGTCTTAAAACCTAGACACACCTACCAAAAAAACTCCCTAATCCACCTATTAATCCTCAAACACTAGAAAATTACAAAAAAACAAGGTTTAGACGAATTTCAATTGAAGATGTACCTTATATAGATGCAAAGTGTTACAACCTCTCCATCATAGGACAACTAATTGCTGAGTTTCACTACCTAGCATCACCAATCCATGTCGGTGGAAATATCTATACATCAAGACCATATATCAAAATCCCACTCACATATATACTTCTTGATATTCTTGTTCTACCACTACACGTGTACTAGAGGGATGGTCTTTCTGCATAATGTTTTCTAAATCTGATTCACAATACAAACTGAATGCTCCTTAAATGTCTTCTCTGGATCCAGCTCAGCCACTTCAATGTTGACCTTATGAGAGAGACCAAAATTGTGTATTAAAATGTGATATACATTGAATACATTTTAATAACTCTGTATCTGATAAGAATCACCAATCGATATCCCATAGTACCAACCCTAAAAATAATGTCAAACTGACCAATGAACTGGTTCTCCATCTTCTCTTACCTATAAATACACATGTGTACCACTTATTGTAACACTCAAAAAAATACATTGTCACCTACCTCAAACATTAAAGGAAAAAATCATTTGATCAATGTGTGATATTTTCTTACATGGATCAGTCAATAATTTATTATTTATTAGTCAGATATGCTCTGATGGATCCTATGTGAGAATCAACCAAACAACACCTGACTCTTCATCCTATAGAAAACATAGATTCAATCAATACAATATACAATATAAATCCTAAAATTCGTCAATCGAAATAAATGTATCATAATTATTTTCATAAAAAAACTCATTAATCATTAGATGGTTCCCCTAGGAACCACCAAAATCAAGGACACACACCCACAGCATGCCTTCCAACACCCAATGATTGTGGTTATATTTCCCATATATCTAAGTATGGTAATAAGTGATTAAATGTACCTATTTATCATTTATATTTTATAATATTTTTTATAATATTGTTGTAAAACAAGTAACCAATTCAAAAAATGATTCTCTTATTCACCCTTTGTAAACAAACAATCTCATGGATATATATAACTAGTATAGTTCATTGAGGAAATATATCACTTATAATGGATGTAAATGTGAAACAATTATCAATTATTCCATGATAATCTATATCACATTACATCCAAGAGAAAACCTTGAAAACCCCATTATAAAATCCATTGTCTAATGATCTCCATTCCACTCAGGAATAGATAATTCTTAAAGAAGACTCGTGAGGCATTGATCTGCATCCTTCAATGATAGATAGGTAAAAAACCATGAAACTAAACCTGATATATAATTTTTCATCCAAGTGATCTATTAAAACCAAAAAATATCATAATATATCATGGTAAACCCCATTGGAAAATCCCATATCAAGGCATGTGAATCACATATCAGCTCCTCATGCATATTTGTAGAGACTACCACACATCACCGAACATATATTAACTCATTATTATCTTAGGAAGAATCATTTCTTTTTCCCCAATCACATATATTGTCTCTCATCACTGAGAAATCAGTGTCAGATAACATACACTCCTATACCTTCCTAGTAATTGAGGATGAATTACTTAAATATGTTAGGGTAACTTTTCCCAAAAAATACTAAAAATCAAGGTACATCTCAGTGAAGAGGCTCATCATCTTCTACTCACTAACAGCCACCTATAACACCTACACTTTAATATTTATACATAGTGAAACATATGTTATCTTACCCTTTATAGGGGTATAAAATAACTCAATGTCAAAAGTCTACAAGTACATGTTTCACCGATTTCTCCAAAGGTTTATGTCCCTCTGTGAAAAGATATACTTGTGGATATTTTAGTCAAAATATACTATAAACATATCACCCAGCAGGTATTAACACCAAAAACTAATCAACTGAACTACCATTGATTGATTATAAAGACCCATACTTTACATACATGGTTATTACTTCAAAATTGAAGCATAATTATTACAACATATAACAAAACCATGAAAGGACCATATAGGTATAGTGTCTTTAGAAACTGGGAAACATAAACAGCTGGTTCATAAATCATCTACGTTTTCTCCCATTTATTTCATCATATCTAGAGTCCCTTATTGGCATATACTTCTTAATATCCTTCTTCCTGACCTGGGGAAAAGAAAACATACCAAAGGGTGAGCTCAAATGCTCAGTAAGGGTAAACAAAAGAAATACCAAACATATCATATTCATAAGAATATAACATTTTGAAAATCATATCCTACAAAAGAGATCATAACATGGGATAAATCATAGAAGTGAAATGTAATCCCAATAATCATAACATAAGACATTAAGCTTTGTGGCATACACACATAATCATAGAAAATCATTTCATAGTAGTCAAGACTCATTGCCATGACTATCTTAGTGGACACAGTCCATTTCTGAACCGAGTTCACTCCTCGTTTCAGACCTGTTTTACTGAACTGGATTAACTTTCCATTCTAGCCATGTATATCTCATGAGATATAAATCAATACCCAATGCATTGGAGGTAGATATAGGTCCCACCCATCTCATAATGAAACCATTCTTATGTGTGCCACAAAATCATAAATCATACATCATAGCATAACCCATGTAATAAAAATGGTAATCCTAAACATCATGGAATCATAAAATAATCCATTTAAGATAAAAGGACATCATAAAAATAATTCCATCATAAAATAATAAAATCAAGGTAAAAATAGGGATAGAATAAGAACCCTATATTATCTTAGATGGAAAATAATTTTGATAAAACACTTGAACTCCATTCGTGAGGAAAATATCCTTTATACTTCAATTTTTTTCCTTTCTTAACATGTAATACAATTTTAAAATAAAATAAGTTGATTAAAAATAAACTTGAAAACATGTAAAGGAAGATTCATGGAAATAAATTTCTATGAATCCATTAATTCCATATAAGTTAAAAAACATTATTCTCGAACTTTGGTCGGAAAAGTCAAAAAGTACCTCGTACTAAAATCGACAAAATATTCATTTCATATCTTTTACTAAAAACTCACCAATGGGTAAAATTGGATTTAAAAAATTGTAGGTGGTTGGAAATAATATTACATATTTAGGAAACATTTATGTAAAAGATAAATATTCCCCAGTAAATTCTAAAGTATAAACAATCTCGGATAAAAATGAGATTGTGATATTTTCCCTTACCTTAGGTCCGATATGCTTCATATGAATCCGAACATCCTGTAATATAGTTTGAATATTGTCAATTGACTTATTACAGAATCATATTTATTGTTATGATATCATATATGGTCATATTTTTATCTTCTTAGTAGTAATATTTCATTGCTACTTGTTATTCGGGTGTTTATTGCTTTATGTTCTTATGCATGTTTTCTCGAATAAATTCTTATTACTCATTATAGGATATAGATATATCATTTACAGAATGGTATTAGTGTAATATATATCATATTCATTAATTAAATTCATTTATATAATCATTATTTAATGAAGATCATATAGAACGAGTCGCATCACATCGTGGAGATGGTAGGCCGTACGTACGCACGAGCGATGATATCATTCCTATGATCATGGAATTGTATTGAAGTGTTTGTATCATATTTAAGAATCAATAAAAATTTACAATAATCATATATAGTTATTTATTTTCACCATTATACCCATCCAAGTAAGGTAATGGTGGAAAACATATTACACCATGGCGTGGAGACGGTATTCCGTACGTACGCACGCGTGATGATTTTGTTTACCAAAGGATGGATAAGAGGTGAAATATGGTTGTTTAATATTTATAATAACATATCATTATATGAGGGATAATGATGTTATTACTTCATAATGAAACAACTAAAGAAGAGGGAGTAGAAGAAGAATGGAACTTGAAGAAAACGGTAGAAGGTATTACCTCTTTCTCGAAGTGCCTCCTTTAAACTTTATCTTAGGGCACTAGAGTTTCTCTTTTGAGAATACCAGTACCTAAATTAGGTTTCTAAGGAAGTTATGAAGTGAAATGGGCTGGGTTTGGCTGATATTGAAGGCTAAAATTGGTTTGAGGAGGACAGGGAGGAGGTTCTCTTTTATAAGGGAGGAGAGGGGGACCTTTGGAAATATAAGGAATATTAGTTTATATTATATTCAAACCCCACTTAAAAACCTCCAAAATGACTCATATCCGAAGATTAGATGGTATAGGGTTGTAATCTCATCATCCAATAAAATTTAGACATGTTAGAAATTTATTTTAAACATTATCAACTTGATTTATCCTTATTAATCAATTTAATTTTATTTGTGGTAATAATATTCTAAATTTTAAATTATTATAAATAATTTCTTATGTGTTGTGAATTTTCCATAATTTGACACATTATGACATTGTCGACCATATAAATTTTAATTTATAATTTTAAATATTTTTTTTGATTTTTAAACAGTTTTATGATATGTTATTTTTAAAAAATAACAATAGTGTCAATTTTGACACTATTCATTTATTTGAATTTAAATAAATTATATGAAGAAGATATGTTTGAACTAAAAGATTTAATATATTAATAAAATTTCATATGCATCCATAAAATTAGTTTAACACATTAAATAGTTCATATATATTTATTTTAATATTTTTAAAATCATTTATTTGATATCTCAATCAATAAAATAATTGCAATATCACTATTGTGTCATTTTTAATGATAATTATTTAATCCCTAAAAATTATAAATAAATTCATATGATGTAGATAATTGTATTATATTTCTTGAGACTATTAATTTTCGAAGTTTCATAAATTTTATCACTAAATTAAAATTATTATACTTATAAGATTTAGGAAAGTGACATGTTGTCACTTTCTATGGTTTTAATAATAATTAAATTATTTTCATAGAAAAAAGTCCATTAAATGAATCTAATCATACCCTTAGGTGATATGGGTCGACTTTTAGTCATCCAATAGGATTTTGGTAGGTGTTAGTGTAATTTTATAATCATATATTTACCATTAATTATCTGATTTACCTTTAACTATGGTAAATCAAATTTACCGTAGTCACTATTCATAATGCCCAAAAATAAAAAGTTGTCTATTAACATAATTTAGACCAACTTATTCAAAATATTGAATCCATTTTTCAAAATTCAAAACACATATGTTGCAGTAATTAATTTAAAATTAATCCCGTTGTTAAGAAAATGGGTTTTAGAAGTTATAACATTGCCAAAGATGGAAATGTTTTTACCCGTTAATTCAAAGTGAAATTCCTTCTAATTACATACATTATATTAAATAGTAAAAATATATTCTATTTAAACTTTAAAACCATTAAATATTATAATTTAACCATATAAATTATCTCAATGAAAAAAAGTTGTTTTTAATTTAAAATTAGCGTATTTTTAATATTCATCAAAATATTAAAGTTATCAGAAAAGTATCAAAAATTTATCCAAAGTAAATTTTTATATCATAATTCAAAAGAAGAATTTTATTTTGTCAAATTTAACTTATAAACATGTGAAAAACTAGATTTAATGTGGGTGCTCTATCAAAAGGCGGCAAAACTGCATTTTTTGAAAAATACTTACTTTACCCGAAAAAATTATTTGATTCCCTTACCATGTTCTAGAAAATGTGTAAGATGAATAATAATGTTATAAAATTCAAAATTTTGTTAATACTATTCATAATGGCTAGTTTATAATAATATATCGTTGTTTAGTGAAACCCGGTATTGCGTACTACACACGCTATCGAGCAAGGTCGTGATTGCGTGTAATGCAAGCCAAGTCAATATGGTGTGTTGTGAAAGATTCCTTTTGTGTTGCGTATAACATAAGACATAAAAAAATATTTCTCATAAAATCTCAGGGTGTTACATTCTACCCCCCTTAAAATGAATTTCACCCTCAAAATTCCTCACTTCATTACAAACAAATGAGGATACTTCTCCCTCATCATATCCTCAAGTTCCCATGTAGCTTCTTCTAATTGGTGGATCCTCCATAAAACATTCACCAAGCGAGTGGTCTTGTTCCATAGGACTTTTTTGCTACAATCCAGAATCTCTATCGACTGTTCTTCATAAGAAAGATCTTGCTCCAGCGGTACAACTTCTGAGCTGAGTACATATGAAGGATTGGGTATGTACTTTCTCAGGAGGGATACATGGAACGCATCGTGAACTTGAGGGAGATTCGGTGGAAGTGCCTATTGGTATGCTACCTTCCCAACATGATCCAGAATTTCAAAAGGACCGATATATCTAGGGCCCAACTTTCCCTTCTTTCCAAATCTCATTACCCTCTTCTAGAGAGATATTCATAAGAACACTTTATCACCCACTTCAAACTCTAGGTCTTTTCGTCGGTTGTTGATATAGAAAATATTTTCAATTAATTTATATTGAATATAATTGTTTTAAACCCACAAAATTGTTCCTCTAAGATTAATTGTTTCATTTTTATGATAATGGTGTTATTTTGAGCATGAATAGTAAAAATTGGCCATTTTTTGATTTTTAACAGTTTTAAAATATTTCGGTAGTTTGGCCATAACATTATCTACACTAATCAAAATTGAAAAATTCTTTCTTTTCCAGATTATACAGATCCGGGGCATCATTTACTATTTTTGGACTAAAATCTGAATCGGCCATATGGAAGCTCAAAAGAAGCTCACAATTTGGCTCAGGAAAACTGTTTTCTGTTCTGCCTAGTTTTGATGTGGGATCCATAACTCATCCACTGTGGGCCCCACTCTTGAGAAATTCGGTGGGTGGACGAACAAGGAGTTTTGAAGGATCTTTTAGGAAGGAAGAACCGAGTTAATTGGCCGTTTATTGGGTCATTAAATCACCCTAATCCGGAGGATTGCGTTTTGCAGAGTCTGACTGGACAGAATAAATGCTCATAGTAAAACGGGAATAAATCTCGGAATACATGTCCAAATACGCTGGAATTTTGAGGGGACACGTCCAAGGGAATTATGAACAACATTCAATAAGGGCTCAATGCGTGAAGATGAAATTTAATGGGGCTACAACGCATTGACATTCGGGGAAAACATTCTGGCTATAAAAGGAGGAGAGCTCCACCCTCTCAAAGGATCCATTCTCCACCCCATTCCTCCTGGGACACCAAGAAGGAGAACTTTTCAGATTTCGCTTTTATTTATTTTTTTTCATTGTTTTTTATTGCCTTCTTCTTCCCCATTCAACTCTATTACCCTTACCATGGTGGGGTAAACTTTTGGAGTGATTGGGGAAGGGTTGGTTTTCTACATTGTAATGCTTGAGTTTTTGGACGCAATTGAATAAATTTCTTTCTTCTTCAAAGTTGTTTTCAATTAATTATAGCGGATTTTATAATCAAGTGCGATCGTTCTTGACTATTAATTCCGTTATTTATTTTTTCCTTGGTAAAATAATCAATATCTTCCTCCACTAATTTCTGGTTTATATACGATGGAATAAACCATGAATTAGTGGCGAAGTACTCGACGATCGTCAGTACGTGTAAAAGGTGTAGTGAATGTTCTTGATTGTTTGGGATAAGAAAAACCCGATCGGGAATTGCCCATTTCAATTAAGGATATTCAATACAACTATTTTACACATGGAAGGAGAGTTGACCAAACCAAGATCTTGGTAAGGTTTTCTCTCTCAATAATAATTTCACCAAGGAAGTGAGAGGAAACGATTGTGGAAACTCACTTTAATCAATTAAGAAGAAGAGGTTTTAATTAATTTGAACAAGGATAGAATTATAATTAGGAAAATGACCCCGACCTAATTACCCTTTTAAATTTCATTGTTTTTCAATCATTTGAATTTCAAATTTCCGTTCACAACATTTTTACCCCCATTTTAAAGTGACAACCCATTTTTTGTGCACTCCTCTTCGGGAGACATCCTAGTTCAACCACATTACTACATTTTAAATTAGGAAATAATTGTTTTGCCACACCCTACGACAGGCGTGCGTCAAACTTGGCGTCGTTTTCAGGGAGGTAGTGCCACAAACTAATTGTAAATATTTGACTTTTTCAATTTAAATTAAAAAATATTTTTCCATGTTGTTTTCAAATGATTATTTTTTTAATTCATGGAACAATTACCCACAAGTGCGAGAACCAGTTATTGTATCACCTTGGTCTATAGATTATAAAGTTTCTTTCTTGGCTAAACAAATTCGGGGAGCTCGAATCCAAATCATCACAGAGGATGAATTCAAGGATCTCATTGAAAACCTTAAAGAGAACCTCGAATACCCAGTGTTGGAGGGATTGGACAGAGAATTAATTGAACTTCAAAAGTATTTTCTGGAATTTTATGAATACATAATCAAAGTACAACACCAAGAAGAAGAAGTTCACAGAGATATTGAATCCCAATTTGAAAGAATTAGTCAAACAGTTCAAAACCTAGAGACCTCAGTACAGTGGATTGCGGAACAAGTACATGTATCCCAGGATCAACAACAAATGGAGCCCGAACAAGAACCAGAACCAGAAAAATTGATGGAAGAAGTATCCCCACAAATCCTTCATGTTGAATAACCCATGAAAGCATTGATGAAATTAAAAGAAGATCCATTGAACCCATCTCAATCAATGTTGGATGATATTGATGAAGAAGATTTAGCAATTGAAATACATATGGGAGATCAAAAAGATCTGGATAACTTCTGGAATGAGTGTGAGGAACTTCTTGATCCAACTATTCCTAATAATGTAGATGATTCAACAACATTGAAGGAAGAAACCAACCAAGTAGTGGAATTTGAAGAGAAGATAGAGGAGTCTGACTACCTACCTTTATCTACTTAAATTCAACTCCAAGATCCACATCCCTTTGAAGAAGAAATTGAATCCAAACAGGCTCAGGAAGTTAATCTTTTCATAAACTCATTATCTTTTGATTTTGTTGAAACTGAATTGAGTATTACCTCCCCTTGTTTTAATTTTTCAGAGTCATCCAACACTTATATTTCCTTGGAGGGAGAATATGCATCTGAAGAGGAACATCTGGTTCTCCCCAAACCTGTTGAAAATATAATGGAATGAGTACATGAGAAGATCAAAGTGAATTGTTTAGAGGAAAATGAGACACAAGCTACTTACTTTGAAAGAGATGAATTTGATATTGATTCTTCATGCTTTAATTTTTTTCAAATAGAATTAAACTCTGATATTCCATTTGATTTTCCCCTAGATGTATCATACCTTCAGCAACCACTGGAGAATAAAGAAGATGTTGTTCATGGAGAACCCAAGAAAGAGGAGGACTCATTCATTGTCATAACCCCACCATTAATGTTGTATCTCATTACAAAGAGGGTGGACATGGTGAATTTTATCGATGGAGTCCTCAAGAAAAAGGAAGACGTTCATCCTGGAAAGAAATGTTTTTTTTGGTTCATGAGCAAGAAACCTCACCCACTATCAGATTGGGGATAACTTATTAGAACTGCCCCTCTGGAGGCAGTCAAAACCCAGGGCCCACTTGGGGGATTAAACCAATATTTATAATTTTTTTCTTATTCAATTTCTGTTTTCATTTATTTTTAAAAAAATTCTTATGTTATGTTTTTTAAATTTTTTTAGGTTTTCAAAGAGCAACACTTAGGAGTCAAAATCAATTTTGTATTGCCAATAAGACAGGTTGTAACTCTCCTTCACACTTTCTTGATGTTGTTATTCATTTTAAAATTTTATTACATGTTAAATCAACTTAAATGCATCGAGGACACTGCATCAATTATGTGTGGTGGAAGGAACCTTTGTAGTATAGGATTTTTATTTGATGTTTGTTTTCAAAAATAAAAAAAATAAAAAAATTGTGTGTTTTCAAATTTTTGTGTGTTTATTTTTCAATTTTTGGTGTGTTTTTGAAACTTTTGAGATGAAAAGATTATCAATGCCATTTTTGAAACCTATTTCAATGAGTGAACCAATATATTTCATGAAACCGAGCTTTAATGAATGTTGAAATGAATTTGTTTCAAGTTCAATTTTTTAAAATTTCATGAAAGGTACACCGAGTTTTTAATCCCATGCCATATTTGACTTTTTATATCTTTGAAATCACTTTCCTGTGAGGCTTCTGAACCATTTTTGTCATATTATTTTCATTCACCTCATTTCTTGAGGGAACCAGACCATGCTTGCTTTAACCAGAATTTGATTTATTCCTTTCAAAACTTGAGGGTTTGGGGTACGTGTGTTTTAAATGATTGAGGCATTTATTTTGTTTGAAGCCCCCTTTTCAAAATAAGCCTTTTTATTATGGCCCACCTTTACATTTATCCTTCATTGTATCCCCAAGTATCCATGAATTGCCTGTTAGGTTAGCCACATTACAAGACAATTTTCCCTATCATACCTGCTCTTGAAATAAAATTTCATGATCTAGTTGAACTTAAGTGTGGGGGAAGATGTCTTGTGGTGTACTACCTCATTTGGTTATACTTTGGGTGGAAAATAAATTGTGGAGGAGATGTGTGTGATGCTGAAAAATTATTCTGTTGAAAGCTGTGCCTTTTCTGGAGCTTTTATGACAAGAGAAGTTGTGCCTTTCTGGAGCTTCCAATGTAAAAATAAAGCTGTTCCTATCTGGAGATTTTAAAAAAAATCATGTTTGAAGATATTGAAATGTTTTTTTCTGAGCTGATTGAATGATGATGGGGCCTATTTTCAACAAAGGGGAAGTGAAGGAGACCATATTTGAGTGAAAACTATAATCTTGCAATTTTGCTTCAAAAAGAGCCAAGCCTTCATTTTTCGGCCTCAGAACTTTTAACATCTAAATCCTACCAACAGGAAGCCAAAGAATAACCCTGAAAAGTCCTCATGAAAAACACATGTCCTTGACTCACATCGGGTGGAGAAGTAGGAATTTATCAAACCTATGGTGACTCTTGTGTGAGTCTGGATGAGAAAAGCCTTGTTTAGCCTTTACATTTGTGCGATGAGAGAAAATTCATGTGAGGTAGGTGTTTTGTGTGCATGGGATAAGAAATTAAGTGGGAATATATTAAAATCTTAAATTGAGAACTTGAAATAACAGTTTTTGATGAGGCATGATATCTTTTTGTTTCTTGAAATTGATTTGATTGATCTCATTGATATGTGTTTTGGATTTGATTTGATTTGATTTTTACTTGTCCAGGAGTCCAAGTGCTAAGTGTAGGGGAATTGATAGAGAAAATATTTTAAATTAATTTATATTGAATATCATGGTTTTAAACCCACAAAATTGTTCCTCTAAGATGAATTGTTTCATTTTAATGATAATGGTGTTATTTTGAGTTGAATAATAAAAATTGGCCATTTTTGGATTTTTAACAGTTTTAACATATTTCGGTAGTTTGGCCATAACATTATCTACACTAATCAAAATTTCAAAATTCTTTCTTTTTGCAGATTTTAAAGCTGCAGGGCTTCATTTACTATTTTTGGACTAAAATCTGAATCGGCCATATGGAAGCTCAAAAGAAGCTCACAAGTTGGCTCAATAAAACTGTTTTCAGTTCTGCCTAGTTTTGATGTGGGATCCATAACTCATCCAATGTGGGCCCCACGCTTGTGAAATTCGGTGGGTGGACGAACAAGGAGTTTTGAAGAATCTTTTATGAAGAAAGCACCGAGTTAATTGGCCATTTATTGGGTCATTAAATCACCCTAATCCGGAGGATTGCGTTTTGGAGAGTCTGAATGGACAGAATAAATGCTCATAGTAAAACGACCATAAATCTCGGAATACATTTCCAAATCCGCTGGAAGTTTGAGGGGACACGGCCAAGAGAATTATAAACAACATTCAAGAAGGGCTAAACGCGTGAAGATGACATTTAATGGGGCTACAACGCGTCGACATTGGGGGAATCATTCTGGATATAAAAGGAGGAGAGCTCCACCCTCTCAAAGGATCCATTCTCCACCTCATTCCTCCTGGGACACCAAGAAGGAGAACTTTTCAGCTTTCTCTTTTATTTATTTTCTTTTTCATTGTTTTGTAATTCCTTCTTCTTCCCCATTCAACTCTATTACCCTTACCATGGTGGGGTAAACTTTTGGAGTGATTGGGGAAGGGTTGGTTTTCTACATTGTAATGATTGAGTTCTTGGACGCAGTTGAATAAATTTCTTTCTTCTTCAAAGTTGTTTTCAATTTATTATAGAGGATTTTATAATCAAGTGCGATCGTTCTTGAATATTAATTCCGTTATTTATTTTTTCCTTGGTAAAATAATCAATATCTCCCTCCACTAATTTCTGGTTTATATACGATGGAATAAACCAGGAATTAGTGGTGAAGTAATCGACGATCGTCAGTATGTGTAAAAGGTATAGTGAATGTTTTTGATTGTTTGGGATAAACAAAACCCGATCGGGAATTGCCCATTTCAATTAAGGATATTCAATACAACTATTTTACACATGAAAGGAGAGTTGACCAAACCAAGATCTTGGTAAGGTTTTCTCTCACAACAATAATTTCACCAAGGAAGTGAGAAAAACGATTGTGGAAACTCACTTTAATCAAATAAGAATAAGATGTTTGAATTAAATTGAACAAGGATAGAATTATAATTAGGAAACTGACCCCGATCTAATCACCCTTTTAAATTTCATTGTTTTTCAATCATTTGAATTTCAAATTTCTGTTCACAACATTTTTACCCCCGTTTTAAAGTGACAACCCATTTTGTGTGCACTCCTCTTCAGGAGACATCCTAGGTCAACCACATTACAACATTTTAACTTAGAAAATAATTGTTTTTCCACGCCCTACGACAGGCGTGCGTCAGTTGTCAGCATGACTTTTTTGTCGACTCTGAGCTTCTCTTATGTGTTGTTGAATAGATCTGACCTTTTCTTCCATCTCATCAACAAGATTAGGTCCTAATAGATATCTATCCCCAACTTCATCCCAGCAAGTTGGAGTTCTACATTTCGTTCCATAGAGGGCTTCATAAGGAGGCATCTGAATACTTGAGTGAAAGCTATTATTATAAGAAAATTCCACCAAAGATAGGTGTTGATCCCAACCACCTTTGAAATCCATAGAGAAATCTCTCAACATATCTTCTAGATTTTGAATTGTCCTCTCGGACTGAACGTCTGTCTGAGGATGGTAAGCAGTGATGAAACTAAACTCTGTGTCTAGATCATGATGAAGACTTCGCTAGAAATTCGAGGTAAACCTCAGATCCCGATCAGATATAATGGAAAGTGGTACTCCATGAAATCTTACCACTTACTTTACATATATCCTGGAAAGCTGATCAAGAGAAAAATCTTCTCTAATAGCAATGAAGTGTGCCGAATTTGTAAGGAGATCAACTATAACCCAGATAGCATTATTTCCTTTGGATGTTTTAGGAAGTCCGGTGACAAAGTCCATAGTGATGTTTTCCCATTTCCATTCTGGTATGGGTAATGGTTGTAACATTCCCTTATACTTTTGTCTCTCAGCTTTAAGTTGCTGACAAACCAAGCATCGAGAGACATATTCAGAAACATCTCTTTTCATGCCATCCCACCAGATGTACTCTTTTAGGTACCTATACATCTTCGTGCTTCCAGGATGAATAGAGAATGAAGAACTATGAGCCTCATCCAATAGCTCCTTCTTTAATTCTGGGACGGGAGGAACAGAAACCCGATTCCTGAACCTTATTATCCCATTACAATCAAGGTTGAATTCCGGAAAATTTCCTACCTTCTTCTGTAACTCTACATCTTCTCTTTGTGTCTCTTTAATCTTCACATGTATAGATGGTTAAACATTCATTTAAGAAAGATAAGATTTTTCCCATTCCATTATAACTCTGAGATCCATCCATTTTAAATCCATAAATATAGGATCTTTTCTGATCCTCATCATGGATAAGCTAGCATGGTCTTGTCGACTTAATTCGTCTGCCACCTTGTTTGCTTTCCTAGGGTGATAATGAATTGAGTAGTTGTAATCCTTAATCAGCTCCAACCATATTCTTTGGCGCATATTCAGCTTCTTTTGTGTGAAAATATATTTTAAACTTTTATGATCAGTATAAATATCACACCTTTCACCATAAAGATAATGCCTCCAAATCTTTAATGCAATTATTACCGCAGCTAATTCCAAATCATGAGTTGAGTAATTTTTCTCATTTATTTTCAACTGTCGTAAGGCATATGTTATCACCATGTCATTTTGCATGAGAACACACCCCAGTCCCTTCTTGGATGCATCACTGTAGATCAAAAACCTTTTTCCACTACAAGGTAGTGTGAGCATAGGTGCACTGGATAACCTTATTTTCAACTCCTTGAAATTCTCTTCACATTCCTCCATCTAAACAAACTTAACTCATTTCCGAGTCAACTTGGTTAGTGGGTTAGATAACCTTGAAAATCATTCACAAAATGTCGGTAATATCCATCCAAACCAAGAAAACTTCGGATATCAGTTACTGTTGTCGGTCTCGACCATCTTTCGATAACCTCTTTTTTTTTGCTGGATCCAATGATATCCCCTATTTTGAGATTATGTGACCCAAAATGAAACTTTTTGAAGCCAAAATTCACACTTGGTAAATTTGGAATAAGGCTTATCCTTTCTTAGGGTCTTTAATACAATTCTCAAGTGATCTTCATGTTCTTCCTTGATCTTTGAATAGACAAGAATATTGTCTATAAAGACTACCACAAACTAATCAATATAGTCTCTAAAGTCTCTATTCATCAGATCCATGAAGATAGCTAGGGTATTAGTAAGACCAAATGGAATCACTATAAATTCATTGTGTCCATACCTTGTACGGAAATCCATATTTAGTATAACGTCCCTTTTGACCCTTAATTGATGATACCCTAAACAAATATCAATCTTGGAAAAGTATTTAGCTCTACGTAGTTGGTCAAATAGGTCATCAATGCCTTGGAGAGGATATTTTTTCATGAAAGTGATCTTGTTAAGTTATCGATAATCAATGCAGAGTCTCATTGATCCATCTTTCTTCTTAACAAACAGAACTGTTGCTCCCCAAGGTGATGCACTAGGGCGTATGAATCCTTTATCAAGATTCTCTTGGAGTTGCTTCTTCAATTCCTGCAACTCAATTGGGCCATTATATAAGGTGTCTTTGAAATAGGCAAAGCACCAGGTACGAGTTCTATTGAAAACTCAACTTCAAGATTTGGTGGAAGCCCTGGAAATTCCTCTGGAAATACATCATCAAACTCTCGTACAATGGGAATATTATTAATCGTGAGTTTCTCTCCAACCATTTGAGATAAATAACCATCATCTAGTGGAATCAAGACTCATATGATGGAAGAAATTTCCACTGGAAGGTTATGTTCATCCTTGCATCGATAGACGATCATAGATTGATCTATAATATGAAATGTGGCTTCCCTTCTTTGGAAATTGATATGAGATCCATATAAAGAAAGACAATCCATGCCAAGAATCACATAAAATTCCACTATAGGAAGGATCACATGATTTGCAGGAAGCACTTTCCCAGAATCTTCAATCAGAGAAGAATTGTAAACTTTTGATGCAATCGTTGTGCCATTAGGAGTTGTCACAACCAACTCGACATCTAATTTTTGAGGGAATACGGTGATACCCTTAGAAAATACTTTAGAAATAAATGATTGGGTAGATCCAGAATCAAATAAAACATTTTCTACTTTAGAGTGGATGGTAAGTGTACCTCCCACCACTTCGTTGTCGTACTTCACATCGCTGATAGTAATTGCATGTGACTTTACATTGTCTTTGGCCTTAAGAGTTTGTTGACGTCGATCATCATCATCAAACCTTGGATTTTGGCATTTATTGGCATAATGCCCCATCTTCTTGCACTTGAAACATTGAAGTGTAGTAGGTTTATTCTGTGTATCCCTTCCTTTGTTTGCATCATTAGACATCTTCTTCCCATTATTTCGACATTCAATTTCCCGATGACCTTCTTTTCCACACTTATAACATTTTTTTCTCCCCTTAATAAAATTTCTTCCATGTTTCTTTCCACACTTTGAGTATAAGGCAAAACTCATCTTCTTTTAAGTGTGGTCTTTATATTTTCCTTTGAATTCCATTTTCCTCTTCTTACCAAACCCATGTGACTGATTGGTTACACCAATCTCCATCTCAACCGTGAGAGCACATCGAACAATTTCCTCATAGCTATTGAAGTCCCTTATGGCTAACGCCCTTTGACGACATGGTTTTATGCCACTAAAGAATCGATCGATCTTACTCCCAGGTTGGATAATAATTACGAAAGAGTACCTTAAAAGTCTTGTAAAATTTACTTAGTAGGTACCAATGGATTCATTGTCCTTTTGCTTCAGTTCAAGAAACTCCTTCTCCATTATTTTTCGAAGAATACGAGGGAAATAATTATTGAAAAATAAGTTCTCAAACTCATCCCATTCCATGGACTCAATTTCATCCCTTTGAATCGTATTCTTAATAAGATTCCACCATTGATCAACATCACCTTCCAAATGATATATAGCTAAGACAAATTTATCATGTTCAAAACATTGAAGAACTAAAAATATCTTTTCAATGGTACTGATCCATTTTTCAACCACTAATGGATCAGAAGACCTGCTAAATGAAGGTGGATGCTGCCTCATGAAGGATTCAACAGAATTTTGCTCCTTCCTTTTCTCGTTTGGAAGTCCTGCATGATTCATATCTTGAGAAAGTTGTTAGAGCATGGCTACAAGATTTTGAATTCCAGCTCCCATAATGTTTGGTTTCTCAGGGGGACAATCATTGCATTGCCCGTCGCATTCCGCATTAACACATTTCCTTCGAGTTCCAGCTATTGACTAAAACCAAGAAGAACAGTGTGAGCAACACTAATTATAATAGGAAAACCACATAATCAAGAATTAAATTTCACACTTATGGTATTATAATAGGTTGTTCATGGACATTTCTAAAACACTATGATTGTGTTCTATGATGAGACATATCCTTAGGTTTCTTACTAAGGCTTTCACATCCTAGTTTCCTAAGGTTGATTATACCTTTCCTCTGATACCAACTATATCGACCCATACTTTAAATACATGGTTATTACTTCAAAATTGAAGCATAATTATTACAACATATAACAAAACCATGAAAAGACTGTATACGTATAGTGTCTTCAGAAACTGGGAAACATAAACAACTGGTTCATAAATCATCTACATTGTCTGCCATTTATTTTCTCATATCTAGAGTCCCTTTTTGGCATATCCTACTTAATATCCTTCTTCATAACCTGTGGAAAAGAAAACATACGAAATGGTGAGCTCAAATGCTTTGTAAGGGTAAAAAAAATAAATATCAATCATATCATATTCATAAGAATATAACATTTTGAAAATCTTATCATGTAAAAGAGCTCATAACATGGGGTAAATCATAGAAGTGAAATGTAATCCCAATAATCATATCATAAAACATGAATCTTTGTGGCATACACAAATAATAATATAAAATCATTTCTTAGTAGTCAAGACTCATTGCCAAGACTATCTTAGAGGAAAAATTCCATTTCTGAACCGAGTTCACTCCTCGTTTTAGTCCGGTATTACTGAACTAGTTTAAACTGTCGTTCCAGCCATGTCTATCTCATGAGATATAAATCTTTACCCAATGCATTGGAGGGAGATATAGGTCCCACCCATCTCATAATGAAACCATTCTTATGTGTTACATAAAATCATAAATCATACATCATAGCATAACCCATGTAATAAAAATAGGAATCTTAAACATCATGCCATCATAACATAATCCATATAAGATAAAAGGACATCATAAAAATAATTCCATCATAACATAATCAAATCAATGTAAAAATAATGATAGAAACAGAACCATAGATTATCTTAGATGGAAAATAATTTTGATAAAACACTTGAACTCCATTCTTGAGGAAAATATCCTTTCTACTTAAAAAACATCTTTCCTTTCTTAACATGTCATACAATTTTAAACTAAAAGAAGTTGATTAAAAATAAACTTGAAAAATTTTAAAGTAAGCTTCATGGAAATAATTTTCTATGAATCCATTCATGCCGTATAAGTTAAAAAAACATTCTTCTTGTACTTTGGTTGGAAAAGTCAAAAAGTACCTCGTACTAAAAACGACAAAAGATTTCTTTCATATATTTTACTAAAAACTCACCAATGGGTAAAATTGGATTTAAACAATTGTAGGTGGATTTAAATAATATTACATATTGAGGGAACATGGATGTGGATGATAAATATTCCCTAGTAAATTCTGACGTATAAACAATATCAGATAAAAATGAGATTGTGAGATTTTCCATTACCTTAGGTCTGATATGCTTCGTATGAATCCGAAACTCCTGTAATATGGTTTAAATAATGTCAATTGACTTATTACAGAATCATATTCATTGTTATGATATCATATATGGTCATATTTGTATCTTCTTAGTAGTAATATTTCATTGCTACTTGTTATTCGGGTGTTTATTACTTTATGTTCTTATGCATGTTTTGTCAAATAAATTCTTATTACTCTTTATAGGATATAGATATATCATTTACAGAATGGTATAAGTGTAATATAAATCATATTAATTCATTAAATTCATTTATATAATCATTATTCAATGAAGATCATATAGAACGAGTCGCATCACATCGTGGAGATGGTAGGTCGTACGTACGCACGAGCGATGGTATCGTTCCCATGATCATGGAATTGTATTGAAGTGTATGTATAATATTTCAGAATCAATACCACTTTAAAATAATCATATATAGTTATTTTTTCTCACCATTATACCCATCCAAGTAATGTGGTGGTGGAAAACATATT
Source organism: Viscum album (assembly GCA_963277665.1). Lineage (NCBI taxonomy): Eukaryota > Viridiplantae > Streptophyta > Magnoliopsida > Santalales > Viscaceae > Viscum > Viscum album. The sequence goes on along the minus strand of OY728161.1, from coordinate 1,208,974,773 downwards.
ACACCACGGTGTGGAGACGGTATTCCATACGTACGCATGTCCGGTGATTTTGTTTACCGTAGGATGGATAAGAGGTGAAATAGGGTTGTTTCATATTTATAATAACATATCAGTATATGAGTGATACTGATGTTATTATTTTATAATGAAACAACTAAAGAAGAGTGAGTAGAAGAAGAATGGAACTTGAAGAAAACGGTAGAAGGTATTACCTCTTTCTCGAAGGGCCTCCTCTAAACTTTCTCTTAGGGCACTAGAGTTGGTCTTTTGAGAAGACCCGTACCTCTACTAGATTTATAAAGAAGTGGGTAAGTGAAATGGGAAGGGTTTGGCTGATCTTTAAGGCTCAAATTGGTGTGAGGAGGAGAGGGAGGAGGTGCCCATTTATAAAGGAGGAGAGGGGATCCTTTGGAAATATAAGAAATATTAGTTTATATTAAATCCAAAACCCACTTAAAAACTTCCAAAATGACTCATATCCGAAGATTAGATGAGATAGAGTTGTAATATCATCAACCAATAAAATTTAGACGTGTTAGGAATTTATTTTAAACATTATCAACTTGATTTATCCTTATTTATCAATTTTATTTTATTTGTGGTAATAATATTCTAAATTTTAAATTATTATAAATAATTACATATGTGTTGTGAATTTTCCATAATTTGAAACTTTATAAAATTTTAGACTATATAAATTATAAATTATAATTTTATATATTTTTTGTGATTTTTAAACAATTTTATAATATTGTTATTTTTATAAAATAACAATAGTATCAATTTGGACACTATTCATTTATTTGAATTTAAATATATTATATACAGACGATATGTTCAAACTAAAAGATTTAATAGATTCATAAAATGTCATATGTATCCAAAAATTAGTGGATCACAATAAATAGTTCATATAATATTTATTTTAATATTTTTAAAATCATTTATTTGATATTTCAATCAATAAAATAATTTCAATATCACTATTGTGTCTTAATTAATGATAATTATTTAATCCGTAAAAATTATAAATAAATTAATATGATGTAGATAACTATATTAGATTTATGGATACTATTCATGTTCTATGTTTCATTAAGTTTATCACTAAATTAAAATTATTATACTTATAAGATTTAAGAAAGTGACATGCTGTAACTTTCTTTGGTTTTAATAATAATTTAATTATTTTCATGGAAAAAAGTCCATTAAATTTATATAATCCGACCCATAGATGATATCTGTCAACTTTTATTAATCCAATAAGATTTTTTCTGGAGTTATGGTAATTTTATAATCTTATATTTACCCTGAATTATCCGATTTATCTTTAATTATGGTAAATAAAATTTACCGTAGTTACTTTTCATAATGCCAAAAAATAAAAAGTAGACACTTAACAAAATTTGGACCCACTGATTCCATATATGGAATCCATTTTTCAAAATTCAAAACACATAAATTGCAGTAATTAATTTAAAATTAATCCTGTGGTTAAGAAAACGGGTTTTAGAAGTTAAAACATTGCCAAAGATGGAAATGTTTTTACCTATGAATTAAAATTGAAATTAATGATAATAACATACATTATATTAAATGGTAAAAATATATTCTATTTAATATTTTAAACCATTCAATATTATAATTTAAACATATAAATTATCTCAATGAAAAAAGTTGTTTTTAATTAAAAATTAGTGTATTTTTACTATTCATCAAAATATGAAAGTTATCAGAAAAGTATCAAAAATTTATCCAAAGTAAATTTTTATATCCTGATTCAAAAAAAGAATTTTATTTTGTCAAATTGAACTTATAAACATATCAAAAACTATATTTAATGAGGGTTCTCCATCAAAAGGTGGCAAAACTGCATTTTTTTAAAAATACTTATTTTACCCGAAAAATTTATTTTTTTCCCTTACCATGTTCTAGAAAATGTGTAAGATGAATAAAAATGTTATAAAATTCAAAATGTAGTTAATACTATTCATAAAGACTAGTCCATAATAATATATTGTTGTTTAGTGAAACTCGGTATTGCGTACTACACACGCTATCAAGGAAGGTCGCGATTGTGTGTAATGCAAGCCAAGTCTTTATTATGTGTTGTGAAAGATTCCTTTGGTGTTGTGTATAACATAAGACATAAAAAAATATTTCTCATAAAATATCAGGGTGTAACATTGATTTAGATCATTAATTGGGTAATTCTTCCCATGTGGCCTCAACTACTTAGACCCATAAGTGAACACCTACCCACCCCACGCCATATTCTTCCCATAGATAACTCCTGATGAATCATAGTACAAGGAATAGTTATTACCTAAATCTATTAAAGTAAATATTGGTTCAGACATCAATGTACCATTTATCTCCAAAAAGGATCTATCACAGTAATTAGACTAGATTAAATTCACCCACTTCTTATGCAGGACTATCATTGGTGATACAAAACTGGTGGAGTCCAAAACAAACCACCAATTAAATCATTCCTAGCCCAAAAAACTATTAATATCCAAAATTATCATTAGAAACTCCCATGAATTCATATTTACATCCTTATTTGGGTTCATTGATATCCATTCCTTACATATCGTGTTCCTCAAAAATCATAGTTTTCTAATATAGAATTCAATATTTATGAATATAGAACTTAGTCAATACTCCATCACTGTACATATAATTTTCTCAAAATAGTGATTCATTCAACTGTTGTATTTTAGTACACCAAAATACCAACAACACTAACTTCCATGATTTTTTCTAGATAAATATTGAAGAAACTCTTCATCATGACCACCGTCACTACTAGTGTGTTCATGAACCTGAATGAAATCATGTGATACTGATATTGGGTGTACATAATCAAAATAGTAGTATATACAACATATGAATATCTCATCTGAAAATGATGTTATCTAACCTCAGATTATTCTTAGAGAATCACTTAGATCATTTAAACTGGTCAAAAAGTTCATCGATAAGTGAAATGCGATACCATTTCACCATAATCACCCTCTTTTTCCATTGTTAATACACACATAAAGACCAAAATAAATCTGCATTATTTGAAAATAATATAATAATTGGCCCAAGGAGATGTTCTTGGGAGAAAGAAATCCTTTTCATCTAAATCTTCATGTTGATCCATTATATCCTGTACCACATCAAGAGAAATCATATAAGGAAAAATTGATATGGGATCCCAACAACGTATAAGATCAATTTTGAGATAAATGTCACACTAATGTGGAAGTAACAAGAAATCATTAGCATCAATTCCCTAGACTGGTTGATGATAGGATGAAACACTAACCATAGAGTCTCATCATTGATTAAATAAATTATAGCTAACGTGGCCCTGATCACCATTAAATAATGTTGTCCAGTTCCCAAATAGCATGCCTTAAGAGATTACATATAGACATACGTATAATAATAATCATTTTGGAGACATTAAAAATAACCATCAATGATAAAAGTTTGTTTCTACTCGATAATTAGTTTATTAATCCATCACAAATATCACATCAAAACTACACATCTTTAAAAGGAATAATTATTATAGAAACAATCTATGCAATACTCTCTATGGTGCAATCATAAAATCAACATAGACTCTCTAATCACACCACTATGAGAATATCAGTATAAAAATCCTATAAAATTACTATAGGACTAATGCAAAATCACTGATCAGATTAACATATATGATGAAGTGGGAAATTATCTTATAAAATATGACATAATCTAAGACCATAGACACTAAAATCATACATCATACCATGGATATATCGTGAACCTACATAGAATGAGTTTTCTCAATGATGTAAAGATGGCCAGACCCCTATTCTTTAGATCCTTTCACCTAACTCCCATTTGGGATGTTCCCCTACTAAAACTATTACCCTTGACTCTAGGTACCTCAAACTCCTCCTTGACTTGGATATCCAAATGACCCCAAACTACCAAACTACTATTTCACTCTTGGAAATATTATTAAACCCATTATTTTACTAGAATTATACACACTATAAAATCTTGGTTGATGACACAATATCTTTATAGGCACCCTATCTCCTTGTTGGAGTAGCACTACGTTAATGAATTATAAAAAGATGGCCAAATGTAGCCATTCTGTCCACTAAGTTAACACATAATAAAGGTTCTCCCTAACATAGAAAGTGATATAACTCTTCCCTGACAACGTTTTATGTCACCACATTATAAATAAAGCTTAAATATCAACTTAATACTGTTGGATGATCATATCCCATCCCTTGATGAAGAAACATGATGCCTAGATGGTCTAATTTCCAAAGAGATTTTTTTATTAATCATGGAATCATTAACCCCCATATAAAATCATGTTTTCTAGAATATATTCACATAATATAGAATGGAATTACTTTTTCCATCCTATTTTTTTAAATATTGAATCCTCATCACCCACCAATACATAAGGAAATCACAATAGATTAGTAAATTCAGTATCCTAGTCCACTAATGACTTGACCCATGTACTAGATTCATAAATTTGATTTTTCGTTTATCCCTTAGAGTATTTTGGAATAAGTGATTGTGAAAATATAACCAATATTATCTCTTGTTAATCCCCACATGTATTTATTCCTAGAATTTAATTTACAAACAATGCTTCACTGGTCCTCAACGATAATATGGGGAATGATTCATGTAGCTCTTGGCGGTGTCTCTAGATTTTAAAATATGGTCTAAATGGAATTGATAAAAAACTCAAAAACCTATGGTCTACCCTCAAATATAAAGAGTGTTGGATGATGAAATTAAACATCATGGTTAAGGTTTTTATATGGTAACATTGTCCCTTGACAACCAATGTACCATTGACAGTATGCCAATATGTATTTCCTCAATAAGCAATTGACTGATATAAGAATATGAACAATAGGGGTCTCCAATACCAATGTTGATGAGGAATTATTATCCTTATCCTTCCATCACTCAAGATGAGGTCACTAAGGTATCATATTTCTATAATACAAATCAAATTTCACATTAAAAATTTATGCCATAGGATTAAATATCATATTTTTGGAATGAGATAAATTGAAGAAGCCACTATACGCAAAACATAGACCCTACAATAAAATGATTACACAAAATAAGGTTATATTATTTCCTTACCATCCCTATATTGGGTTATGTGTAGTATCACTAAGGGTTACATAAAACTCATAGCACATCAATATAGTCATTAGTAATCACGAGCTATTAAATTAGAGTTCCACCATGAATTTAAATTGAAAAACTTTATAGGAAATACTTTTGAAAAAAGGACCTAGCCCCATATTGTAATCATAATATCAATTATAATAAAGTATAAAAATGTCATTTAAGTCTTACATACTAATAATGATGCATGATCACACGTCTTATGCCACATTGGTCCATGAGTGAAATCTCATAAATCCTAAATTGACATTTAAGTGCATCATATTTGAGAATATGACTTAATTATAAATGATAAAACTAATTATAAAAGTCCAACCATTGGTGATTTAGACTTCCCACATATATGGGTTAACTACTCCCACATAAAAGAGTCACACCATTCCACTAAAAATATTATATATACTGTCTAAACATTCCAAATAATATGAAAAAATAATAACAAGGGGTTAATACCACTTTTTGACATCCGTGATTTAGATCACCCCACATTAAACCCCCCCAAATCATCTCACAACTAGAGTGACCAAACCGATCCACTACCTTCCTTAAGAATTCCTCCCAATGTTCGAGAGGATTCTAAACATCAATATGGGTTGGAATATATCTTTTATAGTGAATATACATTAAGGTACCAATTAAAATAAATCATAGATTAAGAACGAACATAATACATTAAACAGAAGATAATGGTAGTAATAAATAAATATCATTGCTAAATTCCATCCAATAGTAATGTCAACACAGGATATATAAAATTAACTAGTATACACATCATAGAAGTCATCGAGTGTCAAAAGGATCATATGAAGGTTGAAAATATTTAAAATATTCCATAATAAAAAAAATCAAGAAGAGGCATTCAAAAATAGTCTCAAGTCCCTCTAGATGGCATTCTTCAAATTCCCACAAAGCTGACCATATCAGCCATCCAAAGTTTTAGGGACCATTCCCTTATGTGGTTCTCAAAAAAAATGAAGTTTTCTTTGGTACCATAGTACCTTAACATGTTGTGAGTACCACTGTGTTCACCATCACCAATGTTATCCATATCAAATCAATTGAAACAATATTTCATGATAAACATGATATTTCCATAGATTTTAAACATAAATAAATAAATCATTACCCTATGTAATGATCCCTCTAAAACGAATGTAACCATACTTTCCTCATCCAGTGATAGAATTTGAAGATATACCCATTTTCCGAGCACACACCTCATGGATGAATGAAATATTAGTCCCTATTTAAAAGTAATAGGGAATGAGAAATCATAATTTTATATCATGGGTGAATTATATATCACACCACATCCCCTCTAGGTGAACAATCCATCTCCCAAATGTTATCAAGGGAAAAAGATTCATCACCAGTCAATGAGGCATCTCTAATAATAGGAAGATTCTATATTACTAATTACACACATAGGTGGATTAACTACCACAATTTCATATATTGGAGGGATCTGGTAGTAAAAAAAACTCATATAGGTGTAATATCTACAATCAATAACATTTTCAAGGTGGACGACATTCCATTGTCTTATATAATCAAGTGAAATAACCATGATTACGATGAAATACATAGGTGGATAATCCACCACTATTATAATCATATATGTGTATATTATACAACTGGAATGACATTTATAGTGACCAATACACCAGCTATACCGAGATTCTAGTGGATGAAATACCACTGGAATAGGTCACTGAGCAGGTTATGTACTGCTAGGATAACTCACAGGAGTAGATATCTCCCCACTAGTGTTAAATCCCAAGATTTCAAAATACCATGAATGGAAAAAAATCATATTTTAAATGATGCATCGCCTCGTAAGGTGGCCTATGTAGATGATGACCCACCAACCTTACATGGGTGGATGATGTACCAACTATTTCAAACATTGTTGTGATCGATATATCACAAACTAAAAACACATGTGAACATCACTTCACTGTTCATATAATTTGTTTTACTGACATGTACAAAAATAAATATCTTAATTTATTGATATATCACGATTTGAATATAAAATGTTATTGATAAATCACTATTTTAAATAAATAATACATGTGAATGATATACCACAATTTGTGTATTAAAAGTGAATGTTATGTCACATAAGTCAAACCTTGGGTCATTCATAACCAAAAAGTTTGGGAACCAAACAAAGATGGTCCTAAGAAGAAAATATATATAATGTGGATAAGAAAAGTCAATTGTTTTATGGTATTAATACAAAAAAATGAGAATTAATCATACCACACATATCCACATCCATTATTGGAGAACAATATTATAGGATCTTGAAAGACCATGTCATATCCATTTCCATGACTACATTCTTTGATAACAAATCCTCTACTTGGTTTGCCTCCCAGTATGCATGTGAGAATTCCATATTGGGTTTAGTAGCATTTTTTAGTCACTCAACTCAATGAGGTTGGATTCACTAAGGAAAACCCTTTTTTCTAGTATTCAAGGCCATCACAACAATTTGAGAGTCGGATTCAATCCAAAATGATGCACAATTATAGTGGATGACATATCCAATTTTCTAAACCATATAAAATAATTCATCTTTATAAACCACCCCAATTCTAGTGTAATGATAAAAAGAATCCTTTAACAAATCTATGATGCGTGCAGAAGAAACCTCTAAAACTAAAGGGACCTGACATTCCAAATTCCTCCCCAGAAATAGTAAATTTTTTCCATGGGTTGATTAGAGGAATCCAAATTTTTTTTGATCATTACAGGATTCTTTGATTGAAATGTTACAACCTAAAAGCTGATAATATTCATATCATAAAAAATGTGGTTCATACCTTGTATTCATATCATGGATGTTTCATAGATGTTCTTGTCCATTGAAAACATTAACATGTGTATAGTAGGATGTTTACCATTAAAGATATTTTATTTTATAGCATTCTATACATTGGAAATAATTGACCCAAAAGCTTCTAGTAGAAGATTCAGAATCTATTGACTGTAATCAATAGTACATAGTTCATCCATGAGATTATTAAACTTCATGTGTTTTTCAATTTTTAAGCTAAACAACAATATTGTGTAGTCCCAATGATAATTGGAAAATTCAAATGAACAAAATAGATGGTTTAGGTATTCCTATTCTCGACAACATATGTTATAGGTAGAATCGAGATGAAATCCTAATGTGTTTTATTTGGTCATGTGTGGGTAGTCTATGTTTCTGGATCCTTCATAGAAAGAGAAATCTATAAGGATGAATAAATGTGGGTTTGAACTTCATAATATATTTTTGTTTCCAGTGGTTCTACCACAATCTAGTTATTAATACTCATTGGAATTTAAGTTCACATGCTAGATCTGTTTCCATATGATAGTGTCGTAGTCCATGAAGATGAACCTATAAATTTCTTGTCTGGTTTGATTAGGAATCAGGCTGTAAAATTTGAAATTTGTGATAAGAAACTTGAAATAGACATATGTGGTAGCCTTAGGGTGGATTCTTATATTATCCTGATAAGAAATATCAATCTAACTAGTAGTCCAACATTTAATATTGGAATCCATTATCACTATCCATTTTGAATCATAAATGATTTTATCGAAGGACTATTTGATGGATGCCCAAATAGAGGATACACGGTAAATTTAAATCCATTTAAGATCCTCCCTTTTAACATTCATGACAAAAAATCATGGGAATCATCATAAGATATCAAACAGAAAGTGAATTTCTCAATGAGTCCATCATTGAATATCTTTATATCTTTAATTCCGAGACCTCCCAATTCAATAGATTTACTACACTCATTCTTTGTAACAGTGACCAAAATATTTTAATAAAAAAAACAAATAAATATAAAATTTCCAAACATCCCTCTATTCTCTTTTATAATTAATTGATTCCATATAAAAAATTGAGAATGAATAAACGGACATGTATGTGATCATAGAACTAATAGGGCACACCCATGTAGCAAGAGACACAAATTTTCTTTTCCAATATGCAATTTGATTTACAATATCATAGAGTATGTCTTCTAAATAGTGCCTTTTCACCTCTCCCTAAAATAAACGGACACTCAGGTAATTAAATGGGAGTGATAACATGTTATCTCTGAGAATTTTAGTTTTCCTTCTATTTATTTCCAATCAACAAACCATCACTAAAGACAATGAAGGATATATCCCAACTTATATCCTACCCAAAAACATCCTCATAATGTCAAAATAGGGTATTCATAAAGGATATAGTCTTATTTGAGGTTTTAAAAAGAAAAATAATATCATAAGAATATAGTTGGTGTGAGGTAACAAAATCATTTACACCTTGTTTGATTCATTTGAATAAAACAAATTGATATAATTCGATGATATTGCTTCTCAATTAGTATTCAGCATTTGTAAAAAAAGTCCTAAAATTGTATCACCTTATCTCACACCTCTCGGGCTCTGAATGAAACCTTTTTGTTCTCTATTAATAATAATGGACAGTCAGGATGAATAATAATGGTTACAATAATATTGATGAACAAATTATAGAATACATACCATATAATAACATCAAAAATAAAACTCCATTTCAATGTATCAAAGGCTTTTGATATGTCAATTTTGATGGAAAATTTACCATCCAATTATCTTTATTAAATTTACACACCCTAAAGCGAGGAATAGAAAATGTTGAATACTCTATCAAGGGACAAATCCAAATTTCTTCATGGTGATATAATCTTTAACAACTCCCCAATCCTATTTATAAAAATCATACTAATGAGTTTATGAATCATATTTCAAAGAAATAAAGTCTTAAAGTCTTTGACATCAATTTCATTCTCCTTATTCGGAATCAAGGTAATGAAGAATGAATTTGCACCATAGGGCATGGTGGAATGAATAATGAATTCCTTGATTTCACGAGTTACGTCATCCCTCAAGATATCCCAATAAAACATGAAAAACATGTTAGTTTATCCAGTTGGACTAGGAAAACATTCCATGAAAATAAAAAAATGGTTTCCCTGATTTTCTCTTTGGATGGATCAATTTTTAGAGCATTATTATGATTCTCTTCAATGTAAGGAGTAATATTGTCAACTATTTTTTTGTGGTGACTAACCCATTCTCAATATAGAGCCTCGTAAAATGATACAAAATTGGTTGGGATACATTACATTCCATATTTTGTATGTTTATATTTATTCTAATTTCCTAGTTCTTTATTATTTCCCCCTTTTCTCTGTGAAATATGTGAATAAAATTTAAGTACCTATCCCCATCCTTTATCTATTTGAAATTTAGATGATTTTTTTCAAGCCTTCCTTTGTCATTAAAAGATAATCCATCATATTATGGGATTTAATTTCATCTCAAGATGGTATATTCAATTGTTTACTCATAATTTTGATGTGGGAAATACATTCCTAAAAATCATTAATGTCAAAATCCATAATGAAAAATGATTTTTTACTCCATTAATTAAGAGCTTCTTGGTGTACTTATGTTTTCTAGCCATCCTTTGAAAAGGGTTTCCAATCATATAAAATTTTATGCATCTGAAAAAGTTTCCCTACATATAGGAATCACATTCTAGGAATTTTTAAATTGAAATAGAATAGGTGTTAACCACTTCATATGTTTGGAGACTTCAACAATAACAGGATTGTGATCAGAGTGTTCCGTAGGATGTATGAATCTAGAGCCTCCATTTGCATCACTAATATAATCTATTTGAAAAATTCATCTATCCAGCTTATTTGCTTGTCTCCTATTCAAAGTACATCTTCTCCATGTGAATTATGGCCCAACAATAGTTACTTCATCAAGACTACATTGATCAATGAAATAAGACAACTTAAATTAGTCAATGTGATTTAAATAAAATCGAGTTTTTTATGGTTTCAGAATAGTATTTAAATCCCCTAGGTTCACCCATTTGTGATTCATCCTTCTATATATTTCCTCAACTTCTATTCATAATAATCTCCTCTTAATGTAATATGTTTATGTATAAAAAAATGGTATTGATAGAGGATAGCATGATATGATATCGAATATTGAAATGCTCCGAGGCATTTTACTAGAATAATCAAGTTGGATTATTTCATAGTTTAAAAACCAATGATGGTCCATGTTGTATTCATGCATATTCTCTATGAAAAACCTATAACCAAGAGTGTCCTACTTAAAGGACTTCCATTTATCAAAGATAACTTTTTTTTTCAGCAATTCCAACAAGTAGTGGTTCGTAGGCTACAATAAAATTTCTAAGGGCTTTGGCCATTAGGGGGTTCCTAAGCCCTTGAAAGTTTTAATAGAATATGTTCATTGCTTAAGCTTTTCCCACTTGTTTGAGGGCCTTTTTATTGTGCCAAAGTGATGTCTAGTCATTTTCTCCCTTCTCTTTTTTTCTTTTTTTAGATTATGTCCATTTTAGGCTCATGTTTGTTCACATATACCATGCATACATTTACATTGTCTTCAGTTGAATCAATATCAGGTTGATTATGTGTATCCATTTATTTAGCACAATTAAACCGGAAGACACCATTCAATGGTGTAAAGATATTGGAATAATTATCAAGTGTAATAGGATTTCCCCGAGAACATTTATTTTGGTAACCCTTGAGGTAGGTACCAATGAAAAACCCCCATCCAGTTCACTATGATCAGTCAGTGGAGGCTATAAGTTGGAATTCTCTTTCAGGCTTACCAATTGATTTTAGAGAATCCCATCATGGGTTTTAGTCTAATAATCATCCTTCCTAGAGCCTTCCTCATTGATTAATGGTTTGGGAGAGACTTTGGTGATTTATACTCCACTATCTGACCCATTGAATTCGGTGAATATGGGTTTCCACGCTCATTACCCACCTCCATATCACCATGAGAGGATTCTAGAGAGAGTGAGGTAGGTTCATTTTTTGCATACCATTTATTATATTTCAGTACAGTTCTAGCCATATATGTGCTTGAGGGACCTGGTTTTATCAGTGACATGGAGACCTCATCATAGAAAATTTCCAACTATCCAGTGGTACTAATCTTCCTTAGAAGGTACTGTAATGCATCATCTTCCATCATATTTTCGAAGCTACAGTTATAAAATATGTCACATAAGATAATTTATCATAAAAAACAATAGTTTATACACACACCTCACATAATAAACTTATGACACTTTAGTTTCTAATCATACATTATGAAGTCAAGGAAACCACTTTATTTTGATTTTAGAAAATACTCATTAATGTGTAAATATCCCACATTTCATACGAGGAAAACATGATAATAAAATAATATTGGGAAATCAATGGAACCCATTACTAGTAATAATAGGTTCCTTCCCATATAAGGACACATGAAGATTCTTCCACAAACGAATATTATCAATATATCATAAAAACTCTAAAACTAGGAATAAACATTGATACATGGTGATATAGAGATATAAACCCATTATATAAGAAATATGATATATGAATTTTCTAGTACATACCTTTTATAGAATATGATACTCTAATATAATCCTAAAAGAAGGAATTTCTCTAATGGATGATGAAGGAAATTTATGATGACACGTGAGGGCCTTGACAACTAGAAGGAAAGAAATAAGAATAACCTTACATTTATTTATTTTTTCAGAAATAAATTAGGTAATTAATTTTTTAATAAAATATTAAAAAACATAATAGGGAATAATAGATACTCTCTCTACTATCACTGATAACCTAATATTCCACTGAGTACCCACCGGGTACCCGGTACTAGGTGACCAATTGCCTTGTGTCTCTTTCCTTCTATAGAATTAGTACCAACACATGAACCCAGCTATCAAAACCACCAACAAGTCACCAATAAATCCCAATTCACTTCAGAAAAGTGTAACATCACAAGTAAGTAATGAATAATAGGTATTTTTATCTATGTCTATTAATGATTAAGATAGTGTTTTAGAGGCTTAAAATGAAAATAAATACAATCTTATGCATGGAATACACTAATATTCTTAAAAGATTGTTTTACTTCCTTTTGATGGAAAAACCCTTTTAAATATATCTTTTGACAATTTTATAAGATATGTTTGTCAAAATAAACTTATTATTTATTATTTGGACATCAAAATTTACTTTGTGTGAATTTTTGGTATTTTTCCGATAAAGTTCATTTTTTAATGAATAGTGAAAAATGTTGTATTTTAATTCAAAAACTCTTTTTAATCTAATTTATTTATATGATTAGATTATCTTTTTAATTGGTCTTAAAGTGTAATCTGAATATATTTTTACCATTTAATCCAATGGTGGTCATTAAAATTAATTTCACTTTGAAATCGGATTTAAACTAGTGTCAATCATTTGATACTTATTGTTTCATAAAAACATGCTATTTGCTCTGACAACGGGAATTAATTATTAAATTAATTAATGCAACTTACATGTTTTGAATTTTTAAAACAGACATCATTTTTGAATTCGGAATATCAAATATAGCTTAGGGTGAAGTTTTGGTATCTTTTTGAAAAACATCAATTTTTGATGAATAGTGAAACCACTAAGTGGTAGTTAAAAAAACTAATTTTTTGTTTAAATGAAACTTTGCCACTTCTGTGATTTGATTTTCAAAAATCCGACATACATGGTTGGAATTAAGAAGTAAAATGTGGTTCAATGAGATTAAAATAATTTTTTGGTGAATAGTAATTTTTAAGTTCTTAATCGCGATTAGTGGTAATTAGTGTAGTTTAAGGTAAAAATAATATTTTAATAATATTAGATGAGCTTGAAACATGTCCTACCCTCATTTGATGTGTCATGGACGACCAATAAAATCCTTGGGTCATCTTGGGGACCCATGGAGCCACTTTGGTTGGGAAATGACATAAATAACTTCTTATTTATTGTTAAAGTAAAAATGACACAAACATTAGATTTTTTACTAAAACAATTTTTACATGGGGTTATACAAGTCATAATTTTGATTATAAATAGTCATTAGAGAGATAAAAAGATTTCCTACATCATTGTTTTTTTTATAATTTTTAGACTTTAAATAAATTAAATTATTTATGACATCATGATGATGCAGTGATTACCTCATTAATAAAGGATTTAAATAAAATGGAAAGATAATGTAAAATCTAAGACCTAAACATGTCCAAAACCTATTGGGTGGGTATAGTTAGAACCCTTATCACCATAACCTCAAATTATATCAATGTGGGACATTTTAAAACTGAAACGCATTTTAAAATAAAGTGAATTTTCATTACTTTCCAAGAGTGCCCCTCCTTTCCTCTTATAACAGGCCCCCACCTCTACCTACTTACCCACACTTCCAAAGCCTTTGGCTCGGCCAAACCATACTCATTTTGTCTCTCCAATTCCCTCTATTACTCCTTGAAGCCTCACTTTGGGCAGAAGTCTTCCCAAGGAAGCCTTTGAGCTCAAACCAAAGGGAGTTACCCGATTTTAAGGTAATGTCTTCACTTGAGTCCTTTTGTTTTATTTTACTTCTCCAACCCCCTAAACTCTTCTTATTAATTTATTTTGTAACAACTATAGTGTCTTAAATATACTATAATGTTTTTATAATAAGGATTCAAGCTAAACTTACACACACCTACATCATATTGTTAATGGACATACTGTTTCCATGGATGGTGAATTTATGCCTCCCGAAACGAAGATTGTTCAACATTCTTTTAACACCTTCAAAGGTGTCCATTAAGATGTAAATATATTTATATATGATATATAATATGTTTATGTTTTCCTTAAGCTTCTGTATTTTTCATTTTGGGCATACCTTTATGGTTTCCATTATGGGTAAACGCGATATCTTCATTTAAGGAAGTGCGGACTACCGCCCCCTCAAAGTGATTTGATTCGTTAAATACCATATGTGGGACGTATAAAGGATGGATCTATGATATTATATATGATATTATACCGGAATTATAATATACTTTTATATCATTATGATTCCATTCTATAAAATACGAAATAGAAATGAAAGTAGCGTTCATCTGTACGTATGGCTTACCGTCTCCATGAACAATGCATTTCATTTATTACCTCTAAATGATTATGTAATATTATAAATTCATTAATGTGATGGATATATATTACATATATTATATCTACATCATGAATACCATTCTGGATATAATGGATACATGAACAACTTGTAATTATAAAGGGCTTATTTTTTACTCAAGTACCAATGATCGTTAAAAAGACCGTTATTAACTTAAATAATTACATGGTGTTCATGAAATGGAAATAAGTGATATAAAAGGAATAATTAACTTGAAAAAGGTTCTTAAACAAGTAGAAATTAACTCATGTTTATTATTCAGGAGATTAAAGAACGACCGAGTCAAGTCGGACCCGAGATATGGGACTTCACCTCAATCTCCTTTCATTGAGGCATATTTTGTTTTATACACAACCTTCTTTTATATGGTGTATAATCCCCTTTGACTTTTACATTTATTCAAAAGGAATATTTTTTATACTAATCATTTACTAAATGACAAAAGGGAATTTTTTTTTCGTACGTATGCGGCGACAATGATTTCTCCGCCGCCGTGACCATTATTTGAGTTTCAGCTTCCTCTACATGCCATAACTTTTTTAAAGAAAAATAAATACCATGTTCTACTTTTCTTTTATTTTGGTATTTAAAATGGTTTTCATAATATTTTTATATCAATGTGTGGTATTGATATCTTGTGATTGAAAGGTGGAAATGTTATTTTTCCTTTATGCATGTTTTATGTAATATGATTATGTTGAGGTTCTTGGGAATTATTATGAAGACGGTTTGTTCCGTGATAGACTAAGGGTGGGTGAGCCCGATATAGCTCTCCAATTCATTGGGTAACGCGAAGGAGTGAAACATTATGGTTTCCCCGAAGAGATTTAGGGAATATACTGTGATAGGTATTCCAAACGTAACCAAGAGGGTTACTACCTACGTAAGAAAGTTATTAATGCCTCAAGTTACCTTTATGTCTTATGATTTCTATGATTTATTCATGATTTGATGAGGTATATTAAAGTGTATATGTTTTATGGGTAAAGTATGATTTCATTCTTATGTATATATGTACCCATGTTTCCTTTACATATTTGTATATCCCTTACTGAGCTTTTTATGCTCATCCCATGTTTTTTTGAAATGTTTTTCACAGGTCAAGGGAAAGGTACATGATATGATGATAGTGTCAAGGAAGTGTCAAGAAAGAATCCATGTTTTATTTTAAATATGTTTCCATTGATGGGAAAGAAGAAAACTATCTTTATGTAACCACTTTGTTTATATGTGGAATTTAATGAAAGTTTTATGATCTAATTCTCTATAACTCTAAACCCGAAAAGATCCTTAATGTGTAATCTTGTAATAACTCAAGATTAAGTAAGGTTTAAGGCTGGGGCCTTATAGTTGGTATCAAAGGTCGGTTTAGATAACTTTAGGAGTTAGAATTCTATTAAATGATTATCGAAAAATATTTTTTTATGGTCAAATTGAAGGGATATAGCATTTGAAGATTACCATGTTGCTTCATCTAAGACAAGTTTGTTCAGAATGGTTTTCCGCAGAGGAAATAGGGTAGCAGTGCTAGGAAGGCATACAGAAGGAAATAACCTTCTGAATCAGTATCCTGAGATGGTCGGAATGGGAACTGAACAGTTTGTTGCAGTAATGACGCAGTTGACTCAAGCGATAAATGGTGGTGGTATCGATGCACGAGATCAGCCAGATCAACCGCAGAGGAACATGTCAGTGGTGGAACATTTCATGAGGAAACATTCCCCATCATTCAGAGGATCACTTGACCCTGTGCTAGCTGAAGGATGGATTAAAGCACTGGAGAATATTTTCGATATCATGGGGTGTTCAGACAGTCAAAAGGTTAGTCTTGATATTTACCGTTTAGAGGGTGAAGCAGATCAGTGGTGGTCGATGGATAAAAATATCAGGGACGTTGATGAGATTGATTCTCTTGACTAGGATGAATTCAAAGGTATGTTTCTTCAGAAGTATTTTCCTAAGGCTGTTCGACTTAGGATTGAAAAGAAATTCTTGGAATTGAGGCAAGAGGAAGACTCAGTGGCCGCCTATGAAGAAAGGTTCACTCGATTGGCAAGGTATGCTCTAAATTTTATCCGAGACCTTGATAGTAAAATCAATCGTTTTTACTCAGGATTAAAGCCAAAATATCGAAGGGAATTAGATTCTCGTGAGTCTAAATGTTATGAAAAGCTTGTTTGATGTGCTGAGAAGGTGGAAATGGAGTTTGCCGATGATCAAGTGTTCTATAACAACCAACAGAAGAAGAGACCGAGGTGGCAGGAGAAAGGTAGGAATTCTTCAAAAAAGTCTGATGGTAAGAAAACTAAAGTTTCCATTTTGTGATAAATGTGGCAAAAGGAATACTGGGGAATGTCTTCTGAATTCTGGAAAGTGATACCGATGTGGTAAAATGGGACATAAGGCTCGTGATTGCACTGAAAAGGATCAAGGTGAAGGTAAGACCAAATTTGATTTACAGTTAGTGAAATGTTATAAGTGAAATGAGATGGGTCACTATGCAAATGAGTGTCCGACAAAGAGCTTGAGTGTTGGGAAGAAGATAGACTACAAACAGAAAGGGGTGGTGAAATCCTTTGCAACTACTTCAGCAGATGTCGGGCCATCAAATGAAGTTGTATCAGGTACTTTGTTTGTTTTTTCAAATTATGCCAGTGTGTTGTTTGATTCGGGGTATACACATTCTTTCATCTTTGAAAACTTTTCTTGTAAAATGGGAATACCATCTCAAGAAATGACTCCTGAAATTTTGGTAAAAACACCTGGGGGAAATGTTGAGGCAAAAAGAATTTATAAGAATCTTCCTATCCTTATCTGTGGAAAGAATCTACTTGCAAACCTTATTGTTCTACCTCTAGTAGAGTTTGATGTTATCCTGGGTATGGATTGGCTCTCTATTTACCATGATAAGATTGACTGTAGAGCTAAAGAAGTTTCTTTTCAGAAATAATTTCAGTTTGTGTAGAAGAATGAACCCTTATTGTTGATAACTTATCAAGAGGCCGAGAAACTTGTAAAAGATGGAAATGAATGTTACCTTGCACACATCGTTGAAAATAAAGGAACTGTTCAGATTAATGATGTGCTAGTGGTAAATGAGTATCTTGATGTTATTCCTGATAATTTTCCTGGAATAATACCAGATCGGGAAGTTGAGTTTATGTTGACTTAGTTCCTGATGATAAGTTAATTTCAAAACCCCCTTATCAAATGGCTCAAATTGAACTTTTAGAGTTGAAGGAGCAATTGCAAGATTTATTAGAGAAAGGTTTCATTCGACCTAGCACATCACCATGGGGTGCTCATGTTTTATTTGTTAAAAAGAAATATGGTTCAATGTGACTTTGCATTGACTATAGATCCTTGAATAACATCAATGTTAAGAACAAATATCCTTTGCCTCATATCGATGATTTGTTTGATCAGCTTTAGGGAGCTCAGTATTTTTCAAAGATTGATTTGAGATCGGGGTACCATCAGCTGAAGGTAAAGGAATCAGATGTTCCGAAGACTGCGTTTCGTACAAGATATCGTTATTATGAATTTTTAGTAATGCATTTTGGGCTAAACAATGCACCTGCTGTATTCATGGACTTAATGAATAGAATTTTCCACGAGTTCTTGGATAAGTTTGTGGTGGTTTTCATTGATGATATTTTGGTGTTTTCTAAAAGTAAATAGGAGCATGAAATACATTTAAGGGTTATCTTGAAAACCATAAAAGAGAAGAAATTGTATGGGAAATTCAGCAAGTGTGAGTTTTGGTTGCAACAAATTTCTTTCCTTGTTCACATTGTCTCTAAAGATGGGATAACTGTTGATCCTGCAAAAACAAAAGTTGTTGAAGAATGGACAAGACACACAAATGTAACAGAGATTAATAGTTTCCTTGGTTTGGCAGGCTATTACCGAAGGTTTGATAGAAATTTTTCACGGTTATCTAGTCCAATGACTAAGCTAACTCGGAAGGGTGTTAAGTTTATCTGAACAAAAGAATGTGATTATTGTATTCTGGGACTGAAAAGAAGATTGGTGAATTCTCCAGTTTTGGAACTACCTTCCAGGAATGATGAGTTTGTTATATACAGTGATGCTTCATTGAAAGGACTTGGTTGTGTCCTAATGCAGAATGATCAGGTAATTTCTTATGCTTCACGAGAGTTGAAAACTCATGAGGTACATTACCCTACACATGATTTGGAATTAGTTGCTATTGTTTTTGCTTTAAAAATTTGGAGGCATCATTTGTATGGAGTAAGGTGTGAAATATATACTGATCACAAAAGTTTAAAGTATATATTAACTCAGAAAGAGTTAAAAATGAGACAGAGGAGATGACTGGAATTAATCAATGATTATGATTGTACAATTCATTACCATCCGGGAAAAGAAAATAAAGTGGCTGATGCTTTGAGTCGAAAAAGTAATTCTTCATTAGCAATGTTGCGTTTGGAACTTGATCCTTTGGTTAAGGATTTGATGAACTTTGGCAAAGAAGTTGTTGGTGCAAGATGTTCTTCTATTTTGTTTTAGGTATCAGTGAAATCTTCTCTATCAGACAGAATCAAGCAAGAACAGAAGCAAGATAGTGAGTTGCTGAAAAAGGTAGAGCTGGTTTAGAAAGGTATGTTTCCTGAATTCAACATTGATAATGATTGTGTTTTGAGATTTGGGAAGATATTTTGTGTGCCTTGTGATTAAAAGTTGAAGAGAGAGTTGTTATGTGAAGCTCATAGTTCTCCATTTTCAGTTCATCCTGGCAGTACTAAGATGTACCGAGATCTGCAGGAGTATTACTGGTGGGATGGAATGAAAAGAGATATTTCTGATTTTACTGTGAAGTGTTTGACTTGTCAATAGGTTAAAGCAGAGCGGCAGCTACCGAAAGGGATGCTTCAGCCTTTACCAGTGCCAGAGTGGAAATGGGAGAATATATCCATTGACTTTGTTGTGGGATTACCGAAGACATCTCGAGGTAATAATGCAATCTGGGTTATTGTTGATCGCTTGACTAAATCTGCTTATTTCCTTGCTATACGAGATACTTTTTCCCTAAATGAACTTTCCCGTTTGTATCTTAAAGAGATAGCCAGGTTACATGGAGTTCCTCTCTCCATTGTATCTGACCGTGATCCCAGGTTTACTTCTATCTTTTGGAAAGGCCTTCAGAAGTCGTTGGGTACTGAATTAAATTTTAGTACATCTTTTCATCCTCAATCAGATGGGAAGTCAGAATGAACAATTCAGACCTTGGAGAATATGCTACGAGCTTGTTCGATGGATTATCAGGTAATTTGGGACCAACATCTTTCTATGGTTGAGTTTTCATATAATAAAAGTTTTCATTTTAGTATACAGATGGCACCATTTCAGGCATTATATGGGAAGCAGTGTCGAACTCCAGCTTTCTGGGATGAAGTGGGTGAAAGTAAGTTGATGGGACTAGAATTGGTAGAAGAGATGGAAGAAAAAGTTCATCTGATTCAGAAACACATGAGAACAGCTCAGAGTAGGCAGAAGAGTTATGCGGACAACAGGAGGAAGGATCTCTCCTTTGAGGTAGGTGATCATGTTTTTCTCAAAGTATCACCATGGAAAAGTGTGATGTGATTTGGTAAGAATGGAAAGTTGAGTCCAAGGTTCATTGGACCATATGAAATTCTGGAGAGAGTTGGATCAGTTGCTTACTGAGTGGATTTACCTCCGAGTTTATCTCAGGTACACAATGTTTTTCATGTTTCGATGTTGAGAAAGTATATGCCAGATCCATCTCAAGTTTTGAGTCCAGAGGTAGTTCAGTTGAAAGAGAACCTATCATATGAGGAACAACCGGTCCATATTGTTGACCACAGGGAGAAAGTGTTATGGAATAAGGTGATTCATCAGGTAAAGATTTTGTGGAAAAACCACATGATTGAAGAGGCAACATGAGAATCTGAAAATGCAATGAGGGATAAGTACCCCCATTTATTTGATATGTAAATAAATTGCGGGGACGCAATTTTCTAAAGGGGGGATGGATGTAACATCCAAAATAAGTAATGAATAATATATATATTTATCTATGTCTATTAATGATTAAGATAGTGTTTTAGAGGCTTAAAATGAAAATAAATACAATCTTATGCATGGAATACACTAATATTCTTAAAAGATTGTTTTACTGCCTTTTGATGGAAAACCCTTTTTAAATATAAATTTTGACAATTTTATAAGCTATGTTTGTCAAAATAAACTTATTATTTATGATTGGGAGATCAAAATTTACTTTGTGTTAATTTTTGGTATTTTTCTGATAAAGTTCATTTTATAATGAATAGTGAAAAATGTTGTATTTTAATTCAAAACCTTTTTTAATATAATTTATTTATATGATTAGATTATCTTTTGAATTGGTCTTAAACTTTAATCTGAATATATTTTTACCATTTAATCCAATTGTGGTCATTAAAATTAATTTCACTTTGAAATCGGACTTAAACTAGTGTCAATCTTTTGATACTTATTGTTTCATAAAAACACACTATTTGCTCTGACAGTGGGAATTAATTATTAAATTAATTAATGAAACTTACATGTTTTTGAATTTTGTAAAATAGACATCATTTTTGAATTCGGAATATCAAATATATCTTAGGGTGAAGTTTTGGTATCTTTCTGAAAAACATCAATTTTTGATGAATAGTGAAACCACTAAGTGGTAGTTAAAAAAACTGATTTTCCGTTTAAATTAAACTCTGCCACTTCTGTGATTTTATTTTCAAAAATCTAACATACATTTTTGTCATTAAAAAGTAAAATTTGGTTCAATGAGATTAAAATAATTTTTTGGTGAATAGTAATTTTTAAGTTCTTAATCGCGATTAGTGGTAATTAGTGTAGTTTAAGGTAAAAATACTGTTTTAATAATATATGATGAGATTGACACATGTCCTACCCTCATTGAATGTGTCATGGACGACCATGACAATCCATGGGTCAACTTGGGGACCCCATGGAGCCACTTTGGTTGGGAAATGACATAAATAAATTTTTATTTAATGTTAAAGTAAAAATGACACAAACATGAGATGTTTTACTAAAACAATTTTTACATGGGGTTCTACAAGTCATATTTTTGATTATAAATAGTAATTGGAAATATAAAAAGATTTCCTACATCATAGTATTTTTTTATAATTTTTATAATTTAAATAAATTAAATTATTTATGACATCATGATGATGCAGCGATTACCTCATTTATAAAGTATTTAAATAAAATGGAATGATAATGTAAAATCTAAGACCTACACATGTCCAAACCTATTGGGTGGGTATATTTATAACCCTTATCACATTACCCTCTAATTATATCAATGTGGGGCCTTTTGAATCCGAAACTCATTTTAAAATAATGTGAATTTTCTTTACTTTCCAAGAGTGCCCCTCTACTCCTCTTAGAAAAGGCCCCCACCTCTCCCTCCTTACCCACACTTCCAAAGCCTTTGGATCGGCAAACACCTGCTAATTTTGTCTCTCAACATCCCTATATTACTCATTTAAGCCTCACTTTGGGCATAAGTCTTCCCATGGAATCCTTTTATCTCAAACCAAAGGGAGTTACCCGATTTTAAGGTAATGTCTTCACTTGAGTCCTTTTGTTTTATATCACTTCTCCAACCCCCTAAACTCTTTTTATTCATTTCTTTTGTAACAAATATAGTATCCTAAATATACTATAATGTTGTTATAAGAAGGATTTGAGCTAAACTTACAAACACCTACATCTAATGGTTAATGGACATACTGTTTCCGTGGATGGTGAATTTATGCCTCCCGAAACGATCATTGTTCAACATTATTTTAACACATTCAAAGGTGGCGATTAAGATGTCACTATATTTATATATGATATATAATATGTTTATGTTTTCCTTAAGCTTCTTTATTTTTCATTTTGGACATACCTTTATGGTTTCCATTGTGGGTAAACGCGATATCTTCATTTAAGGAAGTGCGGACTACCGCCCCCTCAAAGTGATTTGATTCGTTAAATACCATATGTGGGACGTATAAAGGATGGAACTATGATATTATATATGATATTATACTGGAATTATAATATACCTTTATATCATTATGATTCCATTCTATAAAATACGAAATAGAAATGAAAGTAGTGTTCATGCGTACGTACGACTTACCGTCTCCATGAACGGTGCATTTCATTTCTTACCTCTAAATGATTATGTAATATTATAAATGAATGCATGTACTGGATATATATGACATATACGATATCTACATCATTAATACCATTCTACATATAATGGATACATTAACAACTTGTAATTATAAATGAGTTATTTTAGACTCAAGTACCAATTATCGTTAAAACGACCCTTATTAACTCAAATAATTACATGGTGTTCATGACATGGAAATAAGTGATATAAAAGGAATAATGAACTTGAAAAAGGTTCTTAAACAATTATAAATTAACTCAAGTTTATTATTTAGGAGATTAAAAAACGACCGAGTCATGTCGGGCCCGAGGTATGGGACTTCGTCTCAATCTCCTTTCATTGAGGCATATTTTGTTTTATACACAACCTTCTTTTATATGGTGTATAAACCCCTTTGAATTTTATGTTTATTCAAAAGGAATCTTTTTTATACGAAGAGTTTACTAAACGACAAAAGGGAATGTTTTTGTCATATGTATGCGGCGACAACGACTTCTCCACCGCCATGACCATTATTTGAGTTTCGGCTTCCACTATAAGCCATACCTATTTTAAAGAAAAATAAATACCATGTTTTACTTTTCTTTTATTTTAGTATTGAAAATGGTTTAAATAATATTTTTATACCAATGTGTGGTATTGATAACTTGTGATTGAAAGGTGGAAATGTTATGTTTCCTTTATGCATGTTTTATGTGATACGATTATGTTGAGGTTCTTGGGCATTATTATGAAGACGAGTGGTTCCGTGATAGACTAAGGGCGGGTGAGCCCGATATAGCTCTCCAATGCATTGGGTAACGCGAAGAAGTGAAAAGTTAAGGTTTCTCCGAAGAGATTTAGGGAATATACTGTGATGGGTATTCCAAACGTAACCAAGAGGGTTACTCCCTACGTAAGAAAGTTATGAATGCCTCAAGTTACCTTTATGTCTTATGAATTCTATGATTTATTTATGATTTGATGAGGTATGTTAAAGTGCTTATGTTTTATGGGTAATGTATGATTTCATTCTTATGTATATATGTACCCTTGTTTCCTTTCCATATTTTTATATCCCTTACTGAGCTTTTTATGCTCATCCCAAGTTTTTTTGAAATGTTTTTCACAGGTCAAGGGAAAGGTACATGATATGATGATAGTGTCAAGGAAGTGTCAAGAAAGAATCCATGTTTTATTTTAAATATGTTTCCATTGATGGGAAAGAATAATACTATCTTTATGTAACCACTTTGTTTATATGTGGAATGTAATGCAAGTTTTATGATCTAATTCTCTAAAACTCTAAACCCGAAAAGATCCTCAATGTGTAATCTTGTAATAACTCAAGATTAAGTAAGGTTTAAGGCTGAGGCTTTATAAATAGTCTATTATAAACATGTTTTAATAGAATTTAAATCAAATTCACTTCACTTATGGATGTGGGTGGTTACACAAAACTACTCGCTATATGCTACAACTGCTTCGTGAATTCTCAAAAGGGTTGAATCCATTAATTTTTAACTCTAATAATCCAATATAATGGTGAGTAGATAAACATAAATATGATCAATCTAATGTATTAAATTATTTTTAAATCTTGTATGTTAGAATGAAATAATTAATATTTTTTCTATATCTTTCAACCTCACATGATTTGACATTTTAAGTGACATAATCAATCCTGTTTTGATAGTAATAATATAAAACCATTATTTGTGATTCATTATTATATTTATTCTTATACATTTATTAATTAAGAAGAGTATAATGATTTTTTACTTCTATATAGATACATTCCACCTTTTTTACTCTAGTTTAAAAAAATCTCTATAATAGAGAATACAATCCTTAGGTTATGTATTCATCTCTGTATAACTGATCACATTATTGATAATTATATTATCCAATTTATAAAATTATATGAAGATCTTATTTTTAACAATTTCATCATGAAATAAAATCCATTATATAGGGAATTTATTTATTTATAAATCCACAATAACACCTAATGCGGAACATCTTCAATAGAGAAGAATATTTTCAATACTTTTCCAAATATTAATATTGTTCTTGATTTTTTTCTTCGAATAATTTGAAAAAATGAATTTATCTTCATAGATAAACTTTTACTTATCTTAGAATCCACTACATCATCTGTTAATTATTTATTATATTTACTAGGTTCTAATATAGTTATAAAGACATCACTAATATCTAGAGTATCAACATGTTTATCAAATCTCTCTCAAATCTAATAATTATTCCATTTTCAAGGACGTTATGTTTTTCAATTATGTAAGAACTAAAAAAATTTAAAAAAATTATTAAAATAAGAATGAAATCATTATATTATTTTATAAAAATTTAAAAAAATAGAACCATGCACCTTATATAAGATCCAGTCAGTAAGAAAATCCTTAATCAATGATTTATCTTTAATGAGGTACTTGAAGAAATATGCCATATCTAAATTTTTTTTGGAAATACACCATGATAATTATCCATTTTATGAACACAGAAGTAAAAATTCAATGTTTTTAATTGAACCATGATGATGGTTGCACGTTTGTATTGATCTGAAGCTCTCTTTTATATAATTTTTCAACATCCTATAATGAGTCATTGATGCTCAACACCACTTCCACTATACATTCCATATAGTTCCCTAAAATATCTAAAACTACTACTAGTTTTATTTTATATACCTTCTAAATTATTAATAACTCATGTCTTAGTTCTTTAAATATGGATTTGGACTTATAAATCCATTTTGTATCTAATGCATTTTCACTCTCCCATTCAGATTCAGATTCCTAATCAATGGAATTAATTTTTACTAGAAAGGTAATCTACTCAACCAGAGTGTCTAGCACTGGTGAAAAAATTTACTTTCTTGTTCTATATTTTCCATCAAGTCCAATTTGTGCCTAAAAAACCTTGATAAATCTATATTTTTTACTTCTAGGAGAATAATATTTCCAAATTCAAAACAACACCTATTTTTTCTCATGCATTGTGTACTCATTGACTAGAGAGGGTATTATAATATACATGATGTCTTAAAAATTTACCAAAATTAATTGATTGGTCCCCATGTTTGATTAAGAAATTTCCCCATTTTCATACCTAATATAAAATTTAATTATTCTCTTTGAATTTTCTCATTTCTAGATTAAAACTACGAAGATTACTTTGTCTCCACGAAGGTATTAAAAACTAGAATCCTCTTCTTTTCAGGATAAAAAATATTATATCTCAAATTATCTATTTCCCTTATTTAATGTTCTCAATGTGGATAATAATCTCAAATTATAGAGGGTTGCCTACCTTGGGTTCTGAGAGTCAAATAAATCTACCATGGCCTATTTATAAGGCTTGGTCATTGAGAATGAGACTTGGTTACCAAAAGAATCTATACTTATGAGTGATCCCCCATAAACCACCTTAGAGGTGTGATATTTTGAAGAAACTTAAGTCACTATATTTTTATATTAGTGATCTATATTAAATTAATGGAATTACTACTTAAATATATTTTTCTTCCAATTCAATCCATTTGAAGATACTTGGTAAGGATTATTATAAACCATCCTAAAAGAATTGAGACCTCAAATACCTCTTCTCAAAGTAGAAAAAATATCTAAGATAATAGGGTCTGGGAAATGAACACATGACCTCCCCACAAAGGATGAAATCATCTCATACATCAGTTCGCAAATAGAATGTATAGTACTAGAAGTCATTAAAGTGCATAACTATGATTATTTTACCATAAATTGTATTGTTAATGTATATTGACCTTGTAAATTAATGATAAACATTGAATGAATCAGAGAAATTCTATCACGACCCAACCCATCGTGGTCTAACCCGTGACTACCCGAAGCCCTCCTCAAATAGACCAGGGGTTGGAAACTAGTGTTGAATTGGAATATCCCAAAAATAGAAGGTATTTTCCTAAAGTAAATGTACACACACACACACACATGTCCAAGACCATAAAATGCTAAATTGTAACATTAATGAATCAATGTGTGCATATATCTAAGATCCCACAAGAGTTTACAACATCTACGTACTAAAAAAGGGGGAAAAGTCCAACCAAAACTATAAATATTCAAAGCATATCCAAGTAAAAGGTCTAGGTCAAAAGAATGCTATCGGTAAACAATAACTCTCTTAATCTTGAGATATGATCCACCCACTCCCTGTCCTCTTAGGACACTGTAACGACCCAAATTTTTTGAATAGTATATTAATTTACTTTTAATTATATAACAAAGATGTTAATGGTTAATGAAGAAAGAAGAGTCGATGTCTTCCTCCAGTAGACTCGAACCATATGAATCCCACTTATCAGAGATTGGGAAGGAGGTGGAATCTTTGGGCTTCGCTCTAGACCAAGCCCAAGACGAACTCCAGTGTGTCAAGCTTGAACGGAATCACATATGGGAGAAGTTCAAGTTAATGGAGATTACTACTAGGGAAATGTTATCCGAGACTCCCTTAGATTCTCTCACCTTAGCACACCATACACTTAGGTCATATCCTGGTGTTATAAGAGGCTACGTAACGAGACCTTATCATCCTTTTGTAATCCTTCGATAAATAAAAAAATTGTGATTTCTTCTTATGGTGAAGTTTGTGAAATTATTCAAGTGTCCGGATAATTTTAGGATGTATATTTTTGTTGAATTTTGAAAAAGTGATATTTTTAAAATATTTATGTAAACCGTAAATAACTAATTATGTGTACGGATTTTCAAAAAATGGTCTTCTACAAATGTGATCGGTAATAAATTTAGAGTCTAATAAGATCAACTTAATTTGTGGTGAATAGTAATTTATGAATAGTGATTTTATGCTTAGGATTAGTAATGTGACCAAATGGTTTCGTAATCTCATTTAAAGAATGTATTGATATAATTTAGGCACCTTGATTAACTAAGGTGATTCAATAAAATATATAAATAACTGTTTTGGAAATTATTAGTCAAGTATTAGTTTTTTTCAGGTGAATAGTGTTTTATTAATTAAAAATTAAATTAAAAAATATTAAGAAAATTATTTTTATCAAACGGGGTTCATTTTTGAATTCCAAGAATCGATATTAGGTTAAGGTATTTTTTTTGGGATTTTTCTGAAATAGATGAATTTTCAGTGAATAGTAAAAATACAGTTTTAGGGTTTCGGTATGTTTAATGACATCATGACTGCATCACAATTATGTCATGAGATATTTTAAGGGATGGTCAACTAAAGGGGATTAATTATTGTATTAGGGGTCCCATGTGGCCTAACACTTTGGGAAATACCATGGGAAATCCCATGGTTTTGCCAATACCACCAACGAGGTGTCCCTTGGCCATTAATGCCTTGTCCCCTAACGTACCCTATAAATACCAAGCCATTCTCTCATCATTTAGACTCAAAAATTATCCTCAACTATGTTATGGTCTCCTTACCTCTAAAATAGTCCTCCCAATGTGCCTTCAAGCCTTAAAGGTCCCAACCATAGAGTTTTAAGAGTTATATTTTAAGGTAAGGGATCCTACCTCTCTCTTTCTTTCCAAGTACTATCTTTTATGTCATTTATTTTATTATCCATGTTCTTATGTTGGGGATGTTCTTTTATATTAGTCCTGCTCTCCTTTTCATGTTCCTATGATGAGAAACCCCTTCTTTCTCTCATCAATTCATTTTAGGAGTGTTTAAGTGGCGCTATTAGGCTGCCAAATTTTTAAGGGATTCTTTCACCCTTCTCATTTTAAAGTTATATTTTCATGTCAAGTCTTTGAAGTTCATTTTATTATGTTGGGTTATTATCTCTATATATATCATACTGACCTTTTATGTTCATATTATTAGAGACCCTATTTGATCTCATCAATTCATTTTTTTTGAAGTTTAAGTGACGCCGTTAGGCAGCCGAATTTTCATAAGAGAAATCTTATTTTTTTCTTCCATTCATCTTCTTCATATCATATGGTATATCATTAAAATTTAATTACCATGTTCTTAAATCCTTTATATTATGTCCCCTCCTGTTTTATGGATCATTTATGAGTGGGTGACACATGTCCCCTCTCGTTTCAATGTTTTCTAAAACCCCGTAACGTAGCCATTAAGCTGCAGAATTTTCCTCTCAAAATGTCTATCTCTTTCTCTAAAATTATTCTATTTTATTAAGTGAGTACTCAAAACTCTTTATTATACAGGGGTATTTAGATATATCTCAAAATTTTCTATTTTAATTCTGGGACCTACATACATTAAACCCGCTTTCGATTTTCCGTGGGTTTAAAGTAGCATAAAGATCTTGTCTTTAAAGCAGTTTTGAAAACGTTATGATTGTGAAAGGAAACCCATTTATTTTATGCTATATGGGTTATTTATGAAATGTTTGTTAATGATATATGTGGCTCACATGATAATAATGTCAAATTTAAGGGTGCGCCCTGATAGCGCTCCAATGCATTTGGTAAAGACTTAATCTCTAGAGATAACCATTTTTAACGATATCTTGGCGAATAACATTGGTAATTTTTAATGAAACCTTGGGGATGGACCTTCATGAAACGAAAATGATTATCTAAGTTAAATGTCGTATCCACATCTTCATGTTATGAAATACTTTATTTGTATTATGATATGCCTCATGATTTATTTCTCATGCCTTAAAGTTCTTTTTCATCACTTTATTGATGTATCTCAAGTTCACATGTTAAATGTTTCCCTAATTTCCCTTATTAGGCCTTCTGCTCACCCTTTCTTTTGATTTATGTCCCCAGGTTATGATATGCAGTAATGAACCTAGGATGAACATAAAGAGAATCCTTTCAAGTGGTTAAGAAGAATGTTTTATGTTTTCATGTATTAAGTTCCTGGTTTCCAAGACACTAAACCTTAAAGATCCTAGATTTTGTATTTTCTAATGAAAGATAATGTGATAAAAAGGAAGGATGTTATAGTTGGTATCAAAGGATGGTTTACTTATTTATGGAAGTCATGATATGAAAACATTAGAAAAAACATATAGAAATGTTTAGATATAGGGAAAACTTCTTGGTATTTTGGTGAGTATCGAGTAAGTGGTTTATCAAAAAAGTACATCCCTATCTAGATACGATAAGGTAGAGGCGGCTCTCGAACAGATGTGCATAGGGTTAAAACCCAAAAACACTGCTTTGAGCTATACTTGAACGAGAACTGGTGCACGATAATGGTCCTTGATGCACTCTTGGTTACGACACTCTCGGGGGATATGCTTGGTTAATCACAAGCTTTTTATGAATCATTATGTAGTCATTATAGAGAAATATAGTTGTTTAAGAATGAAGTGTTAAGACGTAGAATCCTTTATAGTTATAAAATTCTTATATGAAGCAAGTTTATCACTATGATTTTTTTTCTTTTATATAATGGCGGGAAATAGGAGGAACCGTGAAAATTGTGACCACAATGGACCATGCGCTGATGGCCCTCCGATGGAATCCAGAATGGAAACATTCATGAGAATGATGAACCAACTTACTCATGTTATGAGTAATAACTTCAATCAAGATGAGAGGACGATCTCACCACTAAGGGAACAACATTCTGTTGAGTCCTTCATGCGTCAACGACCACCAAAATTAAGTGGATCTACTGTCCCATTGGTTATGGAACAATGGATAAGCT
The DNA here is from genome assembly GCA_963277665.1 of Viscum album. Classification (NCBI taxonomy): domain Eukaryota; kingdom Viridiplantae; phylum Streptophyta; class Magnoliopsida; order Santalales; family Viscaceae; genus Viscum; species Viscum album. The sequence goes on along the minus strand of OY728161.1, from coordinate 1,208,943,572 downwards.
CCATTGAAAAGATCTTTTCTATACTTCATTGTTCGGAATAAGAAAAAGTCACCCTTTCTATTTACCGCCTAAAGGGAGAAGCTGATCATTGGAGGTCACTGATCAAAAACACGAAGCCAAGAGAATATATAGAAGCTATGGAGTGGGAAGAGTTCAGGGGAATATTCTTCAACAAGTATTTCCCCCATTTGATGAGAAAGAGAATGGAGAAATAATTTCTCGAGCTGAAGCAAAAGGAGAATGAATCTTCTGGAATCTACGAGATGAACTTTACAAGGCTTTCCCGTTATACCTCAATCTTTGTCATGGAACCTAATGGGAAGGTTTATAGATTCTTTAGTGGAATACGATCTCATCTGCGGAAGAATATAGCAAACAGGGACTATGATAGCTATGATGAAATTGTTTGAAGTGCTATGGAAGTCGAACTGGAGTTTGGTGAGAAAGAGTTATCTCACAAATCTAATGAGAAGAAGAGAGCTCTATAACCAAGCATGGTAAGAAGCTTTTATCAGGAAATAGGTGGAAAGAAAATGCAACTTTCCACATGAAATAAATGTGGGAAGAATAATTTTGGGCACTACTCGATCAGAAGTGGAAAGTGATACAAATGTAGAAGAGAAGGCCATATTGCTAGGAATTGTCATAGTGAGGTAAAGACTGAACTTCCCATCATTAAAAACAGAGGAAAGATGATTCTGGCCCTACCCAAAGTCAAATGCTTCAAGTGTGGATAGATTAGGAACTTTTCTAATCACTTTCCAAATCCGAGGGCAGTGGAGGAGAATCATCATCAACCTCAGCAAAGGCCAAGGGAGCAAGGTCGTGATTTTTCTATCACAACAACTGAAGTTGAAGTTCCGAATGACGTGGTAGAAGGTACTCTCGTTGTCCTCTCAAAACAAGAAAGTACTTTGTTTGATTCTGGTTCTACACATTCCTTTTTTTCCACTAAGTTTGCAAAGAATATAGAATCAATCCTTGAACTTCTAGAGGTAGAGTTGTCAGTCAAGACTCCAAGTGGGATTATCCATGCATAAACAATGTTTAGAGACTCTAGTGAGTACTTTAGTGAGCACAGTCTTATCGCAAATATAGTAGTCATTACAATGATGGAATTCGACATTATACTAGGGATGGACTGGATCTAATGGAATAATGGTAAGATCAAATGAAAATGTAAGGAAATCTCGGTAGTTTTTAATGAACGACCTACATTTATCTTCTAAGGAGAGATATCCCACCTGATATTTTTCTAGAGGAAACTTCTATAGCCTTATTTATGGACTTAATCAGTGAGGATGATGAAGGAAAAAAGGAGTATACAAATAGAATATGTTCCGATTGTTAAGGAATACATGGACATATTTCCTGAGGAGTTACCTGGACCTCCCCCAGAAAGAGAGGTAGAGTTCTCCATTGAACTCGTACCCGGATCTCAACCGATATCAAAGTCCCCTTATAAAATGGAATATGTGGATCTATATTAGTTAAAGAAACTACTCCAATACTTGTTGGATAAGGGGTTTATCCAACCTAGTGTGTTTCCTTAGGGAGCAGCAGTTCTCTTTGTGAAGAAGAAGGATGGATCAATGTGGTTATGCATTGATTATAGAGAACTGAACGTAATCACAATGAAGAACAAATACCCTCTTCCAAGAATTGATGACTTATTTGACCAACTTCGTGGGGATCAATTTTTCTCCAAGATTGATATTCGATCTGGTTATCATCAACTGAGGGTAAAGAAGGAATATATTCCAAAGACTGCCTTTTGATCAAGATATGGGAATCATGAGTTTACTTTTATGCCCTTCGGCTTGACTAATGCTCTTTCTATTTTCATGTATTTGATGAATAGATTCTTTAAGTTCTACCTTTATAACATTGTGGTGGTTTTTATTGATGATATTTTGATATATTCAAAAATTCGTGAGGATCATGAAGATCATCTGAGGTTCATTTTTCAAACTCTGCGGAAGGAGAGGATCTTTGGAATGTTCAGAAAGTGTGATTTTTGGTTACAACAAGTGGATTTCTTGGGGCACATCATAACCAATGAAGTAATCTTGGTTGACCCTGCAAAGAAAATGGTTGTGGAGGAGTGGCCTCAACCCACAACAGTAACTGAGATTTGTAGTTTCATTGGTTTAGCAGGATATTATAGGAGGGTTCTGAAAAACTTTTCATGGATTTCTAATCCACTAAACAAGTTGACTCGAAAAGGGGTTAAGTTCATCTGGACAAAGGAAAGTGAGGAAAGTTTCCAAGAGCTGAAGAAGAGATTGGTTACTGCACTTGTGTTAACACTACCCTCTATCGGAGAAGGATTTGTTATTTTTAGCGATGCATCTCTGAAAGGGATTGGGTGCGTTCTCATGAAAAATGACATGGTAATTGCTTATGCATCTAGTTAGCTGAAGAAACATGAGAAGAATTATCCTACACGTGATCTAGAGATGGAAGCAGTGGTTTTTGCTCTAAAGATATGGAGGCACTATCTTTATGGGGAGAAATGTGATATATACACTGACCACCAATGTTTAAAGTATATTTTCATGTAGAAACAATTTAACATGAGACAAAGGAGATGGTTGGAGCTTATTAAAGAATATGATTATTCAATTAATTATCACCCTGGAAGAGCAATCAAAGTCGCGGATGCATTAAGCAGGAAAGACCCTGTTGTTTTGGCAATAAGGAGGATCCTTGGATATCCCTTGATTAAGGATCTAGTAAAACTAGACATGGGAATTTTAAGGGAAGGGACATCATCAACCCTATCCCAAATAATTTATCAACCTTCATTACTAGTGAAGATAATGAAGGCTCAAAAAGAAGATCTATTGTTATAGGATAAGTTTGAGGTTGTGAAGGATGGGAAGTTTCCTGATTTCAATATTGATCAAGAAGGTGTATTGAAATTTCGTACAAGACTATGTGTTCCATGTATTCTGGAGACAAAGAAAGAACTGATGGATGGAGTTCATAGATCTACTTTCTCTATACATCTGAGAAGCACTAAGATGTATATAGACCTTCGTGATCATTATTGGTGGGATAACATGAAGATGGAGATTGTTGATTATACTACAAGGTTCCTGGTGTTTCAACAAGTAAAGGCTGAATGAAAACTTCTTAAGGGGGTATTACAACCGCTATCCATACCGGCATGGAAGTGCGATAATATCACTATGGACTTTGTCACTGGTCTCTCGAAAACATCCAAAGTGAATAATGTGATTTGGGTTATAGTGGACCATCTCACCAAGACCGCCCATTTTATCTATTTTCATGAAGATTTATCTCTGGATGAACTTTCCAAGATATACATAAAATAAGTGGTAAGGCTACATGGGGTACCACTATCTATCGTATCTGATCGTGATCCAAGATTCACATCAAAATTCTGGAGAAGTCTTCAACATGCTCTGAATATTGAATTGAATTTTAGTACGACCTATCATCCTCAAACTGATGGCCAATCTGAAAGGGCTATTCAGACACTTGAGGACATGCTGTGATTATTCTCAATGGAATTTAAAGGTGTATGGGATCAACACCTCCCATTAGTTGAGTTCTCATACAACAACAGATTCCATTCTAGTATTCAGATGGCACCCAATGAAGCTCTGTAGAGAAAGCGATGTAGAACTCCTACTTGTTGGGATGAAGCTAGTGAGAGTAAGCTTCTTGGGCCTGATCTTATGCAAGAGATGATAGAAAAGGTTCATTCCATCCAACAACACATAAAGGCTGCTCAGAGTCGGCAGAAGATCTATGCTGACAACCGTCGAAGGGACTTGGAGTTTGGTGTTGGCGACAAAGTCTTCCTTCAAATTTCTCCATGGAAGAGAGTCATGCGGTTTGGGAAGAAAGGGAAGCTCATCCCTAGGTACATTATCCCCTATGAAATCCTTGATCGCATAGGAGCATTGGCCTAGCATCTAGCACTTCCACCGAACCTAGCTCAAGTTCACGATATATTCCAAGTATCTCTCTTGAGGAAGTACATATATGACCCTTCGCATGTACTGAACCTAGAGGTGGTATAGCTGGAACATGACCACTCTTATGAGGAGTAGCCAGTGGAGATCTTAGACGGTAGGGACAAGGTCCTACACAACAAGTCAAACCACCTTGTGAAAGTGTTGTCGAGTAATCATAAGTATCAAGAAGTGACTTGGGAGCCTGAGAAAACAATGATGCAAAAGTACCCTCACCATTTCGAATAGGCCTTTGGTTTAGAATTTCGGGAACGAAATTTCTTAAGGGGGGAAGAATGTAACGACCCAAATTTTTTGATTAGTATATTAATTTACTTTTAAAGATTTAATAGATATGTTAATGGTTAATTAAGAAAGAAGAGTTGATGGCTTCATCCAGTATACTCGAACCATATGAATCCCACTTATCAGAGTGTGGGATGGATTTGGCATCTTTGGCCTTCACTCTGGACCAAGCCCAAGACGAACTCCAGTGTGTCAAGCTTGAATGGAATCGTCTACGGGAGAAGTTCAAGTTAATGGAGATTACTAGGAGGGAAATGTTTTCGGAGCCAACTTCAGATTCTCTCAACATAGAACACCTTAAACATAGGTCATATAATGTTGTTATAAGAGGCTATGTAACGAGACCTTAACTTCCTTATGTAATCCTTTGATAAATATAAAAATTGTGATTTCTTCTTATGGTGATGTTTGTGAAATTTTTCAAGTGTCCAAGAAATTTTAGGATGAATATTTTTGTTGAATTTTGAAAAGGTGATATTTTTTAATTATTTTTGTAAACCTTAAATAACTAATGATGTGTTAGGATTTTAAAAAAATGGTCTTCTACAAATGTGTTCGGTAAGAAATTTATAGTCTAATAAGATCAACTTATGTTTTGGTGAATAGTAATTTATGAATAGTCATTTTACACTTAGGATTAGTAATGTGACAAAATGGTTTAGTAATATCACATAAAGAAATTATTAATATAATTTAGGCACCTTGATTACATAATTTGATTCAATGAAATACGTAAATAACTATTTTGGAAATTATTAGTCAAGTATTAGTTTTTAAGGGATTCTTTCACCGTTCTCATTTTCAAGTTCTTTTTCAAATCAAGTCTTTAAAGTTTCTTTTATTATGCTGGGGTATGATATTTATTTCTATCATAATGATATTTAATGTTAATATGAGGATAGACCCTATTTTATCTCGTCAAATCATTTTTTTATGTTTAAGTGACACCGTTAAGCTACCGAATTTTCATAAGAGAAATCTTATTTTTGTTCTTCCTTTCATGTTCTCCATTTCATTGGGTATATCATTCAAATTTCATTACCATGTTCTTAAATACTTAATATTCTTTCCCACTACTGTTTTATGGATCATTTATGAGTGGGTTACCCATGTCCCCTCTCTTTTCAACATTTTTGAAAACCTCGTAACGTAGCCATTATGCTGCAGAATTTTCGTCTCAAATTGTCTCTCTCTTTTTTTTGAAATTATTTTATTTTATTAAGTGAGTACTCAAAACTCTTTATTATATAGATGTATTCACATATATATCAAAATATTCTATTTTAATTATTCGACTTACATACATTAAACCCGCTTTCCTTTTTCCGTGGGTTTAAATGAACATAATGATCATGTCTTTAAAGCAGTTTTTAAAACGTTATGATTATGAAATGAAACCCATTTTTTACGATATATGGGTTATTTATGAAATGTTTTATGATGATATATATGTCTCAAATTATAATAATGGAAAATTTAAGGGTGCGTCTTGATAGCGCTCCAATGCATTGGATAAAGACTTAATCTCTAGAGATGACCATTTTTAACGATATCTTGGTAAATAACCTTGGTGAAATGGAAATGATTTCCTAAGTTAAATTTTGTAGCCAAATCTTCAAGTTATGAAATAAGTTATTTTTATTATGATATTCCTCATGATTTATTTCTCATGCCTTAAAGTTCTTTTTCATATTTTTATTGATGTATCTCATGTTCACATGTTAAATGTTTCCCTTGTTTCCCTTACTGGGCCTTCTGCTCACCCTTTCTTTTGATGTATGTCCACAGGTTATGAGATGTAGTAATGAACCTAGGATGAACATAAGGAGAATAATTTCAAGTGTTTAAGAAGACTTTCTTATGTTTTCATGTATTATGTTTTTGGTTTCCAAGACACTAAACCTTAAAGATCCTCAGTTTTGTATTTTATAATGAAAGTTAATGTGATAAAAATGCATGATGTTATAGTTGGTATGAAAGGGTGGTTTAGTTATTTATGGAAATTAGGCTATGAAAACATTAGGAAGAACCCCATATAAAAGTTTAGATATAGGGAAAACTTCCTGGTATTTTGGTGAGTATTGAGTAAGTGGTTTATCAAACAAGTACATCCCTATCTGGATACGAGCAGGTAGAGGCGGCTCTCGCACAGATGTACATAGGGGTAAAACTTGAAAACATCTCTTTGAGCTAGACTCTAACGGGAACTGGTGCACGATAGCGGGCCTTGCCACACTCTTGGTTACGACAATCCTGGGGGATATGTTTGGTTAATCGCAAGATTTTTATGAATCATTATGAAGGAATTATAGAGAAATATAGTTGTTTAAGAATGAAGTTTTTAGACGTAGAATCCTTTATAGTTAAAAAATTTGTAAATGAAGAAAGTTTCTCACTAAGACTTTTTTATTTTAGATAATGGCAGGAATAGGAGGAACAGTGCAAATGGTGTCCGCAATGGACCATGCGCTGACGACCCTCCGATGGAAGCCGGAATGGAAACTTTCATGTGAATGATGAACCAACTGGCTCAAGTTATGAGTAATAACCTAAATAAATATGAGAGGCCGATCTCACCACCAAGGGAACACTATTCTGTTGAGTCCTTCATGCGTCAATGACCACCAACATTCAGTGGATCTACTGACCCATTAGTTGCAGAACAACGGATAAGATCCATTGAAAATATATTTTCTGTACTTTATTGTTCGGAACAAGAAAAATTCAACCTTGCTATTTACCGCCTAATGGAGGAAGCTGATCAGTGGTGGTTACTAATCAAAAGCACAAATACAAGAGGGGAGATGGAAGCTATGGAGTGGTAAGAGTTTATAGGAATATTCTTCAATATGTATTTCCCTCGTTTGATGAGAACGAGAATGGAGAAAGAATTTCTCGAGCTGAAGAAAAAGGAGAATGAATCTGTTAGAATCTACGAGATGAACTTCACAAGGCTTTCCTGTTATACCTCAAGCATTGTCATGGACCCTAATGGGAAGGTTGATAGATTCTTTGGTGGACTATGACCTCATCTGTGGAAGAATCTATCCAACAGGGACTACGATAGCTGTGAAGAAATAATTCTAAGTGCTATGAAAGTCGAACTGGAGTTTGGTGAGACACAACGATCTCACAAATCTAATGAGAAGAAGAGAGCTATAGAACTAAGCCTGGGAAGAATCTTTGATCATGTATTATGTGGAAAGTAAATTAAACTTTCCACATGCAATAAATGAGGGAAGAAGCATTCGGGGCAATACATGATCAGAAGTGGCAAGTGTTACAAGTGTGGAAGAGAGGGCCATATTGCTCGGAATTGTCACAGTGAGGTGAAGACTCAATATCCCAACACTAAAGACCGAGGAAAGATGATTTTGGCCCTACCCGATGTCAAATGCTTCATGTGTGGATAGCTTGGGAAATTTTCTAATCATTGTCCAAATCCGATGGCAGTAGAGGGGAATCACCATCAACCTTAGAAAAGGCCAAGGGAGAGAAGTCGTACTTTTCCTATCACAACAACTGATGTTGAAGTTCTGAATGACATGGTAGTAGGTACTGTTGTTGTCCTCTCAAAACTATCATGTACTTGGTTTGATTCTGGTTCTATGCATTCCTTTGTTTCCTCTATGTTTACAAAGAATATAAAATCAATCCCCAAACTGCTAGAGGTAGAGTTGTCATTCAAGACTCCAAGTGGGATTATCCATGAATCAAAAGTGTTTAGAGACACTAGTGTTTTCTTTATTGAGCACAATCTTATCGCAAATCTAGTAGTCATTCCCATGAGGGAATTCGACGTTATACTAGGGATAGACTGGCTCTCAAGGTATAATGCTAAGATCAAATGAAGAAGTACATAAATCTTTGTAGTTTTGGATGAACGACATACATTTATCTTCAAAGGAGAGATATCCCGACCTGATCTTTGTCTAGAATAACCTCCTATAGCCTTCTTTATGGAATTAATCAGTGAGGATGAAGAAGGAAAATGGAGTATACAAAAAGAAGATGTTCCGATTGTTCAAGAATACATGGTCATATTTCCTGAGGAGTTACTTGGACCTCTCCCCAGAAAGAGAGGTAGATTTCTCCATTGAACTCATACATGGATCCCAAATGATATCAAAGTCCCCTTATAGAATGGTAAATGTGGAGATAGAGGAGTTAAAGAAAAAACTCCAAGACTTGTTGGAGAAGGGGTTTATCTGACCAAGTGTGTCTCCTTTGGGAGCACCAGTTCTCTTTGTGAAGAAGAAGGATGGATCAATGCAGCTATGCATTGATTATAGAGAACTGAATGGGATCACATTGTAGAACAAATACCATCTTCCAAGAATTGATGATTTATTTGACCAACTTCATGAGGCTCAATTCTTCTACATGATTGATCTTTGATCTGGTTACCATCAACTGAGGTTGAAGAAGGAAGATATTCCTAAGACTGCCTTCCGATCAAGATATGGGAATTATTAGTTTACTGTTATGCCCTTCGGCTTGACAAATTCTCATTCTATTTTCATGGATTTGATGAATAGAGTCTTTAATTACTACATTAATAACTTTGTGGTAGTTTTTATTGATGATATTTTGATATATTCAAAATGTCTTGAGGAGCATGAAGATCATCTGAGGTTCATTTTGAAAACTCTTCGGAAGGAGATGTTCTTTGGAAAGTTCATCAAGTTTGAGTATTGGTTATAACAAGTGGATTTCTTGGGGCACATTGTAACTAATGAAGGAATCTCGGTTGACCCTACAAAGACAATGGTTGTGGAGGAGTGGCCTCAACCCACAATAGTAACTAAGATTCGTAGTTTCCTTGGTTTAGTAGGATATTATAGGAGGTTTGTGAAAAACTTTTAATGGATTTCTAATCCACTAAACAAGTTGACTCAAAAAGGAGTTAAGTTCATCTAGACAAAATAATGCGAGGAAAGTTTCCAAGAGAAGAAGAAGAGATTGGTTACTTCACCAGTGTTAACACTACCCTCTATCGGGGAAGGATTCATTATTTTTAGTGATGCATCTTTGAATGGGCTTGGGTGAGTCCTCATGAAAAATGTCATTGTAATTGCTTATTCATCTTGTCAGCTAAAGCAACATAAGTAGAATTAACCTACACATGATCTAGAGTTTGCGACAGTTGTTTTATCTCTAAAGATATTGAGGCACTATCTTTATGCGGAGAAATGTGATATATACACTGACCACCAAAGTTGAAAGTATATTTTCATGCAGAAAGAATCGAACATGAGACAAAGGAGATGGTTGAAGCTTATTAAAGACTATGATTATTTAATTCATTATCGCCCTGGAAGAGAAATCAAAGTCGCGGATGCATTAAGCAGGAAAGACCCTGTTGTTCTGGAAACAATGAGGATCCTTGGAGATCCCTTGATTAAGGATCTAGTAAAACTGGACATGGGAATTGTAAGGGAAGGGACATCATCAACCCTATCCCAAATGATTTCTCAACCTTCATTACTAGAGAAGATCAAGAAGTCTCAAAAAGAAGATCTATTGTTGCTGGATAAGTTTGAGGCTGTGAAGGATGGGAAGTTTTCTAATTTCAATATTAATAAAGAAGGTGTATTGATATTTCGTACAAGACTATGTGTTCCATCTATTCCGGAGATAAATAAAGAAATGGTGGATGGAGATCATAGCTCTACTTTCTCTATACATCCGAAAATCACTAAGATGTATATAGACCTTCATGATCATTATTGGTGGGATAACATGAAGAGGGAGATTGCTGATTTCACTACATGGTGTCTGGTGTGTCAACCATTAAAGGCCGAAAGACAACTTCCTAAGGGGGTATTACAACCAATACCCATTCCATAATGGAAGTGGGATAATAACACTATCGACTTTGTCACTGGTCTCCTAAAAACATCCAAAGGGAACAATGTCATTTGGGTTATAGTGGACCGTCTCACCAAGACCGCCCATTTTATCTCTTTTCGGAAAGATTTCTCTCTGGATCAACTTGCCAAGATATGCATAAAGAAAGTGGTAAGGAAGTATGGATTACCACTATCCATCATATCTGATCATGATCCAAGATTCACATCAAAATTCTGGAGAAATATTCACCATTCTTTGAATATTGAATTGAATTTTAGTACGGCCTATCATCCCCAAACTGATGGCCAATCTGAAAGGAATATACAGACATTTGAGGAAAACCTGCGATTATGCTCAATGGAATTTAAAAGTGGATTTGATCAACACCTCCCATTAGTTGAGTTCTCATACAACAACAACGTCCATTCGAGTATTCAGATGGCACCCCATTAAGCTCTGTATGGAAAGCGATGTAGAATTTATACTTGTTAGGATGAAGCTGGTGAGAGAAAGCTTCATGGACCTAATCTTGTGTAAGAGATTACTGAAAAGGATCATTCCTTCCAACAACACATAAAGGCTGCTCATAGTCGGCAGAAGAGCTATGCTGACAACCGTTGAAGGGAATTGGAGTTTGGTGTTGGGGAAAAAGTCTTCCTTTGAGTTTATCCATGGAAGAGAGTCATGCGGTTTGGGAATAAAGGGAAGATCATCCCTAGGTACATTGGCCCCTATGAAATCCTTGATCACATTAGAGCAGTGGCCTATCGTCTAGCACTTTCACTGAACCTAGATCAAGTTCACGATTCTTCCATGTATCTCTCTTGAAGAAGTATATACCCGACCCTTCACATGTACTGAACCCAGAGGTGGTGAAACTGGAACATGACCCCTCTTATGAGGAGCAGCCAGTGGAGATCTTAGACAGTAGATACAAGGTCCTACGCAACATGACAACCAAAATTGTGAAAGTTTTGTGGAGGAATCATAAGTATGAAGAAGCGACGTGGGAGCCTGGGAAAATAATGATGCAAAAGTACTATCACCTTTTCGACTAGGCCTTTGGTTTAAAATTTTGGAGATGAAATTTCTTAAGGGGGGGAAGAATGTAACGAACCAGACTTTCTGAATAGTATATTAATTTACTTTTAACGATTTAATAGAGATGTTAATGGTTAATGCAGAAAGAAGAGTCGATGGCTTCATCCAGTAGACTCGAACCATATGAAGCCCACTTATCAGAGCTTGGGAAGGAGGAGGCATCTTTGGGCTTCACTCTGGACCACGCCCAAGACAAACTCCATCGTGTCAAGCTTGAACGGAATCTCCTACCGGAGAATTTCATGTTAATGGAGATTACTACTAGGGAAATCTTATCTAAGTCTCCCTCAGATTCTACCACCTTAGCACACCTCAAACTTAGGTCATATTCTGGTGTTATAAGAGGCTATGTAACGATACCATAGCTTCCTTATGTAATCCTTTCATAAATAAAAAAATTGTGATTTCTTCTTATGGTGAAGTTTGTGAAATTTTTAAAGTGTCCAGATAATTTTAGGATGTATATTTTTGTTGAATTTTGAAAAATTGATATCATTAAAATATTTATGTAAACCTTAAATAACTAATGATATGTAAGGATTTTCAAAAAATGGCCTTCTACAAATGTGTTTGTTAAGAAATTTAGAGTCTAATAAGATCAACTTAATTTTTGGTGAATAGTAATTTATGAATAGTGATTTTACACTTAGGATTAGTAATGTGACCAAATGGTTTAGTAATATCACTTAAATAAATTATTAATATAATTTAGACACCTTGATTAAGTAATTTTATTCAATAAAATATGTAAATAATTGTTTCAGAAATTATTAGTCAAGTATTAGTTTTTTCAGGTGAATAGTGTTTTATTAATTAAAAATTAAATTAAAAATATTTAGAAAATTATTTTTATCAAATGGAGTTCATTTTTAAATTCCAAGCATTGATATTATGTTAGGGTAATTTTTTGTGATTTTTCTGAAATAGTTGAATATTCAATGAATAGTAAAAATACAGTTTTATGGTTTCGGTATGATTAATGACATCATGACTGCATCATGATGATGTCATGATATATTTTAAGGTATGGTCGACTAAAGGGGATGAATTATTGTATGAGGGGGCCCATGTGGCCTAAAACCATTGGAAATACCATGGGAAAGCCCATGGTTTTGCCAATACCACCAATGAGGTGTCCCTTGGCCATTAATGCTTTGTCCTCTCACTTCCCCTATAAATACCAAACCAATATCTCATCATTTCGACTCCAAAATCATCCTAAAAATTTTCCAGTCTCCTTACCCCCCAAGGAGTCCTCCCAATGTTTTCCCAAGCCCTCAAGGTCCCAACCATTTAGTTTTAAGAGCTACGTTTTAAGGTAAGGGATCATACCTCTCTCTTTCTTTCCAAGTACTCTCTTTTATGTCAGTTGTTTTATGCTCCATGTTATTATGTTGGGGATGTTATTTTATATTAATCATACTTTACTTTTCATGTTCATATGATGAGAGTTCCCCTCCTTCTCTCATCAATTCATTTTAAGAGTGTTTAAGTGGCGCCGTTAGGCTGCCAAATTTTTATGGGATTCTTTCACCCTTCTCATTTTCAAGTTCTATTTTCATGTCAAGTATTTCAATTTCCTTTAATTATGTTGGGGTATGATCTCTATATTTATCATACATATATTTTTTGTTCATATGATGAGAGACCCTATTTTATCTCTTCAATTCACTTTTTTGATGTTCAAGTGACGCCATTAGGCTGCCGAATTTTCATAAGAGAAATCTTATTTTTGACTTCCTTTCATGCTCTTCATTTCATATGGTATATCTTTCAAATTTAATTAACACGTTCTTAAATCCATTATATTATGTCCCTATACTGTTTTATGGATCATTTATGAGTGGGTGACCCATGTCCCCTCTATTTTCAATTTTTTCTAAAACCCCGTAATTTAGCCGTTATACTGCAGAATGTTCATCTCAAAATGTCTCTCTCTTTTTCTAAAATTATTTTATTTTATTAAGTGAGTACTAAAAACACTTTATTATACAGGGGTATTCACATATATATCAAAATGATATATTTTAATTCTGGGACTTACATACATTAAACCCACTTTCCTTTTTCTGTGGGTTTAAATTAACATAAAGATCATGTCTTTAAAGCAGTTTTTAAAACGTTATGATTATGAAATGAAACCAATTTATTTTATGCTATATGGGTTATTTATGAAATTTTTGATGATGATATATTTGTCTCACATGATAATAAATGAAAATTTAAGGGTGCACCCTGATAGCACTCCAATGCATTGGGTAAAGACTTAAGCTCTAGAGATGACCATTTTTAACGATATCTTGGTGAATAACCTTGGTAAATTTTAATGACACCTTGGGGATGGACCTTGGTGAAATGGAAATGATTATCTAAGTTAAATGTTGTAGCCACATATTGAAGTTATGAAATACTTTATTTTTATTATGATATGCCTCGTGATTTTTTTCTCATGCCTTAATGTTCTTTTTCATGACTTTATAGATGTATCTCATGTTCACATGTTAAATGTTTCCCTTGTTTCCCTTACTGGGCCTTCTGTTCACCCTTTCTTTTGATGTATGTCCCCAGGTTATGAGATGCAGTAATGAACCTTATATGAACCTAAGTAGAAGCCTTTCAAGTGTTTAAGAATAATGTTTTATGTTTTCATGTATTAATTTCCTAGTTTCCAAGACATTAAACCTTAAATATCCTCAGTTTTGTATTTTGTAATGAAATTTAATGTGATAAAAATGTTGGATGTTATAGACACCGTTAATAGAGACTTCATCTACAAAAGACCTGACACATGTGGTAAAATCCCGTATAGGGGTGGGTATAAAAATACTCGGTAGGACACCCCAAAAACACCAAACATAAAGTACCATGTATAGTCACCTCAATACACGATAGAAAAATAAATGAGTGATAGAGACAGAATCCAGATATACTCAGGAAAGACATCATGCCATAATGTGGTCATAACCAACTACAAGCCACATGATTCTTCTCAAAGAAACATTAATTCTAGGATAACTAACTTTGTGAGTAATCCTATCATTGGAGCCACTCGATAAAGTGTTCTAGATCATTGGCCCCTCCCAAGGAAACCACAGTTGTCTAAGAATACCACAACACAAGGATAGGTGTAAAGGCCTGAACTGATGGGGGAAACCAAAACCACAAAACTGTGTCAACCCGCTCCATTGGGGATCATACATAAATGATTATGCTAACCCTACTGATACAAAATTATATATGGAGTATCAAATCCATGCTCAGGGAGGTCATGTAGATTCCACAACCTCAAACTAGGGAATTAAGGATGATAGAGAATTGCACTCCATTATCATGGAGAGACACCATAACTCCCTCTTAAACTCAACCTATAGATGGTATTATAATCCAGTGATGTGGATATAATTATTCATTTTACCCTCAAAGATAAGGACCATGGGAACACACTCAACCAATACTGGTCCAACCCAGTGAAACAGAGAGCCTCAATCACTTCTGAGGGTAGTACACGGTTCTTTCCGAAGGGTATACGGTGTATCTAGATATCCCATATCCTTCCCATTTATAAGAGCCTCATATGAAATGTAGTCTCTATACACATAGTGTTCAGAGTGATTAAATCGAGGGTAAAGACACATATTGTCTTGCCACTATCGCTTGGTCATGTCTGTGTACCAAAGTTGTGTCTATGTACAAGTCCATGTACGTTAAGCTGTTTCCATGTGGGAGTACACGATGTGTCGATACACATGTACTCGAATTCATGTCTATGTACTTCCAATGTGCACACTGAGCCAATAGGCGAGTGTCACACATCATGTGTTATGGGTCACATGCCATGTGATCCTTAACTTTATGCAAACCCGGATCCGTAGCCTGGGGGCCCACATGTTGTTTAATATCAGATTACACACAGTGTTCTATGGGATTTTCTATAATCCCAGATTATCATTTTAAAACCTTAGTCAATGCTCTGACCTTTGATCTAGTGGTCTCCTTTTTATGAAAACTAATGATATGGGGTTTTTTTTATGCCATCACCGAATCAGTTCATTTTTTATCATTTCTTTCAAAATGGATGGAATCATTATTATTTTCTCCTCATAGAAGAATGTAAAATTGGGAATCATGCATTATTTAAATCAATCAGTCTCAATCAGTGTACCTCTATCATGTCAATACAATCCCTGATCCTTGATATCGCATCACTGTGGCAAGAAACATGTGTGCAATGATCGATTGATTGGGAATAGTCGAGTCAAGATCCAAACAAAGAAAACCCATAATAAATGATGAATCATGGAATAAAAGCAAACGAAAAAATGAGAGGAAAGAACATCAATAGATATTTGTGTTGATCTATATTTTTTCCTGTAATATAAACAATGAAGATATTCAATGTAATTCTCCAAAATAAACCCCGCAAAAACCCTTCCCCTAAAAAATCAATATGAAAATAAACATGTTCATCAATTGGTTTCATTTATTGCAAAAATTAAGGGAGAGGAATTAGACCAATTGAAACACTCACCCTAACTTGATTTGGTTTCATCAATGATAGATAATGGATTTAGTTTCACATTTAATTCCAATAACCATAGAATTCGAGGTTTCATCAATCGGTCAATCTATAGTCTATCACCATTCACTAGATTGGATTTTCCAAATTTCATTATATCTGTCCTTTGGTAACTCATGTGTTATCAGAAAAACCA
Source organism: Viscum album (assembly GCA_963277665.1). NCBI lineage: Eukaryota > Viridiplantae > Streptophyta > Magnoliopsida > Santalales > Viscaceae > Viscum > Viscum album. The sequence continues at coordinate 1,208,927,614 of OY728161.1, read as the reverse complement.
TGGGATTTCATCCTAAAAATGTATTAAAAGGTTGAAAATCATTATGTCCAGAAAAATAAAACGAAATAATTTTATTTATTCATTTTATTCATTTTAATGTCCCCAATGATTTTTCCCAAAACAACCCATGTAGACTAATGTTAAGTCACACCTTGGGTAAAATGACCATTCTGAACATAATAATTCCCTTATGTTTTCGATCTCGGACCCATTAATACGTTATTCCAATTTTTTGGAAAATCGCACGAACATTCTGTTAAATATACTTAATATAACTCAATCATTTATTTTGGTCACACCGACCTTAAAAATTTCACCCTCTCTCAGCACCTAGTCCTGAAAAATCCATATGATATGAAAAAATAATACACAAAAAATATGATACAGTAAATTCTCACAACCATTCGATATTATATCCCTAAAAATTAAAAAAATGGCTATTAAAAAATATGTGGGTACTGATCAAAAATCTGAGCCTCCCACTCCCATTTTCTCTCCTAAAGATTCCCTTACTGCCACCAAACATGAACCAAAGGAATTGATCACCAACTAAGGATAATCGGCTACCAATCATCGATCTCTACTAAGTACTATGAAAAGGTTTCTCTATCCTGGATGTCCAACTCATCCCAGTCAATAATGTATGATGGTTCATACACACATCTCCTTAGCTGAGACAGATGGAAGGCATCATGTACCTGGTCCAACTGTAGTGATAGATCTGAGAGGTATTCAACCTCTACAACTCTATAAAGTATCTAAAATTGGCTTATAAATGTCAAATATAACTTTCCACCACAAGAAAATCACTTCAGTTATGTTGTGGTTAGTCCCCTAGGGACACATGGTATCATTACTCGTATTCTAGATGTATATGTCATCTATCTGCATCAGACTTATGAATGCTATGTGCAGTCTTTTTCTGCTCCAAGATGATCTGTACCTTCTCTATTATAGGTCACACCATTTTCGGGTCCATGACTTCTGACTTCCCTAGCTTATTTCAATAAAGTGGTGACCTAAAGGGTCAGCCGTTTAAATCCCCGAATGATGCCATACCAATGAGGGAATGGTAGGTTTTGTTGTATGAAAAAAATATTCTAGAGGATGTGATCCTCCCAACTATAGAAAAATTTTTACATTCAATATCATAGTATTTCCCCTAGAGCCTGAATGGTAAGATCAGTATTGACGCCATTTTGTGGGAGAAAAGTTGTGATAAAGCATAACTGGGTCCCAAACACATCATGAAATCCCTTCCACAAATAGGATGTAAAGTAATCAATATGATAATAGATGATAGTCAGTGGAACTATATGAAATTGAACTATATCTTTCTTATAGAGGAATCTAAATCTCATTAATGAACTTTCTTCTTAGATAGCTAGGATGGGGGCTAACATGATGTGTCAAATAGTGATCACCCAAATGGAATCATATACCATATTCATACATGGTAAAACCATCACGAAGTTCATGTATATCATATCCCACATCCACTCTGACACTTCAAGGGGTTGAGATAAACTCACCCAAAATTGGTGTGTAGCCTTCACTTGTGGACATGTAAAGCAACGGGAGACACACTATGCAACTCCTTTCCTTATCCATGGCCACCAAAACTAAAATCGGAGGTTCCAGTACATCTTTTCGAAACATGTATGCATTTCCATGGGAGATGTATGGGACTACTTTCAGACATCCTCCCACAAGGATAATTGTACCATACTCCATCCTCTGAAAAAATGACATGATCCCTAGATTTTAAAAATCCATTAGGATCATTCCATATAGAAATTTGAGCATGTAGTGTCACGCAGTTGGAATCCTCATGCTATGAATCCTAGACTCGCTGTAGGAGTTGAGGGGTGAAATCCATTGAATGGATATATAAAGCACAATCCTTTTCCAAAAATGACATCGGTAATGAGGATAACTAGTCTTAATGAACAAAAACTAAGAAGAAGATCTTAAACTAAATTCATCTACTGCCAAATTCCCCTTCTTAGGAGTATAGAGAATATCTTTATTATTGTAATGTAGGATCATTATCCATCATATTTGACTCATGTTTTGATACTTCTGGGAGAATATTTAGTCAAAATTATTATGGTCAAAGTATATGATATACTGGTCACCCATCAGGTAGTGTCACCACATCTTCAATGTGAAAACTACTTCAACAAACTTAGGGTCATGGGTTGTGTAGTTATGCTAGTGTGTTCTCAACTGGAATGAACCATAAGCAATAACTACTTTCCTCTCCATCATAAATCATCCATGTCTTGTCCCAGATGCATCACAGAATAGTACCTACTGAATACCCTCCTCTGATAACCACAATATGGAAGCGCTTTTCATCCTCTACATCAACTCTTAAAAGAATTTTTGGGAATTTTCTTCCCACACGAAAGGATTCTCTTTACAATTCGGGGATGTCAAGGTAGATTCCACTTTGGGGATTTCAGGTACAAACCTTCGATAGTACCTAGAAAATACAAGTAAACTTCGCACCTTGGTGACACTCTTGGGTGGATCCTCATTAATCACTGGATGAACATTTTATATACACATTACAACACCAGCCTTTGAGATTTTGTGTCCCCAAAAAGGACATATTAAATCCAAAACTATCACTTCAATTGATTCTTGTAACTCTGGTGCTCTATAATTGTGTCCAAGACCATCTTCAAGTGTCTCATGTTCTATTTCATGAACACCAAATACACTAGGATTTCATCTATGAAGATCACTAAAAAGTGTTCCAGGAGAGGTTGAATGATATAGTTCATGAGTCCTATGACCACAGTTGGGGAATCCATTATACAAAATAAATCAACAAGTACTCATAGTGACTGTAAAGGAATCTTAAGGACATCATTATTATATCCTTATCCCTTACTCACTACTGGTGATATCTTGATCTGAGGTTCACCATCAATAACCATTTCTCCTCATTTAATTGACAAAATCGGTCATCAATTCATGGTATTGAATTATTTTTTTCATGGTCACTTGGGTTAGGAACTCATAATCCACACATAACCTCAATCACCCACCCACCTTCTTGGAAAACAACACTGGTGTTGACTAGGTGAAAACTTAGGTTTCACAAAGCCCATATCTTAGAAGTCCTCAAACTGTATCCTCAATTCTCAAAGCTCTATGGGAGCCATCAAATTTGCTGGTCAACATATTGGTGTCTTTATAGGATGTTAGTAAATGTATAAATATACCTGTTGGTGGAGACGTAAACCTGTAACATCCTTGGGGAAGAAATCCTTGTACCCTCCCACAACTTTAGGAAATTGGAAACTCATAACATCCAATGCACCAATGGTTAATCTGTCCAACTGATGGGTAATAAGCTACACCATCGTATGATGGATTCCATCCCATGCTACATGAGATTCCCTTTATCTAATAAAAGAAATTATTGTTCCATTACCAAGGAAAAACTAAATCCTCCACCAAAATAGTTAATATGGTTATGAACTGTTGATAACCAATCCATACTATGAATGATGGCATAAGTCCACATTGCAACATCAAAGAGATCCTATAAAAAACTCTCATGTCCTTGTGTTAGGTCGCACTGTCAGCATAGGTGGAAAATCACTGAGTCCACACTGGTCAGAGTCTCCAACCATTAGTGTCAAGTCAAAAGCTCAACAAGAATCACAATGTTTTGAACCATTAAAGTATCCATGAAGGAATGGATAAAAAAAATGTTTATCAATACTGAAACTATAGTAGAAAAGATCTATATTATACATCATATCAACCCTATAAAATCATGGACATATGATTTTATAGCATGCATCTAGCCTCATCCCTACCCATATACACCTTAAGTTAGGCATTTCCCACCTGGGGGTGGTGGTGGTTATAGATAGAATCTATGACTCCTCCTATTTCCCTAAAGGACCCTATACCCTATTTTTCGCCCTATGGATAAACATTCTTCTTCCTCTATATCTATCTCAATGGTCCCTTGACTATCTCCCAATCAACTATAAGATGGGTTCCTAAATCTCATTCCAGATGTCCCTGAACATTCCAAGAGAAACACCACTTATCCCTTGTATAATTCATGCCAACCTAAGAGCCCTGCACTACTGCCCCGGAGTCCTGGGATCACCTAATGAGGCATCTGACCCACTTGGATCCCAATTATTGCCATCATCTATCTAATGTCGAGGTCTTAGCTGTTGTTTTCCCACTTCTTGCTCCCAATACTGGTGTCCTCTATTCAATAAAACTTTCTAAAAACAAGGCTCACTCAAGAACACCATCAATAGGGAAAATTCGGTTTGAAACCACTAACTCCTTGATGTCTCATCTCAAGACATTCTCAATTGTCCAAACACAAAATAGCTGGACCCACACCATTTCCATGAAGTAAAATGAGATATTAGTGAATCTCACCAAGTAATCTTCCATGGTCATACATTCATATTGCAGGTTCAGAAGCTCATGTATGTCTACTAAACACAACATGGTCAGATATAAATCCCCTCTAAAGAGGTGCTCAATGTGTATCTAGAATAAAGGTATATAATCATGTGATTGGGTCACTATGCTCCAACATCACCCCACAGAGAATTGAATATGACTTTCCATGAGAACTATCATCTATTCAGTAGGCATCCTCATGAGGTGGAAAACATGAGTGACTACCACTAGCTAGTACTAAGAAACCCGGGTGTCTGATCACCCAAAAACTTGTGAGGTCACTACCACTGAAACATGGGAAACACACTCCTCCTATAAGAATTCTTAGTTGGTACTTCCAGTAATAGTTTCTACTCAATGGGTGGTGGTACAGCTGGCACACCACCCGTAGGTGATATCTCCAATACAACCCCTTTTATAGATTCCTCTTCAATAGGTGGAACGTCCTCATGATCATTTGGTGGAATTTGGGATATCCATTAACATGAAGGAAAAATCAAATTAAATAATATTTACCATGATAAAAAAGTGTTTATTAGGGGAGATGAATCAAGAAGGACATTAAAAACACAACCATTCCTGTAGGATTCATGTACTATTGTTTTACCATCAACTAGTGTTTTCATGAATCTAGTTAAAAATAGGTGGATAGATTTATGGTATATGGATACCTTGGCCGCCACACCAAAACCAGAATGCCTATCCTAAAAGACAAAGTAGAAACAAATAACACTGTTTCCCCAAACCAATATCACTGAATCATGTTCTAATGTTGAACCAACCGCCTCTGATACCACTCTATCAGGACCTAACCCACCATGGTCCAACCCGTGTCTACCCAAATCCTAACTTATATATTCTAGGTGATGGCGAACAGCGCTGAGTAGGAATGTCCAAAAAAATGGGAGGCATAATCCTAATATACATGTATATAAGAAAAAATCTATAATCCCACACTGTAGTAAAATCTAAAATATCAGAAATAATGCATGAATATATAGATGATCCCCCAACACTATAAAGTACTAAAAACAGAAAAGAAAAAAAATCCAACCAAAACTACAATGAGTCCAACCTAATCCTAGGGTATAGACTAAGTCAAAATATCCCCCCTAGTAAAATCCTCATTCTATCAAGTTATAGCTATGCTCCACCCGCTCCCTGTCCTCGTAGGACCCCATCAAAGGGACATCGTCTTGACATGACACGAAATATTTAGGTAAATACCATGTAGGGTTATATACGAAAATACATAGTAGGACACCCCTAAAACACCAAACATGAAGCACCAAGTATATTTATCTCAATAAAGGATAGAAAAATAAATTTATAATAGAAACAACACCTAGATAAACTCCGGAAAGACACCACACCATAAGGTAACCATAACCAAATGTCATCCACGTGATTATACTCTTACCAATGCTCGTTCTACGAGAATTCACTCCATGATCCATTATATCATCATAGACACTTGGTGAAGAGGAATATATCATTGGTCCCTACCCAATGAAATTGTACTGGCCAAAGCATACAATGATATGATGACAGGGTTTCACTCCTAGAACTACTAGGGCCCACCACGATCCCAAATATTGATCATCCCACTACATAGAGGATAGTATATAATCAATTTCACCAAATCATACAATAACACCTGCTAGATGGAGTATCGACCCACTTCTTAGGGAGGTCATTCTGATTCCACTAAATCCAACTAGGGAATTCAGTTTGATATAGGATCGAACTCTAGTCTCATTGTGGGACACCTCAACTCTATAAGATACTCTTCCTTTAGATGGGATCACAATCCTGTGATGTGGATGTAATGATGCATTTTACCCTTATGGGGAAGGACCAAATGAACATAATAAACCTATAATAGTTCAAACTATGGAATTTATGAGTCTCTTGAACATTTTATGGGAGTACACAGTTTGTTCCAAAGCGTACATGGTGTGTCCAGCTAGCCCAAGTCCCACTAATGTGGAAGAGACTCACATGACAGGAAGTATCCATATACACAGTGTTAATAATGGGTACACAGTGTCTAGGGACACATGGTTCCCTACACTTTTATCTTGCACATTCCTATTAATCGAGCTCATTTCCATGTACCAGTTCATATATTCCAAGCCTTGTCCATATGGTAGTACACGACGTGCTCATTCCTTTGAACTCCAACCTATGTTAGTATACTTTCAAAGTACACACTGAGTCAACCAGGGAGGGTCACATGCCATCTGATAGGTGACACACACCATGTGATCATGAAATTCTTCCAAACCCTTGCACCACAGTCCGGGGCCCAACATGCAGTGTAATCCTGGATTACACTATGTACTATAGGATTTTCCAGAATCCCTTATTCTTCTCCATATTCCTCACACGATGATTCAACCTTTTATTCGATAATTTTATTACTAGAAAACTAATGATTCATTGTTTTTTCCATTCCATCATTGAATCAACAAATTTCATTATCATATATGCTCAAAAAACAGATCGAATCATTGTTCTTCACTCCTCATCAAAGAACATTGAAGAACACGAAATAGAGAATCATCCATCATGAAAATTTCACAATATCCAATATCATAAATATATCATGTTGTGACAATTTAGGATTTACAATATCTGATCATTTTTTCAAGAAACATGTGTTTAATGATCAATTTATCACGAATAGTTGAGTCACTGGCCAAATGAAGGACACATGCGACGAACGACGAATTCAGGGAGAAAATCCTGACAACAAACCATAGGAGAAAATCATGATTGATATTTGTGTCGATATCGATTCATATTTCATTGATAAAATTAATAGATTTTATGTAGTTCTCTTAAATAAACCCTATAACAAACCCTTCCCACTAATTGATTGAACCATAAATCAATATATTCATTGATTGGAAAGTGTTCTTTAAAAAAATAAAGAATGAGAAATTAAACCAATTAAAACACATTCCCTAAATCAATTTTGTCTGATCAGTGATGGATAATGGCTATCCTGTCACATTCATTGGAGAGATCCATCGAATCTTAGGATTCTTCGATCGATCGATCCATCATATGTCCCCATTTTTTTGAGAGGATTCTCCAATGTACTCTTTAGAAATAATCTGTCGTCTCTAGGGTTCTGCTACTAACCCTGGGATTTATTCACAACAATATATTTTATGATTGAGAAATTGATATATCAAAAAAATTAACCAAAATTATTTTATTTAATAATTTTAATATTTTCCTCGTGGATGATTAATTTCCAACAAATAACCCACACCCACTAATTTTAAGTCACAACTAGGGTAAAAAAGTAATTATAAATTTAAATTTTCACTCATGTTTCTGATTAGGACTCATGTTTAGAGGCTATTATACCTTTTTAGGAAAACTGTAAACAAATGATATTAAATATATTTAATTTATTTCCATGTTTTATTCAAGGAACATCAGTCCTCATAATTGCTTATTGTATTAGCTCTCGGGCTCCAAAATAATCCATATAATATCCAAAAATAACACATGAAAATTACAAGATGTTAAAACATCCAAATTGGACAATATTAACAAAAGACATAACTTTAACATAAACTCTACCTATAGAGGGATCTTCTGAAGTATCTCCTTGAAAAAAACATGTCAACAATAATATTGGGAATGGTTTAAATGGTTATACAATGAAAAAATAATACCTAAGTTTCAATGTTAACCTATTTATTTTATTTGTACTCCCCTTTAATATCAATCCATGAAAAATCCACTAGAATATTTGAAACATCAATTTTAATACATTTATGAGGATTAATATGATAACAGTGGCTGAGGGTATGGATATCATCACATAGAAAATTACCAACATACTACTAAATATCATAAGTAGGAAAATGTTCTAAAAGTGAAGGGTTAATCTTTAATTTACAAAAAAAGTCATTATTGTATGGGGATACCAATTTAAATGGAAATTTATGGAACAAAGAAATAATGAAAAAACAAAACAAATTGAATATGCATAGGGAATTATTCCAAGATAATAATTAGTCACACATGATCGTAAATGATAATAGAAAATGGTAGGAGTCTAGAAGAATCAAAATATATCATTCTTGAAAAATAAGATGTTAAAAAATGTGCAGGTGAAAAGATTTGATGAAAGGATGATACTTACCAAAATTATCCATTAAAGAAATACAAAGTAGTGAAGTAGATTTTGGGATGTCCAAAATGGAAATAAGTATGTTGGAGATACTATAATACTAGGAGAAAACATTCAAAAAAAATATATATTTTAAGAATTTAAAGAATATGATTCACGTTGGTGAGGGGGTTAAATGTCCATTGTCAAGACACCCGAGCCTAGGAGCATCCCATACCTACTTGATACGGATTGATAAGGGAAGATTCCCTATGATTACATCATCACCTTTGAGTTACCTTCATTTCCATTGAGTTGAGTAGTTGGGTTTTTTCACATTCCATGATAATAAACTAATGTGTTACCAGGTTTATACAGTTTCCATATAGTTCCAAAAACAGTATTCATCAATCTCTAGACTTCCTTATCCTATGTGAGGAAATCAAATGAGTTTATTTGGGGTTGAGACATAATTTCTCAAAATTTATATAAATTCTCATTATCCATGAAAAATTAATTTCACATATTGAGGATGAAATTTTTTTAATATAAATTTATCAAATTAATAATATATCTTCAACCATCAAATTAATTTACCTTTAGGACTTAAGATTTTTATCTGCCCATCAATGGATCATGTTCTTGTTAAAAAATTAAACAAATACATTAACATTTTAGGGTATGTTCTGAGGTATTTTAATCAATATTTTATCCAAAAATAATTGTTTTACTATGCATTAAAATTAAATGTAGTGATATATATGTTTATAAGAATAAAATACACCATTTCACATAAAATTTACAAAATATAATATGTTATTAGATTTTTTGTGATCTTTTGTCATGATAAAAAAGTCTATTATACTTTAATGCACGCATCATTAAGATTATGTTACTCTTGAAATTATGAATCCTATATCATAAAAAAAATACACTTTTTAATAAAACCAATATTTGAAAGAAAATTTATAATATATGGAATAAAAATCAAAAAATTTAAATTATAATAGAAATAATCTATATATAAATTTAAAGGAAATTATTTTAGCATAACTCATATGAAAAATTATGGTGGAGGATCCTAAAAAACCTTCCTACTATCAGAATGCCAATAACAAGCTAGTAGTTTTGTCAAAATCTGACCACTATACCAATGAACTAATTTTTTTATGTAATATTATATATTTGGCATAAATTGTTTTATTAATGAGTGATATTAAAGGATATACCTTTTTTTTTATTGGTAATCACTATGAAAAAGTGTTTTTTGTAAAAATCCCAAAATGTTTAGTCTAGTTGTTAGATTTGATAAAAATTATTAGATTTTTATTGAAAATATAGTATAACCACCTTACATGAACCCTTATTCTACTATCACATTAATTTTAATTCTGCAACGCATTCAATATTATAAGTATAATTTACATTGAATTTTAGTTAATAATTAAATAAATAAGTCAAAATAAAATATAAAATTTTGGTTTTAAAATGTTAAGAGTAAATCATTGAAAATTAAAATGTAAAAATGAAGTAATCAATTAAGATAACATTATCTAATCAGTTTCCCATGTCAATAAACATTTTCACAAAATTATTTAAAATTTCTTATTTGTTATCTTCTTATAAATTTTATTTTATAACTGATAATTTAATCGATTCCATGTAACACATATAATTTTTTAGCTTTGATTGATAATTATTAAAATGTATTTATATTGATGTCATATAAGGAATACACATTTTTCAGCAGACAATAAATTTTGATTTAAATGATTTTTTGAGTTAAATAAGACATATGAGAATGTTATCTCTAATTAAAATGAGTTAAATACAAAATATTACATTAAATTACTTAATAACTCTTAAATTAATTTCTCATATCCAATATCACAACATTAAAATTTTATATTTTTTTAAGAATCCAAATTTTTTGAAGGAAAAACCCTATAATAAATATATTGAATCATATTTATAGTGTGAAAATAAATTAAAAAATTTATAACATAATGATTTGACCATTAGTTAAAAAAAATCCAAAATTAAATCATATATTTCATAAATTATCTTTTATGTAATATATTTAATATGTAATAAATATAATCACTTAATAATGTATATATAACAATTAAATTCCATGAAATTTAATATATGTGTAGAAGGACCCGACTTTAAACATTACATAATCCCAAATTAAGGTAATAATTCTCATTGAGGATCTTTTCAAGTTTAAAGTTTTAGAGAATTGGGCCATAACTATTTACATTATATAAAAATATTACAAAGTAGACACTTCTACTCAGTTTTTATCTTTTTCATAAAATAAAAATACTTAAAAGGAAAAAATAATTCTTTTCTTGATATAAATATTCTTTATTTCTTCCTTTATCTTACAATTCCTAATATCCTATGAATAACATTTCAAAAAAAAATGGGATGAGCCTAAAAAGCTCAGTAAGGGTTATAAAATAATGAATGAAGTCATTGGTCTATAAATACATACAAAACATAAGTTTTTTAACATACCACATGAAATCATATTATTCATGAATAACACATAGAAATCATATATATTAAAGGTAATATGTAGCATCCATATCAAACTTACATTGTAGCTTTCACAGATACATAGGGAGTTACATTTGGAATACCCATCACACTATATTCCCTAAATCTCTTAGGAGAAATATTAATGTTTACCTGTGTCACGTTACCCTATTCATTGGAGAACTATATCGGGCTCAACCACCCTAGTTTTACCACAAACCCACCGGTATAAGTAAAAAATTCCCTAGAACCACAACATATTTATATCACATAAAGCAAACATAAAGGAAAGATAACATTTCCACATTTTAATCACAAAATAACATTTTAATATATTGACATAACCATTCCATTATCAAAACTATTTTCAATACCAATGTACGTAATAGAGTATATGGTATTTAGTTTCCTTTTAGAAATATTTTTTATTGCTAAAATATAATAATGGAAAAATTATTTTAATTATTCATATTTTTTCTTTATTAAAATTGTATGATTAATTTAAAATTTTCTAATTATAAAATTAAATTGTTTCCTAATAGGTAATGAATTTGATCCAATTATTTTCAATAAATATTGGAGATTTGGGTTGTTATAATTAACAATAAAGGGTTTATTATATATTTTAAAATATATGGAAATAAAATAATTTAAAAAAACATTGATTACTCTTTTTTGTATATCAAGACATAATGGGGATTTTGAGGAGGATTCACAGTGGATTATGAGATTATGAATAATAGAGAAATTGTGGTTTGGATTCATGTTTCACTTTAATTAACTAATATAATGACTATGATTATTGGTTATTTATAATTCCATTCATTACATTAAATGATTTTATTACCAAATTTTTATATGATTCATTCAAACATGTTGCTAAATATTCACATTAAATACTTTCTCATGGTTAGGTAATAAAAATTATTAATTATAAATATGATTGGAACATTTGAATTTTATTAAATTTACAAAGTTATATTAATTGAATCAGTGTTAAAATATATACATATAAACTTTCTTCGGAAATACAATAAGAAATATGTTAAATTCATATATAAGTTAAATGGAAAGGTAATTTTAAATACTTTATAAAATACTAAAATTTAAAATTTCACCCATTAACCACAATCATCAATTCATGATCAACTAAATTGATGAGACATGGGAAATATTAGTGTCGATGGGAAATATTTTGTAAGACAAAATGAAAAAATTGATATTATTTTGAGTTGGGATACACATGGATTTGTGATTCTAAAATGTGTAAGTACAGAAAACAATCAAAATATGTAAATATTTTTTTAATAAATATATGAAATATTTTTTTCGAATAATTATATTGAATTTTTCTATAATATAACATCCAAAAGATCTCTACATAAAATATTATTTCTTGATTGAAAATTAGAATTTGAATCAAAATAGAATCAATTATAAATCATAAACTGTTGAAACATTATTAATATTTTATGATCATTTCCTTGAGAGATTATTTAATTAAATACCTCAATGATATTTATTTAGACATGATATCTATCTAAAATTACTTTTTTTATTATTGATTATAAATGTTAGAAATAGTTAGTACTATCATTCCATTTAATTATACACTTAAAATTTTAAAATTCAAACAAGAATAACATTCTTGATTTGTATGAAAAAATAGATTAATTATCAACTAATTTGAGAATTCCTTTGTTTTATAGTAAACCCTTTTTTTGGAAATATACAAGGTTTATATTTTACCAATATGATAATGTTTCTCACATGAATATAATAAGTAATAACTTTATATTTCCACCCACTTACTAATATCTATGATTTTATAGTTTCAAAAAATATATGAATTCTTAAAAAAAATCAATATTATTGGTATCCTAAAGTGTATTTTCCAACCTTAAATATAAGTTGTTTATAGTATTATAGTTTATCTTTTGGGAAAATTGTAAAAAGGACTTTAGTCTCCCTAGATGTGGTCAAAATGATTTAGTTTTTGAATGATTTGTAAAAGTTGTGGTTTTATCTTAGGATTAGTGTAGATATAGATTTTATTCATTAATAATTTGTGGATAATTATCTATATTCATTTTAATTATAGCTATAATATTTTATACATGTATTTACATGATCTTTTATATATGGTGAATATAGTCAAGTTAGATATAAGTGATTATTTATCAAGAATAATGTTGAAAATTCTTGAATAAAAAGTAATTCCAATAGTACAGAGAAGAATAATAAGATCATTGAAATATAATAGGGGATATATTCTTCATTGAAATACAAATATCGAGTTTCTGTGGAAGGGAAATTGTTTTTACAATAAATTAGGTAATTAGGGTGATACCCCAGTTTTTTTAGGAAGCATATTCTTTTTTTATAAATAATATGTTTATAATCATAATGTATTATTTTCTAGTTTTTCAACTGAATTAAAATATATTAGGTAATAAGTGAAAAATTATAGATAATAATCTAAGAACACCTCACCCTTTTAGAGTAATATGTTTCAACAAAATCACATGAAACTATGTATTACACCTCATGGATGATTAAAACTATTAAAACTAAAAAATAATAGTGGATAATAAACTGAATATATAATTATATTTATTAATAATGTCTCCAATGAAACACTATCACCTTTAAGAGTCACCATCATTATAACAAAACTGATAATGTGAAATAATTCCATGAAAGGAGAAAATAGGTTGTGAGGTCTAATATAAAAAATTTTGAATTGGGAAGTGTGAATGGAATATGTTTAGTATTGTTAAATATATTTGAAAAAATATATATCCAATGAAAATATGGTTTTTTAAATTTTTTTACTGAAAAGATATTCATTATAGATATGGTCATTGGTCATATACACAGTCGTTATATTGAAACTGTGTATTGATAAAAAGTAAATTTATAATATTCACAATGAAAGAAAAAATTGATATTAAAATAATATTTATTTAGAAATTATGTATAAATATTAATATTATTATTAAAATAAGACATTATGAATAAATAGATATCAAATAAATATTCTAATATAAATTTAGTAGTAAAATTAAATTTTAGAATTTAAATAATTAATTTTAATCGTATTTGTTAAAACATATTTAGTATAAAAGAAATAATTTGTTCTTTCAATGAATCTTTTGGTTGAGTATAGTATATTTTATCCTAATATTTTATGTTGAAAACTTTTAAAATATTTGTTTATGTGAACTAATTAAATAAAATAATTTAAATTAAAAAGTCATATGTAATTATAATAAAGACACATATGGGTTAAAAAGACCATTATTAATAAAATAATTTTATACATATATTTTTAATTTCCAATTATATGATATATATATAATTTGAATAATATAATTTTTTTAATAATTAAATCTTTTTTTAGATTTATAATATAAAATTTATCATAGATTTTTTTTATATTTTCGTAAAAAAAAAAAGGTGAATATAGCATTATATCGATATTGTTACATTTCTATTATTATTAATATATAAGAGTGATTTAGAAATTTGTCAGCAGTTTTTATAGAAAAGACATCTATTTTATAATTTCAATTACACATTTTGAGATATTTATTATTGTTTTAATTTTTTTATTAATTTAGAACTTCAGTAATATTTTTTATAAATTCCCTAAATACATTATACAATTATTATGTTATAATTAAATATAAACACTTTTAGAAATTGAATGATACTGAATATATATAGAATATAAAATATCTATTTCAAAATTATCTAATAATAAACACTTTATTTTTAGTCTTAATGTTTTAGTTACAATAGATAAAGATAAGTTACCTCATCAAAATCTTAAATGAAAAATTTAAAATTTAAGGGGTAAAAGGATTGAAATATCTTAAAAACTTATTTCTAATTGTGTGGATGGGAGAATATTGACCATATCTCAACCTAAAATAAATTATTGTCTATTTTTTGAGACACGTTAATTGTTTAAAATGATCACCATTTATATTAAGATGAATTATTTAAAACAAATTACATTTTCGGCACTTATAAAAAGGGATTAAAACAAACCATTAATACAAGTAATAAAAATTATGTTTCCTCCTAAAAACATACACAATTACCTTATCCAACAGCCTTATTTCATTGTATTGATATTTTTATCTTAATAAATTATCTTATTTCATCCATTTATAAGGGAACATCCATGGAAATATCAATGTGCTCAACGTCGTTTGGTAAAAGTTCCAAATGAATCAGGACCAAGGTAGGGGTTTTCTTCTCAAAATTCATATCTTTTATACATTTTTAATATTATACACGTAATTTTATTTATTTATGGTATATATTTCCAATTTGAGATATTATATCATTAATACATTCTATTCATTGTGTCCAATTCTAAACTCTATCTTCTAATACTTTTTTATTTAAATTATCCTCATGTTGTAAGGGGTTATCATGAATCGAATATTTTTCATGATTCATAATAAATCAACATTGATTATAATCTTTGAAAATTTAATCAAACTACCCTATAATTATGTTATGTTTTATTTTCATCTTATTTTTTAGGGAAACCATGTTTCACACAAAAGTCTTCTACCCTGATAAATCAGTTGTTTTCTTAAGAATAAATCCAATATCATTTAGTAATTTTTTCCATATCAATGTTGCTAATTTCATATAATTTTCACATCTATAAAGTGGGAACTGAAATTTATTTTCTCCCAAGATACATATATTACAAATTTTTAATTTTATGAATAATGAGTTTTTTTACTCCTTTTCAGATGTGGGGTTTTTTAAAACGGTATTTCAAAATTTTTAAATGGTTTTCCATACTTTGAAATCCAATTTGTTTACACTCCACATTACTTTTTATTACCTTTTGGTATTTTTAATGATCTATTATAGAATATTATTCTTTAAAACAATGTTTTTTTAAAAGATTTCAATTAACTTTTATGAAGTTATATTTCAAGGTGACTATAACATCTTCTTGGATTAAAATGTTAAAAGAACCTTATAAAAAATATTTTATGTTTTCACTTCTATATTCTTATTTTTATCTGATGAATTAACTTCATTGGAATTTATTTTGAATTAACCTCCCTCTAAATGTTTCTATGAAATCTCTATTTCGGGGACTGAATTTTCAATATCAACCATTTACATGATCAATTAATTTTATGGTGAAACCAACTTAAAATGTTACAGATACAATTTATTTATCCATGGGTTATTTACTAGGTGATTAAATAAATCCATTTTATTTTCCATGGGTTTTCATGATATGGTGAATTATTTATTTCTTTTGTCACTCATATGTATGTATGTAGAGAGGTGGGACCCTATATCTCCCTCCAATGTATTTTTTTTATTTATATCTCATGATATAGGTATATGTGGATGATTCATTGATTCATAACATGAATTAGGAACATTCTTTTCAAAGTAAAAAAACATTTTTTTCTCATAATATGAATTTTGGAAACTTTATTTGTTCATAACATGAATCAATGGAATTTTGTTTCCAAACATGAATGTTGTTATTTTTTGTTCACACTGTGATGTGTGATTTTTTTGTTCACAATGATAGAATTTACCAAAGGTTATGTTTGGTCAAAAGTTCTTTCCAATTAATGGTTTCATGGAAATATAACATTTATAATCGATAAGCATCTTATTAATGTCCATTGATCAAATTTATTATCTTATGATTTTCACTCTTTTCCTTGTTATGTGTGAATTCCTAAACTCGATCCACTATATTTAGCGTAAATTAGTTGGACACATCGCCTCAAGAGTGCCTCACCATATGTGAGAGGCTTCCAACTAGTATCAAGGGCCTATGGTGTCATGATGGGGAGACTATACCCTTAAAATAAATGTGGAGCACAATTGTGAAATAATAAATAACAAATGGAAACAAATAATGATGTTGTGTAAGATTAATCATCCATATCTAGTATCTTATAAATAAATAATGTCATCATGCTATACAAAAATTGAAAATATAATTGAAACTGGGTATCATATATACTATAAGTACATGCTATATAAACCATACATAAAGAAAAAAATCTATCTCTAATATAACTATGAGAAGACAAACGATCATATGCTTCTTTTTGCATCCTAGTATATAAAATCAAGTGTATATAGATGGGCACTTCCCTTTACCACTACCTGCATCCATTAATTATTTATGGGTACCAAAAAGTGGCCTAAATAAGGTCTGAGTAAACTCATTAGTAAATTAGCAACAATGTTTAATACTATCTTGTATGTGATTATATAATAAAATAGTGTATACGTAATTATAAAATCATTAAATGAAATACATAATACCCATTCCAGTTCAACCTCCTAGTGAGATAGTTGTTTGATACTACCTTCTTCGGGCTAAGCCAAAATTTATCTGAGTTCCTATTAATTATTATTTAATTCATATTATAATCTTGGGTCATGTTGCTTATTTGCATGGAATTCCTAGATGATGGTATTTTTAGTATAAATTTATTATTCCAATGTAATTTGAACATAAAAGTGTAAGTAAAAAAGAGGTCATATATATAAATCATTGATCTAATCCAATTATGTTATTTGGATAGGAAGATTTGTCTTTTCATTGGTTGAAATCTTGATCTTGTCTAAGGAATTCCACCTATATAACCTATTCATCACTCTAGGTTAACTATTAATCTATCACCCTACAATCCCATCCATGGTATACCATGTAATAATTTATGTATCTCTTAATCCATAATATAATGAAATTTCTATTAGAGCATGTCCACGGTATTCCATATTGGAAACTATGTATCACCTGTGGAATCTTCCCAATGAGAACATTTAAGGTATTCCATATAAGAATTATTTTTTGGGCCATAATATAGTATAAATAAATTTAATATTAATTTAACCCAATACCGTCTATGACCCCATCCATGTAATTATGATTTCAAACCCATGTATGTCCCTCGACATGAAATTCTAAATAGTCATGGGGAAGAAGTCTATCCATACCATTTAATAATTTAGTTACTTATGTTTCTCCTTAATTTTTAAAGAAATACTCAATCACAAGGTAATAGGGATACAAGTACCATGGTACATGGTCTTACTATTAATCATACATTAATTTATTTATCAATTTCCTTTTATTCATTTTGGAAAACCAATTAAATAGGGGATATAGAACACACCTTAAGGGTATTTTGTTTTTATATGCATGGAATGTACATTTAATATTATTATAAAATTAAACCAGGGGGTCCATTTGATTACATCAACCTCGATTAGTATTACTGGACCTCACATGTCATGTATGTCAAGTCCTAGATATTTAATTAAATAAAAACACATTTTATAAGGTGATGAAAAAAAGGTCATATGTGCATCACTACTATACATAATAATAGTATACGTGATTTTAGGAAAAGGTACTAGAACACCCATACTATACTAATAGTAGACTCATCATCTTGTATTATCCACAAATATAGGCTAGAATGTGAGAAATCATAGAAATATAAAAATTCCCTAAAATAGGGTATAAGTGAAAACATAAAGATAAAAATCAACACCAAGTGAGAAAATAGGGAAAACAAAGAGTATTCAATAACTAAATATGGGGGATCCAATAAGAAGAACGATAATGAAATTTCATGCTAGATGGGGGACATTTTTTAAATCCTAGCTTGATAAATTAGGGGATCTCTCAATTTGAGGGGGGGGGGGTTACGTTTTATGAATGTAAAAGGTATAATAATGGCTAAATTAGAGAAAATAAAATAGTAATATCTAGGATTTTAAAGTGGGGAACAGTTTCGATGCATGTTTGGCCAAACCATTCACTATCATTGAACCACCACTTCTTATGTAGAACACCACCTTGCATAGTTATGTGCATGGTTTGATAAACTATACACATCCCATGCGTATCCACTATCCAACAAGCTCACCCCTCACAGGATTGGTACACAGTTTTGATAAACCATACAAAAACTCTGAAAAATAAACCTACAATATATCTTAGGTTATTCAATTATATGAATCCCCCTTTACATGGTTTAACAAACCATGAACCTTCTACTTAGGATGCACAGTTGATTCACATTGTTATCCTTAACCATATGCTATCCATGTTACATAATCTTTTTCTCCAAATACTAGATCTATGAAATTAAAACTAGAATCATTCACACCAATAACCATATTTAATACATTAAAAACTATTTCAAGGAAAAAATTAATGAATTATAATGAGAATTATGAAATCCATGCCTCTTGGAACATCAAAGACATTACAACCTCCCCTATATAAAAAATAATCCACATGTTTCTCTTCTGAGGGTGATTGAACGTCATATAAAAGTAACTCTAACCACTAGTCATGTGTGTTTGACTCTCTTTACCATGTATCTTCTTGTACATGACCATCATTCCATAGAAATCGAACAAGAGGATGTGATTTGACCCATAGATCCTTCATTTTTTGATCTACTATACTCACCAGATACCCCTCAAAGGAATAATAAATAACAATGTCCACTTCATCAAGATGAATAATAAATGATATATTGAAATAGAAATGACATAACTAGTTAATGTGAAAAAATCATACATAGATATGTATCTCTAAGAATGTGTTATATGATAAGTCACTAGTCCAACCCTCTCAAGAATCATCAAGGGTTGAATGAACTGAGCTGATATCTTACCTTTTCTACCAAATCATCAACAACCTAGCATAGATAGAATATGAAAGAAAACTCACTCTCCCACCTCAAAATCTATATTCCAGTGGTAAAAAAAACATTGAACTTATACCTAGACTAATTTTTATTGATATGATTCTTGGTAAGCTATACTTGCACAATGTCTCTTAAATGAGGCATAGTCCTTGTAACACTACCTCCTTTACCTCTAACCAGCACAAGGGTGAATGAAACAACCTATCATGTATGAACTAATAAGTATCCCATTGAATCATACCATTGAATATTTTATTATAGGAAAACTAATAAAAACTTATATTCTTATCCCATGAAGGTCATAAATAAGGGACACATTCATGGAACAATTCCTCAAACACCTATATTTTAGTATTGGACTTTCCACTTTTATGAGAGTGATAGGCTATTCATAGAAGCAGAAATAAACCTAGAGATATATTCATCCCCCTACTTGATAATTTAAAAAATGAGTATCCATTTATGTTAGGAAAAAATCCCTCAATTTATCATTGAATCATTTTTAAGGTGATTGTGTTTGTTGACAAAGAGGACCTACGTGTTGTGTTTGTTAACAAAGGAGACCACGATGTACACATTTTTTTGAAAAATGGTGTTTACATGGTGATTTGTCGAGTTCAATAGATGTTTTTAACAATAAATTATTGACCGAAGAACCTTGAAAAAAAGTGGATGATCTCAAAAAGCTCGCCTAGGTTTTGGTTGGGGCACGCAAGGTGACTATGGAAACAGAGACAGGGGCGGATGTACTTGCGCACTGAGAGGAGACTTGCGCTCCAACACTCAGGGTGTCCTATAATCTCTTTTTTTTATTTTCTAAAAGACACTGTATGGTAGTGGTAACTGTAAATCAGGATTAAAATTTTCAAATTTTCGGATTCAAAATTCAAAATTTAACCAAACAAGATCTAGGAATTCAAAATTATGTTAACCTAAAATCCAACCAAATCTTCATCTCGAAGGTCGCGATATCTACTGCATGGACCAAGGATAGGGCTTTCAAGTCACATTCGCATAGTCAACACCATCATCACATCACCTAATCCTCTTTCCCTTCAGCATCATACCATCTCCAAGCACCGTCATCATGATCTCCGCCGGCCGGGGGCCAGAGGAACCACCGTCCTGTATCAGTACCACAGAACAAAAACACCACCAAATGGAAGAAGGAATAAAACCAATAAACCTTCGCCCCACCATCCTCATCACCAAATGAACTTGGCACCATCATTTCACCGACTTCACAACATCACAAACAACACTAAAATTTTTCCTTAAGAATTCACCAGATACACCATCGAACAGAGAAAACATTGAGAGAGACATACTAATGATGCCACTTTCACCACTATATAATCTTCATGCCACCAACAATCAACAACAGACAATGAAACCATCGCCGTAGATCACCGACCACCATTGAGTAAGAACAAAAAAATAAACAAAACTGGGGAGTAACCATAAACAAAGCCGAATCAGCAGACAATTGGGACTGAAACCCGAACAAAGGAAAACAAACAATGTCCGACCTAGGGGACTCCGCGACTGCCTAACCAAACGGCTCAAAAACCCTGTATATCCATCGCTCCAAATCCGACCTAGAGAGGAGAGGGGGAATGTTTGGTCAAGGAAAGGTAAGATGACTAAGAAAGAAGCCTTGGGAAGAAACCCTATGAAGAAATCCCAACAACAAAAGTACGAAACTGGGATGGAACCCAAGAAGGAAGAGACAACTCCGGTAGTGCTTGGGAATCCAACGTCTGCCTAATCTCTTGACCAAAACCTTGGAGAATCCCTCGCTCCATATCCAACCTGGAGTGGAGCGAAGGAACGCGAGGTCATACAACAGAGAGGTATCCGGGAAGAAAGAAAAGCACCTCATGGTGTAGGGAAGAGAAACGGATATGGGAAACCCAAAGAGGAATGAGCGATAGAGAAGAAGGAAGCATGGGAAAACACCGGCCATAGCGAGTGAGGAAGAGAAAAGTGAATTTTCATGGGGAGGGGTGAATAATTCTTCGCCTCTAGGGAGGACGAAACCCTAGAAGATGAAAGGAGAGACGAGAGCTCGAGAACGCTTGGAGAATGAGGTTCCATTCCCTCAACACTAAGGGTGTCCAAAATACAAATAAATAGAGGTTTATCCCTCCTAATTTCTCCCAGAGTTCAACACATAGAGAAAATTTGAACTCTAGTCATTCAAGTAGGGTTATTCGCGCAAGTGTTGGTTTGGTCGTGCAAGTATAATGTTATTCAAAAGCTACGTTCCAATTGATAGTTGTGTTCTAAAATTTGTTTGGGCATAAAAGTGTGTGAATAACCCAAATTTTGGGTTAATTATGGCTGTGTCGCACAAGTGGTTTGGTGAAACCTACATTCCTAGCTTAGAGATGCACACTAAATCATAGAGAAGCGCACCAGGATTAGAGAAGCACCCCATTGATTATAGGGCTACACGAAAGTTGGAAGATTTCTTGGTACCTTTGGTGAAAAGTGTAATTCATCTATGAGTGAAAGTTGGGTGTCAACAGAGAATCTACATACATGAATGATGCATTTATTTGTGATAATAAAGAGACCTAGTAGTATTTAAACTATGAGTGGATCTTCTGAAGAAGCAGTGGGGACACTTCAGTTGAGAGAGTTGTGAGCTTTCATATTGTGAGTGGTTGTAAACTAGAAGGGACAACGAGTCTTCTTCGAACATTGTAAAAAATAGTGTACTTATAGTGGATTTTTTATATCGGCACATCACCTATGTATGCTCTTTGGATGTATCCTAGTGAGGGTGAACCATGTAATAATTTTATGTGTCATGTGCATGATTTAATTTTTGTTTATACTTTTTTACGAGAAAGTGAGAGAAGAGAGTTTTTCTTAACAACAAATCAAGTTCTGCAGGGGCGGAACTTTAAATATGTCATACCCTGATTCACCCCCCTCCCCTCTGGGAATTTGGCATTATGGGACTAACAATTTAAGATATAATTGTATGGGTAATTCTGTGAAGGTTAATAATCTCATATACATAAATACACTCTATTTTTTCCATTGATAGGGTCTCCCAACTCATTATGAAATGAACAACCTTCATTAGCCTATCCATGATCACACATACTATGTCATAGCATCATGATGATCTCAAAAACACCAAAAAAATAAATGGTGAAATTACCACAGTGCAATTATATAATTGGAAATGATAGTAAATATCCAATATTTTAATGCTGATTCTCCTTCACCTATTGATAGGTGGGTCACTATTTTACAAAACAAACTATCTTCATTTTTATACCAAGACACCAATACTAATGGTGTATGTCACAATACATCCTGGTGAGTCCCAGATTTTCATCCCATTTAGAGGCATGTGATTCTCATATCAGCTCCCCTCACAAGTCTATAGGTGCTCAGACACAACAATAAATACATAGGATCTCATCTTTATCAATGACCCATCTAATCATCAATTCCGCAAAAAAAATTCATTCCCTTTGGACACAACCTTTTATATTATATATCTATCTCATATTTACATGATCTTGAAGTGATTAGGTCACTACTAATGTTGTTATAATAGCCTTCCCATGACACTCTTGAATATCATGATGAATCCCAGATAGGAGCTCCATCAATTAACAATAACTACTACCTTTCTAAAATTCTTGTGTTAGAGTCTTCCTCCATAATGAATATACTACTCCCTTTAATTTCAAATGAAAATAATAATTCACCATGTAAATAAAGATAAGTTATTCAACCCATCTTAATTGTCTTATGTTCAAATCTTGTTGAGTAAATATATACTAAGGTGTTTTATAATATTTATATACAGAAGACCTATCTCCCAAAAATGCAATACCTCTAAAAATGTAAGGATTGAACAAGTGTAGCTAACTCAAGTTTATTTTTTGATTAATTTAACTCATGATAACATGATAGGAAAGACCAATTCACCTATACTCCATCCCCTAACATCAAAAAATCCCCATAATAATTCCTGATGCATCACAATATAAAATTTTTCCCCTTTGAGGATTAGGTAGGATCAGGATCAGATATGAAGTCAGTATTATCTTCATCTATTGAGATGTTTTCTCAAAATATTCAAACAATGCGAATTCTTTACCCTTTTTCATCAATCTATTAATACATTCTTCATGGTTTGAGAAATCCTAAATAGAATACTTATAATATCCAGATTTACCCAAGAAACTATAGATATCAATGATGTTCATAGAATGATCCTAGGAAACCATAATTATCACCTTCTCTATGTCAACCAACACTCCAATATCAAAGAAGATGAGGCCTTTGATGTCAAACTTATCAAACTAGAAGTGAAAAATTTTAACCTTGTTATACAACCTATTATCTCATAGTGTACTAAATATGATGTGAAAATGTTTGTCATTAATTTTTAAATTATATCATTACACAATGATTTCATCTATAAAAATGGCCATAAAATAGTCCAAATACAGGTGGAAAACATGATTCATAAGGTCCACATAATATTCCAGTATGTCCATGAGACTTAACAATAAAACCAAATAGTCATGGAATACAGATATATTATAAAATAATATAAATGGAATGTTTGAGGTGGTCACCCATACCTAATGATATCCCAACCTCAAATAAATTTTCAATAAACCCAATCTCTCTAGATCAATTCGAAGAGTTAATCAAAATGAGGTAAATAGTAACATTTCTTAACCGTAATCTGATTCAATTTCTAGTAATCCACCCATAGACATAGACTTTTATCTTCCATTATGGATAAAGGATTATGTGGACCCCAAGGTGAACTAATGGGTTATATAAACCCCTTATATACTTGGTCCTTTACCAATATATTGACATTATAAAGCTTTATTTGATTCATCCTATAAAGAGGAATAGACATTGGTGCTGCTATATGACCCGACTCATTAGTAAACCCCACCTCACTCATAGGAAGTTACCAACAATATAAATAGGGAAAACATCCCTAAAATGATCCAACATATGAGATAAGTCTATCTATCTTACATCCAAACCATATTGAAATAGTCTGGATATCTAGGATTAAATTTCCCCCATCCCATGAAACTCTTGTGACACCTAAGCTTCCGTGATACCCATTCTCCTTTGTTATTATAATTACTAACCTATGGGGATAAGAACAAAACTCTTGGAAAATAACAATCAAAGTGGTCGTTAAATGGTACTAACCATTCCATGCCACAAATTATATAAAATCCATTCATCTTGATGATAAAATGATTCATAATAAATTATAACCACTATTTATAGTGGGAACTCCTTATATTGTCATATAATTTCTAACCAAACTGCCAATAATGTGTCAAGAGTCATCACTCTAAAGAAGTATTTTATTTTTAAATAAAATATTATTACTAAAATTGTATATATTAATGATTGGGAGTTCCAATATAAAATAATTCAAACATTAATGTTAAGGAAAATAATATTGAACCTAGAATCATACATGAAAAAACACCCCTATCCTCAGGATTAGACTGTACTGCATATATCAAGCCTAATCTATATCCCTGATATGCAACCTAACTACACATAGTAGGATTTATCTTCTGGATATTAATACCCAAAGTTTGGCTACCCCAACCTCATCCACACCCTCAACATTATAAAATTATTGTGCTCTAGAAGCCGACATGATGTGTTATTATTCATCCAACTGTAGAACATGGATTTGGTTCTGACACCCTATATCTAGCCAATGGGGGAAAGGTATTGAAAACACACCAAAGGTGAACCAACTTTCAATAAGACCAGTACATCACAAAGTCCATGATATAATTGATATTCATCTGTCCAATAATACCACATTTATAGCATACAACAAGGCTACATGGGTGCACACCCTAGCTATTTCTTCCCCAATGAGAAGTCTTGAAGAAAAACTTTCTACCACCAGATTAACTTCTTCCCTATCTTGGTACTGAACCACCATTCCCCAAAATCTCATATTCCCCTTGGTAATGATTATATATGAGGGATTTATTCTCTATTTCCAAAGTGATAGTGAAATAAAAAATGTTTGCATGATATTGGATGTCCTAGCTAATCCCATCCTCAAATTGCCTATCTCTGGTTAGTCCATCACTATAAATAATAGGAAAAAACTGTTAATTCTTTATAAAATAAGATAAATATTCCATGATGGAAATATTACCCTATTGAATTTGAACAAACTTTTAACCTATTTAAATAACAGTGTTTCCATGAAAATTTAATCACATACGGTAGTCTATAAGTACATCAAAACCATGTCCCCATGATGACTTACCTGATATAGAAAATCCCACCAACAAATGGTGGATTGACAATGAATAAAAATGGTGAAATCGATCCACATTTTGGGATGTGTCACTAAATTCCTAAATATCAACAAAAAGGACCCTAGTGACAACTATTGATCATGTGGGCCACCCCCTAAAAAGGTGTATGGATACTTCTCCTAAAACTATCACATCAGCTCTGGGATAGTTAGTGTAGGTCTTGGAACTCTCGACATAGACGACACTATTAATTTCAAACCCTATATGAGATGAGAATAAGATCACATTATCGGTATGATAAGAGGAGAAACTAGAGGTGACTCTATTACTACTACTGATGGATTAGGTCCCACTACATCTATTGAATGTTTGTCCCCACATTTCTAGTTCACGGCTTGATGTTGTTGTGATTTCATATCTCTATAATTTCAAACACATTCCTCAAAAAGGGTAGTAAGAATAAATGATGATATATAAAAAAAATGAACTTAAGAATAATTTTTCAGATAATAAGATTTTATGATAGATATAATATGGGAGTAAATTTTAGTTTAAGAATTAATCAAAAATAGAGCATAACGTTTATTATGTGAAAAATGATCAGACACATAGATCATCTAATCCTTAGAGTTTTGGAATTAGAACTTGTAAGTTTTTGATTATATCATAATTATTTCAACCCCATAGTTATTTTGAGAAAAGAATTTATTAGAAAGGTATGTATTAAGCTAACTTTATAGTTATTATTCATGATAGAAAATAATATTGTAACAACAATTACAAAAATATTATAATATTAATAATGACTTAGAAGATTTATATAAAATATTTTATACTTTAACATTAGGAGTTAAGGAATATAGTAATCCAATATAAAGATATCCATTGTTTTATGCTTATTGTAAGGTCTTCCTTTCCATATAAGGAAAACCCTCAATATGATGATTAGTTTCATTCATTATTACTATCCTCATAGGCCCTTGACACAATGATTAGATTCTTTATTTAAATCACTAGAATCCCTAAATATGTTGGATTATATTTTCCATCTTTATATCTGCAAAATCTATTGATCAGTTCCACAATTGAATAAAAAATACAATAGAAAATAGTTCTATGGAATATACAATCATTACATGGATTCCTTATAACATCAACTATCAAAATAATTACAAATACTAGAAACAAGGTGTTTACGTAGATAAATAGTTAGATGATTTGAATTTTGAATGTATCAGCTCCCATCTCTTCAAATGAACTCTTATTTATATGTGATGCTCAAAAGGACATATTTTAGAGTTGATAACAATAACCTCAATCCACATGAACTTGAAAACTCACAGTGATCTAGATTAACTAAATGTAAAACATCATTTTATTTATCACCTTCACAATGATATTCTTTATTCCATATCATAGAAAAAATTCATATACTCTGAATATAAACATTAGATAGTTTAATGGACTTCATTATTATTTGTTAAACTGATAAACAATATAATGATCATTCTGATGTATTGGTACCAATGTTGGTCTGATGGTCAAATATATTTTTAGTTTGATAGATATGACATATGTCTAACCACAACATAGAACATTGGTTGGTCCTATGTACCAAACTCACTTTCAGACTAACGGGTTGGTTTGAGTAATAGAATTTTATATTCATATTATATTAGACCTATTTCATCTTTCAATATAAAAGAATGTTTTTTACACAAATATAATAAAACACATAGGAAATAAAAAGTTTGCTAAAATAGTGTTATGAAAGTGTTTTTTATTTCAAAAACTATGTAAATTAAATGTTGAAATTATAAAATTTGACTCGACAATTTCCCACCTTTTTGGAAAGAACAGGGAAAAAACATAAATGAAAATTAAAATACAGATGAATAGTCCTTTAAAAGCGCTATAGATAGTATTTATTTATGCTAGAGAAGTGATGACTACTATAGTTATATTAATAGAAAACATATTTTATCATCACTAAAAAAACAATAATAAATGTTGATAAAAGATACCTTTATTGTAATTTTTTAATGAACTGGTAAAGGAAGTGCCGAAAAATTCAGTTCTAGAGAAGTGTTGACTAATTTAGTGATTTTTTGGAACTGATAAAGGTCCACCTTATCAGCATTTTAATTAAGTATTGATAAAGGATACCTTTATTGGAATTTTTCAAAGCATTGATAAAGGAACCATTTATTAGTGCTTTGAAAAGCATTGATAGAAGATCTATTTATCAGCTATTTCAAAAGCACTAATAATGGACCAATTTATCAATGCTTTCAAAAGAACTGATAAATGGAAATATTGCAATATGTTGTAATAGTAGTTTGCATCACCAGTGCGATGTGTAGTAACTAAACAACATAGCACCAAAAACTCCACCAGATATCAAAATTATCATGTACCAATACAGAATTTAAATGAAATGAAATTTAAAACACAAATACACGAAAAAAACCATATGATAGAATTTTCAAACATTTTTTTTATATAATTACATAAGTAAAATGTATTACATACATTAAAAACATAAATGTTCCTTTTTCCTTGGATCCTAACCCCGAAACATGCTATTTGCGAACAAACCACCCATACCCGTGAAAAATAATGCAGCTATATAAGATAATTCCTCATGTTGTGTCATGTAGTGGTGTTTGGGAGGTCTCAGTTTGGAACCTCCCAATGCACATTATGGAGTTTCTTGTTTGTTTTTTTACCTCCCATGACTGATGTAACATAAATTGGTCTATGATTAAAATAATAGGGAAATAAATTATGTAATAGTATATTGAATTTTGAAAATAATCTAGGATTTGTTTCTCCATTTTGGATATGTGATGCATATTTTTAACAAAAATGCACTTATATATTGAAAAGACCCACTTGGTGTCATACCCATCACAATGTGAATCAAATTTAGGTATGGGTACTTAATACCAGTCCAAAATGACTTATGGATAATTTTACTAAATTATCAAAATAATATGATTGTGTTTTATAGATTTGGAGTACGTCACTTGTCATTTTTACTAAAATGTCATTTTAAATTGAAAACACACACTTTGACTCATACCGATCACATCATTTATCCGTTTTATGTGAGAATGATTCTTACACATCACAAATGACTTCTTTATTTTTTCCCTTAATTATCAATGAAATACGAGTGCCTTTGATCGGTTTTATGTGAGTGAAATTTTTTAAACTAAAATGTCAATTTTAAAATGATAAGAGGCACTTTGAGTCATTCCAGGAACATCATATATTAGATTGTGGTGAGAATAATTAATACACATCAGAAATGATTTATGGATCCTTTCATTAATGTATCAACTTAATATGAATTTGTTTAGATTGTTTTGAGAATTTTAGTTGTCCATTTTACTAAAATGGATGTCATTTTTACATAAAAAGTGTCACTTGTATAAGGCCCCAGCCTTAAACCTTATTTAATCTTGAGTTATTACAAGATTACGCGTTGAGGATCATTTCAGGTTTAGAGTTTTAGATAATTAGATCATGAAACTTGCATTACATTCCACATTTAAACAAAGTGGTTACATAAAAGACAGTATTCATTCATCCCATCAACAGAAACATATTTAAAATAAAACATGGATTCTTTCTTGACACATCCTTGACACTATCATCACATCATGTACCCTTCCCTTGACCTGTGAAAAACATTTCAAAAACTTGGGATGAGCATAAAAAGCTCAGTAAGGGATATAAAAATATGGGAAGGAAACATGAGTACACGTATACATAAGAATGAAATCATACTTTATGCATAAAACATAATCACTTTAACATAACTCATAAAATAATGAATAAATCATAGAAATCATAACATATAAAAGTTAACTTGAGGCATTCATAACATTATTACGTAGGGAGTAACCCTCTTGGTTACGTTTGGAATACCCACCACAGTTTATTCCCTAAATCTCTTCGGAGAAACCTTAACATTTCACTCCTTCATGTTACCCAATGCATTATAGAGCTATATCGGTCTCACCCGCCCTTAGTTTATCACAGAACCACCCGTATTCATAACAATGCCCAAGAACCATAACATAATCTTATCACATAAAACATGCATAAAGGAAACATAACATTTCCACCATTCAATAACAAGATATCAATAGAACACATTGATATAAATAAATTATGAAAACCATTTTCAATACCAAAATAAAAGAAAAGTAAAAAATGGTATTTATTTTTCTTTTAAAAAGATGGTATGGATTGTAGATGAAGCCAAAACTCAAATAATGGTCACGGCGGCGGAGAAGTCGTTGTCGCCGCATACATACGACAAAAACATTCCCTTTTTTCGTTTAATAAACACTTCATATAAAAAATATTTCTTTTTAATAAACGTAAAAGTCAAAGGGGTATATACACCGTATAAAAGAAGGTTGTGTATAAAACAGAATATGCCTCAATGAAAGGAGATTGAGACGAAGTCCCTTACAAAGATGGTATCCTTGGTTTAAGGATAAATCAATTACATAATTATGTGTGACAAACGAATACACCAAATATAAGTGGATATTAATTGTAAAATAATCAAAGGTCATTCACACATATTCAAAGGATGACATATTCAATAACTACATGTTGAACCCAAAGAAATCAAAATTGGGTTAAGAAGTTCCCCTAACAACCTAACAGCGTCACATCAAAAAAAGGGTATCTCATCACTTGGACATAAAATTTACATCAATAAGGATATATGAGAACATATCCCAACATAACAATATGTAAAATAAAAGACCCAACAAAATAAGTCTTTTACAAAGAGGAGGGTGAAAGGTTCCCTTACCGACATGGGTATCTTTCGAAACATACGCCCCGTGAAAGAAGGACAATACAACATTGATGTAAATACTCATAAACTAAAGAATATTACACAATTAGTAAAATAATGGTCAGTACATACACCACTCAAAGTAAATTGTGGAAAATGTAGCATAAATCTCACAGGAATAAAAGTGAGATGAAAAATCCCTTACGAAAACTCGGCAGCCTAACGACGCCACTTAAAACTTCCAAAAATGGATTAATGAGAGAGAATAGGGTCTCTCATCATATGAACATAAAAATTACAGTAAGATTAATATAGAAGAACATCCCAATCACAAGAAATATGAGCTTAGAGGGAATGACATAAAAGAGTGTACTTAAAAAGAAAGAGAGGAGTAGGATCCCTTACCTCAAGTCCAACTTGTCTTGTTCGTTTATTTATATTCCTGAATAATAAACTTTGGTCAATTAATAATTTCCTAAGTACCTCCTTTAGAGATTATTATTCAGTTCATATAACATATTATAATGTTATAATAATTGTTTAATAATGTTAGTTCATATCAGACATTTTTGCCGATGTTTGGTACATGGGTCAAAAATGAACTTGTTTGAAAAAAGATTTCCCATGTAGTTATAAGTAAATAATTTCCACATAGTATTAATGATAAAATATCATATATATCCAGTAAATATTCATTTTATACTATTCCATATCATTTGGAGAGAAAAAAACAAAAAGAACCATTAATGGAGACGGTAGGCCGTACGTACGCATGAACGCTACTTTCAATTTTTTGTCATATTAATGGAATTAAAACAAAATGAGAGAGATATATATATGTTATAATTCCAGAATGATATCCATAATTTATATGTAATATATTACATATATATCCATTATATATATGTACTTATAATATTACATAACATTTTGAGATAAGAAATGAAATGTACCATTCATGGAGACGGTAAGCCGTACGTACGCATGAACACTACTTCCATTTCTATTTCATATTTAATAGAATTAAAACATAATGATACATAATAGTATTTTAATTCTAGTATGGTATCATATATAATATCATTAAATATATATCCTTTATACGTACCACATATGGTATTAACGAATCAAATCACTTTGAGGAGGCGGTAGTCCGTACTTCCTTAAATGAAGATATCGCGTTTACCCATAATGGAAACCATAAAGGTATTCCATAAATGAAAAATAAAGAAGATTAAGTAAAACATAAACATATTAGATATCATATATAAATATATTTTCTTCCTAATGGACACCTTTGAAGGTGTTAGAATAATGTTGAACAATCATCGTTTCGGGAGGCAGAAATTCGCCATCCACGGAAACAGTAAGTTCTTTAACCATTAGATGTAGGTGTGTGTAAGTGTAGCTAGAAATATTATTATAAAAACATCCTAGTATATTGAAGATACTGTATTTTTTACAAAATAAAATAATAAAATGATTTTAGGGGGTTGGAGAATCCAAATAAAACAAAAGGACACAAGTGAAGACATTACCTTAAAATCGGGTAACTCCCTTTGGTTTGAGCTCAAAGGCTTCCTTGGGAAGACTTCTGCCCAAAGTGAGGCTTCAAGGAGTAAGATAGGGAAGTGGAGAGACAAAATGGGCAGGGTTTGGCCGAGCCAAAGTGTTTGGGAGTGTGGGTAAGGAGGTAGAGGTGGGGGCCTTTTATAAGAGGAGAGGAGGGGCACTCTTGTAAAGTTACAAAATGTTACTTTATTTTCAAAAGAGTTTCGGATTTTAAAGGTCCAAAATTGATTTATTTCGAGGTTAAGGTGATAAGGGTTCGAAATACACTCATAAAATAGGTTTTGGACATGTGTAGGTCTTATATATTACATTATCTTTCCATTTTTTTTAAATCGTTAAATAATGAGGTCATCGCTGCATCATCATGATGTCATAAATAATTTAATTTATAAAATGTCTAAAAATTATAAAAAAATACTATGATGTAGGAAATCGATTTATCCTTCCAATGACCATTTATAGTCAAAAATATGACTTGTATAACCCCATGTAAAAATTGTTTTCGTAAAACATCTCATGTTTGTGTCATTTTTACTTTAACATTAAATAAAAAGATATTTATGTCATTTCCCAACCAAAGTGGCTCAATGGGGTCCCCAAGTTGACCCATGGATTGTCTTCGTCGTCCATGACACATCCAATGAGGGTAGGACATGTGTCTAGGTCATTTCATTTTATGAAAACATTATTCTTACCATAAACTACACTAATTACCTCTAATCGTGATTAAAAACTTAATAAGTTACTATTCACCAAAAATTATTTTTATCCCATTGAATCACATTTTACGTCTTAATGACAACCATGTATGTCAGATTTTTGAAATTCAAAACACAATGATGGAAAAATTTCATTGAAAATGAAAAATCAGTTTTTACAAGTACCACTTAGTGGTTTCACTATTCATCAAAAATTGAAATTTTTCAGAAAAATCCCAAAAATTCACCCTAAGCTATATTTGATATTCCGAATTCAAAAATGAAGTCTATTTTACAAAATTAAAAAAATATAAGTCACATTAATTAATTTAATAATCAATTCCCGCTGTCAGAGCAAATAGCGTGTTTTTATGAAACAATTAGTATCAAAAGATTTACACTAGTTTAAGTCTGATTTCAAAGTAAAATTAATTCCAACGACCACTATTGGATTTAATGGTAAAAATATATTCTAATTTAACTTTAAAACCAATTCAAAATATAATCTAATCATATAAATAAATTATATTAAAAAGAGGTTTTGAATTAAAATACAACATTTTACACTATTCATAAAAATGAACTTTATCAGAAAGATACCAACAATTTACACAAAGTAAATTTTGATGTCCCAATTCCTAAGAAGAGTTTTATTTGGTCCAATAGAATGTATAAGAGTAAACAAAACTATATTTAATGACGGTTCGCCATCAAAAGTCGATATGTGAACCTTTAGTGAAAACTAGGGCATATACGCCTAAAATTGAATTCTTTCCGTATTTTAAGCCTTTATCTTTTATTGGATAAATGTAAAAACATTTAAAAACATATATAATCATATTTTAGTTATTTATATCCATTCCTGCCAATACAATGGATACATGTTAACTACCATTTAAAATAATATTATTTTATTATTAGAGTGCAACGTAAGATTCCCAAGAAACTCGTTGTTGTGTGTTGGGTACGCCATCGAGCATAGCGTCCCCTTTAAAGTCATATAAATATTTTATTCACAAATATGGATAAATATGAAAATGTAATATTCTTTATTTACCTGGGGTGTTACAACATGGAGTCATACCAATAAAACCATGAGTTCGGTTGAGGTTTTAATGATTCCCAGATGCCTCAAATTACACATGGATCATTTTCCAAAAGTATCAAAACAATACTATTTTGTGGGATCAGTTTTGAGTAAATCACTTTTACATTATATTATAACGTAATTTTAAACTGGAAACACACACTTTGAATCATTCATATCCAATATGGTATTAGTTACATGTGATACCAATTCTTATAAGTCAAAAATTACATATGCATTTTTTGAAAAATTTTAATGAAAAAAGAAGAACGTTTCATCGGTTTTCATTCAGAAACACTTTTTGAAATAAAATGTCATTTTTATAATGATAATTGTCATACTATATTCAAATTATTCATACATGTAACAAATTACTTATGGATAATTTCCATAAAGTATAAAAAAAATCTAAATTTATTTTCCCAGTTTTGAGTAGGAAATTTATCCTTTTTTTCAAAAATAGATGTCAGTTTTAAATAAAAGAATGTACTGGGAGTCATACACATCACACCATTAACGAGATTATAGTGAAGATGATTCCTACACATCTCAAATAAGATATATACTTCTTCACATATGTATCACACAATATGAACGCGTTTTCTTAGTTTTGAGTACGTGAGTGGAATTTTTTACTAAATTGTCAATTTAGACTGGAAACACACTTTGACTCATACCAATCATATCATGTATCATTTTGGAATGGTAATGGTTCCTAGTTGTCAAAAATTACATTTGAATAGTTTTTAAAATTTTCAATAAATGTCTCATGAATTTGATCGATTTTGTGTGAGTGACACTTTTTAACTAGAATGTTGATTTTAAACTAATAACAACCATTTTGAGTCATACAAGGCACATCTTGTATTAGATTAAGGTGAGGATAATTCCCACACATCCAATATTACTTATACATCATTTTAAAAAAGTATAAAAACAATATAAATGAATTTTCCTAGTTTTGTGTAGGCCATTTTTTCATTTTACTTAAAGTGGCGTCCATTTTAAATAAAAGGACACACTATGAGTCATATTTGTCACACTATGTGTCGAATTGTGGTGATAATTTTTCATACACATCTATAATTACTTATGGATATTTTTTATAAGGTATCAAACCAATATTAATATTTTTTTCATTTTATTGTGTGCCACATTTAATTTTTACTAAAATATCATTTTAAACTGGAAGCATTCATGTTGAATCATACAAATCACATCATGTATCGGTTCGACATAGGAATAATTAAAAATCATTAAAAATGATTTATGAATCATTTTCCTACTATATCATGAAAATATGAGCATGTTTGACTAGTTTTCAATGAGTGAAATATTTTGAACTAAAATATCAATTTTCAACTAATAACGGACACTTTGAGTCATAATGAGAACATCGTGTATCGGATAGAGATACCGATGATTACTACATGTCGAAAATAAATTGTGGATCGTTTTTGTAAAGTATCAATACAATATGAATGAGTTTTCTTAGTTTTGAGTAGGTCAGTTGTCCATTTTACTAAAATTTAATGAAATTTAAAATAAAAAGAAACACATGTAGTCATACCCATCACACCGTGCATTAGATTGAGGTGAAGATGATTTATACACATATAAAATAACTTATGAATAGTATTACTACATTATCCAAATGATAAAAATGCGTTTTCCCAATTTGGAGTATGTCACTTGTCTTTTTTTTAAAAGTCGTTTAAACAAGAAACACGCACTATGACTTATACAAATCACATCGTTTATTTGTTTAATGTGAGGACAATTCATACACATCACTAATGACTTATAAATTATGTTCATAAATTATAAGAAAAATCATAACATATTTGTTCAATTTTCATTGAGTGACTCTTTTTGAACTAAAATGATGATTTTAAAATAATAATAGAATCATTTAGTCATACCAAGAACATCCATTATATAATTGAGGACAAATTGATTTATAAACATCAAAACTACTTACCAATAATTTTCCTAAAATATCAAAATAATCTGAAATTTTTTTCTCAATTTTGAGTATTCCAACTGCCTCTTTTAATTATATTAATATCAATTAGAAATAAATATAATCACTAGGAGTAATACCATTCACACTGTGTCAAATATTGTGGTGTGGAAGATTCCTATATATCCCAAAGTCTCAAAAGATAATCCTAAAA
The DNA here is from genome assembly GCA_963277665.1 of Viscum album. Classification (NCBI taxonomy): domain Eukaryota; kingdom Viridiplantae; phylum Streptophyta; class Magnoliopsida; order Santalales; family Viscaceae; genus Viscum; species Viscum album. The sequence goes on along the minus strand of OY728161.1, from coordinate 1,208,891,066 downwards.
TCCACTATTACAATGATTTACATTACATTTATTTTTCGTACTTCCATCATTGTATATTGAATCGATGTTCTTGTCCAAAAAAATTCCTCATTGCGGAATTCTCAAAGAGTAGAGGAAGATCATGTGGTCATTATATAATGATAAGTCACCAGAATGACCAAATGAGTATCCTCTACTCATCTGGATTTTGACCAGAAAGGTTTTTTAGCTAAGAAAATCATATTAATATGACTTCCCAAAAGATCTATAAAAAATTAAATTAATATTATATATAAAAGACATGGAAACTAACTTAATAATATTAGATAAAATGATGAAAATTTTAATTAAATAAGTAGTAGTGATTCACTAATTCATGATGGTTGTATGCATTCTGGACGTATTTCTTTATTTTCATTATCTCAATTACTGTCTCAAAGTCCAATATCTTATGATCATGAGATGCTTCAAAAAAACCAAACCAAATCAAACAAAACAATCCACTTGCATACTATAAAATTATTATATGAGTAATAATAAATTAAAATAAATAAATAAATAATATGACGAAAAAATATTTCCATTGAAATGATTTTACTATGAGAATATCAAGAATACCATTGTGATTGATCAGTGGAGTGAAAATGAAGGAAAGAGATAAATTCAAACACTATAGGGTGAAAGGGTTTTTGGGGAAAAGAAGTATGTGGTTGTTTTGGTTAATAAAGAATTGAAAGATAGTCATACCACCAAACATGATACAAATAATCCCCCTATATAAGAAAACAATTGTTATGTGTGTAATAAAAATAATAAGTAATTTAAAAAAATAAATATGAAACAATACATTAATTATGTGGAAAATTATTTTTCTATGAAAACATCAAGATTACCTCTATGATTGAGCATAGACAACATCTTTTCTCTTATAAAAAAGGCATAATACATGGATACAAATATTCTAAAACAAATGACCTCCTATTTGATAAGGAAAATTAATTTAACATTCTATTATATAACTTTCTAGTAAAATAGAGAAAGTATATAGCAACATTACCTTTACAAATTATTAATGTGTTACGTTCATTATAGTTTGTTCTTATGATGGATTGATAACATCATCACGTGCAGAAGAAATTTTCTTCATAATAGTCAAAAAATTAATTTAGATTTGGTTAATGGAGTAGATATCATGTTATATTATGAGGAAAACATAGAAGATTACAAAACACTTTTACCTTCTCATTGAATCCTATTTTTTTAATGGTTTTAAGGATTTGTTTCCTCAACTAAGAATCCAAATCCCCTCTTTTTAGTCCCTTATAACGTACAAGACATTTTCTACATTGGGAACAACATGAATTGATTATGATCACCCAATCAAATAACCATCCTAGATTGAATTTTCATCTAACCTGACATTTGTTTTAGAAACCTGTAGGGAACTAAACCAATTATTGTTTGGTAGATCTAAGATAAGAAAATACATTCACTGCATGTGATTTGATTATGAATGGATCTTCTTTTTCCCCTTCCACACTGAAATTCACCTTCACAAATCCCATTTCATCAACTTTCACTACACTCATATTATCAACTGTTCGTAATTGAAAATCGACACCTAAAATTTCATATAATAAAACTTGTATATCTATTCGATAATGAAAAAAATATGAAATATTTTTATAAATTCGTTTTCTATCCTTGGAACCAAATATGTGCATTGCTTCATCCATAAGCGTAACACCATTATTTTTCATTAGACTACAGTCATCAAGTTCTTTTTTATAGAACATATAACCATTGATTAAAAAACCAGTGTAAAATATAACATTGTAATTATTTCCTCCATATATCCATTAAAGTTGTTCATACTTTAAATTTGGATTATTAGATACCTATATAGTGTCACTAACCTGATTACCCACCCGAATAGTGTTATCCGGACAGTTTCACCATCCTTAGTCGCACATCCTTGAATACCAAAGCATAAATACTAGAAACAAGGGTGTAAAGAAGAGATGTGGGGAGGCTATATCCTATGGATAAAAGATATATTACTGGTCCCAGTAATAATGTATAACATATACTGGAAGTAAATAACATAGAATACTTAAACTAGAAATGATGATGGTAGAATCACAATCATTATCAGTAAACAATAGAAAAAGAATAAATAAAAAATCAATGTAAATAAGTGAATAAAGTAGCATAAAACTTGTAGAAGCATCAAAACAGATCATGTGTGTCAAAATAGGTCATACATATCAGTATATGAAATATGGTCACCAATGTCCAACCATATTAGCTACATACATAGACATATAGTGTTAATGGAACAAAAGAAACTAAAATAAAAACTCATACTAAGGAAATACCTCATTGTACTATACCAATTTTCATGCCAAATAGCTACTAAGACATAACTCTTGATTATTATACTTTACTTTAATATAAATTCATAAAGTCCACATGCATACCAAAGGGCCTGTGTAGGGTGTGAGAATGTGTCTTAGTAGGATACCAACAAAGTGTGCATACAAAAATTGAGTGTTTTAGAAGAAGTTAACTATAATAAAAGGTAAATTAGTTCGATGTGGTTCAATTAAAGAAAATCCCCCCAGGGTCTCAATCGGCTCCATCAAGCTTCTACCTACCACTCTGATGCAGGAATCCCTGAAAGGAAAGGATCATTGTCCCATGGCCCAAGGTATCCCATAAAGGATAATGGCCTAAGAGAATCCTCATGTTTCGAATAAATTTTCACGAACACCTCTTGGAAACCTAACTCCTAATATCTCCAATCAAGTCACTAACGTCATAAAGTCATTTACAATCATTCTTATTCTGGTCCCTTAGACCCTTTATCAATATTACATGTCAGCTCAAAGCCCAACATTTAGAGGCACAACGATACCTGTCATAAAATAAGAACCACCATTTTCTCAAATCACAAAATCACAATGAACAGAAATATCTACCCTCCAATATAAATCCTAACCCAATGGTCACAATAATGGTTATCTGCAACCCCCAACTGATAGCCTCATTGCTATCAAATGATATATCCTGTCCTTCCACTTGGATTTAAAAGACGAGAAACCCAAACAAAATTTATAACCCACTCTACCAGGGGATTCTAACCACACGAGTGGTCAAAACCACCACTTCATAGAGTCGACCTATGTGTACATAACTCAATTTAGCACTCTAGTCAACACAGATGAAAAAAAACCACTAAAAGTGTTCCGAAGGCACACCACCACCAACACCACAATCCCCTGCATCTTTTTTCTCAAGACCGGTGTCCCTTCCATCCAATATCATGAGCCATTACCAGCCTGACGACCTCGAAACCTCAATCCAATGTTTACACCGCCCAATTTTGTGACAAATATCAGTCATGTAATCTAGGCCATCCCAACTTGACTATCAACATCACCACCTTCCAAATGGCCATACCATCCACCTTTACTCGATCCATTCTTATCATGTCCCCATGGGTCTCTGTAGATTGTGAGATGGAATCACATAAATAATTAAATTTTAATTTAAATATATAATTGAATTAAATTGAGTTTTATATCACTATATCAATAAAAAATAAAATTTAAACAAAAATTAAATACGAATGAATTGTACAGCTTAACATAATTAACCAATTCCTTATTATGTAATTATAAAAATACAATTGAACAAACAATTCAATTTAATCCCCAAACACACCACAAACTAAATATCTAAAGTGGTCAATGGACTCTAACATATCCTCACTCGCTTTGAATAGTGTAAGTGGTTTTTAGAGGCACCCCATATATCCATACAATCAATTTAATATGAATCATGATGGGTCTTACTCAATTTCATGAAGGAGCATATAAATATGTACCGCCAAAAGTATTTCAAAAACAAAATTTATTTTATGCACCACCTACTTTGGACTCTTAGATATAGGAACATCCGACATTGAGATCTGATTCAATTCTTATTGAAGGATATAATAGTTTCAATTGAGTTAACTAAAAATAGAATGAAACGGCTCAAACAAATGTAGTGTTATAGGAGGAGAAAACAAAGAAATAAGGATATAAGGGTTAGAAGAGACTTACCAATAGTATTAGAATGCATTAGATAGCTTGAATAATGGACCACCAATGGAAGATTTGTATCAAAATAAGAGTAGGAAAGAATGTGGGAGATCCCACTGTGTAGTGTGCAGCCAAGAGGGAAGAATAATGAGACAAAATAAATAGAGGGAGGGGAAATTTTTTCATTTCACCCCTTAAATGAGACTTGAAAATTAGCTTTCATCATTTGGAAAACACCGAAATAACTTTGTGATACCAACTGTCCAAAAGCTCCAAGCCATAGGGTTACCCTCACATGGTTTGAAAACCCATGTGAAAACCATGTATGAACCACTATAGAAAACTCTCAAACTCTAAAACCATGGTTTCATGACCATCTACCTCCCATGGATGGTTTATCCAATGTGTGTGATAGTTTAAAACGGGGCCACATTGTTAGATGGAAAGGACCACATGATTTATCCCAAACAGTGTGCCCTGACATGGAATTCCATAATAGGAAACTTGGCCTCTAATGCTCCTGAAACCCTTTCAAAACACCCAAGGCACTCTCTAAGACTCTATATTCCTGAAAAAAAATATGATATTAAGATGATGGATCTCTAAAAAATGTTACAATAAAGGAAAAAAATGATATATCCACTAATTGAAAAATTGTTATAGAAGATGTTTTTGAGGTGATTCAAAAACCTGGGACGTTACAATATCAACACCTTAACATATCCCATCCCCAAGATAAAGAAAAACACAGATATGGTACAAAACAATCTCATCCCAGTAGAAACAACATGGACTATCCCAGTCTAAAGGTATAGGTTGAAAACCTCAAAGGGGGGCTTCTAACCATAGGAGTGACCTATCCAAGTCTCAACAAGCCAAAAAATCAAAGAAAATCACTAGTTCAATGACCATTACTAGACTGAAAATCCCTCCAGTGAAACATCACCATTCTCAAAACTCATCACGTTCTCCCATTACCTTCCAAACCCTCATTCAAGTATCGAACCACATCAGTTACCACCCCCTTCCAATGGCTCCAATGGAACTTATGAGGTCCTGCATGTCTATAGATGCTCAAGTCAAACACGATTCCTCACATCTCAATAAATTACCACAACATCTTGGAACCCAGATACCTTGCACATCAATTAACCATATATCTTCAATCCCATGTTTCTAAAAAAATCTCAAAATAAAGCATCTAACAATGCTCAATCATAGAACCTGGTTCCTCTCCAACCCACACACACCCATAAATATATATATATATATCAATAATGAACCCATTATGGTACAAACCTACTAAGAATAATATGATTTTCCCATATATATCATGTGAAACTCCTGAACTCAAAACAAACAAACCTAAATAGGCCATTCCAAAATAAAAAAACCCATTTATGACCATGGCATACATTTAATTGTCATTGGCTCACCAGCCTGCTTACACCCTAGAGGCTCCACGACATGAACCTATCAAGATGCTCGACTACCTGAAGCCTTACTTGCCTATGGTTCTTCTCTATCCAATATCCACTGAACCCACCAATAGGTCCATATTTATCTTCCTTGACCTCAATGTAAAATTGATCCTCGGTTACCCTCACCTAGTAACAATCCTGAATAGATCTCACAAGAATGAGTCAACACCATTTCTAAACTACTAGATATACAATGAGGCTTCCTGCATAACCTATAAAGATGTCCAAACTTCCCACATGCACGAAAATATTTTGGATACCACTCTCATTGAGTCTGGATATTTTTTTGTCTTCCCACATTGAATGAAAACTATCAAATAACCACTACAAGGTGGTCTGCTTGAGTCCTCGGCCTAAATTCCCTAATGGAAGTTGTCTCTACCCTGCTTCCTTCCATCTAAATAATTTTCACTGAAATCACATCATGCCACATTTTGGATCGAGTAAGACCTTTCGGTCAAGTTTTCCACTAAATGAGAAAATGTTCACCGAGTCTGAGAATGATTCCAACTAATAGATATTTACTTACACATGAATAGTGTTTCATAAACTATCCTCAAATCATATCACAATCAAGGTGTAATCCCTCACCAAACTACATGAAAACATATTTAATGTCTATGTATAGTCAATGATGAACATGTGAACCAACTAAAGGCTCAAGAATGACTGAGCTATTTATTCCCTATGCATCTATAGATAGAAATTCTTGAAGAATATGGTGTCAAAATCCATCCAAGACAATCCCTCTAGTATACCCACTTGAACATATTTGTCTCATAAATTATTAGTTAGTACTCTTAGTTTATATATGGATAGCTTGACCCTATACCCTGAAGGAATATCCAAATTCTCAAATATCATCTACATACTCTCGATCTAGTTCTATTCCACCTACATACCACCCTCACCCTAAAACAACATTGGGTGATAGGACATAAAATTATACGTAATATATCCCATTGATGACTCTACTTACTAAGAACTTCTATCGATACCCTAGATAACCCATACAATTATTTTTTAGTGCTAATCACCTAGCCACAATCTAATTAATGTAAATACTAGCGGTCGTGCCGCCTTCACTGGAACCTGATCTTTTCTTAGAGCCAAGCCCCATTCCTATAACTATAGAAATACCTATGTCTCATGTTCAGCTAGGACCTTAGGTGTCTCAACCTAATCATTCTACTGTGGCACCGATCCATAACCCACCTAATACTCTATCTGATCCATCTAGGAGAAACCTATTTGTAACGCCCCAACCCCAGTTACCCATAGTCGGTGCATTATTAAAAAACATTAGCATGATCACCAAAGATCAATTCTCGAATGACCGATTAGTTTAGTATCTTTGGAAACACTTAATACATTCATGAGTCTTACATTACATCATAGAGTTTAAAATTACAACAACATAGTATCCATAGACCACACTCATATCCCCTCAGACAATCCCTCCATGTCAGTCATTAAATAATTCTTCACATCCTGGGAAAAATAAAACATAGAAAGCGGTGAGCTCATATTCTCAGTAAGGATAACAATATAGCTGAAACATTCATTAATAAGAATAAACATTTAAGGGAATGTATAACTAACAAAAGCCTTTTAAACATGAAATTCAGCATAATATGGAAAAAATAAAATGAAATAAATCCATTTACTTATTCCCATGGATATTCTACTAGTTGAATAATCACATGCAATATCAATAACCACTTTCATAATGATGGAATACATAATTCCAGACTATCATAACCACAAAATCAAGGCCTTGTGCCAAGACTACAAATAAGATTTTGTCAAGGCCATGTTCCAAGACACTAGTTTGTCTCTTGAGACCTACAGATGCATCGAGGAGCTATAGCGGGCTCCACTCGTCACTTACTAAGTCTAATGCATTCCTCATATGAATAGGTTTAAACATAAACATTCATATTAAGACTAGGATATGAAATATCAGTACTTTCTCCACAAACCATGAATGGTATAAAAATAACACATCCACAGTCAAACATATCACAAAACCATCAATACAATATGGAAGTTTTGTATCATAATAAATCAACCTCAAATAAGCTTAAAATCCATCAGAGAATGTTGACATAGATGAAATCAAAACTATTTGAGAGAAATATCTATTTTTTTAAATCATGTAAAAGTAACATAATTATAAAATAAAACATTTACTTTGAAAATATTCTTATAAGATTGTAAGGGATGCTTCAAAGATTTTATAATAGCAGAAAATAGCCACACCCGCCGTATAAGTTAACAAAAGACATTCTTACCTTAATTCTGTCCAAAAGGCTAAAAAGGACCTTGTTTGGAAAAATGACGGAAAGATTTATTTATAAACATCTTATATAATTTCAAACAAGGGTATAAATGACTTTAAGCCATAGTTTATAAAATAGTAAGAATATATTGAAAGACATTTTTAAGAAACATGAATGTGGATAATAAAGAGGTCCTAGTAGATAATTACATATAAACGACCTCAGATAGTGAAGAGATTGTAAAATTAACCCTTAACTTGTACTTTTCCATGGTTGAGGTTGGGTTAAACTTTTGTATAATAGTTAAATCATTGTTATTAAATTATACAAGAATCATATACATATATATGATTTCATATATGATCTTTTAATATTTCTTGGTTAATAATATTTTAGTATTATCGTTGTTTCGAGTGTTAACTGATTCATTTTCCTTTATATGATTTGTTACATAAGCCGTGTTTGTTACAGATAGGTTGTATCTTATTCATATCAAGAATTATATTTAGTCTTTAAAAATAATTTTTAACCATAAAATGAAAATTATTCTTGAATGGATATGATGGGGAATGAATCTCATTGCGTTCGTGGAGACGGTGGTCCGTACGAACGCACAAGAGATAATATCATTCTTTTGATATTAAGATAATATATAATTGGATGTTATATAATATATAAAGAATCATTATCATGTTATATTTATTATTTACATAAATTACACATCATTATCATACACATCCAAATAATAATGTATTGAATAACAATTACACCACGACGCGGAGACGGTAGGCCGTACGTACGCATGTATGATGACATGTCATTCAAAGGATGGATAGAATATTGAATATGGTTGTACTATATTTATAATAACATCAAATTATATATAATATACTGTAGTTATTATTTTTGAATGTAAATAACAAAGAAATAAGAATTGGAAGAAGAAAGGAACTTGAAAGATGGTGGTGAAATCATTATCTCTTCTTCAGGTTCTCCCTTTTGATTTGATCAAAAGGCCTCCTTATGGTGACTTTCTGATCAAACTATGGCCTCTATTTTTTACGTGAGGGAATTTGGGAATATATTTGGGCAGGGGTTGGCCGATCCAAATGGATTTAATGGTGTGAATTAGAGAGAAGGGGGAGGTCCCTTTTATAAGAGGGGTGAGAGGCCCCTTAGAAAAAACATAAAGTATTATTTTATATTAAATTCATATTCACGTTATAATGGATAAAAATTGATTTATTTAGAGGCTATGGTGGGTATTTGTATAAATCCACCAAACCAATAGGTTTTAGATAAGTTTGGGTCACTTTATTTACATTGTCTTTTAGTTTTAACTCTTAGTTAATTAGTTTGACATTTACCATGTCTCTTTGTATTTTTATAATATATGGTTAATAAACTTACTATAAACCTCCAAGATACTTCCAAGTGGTCAATTAAAGATAAAACTATCAAAATATAAGTCCTTTTTCCAAACCTTATATTTTTTGGAATAGAATATCAATTAATAATATAATATTTGTTTGGAAAACGTTTTTATGTCAATTTTGACACTATTGGATATTTTGTTTTTGATAAATTCATAACAGAATTATTACTTAGAAAAAAATTCTTATAACCAATAATAATATGTCATAATAACCTATAAAATTATTTTAATTCCTAAAAAGACTAAAATTACATTTATTTTGGTATTTATAATATAAATTATCTTAATCTTTCATTAATACAGTAATTACTGCATCATCATTATGTCATAAATAAATTAAATTATTTAATGTCTAAAAATTAAAAATAAAATACCATTATGTAGGAATTTTTTTTTTCTTTCTAATGACTATTTATAATCGAATTTATCTTATGTATAACCCTATATTAAGTATGTTTTAGTTATTAAACTTTGATTTTAACTCTTTTAACTCTTCTTTGAATTAAATAATAATAAATGTCCTAATCTAATCCAAGTTGACCTTAATTATAATATTTTATTACTCAGGTTTTCTTGTTTGATATACACTTGTCCAATAGTATTATGACATGTGTTAGGGTAATATAAATATCATTTTTACACTTAATTACCCTATTTACTTTTAGCCGTTGTAAATAAAAGCAAAATGTTATTATTCACAAAAAAATTATTTTCATATCATTGAACCACATTTTACTTACTAATATCAACCATGTCTTTTGGATTTTTGAAATTCCACTCACAGAAGCGGTAAAATTAACTTTTATGAAAATTTGCAAAAGCTCCTACGAGGTGGTTAAAAGACAGTAAAAAGTTCAATAAAATTTTTTATATGTAAAATTAATATAAAATGACTCCAATGAATTACATTGAACTTATATAGGTATTATGTACCTATTTTTACCTAAAATAAATAAATAAAATAAATAATTATTTAAATAAAAAGTCTGTTTTAACCAATAACTGAGTGTTTTTTACAATTCGTCAAAAATTTAAAGATTTCAGAAAAATACTGAAATATTCACCCTAAGATAATTTTTATATACCAAATCCAAATATTCTTTATATTTTACCAAATTAAAAACATAGTGGTTGCACTAATTAATTTAAAATTAATTCCCGTTGTCAAAACCCAAAAGCGGGTTTTTTAAGAAATAATAACTATCAAAAGATTAACACTTGTTTATGTGCAATTCAAAAGTGAAATTCATTCCAATGAACAATATTTAATTAATTCGTAAAAATATAATCTAATTATAACGTAAAACCAAAAAAATTTATAATTTAAAACTCCAAATTATTTTGATTAAAAATATGTTTTTAGTTAAAATTTAGTATTTTTCACTATTCACCCAAATAAGAAAGTTATCAGAAAAACATCAAAAATTCAGAAAAACTAAATTTTTATGTTATTATTCCAAATAAGAAGTTTATTTGGTCAAATTGAATATATAAAATTTTCAAATATTGAATTTAAGAAGGGTTCACCATTAAAAGTCAGTAAAAGTGCATTTTTTGAAGAATACTTCTTTTATCTAAAAAATGATTTATTTCTTAATTTATATTTAAGAAACTCATAATATGGATTCTAAAATTATAAGGATTATATAATGTTAAAAATTCAGATAACACAATTCATAACCGCTTTTGAACGACTAGTTTGGTTAGTCATGATGCGCTTGAGCTCAGTGTTGCGTTTAGTGCAAGTTATTGAATTAGATTGATGAAATAACATACTATGAAATCTCGGGGAGTTAAATTATTCCCTCATTCAATAAATTTAATCCTCATAATTTTAAATTGATCTTCTAAAATAAAATGTTGAAAATAGAAAATACCTTTGTGGGAAAACCCACATCGGAAATTGGGTGAATAAAATTTAATCTTAATAAGAGGAAAAGGGGAATGAAAAAGTCACCACCAAATTATGATCTCGATTAAGAGAACAATGGTGGAAATTAAAGACACATAATTGGAGGGAAAATGTAAATATTTATAGGGAGTTTTTGAGGTCATCAATCACAAAAAATTGTAGAATTTAGGGCCTCAAAGCCATCAATCTACGATGATTTAAAATATCATCGGTTCAACAAAACATAAGGTATTAGGATAACATATTTTTAGTTTTAAGATCAATTAACTAATGTTTAAGAATTAATTTCTTCATAGAATAAGAGAAGAAATATATATATATATATATATATTGATATGTAGAGTTCCATCCATTCACTAATTTCTACCATAAACTCATCTTTCACTCTAAAAGATAATAGGACTTAAAAAATTCCATTTATCCTATTCTAACAGGTTTAAAAAAAATGAATTTCTAATTCATTTACCATACCTTTAAAAAACTTAATTATTCAATCTAGGAAATCACATGGGCAAGTGGTAGGTGATACACCCTTTTCGCCCTTCGGTTGTGGGTTCAAGTCTTGCGGCCTTGCTGGACGCGATGGGTTGCTGCCTGACCGCCGGGTTGTCCTTTTATGGAAAACAATAATTATCTCAAACTAGAATTATCCATAATAATTCTATTCAAACTCATAGTCCAAAATGTATAAGGAATGAAAACACAATGAATATCCATTTTCCCGCGTAATAACATGTGGACACCTTCATCATGTATTCTTTTAAAACACTGCAACATCCTGAATTACCATAGTACCTTACTAATTAAATTCATTGTCCCTTATTCATTATAGGATACTGGATATACTCTTTCCATCCAAAAATGTTGTAAACTCCAACAATGATGGAATATACAAATCATTATTCTGTTTCAAGTTATTAAAAAATATACAATATAATTTATCCAAATCAATCATGTATTATTCCAAAATCACTACCTCGGTATAAGAAACATATTATGGTTTATCCTTCTCTCATCATATATTAACCAAAAATTTAACCTTCTATTGAGTCACTTTTCATGGTTCCATACAATCTCAAGTCCTTAATGAAATAATATTGCAGTATAATCCTTATATACTCCATAATTATTATAACCAGTACATCGTTGATACAACACTAAAATGACATAATTATTTAATAAAAATATAAGAACTCTAATCATTCCTCCTCATATGTGGTAGTATCGTAAGTTGATTATTATCTAATAGTATCATTTTGGGTCATACTCTAATTATTTGGACATTGGCTTGAAAAGTGTCCCAACTCCTTGCAGATGAAGCATTGTTCATTTGAAACCTTTTTCTTACCCTTACAATCACGTACTTGGTGTCTATTTTCTCCACATTTATAACAAACTCCCATTCCCTTCAAAAAAGTTCTAGGGTGTTTCTTCACACAGTTATCACATATGGGAAAATTCTTCTTTTCCCTCTTCCCTTTATTTATATTTCTCTCTTCCATCCTTTTTTTCTCTTTCTTCCCTTCGAAGCCATAGGACTCAGAGAATTCTTTACATATCTTAGTAACACATGATACTATTTTTTCATATGTTGATAATACATGGGAGACTATTTTCATTCTAAATGTTTTCTTAATACCATGAAAGATATGATCCTTCTTACTCTTTGGATCATATGTATTGCTGGAGTCCACATTACTTCTACTGGGCACCATTTCTATACAGTGGCCTACAATAGATTAGTTTATAAATCACAATACATAAATCCAAACTTTCAAAACACTTGACAAAAGTTGAATAGTTTATAGATATAATCCATAATCCTAAAAATGTTTTCTTTGAGGAAGTATATACTCATAGACCATTAATACAGATTTGTAATGAAAATGAGAATTATCCTAAGCATATCCCCCGGGAGTGTCGTATCCAAGAGTGCAGCAAGGTCCATTGTCATGCACCCATTCTTGTTCGAGTCTAGCTCAAAGTGGTGTTTTCGGGTTTTACCCCTAGGTACATCTGTGCCAGAGCTGTCTCTACCTACTCGTATCCAGATAGGGATGTATTTGATGGAAAACTAAAAAAATTTCTACAATACCAAAATTCTATGAAGTTATTCTACACTAATCCTCAAAGTCCATCTTAGTTCTATGTGCTCTAATTAGAGTTTATCTAAATCTAACATCAATGGGTTGTACTAAACTTTCTCTGATACCAACTATAACACCCTGACCCCGGTTACCCAGAGTCGGTGCATTATTACATAACATTGCAATGTTCACAAAAGATCAAGTCTCGAAAGACCAATTAGTTTAGTAGCCTTGGAAACACTAGATACATTCGTAAGTCTTACTTTACATTATAAAGTGAAAACTACAAAAACATAGTATCCATAGACCACACTCATATCCCAACAGACTATCCCTGTAGGTCAGTCATAAAATACTTCTTCACATCCTGGTAAAAATAAAATATAGAAAGGGGTGAGCTCAGATACTTAGTAAGGATAACAATATAGCGGAAACATTCATAAATAACCATAAACATTTAAGGCAATGTATAACTAAAAAAGCATTTTAAACATGAACTTAAGCATAATATAGCAAAAATAAAATTAAATAATTCCATTTACTTATTCACATGGATATTCTACTAGTCGAATAATCACATGCAATATCAATAATCACTTTCATAATGATGAAATGCATAATGCCAGACTATCATAATCACATTGTCAAGGCCTTGTGTGAAGACTACATATAAGATTTTTTCAGGGACTTATTCCAAGACACTAGTTTGTCTCATTAGACCTACCGATGCATCAAGGATCTATGGCAGGCTCCACCCGTTACTTACGAAGTCCAACACATTCCTCATATGAACAGGTTTAAACATAATAATTCGTATTAAAACTAGCATACAAAATGTCAATACTTTCTCCACAAACCTTTAATGGAATAAAAATAACACATCCACAGTCAAATATATCAAAAAACCTTCAATAAAATATGGATATTTTTTATCATAATAAATCAACTTCAAATAAGCTTAAAATCCATCAAAGGATGTTGACATGGATGAAATCAAAACTATATGAGAGAAATATCTCTTTTTTGAAATAATTTAAATGTCAAATAAATATAAAAGACAACATTTACTTTGAAAATATTCTTATAAGCTTTTAAGGGAAGATTTGAAGATTTTATAATGGTGTAAAATGCTCACACCCTCCGTAAAAGTTAAAAAAAAGACATTCTTTCATTAATTCTGTCGGAAAGGCTAAAAAGGACCTTGTTTGGAAAAATGAAAGAAAGTTTCCTTTATAAAAATATTATAAAAATTCAAACAAGGGTATAAATGAGTTTAACCCATATTTAATAAAATTGTAAGTATTTTTTGAAATACATTTTTAAGAAACATGGAGGTGGATGATATAGTGGTCCTAGTAGATAATTAAATATAAATAACCTCGGATAATGTAGAGATTGTAAAATTAACACCTACCTTGTAATTTTCCTTGGTAGAGGGTAAGTAAACCCTATTTATAATAGTTAAATCATTGTTATTAAAATATACAAGAATAATATACATAAATATGATATCATATATGATATTTTAATACTGCATTGTTAATAATATTTTAGTATTATCGTTGTTTCATGTATTAACTAATTCATTTTCCTTTATATTCCTTGTTAAGTAAGCCATGCTTGTTATGAATAGGTTGTATTTTATTAATATTCAAATTATATTAAGTCTTTAAACATTATTTATAACCATAAGATTAAAATTATTCTTGAATGGATACGATGGGGAATGAATCTCATCACGTTCGGGGAGACGGTAGTCCGTACGTACGCACGAGCGATAATATCATTCTTTTGATATTAAAATAATATATAATAGGATGGTATATCATATATAAAGAATCATTATCATGTTATATTTAATATTTACATCAATTACACATCATTATCATACCCATCCAAATAATAATGTATTGAATAACAATTACACCATGATGTGGAGACGGTAGGCCGTACGTACGCACGTATGGTGACGTGTCATTCAAAGGATGGATAGAATACTGAATATGGTTGTACCATATTTATAATAACCTCTCAATATATAGAATGTACTAGAGTTATTATTTTAGAATGGAAATAACAATGAAAGAAGAAGTGGAAGAAGAAAGGAACTTGAAAGAAGGTGGTGAAATCATTACCTCTTCCTCAGGTTCTTCCTTTTGATTTGATCAAAAGTGCTCCTTAGGTTGACATTATTATCACAAAAAGGCATCTAGGTTGAAGTGAAGGAAGTTGGTAGGATATTTTTTCAGGGTTTGGCCGACCCATATGGTTTTGATGGTGTGAATTGGAGAGAAGGGGGAGTGCCATTTTTATAAATGGGGTGAGGGGCACCTTAGGATAAACTTAAAATATTATTTTATAATAAATTAATATTCGGTTTATAATGGCTCCAAATTAATTTATTTAGAGGTTAATGTGGGGATGGGTCGAAATTCACTCAACCAATAGGTTTTATAAAGGTTTTGGTGACTTTATTAACCTTATCGTTTAGTTTTAACTTTTAGTTAATTAGTTTGACATGTACAACATCTCTTTGTATTTTTATATTATATGGTTAATAAACATACTATAAACTTTCAAGAAACCCCCATGTGGTCCATTAATGATACAAATATCATGATATAAGTCCTTTGGACGTACCTCAGATTTTTAAGAATAGAATATCAATTAATAATATAATATTTGTTTTAAAAACTCTTTTATGTCAATTTTAACACTATTGGGTATTTTGTTTTTGATAATTTTATAACATCATTATTACTTCAAAACAAATTCTTATAACCAATACTAATATTTCATAATAACCTAGAAGATTATTGTAATTCGTAAAAAGTCTCAAATTACTTTTATTTGGGTTTTTATAATATCAATTGTCTAAATCTTTCATTAATACGCTAATTACTGCATCATCATTGCGTCATAAATAAATTAAATAATTCAATGTCTAAAAATTATAAATAAAATACCATTATGTATAATTTTTTTTTGGATTTCTATTGAAAATTTATAATCGAATTTATCTTATGTATAAACCTATATTAGATTTTTTTTAGTTTTTAGACATTGATTTTAACTCTTTTAACTCTTCTTTGAAATAAATAATAATAAATGACCTAATCTAAACAAAGGGGACCTAAATTATAATATTTTATTATAAAGGTTTATTTGGTCGATATACACTTGTCCAATAGAATTAGGACATGTTTTAGGGTAATATTAATATCATTTTTACCCTTAATTACCCTATTTACTTTTAACTGTGGTAAATAAATGGAAAAAGCTACTATTTACCACAAATTATTTTCATCTCATTGAACAACATTTTACTTAATGATATCAAAAGTTTCTTTCTGATTATTTAAATTCCACTCATAGAAGCGGTAAAATTAAGTCTTATGAAAATTTGCAAAAGCTCCTTGGAGGCGGGTAAAAGAGGGTAAAAAGTTCAATAAAATTTTGTATATCTATAATTATTATAAAATGACTCCAATGAATTACATTGAAAATATATAGGTATTATGTATCTATTTTGACCTAAAATAAATCTAAATAAAATAAATCATTATTTAAATAAAAAGTCGGTTTAAACCAATAACTTAGTGTTTTTCACTATTCATTAAAAATTAAAAGTTTTCAGAAAAATACAAAAAAATTCATCCTAAGCTAATTTTGATATTCTGAATCCGAATATGATGTCTATTATACCAAATTAAAAACATAGTAGTTGAAATAATTAATATTAAATTAATTCATGTTGTCAAAACATAAAAGTGGGGTTTTTTACGAAATAATAACTATCAAAAGATTGACCCTTGTTTATGTGCAATTTTAAAGTGAAAATATTCCCAATGAACAATATATAATTAAGTGGTAAAAATATAATCTAATTATACTTGAAAACCACACCAATGTACAATTTAACACTATAAATTATTTTGATTAAAAAAGTTTTTTTTAGTTAAAATTTAGTATTTTTCACTATTCACCAAAATATGAAATTTATCAGAAAAATATAAAAAATTCATCAAAACTAAATTTTTATGTCATGATTCTTAATAAGAAGTTTATTATGTCAAATTGAATATATAAAAGCTTCAAATATTGAATTTAATAAGGGTTCACCATTAAAAGGTGGTAAAAGTGCATTTTTTTGAAGATGAATTCTTTTATCTGAAAAAAATAAATTAGTACTTACATTATGTCTAAGAAACGTATAATATGGATTCTAAAATTATAAGGATTATATAAAGTTCAAAATTCACTTTACAATATTCATAACTGCTTTTGAACCACTAGTTTGGTAAGTCGTGATGCGCTTGAACTCGGTGTTGCGTGTAGTGCAAGTTATTGAATTACTTTGAAGAAATAACGTACTATGAAATCTTGTGGTGTTACACTATTGAATACCATATAAATGTTTGGACGTCCGATATATATAAAAAATACAGATAATGAAACCAGTTGAAGGAAGTTATTCCACACCACTGTTACTCTCCCCTATCTCAACCATACCACACAGGATCTTGGCCTCATGGCCTCCTACCACCCTTAATAGAGCCAAGTATCATAATTTACACGGGCCGTGCCCATCCATTCAACCATAGTTTGCTCTATCTGGAGACTGATTCACCCAACCTGGTGATTAAAATCCCTTGATTCCATAGAATCTTCCCACACGTATTAGATCCAAGCCCATTTCACATGTCACATATAATTTCATATATTTAATACATGGAATAAACAATTAATAAGGAATATCACATTTCCAAATAATTTGAACCATAATATTTCACATTTAATAAGAAGTACTTTTATTTATAAAATTGAACCACCCTATCTTGTGCCTAATGAAAGATAGGAAATCAAAAAAAAAGATCACACCATACATTACCGGGCCAAGGTTCTTATCTCATTTCTTACTGCACTAGGATAAGGGTAACAAGTATCAATTTATGACAATTTGATAATAACATTACAAATAAACCACTCAATATAGAAATAAAAAAACAACAAAATGTGAAAAACAGAACAAAAATTCTTACCCCTGTTAACTTGGTTCATGCCTCATAAATGGGTTGCAGACACCCAAGCACCAGTTCTAAACCTCATTCTAAAAACACATAGACTCCAGTATACCATAACCCAAATGGTAAACCCAATAGAAAAGGAAAAAATAAATCTCAAAGAAATTATTATCCATTTAGGAACTATTACTAAAACATAGTCAAGAAATTCACTAATACTAATTGTAGAATCCCCGACCCAATTAGCCACCCGAATAGTGCTATAAAACTCGGTACCACTATCCTTAGGCGCACCTCCCTGAATGCCAAAGGCTACCAACTAGAAGTGAATGTGTAAAGTGGGAAAATAGGGATTTTATACTATTTGGGTAAAAAAATATAATACTATTCTATGTAATAATTTATAACTTGTATATAAAGAAAATTAGTAATCAGACTCAAACAAGACCTGATGATGATAGAAGAACAATTAATATCAATAAATGATATCAAAAGAATAACTGAATAATTTAGTGAAAATAAATTAACAAGTATGTATTCCCCTTATAGAAATATTAAAAGAGGGAATACATATCAAAACTGGTCATACATATTAGTATACCAAACCGAGTCTCCCATGGCTGACCACTATAGCAACATACATATACATAGCATCTCAATACAAATAAATGAAACTAAAACAAAAACTCTAGATAATTAAAGAGTTCAAGGACCAAATCCAATCTCCATCCCAAATATCTATTAAGACCCATATACTGATGTTGTTCCTTTACCTGAACATAAATACATAAAGTCTATATGCGTCCCATACGGCCCCTGTAGGGTGTGAGAACATGCCTCACTAGGATATCACCCAAGTGTACATACCCAATATGAGTGATTAAGACTATATAATCTATAATAAAAGGTAAATAAGTTCACTTAAATTAAATTAAACAAAAGATTCCCTAGTTCTCAATAGTCACCCAAAAGCTTCTTCATGTCGCATCCAATGTCAAGATCCCTAAAAAAGAAATCATCCTTGGATCATGGAACAAGGTATCCATCGAATTATAACAGACCAGGTGAAACCTTGGAATCTACGTCCATAGTCACTAAATCCTCAATCAAAACCAAAACCTCATGAACCAAATCATGACGTCGACATCCCAAAGTCACGCCCAATTAAACTTATCCTGGCAGTCACACTTCTACTCAGTATCACCTTTCAGCTCCAAGCCCTATACTGGGAGGCACAATGATACATGTCCTGTAATAAGAACCACCATTAGCTCACAACACAACATCCTATATAGCATTAATATCTATCCCATAATAAAAATCCCAACCCAAATTCCTCAATCACAGTGAGCCTCCTCCCCCAATTGATAGCCTCATCGCTATCAACTGAAGGCTCCTCACCTTCCCCATTGCTTTTTCAAGTAAAAACTCCCAACACATATCCTAAACTGCACAACTCGGGATCTCTATGTACATGATTTTTCAAAACCCCCTCATTACAGAGTCAACCTATGTTTTTTATACTCAATTCGGTGCTTTGGCCATCACAAGTGAGCAGAAATCACCAAATTAGTTCCTTAAGAACACCATCACCAGAACCTTGTCCCCCTATGACCTTGTTTCTCTTGTTTTATGGCCTTTACCCCCAATATCAAGGGCTATTCCCTACATTACGACCTCAGTAACTCAATCTGACATAAAACATTCCTAATATCATGATCTATATAACTCAAGTAATTCATGCCAATACCAACTAGACAATCAACATCACCTCCATCTCATTGTCCATTCCATCAAAATTTACTCAGGCCACACACATCATGACCCAAGTGGACTTCATATCTTATCAAAATCAATCAAATAAATATCTCACCTTTTTATTTAAGTATGAAATTTGATAAAATTGAATTATATATCACAATTTTAATAAACAAGTCAAATTTAAAAAGTAATATGCAAAAAATATTAATTTTAAACCTTAATGTAACAAAAAAATCAATATAAATCAAATATATAAATACAACTGAGAAAAAAAATTCAATTTAAACAAAAAAGAAACCCCATCCTAAACACCCAAAGTGGTATAAAACCTCAAACCCATCTACATACCCATGGAAATGGTTAGGGCATTCCTAGAGGCAACCCATATAGCAATACAACCAATTTAATATGAATCATGAGGGGTCCTACTCATTTTCCAAAAGTCATGTTAAAATAAAAACCCCCCAAAACTCCTCCGAAACACAAATTATGGAATTTACCGCCTATTGTGGACTCTTATATTTAGACCCAATCGACATAGAGCTCTAATTGGACGCTGATTGGAAGATATCTGAGTTTCCATCGAGCTCCCTAAAAATAGAGGGAAATAGATAAAATATTTTTAGCACTCTACAAAAAAATAATGAAATAATAAGGAATGGGCCAAGGCAGAATGACTGATATGATTCCAACACATCCAACATCTTGAATAGTGGACCACTGATGGAGGAGACGAAGCAAAATAAGAGGAGGAAGGGAAGTGGGAGAACCCACTATGCAGCGTGTGGCCAAGAGGGAAGAAGGAATAAAAATAAATAAAAGAGGGAGGGGAAATATTTTAATTTCACCACTTAAATGAGTGCAGATAGTAATTTCACTTGGTTTTCTAAATCGTGTGGCAACCGTGCGCCACCCATTGTCCAGAAGCTCCAGGCTTCCTTACTACCGACATGGGTTGACAACCAGTTTGAAACCGTACATAAGACATTATCAAAAAAACTATAATATTAAAACCGAAGTAAAAAAACTATGTTTCTACCTTGCACAGTTTACCCATACCATGTGGAATTTCAAAACCAGGTCACAATGTTATCTTGAAGGGGACATATAGTTTACTCCATACCGTATTCCCTAACTTCTAACTCCTAAACAATCTATTCCTCCATCGATGCTACCAAAACCCTACCGAAATTCCCGAGGAACTCTCCAAGACTCAAGATTCATGTGAAAACAAGATATAAATATGATGAAAAAACTCATTGAACTTTATTCTGATAAAAAAATGGAATATCCACTAACTGAAGAATTGTAAAAGGGAGTGGTTTTCAACCTAATCAAAAAACATTCGAAATTACAAATTCCTAATAAAATTGATATCAGAACAATCCTATAAACTATTGATTAAGGGTAATTTATTTCCATCCTCAAACCACTAATGTATTCAAATATCTGAGAATTTAATTATGGGTTTAAATGTATGTATCAACATCTTCACTATTATGTAAAATGTAAAGGTTGACTTGCTCCCACAATGTCAAGGTAATTGTAACTGCATCTCTTTTAGAAATACCTTCACTCAAAAATGTGTTCTCTATAAAGATGATTTGGGAGACTGATGTTGTAAGCATCTGAAAGGTAATCAATACATAATTCAATATATTCCTCAAAAATATATTACTATGAAATTCAACCATTTTCCCAAAAAAATTTATTGACATACCCTTTCAAAATCTCTATATTCCGTTTAATGGGGCACATCCATATTTAATGGAATGACCACATATTTTAACCTCTCTAACCAAGTGAACCATCATGTGGACCATTATATAAAATAATGATGGTATAATGAACATCTCTAATTCACAAAATATGACTGCAACCTCTTTATTCATGATTGGAAGCATCATCGGGTCTACAATATTTCTATATATGGATTAAAAAATTAAGTAGAGTCTTGTTAATCTATGTCATACATTTTGAGGTATAATGAAACAGAACGAAATGGGAATCAAATCACATATCAATACATGAAATTTGAGGGATTTTATTGTTGTGACAATAAATTATTCATTGACATGAAATTCTTAATATTAAATGACTTCACCAATAGAACCTTTACACTATTAAGAAAAATGAAAAATTGAATTATTTCATGTCTAGATAGAGATTATGTTGTTGGTGTAAGAAGAGTATACCTTTTACCCATCATTAGTTCCAAATATTCCCCTTACCCATAAAAATAAATTCCATCCTTTCCGTGATTCCACCATTCATTTTTCAAAGAACATATATTAATGTTGCAATAATACTATCAAGTACATTTTTTCTATATGCATGACATCAAGAAACTATATGAGATACAATCAATTCCAATATGGTATTGTGACATACATTGATTTCTTCTTCCAACCTAAATTTATATGTGTTTTTGAAGACGGTTTACAAAAATTAGCGTCAATATATTTTACATTATTTTATAGTTGATCACCCATTAATAGAGATGGTTTTGTACCTTGTTCAATATTTCCATCGAATGTTTTCATCCATGATCAGTATTTATTTCATTGAGGGAAAAATTTATGACATCCTAAAAAAAAGTCATCGGGCAATGTATCAACTAAATGGAGTATGTACAATTTTAAAAAATGGGACACCTAAACATTCCATTAATTCTTTAGCTTGATTAATTTATTTATGAGGAGATAACATTTTTTATCCCATATAACACGGAACTCCATGTGAATTCTTTAATTATATGAGAAACATACATTATAACCCTTATATTCCACATCAATTATAGATCTTCGGTCAATGGAGGAAAATATACATTAATATCATTACTGGGTTGCATTGGTCAAGACATTGGTAGATAAAACAAAATTTATATTCACTTCATGCATAACCATGGGGGAATTTTTTATTTTACTAAAATAATAGTCCATGTACTGTGAGTACTACTATATACAACAAAATTATTTATTCAATTTGTAGATAACATATGTGTAACATTTCATGGATCATTTCCAAATTCATTGTACTCATAATAAATTTTATCCCATAGAGTATAATTTATAAGATGAAATTTGTTTCCATCTTTAATTATTGTATCTGCTTTCTATTTCATTTCTATCATGATTTCCAGACATCCATATATTCTTCTAAACTTTGGAATGATAGGAAAGTACAATAAACATTTCAACACACTTGATTAAATTTTCTTTTATCGATCTAGACCACACATATGGAATTTTATGAGTGATTCATTGTCCATGTGAAAAATTATACAATCATTTGGACAAGAAAGTATTTTTTTAGATATCATTAGCATTGAAAGTATCATTTTTTAGCATCATATGTTTGAAATGGTAGCTCATTTTATTCTGGTATCATATTATTCAGGAGACCAAGTAGTTCTATAAAGATGGTATCACTCCATCTGCAGTAACCTTTCAAATTATATAACTTTAATACAACTGATAATGTTGTGTATTTTGTAAAATCGGCATAAAATGGTCTTTTTAATAGCTATTTAACTTATAAAACAAGTTTTTACAATCATGAAGGTCATCTTGAATTTCTATTATCATTTTTTCAATGTAATATCCATCATTATTTACACTTGTATTCATATAAAATGATCCATAAACCAAAGAATCATCCCAATTGGTGTGTACGATTAATGTTATCCCATGTTTAGCCAAAATTTTAGAGCATTGATCTATTCTGTGAAAAATCCAATGTTTTTCCAAATCTTTTGGAAAAATATTTCTTGAATAAGAAAATTTTAATCATGAAAAATAAATTTGTTAAGGGTTGTAGAAATTATATCATGAAAACAGGATGAACACTTTAACTTCATTTTCATACCCTTTTATAAGACAATTGATGTGCACCTATTTTCTATTCATACCCATCCTATTGGGTTCATAAAATATTAAATTTGTATAATAATTAAATAAATACACATAAGATATTTGTTTCTAAAGGATAAAGTAATAGACTCTTCTAACAATGGAAACCCAACATTTGATTGTTTGCAATAATTTCATTATTCTTTGAATAAAATGGGTAATTGAATTAAAGAATTTTTTTTCTCTACTATGATAAGTGTTATCCTCTGAATTCATTTGGAGGTGAATGGTCTAGATAACTATCATGTTTATCATCTCATCTACAAAACATTTATTATTGAATTATGTTGTTTGAAGCTCGTCCTCCATCTCTTGTGGACATGAACACATGTTCCATGAAATACTCTATGTGGTAGTCATCCATGAGATGATTACTACTCAGAGTAGTATAATCCCCATAAAATAGATAGTGGATGAGTCTAAAGAAACAAAAATCAATTAATATCTGTGATATAACATTTACGAGAATGAGTTGTTTATAAAAGTGACGGGGGCGAGTCTTAAAAAAATGCAATAATAACCGCTGTTTGAAACACATCATGTATTTATTAAATCCCCTAAGCAAGGGAAAAAATAATATAAAAAATTAGACTATAATAAAATACCAAAATAAGATAAAAAAATTATATTAAGATCTCATTCAATCAACTAGATGATATAAATATATATCGATAAATTTTTTTAATAAATAAATATTTATTTTAGATATAGGTACTGTAATCAGATATTCTTAGGGGTTAAACCAGTACATCTAGAACCAAAATGATGAAGACCTAAAAATAATTTCGATTATATATAATTTGATAACCTCCATTCTATTTTTTTGAGTATGTTATGTGACAACCTAAGGAATTTTTACATTTAATATTAATAGTGTATCAAATATTTGAAAACATATCTAGACACATGGTATGTCATATCACCACATTGGTGCATCCAAAGGATTATAGGGAGTTCATCACATTAGATATACTCATCTTAAGGATTCTAGAGAGGAAATCACATCATATGTAGCAATATAAAGGATTCTAAGGAGGACATCAAATACACATTGACCAATCCTTGATATTTTAGTGTGGTTTAGAAATATGTTGGAATAATGAAATAATACTCATAAACAAGATATATCACAAATAATGGAGAAAAATAAACCAACCCTTGAAACATATATCCTATACACACTAGCCTATACTAATATATAATAACTCCAGTGAGGTCAAATTTTCTAAGAGGGCCACACATACTTCACTAAAAAAACTAAGTGGAATGAGAAAATTAATATATCTATAAAACATAACTCCACATTTAAAGTATCTATTAAAAAAATATGAAAATTACTAGTTAGTTTAATGTTCTATGAAACAGTCTTACATGCTACCGAACTAGCATCATAAGAATTGATACATACAAAATTATATAGACTATGTAAAATGAGATGGTACCTCTACCATAAAATTAATTTCAATATTTATCCAACAAAAATAAATAATGAATCTTCCACACTTTCACTTAAATAAAATAGTATATTAAATATCCCCTACATTAATTCATAGCTATAATTTAGAAGGAAGGAGATGCTCGAACAACCTGGGAATGAGGCAGGGAAGTCACATAGTATAGGTGTTTCACACTTTTAAAAATTAAAATCATCAAAATGGTTAATCCCCATGGCCAAATCTCCAAAATGGATAACTAATAAAACTCAAAATGGAAAAATAACATCCAAAATGGCCAGAACCATTGATGTTTTACAACCTAAGTTCCCTAGTAGAGAGTAAAGAAAGACATACATTCGAGGGAAAGTTTAGAAAGGCTAAATTCATGCCATGGATTATTTCAACCCTTGAATCATTCGAGCCTGGGATTATTCCATAGATTAGATCATTGGAGTTGATCAAGCCTTGATTTGAGCCTTGATTCGAGCATTGATTCACTAAAGAGGAGCACTGGTAGAGGTTGGATTCCTTGTAAAGATTCATATATGTGGACGAGTTCATGAATTGTTAGGGTTTTTATAATATATTGAGAGACTTTTATTAATGCTTACAAAAAATAATTTATAAGGATTCTTTTTATCTAGGGTTATTACATAAGTGTTGATAAAAGAAATCTTTATCAACGCTAAAAAGCAAAGACAAAAGGCAACATTATTATTTTTATATAATTATATATATATATAATAAATATAGCAAATATATTTTTATTTAAATAAATTTATTATAAATTTAATAATTTTTTATATAGAATTATTTATTTATAACTATATAAATACTTTTCAAAAAATAATATTTAATTATTTAATATTATTAATATATAAATGTATAAATATAGTAAAAATACAATTACATATATATTAATTTAAATCTAATTAGTTTTTTTTTTAAAAAATAGTTTGAACATTATTAATAAATGTTTAGTCTTAATCTCAAGTATGTTAAAAATGAGTCAAATTTAATAAATTAAATTAACTACACTTTAACAATATTGAAAAAAATGACAAGTTTTGGGTGTATGGGTTGTAATAAAAACTCATTAATTACATATGTGTGAAATCAATATAACATTCGTTTGATCTATGTTAAAATGAAAAAACAAACCACATTCAATTATGTTCATTACTCTGTGAAATTAGTCGGGTTTTCTAATTCATATTAAAATTTAATTAATAACCATTATTCACTAAATAGAAGACTATTTAATGTAGTGAATAAGTACTTTTTATTTTATAAATCATATTTATATACATTAATATATATTTATCTATATATATATATATGTTTATATTATAATATTTTTTAACATTATCAGTAATTATCTAATCAATAAAATAATTAATATTTTTTCAATTTTTTTTTTTTTTTAATTTTTAATTTTCATATATGTATATATTTAATATATAAAATTTATAAATATTTATAATTTATATATAGGATAGCTAAATAATATATTTTTTTAAATAAATATTAAATTAATAAATTTAATAATTTTGTTTATAAACTCATTATTTATTTATTTAATAATTTTATTTTATTTGGAATTGTATCAGTGGTAAAAATTATCTAATAAACAATTCATTTATGGGTGATAAGTATAAAGTACTGATAAAGGCTACACTTTATCAATCCTAGAGATAAAGCAATGATAAATACTACCCTTTATGAGTGCTAAAAGTAAAGAAATTATAAAGGGTACCCTTTATTTGTGATTGAAAAGAACCTATAAAGGGTACCAATTATTATTTCTAAAACAAAAGTGTTGATAATGGATATATTTTATTAGCATTTTTAGCACTGATAAAGTCCAACACTGTTAAAGTCCTATTTTGTAATAGTGTAATTACTTTGAGAAACACAAAACCCCTTATTCATTTATATATTTAAAAATATAATTAATATATTAACTTCAAAAATTTTCATGATATATTTATGGTATGATAAAAAAATTGAAACTTCAGATTCAACCCCTTTAAAAAATTATTTCATAGAGAATTACCGACCTATGTTCTGACCAGTGGTTAAACTAATGTCTTGACTATGAGACTGAGAAAAATTCTTGATCATCGTACTAGAATTGAAACTGATTCACAAGACTAATTCAACAATTTATTAGTTTGATAAGTAATAATGATGTCAATTGGACTAACCACAGTTTATAATCAGAGTGTATAGATTCATTTCTATCAGATAGAATATTGAATATTATTGCAATGTTTCTAAAAAAAATGACTCTAGAAATTTAGTTAATCCAAATCACTCTGAGATTTTTTGTGTAATATTATTGAGGTCATTGATACCAACATTGAAATATCTCCATTGGAGCCTCACCTATAAATATTAGATCATTTGAAGAGATTATAATTGATGCATTCACAACACAAATCAACTAATTATACCTCTGTCTAAACACATCACACATATTCTTTATAATTTTTTTAGATTTGAAGTTATAAGGAATCCTTCTAAGGATGGTATATTCTTTAGCACAATTTAATTTTTATTGATTGCCTGATCGTGGTATTAATCGAGGGATTTAAGGATAGGAAGATAGTGAATTCAATCAATTAGATCGAGGGATTTTAGGGATAGGAAGAAATAGGTTGATCATTGAATATAGGGATTTTAGGGATAAGAATATAGATTCGTATCAATCATTATATCGAGTGACATATTGGTATGGAAATACAGATTATACAGTTTTTATAAAACTATAGATATCTTTAGTTTGTATTTCTAACCACCATAACTCTTATGGATAAAGAGTAAATACTTTTATATAAATCTTGGAATTCATTCTTACTATTATATGTTTTTTTAATTATTGTTACATGTTTATTTTCTGCTCTACATAAACATTAAAAAGTAATTTTAATACTTAACTTTCTAAAAAATTGTTTTATGAGTATTATTATGATACCCACAACAATCTAATATAATCAGAAACTTCCAGGTTGTGATTCCAACACTCTGATAATCAGATGATCTATGAGTCCAATAATTTTTAAAAAAGAGTATTTTTTTGATTCAATTTAATTTTTAAACTATAATTGACCTCCCCCTTTTTTCCATTGTAATGTATTACGATTCAACAATTTGAATTCGGGAAGGTTCTACTAACTACTTTTTGAGTTTTTCATTTCCTTATTAATGGTATGTTTTTATAAATGTCTTATATAAATGTTATTATTACACTAACGTGTCATTGTATAAAATAGTTTCTATTCATTTTATATTATGGATGTATTAAATGTTGGAACCCTATAAAATATGAATATGAGAAGACCGACTATCATTTTTTGTGTTGATTATGAATATTGGAGAGATCAAATAAATAATTTCATTTTCAATAATGGTGTTGATTACGATTTTTCATACGAGTGATTATATGGTTCCTAAGAAGAAAGTTTATAACTTTAATCATCAACAAAAAAATTAATATCAACTGTATTATAGAATGAGGAATACTCAAATTTCTTCCTTGTAAGGAATATATATAGTTGAATATGTTCATTTAAAGAAGCTTGTATCATATGAAAAATGTTATAAATCACTCACATTGGAACTTCATACGATGTTCAGATTAGTAGAGATGTGACGTGAGTAGAATATCAAGATTTTTATTTCTTACCTAGAGTATATATAGTAAAAATGAATCAATGATCCATGAATAATATGAATATTGTATATTCCCTTGGATAGAAATATCTAATATATTAATCTTTTGTTGAGAATATTATAGATATCATTTGGAATGTGTGGGAACCCAATAGATAAACTTTGTTTGACACAAGAGGATTAAAAAACCTACAATTGATGATATAATTGGAGCCCTCGTAAAATATTTAGGTAGACTGAAAAGATATTCAAAAAATATTAAAAATAATAATGATGGAGTTTCTTTTTAAACAACATCTAATATTTTTATAAATGCTCAATTTGCTAAAATATTTGTACAGAAATCCAATAATAAAATTTATTATTGAATTAGGTTCATGTTCTTTATCACCATCTCAAAATTTGTTAGAATATCTTTCTATATGAAATATTAAATACATGTGAAAGAATTAATTTTATTATAGATACAAGAAACTTCATAAGGATAAGAATGATAAGAATTAATCTTGTTAAGTTATACACAATGAATATAAAAGTACATTACACATTCGACCAAATTTTCCTAATATTTATAGAATGGAAGACAGAGAGAGATATACTTATAGAAAATATAAGAATTAATACAAGTATAAAGGAATTATGGTTTTGAAATCATATGAAACCTGGAGTGCTAGTGGTGGAGGAAATTCCTTAAACAATTCTTCATATAATGAATCATCCGGATAGAGGAATGTTGGAATTTTTTTTTAAATTATAATGATTATAAATTGTTTCCCAGAAATGGTATAATCCACTAAATCCATTATGAATCTATCTTTAAATTCATGCTATCCTGAAAGTGATATAAAAAATTTATACAACAATGGATGAAAAATATTCATCACATGAAGATGATAATACTCTACCTTGTTATGGGGATGTATCTATGATTGCTTAAATTTTAGAAAATAAAATGTATATGGTTTTTAAAAAACATGATATTTAATAAGAATTTTTTTTGAATGAAATCTCAAGAATAACTATACCTACTAATTAAATATAAAAAATTTATAATGATCATGATAAATCATAATTTGAATAATAAAATGTTTCAAAAGATCTTTAGAAATCTATTATTGAGAAAAATATTTTAAAATATGATTTTCTAAAACCTAATTCACATACATCAAAAAATGTGGATACAGATTTAATTTTAAAACTAAAATTTATATTTTGTAATTTAAATAATCTTTTATCTAAGTTTAATTATTTTAAAGAAATACATGATAATATGAATAAAAGTATAAGACCTTGTACTGATGTTTCCTAAATGGGTTTTACTTATAAAAAAATATTTTCATTAATTACTAATATGGTCTTAAAATTGATCCATTTTAATAAATCATAAAAGTGGTGGAAATTGAAAAAATAAGTTTTCTCTTAATAAAGTTTAATCATTAGGATTTCATAATGTCAAATTTTTAGTCAAAATTAAATTTTCTCAATGTATTAATTATAGTAAAATGTGGTTACCAATGATTTTGTTTTTAGATAATATCATACATAAGAATTATCGGGTCATGAAAATTTAATTACCTTATTTTTAGGAAAATAATGAAAGTACCAATAATAATAATGTTAGTAACATTGATATTTTTCTATAAAAAAATATGACTGACAATGAATAATTATTCAAGAAGACTATACTGATGAAAGGGGGAAATGAAAATATTGGATATAAAGCTCCATGAGATACTATTGGTATTGGTAATAATTTTTGTTCTTGAAAATACAACAATTTCAAGGTTTTTATTTGTTTTAGGCCTTAAAAAACCTTATAAGAATAAGTTAATGATATTATAAATGTTAGCTTTTGTACTTTAGGAATGAAAATTGCACATTTTATAGTTTAAAATATTAATTGTTTCTTCCTTCCAATCAGAATGATAATGTTTACACATTAAACATAGAAGAAATTAAAATCCAAGACTACATTGCCTTTATACAGTGGAATATCAATATAGGTTACGGAATATATGTTTATGAAACTTTAACCTTATATCATGATCTAAACCAACTATGAAATGAAATATCAAGGATTTACTGCATCTTAGGATTTATTCTTAACAATTTTGCAATCCTTTTCAAATTGGTAAGAAACATAAGTCATGTTTTGAATCTATTAGTGAAGTCTCAATATATAATGATTTACACTTACCCATGGACTTATTTTTTCCCACGAAAACTAGATGTTTTGGTGCAAAATAATATTTATATGTTTTATTGGATGACTACATTATACACACATGAGTCTATTTTTTAGCAAGAAAATCTAAATAATTTCATTACTTTAAAAATTTTATACCTTGAGATAAAAATGAGAAAAACAACTCCTTGAAAACTACTTGTAGTGATCATAGTGTAGAATTTATAAATTATTATTCTAAAACATTTTGCAGAAAAATGGTATTATATATATCTTTTCGGAACCTATAACTCCACAAAAAATGGTATAATTGAAAGATGAAATAGAGTTATTTCGGAGATAATAGGAATGATGTAGAGTGAATACATAGTTGTTGAGTAATTTTTGGATGAGGTGTTATGTACTACCTATTATACTATAAACAGAGTTTTAATTAGACCTTTTATTAATAAAAATATTTATGAGTTTTGGATAGGAATAAAACAAAAATATAATTATTTCAATGTTTCTGGATGATAAGAATTAATCCTGAATACTAAAGCTAACATTTATATGTTTACAAAAAATTAAAAGGAATATTTTCAATTTATATTAAAACTATTAAGTATTATCAAGTTTCTAATAGAAATACAAGTACTGTTGAGGAAACAGTACATGTTAAATTTTATGAAACCGATCATTTTGTTTTCAAGAAACCCCAACCTATATATTCAGAAATTATATCTAAAACTAATTTTTAATCTATCTTAGAATGTTCTTCACATAAGGAAATAAAAAAATATTTTTATAAAGTTATACTAAATAATATTTCAAACATATTATTGAAGACTATAATTTTGAAAATCCAATAGATCATTTTTTTCTTATAAATCATCCAAGGGTAACTATCATTGGTTATGTAGATCAAAAAGTTAGTAAAATAAATTATTTTAGAAATGAAATTGAACATATGAATTTATTATCCCAATTTGAAACTAATTTTATAGATGATTATTTAGGTGGTGAGGATTGGATACATGTAATATAAGATAAATTCAATGAGTTTGAAAGGAACCATGCAAAAAAATTTAGTTTAGCGACCAAACGATACATCTGTAATTAGAGTAAAATGATTTTTTTCAAATAAATGTAATGAAAATGAAATAATAGTTAGAAATAAATCTATAAATGCTTCTGAAAGTTATAACCAATAATAAATAATATACTATGAAGAAGCCTATGCTCTGGTAGTAAGACTTACATCTATTCATATACTTTTAACTTATGAAGCATTCTTAAATTTTAAACAATTTAAAATTAATGTGAAATGTTATTTCATTAATGGATATATTTAGGTTGATGTTTAGGTATAACAAACCCCTGGTTTTAAAAATAAATACATCTTGAACATGTTTCTAAACGTAAAAAAGTAATTTATGGACTTAAACAATCCTCTATAGCTTGGTATGATGGGTTATCTGGAATTTTGTTACCAAATTTTTTGTAAAGAGAGAAACATATCCAAATATTTTTATAAAACAAGTTAATTAAAATATTATGATTGTAAAATTATGTTTTGACAATATTATGACATTTTTAAATAAAAAATCATTAACATATTCCTTTGAGAATTTTGTTATGTCTTAGCTTAAAATGAGTAAGATAGTTTCCTTGACATAATTCTAGGATTTAAAATTCGATAAAACACCTACAGGAACTTTTATATCACAAAAAAATTATGTAAATGATTTACATAATAAATTCTGGGTTGACAACACTAAATGTATTAGTACACTTATGAGAACCTCAAATACTTTATATCTTGATAAATCTGGGAACCCAATTGATCAAAATAATTTTATAGGTATGATTGGTTGTATACATTACTAAAAATCAGGTCATCTAGATGTAATGTTTTTAGTCAGATTATGTGTTAGATATCATGGTAATAGAAAGGAGTCCCATATTAGTGATTTTAAATTAATTATTTATTAAATTAAGGGAACTTGTAATTTTTTATTATTTAATTATTTTGGATATTATATTGAACTAAAAGGATTTTCAGATTTTGAATTTGGTGGATATAAAATGGATGAGAAAAGTACATCAAGAACAAGTCATTTATTAGGTGAGGCTTTAGTTTCTTAGTCATGTAATAAATATAATTCAGTAGAACTGGACACTGTTGAAAATTAATATGAGGAAACTTGGTGTTTTTGGGCTCATGTGTTTTGGATACAACACACACTGACAATGGAGTGAGATTTTATAAAACTAAAATATTGTGTGATAACATAGGTGACATTTCCCTTAGATAAAATTCATCACATCACTCAAATTCTAAACACATATACATAATAAACCACATATTTATGTGTCAAAAACATAATGGAGATATCATTTTACCATTTATCAGAACATAAGGAAAACATTCTTATATTTTCATTAAACCCCGTAGTTCCATTAGATTTGAATCAATTAAAAAGAATATAATAATGATTAATATAAATTTATTATTCATATCAACATATTATTTATCAATATACTTATATTAATGCACACCTTTTCAAAGGTTAAATAAATTTATTAGTTTTACCAAATGTTTAGTTTTCTAAAAACATTTAGTTTTTTTCAAAAAACTTATGTTTCCTTAAAAAATTATTTTTTTATAGAAATTTTTTTATAGAAAATGTTTACCATTATAACCTAATGAAACACAAAAAAAATTATTATAAAACATTTGATGTCAAAATTGTAAATAATTTTTTTTGTGATAACATTTTTTAAACACAAAAATTATTATAAAATATAAAGATAATATTTTGGTTATAAACTAAATAGTAATCAGTTTCTGTTACAAAACCCAATAAGAAAAGGTAACTCATATCAATGAATCGTTTATACCCAAAAAGGTACTCTTCAATTATTTTAGTTTTTGTACATATACATTTCTTCAATTTATTAATGTTTTGATATATGTGTTTTTATTTTGTAATGTTTTGTTCTAAAAATTAATTGCTCTTCTAATTATAATTATTTTCCCTAGAATAAAATCTTTTAAAAAAAATTCATAGTTCAAATATATATTTAAAAACGTTTTTCGAATAAATCTCGATGGTTAGATTAAAAGGAGTATAAATCGTAGAGATTGGATGTTTTCTAGAATATGAACCATTGATTAGTGTTCTTATATAATGGAGGGTAACCTTGTATGCCACAACATTTTTTTTGTATTTCATGACCATATATCAGAACCGATTTTAGTGCTCACTCTAATTTTTAGGATTTCTTCAAACTACCGATATAATACCGAGTCAGATAGAAAGTACAAAAGATTTCACAAATGGGGAATTTTTCATAAAAAGACTTTTTGATAGAAAGTGGTATGAAAATCGTGATTTTATCTTGAAGAAGATCATTAAAATTAATGTATAGAAGAATGTTTTCTTGGAAAAACCAAACATGGAATTTGAATTATACAACCCAAAAATAGTAATCTAATTTTATGCTTTGATAAAATTTCCTTTGAATAATAGTGAAGAATTGTTTTCACTATTTTTGGTTAAGAATACATTGTATGATACCAAAAAGTATTGTATCTTGTTGATGTTCCTTATCAGGATGAGGCTTAACTTCCTTCACAAAAACTCCCTAAATTTTTTTTAACATTTATGAAATAGAAGGAAAAAAAATCCTAGTTTTCTTATTTTGAGAAAGTCATTAAAATTTCACATCAAAAACCAGATGCAAGGGTCATTACTTTGTGGATGAAAGGATATATCATAATAAGAAAGGGTGATGAATATAGTGTAAAAGTTTTACATAAAATTTTGTTGGATTATATGATGAACATAAGGAAAATGAAATCAGTGAAGTTTTTGTTCATTACAGTGGAATTGATTATAAAATCATTGATAAAGATGAAGTTATCCATGTTTCCTTAATTCCTAAATAATTTTATCCTGAATTTAATGAATGTTTTCAAGATTGATAATAACACATATCCCATAGGATAAAAAATGTCATTGATGGGTAAAAAACATTATCAAGGATGAAGTTGGTATTTAAATAAATGTTAAAAAAGATTCTTTAAAAAGTAGATAGAGTTATTTATGATAAAAAATATGATAAGAAATTATAGTTTCTTATGGAAAGTATGTCGGAATATTATCTTCTAGAAAAAAAATGAAATAAATGGGAATTAATTATAATGAATTCAAATATCTCATCGATCAAATGGATATAAATTTTTTGGGATATTCAGTTTAGTCATGATGTAGTAGTGAAAAAATCCATGAAAATTCAAACAACTGATTAATAAAAAGAAGAATAGAAAAGGTAGAAAGAAAATATGATATTAGCATAAGAAACATTTTAGGAAATTTTATTAAATGTGAATGAATATAAACCAAGAATAAAATTTTCTTAGTTTCGCCACTTTTAGGTATACAACTTGCTCATACTGATATGTCACATCCTAATGTTGAACTATAGTTTGATTAATAATAATTAATTACTATAGTCGTTCCACTAATTTACGATAAGGGGAAAAAATAATTGAAGCAGTTACAGAATGAGTCCTCGAAAAGTATAGATGTATGTTCATAATGAGAAAAAATCTATTATTAAAAAGCTGGTAATGGGATTCTCAAAACTATATGGTAGTTTGAGAAAGAACTGGGGGAATAAGAAGAAGAGGAAAATAAAGACGAAGAAGAAGACAAAGTGGTACATGAGGATGAAATAGACTCTAAGGAAGGATGAAAAGAAAAAAAAATTATTAGAGTTATCTACATCACCATTACATTTACATTCTCCACTTGATTTGGATCCATACTTAGTTGATTTAAGGGAATACAAATTATCATCTAATGAACAAGAAAATTATTCTTCAAAAGTAAAAACACAATTTCAAAATTTTCACAAATAAAATTTTAAAAGAGTTGATATATATAAATAAGTAAATGTTGTAAATATATTGAATGAGCTAAATATTTCTGAAAAAGGTAATCATAACGTTGAGAAGGGAGAAAAGATAGATATCAGACCAAGCCATCAGAAAGACCCTTATAAATTTTCAGTCATTGAAATCTATACAAAACATTTCTCAAAAAGGTTTTGATTACACCTTCCAAATCATGAAAAGGTAAATTGATATAATTCTATATCTTCCAAACATAAGAGTAAGGTGAATATTAATTAAAAGTATTCTTAATTATAATTCAGTGTCTCTGAGAGTTTATGATTAAAGACGTTGAACATATTTTGGTAGATTTCAAAAGTTTTAAAGAAAATAACAAGTCATAGAAAAGATATTATGTAAAAATAGTTAAAAGGTTGACCATAGTTTATTGTTATAACATAGATCATGATGATAGAATTTTAGAAGTATAGAAAATTTCTTTGAAAATGGATGAATCCATTGAAAAGTTTTCAATAGATTCTTTAGACCGTGTCCATTTTCTTGAAGAGTTAAAATAGAATACTAATGATAGTAATGAAGAATAAAATGTTTTGAAAGAAACGGTTCATAGTTTGTAGTTAGAATGTAACAGACTCTGAATGTGGGTATATGAGATTTTCCTTGTTAATGAGTAAAATACAAATATCACTAAGAATGTTGAAATGAAAATTCATAAGATAAAAAGTAAGTAATTATGGAGGAATAGATTAGGAAGATTCAATCATTTGTTGTGAATTTTCATAAGGATCACAAAGAGTTCAATAATATGACGGTGATTTCAAAAAATTTATTGAAGAATGAATTAACAAATTCTTTTGAACTATTGATGTATTATTTTTAAAAAATTCTGAATGAATAATGTATCTAAATGAAATTTTCATTACAAAATTTATGTCTGATTGTTTTTTAATTCATTTAGGTTTATGTTCATTACTAAGATTATTTGTTAATTTACAATAATTTCTTTCACATGCTATTATTTACTAATATTTCAAGAAACTATATGTTCCCTCCCTATTCATTTTATAAATTTCAAAAAGGAAGAATTTTATAAGTATAAATGAAGAAATTTATTAAGGAAAAATGATTTTATAGGTAGATGTTTAAAAAATATTTTAATGAAGTATTAATAGATATATTTAAATGGGATAGTTATTAAAAGGAGGAGAAATTTATAACAAATACATTTGCAAATAAGATGAATATGATGTTTCCATTAATTTCAACGGATCAGGATGATATCATAAACATAGGGGGTGTTATGATATTAAGTATATTTTTAAAGACCTAAAAGAATATATTCATGTATGTTTTTCAAAGTTATTGGTTTCATTTGAGTGTTGATTTTTGTGATTTTCCTAAAGGGGGATATTATTGAGTTAAAGAATATTCTTTCTACTATTCATTTCTATCGTTCTAGAAATAAAAAGAACTTACATGAAACTATTTTTCTAACATTATCTTCCCCATGTATTTGAGATTTCATTGTGGAAAACATTATTTTATATTAAATAATAAAATATATCTAATATGATTTGAATATAAAATTATATTAACCAATTCAATCCATCCGAGGGAATGTGTATTCAGTACATAAGACCAACCTATGTTTGGACCAGTTGTGGAACTTATGTCATTTCTATCAGACTGAAAAAATTAATGATCATCCAATTGAAATTGGTACTGAAACATTGCATTTACATTTATTTTGATTATCAATTTGAAAAATAATTATGAAGTCCATCAGACTGTCCAAATTTTATAATTGCAGTAAATTGATTTGTTACCATCAAATGAAATTCAAAATAACATTGAAATGGGGAAAAATGTCATACATTAAATTAATCTAGACCACCATGAGATATCAAGTGAAATCTATTTGAGTTCATTCCAACCAACTCTGAAATATGTCCATTCGAGATTTTACTTTAAATATTAGGTTATTTGGAGAGGTGTGAGTTGATAGATTTCAAACTAATATTATAAAATTATTTATCTACATGAAAACCTCCTTCCTAGTCTTCGTACTTCATTAGATAATTGATGTTATAAGGAATATTTGTAAGGATTGAGTATTCCATATAAAAATTTGATTTTTTATTTGTTGTCTGATCGTGGTACCTATTGATTAATTATCAGGATAGGTTGATGGTGAATATGATCCATCAGATCAAGAGATTTTTTATCTAGGAAGACCGAGAATAATCATTGTATCTAAGGCATTAGGGGATAGAATGGAATAGTAATTACAATCATCATATCAAGGGATTTCTTATTAGTGATATAAAAACCTTATAATTGATATAAAACTTTGGTTTTCTTTAGTTTTAAATTATGACAAACATAACTTATAAGGTTAAAGAGAAAAATATTTTATATAATGCTTTCAATTAATTACTACTGTTATAACCTTTTTTTACTTGTTACAAGTTTTTTTCCACTATGCATAAACATTACAATGTTAGTTTTATAATTACCTTCATAATTTTTTTTATCAGCATAACATTGAGACTAATACCACTTTGATATAATCAAACACCTATTGGTTTTGATTCAAATACTCTGATCATCATATAATCCTTGAGTCTGATCATTTTTACGTAAGAGGAATTGTTGTTTATTTTAATTATTAAACAAGAATTCACCCCCCTCTTAAAGCCATTGTAAACTCTTATTAATAATGTTTTTAATATATATTTTAACTCTTATTGTTTTTTAAGAAAAAAATTATTGGTGTAAAATTCATTTTGATTAGAGAAACATTTATGTTTGACACCAAAATTCATCAATACTAAAAGTACATATATAGAAAAAATTATAAATTGAATCAATGGATGAGTACAAAAAGTAAATGAAGATAACATTACCTTTAAGAGTATAAAATTCTCATCTATTTGAGTTACCTTCTCTATGTGGTTTTTTAGTATAAATTAATTGTGATTTAGTTTATAAAAAAACAATTTTTGGATGTTTTAAAATAAATTTAGTCCAGAAAATTTTTTCTTATAAAAACTTTTATTAACATTTTTTACATAAAAAATTTTATTAAAAAATGTGAATATAAAATGTTTTATAAAGAAATTTTATTCAAGTTAGTTTATTATAAATAAAATTATGGAGAAAAAAATGTTTTTTTTGAAAAAGATAATGATTTAAAAAAACCAATATTTTTAGAAAAGTATTTTTTTAATATTTTTTTAAAAAACAGATCTACTTCTCCTTTGAAAATGAGTTCATTATGGTAAATAGTTTGGTAAAAAAGTAGTATATATTAATAATCATTTAATATTGATCATTCGTAGCTTCTATTTATAGTATTTAAATAAATAATAACTAAGAGAATTATTGAAAATATATGCATGTTTTTCTTGCATTCTGATGTGTTATAAAATGATTTCTCCCTTAAGTGTGTGATCATGATGGAAATAGAGTCTTATATATATATATGTTTTATCATGTGAGTGATGTGATGGGTATTTATTTTCGGAAATGGAACTTGTGTTATCACACATAATTTGAGTTTTAGTATAACTTGTGAAATAGTTTGTCAGTGTGTGTTTCATGCACAAAACCTATGAAAATCAAATTCCATCAGCCACATCTTTGGTTTATATTACCACTCTACATTTTTTGATTTATTATTCTCTAATTACGTTATACTTTTTGATAATTTCCATTTCATGCAACACAGAAAATAGTTTATTTTATATTAAAGCACTACGTTTTTCTTGATTTATATGCAAGACAAATTTAATCATACACTACACACAATATAAATTTTTTCCTGATCTACATAGAACATCGAGTTTAGATTGTGTTATACCCAACAATGACATTCCTTGATTCCTTCTGTAACACGCAAGAACGAGTGTTACCAAAAAATATTATATCATAAAAATATTATTATTAAATATAATAAGATATAACCTTTCCATTAAATTTTAGGTGTTGAATAGTATCAGTAAATTTTTGAAAATTTATGATTTATAAAAATATATCATAAATCCATATGTTACCAATTAATTTTTAATGACTATGAAAACCAATTGAATATAAACGGAAAAATTATTATTTTATAGTCACAATGATATTTTACCCTATTAAATTAACATAAATTATATTAGTGATTGATATTAATGTAATATATATGTAATAAATTCAATAAAATATTTTTTATATTCATTCAATAGATTTTATAGACATAATATTAGAACAAACCAATTTGTTTGCTTAAAACCATATATTTTTATAAATGTATTTTTACCACCTTTTAATGGAGAACAAATTTTAAATATAATTTTCTCCACATTAATATATTTAATATGTCAAAACAAAATTCATATTTATAAGATATACATAAAAATTAAATTCTGATAAATATTTGGTCTTTTCTGTGAAGTTTCATTTTTTCATGAGTAGTGAAAAGATGAATTTTAATTCTAAACTGATTATTCATATAATTTATATAAATGGTTAAATATTATTTTAAATTTATTTAAAACATAAATTAGATATTATTTTTATATATTGATCTAATATTTTTCTTTGGAAACAACTTTACATTTAAATTTGATATGAAAACATTGATTTTTTTTGAATTATTTTACATTAAAAACCAGAATTGTCGACCTGACTGCGGGATTAAATTTAAATTGATTTATACCCATTATGTGTATGTAATATGGAAAAATGGATTCCATATTGTTATTCAGAAAATTTTATAATTTCAATAATTTCGAGTTAGTTTTTGACCAAAAATAATAGTGAATGTAATTAAAATTAATTACATCAATTAAGGTAAATATATGTTTAACTAAGGGCTAACGCTTAAATATAAGTCCAAAAAGACCTAAAACGTAAAAAATAACCATTGGAGAGAATTATTTAGAAACTATAATCACTTTTATCTAATTTTTACCATTTTTAGATTCCTTTTTCTTTGAAAAACATCAGTGGAATTCCCTTTCCACAAATCGACCTGAGGGCCACTCCTCATCCACTATAAATAGTCAATCACTTTACCCTTTCCTCACACATCTCAAGAGACATTGAAACAACCTAAATCTAACCCAATACCTTAAAAACCCCTCCATTCATCTCTAAATCATCTCTTTGGATATAAATCAATCCAAGGAAACCTTTTGGCACAAACCAAAAGGAGTTACCCGATTAAGAGGTAATGTATTCTCTCAAGATACATTATTTTATTTTTTTCTCCACCCACCACAATATAATTATTCCAAGATGGTATAAAAACCCAAATATATTAAATATAAAATTATTTTTTAATTCCATAGTTTAATACTACACATACACACACATCTATCTAATGGGTAATGAACATACCGTTTAGGTGTCTGACGAACTACCAACTCATTAAACAATGATTGTTAATTTTACCCTTACTGCCTCTCAAGGTGGAAATTAGGATGAAAATATGTTTATATGTGTAATGTATTATATTTATTATTACTTTAATATTATTTATTCATTATAAAACACATACCTTTTTTACTTACCATTTGGTGTAAATACAACAATTTCGTTTGAGGAAGTTTTCACTATCTCCCCCTCAAAGCGACGTGATTCATTCAAAAACTACATGGAATGTATTATGGATGGGGTTTGTTAAATTATATGATATATATGAAATTAAATTTAATCTATAATAATATTATATACATATATAGATATATTTATGTTTCACTCATTCTTTCAATACGAAAACCAAACCAGAAACAGCATGAAGGCATACGTAGGACATAGTGTCTCCCAGAATGATGTATTCAATTCCTTACTTATCCATTATATAGATTAATATAATAAATATATAATAAATATATATTATATTTAAATAATGGATTAAATTCTAGAAATCATGATATAATCATAAGGACTAAGGATATAAAAAATTAAAACACATACGAAGAACCAAGCGAATATTGCCCGACGTGAAAACTTAACATAGGATTGTTAACAAGTGGGAAATATAAGGTCATAAAAAACCATATATAGTATTAGATATAAGAATATGTTTATGTAAAATATTTATAATAAATTTATATTTATTATATAGTTGATTTGAATGAGTACACTGATGGTCAAGACACATGGTAATGGAATTTCATCTCACATTTTATTTTCAAGTGATACATGCTTTACTCACCACCCATTCATTTTATGTGGTGTGTATACTGACAAATATTGTATTATATGATTCATATAATTAATTTTATTTTTATATACATTTCCCTTTTATGATCTTTCTATCGTGGGGTTGATGTTTCCAAAGTTTCCAAACAGATATTGTAATTTGGTAACAATTTACATTATTTGAGTCACATTACATGTTTTGAACCTATATTTTTTCATGAGGTGTGTATGTTGACTTTAAAATATTATATCATGAATATAATTATTTTGATGATATTTTATGCTTCAAGTAATTTAATTTTTTTAAATTGGTGTTATTGTCTAATGTTACCAAGTGGTAAGAGTTTATTTATATAGTCTCACACCTTTCCAAGATTTTTTATGATTATGCTTCCACTGATGAAATATTATGATCCATCTCTTAATAAGACTCATAAATTTTTACCATGGTTTTAAATGTAATCTTGTTATCTCTTTGTGAATTTTTCATTTTTTGTTAATTTTACCATGAAAAATGAATGTTATTTTTTACCACATATGATATATATGGATTTACCCTTTGTAAATAATTTGAAAATTTATTTTCATGTTATATTGGTTAATTTTTAAGATTTTTTTAAAAAGTATAATTTCTAAGAAATTGTTTTAAAAATTTATTTAATCTTCTTTAAAATGTTTTTAAGGAAAATAGTTTTCAAAATGTTTTAGTATTTAGCAAAACTTTTTCAAATAAGAAAGTATTTTTACTTCATGAAATGCTTTAAAATAACTTTTGATGTTATTTTCCATCTAATATAACATCTGTTGATGTCACTCATTACATTATAGGAAATAATCCAAAGGTTCCTTTCATATTCTTTCTTGAATGGTTTTTGTTTTGATAGAATGATTATTAATACTTCTATTTCACTTCCATAGGTTTTATGATTTTGAAACCAGCTTCTTTTCATGGGTTATGATTTCATGAATTGATTATGAAACCAATATATTTCCATA
Source organism: Viscum album (assembly GCA_963277665.1). Lineage (NCBI taxonomy): Eukaryota > Viridiplantae > Streptophyta > Magnoliopsida > Santalales > Viscaceae > Viscum > Viscum album. The sequence goes on along the minus strand of OY728161.1, from coordinate 1,208,847,719 downwards.
TGATATGATGTGATAAAATGTTAATAATACCAATTTTATTTACTGGGTTATTATTTAATATTTATAAAACATATCTATTTTTGGTTCATGATATAAAAAATGTTTTATTTTCTTGTGGAACATATATGAATGATTTTATTACGATAAGGGTGCGACCTATATATCCATCCAACGAATTTGTTAATTATAAGTTGTATGTGAGCTCAAATGGTACACATGATGTATCATATGCCTAAAAATAGGAAGTTTCATGAGTTGTATCCCAATCATGAAAACAAGAAGGTGATGGGTTGTAGCCGAAGCCAAAATGTAAGATGGTACAAGGGTTATAGTCCATGCCATGAAAAAAGAAAGTATATGGGTTATAGCCCAATCCTGAAAATAAGAAGGTATAAGGGATGTATCCCATGACTAAAATTAAGAGAGTGTAGGGGTTGTAGCCAAAGCCCGAAATCAAAAAGGTACACAGGTTCATGCTCTACCCTAAAAAAAAGAAGGTAAATGGGTTCTATCCTAAGCCTAAATGTAAGAGGGTACATAAGTTTTTATCATAATCCTGACGTAGGTATATTGGTCATATCTATATCCCAACATTTTATAATGGGCTTGGAATGTTGGCTTGTAATAATTTTTTATATTCTTATATGCACACCAAAACATCTATGTCTTATTCCCAATTTATGATTTCATGGCTTGTAATTTTTATTTCCTTATGATTCATGTCTTATTAAATACCAAAAATTATACCATAACTCCATTTTAAGATTTTGATATACAGGGTATAAAATTCTATCATTTTGATCATGTTCTCATACCCCTATTTTCATGTTTATGCTTACATGTCTCCCTTGTTTACCCATACTGAGAAAATGATCCCACCACTATTTATGTTTCCTTAAACATGTTATGAAGACATATTTCATGTATGATATTTCTAAGAGGGTTTCTAGTCTTCGAGAACACATTTGGAGAAAATGCATCTCACTTATGTACTAATGATTATGTTTATATGCTTGCACTAGAAATATACTATTACGGTCATTGAAAATCTATTTATAAAATGTTTTTTGTATTTCGAAAAAGTTATGTAATGTTAATGTATGAAAATAGAGGGTCACTATAGTTGGTATCAGTGTAATGGTTTAGTTCACCTTCAGAATCTATGATTAGAAAAGTTTAGTGAGGTACCTAGGTATATTTCTAAGGATATGTCTAGGTATGTCTATAAGGGTATGTTTAAGGGCGAGTCAATGTTTATGAAAATGTCCTTGAATTTTGTTAAAGGATAAAGTGAGTGGTTTTCTAGCAATAAATTTTTTTTCTAGATTTTACTAGTGGATGTGTCTCTGGAGTAGATATATCTATGGATAATAACCCCAACAATATGTCCTAGGTCTAACTTGGGGTAACTGCTACATGATAATGGGCCTTGTTGCACACCTTTTTTGACACTCTTGGAGGATATGATTTAGGGATTCTCAAACTCTTCACGAACCATCACAAAGGATTTATATATAAGATTACTATGAATAACCTAGGATAAACCTAATATTTCATAGGTTAATAAAGAATAATACTTAATTTAGGAACCCTATATGTAATTTTTCATGATTATGTGGTATCCCATTGTGATAAATGTTTCTCACACTACACCATCAGGTTTTATTCATTGAAGAGAACTCGAAGGAACATGGTTCATATTTAATATTTCATATGATGAATGTATGGGCATTATGTGAATCAATTTTCCTATTGGAAATATTATAAATAGAATCAGGAAGGTCATGAAATTATTGGTTATACTTATGAAGATAAAGAGACATCAAACAACATGTGAAAGTAATGTGATGTTTTTATGGTATTGTTTTTATTAAACATAACATGAATGATAATATTGATGTTGAGGAACCTTAAGAAATGATTCATATTTCATATTATAGGAAATAGATATTAAGGAATAAGTTGATGAATCCCATGTAATGTTTTAATAATACCATTCCATGAATGAAGTTTTTTTTTGAATTGAATGATTTCATTATATTAATTGTAAAATATATGTGTATCTTCAGTATGAATTTTCATATAAGGAATGAAAAGGTCATGTCAAATAGGGATAAATACAAATAAAAAATGACTTCATAGAAAGGTGGTATTTTTATTAAGGGAATGTAAACCTTAATTAATTCCTTCTATTAAGATAATGATTTTTGGATAAAGATATATTAGATATAAATAAGTAGATCATAGGGAACAAATTACCATGAAAAAAATTAAATAAAAAGTGTTATACATCATAAAATATGATTATTACAACTTCTTGGATTTAAATAATATATCAATAAATCATTAGTGTAAGGAAGTATAGAATTCCGCCTTTTTATAACATAAACATTCATTACATTACACAAAACTGAGGATCTTTAAGGTTTAGTGTCTTGGAAACCAGGAACATAATACATGATAATAACATAAAACATTATTCATAAACACTTCAAAGGCTTCTCCTTATGTTCATCCTAGGTTCATTACTTAATCTCATAACCTGGGGACATACATCAAAAGAAAGGGTGAGTAGAAGGCCCAGTAAGGGAACAAGAGAAACATTTTACATGTGAACTTGAGATACATCAACTATGTCATGAAACATATCATTAAGGCATGAGAAAGAAATCATGTTGCATATCATAATAAAAATAACATTTTTTATAACGTTAATATGTGGCTACATCATTTAACATAGACAATCACGAACATATCACCAAGGTCCATCCCCAAGGTGTCATTTGAATATTACCAAGGTTATTCATGAAGATATCGTGAAAATTGTAATCTATAGGGGCGAGATCATTTAACATAGAAAATCATGAACATATCACCAAGGTCCATCCCCAAGGTGTCATTTGAAAATTACCATGGTTATTCACCAAGATATCGTAAAAATTGTAATCTCTAGTGGTTACATCATTATCCAATGCATTGGAGAGCTATCCAGGCACACCATTAAATTTTCCTTTATTATCATGTGAGCCACATATATCATCATAAAAAATTTCATAAATAACCCATATAGAATAAAATAAATGGGTTTCATTTCATAATCATAACGTTTTAAAAACTTCTTTAAAGACATGATCTTTACGTCACTTTAAACCCACAGAATGGGAGAGCGGGTCTCATGTATGTAAATCCCAGAATTTAAAATAGAACATTTTGATATATATGTGAATACCCCTATAGAAATAAGAGCTTTGAGAATTCAATTTATAACATAAAATAATTTTGAGAAAATAGAGAGGCATTTTGAGACGAAAATTCTACAGCATAACGGCTACGTTTTGGGGTTTTAGAAAACATTGAAAAGAGAGGGGACATGGGTCAAACATTCATAAATGACCCATAAAACCATAGACGGACAGAATATCAAGGATATATAAACATGTTAATGAAATTTGAAAGATTTTCCATATGAAATGAAGAACGTGAAAGGAAGACAAAAATAAGATTTCTCTTATGAAAATTCGGCAGCCTAACGGCGTCACTTAAACATCAAAAAAGAATTGACGAGATCAAATAGGGTCTCTCATCATATGAAAATAAGAGTTAAGTATGATAGATATAGAGATCATACCCCAACATAATAAAAACGAACTTGAAAGACTTGACATGAATGTAGAACTTCAAAACAAGAAGGGTGAAAGAACCACATAAAAATTCGGCAGCCTAACGACGTCACTTAAAACTTCAAAATACTGAATTGAAGAGATAAAATAGGGTCTCTCATAATATGATAATAAAATATCTGTATGATAGATATAGATATCATACCCCAACATAATAAAAAGGAACTTAAAAGACTTGACAGGAAAACAGAACTTGAAAATGAGAAGGTTGAAAGAATCTGTTACAAAAATTTCGGCAGCCTAACGGCGCCACTTAAACTTTCATAAAATGAAATGATGAGAGTAAGAGGGGTTCTCTCATCATATGAACATAAAAAGGGAAGTAATATGAATATAGCAGAACATCCTCCAACATAAGAACATGTAGTAAAAAAGAAATGACATAAAAGAGATTACTTGAAAAGAAAGAGACAGGTCAGATCCCTTACCTTAAAACGTAACTCTTAAAAATCAATGGTATGGACCTTGAGGGCTTGGGGGAACCTTGGGAGGACTCCTTGGGAGGTAAGGAGACAATAACATAGTTGAGAATGATTTTGGAGTCCAAATGATGAGAGAATGGCTTGATATTTATAGGGAAAGTGAGGGGACAAGGCATTAATGGCCAAAGGACACCTCATAAGTGGGTTTCTCAAAACCATGTGCTCTCCTAAGATATTTCCCATGAAGTTAGGACACATGGGGCCCCCAATACAATAATTCATCACCTTTGGTCGGCCAACCCATAAATTATCTCAGGACATCATCATGACACAGTTAAGATGTCATTAAACATACTGAAACCCTTAAACTGTATTTTTTACTATTCACTGAAAATTCAACTTTCTCAGAAAAATCCCAAAATTTCACCTTAATCAAATATAGATTCTCTAATTACAGAAATGAACTCCATTTTATAAAAATAATTTTCTAAATATTTTTAATTTATTTTTTAAATAAATACACTATTCAGCGAAAATTCATTTTTTCAGAAAAATCCCCAAAACCTACCATAACATAATATCAGCGCTCTGAGTTCAAAAATGAAATCCATTTTATAAAAATAATTTTCTAAATATTTTTAATTAAATTTTTAATTAAAAAACACTATTCACCCGAAAAAACTAATACTTGAATAATAATATATGAAACCGTTATTTAACCATTTTATTGAATCACACTACATAATCAAGGTGCCTAGATTATATTAATACTTTCTTTAAGTGAGATTACTTATCCATTTGGTCACATTACTAATCGTAAGCATAAAATCACTATTCATAATTTACTATTCATCAAAAATTAAGTTGATCTTATACGACTCTAAATTTCATACTGAACATAATTGTAGATAACCTTTTTTTGAAAATCATTACACATTTTTAATTATTTAAGGTTTAAATAAACATTTTTAAAATGTCCTTTTTCTAAAATTCATCGAAAATATGAATACTATATTTATCCGGTCATTTGAAAATTCATAAACTTCATCATAAGAAGAAATCAAAATTTTTATTTAAAACAAAGGATTACACAAGGCAGTTACGGTCACCTAATATAGCCCCTTATCACACCAGCATAGGACCTAAGTGTAAGGTGTGTTAAGGTGAGAGAATCCGGGGGAGGCTCGGCCAACATCGCACGAGTAGTAATTTCTATCAGTTTGAACTTATCACGAAGGTGATTACGTTCTAACTTCACACGATGAAGTTTGGCTTGGTTTTATTCCAAAGAAATGCCTAGTGGTGCTACCTCCTTCCCAAGTTCTGTTAGATGGGCTTCGATTGGTCCAAGACTACTGGGTGAGGCCATCGAATCTTCTTTCTATATTAATTAACCAAGATTACTTGTATTTAGAGACAATAATCAAAACTTTTAGTTTCCAGCGGTCATATTGACCAATGGTCATATAACAGTAAAAAAACCAACGGTCTCATTTTAATTATACACATGTTATCAAATGAAACATTTTTTTTTGAGTATAAAAAAAATAAAATAACACACAAAATTAGGAAACAAGATTTATTCAAAATTTCGGGTCGTTACAATCTTCTCCCCTTAAGAAATTCCTTCCTCGCAATTTTTAAAAATGAGCTTTGAAATATCATTGAAAGTCCCACATAGAAAAAGGAGTCAGTAAAACTATTACTTTAAAAGAAAGAAAGGGAAGTACAAAGGTCACCCGAGTTAACCCACACTAGGATTCCATGTAGGAAAACATGGACATGGAGGAGAAAACAAAGGGCCATGTTATGAGGGAGAGTGATAGAGAACATGATTAGGAGAAATTTAACCATAAGAAAATCACAAACTTACGATGTGTGTAAATGGTCTTTGATTACATAGTAGGAAACGTAAACCAACAACGTTTTTGTTTAACATTTCTTTTCATAATTTTGAGGAATTCATTTACTACATAGAAAAAAAATATAAGGAAATATACCTACCTTCATGTAGAGTTTCATCCTTTAATAATTTTCTACCAAAACTAATCTTTTATCCAAATGATGAGCATTCAAAACTACTTGGTCTCATCAAAACACAAGAATAATCTTCTAGAGAATCAAGTATTCCACAAAAGAAAAACTATATATCTTTAAACATTTATCCCAAAAATAGAAAGGGAATGATAAAAAAACTCTTAAAAAAGAATGATTCCCATATGAAGGGAAACTACTTTTAAATCTTCAATGTTCCACGGTACAACCCAGAGTTCATCATAGACCATTCCGTAAGTAACTGTCCTTAAAATTCCTCAAAATAACCCAAACTAAGATTGAAACCCAAATAAAAGAAGTACTTGATTACATAGTCTTCCAAGATAAACTTTATCGTTCATCTCCATACAACATCAACCACTCCTAACATCTTATAACCAAAGTAACTAACCTAAATATATTTTCCCAAGATAGGTCAATCATTTCCATAAGTAACCTATAGTACCATAAGTTCACCTTAAATTCTTTGATTCTTTAAAATATAATTCATCCTTTACTCCTCAAAGAAAATACCGTAGTAATCTATTTACCACGATCATTTGGGGTTCCCAAAATAGTGAACTTCTTCCAAAATAATAATCATCCTTTAATCCCATAATCACCTCTATCATATTAATATAGAAATCGTCACATTTTCTATCACATTGGTTGTTGGGACATGTTCTTCCATTTCCCACCATTAATTAAGAAGAGAAAGTATAATTAAGGGCTTAAATACATAGCCAATAATCATGAAAAGGAACATAAATCATATAATGATAACTTGTAGATGAAAAGTATACCCTAACTTGTGATCACCTAGGTTTCAAACTAGGTTATCCATGATCTTATATCCTTATGTGAATCTTTATTTTATTTTATCTTTGTTCCTTTAATAATGGTTATTAATAAGCTTATGAATTTACCAAAGCATATCCCCTGGGAGTGTCGTAACCAAGAGTGCAGCAATGCCCATTGTCGTGTACCAGTTCCCGTTCGAGTCTAGCTCAAAGCGGTGTTTTCGGGTTTTACCCCTATGAACATCTGTGCCAGAGCCACCTCTACCTGCTCGTATCCAGACAGGGATGTATTTTCTTGGAAACCCCTTACTCAATACTCACAAAAATACCAAGAAGATTTCCTACATATAAACATGTCTATAGGCTTCTTCCAAAAGTTTTCATATCCAAATTTCCACAAATAACTAAACCATCCTTTGATACCAACTATAACATCCCGCTTTTTTATAACATAAACATTCATTACATTACACAAAACTGAGGATCTTTAAGGTTTAGTGTTATGGAAACCAAGAACATAATATATGAAAACAACATAAAACATTCTTCTTAAACACTTGAAAGGCTTCTCCTTAAGTTCATCCTAGGTTCATTACTTCATCTCATAACCTGGGGACATACATCAAAAGAAAGGGTGAGAAGAAGGCCCAGTAAGGGAACAAGAGAAACATTTAACATGTGAACTTGAGATACATCAACTATGTCATGAAAATGAACTTCAAGGCATGAGAAAGAAATCATGTGGCATATCATAATAAAAATAACATTTTTCATAACTTTAAGATGTGGCTACATCATTTAACATAGACAATCATGAACATATCACCAAGGTCCATCCCCAAGGTGTCATTTGAAAATTACCAAGGTTATTCACCAAGATATCGTGAAAATTTTAATCTCTAGTGGTTACATCATTTAACATAGACAATCATGAAAATATCACCAAGGTCCATCCCCAAGGTGTCATTTGAAAATTACCAAGGTTATTCACCTAGATATCGTGAAAATTGTAATCTCTAGTGGTTACATCATTACCCAATGCATTGAAGCACTATCAAGGCGCAAACTTAAATTTGTCTTTATAATCATGTGATCCAAATATATCATCATCAAACATTTCATATGTAACCCATATTGCATAAAATAAATGGGTTTCATTTCATAATTATAACGTTTTAAAAATTTCGTTAAAGACATGATCTTTACGTCACTTTAAACCCACGGAAGGGGAGAGCGGGTCTCATGTATGTAAATCCCAGAATTTAAAATAGAACATTTTGATATATATGTGAATACCCATATAGAAATAAGAGCTCTGAGTATTAACTTTATAACATAAAATAATTTTGAGAAAAGAGAGAGGCATTTTGAGACGAAAATTCTTCACCATAACGGCTACGTTTCAGGGTTTTAGAAAAAATTGAAAAGAGAGGGGAAATGGGTCAAACATTAATAAATGACCCATAAAACAGTAGAGGGACAGAATATGAAGGATATATGAACATGGTAATGAAATTTGAAAGATGTACCATATGAAATGAAGAACATGAAAGGAAGACAAAAATAAGATTTCTCTTATGAAAATTCGGCAGCCTAACGGCGTCACTTAAACATTAAAAAAGAATTGATGAGATCAAATAGGGTCTCTCATAATATGAACATAAGAGTTCAGTATGATAGATATAGAGATAATACCCCAACATAATAAAAAGGAACTTGAAAGACTTGACATGAAATTAGAACTTCAAAACGAGAAGGGTGAAAGAACCACTTCAAAATTCGGCAGCTTAACGACGTCACTTAAAACATCAAAATACTGAATTGAAGAGATAAAATAGGGTCTCTCATAATATGATCATAAAAGATCAGTATGACAGATATAGAGATCATACCCCAACATAATTAAAAGGAACTTGAAAGAATTGACAAGAAAATAGAACTTGAAAATGAGAAGAGAGAGGCCAGATCCTTTACCTTAAAACGTAATTCTTAAAACTCAAAGGTTTGGACCTTGAGGGCTTGGGGGCACCATGGGAGGACACCTTGGGAGGTAAGGAGACCAGAACATCGTTGATAATGATTTTGAGTCCAAATAATGAGATAATTTCATGGTATTTATATGGAATGTGATGGGACAGGTCATTAATGGCCAAGGGACACCTCATAAGTGGGTTTTTCAAAATGATGTGCTCTCCCAAGATATTTCACATGTAGTTAGGCCACATGGGGCCCCCAATACAATAACTCATCACCTTTGGTCGGCCAACCCATAAAATATCTCATGACATCATCATGACACAATTATGATGTCATTAAACATACCGAAACCCTTAAATTGTATTTTTACTATTCACTGAAAATTCAACATTCTCAGAAAAATCCCATAATTTTACCTTAACCAAATATCGATGCTCTGATTAAAAAAATAACCTCCATTTTATAAAAATAATTTTTTTAATATTTTTAATTTAATTTTTAAATAAATACACTATTCACCGAAAATTCATTTTTTCTGAAAACTCCCCAAAAATTACCATAACATAATATTGACGCTCTGAGTTCAAAAATGAAATCCATTTTATAAAAATAATTTTCTAAATATTTTAAATTAAATTTTTAATTAAAAAACACTATTCACCTGAAAAAACTAATACTTGAATAATAATATATGAAACCGTTATTTAACCATTTTATTGAATCACATTACATAATCAAGGTGCCTAGATTATATTAATAATTTCTTTAAATGAGATTACTAATCCATTTGGTCACATTACTAATCCTAAGAATAAAATAACTATTCATAATTTACTATTCATCAAAAATTAATTTGATATTATTAGTCTCTAAATTTCATACTAAACATAATTGTAGAAGACCATTTTTTGAAAATCATTACACATTTTTAATTATTTAAGGTTTACATAAACATTTTTAAAATATCCTTTTTCTAAAATTCATCAAAAATATGCATACTATATTTATCCGGTCATTTGAAAAATTCATAAACTTCATCATAAGAAGAAAAAAAAATTTTATTTAAAACAAAGGATTACACAAGGCAGTTACAGTCTCCTTACATAGCCCCCTATCACACAAGAATAGGACCTAAGTGTAAGGTGTGCTAAGGTGAGAGAATCTGAGGGAGGCTCGGCCAACATCGCACGAGTAGTAATTTCTATCAGTTTAAACTTCTCGCGAAGGCGATTTCGTTCTAACTTCACACGATCAAGTTCGGCTTGGGTTTGTTCCAGAGCAAAGCCCAGTGTTGCTACCTCCTTCCCAAGTTCTGTTAGATGGGCTTCGATTGGTCCAAGACTACAGGGTGAGGCCATCAAATCTTCTTTCTATATTAATTAACCAAGATTTCTTGTATTTAGAGACAATAATCAAAACATTTAGTTTCCAAAGGTCATATTGACCAATGGTCATATAACAGTCAAAAACCCAATGGTCTCATTTTAATTTACTCATTTTATCAAATGAAACATTTTTGTTGAGTATCGAAAAAAATAAAATAACACACAAAATTAGGAAACAAGAATAATGAAAAATTTCGGGTCGTTACAGGAAGCATGCATGTTTTCGAAAATTATTTTTGGTAGTTAATGTTATTACCATGATTCAAGAGACTATATGATAAGGGTAATCACATGTATGGAATGTGAAAAAAAGTGGTACTTTGTGATAAATGTGGGATCATTATTAATATTCTTTCATGAATTTCTTTATAATGCATTGAATTTTCATATTTCGGAAGGGTAGTATAGTTTTCAATATGAAGAATAATGTGATTCTCTATTAAATGTAATTTATATTAATTATAACTGATGAAAAATATGATGTCATATCATAGATCTAATGACCTGTTAATGAGAAATTATCATTCCTTTTTAGAGAAAGAGGATAAGTGGATTAACAAAAAAAAGAGTGATGTTGTGCTAAAATCTTGAAAGGATATGTTTTCCATAAAAAATTAAAATTTATGTAGAATGATATTGAAACAAAAAATGATTTCCTAGTACCTTAATTTCTAATTAATCAAATATTCCATAAGATAATCACATATATATGTGTTTGTGGTTGTTAACTTTCTCTTAACCAAGATATTTATCACTCTACACTAGAACATGATAGTTAGGTTTCTCTTAAATATCTATGTTTTTAATTCCCACCTATGTTCTACTATGTGGGAACATATTTATATGTTACATTGGGTAATTGTTATTGTTCCAACATACCCTTTTTAAGGGATGTTTTTGTATTCATTTTAAAGATTTGGGTTTCAATGAATGAATCGTTCAAGTGTTAGTCCATTGATAACACATATAAATTTTGAGGGATATATTCATTTAAAGAGTGTTAGAATGTAACAAACTAATATTTTGTGAATTATAATTTTTTGAATAAATTTATCATTTTTTATATTTTTAATTTCACACAACAATGAGAATAGTTTATTTTATATTAAAGTAATATGTTAGGAATACATTATATGAAACACCAAGTTAATGACGCACTAAACACAATATAAATTTTAGATTAATCTACATAGAATACCGAGGTAGCTTGTGTTTCACATGACAATGACTTTTCTTGATGGATTACATTACATGCAAGTCTGAGTTTTGTCGAAAAATAATATATCACTATAATGATAATATTTATTATAATAAGATATAACCTAGCCGTTAAATTATATGTTAAGAAAAATATTTACTAACTTATGTAAATATATGGTTTACACAAATTTTATGTGAATTAATATGTTTCCAATAAATTAGAAATGAATATGCAAACTCATGGAATAAAAACGAAATAATTTTTTTATTTTCATAAAGCAATTTTATCCTAATAAATTAAATTAAATAAAATTAGTGACTGATATTAATATAATAAATTTGTTATATATTAAATAAAATATTTTTTATAATTATTCCTTATATTTAATAATCAAAAGATAATAACACACCCAATTTTTTACTTATAACCCTATATTTTTTAAAAATGTATGTTTACAACCTTTTAATGGATAACGCATTTAATATCCAATTTTTGGAACTTTTAAAGATTTAATATGTGAAAATTAACTTCAAATTTTTAAATAGACATAATAATTCTCTTAGGATAAACTTTTTATATTTTTTCTCTGAAGTTTCAATTTTAATGAATTGTGAAAAAATAAATTTTAGTTCAAAACTGCATTTTCATGATATTTATTTTCATGGCTAAATTTAATTTTAAATTTTTTTAAATGTTTATTTTGATAATATTATTATATATTAATATAATTTTGGTAATTATAACTGATATCAAAATGAAATTGGGCATAAAAAAACAACAATATTTTGAATGTTTTTACTTTATAAACAATGATTGTTGACCCAACTATGTGTTTAAATTTAAATTAATTTATGAAATTTGTATGATTGAAATTGGGAAGAATTTATTCCATATTTTTAATCATAATAATTTATAATTTATAAAAAGTTAGATTTATTTTGTGAACATAAAATATTTTAAAGAATAATTAAATTTAATTACACTGTTTAATGTGAAATAAAGCTTAAATAAGGAAAACACTTAAATTTGATACCCAAAACTACTAATAAACTTGTCCAAGAGACATTTTATGACCATATTACGACTATACAATCAATTTTATTGACTTTGGACCATTATTGGATCCAAATTACATGGAAAAAATGTGGGAGAAATTATATTTCCCAAAATTTACAAGAGTGTCAGTCCTCCTCCACTATAAAAAATCAAGCACTCAACCCCTTCCTCAAACCTCTCAATAAACATTGGCTAGACCAAACTATGACCAAATAGCACCCCAAAATACATAACTTCTCTCTTTATTCATACCTTTGGGATGAAAAAAAATCAAAGTATGCCTTTTGGCACACACCAAAAGGAGTTACACGATTAAGAGGTAACATCTTCTCTCAATATCCTTTATTTTATTTTCATTCTCTACCCCTCCACTCTTTTTAATCCATTAAATGATAGAAATAGTACATTAAGGGGATACATATTCTCTCAAGCTCTTTTATATTATTTTTTGGGTCTGTATACATCCCATGAATGTATGATGTGATTATTATACATAAATTTATGTACATTTAAATATTAATTATAAGATCTTTCTATTATGGGTTTTATGTTTCAAAAGTTAACAAATCGGTAATGAAATTTTGTCATAATTTTCTTTCCTTAAATCAAATTCCTTGTTATTCAGATATATTTTTTCATGAGATGTATATGCTACCATTAAAATACTATTCCTTGAATATTATTATTCTCATTATATTTTGGGCTTCATGTAATTTCATTTTCGTAAATAGGGAGTATGGTCCAAAGTTACCAAGTGATAAGAGTATATTGAAATAATTTCATCACTTTTTGAGATTGTTTTTTATAAAATTTATTTGATGAAATATTTTCATCCATACCTTAAGAAAACTCATTAATATTCTTTTCCTATATTTATTCATGATATATATTGGTATTTCTACAATTTTACACTCTTTGGTATAAAATATAGATAAGAAATAGTTTTTAAGATAGCCCAACTTTACCCTCTCTTTGGTGGGAAATCGGTGTTCCTTAAAAATATTTTTTTTAATAGGGATTCCAATAATAATATACTATTATCCTAAAATCCTTAAATGGAATTTTTACCATTTTTTCTTGTGGTAAATTTTTCAAAGGAATCTTCCTGTATATTTTTAAATAGGAAATCTTCTATCTTTTTTACCATGCAAAATAATGTTCTTTTTACCTCACACGACATGTATAGATTTCCCCACCATCAATTATTTGAATATTTCTTTTCATGTTTAAAACATTAAATTTTATGAACTTTTCATACAAGATATTTTCACGGAAATGGTTTTCCAATGGTTTCCATTATTATTTTATATGTTTTAAAGGAAAATTGTTTTCAAAAGGAATAATCTTTTAAAGAGTCTTTTTTTAATGAAGAATGGATATTTCAATCCTGAAAGGTTTTCAAAATATCCTTCCATGTAATACTATATATAAGATAACATCATTTTATGTTAGTCATCCCCTTCTTGGAAATTATACAAATGTTTCATTCATATTTTTTCTTGAATGATTTTTGATTTTATAGAATGATGCTTAAGAGACTTTTTCCAATTCCACATATTTAATGATTTTGAAAAATTCAACGACCCAATGTTTTTCAATGGAAATTACCTTCTTATATTTATGCCATAAAATAATATGAAACCAAAAAATAATGAACTACTAAGTGATAATTGACCTTTAAACATAAGTTTTTCACTCCTATGTTTGGAATTTTGAAAATCCGACATACACTGTTGTGTTCAAGATGATTTTTGGAGTCTAATGAAACAAAAATATTCTTTGGTGAACAGTAACGTACCCTTAGGAATAGTAACATACCCTTATGAATCATAATATTACCCTTATGAATAGTAAATCATCCAACACAAGAGTAACATTACCTATGAATAATAAAATAAAATTTAGACATCTTAGAAAGTTATAATTTGACCTTAGTAAACGTTTTTTGTATTTTATAAGTCATAAATAAATAATTATAATTAATTAATTAATTTAAAAGAATATTTATTTACCTAAATTTATTCATTGAATCAATGTATAATTGTTTTTAGATAATTTTATAAGACACTATTTAATTTTTGAATGAACTATAAAATCAGTTTTAATCTGAAAAACTGTTTTTTTAAGTAAATTATGATTTTAATTAAATATTAAATTAATAATATTTAGAAAATTATTTTTGAAAAATGGACTTCATTTTTGGATTCTACACTTTGAAAAATGGTTGGGATAAATTTTTGGGATTTTTCTAAGATACTTGAATTTTTGATGAATAGTAAAATCCGATAATTCACAATAAATGCTAAATAATGTATTAATTGAGTCATCAATGATGTTCTGCTGATGTAAGCCCACTTGGTTTAGGATTAAATTATATAATTACTGTTCTTGGACATTCAAGACTCACTATTCCTTTTCTTGTGGGGAAATAATAAAGTAATGAATTTTATATTAAGGAAACCCCTCTCCCCTCCACTATAAAAGCCACCCTTCACTCCCTCTTTTCCTCACACCTCTGAAGCTCCAAGACTTTTGTAAACTATGCTCAAACACCTTCCATATCCCCTACCCCATGTCCAAAAGCTTCTGTTCTTATCAAAAGACAAATCCTAGCTTTCTTAAAGAGGATCTCAAGAGGAAGATTTAAGATGTAATTTCCTTCCCTCTTCTCCTTTAATTCCCTTTCACGTTCAAGTTGCTTTCTTGATCTCTCCCCACCTATATTCATCCAAAATGTTTTGTAACTCCAGTATTATATATATACTATAATTTTATTATTCTAATGGGATATAATATCACCCCATACCCTTTACCTCTTCCTTTTATTTTATTAACGAGAACGTTGTTCATGAGGGGTTAATTTATCACCTTCAAAAACGACATGCTCGCTTCCTCCATTTCTATCTTCAGATCATGTCATGAAACCATTTTTATAGTTGAAACAGAATATTTTATATGTATTATGTTCTATTTAAATTTCTGGAAATAACTTATGGCAATATTACTAAGTGAAAAGTTAGTACAAGTCTGTTGTGATCGAAAAACCGCTCAAATTAACCCACACAATCTTTGCTTGATTATTATCTAATGATTCATCCACATGGATATAATGTGATTCATTATAAGATCATTCAGACACCTGTAATCTCATTAATAACATGTAATATCATTTCTGTATGTCTACTCATGTTCTACCCAAACTTCAATTTAAGAATACAAGTGAACCACCAAAGAAAAACCATAAAAACGAACATCCCCGAACAATGTTTTTAAACACTATAAGTCATCCAAAGGAACATAATATGAAATAATGAAACCAGAATGAACCCTATTAAAGTACACATGGTTCTATATATCTAATTAATTAATATAATGTCATTATATAGGACATTGAAGATAAGGAAGCATTCAGGTACAAGTTAAGGGGAAATTCTCGAACCCAACTTTTGTCCTTTGGGTTCTTCCTCTATCACTCCATTTTGATATGGTTACTCCTATAAAATCATTTTTTCATCATTTTCTTTCCCTTTATGGGATATACATGTTTTTCAATAATGTTTATGTCAATCCAAATTTTTTCTGAAAGAACTCTTCTCTTAAGAACTCAACTTTTACCTCTCATTCAAGGTTGATGGTCCTTGTATCAAGTATGTTGTTCCCTCTTTATTTTGGGAACCCAATGTTTATGAATGTGTTCTAATGAGATGAAACCCTTTCATTTTCATGGGTTAGTTATGTTCATTTATGTTATATGTTCATTGTGGCATGCATGATAAATGATAATGTTTTGATTTGACGGGTGCGCCCGGAATTATATAGCGCTCCAATGCATTGGGTAAAGTGATGAATCTCATGAGTAAATGTGAAATGATTTGTGAACAAGATGATATCTTGGTTTACAAGTATGTGTGGTAGTTAACAACTAAGACATTATGTTTCATTATTATGCATTTCCACATTTCAAGTCTATTATTTATGCTCCTCTCATGTTCATTATCTTTTTCCTATGGTATGATTATGCTCACCCCATGATATATTTTTCTTATCTATCCTCTTACTGGGCTTTTAGCTCACCCCTTTTGTTGTATATCCTCAGGAGGATACATATACTAAATGGAGGACAAGTGACAATAAGAAGCTATAGAAGAAGAAATTAAATGAATGTTTATGCTTGATGTTGTATTTTTTATGCATGGTCCTAGTTTTCCCAAGACACTAAACCTTTGGATCCTCTATGTGTAATACTATTATGTTTTTTATCTTGGAAATGATGTAATAGTATTGTAAGAAAAGGCCAGGTCGCTATAAAAATAGCTTTTTTTCTGGGGTTATTATTTTAGGATGTGATTATAAAACCTATATATTTCTATAGGTTATGATGTGATGAAATTTTAATAATACCAATTTTATTTCATCGGTTATGATTTCATTTTTATAAAACCTATCACTTTTTATGGGTCATGATATGATTAAGGTTTTATAATCTTGTGGCACCTGTATGAATGATTTTATTTTTATATAGGTGAATATTATATCTCTCCCCAAAGAACTGGTTAGTGATAAGTTATATATGATCTTAAAGGGTGCATGGGTTATATCCAAAGACTGAAAAAAATTAGTACAACAGTTGTAGCCCAATCTCAAAAACAAGAAGGTACATGGGTTGTAGCACAAGACTAAAAGTAAGAGGGTAAATGGGTTGTCGACCAAACCTGAAAACAAGAAGGTACACAGGTTGAACCGTAACACCAAAAAAAGAAGGTATATGGGTGGTATCCTAATCCTAAAAGTAAGAGGGTACATGAGTTTTATCCCAAGCCCAAATATAGAAAGTTACACGGGTTGTAGCCTAATCCTGAAAACTAGAAGTTACATTGGTTATAGCCTATTCCTAAAATTAAGAGGAAGAATGGGTTTTTATCCCAAGACTGAAGTAGGTACGTGGTTTGTATCCCAAGAGAAACATGATATAATTGTCTTGGTAGGTATCCTGGAAATAATATTTTCTATTCTTATATGAATACCAAAAATACTATCTACTATTCCATAGTTATGATTTCAAAGATCATTATATTTATTTCCACATGATTCATATATTATGAACTGCTAAGACTCATCCCATTACACATGTTTATGATATTTTATATACAGGGTATGATAATCTAATTTTATGGTCATGTTATCATAGTCATATGTTCATGTTTATGCTTACACGTCTCCCTTGTTTACCCTTATTTTATATCTGAGTTAACCCATTTTATGGATACTATCCTAGGTTATGAATAAATATTCCATGTATGATATGTCTAAGATGGGTTCTAGTGCTCGTGAACCAAGTGGGAGAGAATGTAGATCACTTATGTATCAGTGATTATGATTAAATGATTCAAAAGTCTCTAAACTAATATGGCTATTGTTTTTCCATTTTTAATTTGTTTTTATGTATTCTGTGAAAGTAATGTAGTGTTAATGTATGAAAAGAGAGGGTCCCAATAGTTTCATTAGTGGAATGTTCTAATGAGGGCTGTTGCTTATATAAACAAAAAACAAATATTATTCTAAAAAATAAGATGTACCAGATGTACTTTTTATATCCATACTACATCCACCATGTTCAACATCAAAAAAACATTTTAATTCAATATCTTTCCAGTATAATAGAATCAACGTAAATCCATAGTTATCTTGAAGTAATGAAAAAAATCGTTTTGTAGCATTAAGATGATACTCTTTTAGATTGGCTTGATATCTATATCATAATCATACTAAAACATTTAATTGAGATGACTATCTTTTAAGTAAATTAAATGACAAATGAATCCTCTCGGAGTATTATGATCAACTTGTTTTCTATAATCATCAAGATCAAAATTATTTGAGGTTCTCATAGATTTCCAATACTTTTAGTGTGTTCAAACCTGAGTTTCTTACACTACTAGAAATTATGGCTATATCTACATTTTGAAACCCTTGCTATAAGCCTAAACACTATGTCTATAAGTTATTTCCATGGTTCCATGGACCATGGCTGGTATTGGCGTGGATATAGAGAAAGGCCTACAACCACAATTTCAAACTATGGATAAAGGCCTATAGAAAAGGTTTATACCGTGGTCGAACCTTAAGCCACCCAGGAATTATAACCGTAGATTGAAACCACAACTAAAGAAATATAGACATGGTTTAATACCATGGCTATAGGCAATGAAATTTCATAAAAAAACACCCCCACACCCCCCTACCCCCAAATCCCCTTACAGCCCCTCCCTTTCCCTTGGACAGACCCTTAGTACACCCCCGCCCCCTTTTCATACCCCCACTCTCCCCCTAGACAGAGCCCACCTTTCACCTCCTATACACCCCTCTCCCCTAGACACCCCCTGGACACCCCCTAGATACCCCCCGCTGAACACCCCCACTCGACACCCCCTAAACCCCCATAAACACCCTCTTCAAGACACCCCCACTGGACCCCCTCCCCCCCCAGAAACCCCCCAAGACATCCCCCCTTGGACACCCATCGGACACCCCTCCCCACAAGACACACCCTCTAGGCACCCGCTGGACACTCCCCACTGGACAACATGCCTGGAAACCCCCTCGGACTCCCCCTTGGACACTGCTACCCCTAGACACCCCTGGAAACCCCCACTAGACACCCTACGGACACCCTCCACTAGGCCCCATATACCTCCTCTATTGATAACCCTCTAGAAACCCATGGACTCCACCCCTTGAAAAACCACTCCCCCTAGACACCCCCCCTGGACACCCCCTAGACACCCCCCGAACACCCCCTAGACACACCCCATAGGACACCCCCAATGGACGCCCCCCCACCCCCAATCTCCCCCTAGACACCCCCATGCATGCATATATGTGAAAACCTGCATATTAAGGAAAGGAAATAAGAAAACAGAAAAAGGAAAAGTGTAAACTAAGAGAATGTATAAAATATTTTTTCTAGAAAATATAAAGGAACAGGATTCAAAAGTGCATACCTAGGGACCAACTACCCTACCATGATACAAATAAATATCCATAAGATCAAATATTACACCCACAGGAGTAAAATCAAAATGATCAATTTGGTAAGAATGTGCTATGTTTTGTTATTTATTCTTTATATATAATGCATCCCTATCCTACATACCAGTACAAGTCATCAAAATAAATAAATGATCAAAAAGGAAAATACATCCAGATTCAAAAAACAAGAATCCCATCTCTCTTTTGAGCTATTTCACCTATATAAATTCTTGGACAACCCCCTCCCCCTATACCCAAACCCCCTGCACACTCCCCCATCCCCCATTAACCCCTAGAAACCCCCTCCTGGACAACCCCCCTCCACCTGCACCCCATACCCCCTACACACTACCGCCCAGCCACATTAACCCATCCCCCTCCCCCCCGAACACCCCCGGGACCCCCCCCCCCTCCTGGACACCCCTCCCCCTCTTGTCCCCTACCCCCTCCCCTTTCACAGTCCCCCCAACCCCCATCACCCCTGGACACCCACCCCTCTTAGAAACCCCTCCCCAATCCCTTCCTCCTTGCACCCCTTGCTTACTTCCACCCATCCCCCTTCATCCTCTCTAGGACAAACCCCCTCCCCATGCACCCCCTCCCCCTACACACTACCCCTTCCCCCCTTAACCAATATCCTAGACACCCCCTCTGAGACACCCCTGCCCTTCCCTTACCCCTACCCCTACACCCCAACACACTACCCAAAACCTCCTTCACCCCACTGCACACTTTCCTCCAACCCATTTCCCCTCTTGACACTCTCCCTCCGCCTACATGACCTGCACACGGCTACCCCAACACCCTTCACCCCCTGGACACCCCCTCTTGGAAACCCCTTCACCTGGACACCCCTTCCCTCATGGACCCCCCCCCCCCCCCCACCATCAGAGAGACCCCCTGGATACCCCATAACCCTACACCCCTTTCCCCCCTCTATGCACACTGCCCCTACTGCCCCCATAAAGAGATGATCTTTCCTAAGACACCGTTCAAAATTCATACTACATGAGTGAAGGACTCATCCATTCTTGTGATGATATTTGGGAATCGTCGGCACCTATTTGAAGAGTAGTCTGATATTTGATGATATGATTCTTGTTTTTTGGAATTTTCCCACCTCTATCGATATGGGGGTGTTCGACTACTCATTTTATTGTGTTATAGGGGATATTTTGATGGAATTTTGCAGAGGATAAGTATCATTTTACTTTGTTTCTAGATCATTTAAATATAAGAAATACGTTCTTAAACAAACAAATATTACTGACTTCGATTAACACTGGTCATTTTTAAAATAATTCAGGGAGAATGAGTTCTTCTACATAATAATATACCCATGAGAATTATGGGAACTAATTTGTTGATGCTAGTAAATCAGAATCCATTGAGAACATATTACTGGGGGGAAAGTGGCATAGTTGATGATAATTTTAATTTAATTCTTAGTGGATAGAATTTATGTTTATTATTGAGTTATAGTTGTAAGTGTTTGGATCGGGCATTTAATGTAGTATGAGTTATAATAGTTTTTTTGGAGAAGTTATGCTAATGTTACCTGGGATGTTTCATAAGGGAAGAAAAATAATTTCTATCATTTGAGGGTCACAAAAGGAGGAGGTGGCTTTTTAGGTGATATTTGGGGAGAATAAAAGGGATTCCATTCATTACATTTAGAATATTCAGGATTAATTATTGATAGAGTTCCATATGTGTAAAGAGAACTCAATTTTATAACACCGAAGAAGAATAATGAAGAGTGGAGTTGAGATATTTCTTTGGAAACTCAAAAAAGATATTATACTATTTTTTGGGTTGTAAAAAGGGTGTATTAATAAAATTATAGGCAATGGACCATGTATAGTATTTTTCATAGACAATAGATACCCAATACATATTTTCTTCAATTGAAACTTCTGACATGTGACTAACACTATATATGAAGACAATAAATTAAAAAATAATGATTAATAAGAGAAACTTCCATCTCAAAGATACACAAACACGTATCATTAAACTACAATGAATGAAAAAGAGACACATACCTTATTTGGTAAGCTCCATGATAGTAGTGATTATATCCCCATCACCACCTTGTAGAGTGATCTTGACCTTGGCCTTATAGACTCCTTCCTTTTTCATCACCAACTTAGTGTCCTTATTTTTTAAGCTCCATGCTTGGGATTTCCTATTTTTTTAATGAATATAAATCATAAACATTGTTATGAAATCTGAAATTACCCCCCCCCCCCACTGAACAACCCCCTACCCCAACCCACAACCATCCACGCCCCCTGCCCCCTCCCTTGCACTCCCCCTACCCCTTCCACTAGCACACCACCCTACCTCCTACACACCCCTTACACGTCCACAGCCCCTTCCCCCATTACATAACCCTGTACACCCTTTACCCTACAACCTACAGACCCCCACACTAACCTCTTCCTACACCCTACCCCTTTCCCCTGCACACACCTTCCCCCTCCCCGGCACTTCCCCAGCCCCATGCCACCAGCACACCACCCTGCCCCTGCACCCCCCCTACAGACCCACACCCAAAATACACACCAACACGCCTTCCCCCTTCACACTGCCTACACATCCCCTTCCCCTACCCCATGTCCCCTTCACACACACCCACTACCCCATGCACACTCCCTAACCCTACCCCCATCACACCACCAACCCCAGCACACACCCCACCCCTGCCCCCTACACACCCACACACCTACCCCCTTTCCCAACCCCCTGCACACTCCCTCACCACTACGCCCCCGTGCCCCCTCCCCTACCCCTACACCCCTACACACATGCACACCCCTTGCACCCTAAAACAATATTTAACACAACATCTACCAAACACTAACATCATTATATGCTTTAATTCAATGTATAACCCATGAATAAAACTTACATCTAAAATGATCCTCAATATCAATATCAAAAAAACCATCACGACCCTCATCATCTCTTTTAAAAACACCTACATTATTATCTACTCCAATCTGACCACCATCATCATCAACATCTTCATTATTATATTCTCCTAAATCAATGATAAGAGAAGTAAAATCATCATTAACCAAATTCAAATAAATGATAATACATTTAATTAATGAAAAAAATAAAAATGTTATCACTAAAAAAAACAAATAATTCCATATTTATTTAACTCATAAAAAATAATACAATATGTGAATGAATAGTAATGCCAAATATTTTAATTGAATTTTATGGAATAAAAAAATGAATTACATATAAAAATTTATGAAATATCTATTTATATCACCCCCCACACTTATTTTATGTAACTATAAGGAAATTCATTGTCTATTGGACTTCATAAAAATAAAAAAGACCCCTTTCACCCCCTTGTACCCTTGCACACACCACCATGAACACCCCCTTGTACCCCCTTGTACCCTTGCACACACCCCCTTAAACACCCCCTTGCACAGACCCACTACACCACCCTTTCTGGAAACACCTTGCACAAACCCTACCGAACACAACCACTGCACACCCCCACATGGACATCCCCCCCCCCCTCATACACCTACACACACCCCTTTTACACCCCCTACACACCCCCACTGCACATCCCTAAACAGCACGTCTGTCCCCCCCCCCCCTCATACCCCATTCACCACCCCTACAACTTGCACCACCCCCATACCACCCCCCTTCACACCAGTTGTATGTGGAATTTTGGAATGGAACTAAAGCATGAATGATCTTGTGTGATGGTATCCTAGATAACACATGAAGACCTCAGGTGTATGGATTCGTAGAGTCCTAGGTGTGCATGCATGTATTATTGGTTTATTTTAGGTTCATATTGATATGTACATCACAATTAGAAATAACATGATCATCAATAATGGTTTTTTTGTTCAAATGATACCCCATTACATCTAATAAATACAATAGAGAGTGGTATCATGAATCACCAGACAACTCAAACCACAACATGATGGATTTTACAACACCATTCTGTATACAGTGGTGTATATTTACAATAATCTAAAACATTAACTTATGAATCATAGGTTCTTTTCAAATCATTGAAAATTATTTTGAAATGATACCAAGGATTTTAGAGATATCATTATATAAACACCCTCAAACAATGGGAGAAAGCATTTTACCAAAATTGTGAGAAACTGGAAGACCTCTACGGTCGTTTTGGTAGACATTTTAGTGTTCTGAATGATGAGAATATATGTTTTGGAGGTGGATAAATAAATAGTGATGTGGCCAAGGATATGGTTGTTTTCCTGATGATTAACTACTAAATGCTACAGTGCCAAGAAGAATTTTATATCATTGAGAGTGAAGTCCTGAGAATCACTTGAAATGATATGGAAATTGTGGTTATGTTGTAAAAAATTGATGATCGTATGACTTATAATGTCATATGAAAATTTTGTGCATAAGTATTTTCTAAAAGTATTAAAATATCTAAAATATGACTTTTTATGACTATGTGATCAATGAAGATATGACACTGTATACTCATAGGTGTGATTACCACTACCCCCTGCACACCCCATGCACCAGTTCACACCCCAGCTACACACCCCTGCTACACACAACTTGCACCCTCCCCCTACCCCTTTCACCCTCCCCTATCCCCTTGAAACATAACATCAAACACCACCTCCCCCTTCCCCCAGCACACCCCATGCCCCCTCCCCCACCCCTACCCCCAGCACACCCCCTACCCCATGCACCATCCACTATAAACCCCCTTCCCCCCCCCTTCACACCCCTACACACCCAATGCACCCCAGGTAGGGGAGGTGTTTGATTAAAATTATACATTTACCACTTCCCCTTAAGACATTTCAAAAGTGGAGTTCAAGTCAACATGAATAAGCCACTCTATTTATTTCTTAACATCCAATTAAACATTATAAAGGAGGAATAACCATTACATAATTCACTACATGAGGCAATACCTCTCATGTGCCAAGTTATCCACATTCGGGTCCATTAAAATCATTCAATTTATTTAAACAAGTAAATTCCATTTATTAGATAAAAGGGGGGCCACTTAGTGGTGACTTGGTCATTACAACACTTGCCTACATGGGAAATTTCATCTTAAAAGTCTAACAATACTTAATAAGTGTTTTGGTTCAATGAACCTTTTTAATTAATAGAGGTAATCCCCCTACATGGATATAAAAAGGGTTATGTAAGATGTGTGATTTAAAACTAACAATGACATAATGTATAAATAAAAAAAATAATCAATTTCATGAAATCTATACCACTGTGAGTTTTCACAGACATCGCACCTCCATTGGAGGGGTTTTATTTCAATACCATGACTTTTTTTATAAAAAACAATTATCTTAACTAACACTTATTAAATAATTTCAATTTAATATAAAAAAGACAAATTAAGAAGGCAACTAAATTAAATTTAAAACATTCTTGAATTAAAGAGGATAGGAGAGGGACCCAACCTCAAATGATCTAAGACACACTCGACGCTTTAAAATTATATCTGTGAAAACTCTAAACTGCTTTATCCATCCTTCGAGTATACACACCATTATATATACATAAGGATGCTCTAACCCCTATGTACATGTCTGTATAGCCTTGAAAACGCACAAGAGAAACCTTATATATATTCTCACTTACATAAGCCTGTTATCACCCAATCACGTATGAATTTTCTATATATATATATATATATACATAAACACACCTAGCTCCTTATATGTAATAATTCTTCCATGGGTTGATACTCATATAATGGGAGAACATAATATATATCTTTATATATATATATATATATATATATGCATACCTATGCATACGCGGTGAGTCTCCTTGGAGTCTAGTTTCCACCACACACAATAACAGGTCCTGGGGGACTTCAACAAAATAATAGTGATATGATGAATCATCATTAATTAAAACTAAAAAATTAAAGTGGGAGGAAAATGATTAGTGAGAAAGGAAATAATATAACATGTGATGATGATAACAATGCCCATATGCAACATCATATGCAATATTATGACATCGGGAAAAAAAATCTTGTGGAAGTAAAAAAAGTTTCACATGAATGCATGGGTGAAATGAGAGATTAAAAAATAATAATATAACCAAGGAAAACCTAATTTAATTTTTTGTAACTGATGCCCCATGTAATTTTTTTTTAAAATTTGAATATTTATTATGAATGAATTGTTTTAAAGAGTAGAAAAAATCACCATTCCAATCTATTTTTATAATTGATGGAAATATTTTCAGAATTAACAGTTTAAGAATTATAAGAAAGAAAATAAATGATTGTATGAGAAACTAACATTGTTCTAGAAAAATGATAAACATATTGACACTATGTCATAGGCTATACCACCGTCATGATTTCAGATAAGTACATGCAACAAATATTCCTTCTGATGTGCAACCCCCTTACCCCTTCCTCATTCCACACCCCACTTACACCACCTCCCCCTCCCCTCACACCTACCCCTACACCCTCCCACCATTCACACCACATACACCCTCCCCCTACACCATCCCCCTACCCTAACCCTACAGACCGCCCCCACACCCTCCCCCTTTCATCCCACATGCACCCTCCCCCCTCCCCCTGCCCCTAAAGATCCCCACCCACCCTACACCCACACCCGCACCCCCTACACACCCCTTCACCACTTTCACCACCCCTTCACACCCTCCCCCCTCACTTTTCACCCTACACACCCTCCACCACCCCTCTCCCTCACCCTACCCCCTTCACATCATCCCGCTGCCCCTGCCCCTAAACCATCCAACATAGAACCCCACTTGCACCCCTTTCCCCTACCTTACCCCTGAAAACCCCATGCACCCTCCCCCTTGCACCCCACCTGCACCCTCCCCCTCCCTCTATCCCTATAGACCTCGACCATCCATCGGCTCCCCCCACACCTGCACACCTCCTACCCCACATTCACCATTCCCTCCCTCTTTAACCCCCTCCTCCAACCCTAACCCATTGCACACCCTCCACTACCCCCTCCCCCTCCCCCCTCACCTTTCCCCCTATACACCACCCCCTTGACCCTACACCCTCCCACCTTGCACCCCAACTTCACCCTCCCCCTACCCCTTCCCCCTACCTCTAAAAACCCCCCTCTACCCCTACCCCCTTCCCATGGAAACCCCCCCTACACCTTCCCCCTAGCACCACATCTGCACGCCCCCCCCCCCCAATTCCCCAGCCAATTCAGACCCCCTTGCCATTGCAGACCCCCTACACCCTTCCTCCTTACTCCAGGGATATGATTTCGCTCACTTGGCCCAGCTCGAGGGTTCTATACTATTTCTTTCCTCGATGAAACAACATAATAATCAATCTGAGTAGGCTTGTAGAAAATTTTATGAAGAATTTGATATCTAACTAAGGATGATTCATTCAATATAGGTTCATGAAAGGTGGAGGAATTTGCATTCAAAAATGCCAAAACATAAAAAATTACTACCCATCTTCCATTTCAAATAGGTAAAACATACGTTCTAAAATGTAGAATGTATTTCATGCATAATAGGTATAATGACTCCTTTCATTTAGGTACTCACGCATTCCATCCTAGTAATCACAAAGTATATTGGAAGCTAATATGTTAAAGAAAATTAAAACACTACATCATTACCTTTTAATGACACATCGTCCATCTTTTATTTTCATGATCAACAATATAATTTCCATATTATGCACCTACCACTTCAATGAGGTGTAGGATATTACAATAAAATCCTAAAATAAAAAACAATTCCTACCTAATTGTTTTATATATCACTACAAATCAAAAAATCATTAGTTCGAAATTGTATAATGTATACCATGCTAAAAATGACTAAGATGAAAAGAAAAATCCAAATAGTAAAAAAATACTTGTTGATATTCATATGTTGTTAATTGTGACACGGTTTCCCACTATTATGATATTGGGGAAAAGAAACCTCAAAAAAGTTCAGTGTTGATACATAGTTATCGATGCAGATGGGGTGCTTATAAAAGAAACCTAAAAATACAATCACACACAAACACACACATAAAACACAAAAGGATGACCTACCAGTTTAACATTAAAACTCAAAATATTTATTTAATCATCAACACTATACCATTATTACCATATGATTCCACAACTAAAAGAAACTCACCACACAAAACCAACACACACAACCAATAATTTCCTTTACTTCTATTAAAGATTCATCCATTTTTCCAGATTATTAAATTACCAAAAAACTATCCATTATTTAATCCATTTGTACCCATATCTAAATATGGTCTATTGTATCCAATTTATACTATTAGTTCCCATTCTAGTACAACCCATTAATAATTTTTCAATTCATCATACTAGTTACCACTTATAAAATCTATTCTATTTTTATTAATTTCCATCCCACAGCATTACCCATTCATCATTACCTACTTCATATTTCATTTCTTCAAGGCTAATAAAATAAGAAATGACACAACAACACAACAACCTCAAAATAATAACTATAAAATTCCTTACAAATCCAAAAAAATCCCATCCATCTCACAAAAACCATACCAATAACTATACATCCACTACCTAGAACACATCCTACACCTGAAATGCTCATGACCATCATTAAAAATCCCCACAGAGGCCACCAAACCATAAGACCAAAAATAAAAACTCTAGAAGATCACAACAACAATATTTCCAATCCCCATAAATCCACAATTTACTTAATGTGTTATTTTTCTCATTAATTCATCATCACTTTCAAAAATATTTTCACACAAATTACAGGTTCCCATACAAGAATTTATTAGTCGTATATATGTGCTTATACTTTTAAGACTCTTGGTTTAAAAAAAATTCACAATAAGGACTCTAAATTAACCATAGGGTTTATTTATTTCATAACAGTCAAAACATTCACATAATAAAACAATCAAATTTAGAGAAAGAATCATCACTAATAAATAATTCCAAATAGGTAAAACATGTAAAAACACTACATAACATAAAATATAATTTAAAGATACATCATTTCCTTTATTATTTAATCCTTCCATCCACCTAATTTAAAACTAAAATATGATAGTTTTATAGATGTAAAAAATAATAGTGAATACAAATACCAAACCTGGATGTAAGCTTCATATCAAAATAAACCAAAAATATGGGGATATGTGAAAAATTGTCACTACCTCAAAATGATGCACAATGCTACAGAAAATAAAGGAAGAATGGGGGTTGTGAACATGCATAGAACCATTTCCAGGAAGGATTTTGGTTGAATAAGAATTCAATAAATACTCAAAAATGAATTCCACTTGGACATTGTTGAGAGGTGAGATGTTACACTGAAGGTGACATGGTTTCCTTGTTTGATGGCAGTGATGGGCTGTTTCGTAAGGGGGATGAGGATGGGGTAGTGCCGTGAAGGACATCCAAGAACCATCGGGGGATAAAGATCAGGGAGAGGAGAGGATGTGAAGGCTATTAGGGAAGAAGGGTCACCACTGAGCAGAGAGGTTTCCTCAAAGAGGATAGTTCGCCACCGAGAGAGGAGAAGTCACAAGGGTGGAGGAGGGTAGCTGAGAGGAGAAGTCACTGTCGAGAAGATATAGCCACTGAGAGAGAAGAATTTATGGGTAAGTTGGGTTGTGAGGGGTTGGGGAGATGAGAGTGTTGCAGAGGGTTTATCAACCATATACCCATGAGATTTAATTACAACTGTGGCAATAAACTGGCTTGTAGCCATAGATCACAAAATTGTGTCTATAGATACATGTCAATAGAATATTTTTATAATAGTGTAATGTAATTTTTTATATATTTATTTTGAGATATAAAATATCATTTTAGTTTTTGTAAAATTTTAAAACTCAAAATGTATGTTTACTCACCCATCATAATCATTTGAAACTCATATTTTATAATATCTACACAAAAATATGTTAAATGTAGTTTGGTCTGTGTTTCTCTTAAAAAAAAATTTATGAAACAAAAATTTTGTTAACCAATAATACCATGATCAATGGTATTTTTATGTTTATAAAGTGATTTAGTAAATTTAGAAAACATGTTCTAGATGTTTTTAATTTTCAAAACCTAGTTGGTGTTCTACATAAACATCATTTGGACATATCAATTTAGGAAAACACAATTCACAATCATTTGAAATTGTTTTAAATTTAAAATGATACATAATCTATAAGTATTAAAATAGATTCAAGTCTTGATACCAAAGAATATGTTTCTTTATAGTCTATTCCTAATTTTTGGTTAAAACCATTAATAATGAGCCTATCAATATTTTTAAAAATTATTCCATTTACAACACCTTTATTCCCAAAAACCCTTTTTACAACAATTACAGAAGTATCTATAGGTCATTCAACGATAATATAGACTTGGTACCTCAAAAAATCATTGATTTAATCATTTATAGTTTTTTTCCAATAATCATCACCTAAAGCCTCGTTAGGATTATTAGGTTCAAATTGGGATATGAAAGCTAGATGTTCAATTTAATTTATTAATGAACTTATAGTCCTTACTTGTTGATCTATATCACTAATTATATTATCACTAGGATTAATAATCAATTGATTTCATGGATTTTCAAATGTTTATTTTTTAATAATTGGTTAGAAAACTTCTTGGGTAACAACATCAAAAACATATTATTGGGGGTTTCAATAGGAGAAGAAATTTCCAGAATCAGATTAAAATATACTTTTGAAATAACATCTGAAGATATATGATGGAGTTCTATAAAAAAGGGATCAGTTTCATCCAATTTAACTTATACTATTTTACCAAAAATAATTGTTTTTTATTAATACTCTATATGCCTGACTAGATGTGGAATAACCTATAAAAATTCCTTCATTAGATTTTGGTTAATTTTTTTTAAGCTATATTTATTAGTCAAACTGAATATGTTTCATCCAAAAAACATTACATTAATAGTTTTTTGGTTTTATTAATGTCATAAAATCATTAAGAGTTTTGTTAATAAAAGGACTGATTACAAATTTTTTTATATAATAATATAATGTAATAATTAATTCAACCCAAAAATAAATAGAAATTGAGTAGTCAACCATCACGGCCCTTGTCATCTTCTGAAGAACCCAAATTATTCTTTGTACTAAACTATTTGGATGTAGAGTTCTAGGTGCTGAAAATTTATGTACAATATATTTTTTAATAAATGAGGTTTCTAGATTAGAATTTATAAATTACCAACCAGGATTACTATCAATAATTATCAAGGAGAGGTTTTTTAATATTTAATTCTAGCTAAAAAATTTATAAAATAAATATAGGCTTCTTGAATTTATTTCTAGAAAATAGACCAATATCTATCAATTTAATTCATCAAAGAAAACATTTACATAGTATTTTAAATCAATAATTCTATTTTTTGTATGACCAAATTTTCCACACCTAAGGTTTTTTTTCTCAATTAGATCTTGTATTTTTGTAACTTGATTTTTGACTTGGGAACTAGGTGTGATAAGTCTGGATTGTTGTTTTATTATTTTTATTTATCTTTGTTATAGATTTTTTACCATGGGAATCATTTATGTTTTAGAGAAAATGAGTTAATTTGCGGTAAAAAACATGAGGTGCCTAGTTGGTCCATAGTTGGTTGAAATATTGTGCCCCTACCTAGATAACCAAACAATAGGTTGGGGTTTTCAAATAAAAGAAACCACATAGCTTCCATGTGATATGTCAGTCCATGCGGACTAACTGCACGCTAGGTTCCCATTATGAGGAGAAGGGTGCATGGGTGCCTCATGGTTTAACAAATCGTGCGGGTTAACCATGGGCCTATCTCGATCATTAAAAATTATAATTTCCCACTGTTTCCTCCCAGGATATAATAACAAATCCCTCTTTTCATAACACATTCATCCACCCCAACCCAAGGTTCACCTCTCTCTTCCTCTTCCATTCATTGGTATTCCTTCCTTTGGTGGTTTTGTTTTGCAGATTCTCTAATAAAAATTTAATTAAGTGGTTCTCCACTTGTTTTCACCTTTTATAGGGTTTTCCTTCTTCTTTCATGGGGTTTTATTTTTCTAGCAGCTTGGGTGGTCCCTTTATTGTTGGAACTTTTTATTAAGGTTATATATTTATGGTTTTTGGTCAATTCTTCCTAGCTAGGGTGTTGTGGTAGTGAGATTGTGGTTTCACATTAATTTCTTGAAGTTTCTACACTTGGGGAAGGTGATTCCATGCTCTATCATTTTTTAGATGATTTTATATTCTTTCTTGGTTAATATTTACATTCTCTAGGATTTATTTTTGAGGTTAGAAATGTGATTTGGATGGTTTTAGCATTCTTATATGATGGAAATGGATTTTATAAAGGAAAATGGTTAGTTTTTTTGTGTGTTCCATTTTGTGGTGTTTGGTTGAAGTGGTTCCTGGGTTGTTTGAATAGTGTGAATCATGTTTTCGAAGGTACTTGATGTGAAAATGTATTTTGGAGTAATTTTTTAAAAAATAAGGGATTTTTATGAAGTATCATATTCTTTGTTGTGCTTTATAAATTATAATTGTGTATTGAATAATGATGTGACACATATTTTAATGTGAAATTGATTTATGTGTGATTTTGAAAGAGGGTTCACCCACAAAAATGGGTAAATTTACTATGTGTCTTCCTTTTGATATAGTCAAATTAGTTTCATGGAATGTGCATGTAGTTTTAAATGTGTTTTTAAAGAGAATTGTCATTGGTAGAATGAAAGTGGTTTGATTATAGAAAATGTATGTTTCCATGAAGTGATTTGTAGAATTGGTGATTTTATTAGAATTTTAGGAATTGCTTTGTGAAAGTTGTAATATGTGTAAAGTGTGATCATGAATTTGAGCATATGGGAATCTGGAGTATGTTGGTGGTCTGACTAGATCTTGTATGCTAGAGATTCAAATTGGGTTTTTTCTAGTTTCAATTAGTTTGATTGAAACTTATAGCAATAACTAGACTATAATAATGTTTGAAGATTACTATTCCCATGGGGTATACCCTATTAATGGATAATTCATGAGAATTCAGATGGCCATGGTTATTATACCACCCTTCACCAAGGTACAATGTTCTAGTGTTCCACTCGAGCTAGATTACCCCATGGGATTTATCCATGGTTCTCTCTATAGACTTATGAAATGTGGAAACATAAATCAACATACAGTGGACCTTGAGTGAATTTTATCTTAACATATGTTTTTCTTAAATAAAATTCCATCGAAATGTTATCTTTAAAAGTGTTTTCCATAGAAGCGTTGCACTAAAAATATTATTTATTTATAATATTTTCATGGAAGTGTCTCAAAAGATTTTAATTAAATGATCATGTTAAATTTATTTTGATATTATATAATGGAGTTCGTCTATTTAGTTAATCATACTAGTATTTGGATCACATCCAACATTCACCATTGGGTGTATATATACCTTATATGATTGGAACCTTATTTTTTTGGAACATGTAAAGTAAAGGTGTGTTGTGTTGGTGGTTCGGGGTTTTAGAGTTCCTCTCATGTAGGGTTTGGTGGAGGTGGATTGAGGGTGATGTACCTATTATTATATGGTGGTCTTGAGTTTTTTTTATCATTTTCCATTATATTGTTGTGTCCTGGGTGTTGGTTAATTTTTTAAATGTTATATCTAAAAATATTATTCCAAGTTTGGTTATGTCTATACAGTTATGTATTATTTTTTTTTTTTTTGTTATTTATGCTTATCTAATTAGGTAAAATAGTTCCCAATTAATAATATTGATACATAGGAACTAGTTTCTAGGCTGTGGGGATTGCAAATTCCCTTAGATCCATTCCATGAATAGGGTCGAGTGTCAGGTAGGAAGGTTTTCCATCTATGTTCGTGAAAAAATGGTATTAGAACAAGTCATGGTCTTTTAGGTCATGTTATTTTGGAAATAGTATGGGTATACTGGAGCTAGTATTGTCAGGACATGATGTTTTCAAATTACAAGTAGTGTGATTTTCTAACAAACCACATGAATGGAATCATGTTTCCCTATGACATCAAGCTTATTTTGGTTACTTTGGTTATTATAGATTTTCTGTGTTTGGAAATGAAAATGGATTGTGGATAATTGTATCAGTGATCTTGTATGGCCTAGATGGCCATATAGACCTTAGGATATGGTCTTAGAATACTCCTCATGATGGTGGTTTTATTTGTTTATGGATTCCAACCAGATGGTAAATTTACACATTGACACTATTTTCCCCTTGTGAATTGTTTTGTGTCTGCTTGGGTTCTAAAAATTATTTGAGAACCCTAGTTTTGGAATTGTAAAAACTGAAATGAAATCCATACTAATATGTTTTTTTTGGAAATGGTAAAGTGAATGTCCTGAATTTTTTTTAAGGATGCTTTAAAAAAGTGTATTTTTAGTAACAGATTTTTGAATAAATGGGGGAATCAGTTCAAAGATAATTGTGTTTTTATAATTAAGGATTATGGATTATCAAAATTTATTTTTTTGGAAAATATGAATATTTCAATATGGGTTTTAGAAATATATTTTATGTTCTATTTTTTGAGCTATCAAATATATTTGAATGGGATGTATTTGGATTTTTTAATGTAAATCAAGAGATTAACATTTTTTAATGAAATGAAATTGATTAATGTGTGAAATTTGAATTTTTTTTTGAGTTTTTGGTTAGTGAACTCTTTGAAGGTTTTTTGATTTTTTTACAAGTTTAAAGTGTGGATTGAATGTTTTGTTATGGAAAGTGGAAAATTTTGTTTTGAAATTTTTTATTTCCATGGATAAAAACATGCATAGGATATGTTTGGAAAAGTGGATGAGTGCCGATTTTGTCATGAGAGTATACATGTTTGAGACTACATTGAATAACATTGAAGAATGGTAAACCCACCAATCCGATTTTATTTCCATAGGTTATATTAATAGAAGATGTCCAGTTTTGGTAAACAATAGTTTCATGGGGTTTGAGTTTAAAAGACCATTTTTTAATGTGGTTTCTTGTTTGAGTTCCATCAATGAGTTGGTTTTTAGATAATGCTCGGTGTGTTATTTTGAAAAACATTTTGGCAATCCTTTGATTTGGTTCCCTTTATCTATTCTGTGTTTGTTTATGGTTCGTTTTTTCTAATTTAATTGTTTGATTGGGTCCTCAGTTTTCCCTTTTGGGTAGTTTATCCCCCCATTAAGAATTGACAGATATATAAAGTGAATCCATGGTTGGTTGACCATTGATAAACCCTCCAATTGATCAATCCATATTCCTCCTTAACGAGTTTATGATTTTAATACTCCAATATTTTATGATCATGTGAGTCCTCCCAAAGCATATGGGTGGATGTGGAAAGATGAATGAAACATTATCCTACTTGTGCTTTTTGAATCATTAAAGGTAAAGTATGTCACCTTCATACATGAAGGTCTATAATAGAAATGGTGGAGGGAATTCTAGTTAAGGGATGGTTCTAGATGCTATTACCTCTAGCCTCAACGTTATAAATAATTTAGGTCTTTCTTTGGCCTCCTCTATGCGACAGATCATGCTGTGGCGTCGACTGTGGAAAATCTAGTCATGAGAAACCATCATATCTATTTGCAGAAGTGGTGTGTTTTTTGTTGATTTTTTTAAAGTCCCTTTCCTTATAATGCCTATTTCTTGGTTTTTCTCATTTCTTGTGGAATTTTGTAGTGTCATGTACTATTTTCAATGAAAATGCGGTTGTTGTGGAATCTTTTGGGAACTTATGTTTTATCATAAGAATTTTCTTATATTTGGAATTCTGAATTCCACCATTTCAAATGGAGATGAATTCATTGGGTTTTTGATTCCATCTTTTCTCATTCACATTGAAAAGGCACAATGTTGGTGAATCATCTAGGTCCCTATTTTGGTGAAACTGACATGTTTAGGTGAGGTAAATTCTATAGTGTGTTGTGCTTGTTTGGTTAATTCTCGAGCACTGTGTGGTATCCCAACAGTCTAAATAAAGTGCTTACTCTCAGAGATCCTCAATGTGTAACTACATTGTAGGAGATCCTTAATCCATAAATGTTCAAGACATATACCCTATATTGAAACTTGCGCACAATCAGGAATCATGTGGGGTGCGAGGACCCTTGGTTTGGCTTAGTCTCCAGTGTAAGAAATGGAGAAAATTTAAGCTCCATGTGTTTCTGATTCTTTTTGAATATTCTTTATTAGTGGAAAGAGTCATGAGGGCCTATGGTGCTCATTTAAGATCATGTGGTCTGGAAACTCTTATATGGTTTTGAGGAGGTGGGTTGGTCTCGTGTCACTCAAATTCCAATAGTTGTACCTCTCTGGATGAAAATCAGTATATTGTTTTCCATGTGTTGCAGGAATTTTAAATCAGTTTTTGTTTTGGACAATGTGGGTTGTTTCGAGCTAGACCATGTTAGGTTTCCCATTTTGTTCTATGCGGGTTGGTTAAGATGGTTTATTTTTATGGCGGGGATACATACTATAAGTATCACAAATTTTTCTTTTAGAGTAGGACAATGCTAGTTCGTTTTCAGGGTGGGGAGTCTGTTCATGCCTCCCCACATTGATAATCAAGATTCAATTCTAGTGTTGTATTAGTAGTGGGTAGTATCATTCGAGGATATCAAATTCTGTGTTCCTCCCTTGAGTAGACATTGGGGTTGGATTGTACCCAGCAGTATGTTGATGTAACGTTACAGATGTGTTTCCCGAAATGTGGTTTGGGTTCATTTGTTTGTTTCTGGTAAAAGGTGTGAGTATTTCTTGGAATGATATAAACTTCTATAAGCCTAAAAGGATGGATTATATGGTCCAGAAAATTAAACTATTTTTTATTGATCAAATGGAGGTGTTTCACCTTTTGGGGAAGAAGGAATTTAGTAGGGAGACCATTTTTTCCTATTGAATTCAAACTTGTAAGCCAATTTCTTATGTTCATGGTGTACTTTTTTCCTTCTTCTGTGATGTTATTTGGGAATCTGCATGAGTTAGGGTGGTGTATTTATTTTTTTTGGTAAAACCATTTGTGGATTTCCGGAGGTGGAATGATTTATGGTGGGGATAATTTTCACACCCGGGGTTTTGTATTCTCTTTTTGGATCTGGTTTGTTTTTGGGACATGATTTTTCTCTCAGGAACTGGGTTTGAATGGTATAAATTTTTGAGGTTTTCATTAAATTTATCATTGGTCCATATTATTCCCATTTTTTATCCTTTTAGTTCTGGAGAATAATTAAAAAAATTTGTTTAAACAGCCTGAGGCGCACAGTTGGGGAACAGTTAGTAGAAACTGTGTGCCTATTCCCAGGTAACCATGTAGTATTTTGGGATTATTTGATAGAAGGTAATTTATGACATCCATACAGTAAGACTATTCATGCATACCAACTATGTTGTAGGTACCTCTTAGGTGATGAGCGGTGAACAATCATTACATAGTTAAAAAAACATGCGGGATAACCATGCATCTATCCAGGTCATTAAAAAATTGAAATTCCCATTATGTGATCTTAGGATTTATCTTTAAATCCCCCCTTTTCATAACCTATTTCTCCTCCCCATCCAAAGTAACTCCTCCCCCATTCCACTCCTCCCACCATGGTCCATCTTCCGTTAAATCTTTTATGCTGATTCACTAAGAAAGCTCCTTGTATGTGGTTCTCCTCTTGTTTTTCCAACTTTTATAGGGTTTCTTTATTATTCATTGGGGTTTCATTTATACAATAGGTTGGTGGTCTCTATAGGGTTGGATATTAATTATTATGGGTTGATCATGATGGTTTTTTTTCTTTCCCTTCTAGTGTCTTGTGGTGGTGCGATTGTAGTTTCACACAAATTTATTTAATT
Organism: Viscum album; assembly: GCA_963277665.1. Classification (NCBI taxonomy): domain Eukaryota; kingdom Viridiplantae; phylum Streptophyta; class Magnoliopsida; order Santalales; family Viscaceae; genus Viscum; species Viscum album. The sequence continues at coordinate 1,208,810,235 of OY728161.1, read as the reverse complement.
TTCTACACTTGTGGTAGGTGGTTCCATGATCTAAAATATTTCGATGATTTGATATGATTTCTTGGTTAATTTTAATAGGATATGTGATTTATTTATGTGGATAGATATGTTATTCTGATGGGTTTGGAAATATTATGTTATGGAAATGTATCTTATAAAAGAAAATTACTATGTTTTTGTGTTCCTTATTGTGGTGCTTGGTAGAAGTGGATCACGGGTTGTTTGAAAGGTGGGAATCATTTTTTCAAAGGAACATAAAGTGAAAAATTTATTTGGGAGTAATTATTTAACAAATAATTTTATTTTATTGAATTTCAGATTCTTATTTTGGATAATATTAATCTAACTTGTGAATTGTAAAATTTTTTGAAGCATGTTTTAAATTGAAATTGATTTTTGTGTGATTTTTAAAGTGGAATTACCCACGAATGTTGTAAAATTTACCATGTTACTTACTTGTGATATTTTCAAATGGTTTTCATGGAATTTGAATGTATTGTGAAATGTTTCTTCGTTTTGGCATGGGTAAAATGAAAGATTGTTATTTATATAAAATGATGGTTTCTACATAGTGATTTATGAAATCGATTACTATATTGGAATTCATGGAATTGATTTGTGAAAATGGTTATATGTGTAACAAGTAAACATGAATTTGAGCACAAGGAAAGCATGGGTGTCTATGTGGGAGAACTAGATCTAGTACGCTAGTGATTTGAGAGTGGCTTCTCCTGGTTTCACATAGCATGACTTACGCTTACAACTCAAACTTATCTACGATGATGTTTAGAAGCCACTAGGCCCTTTGGGTGTCCCCTTCTAGTAGCTTGTGCATGAAAATGATAATGGTCATGGTTACAATACCACATTTCACTGTGTTATGAGGTTCTTTTGTCCCACATAAGATAGATTACCCCTATAGATTTACATAGGATGATCTCTTGAGACTTTTTAAATGTGGTACCATCCATCAACATAAGGTGGAATTTGAGTGTATTTTATCTTAAAGAATATTTATCTTAACAAATGTATCCTTTGAAATGTTATATATAAATTTGTTTTCCATGGATTTTTTTGTTAAAAATGGTATTTATTTAAATTATTTGTTGGAAGTGTTTGAAAGGATCTTACAAAAATGAGCCTCTTTGTTATCTTTTAATGTTCTAGAATGGAATCCTTCATTTGGGTGGCATACTACTAGGCATTGTATCACACCCTACATACACATTTGGGTGTATGTAGACCTTGATTATTTGACATTGGTAAAAGAAATTTATGTTGTATTTATTGTAAGGGTTTCTATATTTCTTATCGTGAAGGTTTCAATGGTGGTGGGTTGATGGTGATGTCCCTCTTGTCATATGGAGATCTTGGGTTATTTTATTCATTTCCTTCCATTGTTGTGTGTTGGGTTTTCGTTAAATTTGTAAATGTGAAATATGAAACTATTATTGCCTATATAGTTATGTCTGTTTAGTTATGTCTTAATTTTTTTTATTTTTATTTTTTTATGCTTATTGAAATGGGTAAAATCTTTCTGAGAACATAATATTGATACCTAGACACTAGTTTCCAACCCATGGGGATCGAGAACACCGTTCGGGTCTTTCCATGAACCGAGTCAGGTGTTGTGTGGGATTTCACTCTAGCATGATTCGTGAAACAATAAGTCAATGAAAACTAACTATAAATCATTTGATGTTGATACATCACTAATAGATTTAAAAATTGACTTATGTTTCTTTCTAAACTAACCAGGATCAAAGAAGTTTGAACAATCAAACCTATAATCTGATAAATCCTTAAAAATTGCTTTCTTAGTTAACTTATGTAATGTTATGAGGTTAAAGTGTCCTAAAATTCTATCTTATAACCAATATTGATCTTTCAATACACTATGGAAATGAAGAACATGGATTCTAAGGTCTTCTATGTTTAATGTATAATTAATCTCATGCCGATTAGAAAAAAGAATAAATTCAACTTTTGAACTATGTGCTATACATTTTTCATTCCTGAAGTTCACAAGAGAAACATTATCACATTAATAAAGTATTACAATATGGTTGTATTAAGTTATAAAAAAAATTTAAATTATTTTTTTCTACGAAGAAAAAAATTACATATAAAAACAATCTCTCTTGGGGAATTATCTCTTAAAGTTACTTTGACACTTTTCATCATTCTAATATTTTTGATGAATTATTTATTTCCTGTCAAATGTTCTGAGAAAACACTATCTATGTGCAATTTATTAGGTACTTATATTTATTTTTTCTTGAAAAAAAAAAGAAATTAGTTTTTCAGAATATAAACCTTCTTGGGTCTGATATTATATAAAAAAAATTCAAAACCACTTTTCAAAAAATATTACTACATTGAGAAATTTTTATTTCCTATGAAAAGGAAGCTTAATACGAACCGAAATATTGAAAATTTTTAATATAAAATTTATTTTTCTGTTTTCCACCACTGTGAAACATTTTGAGAAATTGAACACTTATTAGAACAGAGTAGTTATTATTCAAAATTGTTTTTTATTAGTAAAAATACATAAAAAATCATTACAAGCTATAATTTTTATATTCATATTTTCAAATCTTCCCTTCCCAAAATTAATGTAGGTCATAAATTTATTTAAACTAAAAACTTCATATAATTTTTTAATAACGAAATATTTAATCTAAGTAGTATATGTATTAGAAAAAGTTTTCTATAAATCATTTTGTAAACCCCTTTTCTCCAAAATAGATTTTCCAATATCTTATGATTGATTTTTTTATAATTTGATTTATCAAGATATTTAGAATGATAAGAAATTACATTAATAAGTATATTTATTCCGTAGATTTCTTTCATATGTTTAGCATTTTAATTATATTTTTTATAAACATTAAAATTTTCATTTTAACAATGTTTATAAAAAGTAGTTACTTTTTTATAACGAGGTTTAGTATTACCATCATTAGATGATGAATATTATTAATTAGTTGTTGTATAAGTTTTTTTCATTATCACTTTTTTGGTAGTTTTTATTTAATATAATGTTTATAAGGGACTCATAATATTTTACCTTTTCCTTTAAACAATTATTCACTTTTTTAATTTCAGTAATAATTAAATTATTTATATTCTTAGAACATTCATTGTTATAAGAATTATTTGAAGAACTATAACTACCATTGGTACACCAAGTATCATAATATTTCAAAACCTTTTTTTAAAATTGTAATACTTTTTTATAATTTCATTCAATATATCTCACTCTCTTTTCATTACATTTATGTTCATGGAAATCCGGTAACATGTGTCTTATATTTTTACATTAAAGACAAATAACACCAGAAGATCATTTAATTTCATTAATATCCATTTGACTTTTTTTGTTTCAATAATGAATGTATATCTTGCCCATGATTTTATTTTCTTTTCTTGTATGATTTTATAACTCATTTTTTTAATGTGTTTGAGAACTAAAATCTAATTAAACAATCACTTTCTTTTTCTTTAAAATTTGACAGCTTTTTCAGTAGACTAGTCCTTTGTTGAAACATTATACTTTTTTTTCAAAAGAAACTCCACCGTTATTCTTCTTTATAATTTCATCATATCTTCTTACTCTACCTTTTTATTATATGAGGGTTATAATAATATATTCAAGGGTATGTTTTGTAATCCTCTATGTTTCATACAAAGCTATTCTTTTATATTTACACTAATGACGCATGATCTTTGAAATTTTCTCAAAAGAATTTGAGTTGTTCAATATTTATCTCAAAGGGAATGAAATCTATTCACAATAGTCATGAGTATTTGATGAATTTTTATATAGATTCTCCAAGAATGAAATCAAAGGCTTTATAGACTTATCTCATTATAGATCAACAATTATCAATAACATTTCAATTTCCAAAGCGAGTTTTTTATATTTTTTTTTTCATATAATAGTTTAAATTTTTGATATTTGGGAATATATATTCCCTGGGATGGAAAAAAATTAGAGTATTACTTATTATATAATTCAATTGAAATTCTTGATTTTTATAATGAGTAATTGTGGTAACTTCCAATCAAGGAATCTTATAATCATCAATAACTATTACAAAGTTAACAACTCCATTATTGATAAAAAGTCATCATATATTCTCTATAGTATTCATTATAAACACCATCAAGGATCGGTGTTCGAATTATATTTAAATTATCAAGGGTTCCAATATTTAACCCTTCCATATTATCAAAAGAATGAAAGTTCATTTCCAAAATGAACTGTTAATTTAAAAAAATATAAACAAGCAATTTATAAAAAACATGTTGTTTATAACGATGGTAAACACTCAAAATGTTTTTAGTAGAACCATATTTGATAACAATTTTTAGATCATAAGAGTTTATGATGTCTATAAGAGGGTTCAGAATTTGTTTTTCAAAAATTAATCTTAAACAAAACAGAATTACTCTTATGTAAAAAAATGATCATCCTTGTAGATAATTCTATGATCAAACTGGTGGAATCGAAACCAATAGGCTTCCAATTATATTAGAGTGTTATCAATATCAAATTTCAAATGATAAAAAATTTGATTGAATTTTCTTTAATAAGATAATTTTTTAATGTTTATGAACAATAATAAATAAAAATATAACAATAAGTTAATATACTTATAATAGTATGAATGAGTTACATGCTTATATATAAAAATTTACTCTTTTAACTTAATAGGTAAGGTAGTCACAAATCATGAATAAAGATATCCACTATTTTATAGTTATTGTATGGTCGTTCTTTCATTATAATAAATGTGCTCGGTATGATGATCAGTATGAATATGTCTTCCTATCTCCAAAATCCCTCAATACAATGATCGATCTCTAACTTCCTATCCCTGGATTCCCTTGATACTGTGGATCAGATTCACCCTCTTCATATCCCCAAATGAACTCAATCATTACCATGATCAGACAAGGAATTCAAAACAAACCTCTCTAAGGAATATAGAATCCCTATAATAATTTACTAGATCATCATCTCTATAAATAATTAAAATCCTTGTGAATGAAATGTTCATGTAGAGAAATATTTATATGATCTGAGTTGTGAATTCATTAGCTCTCAAATAATAAAATGACCTCCTATTTATAGTTGATCCTACGATGATCATATTTCAGAGTTGGTTTCAACATCATCAAATAACATGCATTTGACAACTCTTAGTGATCAAGATTAACTGAATGTATGTTTCCCTTTTTTGAACCATTATAATGTTATTCTATTTTCCTCATGATAGAAGAAATCCATATACTCTCAACTTTGTATAGTCTTATGGACCTCATTATTATTTTTCAACCCAATAAAATTAATAAAGGACAGTATGCTTTATCAGTACCAATGTATTTTTAATGGTCATGAATTTTTTATGTCATATATATAGGTCATAAGTCTAAAAACTTGTCAGAACATAGGTTGGTCATATGCACTATAATCACTTTTAGTATTCTGGTTTGGTTTTTGTATGATATTTTTAAATTCGTATTATATTAGATCTTCCTTACCATTCAGTATAAAATAACTTTTTCTATAAAAACATACTAAAATACTGGAATAAAAAGTTAGTAAACATAGTTATAAGTATGTTTTCATGATTTATAAAACTAAGAAATGAAAAGTAGAAAGTATAAATTTTGACTCAATACTATTAATGAGAGTTTTACTCATAAAAATAAGATAGGAATAAGGGATTACCCCCCCCCCCAATCGTACAAATCCAACTCCTTGAATCCAAGTTTAGGGTATTAGTATGTCTTTATTTTTCCATTATAGATGTTCAAATATATGGAGTATAAATTGAATCATATATAAGAAAACACAATTTATTTTTTAATTAGTATCCCCTTTTAATGAAAATAATTTCATTTATGAATCAGAATTTATCAAATTTTATATTTTTATACCACTTTAGTAACCATTCCTAATTTATATAGGCATATACTATATAAGATACAATTTTCACTTCATTTTACTTAAAATAGTATTACCACATATAGTCTTAGGATTTAATAAGATAATATTATGATTGGATTATACAACTCTCAATTCACAATTTACAGAATTGATTAATTTATATATAAAAATTGACATCCATATAATCACAATCAACCAACATTTCCTCTTGAATATTTACAGTAATATAGATCATACATATTATAATGGGTTAAGAAAGGTGTTATCGTCAATCTATATGGGATAAAACCTCTTATGTGGATGAATAAACATTATACAACCAATTATTTTTCAATTTATTAGTCTGAAACATTATTATTATCTACAATATAACAATCAAGGAACATACAATATGTAATAGTCAATTCACACAAAAAAGTAAAATTGGAATGACATATAAATCCGCAAGTGACTATAATGATGCATAATCGAATACATTATTTCTATTTTGGGAAAAGGGTAAATTTCATAATAAGAATAAATGACAGATATCATGTGTGTCACCCTTTGTCGAAATCTATACAACTTTAACTGGTGAAATTTAGAACAAAAATTCTCTCCCAGGAAACATGGATTTTTACCTGTACATGGGTCAATTACACCCAGGAATAGGCTCATTACTAAATTTTGACACATACTAACACCTGATCTACCATCCCAATATAGTTATAAATATGAAAATAAACCTCTGACATCACTTTTGATGTCTCAATATTGGTTTAATGATAAGTAATTAAACCTTATTTTTCATTTGGCCTCAAGCGTACCTCCCTATATACCAGAGAATTCCGACTAGAAGTAAGGGTGTATAGTCAGACTATTGGGAGGTTATACCCTCATAAATTTTCTATATCAAAATTGAGATGTAATAAATAAATTGTGGAAATAGATAATAAATAGGTGTAAGATAACACATCCATATCCAATAGCTTATAAAAATAATGATTTCATGATTCTATAAAAAATGTGGGATAAAAGGGATATCAGGTAGCAAGTATACAATAGGTATATGCTTAAAAGACATAAAAAACAAAACATATCTCCCACAACATCATAAGAACAAGATCATTAATCTTATACAATACAAAATTTTAATATATAAAATCAATCATCCATATTTGGGAACTCATTTTTTTACTTATCTACATCCTTGATGACTATCTGTTTACCAATTAGAGGCCCGAATAGGGTGTGCATAAAACATAGAAGGACACCACAAATTTTGTTTAATACAATCCAATTTTTATTTTATAAAAAAATAGTTTGTTGGTAATAATTAAGGAGTAAATAAAATTTATAATAACCTCATCAATTTGGTCTCCTAGTGGGACACTAATCAGATTCTACCCTATTTAGCTTATATTTGAATGTATCTAAGTGTTCACTATTTATCATATAATTGAAATTATAGTCTTTAGAACTAAATATTACAGCTAAAGAGTCCCTAGATGATGATTTTTTATAAGGGATGTATAAGTCCCATGGTGTTTAAAACCTAATAATGGATATAAAGAAGTTAGTCATGTATATAAATCATTGACTGAATCCAACTATTTTATGTGACATGGAAAAAAATTTATTTAATTGGTTGTCATCCTGACGCCTTCTAATGTATTCCTCATATAGATCCCAGGTATATATCCATGTATAATGGAAACATGTCACACTAAGATCTTGTCTATGAGATTCCACATCGGAACCCATGTATCACTCATGGAATGGTATAATGGAATTTCCCTCTTATCTCATATAAGGTATTCCATATTGGAAACCTAGTGTCACCCATAAAGTAATATAAAAACATATACATGGTGAATCCATCCATGGGTTTCTATATATGAATCTAAGAATTGTCGTGGAAAAAATATAATTCCATTTAATATTTAATTAATAAAATATGTATGATGAGTGAATCTAAAGAATTTTGAATTAGAACCCCTATATCACCCGCAACCTAACATAATGAATGGTCTTGGGCTTGTATTCATTCCATACCATTTAACAATTAACATACTTAAGTTATTCATTTATTTAAAATAAAAAAACAAGCATGAAGTAAGAGGAATACAAAGACCAAATAACATGGCCTTTCTATTAACATTATATTTAATTCATCTGAACAATTTAATTATTCATTTAAACATATCTATTAAAATTGGTGACAAAAACACACCAAAAAGGTGGGTTTATTTCATATGCAATGCATGTTAATTTATGATAACTATACAATGCATTCTAAAGGTTATGTTCTATTTGAGGTTAACAACCTCTATTAGTATGAAAATGTCTCATGGGCCATATGGTTTATGGTATAGATAGTTAATCAAATAATAAAAATCTTTAATATGTTATGAATGGGAGGTCCCATGTATAACACAATGAAAAATAATATAAGAATCTTAAAATTTAAGGAACGTTACTAGAACACAGAGCTTATACATGTATGAGACTACTTTTATAGTAATATTTCATAATCTAAGATGGAATGAGATAAATTATAAAAATAGATAAATGACCTAAAAATAAGTCATAAGGTAGAACATGAAGATATAAATCAATAAGATAAGAGAAAATCAAAGAATAACTAATAGTATTTAAGATCTAAATGAGGAAGATATAATGAGATTAATGATGGATGAAACAGATATTGGATGGGGGATTTATCTCAATGTCTATGTTAATGGAGGAGGATAAATAACAATTTGATGGGGAGTTATGAATTTTAGGAAATGAAAAGTGATAATATAGGTTAAATAGGTAAAGGAAATAATCATAATTTATTGCCTTTTGAAGAGGTAACACGGTTTGGGAATGTAGTTGGTCAAATTATTCTCCAAAAATATTCCACCACATCTTATGTGGAACACCCCCAAACATAGTCCGGTTTTCATTTTGAAAAAAAAATCACATCCCATATGTATCCACTATCTATCTTTTTCACACCCTCACATGCTTTGTGAATGGTTTAATGAAACAATTAACCTACTATTCACAAAAAACGATCTGTTTATTTTATGATTTTCATAGTCATGTGACCTCATTTTAATTTTTTAACAAACCGTACACCTATTTATTGGGTCACACATTTGAGTTGCTTGGTTATCCTTAACTATGTTCAAAATGTGCACCCTGTTATGTTTCTTCAAAAACTGGAGCTCCATGATCCAAACTAACCCCAGTTTCTCATGAAACCTTTCATAATTCCTTAATAACTATTTCAATGGAAAAAAAATATTTAGACAGAGAATTAGGGAATCTTTACCTTATTAAATTCAAGTGATCTTATATCATGTGTTGTTAAATACATACTTCATGATCTTCTATCACAACCTTTTTAATATATATTGTTTTTCTATGTTCTTTTAATAACACATTCTGATCTTGCTAATGTTTCATATTATTCTTATGATCTAATCCTTTATAACATTTTTTCCCCATTACTTTGAATAAAATCTGATCCATTTATTAGGTTTTCTATCTATAGGTTATATAGATGAGGGTAACTTAAGATATGTTTAGAAGTAGATATAGTGTTGTTTGAATTTGGTGAAATTTAAAAAAAGTGTTATAAAATTATATATGGGTATAACTAGTCTCCATTTCAATAATACATTAAGTCCATATGTTTTAATACAATTAGTGATATGTTTTAATTAAACTATGGAATAAATATATACTTTACATATGTTTTTCATAGGGTAATATGGTTGGTCTAAGAAGAGGGTTTAGTTATTTTTTGAGATTATTTTGGTTACATTTGGTATAATAATTTTAAAACCAGAGTAAAAACCCTAGAGATGTGTATAAGAATAAGCTGGTTTCATGGAATATTGTTAATCGATTTTTATGTTGTTTTCGGATAAATACTTCTCTATCTTGATACAGGAATTTAGTTGATACTGTGGAAAAAATGCACCTATTGGTAATAACTCTAAAAATGGTTTGTTGATCAATGGTTCAATTAGTTCTATGATGCATAATTAGTGGGTTTAGGTCTACACACCCGGATAGAAATTCCCGTGGGATATGATTTGGTTGAATGTATTCACTTTATAAACTTATATAAAGTATTGATTTACAAGATTATTTTAGGGATTATGATGGAATTCATAAGATAACCCAACTTAATGTATACTCTATCAAACTAAAATTGATAAAGGTTGAAGTAAAGTAACTCTAATTTAATATGATAATTTAAAATAAACAAAATATTTATGCTTTAATTCATTTGATTATCATGAAAAAATGCCCCTATTATTATTGTTTCATCACTCATGTACAAATATTTGGATTTAGTAATTGATATAAGTATAAGGAAACATTTATCCAAGAGAAAATATATAAATTAACTCAAAAAACTACTTGTTAGAGTGGGATATGGAAAGAGAATTCAGGTGATTATGAAAAACGATCTATCATTAAATATTATTAAAAATGTGAGCATAGTCTATGTCATATAAACAAAAACAAAAATAATGGTGGAGTTTAATGAAATATCAAGTGAGAAAGATGATTTAGAAAAAAATAAAAAATTTCATATATGTCAACAATGTGGGTCCTAGAACCAAAGGATTTTTTTCTTAAGGTAAATGAAATATTATTTCCATATAAAAGATGTGGGGATCATGTTTGTCATCAAATTCAATTCCATAACCCACAGATTTACCAAGTCAATGAGCATACCCAACCTCCAAAATTGGGAGGAAAATGGAATCCCTATTTAAGCACTACTTGCAATGTGGATCCTAATATTTAAAGTACATAAACCCTATAATCTAGATTTGTAAATGTATTATTGTAATTTGATTATAGAAACCATATTATATGTAATAATCTTTCTAAGATAATTAAATCACCACTCCATTAATTTTATTATTGAAGAAATATACTAGTGGAATTATTATTGTATTCCTGGTTAATGTTTATAGGAATGTGGCTTTTTAAAATGTTATTATCCTTCATTTAGAAAAATTTAACATAGTTATAATGACTTATTAGTACCCTTGACTTAGAGGAATAGTTATTTTTAGTATGTAAAACAAATTTTGTATTATCCTAAGATATTATATTAATGAATATTTTAAATAATAAACATCTATAAACAAATTATGTAATGTGGGACTTGATACCAAATAAAGAGAAACTCTTATAACTAATAGTTAGAGAAAAACTCAATATTACGGGTAAAAATATTTTGAGGAAATAGATATAATTTTGATTTAGCTATGGTTGATAACTACCTAGAAATTATAACCTTTTTCATTTAAATAATATATAATCCATAAATATTTCTATTGGTATGTGATAATAAAAATTATGACGACATAATTTATTTATGGGTGGATAATGTAAGACCCTATTTAATTTGAAGCATATTCATTTTAGAAACTATATGTTTATAATAATAAAATATTTTTTTCAATTTATTAAATGGAATTGAAATAAATTTGGTGAAAAGTCATACAAGATAGGGATTAAACTAAAAACACTTTATTATTTCATATAAAAATACTAAATGATATCATAAAATTAAATATTTCACCTCATGAAGTATTACATAAATTTATTATACAAAAACTAAAAGGGAAAATAAATTAAACTAATAACATCTTTAGAGCTTGAAAAATCAATAATTATGATATTTACATTAAAAATCAACATTAGTACAATATAAATGACAATGATAAAAAATACCATGAAAGGGGAAATCATGTTATGAGATCTAAAATGAAAACTATAGAAATGAGATGTGTGAATAGAATATGTTTAGCATATTATATTAGAAAAACTACATCCACTTTAAATATGTTCATTGTAACTACAGAAATTAAAATTATGGTCATTGTAGATATGGTTGCTGGTCATATAACCAATAGGAACACTAATGTCCTCTATTTATAATTATTAAATTTGAAATAATATTACTCACTATGAAATAGAAATATTATATACACACACAACCACACACATATATATTTATGACTTGTGTAAAAATATTAATACTATAACATGGATTTATTTATATTCAAAACTAAAATGAATATTATAATAACACTATAGTTGTAAAATTAAAGGTTATAATAAAAATTATTAACATTAATGTTATTTTTGAAAGCGTAATTATTATGGAAGTAATTTATTTCAAATAAAAATTGTATAATGTATTTTATTGTTTATACTATTATATTAAATTGAATAATTTTACAATATTAATATATATGAACTAATGTATTAACATCATTTAAATTATATATTGATATGATATAATCATAAGAACACAAAATATTTTAATGTGCCAATTTTCAGTAAAAGATGTTTATCATTATATTTTGAACTTTTTTCTCAAACTATATATATATATACATATTTTATAACATAATATAGGTTAAAAAATTTTAATATATATAAAATTTAAAAATTAGATTAGCATGAGTTTTTGAGATTTTTATAAAAAACTTATTTTAGGTGAACAATGTAATATATGGATACTATGCCTTTTATGAATTATTAGTATACAAGTATGATTTAAAAATTTGGGAAACATTTTTCATAAAAAAATTAAATATAATATTTTAAATTTTAAAAAAATTATTAGATTTTACAAACATATATTTTATATTTTAGAAGTCAAGTAAAATATTTCTCAGAAAATATTTCTAGAAATTTGACATTTATTATATTAAAAATAATTTTTAACAATTTCAAAAAATAAAATTTCAAAATATATATATATAATTTATAATTATTAATACCAAATTATAAAATAAGCACCACTTTATTTTTAGGCATAATGATTAAGTTACCTTTGTAATAAACTTTTGCAGGTATAAAAGGTTAAATGACAAAAGTAATAATTCACAGGGTTAAGGGATTGAAACATATTAAAAACATGTATTGTATTGAGATATTGAGAGATGATTTCCCTTATATCACACTAAAATAAATTATTTTCAAATTTTTTCTAGGTTATTTACCTATTTATCTTCTGATTCCTTTATATTATGTTGAACTATTTACAAAATACCATTTGCCCTCTTATGAAAGCTGACTCTCCCAACACCTTCAATAAAATACTAAAAAATATAGCATCCTACCAAATCCTCCCATTTTACCTTCACAATGAAACATATTTCACTCTAATTATTTTCTATTAATTAGATATTATCATATTCTATCAATTTATAAGGGATCTTCAATTGAAATCACAATGTTCTCAATGATGTTTTTTAAAAGTGCAGATTGAATCAAAACGAAAGTATGGGTTTTCATCGCAAAATTACTATCTTTGAGATATGTTTGGTATTATACACATAATTTCATATATTGGGTGTATATACTTAATATTGAAGATATTATATGATGAAATAACTTTTATTCATGGAAATTTATGTCTAAAATAAAACTCTCTCATTTTTTATTTAATTGCTGCATTAGTTTTAATGGGTTATCTCAACTAAAATCTTTTTTTTGGAGTAATAATCACCAGATTTAAATTTTAATCCTTCAATATTGAATTATATTACCTAGTGAATATGTTATGCTTTATTCATATTATTTTCATAGAAAATAGATTTTCACATAGAAGCCTTATTCCTTAAACATTCTATTGTTTTTTTAATATTAAATATCATATATTTTAGGGATTTGTTTCTCTATATCTATTATTTTATTTCCCAATAAATGTATTAATATACTTAGGTGAAAAACTATTTTTTATCTATAATTATTATTATATTTATAATTATCTATTTTAATACAATAGGATTTTTTTTCTCTTTTTCAATAGAGATTTTGGATAGAGGTATTTCAAATTGTTCAAAAGGTTTTCCATCATATCAAAATCAAATGTTCCATCTTCCACTCCATTATTTTTTATAACCCTTATGTATTTTAAATTATATATTATTGAATATTATTTTTTAAAATTACATGTTTTAAAATGTTGTTTTACTTTATTTTTTCAGAACCAAAACTTAAATGTAACTATAACTTCTTCTTTTTCCTCAAAGATAAAATTATATTATAAAAACACTTTTATAATTTCATCAGTATTTTCTAATTTATCTCTACTATATTAATTAACATGGAATTTGTTTCACCAATATTACCCTAAATTTTCTTATGAAATATAATTTTGAGTTGATTGGGTATTCCAAATCAATTGATCGCATTATTGAGGTCAATTTTGGTATACCCACATTAAGTGTTGTAAAACCAATTTTTCATTCCATAGCTTATTTATGATGCGATAAAGGAAACCCATTTTATTTACTATGGTTGTTCATTATATGTTTAAATTTTTTTGTCTTATAGAACTTATATGTATGGATAATGATGGGATAGGCCCTATATTTTCCTCCAATGTATTGTTTAAGGAATTATATCTAATGATATAACTATTTCAAGAATATAAATTTTTTGTTCCAATAGGATTTGAGGAATTTTTTTTGTTACCTATATGATGTGTTGACATTTTTTATCACTAAATAAATCTTGATCATTTTTATTTTTCACAACATGAATTATTTACATATTATTGTTCATAATATGGAGTGTCAGAATTTTTTTTGTACAAATCAGTATATATGGAAATTTGGATTACTCAAAATTTTATAATTTTCCAATTATTATATTTTATTCAAAAGTTATTTAATTATTCTTGGATTTAAAGAAGAGTAAAAGTTTCACGCTATTTGTCTATGATTAGCTATATGTCTCATAATTATTATGTCCTAATTTAACACAAATATTAAATGTTATATGTTATTACATTAAGATTTCTTTTCAACCTATTGTGAATGGGGGAAAACTATTATTCTTCAATTTTCTTTTCATTTGAAATTTACTTATTCATGGTTTCTTATATTCTAATTATTTAACACTAGATAACATGATAATATATCTTAACATACTAAGAATTTGATATCATCACTTTCTTATGTTATCTTTACCTAGGATATAAAGTGTAGTATAACCAGGTATATTTCTAGAAGTGGATATATTGTGGTTTTAATATTTAAAAATTTCAACATGTGTTGTAAAATAATTTGTTTAACTATAAATATTAAAGGACACTGAACCTTATAACCCTTAGGTTGGGTGGCCATTTGTGATATTTATTTATATAAACATTGAATTATTTTTTATTTATGTATTTTTAGATTGGTCCCATATAGTTGGAAGTATAATTTCGCAAAAAATATCTTTAAAAGTATTTTTTATTTTTTTTGTTCAGTATAAATGTTATAAAAAATCTCTTTTATTAAAATTCATCAATACTACATAGAGGACATGAAAAATGGATGTTTGTTGATGTATGGAGACATATATATGTTAAAGAGATGATAATAAGAACTAAATATCCATATGATTACAATTGATTAAGGGTTATTGCATTATTGGTGAGAATATGTGATCTATATTTTCCCATCAAATTTCTTCTTAAGGAATTCCAGGTTTTAAAACGTAACTAAATAAATAGAAATAAAATAAATAGAAATAAAATAAATAAAATAAATTATATTATAATGATTCAATAAATATTATATTATGTTATTTTTTGCATGTCGTTAATTTTATGACCACTTTGGATTTTAATATTTTCCATCAAAAAATAATTTAAATTTTTTAATTTCTTAAGTAATATAATAATTTAACTATTTGTTATATATATGTGGATATATTTATATTTAATAAAATTATATAATTATATAATTTTTTAGTTTTTAAAATTTGTTTAATAAAAATAATAAAGATCAATTAATGATAATAATAGTAATAAGAATAGATTTTTATTTATTATTATTAGTAATAATATTGATATTTTCAATATTTATATGAATATATATTTAAATTGATATATTTGTGTGTTTATTAGTGTGTGTATATGTATGTAAAAATATAGATGATTTATGTCATGATACATTATTTGAAAAAATGGCAGAAACTAGAGAAATTATCCAGTGGAAAAGAAATTCCCCATGGGATAAAATATTGAGGTCTTTAACCTGGAATGTATTAAAAATGTGTTTTTTGGATGATTAAAAATGGTCAAATAACATTAAAACTTTTATTTATATAATGGATATAGAAACTAGATTAAGTTCATTATTTAAAGAGTTCCTCGATATAAATGATGTTTTACCTTTTATTTTTGTTAATTATTATCGGATAATTAATGTTATTGCCGGAGTATTAATTGATTAATAAAATAATAATGACACATCTTGAATTTTATTGTTAAAATAATTGATACGAATTTGTGGCTGAAAGGACAAAATTTAGTATTATTTTACATTGTTTATGTATATTGATTTGGTGGAGGTATCACTAATTAATTTAATGATACTATCAATTTATTGTGGGTAATTTTGAAATGGAATATTCTTTAATTAATTGTGAGGATTATGGGAAATTATGGAGGCTTTAATTGTATTCTAATATAAAGATTATGATCATAATATTAGAGGGTTAAATGGATTTAAAATTTATGTGAAATTTAATTATATTGGTGGATCACAATAGCTATTAGCACTTGAGAATTAATTTAGTATAAATTATTTGTGGGAACTATACATGAACTATTTCCGGGGATTTTTTCACAGTTCTATAGTTGGAAAATGAGGAAATGTTTGGATTAATTAGTGTTACAAAATGAATTTTCACTAACAATGAATTTTTTATGAATAAATATGTTTGAGGGTTAACGAAAAAGGTTATTTTGGAGAAATAAATAGATTTAGTTAAAAAAAATTAATATGAAGGATTTATAGAGGTGGCTAAAATGTGAAGTTAGATTAATTTGAAAGATATTATTGACTCAATTAATTTATTTGATGGGATAATAATATTTTTTATTGATTAATATAAAAATATAATAATGAATTGTCACACTCTACTTTTTGAGCACTCTTTATTTTCTTATAATTTTGGTGGAGGTAAATACATAGAACATAGTAATAAGAGAGTATAGAAATAATTAGAATTTTCATGCTATTTGGTGTGTATTATTTAAAAAAATTTATTTGAGTTATTTGAATTTATCAAAAATCTGTCGGTGTCATTAAATCTAGAATTTTAATGATATCATATTCAATGGAAAAATGGAATGGATTATGACATTTGGCAGGACTCATACATAAATGGCATGGAATTCATGCTACTATCTTTATATTTATCTTCTAATAGCTTCTTATATTAAACCATGAAACCGAAGAGTTACAAATTTTCATGTAACTCTCTCTATGTAATGTACTTTCAAATAGAATGTCCCACGGGAACTATGTTAAATAAATGTGTTATTCCATATTATAATAGTGGTAAAACCAAACATTCATGTTCGATGAAGGATTTCTTATAAAAAAAATTATTCTATTTGGTTTATATGTGATAATTTGTGGAAGCCTATTTGCTTTATCTTGGTGATTCACCACCAAGGATCATCAAATTTTGGGGTCATGTAAATTCATTGGAAAGTGAAACTAGGACAGTGGATTATAAATATTCCAAAAATTAGTTATTATTGTCATTAATTAGTAATATATTTTAAAGTAATTATTATATATGGATGATTTTCAGATAAATTGATATATGGGTTCTAAGTCGTAAATTTTTAAAATGTGTATTTTCTGGTAAAAAAAGTGTTTTGATATCAATATCTATATTTATAAATAGTGGGTTTTGATAAAACATGCTGGTAATGTTTTATAAATGGTGGATATAAAAAATGATTTACAAGTTTCGTGGTTTTTTTATATAATATTAAAATTAGTATTTTTTAAATATGTTTTCTATGTTGTGATTACTAAATGTGTGGGATTTGAAATTTATCTAATAAATGGGGTTTTATTTATTTCCAATAAATTTTTATTATAATACTTTTTGGATGTTTTGTTTTAGTTTTGAAAATATTGGGCATTTTTCTGAGTAATTGGTATATAATTGGTGTATAGATTTAGACACATTAATATTATTTTGAAAGAAATTTTGTAAATGTGTATGGTTTGGTGATAGATTACCTATAAAAATACATTAACTGGAGATGGTTTATTTAAGTTGGGATACAAATGATATCCTTGGAATTTTCCATTCCAATTTCATCTTTATAGGACAATAGTGTGATCTAGGTAGACTATATGTATTTCTAACATATGGGACAAATTAGATGAATATATAAATCGAGGTTCATCACATATAAATATTACTTTTTCACTTATTAATAATCCATATTCTTATAATTTATTTCTACGAGAATTATTGTGAATACTACAGGATTTTTCATATGTGAGTTATGACCATTATACGATGGGTTTATATTTTATTATGATTTATTTCTAGGTTAATAACTATTTCTTCCAATAGTGGAATGGATAATTAATATCTAAAATTAATGTAACAATATTTTCTATTAGTGTAAGGAGGTGTTTTATGTTCTGGTTTTTTATAAAATATTGTTGATTTTTTTTAAAAAATGTTATATTAACCACAAATTTTGGATTACTTATATCAACCCAAGATTAAAATACATGGATATTACATCATTTTAGATGAATATTCAGTACATTAAAAAATGCATTCCCAAGGATCATAATAGTTTAGTGTATTTGGAAACATAGAAACCAAATATTCCATCCTTGTGAAATATCTTTAACATGTCCCATAAAGATCTCCACCTTTAGTAATTCTACCTAAATACATTATTCAATACTTTGGGAAATGAAACATAAGAAATTATTGAGTTTAGATGCTCAATATTGGTAATTGCTATAAATTTATAATCACAACATGGACAATAGGGTAAGGAACTTGTGCATGAAATTTGAAGATCAAACCCTATATATTAGAGATCATAAAAAATATTGGTATTTCATAAATCCTAAATAATTATGAAATAAAAAAAATAATCCATGAAAGAAAAACATTGGAATAAAATTTGGAATTTGTGGCATAAATATAATAATAGAAAGTTTTATGTCGATGCTAACTACCAAGACCTTTATAACATGTTAGGTTTGGGATATGACCAATCTATCGGCTTTAGGTTTCAGTTAACAACCCATATACACTCTCACTTTTTGGCACGGGCTACAATCCAGGTACCTTCTTATTTTTGGACTAGGGCTAAAACCAATGTACCCTGTATCTTTCAAGATTGGTATAAAACCCATGTACCTTCTTGTTCTCAATAATGGGCTACAACCTGTATACCCACTTACATTTAGACTTGTGCTACAACCCATATACCTTATTGTTTCCAAAATGGGAAACAGTTCGTATACCTTCTTGTTTTTGATCTTGGACTATGACATTTGTACCCTTTAGATCATATTCCATTTATCATTAACCAATTCATTTGAGAGAGATATAGGTCCTACCTTTCTCATAATAAAATCATTTATACATGTGGCTCATGATAATAAAGCCTTCAACATATCATGACACGCAAAAAGTGATATGTTTTATAAACATCAAATCCTAACCAGTGAAATGAAATAGATATCATTAAAATTTAATCACATAATATCCTATGATAATATATAGGTTTCATAATCACATCATGAAAACATAACCCATGAGAAGAAGTGGGCTTCAGAAGAATAAAACCCATGGGTGTGAAATGGGATTATAAATAATTATCTCATCAAACTAAAAACAAATATAAATGGAACATTTGGATCATTTCTTATAAGGGAATGAATACTATAAAATGGTGATTTCATAATGGAATATTACTTGAAAATATATTTTCAAAAATTTATTGAGTAAAATAGTTTTTATTATTTGAAAATTTATTTTTACAGAATAAAACCTTTTTGAAGTCCATTATCATTGAAAATAATTTGAAAGAAAATAAATAAGACTCGAAATAATTTTGAAAACCTTTCTACATGAAAAGTTATAAATCATTATTGTAAATACATTGAAAACTTTTTCCTTGAAAAGTATTAAAATTATCTGGATATATTTTAAAATACCTTTTTTATTGAAATCATAATTGAAAAATAATAAATAAATCATGAAGATGTTTTGAAAACCATTTCATTTAAAATAATGTTAGTAAATTATAATGAAATATTTTAAAAACAAAAATTAATTTAAAACCCTTTTCCTTTAAAATGATATTCAATGATCATTTGATTTTTTTGAAACATTGTTTTGAAATAAAAAATATTTCTCACCGTAGAGGGAGATACAATTAGATTTTTCTTAAAACATTTTCTTAATTATATTAAGTACCAAAGAGTTGAAAATGGTAGTAATACATGGATATAAATTGATTAATTAGATTATAAGTAAGCTCATATTTTTTTATTTAGATATGGATCATTATGTTTCATCAAAATAAGTGTAATCATTTATAATATTGAAAATTGATGATATTTTTTCAATAAACCCTTTATACTTGGTGATTTGGGATCATAATATTCATTTAAGAAAATTAAATTACATGAAGCTAAAAATATCATTAAAATGAGATTCGTGGTATATCATTTCAATTAGATGAATATACAAGTAGTTAAATAACATAGGTGCGTTACAAAACATGAATCTCAAAGAAGGCAATTTGAGACAAAACTACTTTATCGATTTGGAAGCAATGAAACATTAAACCCATGAAATAAAAAACATATAATTTATATTTAAATACCAATAAATTTTATTATAAGATACATATAATACACTTATGGGTAGTACATACACCACAAAAATTAAGTGAGTGGTGAATAAATCATGTATCTCAACGAAATAAAAACTGAGATGAAATCCCAATACCCTGTGTCTTGACTCTGGTAATACTCATTAAAAACACCTATATAATAAATAAAATATATTATACATGTATCAAAAAACAATATTCTTACTTATAATACCATATAGGATTTTATTGTGTATTTATATTACCTACTTGTTAACAATTCTATGTTAAGTTTTCACTTCAGGAAATATCCACTGTGTTTTCGTATATGTCTAAATTTGTTATAACATTGGTCCTTATACTTATATCAAGATTTCTATATTTTAATACATGATTTAAATATAATTTACATAAATTGTATTTTTTTATAAAATAATCCACATAATATATAATTATGAAAAAGAATACACTATTCATGGAGACGGTAAGCAGTATATATGCATTAATACTATTCCCATTTAATTTTCATGTTGAAAAAAGAAAGTAAAAGAAATATATGTATATATATGTATATATATAATTATTTAATAGATTTATGATATCATATATATCATATATATTTAAAAAACCATATTTAATACATTCCATGTAGTGTATCAATGAATCACATCGCACTAAGGGTTAATAGTCCACACATCCTCAAACAAAATTATCATTTTTTCATGAAATGGAAAGTCAAAAGATATGTGTTATGAAAAGGAATAATGAAACTTAAATACATAATAAATATAATATATGACATATAAAAAAATATTTACCATCATTATGTCCACCATGAGAGGGGGTAAATGAGAAATTAACAATCCTCATTTACTGTGGTGATAGTTCGCTGTGCAAAAACATTGATCAAGTGTTTTCAGTGTTTTTATATCCAATTTCAATGTGAAATTAGTTACAATGAACTTAATTAGATTAATTGATAAAAATATTATCCAATTAAAATTTTAAAGAAATTTGAAATATAATTTAATTATATTAATAATTTAGATTAAAAAAGACTTTTGAATTAAAATCCAGAATTTTTAATTATTCATATAAAAATGAAACTATACAGGAAAATACCAAATATTTATCCTAACCTAATTTTTATGTTTATCATATAATTATGAAGTTTATTTTGAAATATTTAATATATAAAAGTTCCAAAATTGTGTTAAAAATGGGTTCTCCAATAAAATGTGGTAAAAATACCTTTATAAAAATATTGGATTTTGAGTATAAAATTGGTTTTGTTCTTATCTTATATCTATAAAATCTATTATATGAATATCATAAACATTTAATTCAATATATAACATATATAAATTAATTAATATCTCTCACTAATTATAATTAATTTAATTTTTAGTTTAAAACAACATTGGAATATAATAATAATAGTATTATCCTTTATATTCTATTCATTTTAATAATCATTTATTATTAATTGGTAATGTATTAATTATTTAGATATTTGTGTAAACCATTAATTTTCATAATTAGTTAATAATATTCATAACCTATAATTTAATTTCTAGGTTTTATCTAATTATTTTAAGTAATTACATTATAATGATATACTATTTTTCGGTAAAAATTGATCATGGATGTTACGCTAGCCATTGAAGAAAGTCATTATTGTGTGTAATGTATGATAACCATAATTATTCATGTAGAGAAATATAAAATTTATGTTTCTTATAGTGCATGAATAACTTGGTTTTGTGTATAAATCAATGAAATAATATTTCTTTAATATACAATAATCTACTTTTAGTGTTGTGTGAAATTAAAAAAATCAAAAAGAATAAATTAATTCGAAAAAAATCAAAAAATGTCAGGATGTTACATTACTCATAATTGAGATTATTTTGGAGTAATGAGGAATCTTATAGAGATTAATCCCACCCCTACATATGCATTTTAGTATAATTGTAGATGAAATTTATTATGGAATTAGAAAAAGGAATATTTAATCCTTCATTATTGGGGATCTATTGATCCTCGTATGAGATATAATAGGAGGAATTTGGTTTCATTGAAATTGATTCACATTATTATTATTTTTTTCTATAGGTTTTTTTCATTTGGGTTTTGTTTATAAAATTCAAATATTTTCATGTGAAAATATTTTACCCTTTTAATTTTCAATAATGGAATTATACATACCATTCTTCTATGGTTTAATATGTTTTATTTAAAAATCATTCCATGATGTTCTATTTTATCCCTTAACATATTTTTCCAAACATTGGTGATCTGGGAGAACATTCGAGGCACTATATTGAATTTGTTTAGGATTTGTTTATAAAAGGAATGGTGGAACTCTAAATGTACCATTTAAAATATGTGGATAATTTTTTTATGGATTCATTTTTCTACTAGGATGTGATATTAGAATTGTAACACCCCAGGATTTCATAGTGTGTTATTTCTTAAAAATAATTCAATAACATACACGCAACACCGAGTTCAATCACACCATGACTTACAAAAAAATCCATTAAAAAGAGGTTATGAATAGTATTAACTAAATTTTAAACTTTATATAATCCTTATAATTTTTCCATATTATGAGTATCTTGGACATAATGCAAGAACAAATTCATTTTCAGTATTGCACTTTTATCAACTTTTAATATTGAACCCTTTTTAAATAAAATATTTTAATCTTTTTGACTAAATGGGGACATCAAAGATTTAAAATGAAACATCCCAAGCTTCCACGGAACGCTTTCTTTGAATAATATAGTAGCGTGTGTTGTACGCAACCTTGAGTTTTAACACACACCACAACCAATCAAACTAGCTGTTATGAATAGTAATACCTAAATTTTGAAATTATATATATTTTATATTTCAAAATGGACTTCATTTTTGGATTCAGAATATCTAATTTAGCCTAAGGTGAAATTTTGGTACTTTTCGGATAACTTTCATATTTTGATGAATAGTGAAAATTACTAAATTTTAATTAAAAACAACTTTTTTAATCAAAATAATTAATAGTGATAAACTATAAATTTGAGTGGTTTTAAAGTATATTTAGAATTTATTTTTACCATTTAATATAATGTTGGTCATTGGACATAATTTTACAATTAAACCGAATATAAACAATTGTCAATCTTTTGATAGTTATTATCTCTTAAAAACACGCTTTTTGGTTCGACAACGGGAATTAATTTTAAATTAATTTCTACCACTTCTGTGTTTTGAATTTAGAAAAATGGATTCCATATTTGGAATCAGGATGTCCAAATTGTGTAAATAGGTAACTTTTATTTTTAGAAATTTTGAATAATTACTATGGTAAATATTTTATTTACCATGGTTAAGGGTAAATCTGGTAAATAAGGGTTAAAAAATAATATTATAATAATGCTAAATTACCCTAAAACGTGTCCTAGCCTTATTGGATGATACATGTTCGACCATAGGCATCTTTGGGTCGATTTGGGGACCCCATGGTGCCACTTGTAGGTGATAGGGACACTTTATTTTAATTAAGTGAAAATGAATACAAAAATGACACAAGCATATATCTTTTAGAAAAAAAAAATTTACATATGGATATATATGTTGGATTTTAGATTATAAATATTCATTAGAAATATAAAACGATTTCCTATATAATGATATTTTATTTATAATTTTTATACATTAAATGATTTAATTTATTTATGACACAATGATGAAGTAGTAATTACTATAATAGTGAAAAATTAAACTAATTGATATTATAAATACCCAAATAAATATAATATGAAAATTTTAATGAATTAAACAAATTTTCTAGGATAATATTATATATTAGGATTTATTTAATTGAATTTTTTCGAAGTAATCAATCTGTTATAAGTTTCACAAAAATCAACTATTCAATAGTTTCAAAATTGACATAAAAGAGTTCTTAAAACAAATATTATATTATTAATTGATATTAAATTCCTAAAAAATATACAGTTCGGACAAGAGACTTATATAATGATAGGTTCATCATTAATGGACCACTTGGGGGTCTCTTGGATGTATATAGTAAGTTTATTAACCATATTATATAAAAATACAAAGAGACATTGTAAAAGTGAAACTAATTAACTTAGAGTTAATACTTAAAGATAAGGTTAATAAAAGTACCCAAACCTGTCTAAATTCTATTGGTTGAGTTGTTTTAGACCCACCCCCACCTTAACCTTTAAATATTCAACTTTGGAGCCTTTAGAAACCGAATATGAATTTATTATAAATTAATATTTCTAGCTTTTCCAAAGGTGCCCCTCACCCCTCTTATAAAAGGGAACTCCTCCTTTTCATTTCTTCATACCTTCAAAGCCTTTTTGTTCAGCCAAACTCTGCCCAAATACTCTCCCAACTTCCCTCAATACAACCTAGAGTCCCTATTTTGATCATAAAGCCAACCTAAGGAGCCCTTTTGATCAAATCAAAAGGAAGAACCCGAAGAAGAGGTAATGATTTCACCACCCTTTTCCAAGTTCCTTTCTTCTTCCACTTCTTCTTCCTTTGTTGTTACCATTCTAAAATAATAACTCCAGTATCATATATATACTGTGATGTTATTATAAATATGGTACAACCATATTCAGTATTCTATCCACCCTTTGAACAACATGTCACCATACGTGCGTACATACGACTTACCGTCTCCACGTCGTGGTGTAATTGTTATTCAATATATTATTATTTTGGATGGGTATAAAAATGGTATGTAACTCATGTAAATAATAAATATAACATGTTAATGATTTTTTATATATGATATAACATCCATTTATATATTATTTTAATATCAAAAGAATGATATTGTCGCTCGTGCGTACGTACGGACTACCGTCTCCACGAACGCGATAAGATTCATTCTCCATCGTATCCATTCAAGTATAATTATCATTTGATAATTTAAAAATGATGTTTAAGGACTTGATATCATTCTGTATATGAATAATATATAACCTATCCATTACAATCCTGGCTTACGTAACAAAACATATAAAAGAAAACAAGTAAGTTAACACCCGAAACAACGATAATACTAAGATATTATTATCAAATCAATATTAAAAGATCATATATGATATCATATTAATGTATATGATTATTGTATAATTTAATAACAATTATTTCACCATTATACAGGAGGTTAACCTAACCCAACCAAGGAAAAGTACAAGGTAAGGGATTTTCTTATCTCACATTCAATTCCGTGAGATTTCCATTGTTCGCCACTAAATTATTGAAAGTGGTGTATTGTGTACTGCCATTTGATATATATTATCCTGATTCTCTTATCATTTGGTGGTTATTATCTTTTGGCCATATGACTCAGTTGATTAACGTGGTAAGGGGTTTTCATCTCACTCCTCATTCCCGTGAGATTTATGTCATATTTCCACCATCACCTTTTGTGTGGTGTATGTACTGCCCATAATTATATTCTCTATGTAATACACTCTAATTTATGTGTATTTACATATTCATTGTATGATACCTCTTTCATGGGTTGTATGATTCATAAGTTACCAAATTGGTAAGGGTTATTTCACAATCTCTTCATTATCTGAGGTTGTTTATACGTAATAATCTACTGGGATCTCTTTATCATCCACATCCATGTTTCTTCAAAATGTATTTCAAAACATTTTTATTATTTACAAGAATATGGGTTAAAGTCATTTATACCCTTGTTTGACTTTTTATAAGAGGAATCTTTCCGTCGTTTTCAAAACAAGGTCCTTTTAACCTTTTCGACAGAATTAAGGTAAGAATGTTTTTTTAACTTATACGGCGGGTGTGGTTATTTTCCGCCGTTATAAAATCTTCGAAGCTTTCCTTACAAGCTTATAAGAATATTTTCAAGAAAATGTTTTATTTTATATGGATCTTAAATGCTTTCAAAAATAGAAAGAGGTATTTCTCCAAAAAGTGTTTTGATTTCATCTATGTCAACATCCTTTGATGGATTTTACGCTCATTTGAAGTTGATTTATTATGATACAAAACATCCCTATTTTATTGAAGGTTTTGTGATATTTTTGACTGTGGATAAGTTATTCTTATGTCACTCATGGTTTTTGTTTAAAGTATTGACATTTTATAAGTTATCTGTAATCCAAATGTTTATGTTATATTTCAACCTTTCATTCAGATGAATGTGTTAGACAAGTATGTTCCGGGTTGGGGACCGGTAAAAGCAAGCCCTCCGGTTTGGTCTCTGGTTATTAGAGGAACTCTGGTTTGGTCTCCGGTTATTAGAGGAACTCCGGTTTGGTGTCCGGTTATTAGAGGCACTCCGGGTTGGTTTCCAGTTATTAGAGGCACTCCGGGTTGGGTTCCGGTTACAGTTAGCCCCAAGGTCTTGGGACGAGGCCTTGACAATGAAATTAAAGTTCAGCATTATGCATTCCAACATTATGAAAGTGGTTATTGATTTTTGCATGTGATTATTTTATTAGTAGAATATCCATGTGAATAAGTAAATGGAATTATTTCATTTTATTTATACTTTACCATGTTGAAAGTTCAAGTTTGAAAGGCTTTTGTTTTAGTTATACATTGCTTTAAATGTTTATTATTATTTATGAATGTTTCCGCTATATTGTTATCCTTACTGGGCATTTGATCTCACCCCTTTTCTATGTTTTATTTTTCCCAGGAAGTGAAGAAGTAAATTATGAATGACCTGCAGGGATATTATGTGGGGATATGAGTGTGGATTATGAAGACATTGTGTTGTTGTAGTAGTTTTTCATTTTATGATGTAATGTAAAACTTATGAATATATCTAGTGTTTACAAGGCTACTAAACCAATCGATCTTTCGAGATTTGATCTTTCTTGTGATCATGCCAATGTTATGTAATAATGCACCGACTCTGGGTAACTAGGGTCGGGGCATTACAGTTGGTATCAGAGGAAGTTTAGTACAAACCTTGGAAGCTAGATTTATATAAACTCTGATTAGAGCACGTAGACCTAAGATGAACATTGAGGATTAGTATAGAAGAACTTCCTAGAATTTTGGTATTGTAGAGATTTTGTGAGTTTTCCAAGAAATACATCCCTGTCTGGATAGGAGCAGGTAGAGGCGGCTCTGGCACAGATGTACCTAGGGGTAAAACCCGAAAACACCGCTTTGAGCTAGACTCGAACGGGAACTGGTGCACGACAACGGGCCTTGCTGCACTCTTGGTTACGACACTCCCGGGGGATATGCTTAGGATAACTCTCATTTTTTTACAAATCATTATGTAGGGTTTATGAGTATATACTTCCTCCAAGAAAACATTTTTATGATTATGGATTATATCCATAAACAATTTAATTTATGTTATGTGTTTTAAATGTTTGGGATTAGGTATTGTTATTCATAAGCTAATATAGTGTATTCCATTGTTTAGAAATGGCGCCTAGTAGAAGGAATGAGAACTCCAGCAATGCACATGATACAAAGAGAAGGAAGGATCATATCTTTCATGGTCTTAAGCTAGAATTTATAAGAGAAATAGTCTCCCATGTATTATCATCATATGAAGAAATAATATCATGTGTTGATAATATAAGTAAAGAGTTTGCTGAGTCCTATGGCTTTGAAGGGAAGCAAGAGAAGAAAAGGATAGAAGAGAGAAATATGGATAAAGGGAAGAGGGAAAAGAAGAATTTTCCCATGTGTGGTAACTGTGGAAAGAAACACCCTGGAACTTGCCTGAAAGGAATGGGAGTTTGTTATAAGTGTGGAGGAAAAGGGCACAAAGTACGTGACTGCAAGGGTAAGAAAATGGTTTCAAATGTACAATTCTTCATTTGCAAGGAGGTTTGACACTACGCGAACCTATGTCCCAGTCATCAGACTATGTCGCAAATGATGTTATTGGATAATAATCAAGTTATGATACTACCACAGATGAAGAGGAATGATTAGAGTTCTTATGTTGATTATGTCAATTGAGTGTTGTATCAACAATGTACTTGTTATAATAATTATGGAGTATATAAGGATTGTACTGCAGTACTATTTCATTAAGGACTTGAGATTGTGTGGAAAAAAGAACAGTGGCCCAATAGCAGGATAAATTTTTGGAAAATATGTGGTTGAGAGAAAGATAAACCATAATATGGTTCTGATACCGAGTTAGTGATTTTAGAATAATACATGATTATTTTGGAAAAATTATATTGGATATTCTTGACTACCTTGGAACTGATTAATGATTTGTATATTCCATCATTGTTGGGGTTTAAAACATTTTTGGATTGATGATGTATATCCATCATTCTATATAAGGGAGAATGAATGTAATCAATAATAAATATGTTAATTCAGGATGTTTCAGTGTATTAAAAGAATACACGATGAAGGTATTCATATGCTATTACGGGGTAAAAAGGATCTACATTATGTTTACCTTATAAATGTTGGACTGTTAGTTTGGACAGAAATATATTGGATATTTCTAGTTTGGATTATTTTGGATTTCCATAAAAGGAAAACCCGGAGGTCGGGCGGCAACCCGTCGCGTCCGGTAATGCTGCGAGACTTGAACCCGCAACCGAAGGGCGACAAGGGTGTATCACCTACCACTGGCCCACGAGATGTCCTGGATTAAATAATGTTGTTTTTTTTAAAAGATCCGGTAGATGAATTATAAATTCATTTATTTTGGAACCCTGTACAAATAGTATAAATAGAAAAAAAAATTACATTCTATTATCTTTTAGAGTGAAAGATGAGTTTGTGGTAGAAATTTATTAATGGATAAAACTCTAATTATAAAGTAATTATATCTCCTTATGATATTATCCAATCTCATAAATAAATTCCTCAACATTAATAAAAGGAACTTAGAACAAAAATGTTGTCCTAGATGGTACCTTAAATCATCACTAATTTATGGCTTTGGGATTTTTGACCTTTTCATAGCCATGTTCTCTACCACTCTCCATCAGATAATTGATGGTTAGATTTCCCTTCCATATCCATATTTTCCTACATGGAACCCTAGTATGTGTTATTTTCGGTAATCTTCATACTTTCCACTCATTGTTTTAAATAGAGGCCTCATTAATTAATTTTTCGATGTGGGATTTCAACTAAGATATTTTGAAACGTCAAAAATGTGTTATCCCAATACCCTATGTGTTGTTGAACTGATGATATTTCAAATCATCATAGATTGATGAGTTTAGGGACCTCAATTTTATACTTGTTTGTGATTGATGACCTCAATCACTACCTATAAATATTTACGTTTTTCCTCCAATTATATGTCTCTAATTGCCACCAATGTTCTCCTAATCGAGATCATAATTTGGTGGCGACCCTTTCATTTCTCTTTTCCTCATATTAAGACTAAATTTTAGTAACCCAATTTCCGATGTGGGTTTTCCCACAAATGTATTTTCTACATTCAACCTTTTATTTTCGAAGAACAATTTCAAATTGCGAGGACGCAATTTATTGAAGGAGGGGAGAATGTAACACCCCAGGATTTCACAGTGTGTTATTTCTTAAAAATAATTCAATAACTTACAAGCAACACCGAGTTCAATCACACCATGACTTAAAAAAAAGCCATTAAAAAGAGGTTATGAATAGTATTAACTAAATTTTAAACTTTATATAATCCTTATAATTTTTCCATATTATGAGTTTCTTAGACATAATGCAAGAACAAATTCATTTTCAGTATTCCACTTTTATCAACTTTTAATATTGAACCCTTTTTAAATAAAATATTTTAAACTTTTTGACTAAATGGGGACATCAAAAATTTAAAATGAAACATCCCAAGCTTCCACGGTACGCTTTCTTTGAATAATACAGTAGCGTGTGTTGTACGCAACCTTGAGTTTTAACACACACCACAACCAATCAAACTAGCCGTTATGAATAGTAATACCTAATTATTGAAATTATATATATTTTATATTTCAAAATGGACTTCATTTTTGGATTCTGAATATCTAATTTAGCCTAAGGTTAAATTTTGGTACTTTTCGGATAACTTTCGTATTTTGATTAATAGTGAAAATTACTAAATTTTAATTAAAAACATCTTTTTTAATCAAAGTAATTAATAGTGATAAATTATGAATTTGAGTGGTTGTACAGTATATTTAGAATATATTTTTACCATTTAATATAATGTTGGTCATTGGACATAATTTTACAATTAAACCGAACATAAACAAGTGTCAATCTTTTGATAGTTATTATCTCTTTAAAACACGCTTTTTGGTTTGACAGTGGGAATTAATTTTAAATTAATTTCTGCCACTTCTGTGTTTTGAATTTAGAAAAATGGATTCCATATTTGGAATCAGGATTTCCAAATTGTTTAAATAGTTAACTTTTATTTTTAGACATTTTGAATAATTACTATGGTAAATATTTTATTTACCATGGTTAAGGGTAAATCTGGTAAATAAGGGTTAAAAAATAATATTATAATAATACTAAATTACCCTAAAACGTGTCCTAGCCTTATTGGTTGATACATGTTCGACCATAGGCATCTTTGGGTCGATTTGGGGACCCCATGGTGCCACTTGTAGGTGATAGGGACACTTTATTTTAATTAAGTGAAAATGAATACAAAAATGACACAAGCATATATCTTTTAGAAAAACAATTTTTACATAGGGTTATATATGTTGGCTTTTAGATTATAAATATTCATTAGAAATATAAAACGATTTCCTACATAATTATATTTTATTTATAATTTTTAGACATTAAATGATTTAATTTATTTATGACACAATGATGATGTAGTAATTACTATAATAGTGAAGCATTAAACTAATTGATATTATAAATACCCAAATAAATATAATATGAAACTTTTAATGAATTAAACTAATTTTCTAGGATAATATGATATATTAGGATTGATTTAATTGACCTTTTTTGAATTAATCAATCTGTTATAAGTTTCAGAAAAATCAACTATTGAATAGTGTCAAAATTGACATAAAAGAGTTCTTAAAACAAATATTATATTATTAATTGATATTAAATTCCTAAAAAATCTACGGTTCGGCCAAGAGACTTATATAATGATAGGTTCATCATTAATGGACCACTTGGGGGTCTCTTGGATGTATATAGTATGTTTATTAACCATATTATATAAAAATACAAAGAGACATTGTAAAAGTGAAACTAATTAACTTAGAGTTAATACTTAAAGATAAGGTTAATATAAGTACCCAAACCTGTCTAAATTCTATTGGTTGAGTTGTTTTCGACCCATCCCTACCTTAACATTTTAATAGTAAACTTTTGAGCCATTATAAACCGAATATGAATTTATTATAAATTAATATTTCTAGCTTTTCCAAAGGTGCCCCTCACCCCTCTTATAAAAGGGCACTCCTCCTTCTCATTTCTTCACAACTTCAAAGCCTTTTGGTTAGGCCAAACTCTGCCCAAATACTCTCCCAACTTCCCTCAATACAACCTAGAGGCCCTAGTTTGATCATAAAGCCAACCTAAGGAGCCCTTTTGATCAAATCAAAAGGAAGAACCTGAAGAAGAGGTAATGATTTCACCACCCTTTTCCAAGTTCCTTTCTTCTTCCACTTCTTCTTCCTTTGTTGTTACCATTATAAAATAATAACTCCAGTATCATATATATACTGTTATGTTATTATAAATATGGTACAACCATATTCAGTATTCTATCCACCCTTTGAATAACATGTCACCATACGTGCGTACGTACGGCTTACCGTCTCCACGTCGTGGTGTAATTGTTATTCAATATATTATTATTTTGGATGGGTATAATAATGATATGTAACTCATTTAAATAATAAATATAACATGTTAATTATTTTGTATATATGATATACCATCCATTTATATATTATTTTAATATCAAAATAATGATATTGTCGCTCGTGCGTACGTACGGACTACCGTCTCCACGAACGCGATAAGATTCATTCTCCATCGTATCCATTCAAGTATAATTATCATTTGATAATTTAAAAATGATGTTTAAGGACTTGATATAATTCTGTATATGAATAATATATAACCTATCCATTACAATCATGGCATACGTAACAAAACATATAAAAGAAAACAAGTAAGTTAACACCCGAAACAACGATAATACTAAGATATTATTATCAAATCAATATTAAAAGATCATATATGATATGATATTAATGTATATGATTCTTGTATAATTTAATAACAATTATTTCACCATTATACAGGTGGTTAACCTACCCCAACCAAGGAAAAGTACAAGGTAAGGGATTTTCTTATCTCACATTCAATTCCGTGAGATTTCCATTGTTCCCCACTAAATTATTGAAAGTGGTGTATTGTGTACTGCCATTTGATATATATTATCATGATTCTCTTATCATTTGGTGGTTATTAACTTTTGGCCATACGACTCAGTTGATTAACGTGGTAAGGGGTTTTCATCTCACTCCTTATTCCCATGAGATTTATGTCATATTGCCACCATCACCTTTTGTGTGGTGTATGTACTGACCATAATTATATTCTCTGTGTAATACACTCTAATTTATGTGTATTTACATATTCATTGTATGATACCTCTTTCATGGGTTGTATGTTTCATAAGTTACCAAATTGGTAAGGTTTATTTCACAATCTCTTCATTATCCGAGGTTGTTTATACGTAATAATCTACTGGGATCTCTTTATCTTCCACATCCATATTTCTTCAAAATGTATTTCAAAACATTTTTATTATTTACAAGAATATGGGTTAAAGTCATTTATACCCTTGTTTGACTTTTTATAAGAGGAATCTTTCCGTTGTTTTCAAAACAAGGTCCTTTTAACCTTTTCGACAGAATTAAGGTAAGAATGTTTTTTTAACTTATACGGCGGGTCCGGTTATTTTCCGCCATTATAAAATCTTCAAAGCATTCCTTACAAACTTATAAGAATATTTTCAAGAAAATGTTTTATTTTATATGGCTCTTAAATGCTTTCAAAAATAGAAAGAGATATTTCTCCAAAAAGTGTTTTGATTTCATCTATGTCAACATCCTTTGATGGATTTTACGCTCATTTGAAGTTGATTTATTATGATACAAAACATCCCTATTTCATTGAAGGTTTTGTGATATTTTTGACTGTGGATAAGTTATTCTTATGTCACTAATGGTTTTTGTTTAAAGTATTGACATTCTATAAGTTATCTGTAATCCAAATGTTTATGTTATATTTCAACCTTTCATTCAGATGAATGTGTTAGAAAAGTATGTTCCGGGTTGGGGACCGGTAAAATAAAGCCCTCCGGTTTGGTCTCCGGTTATTAGAGGAACTCCGGTTTGGTCTCCGTTTATTAGAGGAACTCCGGGTTGGTGTCCGGTTATTATAGGCACTCCGGGTTGGTGTCCGGTTATTAGAGGCACTCCGGGTTGGGTTCCGGTTACAGTTAGCCCCAAGGTCTTGGGACGAGGCCTTGACAAAGAAATTAAAGTTCAGCATTATGAATTCCAACATTATGAAAGTGGTTATTGATTTTTGCATGTGATTATTTTATTAGTAGAATATCCATGTGAATAAGTAAATGGAATTATTTCATTTTATTTATGCCTTACCATGTTGAAAGTTCAAGTTTGAAAGGCTTTTGTTTTAGTTATACATTTCCTTAAATGTTTATTCTTATTTATGAAAGTTTCCGCTATATTGTTATCCTTACTGGGCATTTGAGCTCACCTCTTTTCTATGTTTTATTTTTCCAAGGAAGTGAAGAAGTAAATTATGAATGACCTGCAGGGATATTATGTGGGGATATGAGTGTGGATTATGGAGACATTATGTTGTTGTAGTAGTTTTTCATTTTATGATGTAATGTAAAACTTATGAATATATCTTGTGTTTCTAAGGCTACTAAACCAATCGGTCTTTCGAGATTTGATCTTTCTTGTGATCATTCCAATGTTATGTAATAATGCACCGACTCTTGGTAACTAGGGTCGAGGCGTTACAAGAATAAATTTTATTTAAAATATTGTCTTTATTTATGCCATGTTTTTTTACAATGGGTCAACACTGGAATGTGTTAATTCTTCATTCTAAATATGATATAAATGCATCCACTAAAAAATAGTTTGTGTATAATTTTTTAAATACACTTCAATTACTCAATGATTATTTATTTTCAAAATTTATTTAATTTTTTTTTTGGAAAAATATTTTTTTTGGAATTATTTTGATTTTTTAATTTCCAATTAAGATAGGGAGCCACCCAGATATATCATGGAATATTTGTGTGGTTAATTAATATATATATTTTTTTTATTTTTTATGGATTGTAAAAAAATCAAATAAAGAGGTATTTTCATTTTATGATCACATTAAGTAGATCAATATAAATCTATATATTATTAAATTGGAAGTTATATTATAAAATACATTAAATAAATTAGAAAAGAAACCAATCCTAAAAAAAGTTATAAGTTGTTTTAATTTTTTTCCAGAAAATAAAATGTACATAATGTTCTTAAAATTTCATTTTTAGATTTGGGAGGTAGATTTTCTAGGAAATGTTGTTTCTAATAAACGATTATACTTTTCACCTAATAAAGTGATTATTTTTATGTCTTGGTAGAGGCAGAAGAATGTTTTTGAGATCTGTAGTTTTCTTGGATGTATGTAATTTTATCAGTGGTTTATCAAAAAATTATCTTCTCTAATGATTACTTTAACATATAAAAGAGTCAACTTTGAATACAAATATATGTACTAAAAACCATTTAATAAATAATAAAATATTTATGTTCATTTCAAATGTTTATGCTACATATGAATAGTTATAATTGTGAAATATATTCTGAGTATTGGTTTGAGGTGAATCTTTATGAAATGAGGTATTTTCATGATATAATATTTTTTTATTAAAGGGAATAATGAATTATATATTTGGAGGTAGGATAATGGTATATATTTATTGTATAAGTTTTAAATATATATTTTCTCAGTGTAATCTAAATTTTATATGAAACATTTTCAAATATTATCTTCAAAACTATTATTTTGAAATTTTATATACCCTTTAAATGGTAATGTTGTAGATAATTATTTCAGTAGAAAGAATCAAAAAAAATATTTAATCTAATGATCTATGGTTGATAATAGGTATGTTGTATTATTATCACATGGAGGTAAATGAAACAATGATTGGTTGTCATGAACCCCATAAAATTGTACCCCAACAATGCTAAAAAACTAGATATGGATGATGGAAACCAAATCCTACCTAAAAAAGGAAACATGTTTATCAATATAATAGAGTTGTATTGTATAGGCCCTGACCTCCCTGGTCCATTACTTTTTCAAAATCTAGTGTTTGGGGTATTTTGGGAGCCAATGGTAGCTCATTTCAATTGTTTTCAAGAACCATTTATGTTTTTATATCTTTTGGTTGTGTTGGTGAGTCAGCATCACCAGGTTGTATCGATAGGTGGTATTGGTAGCTCACATTTATATCGTAACATTAGAGGATCATTATTTTTGGATCAGCATCTCTATGTAAAGCATCGGTAAGTCAAACATCAATGAATAACATCAGTGAGTCAGGCATCGGTGGGTCACATTGTTGTCTCACTATTGGTGGGCCGCATTGGTGAATCACAATTGGGGAGTCCCTATATGTGACTCGTGATGGTGAATCACCCATCGATGAGTCATTTCAATATTTTTTTTCGAGTTTCTCCCATTACATTTTTTATGTAAACTGATTTAAAAACCTTGCTTGACCATTTTTGAATCATTTTCAAATGATATTAATCATATTTTTAATACCTTAATTCCCCCCGAAGACAATGAAACAACCATGCCACATGGTCTTGACCGTGACCTAGCTTTAATGCCTCTTGAAACTGGTTCCCTTCTATTTATATTGGTTATGGATCTTCTAGGACACGATCTTTTCATGCCAGTGTGTTTCCATTTTTCTCTTGGTGCGTCCAGAGCATTTCTTCCTCACTAAGTCATGCTTTTTGGTGTGGCCTTCAGATTCAATTTCCCATGGAGTCTCTTGCTACATGTGCGGCCCACTGTTTTGGCATAAGGAGGAGTTGCTGATAATCTATTTCTCAGGGTAAGAATTCCTTTGTCTCTATTTTAATTTTTATCATGCAGGGTGGGTAAACTCATGTATCATTGTGAGTAAAGTCAAATAAAAATCTTAATTAAGGTTGTTTTGAAGATGAACAAACTTGTAACCACAACTGGTTCGCCAACCTAAGTAATTAATGTGGGACGAGAAAGATGATGTTGCTGATTTTAATTTATTATTTTATATTTGATCTATATAGTGAACTGTATGTGTTGTATCCTTTTGAAAATCATTGTCATAGGTGATCATTTCTTGTACATGGTTGATGTTATATACATTCTATTTATCCTCTATTGAATGGATGAAAATATGAAAATGAGATTAATCCTGTATATGCAATTAAATAAGTGGACTCCCCAGGACTAAATTTGAATTATAACCATCCATAAATTATGAATGTTGAATTAAACAAAAGTGTGGGACAAATATGAAGACAATTTTTTTGATAGGTGTGTATGTGTGTTGGGCATGGTTCAATTTTCCATAGGTAATGGTGAAAATGATTTTATTATATGGGTGCTGTAGTTGGTGTAATGGAATCTCAAGTTGGAGATTTTGATTGATTATGGAAAGGATGAACTTGTTGAATAGTGGGGCTAGATCTGGTTTGTGTTTTAGTAGTTGGTCATGGTCTGTTTGTGCATTGGGACTGCAACTCAGTTGATTTTTTTGGGTGGGTGTGGGGCTTTTCATGAAGAGGTGATACTGGGGATGATTTGGGGGGGATAATTTTTTTGAATAAATATGGTGTTACCTAGTGTGGGAATTTTCCTTAGGGTTTCTAGAGACTTTTTTAAAGTGTGTATGGGTTATGATGTTACTTATGGTGTGATGTGTTTTGTAGTTTCAGGGGTAGGGAAGGAATACAAAAATAAATACATTGTTTAATGCGGTGTGATAGTTGGTTAAATGAATTAGTTGGGGTTATGAGTTATGTATGTGGCTGGTTGTGTGGTTATGTGGTAGAGGTGGCAGAAATGGCAGTTTTGTGGTGGTAGGTTGTTTGTTTGATAACCCACATGTTGGGTTGGGTGTTTGGTACCTATATATACACTCTCAGTTCTTTAGGATTTATATGCCTACCCCACCCTAGTTTAGTATTATGTGTCAAAAACCCTTATTTCATGAGGGGGGGGGGGGTCCAAAAATCACGACTAGAGGATGTATGGAGGGTTACTAGCTCTTATCTCCTCCCTCTTCTAAGAATTGGTATCCCAAGACTCTTCAGATAGATTATGGTGCGGTTTTGAGGACCATGTTTTTACGGGCAAGGAATGAATTCCCAGGTGTCTTGGGATGACATGCTTTGTTCTATTTAGCTGTCTTTGGGATGAGTTTGTGGTTTTGTGGACTAGTTTTCTTCAGGAAAGATGTTATGTGGTTGAGGCCCATGTTGTTTTGGTGGTATGTGTAATGTTGACTTGGGGTGTGTGTAAAGGTTGTAGTAGTGGGGCTTGTGGAGGAGCATGGTAGCATTAGAATGTTCCCTAATAGGGAGGATAAGTTGGCCAGTGGAAATTGGTGTCGGGTACCCTATAATCAATTTTCTTAGTACATTACTTTACATGACATTCGTTATTTGGTGAGAGTGCATTGGTGAGGTTGGGGTGGATAGTATACCCTTTTATATGCTTTTGAGTTTACACTATTTTTATCACAGTGGAATTAATATGCTTCTATAACTTGGGTGCGAGTGACTTCAGTTTTTTCTACTGAGTATACTTGTATTCTTACCCTACATATATAAAAAAAATTCAGGGTTCTAGGTAGATTACGTGTTCCGTGTTGGACTCTACTAGCTCGGGTGTCCGGATAGTTCTTTTGTCATTACTTAGCTCTGTTCTTTTGGTTTTTACTTTGGAGTTTTTCATTGTATTTCTAGTTTTTTTACTTTAAACATTCATGTGGGATGGATGTTGGAATCTTTTATATATATTTCTTGGATTTTTTTTGAAGTTGATACAACTTATATTCCGATATTGGTTACTATAAAAAGGGTAGTCCTCCCATTTTGGGAGATTTGTATATCCTTATAGCTGGTCACCTCCCTTGGGCCAACTGGAGGTGGGACTCGGGATTCGTTACCTCTTTTTCATCTTAAATAAGAATGTTCATGACACTTTTCCATCCATTCCCTCATTTTGATAATGGAGGGTCATGATAGAATGGTATTAGACGGTGATGAATGGGATATAGGATGGAGTTTATATTTGGAAACATTGATTATTACATGGGTTGGTAGGTAAATAATGTCAAGTGATCATAGTGAATGACATAGTCTTGGGAAGACTGGCTGGGAAATAGGATTTTGAAGCCTCGTGATCTATTGAAAGGAATCCAATCGTAACGAATGACCATGTGAGGATACACCATTTTCGGGGTAGAGACGATAGGAAATGTACATGCATCATGATGACTTGTGTTCTAGTTTGTTTTGGGTGTTTTTGGATAATTAAAATAAAAAATTAGTTAAAATGAATCATAAATATATTTCATGCTACTCGAGATTAAGAGTCCCTTTTTTTCGTTCATCCATGGAACCCGCTCAATGTGAAAGAGTGGCTTAGGAAGTGGAGGCTCAGTAGGCCGGTCTGGCTGATTAGTGGATAGTTGATCAAGATGAAGTGGAAAACCAGTGGTAGAGATTGTTATGTACATTTGAGAAAACCGTGGGAATGTGTGAGGGAAATGTCTCAGAGATAGTGATAGAGAACTGGCACAAAGATCTTGAGATCACCATCAGCCTACTCAATGCACCAAAGGATTATAGGTTTCTGTTAAATGTTAGTCATATGAGGGGAGTTGTGAATTAATGATGAACTTTGTACCTGGGGAGAGAAATGAGTATGATGTTCTTTGAGTTGATTTCTAGAAGGATATCTGGGGATAATAACTTTATTAAACCAGATTTACTTATAATTGACATGATATACTCTCCCTCCAGTAGGGTAGTATGTATGTTTGAGAACCGGGGATCTTGTTCAAGGTTCTCCTTTCCTTTGCTCCGAATATCATTTCAGATGAGGAGACTTGGGTGAGACGCTTAGAGTAAGCACTTCTTCTTTCCCTCTAGTACGCATTTGTTTCCTTAACCTTTCTAACATACCTAGAGGTCCATAAAAAGGTGAAGGTATTTGAGAGAATACAGTCCTGAGATGTTATACCATGATATAGGAGCCTATAGGGTTCTTCTATAGGAAAGGCAACAAGTTGTATGACCCAGGAACCAGGGCCTCTGAGGGTTTGTCTAGTGTGGATATGACCTCAGAAGTTTCAATTTCAACCTTCTGGTCATCTTGATTTTCAAATAGGATTGGGATCAATGTGTTTCTCTTATGGATTTTGTGTTCAAATTCAAAGTCAGTTCTCAGTTTGGGCTTAGTATGGAGAAGGTAGTCAGGTTCAGCACCAATCTCTACAACAGTAGACGACCTGACCATTCCAGCAGCTGGGATAGAAGTCTCATGCTCCACTGATGGGAGACAGAGCAGGTGGAGGCCATCCTCAAGGTTTTCCTCTGGGAAATTGACC
The DNA here is from genome assembly GCA_963277665.1 of Viscum album. Taxonomy (NCBI): domain Eukaryota; kingdom Viridiplantae; phylum Streptophyta; class Magnoliopsida; order Santalales; family Viscaceae; genus Viscum; species Viscum album. The sequence goes on along the minus strand of OY728161.1, from coordinate 1,208,769,891 downwards.
TAGATGTTGTCAAGGAGGTGGTCGATAGAAGGGGAAGAGGATTTGGGCATGGTCAGATGCATGCCACAGAGGCAGCAGTTCCAGTTGGTCTAGAGGTCATTCAATGAATGGTCATCTTTTTTAGTACTCTTTCTTCTACCTTGGGTGATTCATGTGCTTCACACTCCTTTGTTAGAAAAAACCTATTCCAAGCTCTAGGACTATACATAGAGAGGTTTTACATGCCCCTAGTGTTGAGTGCACCAGTTCGAGGTCAAACCATCTTGGTTGATGTTTTTGGGGGATGTTATCCTTGGCATCATCTAGTTGTACATTGTGCATTCTATTATCGACTACTACTGGATAATAGTAATGTTTTTAGGCATGTATGGGCAAAGTTTGGATTTTTTTTGGAGAGAGGAGTTGTTATATGGGATGTCGACATGTGGATCCTCTTCTTTCATTGCTGGTTGAGCTATCAATGGGATTGGTGGATTCTAATATTAAGGACGTTCCCATTTTTATGGATAATTCATTGATGTGTTCTCCAAGGAGGTTGGGACTCGACACCCTCAACATAATTTTGAGTTCATAATATACTTGTAGCCCGGTGATTCTATTATTTTGATTTCTGCTTATACAGTAAAACCATCTATGTTTTAGGAGCTATGGATATAGATTAATGACTTGATGAAGAAGGGATTTATCCATCCCAATGTTTCCCCATGGGGTTCTCCAGTCTAGTTCTCAAATAAGGATGACGGTGGTATGATGTTTCACATAGACAACTGAAAGATGAATCAGGGGACGATCAAGAACTATTACCCTCTCCCAAGGATATATGATCTTTTATACCATTTTATTGGAGCAAGTTGGTTTTCTAAGATCGATCTGTTGTCTGGGAATCAACAGTTGATGGTGAAGGAGAGTGACATCCTGAATACTTCTTTCAGATGCACGTATGGTCACTTGGAGTTTTTGTTTTATCCATTCGATGTTTCAAACTCATAGAACGTATTCATGTTACTTAAGAACTAAATATTTTGTGTGTTCTTGGAGTGGTTCATCTTCATATTCATTGATAACCTTCATATCTAATGTAAGTCATAATAGTATCACATCGATCATCTTATGACTATCCTAGAGGTGATTTGATGCCAGAAGCTCTATGGAAAGATATACAAGTGCATGTTTAGGACATGGGAGGTCCACATATGTGGACCTATGGGGTCTTACATGGGTTTATCATTGGACCCATAGAAGGTAGAGACAATCATTTTTTGGGAAATACCTACGAATGTGGAAGAGGTTCACAGTTTTATCATTCTGGAATGCTATTATTAGATATTTTACTCAATTTCCCTTGACTAGTATCACTATTTATATCTCTGACCAGAAAGGACCTAGACTTTCTGTGGAGTCATTAGATCAAGACACCTTTCATCTATCTTAAGGGGAAGTTGTTTAGTTCTCAAGTGCTCTGATTTCTAGAATAATGGGGGATGTTCAAGGTGTTATGTGATGCTTCCTATATAGACTTGGGATGTGTGCTAATGTACCCATGAGGATTGATCTATTATGGGTTTAGAAGGTTATTTCCCCATGAAAAAATCTTTTCCACCCATTATCTAGTGCTCACAATGGTCATGTTCAAATTGATGTTTTGGTGACATTACCTCATTGGGAAGCACTTTTTGGTCTTCACAGATCACAGGAGTTTGAGGTATATATTTTCCCAATAAAATATACACTTAAATTAGTGAGGGTGGATGGAGTTTTTTAGGACTATTACCTTGAGATATTCTATACCTCTAAAATGGGGAAATGTTTTGGACGATTCCTTGAGAAGGAAGTTGCAAAAGTAGGTAGTTTGAGAATCTGTGGACGATTGGAGTGAGATGGAGGAGTTGGTTTCCTTTTACATACATGAAAGAATGGAAAAAATCAGAGACTATCTACTATAGATAAAGGGGCATTCCTCTTTGAGTCTACTGATGGATGAGTCCCAGTGGGGAGACTCAGAGGTGGAGGTGATTCATGATCGCATTGACCAGGGTGAGGCTCAGGAGGGATGGTTGTAGGATGGTCAAAATTAGATGTTGTTCTGTTGGGAGCTATTTTTTCCACGGTGAGGCATGAGGGATATCTACATGAGTTTCATAGCTTACCCCTTTTGTCACAACCAAGAGTTTCCAAGATGTACCATTACTTGATAGAACAGTTCTAGGGGCCTAGGATGAAGTAGTTAGTGGTAGATTTTGTGGAAATGTTCCTCATGTACTAGTAGGTGAAGACTGAGCACCGTGATCTCAAAAGTTTTTTGCATCCCGTAGTTGTCCATGAGTGGAAGGGAGATGACATATAAATGGATATTTTCACAATATTACCTATGTCTCAGTGAGGATGTTATTCAATCTAGGTAATAGTGGATCAGTAGAAGAAATCGGTTCACTTCTTAGTAATTAAGCAGTCCGACATAGTGCATGCCTTATCATAGTGGTATGTGGATGTTGTGGTGAGACAACGTGTATTTCGTAGATCCATTGTCTTAGATTGGGGTACCCCTTTTTCTTCATGATTCTAGAGGGGATTACATCTAGATTTTGGAGTCCAGTTACACCACAAATCTACATTCCACCCTCAGACAGATGGGCCGGCAAAACGGATATTCCATACATTGGAGCACATGTTTTGGACATGTGTCTTGGATTTTGGTAGATCTTGGGGGGTTAATCCTACCCTTGGTAGAGTTTTAATGAAATAATATATATAACACATCCATTATTATGGTTCTATTTGAAGCCTTGTGTGGGGACCATGTCGTTCACCATTATGTGGGTCATAAGTTGGGGAAGTAGCAGTTCTTGGTACAGATTTGGTGTAGAGTACAACCAAGAAGGTGCATCTTTTACATGAGTGGATGAACTTAGCACATGATAGGAAGATTTCATTTGTTTGGATTTTGATGTTTGAGTCCACATGTTCATGAAGGTTTCCCCTCAATCTGGGGGGGCAGAGGATTGGTCGAGGGAGGAATCATTCTCCTAGGTTAACTAGACACATCAAGGTGTTTGGGAGAGTTGTAAAGCTAGCATTATTTTTTGAATTTCCATCGCAGTTAGAGAGGATCCATGACATCTTTCATGACACACAGTTTCATTAGTATCTTCACAATGACTCCTATGTCATTGACTAGGGATAGTTGGATATCGAGGACGAAAAAAATTGTGGAGTTGCTAGTGGCGGTCCATGATTATCATGAGAAGGTGTTGTGTGGATGCACTATTCCATTGGTTCACTTGTTTTAGAGAATTGGGGGTCTGGTGGGGGGGGGGGCTAGTAATTGATTAAGGGAGATACAAATGTGTTCCTAGTACCTAGAGTTGTTTTAAGTTTTTCTTATGTGTCTTTCATTGTGATGTAGTACTTGAGCCTTCTACTCTATATGATGGGTTTCTTTCTTGTTATGTAATGTGTGATTACGTCCTGACATGTAGAAAAGAAAGGACCAGATTTATAATTGAGATGAATTAATTGATATGCGATTAAAACCATGTGGGTGAGTCAGTGTTTCCTAGAGAAGATAGTATCTCAACATGGAGGAAGGAATTCCTTGATTCATGTTTATAGACATTTTGGTTTTGGTTCTCATGTGGTGTGTCTTCTAGTCAGTTAGGGGTAGTAGATGTTAGAGGAGGTGTTCTTGGATGTTGAGGTTTCACTCCACCTATAGCACAATAGTTCATGGATTATCCTTCAGAGGAATATTACAGTGTCATTTTTCAAACCCCTCTTTCCTCTATAAATATAATGAATTATAATGAAAAGATCATAGATTCCTTACCTCATTCTTGTAGTATATTCTTCACCTAGAGACAACCTATTATTTGACCTAAAATGGAAGCAATAATGGGATTTAAGAAAAACCCCAATTTTAGGTAAAATACTTCCATGGTAGATTGAATCCGGGAGAATATTTGAAACTTAAAGATTATTTATGAATATGATAATAATTACTTAGAAATTTTCAATGCTTCCGTTGATGACAAAAAAATAGAATCGGAGGTGCAACGAGCTTCTGAAGTAGGGAAGGTGGGTGGTGCACCTCCTGGAGAGGAGGGGTCGAGATGCATTAGAGGGAGTGGAAGGAGATGAGAGGAGAGAAGAAAAATAAGAAAAGAAAAGAAATAATGGAGATGAAAAAAAGAAAAAGAAACTGAATAAAAAGTGAAAAAAAAATAAAATAAAATAAAAGGAAAGAGAAAAGAAAAAAATAATAAAAATCGGTTAATCTCATTTTTAATTCATTTCATTTTTATAGTGATCAAATTTTATTATGATATTTATTTTCATCTATTTTTAATTTTTTTGATTTATTTTAAGAAAATTTATTCCTTTTCATCCTTTTAATTATTTCTAACTAAAAACATTGTGTCAGAGTACGATGTAATATTTTTCACCATTCTAGTCCTATCATGACAAAAATTATCCACTGATCAGGACCTGTGACAGACCACATGGTGTGTTCCCAAGTTCACCTTAATTAAAAATTACTAAAAATAAAATGGTATGCACCTTATTTAAATCTTGGAATTTATGGTGGGAACATTCACCATGCACCAGAATAATGAATGAGATATAGTTGACTAACTATTTTTTGGGATATTACCCCATGATGAATCTATGTTAAAATTAAATCAACTTTAAATATCTTGATGAGAATATATTACTAGGAAAACCACATAATATATATCATATATAAAATTCGTATGTCTTCATGTACTTATAGTTATCCCTACGGTCATTCCCAAAGTTCTCTAATCCTAATCTCTAAAGATTGACTAAATTCTACTCTAATACCAACCAAGTCTACCCAATACTCTAATTAATAAATGTTGCATTTTTTAAGATTAATATTTGATTAATAAAATAAGGATCCATTCTGAAACTATAATGGTTTAGTGTATTTGGATAATAGATAAAAACATCTTATTTAACTATATGCTACACCATCTCTCATATATCGTTTCTCACTTTGTACCGTTCTTGACATACCATACTTAAAACCTTCATCAGAGCTAGGGAAATGAAAATATAAGAAAGGTTGTCCTTAAATGATGAGTATGGGTAATCAAGGTTTATATCAATCACTGAACATATTCAAGCATATGATAACCATATGGGTATAACATTTTTATCATTACTTACAATGTTCATACCCAATTTATAATAGATCATTATCATTATTCAGAAAATAAATATTTAAAATTTAAAATACATAGATCATAAGGGTGATAAAAAACAACAAATGAATCATTAACCACAAGTTCAAAACATAAGAAAAAAATTGTCAAAAAAATTTGGCACCATTATAGGAATAGAAAATATTTCATTTTTCAAGGTTAAGTACTAGGACCATAAAATCATAGTATATTAGAGATCAAAATATATTTCCCATATCACAATGGATCAAGAATCACCAACTATTTACATTACTGGATTTGGAATCCCTACGAAATTCCCATTGTTGACCAAGAATACCAACCATTTTCCTATGTTTTATCGATAACATCAACTCATTTACCATAATTATCACATGAAATATAGGGCTTTACCCAATTCATTGGAGGGATATATAATATTATACCCAAAATTCACATAATGAAAACTATACATATATGTCCCAAAATATCAAAAAATATTCATAATATCCTCATAAAATAACTCTTTTAAAGGAAATGAGTTTAATAAACATTTTACAATTTTATCATAGCATATATAACAACATAATAATTTAAAAGAGTAAAATTATATTTGATAGATTACATGACACACAATATCAATAATTGAAGTTAATGTAACTGCAAGAGAATTAATGATATATTTCATTATAATTAAAATCAATATTTTAAATAGCTTGTGATGCACATAACATTATGTTTGAATGAAATATGGAACTTGATTAAAATAATATTATTTAAGATTGACTATAATAACCTACCCATTACATTGGTTGGTATGATTGATAAATAAAAATTTAAGAAATTATAAAGGTTTAAACATAAAAAAATATTTTGATTATATATATACTGATTACATATAAAATAATAATTATTTGAAAAAAAAGAAAATGTATTTTGAAAAACGATATTTTTCTAAAATATGGTTTTATCAGACTTTGAAAACATAATTTAAATGTAATTTTTAAAACCTATAGAAACTTTATTTGAAACGATAAAATGAATTTTTTAAATCTATATTTAATAATTATCATTTAGTGAATCTTTGATATTTTTTCGATGTGATTAAGTTTTTATGAATACTTAAAATTCTGATTTTTATTGAAAATAAAATTTTAAATTAATTTATTACAAAGATAAATCGTATATTAAATTGGTTATTAAGTAAAATATGTTAAATAATATTAAAATTTATCTAATTATTATCATTTTAATCAATTTCATATTGAATTTGGATTTTAAAACAATCAATATTTTGGGTATAATCTCTTTCGAAAACATCTTTTTCACCATATATGACATGTAAATTTATAATTGTTCTAAAAATAATGAAAATTGAATTTGAAAAAATGGATTTCATATTTTTAATTACAATAATTTAAATTTTCTAATAAGTTAAACCTAATTTTTTACCACAATGAAGAGTGAAAACAATAACTATTAATTATCGCATTTAAGGTAAGAATGTATTTATTGGAGGTTAAAAAAAGAAGTTAAGGGATAAAAATGATCTTAAACATTTACAAAACTAATTTTACAGAAATATTTATTCCTTATTACTTTTAATTTTCTTTATTGATGTATTTTTTATGCTTTTATGTTAAGAAAAATTATGTATTACTTTATCTTTTCAAAAATTCTATGTGTATCCTCTCCCCCACTTATAAAAGGCCGCCCACACTCATCACATATTCTCAGTTAAAAATACATTTGGTTTTTAAAAGACCTAAAAAATATCTAAATTAATTACCTATCAAAATATTAGAGTCCTTATTTTTATTATGAATCCTTCCTAATAAATATTTTGGTATAAACCAAAAGAAGATATACAAAGAAGTGGTAAAATTAATAAACTTGCGTAGTTGTAATATTTATTATTCTATATATTGAAAACCCTATTTAACATTTATAATATAATAATTAAATCATATAATACATAATAATATTTTTTATTATTTTAATTTCATAACCTATATATCTATCCACTTCCATCAAATGGGGAACAAAACCATTGATCGTGTGTATGGTGGACCACCACCACCTGGATGATGTAATTTGTATTTCATCACCACCTTTAATGGATGGAAATAATGATTCAATTAATATATTTATAAGATATTTATTATATTATTATAATTATTTAATTATTATATCACATATACCTTCTTACTTACCATTCCATGGGGGGGATACAATAACGTTGCTAGTGTGTATGGAAGACTACCACCTTAAGAAGATTTTTGATTCATTTTCTGATAATTATTTACATGGAATGTAGTGAGGAGAAATTTTGTCAATATATGTGATATTTTTAAACTAATAATAGTTTTAAATATATAATAAAAAATCATACTTATTACCTTCAAATAAATTGTAAAATACTAACATCACTCATGTATTTGTGTGGACTATCGCCTCTACGAAGCGATGTGAAATGTTTTTAATTTTATATTTATATGGATGGTAATAATGATGTCTTCGATTAATATAAACTATATATATGTCATAATAAAGATTTTATAAATTTTAAATATTTTCAATTTTTAATTTTTTCCATCCGTCTAAAAAAATGGAGAGATCGTTCACGTGCACGTACATCCCACTTTATCAAATAATAGTGAAATCCATTTTCTATCGACAACATTAGTAGATTAAAATAAATAAATATATAGTAAATATATATGATATTTAAATCATGGTTAAAATTTTATTTATTATTTAGCCCTGGTGAAATTAAATGTCCCAAAATCACTGAACTAAAACATATATGAAAAACCAAGCAATTATCACTTGTGAAACCAACTTGAACAAAGAATTGTTATCAAATTGGTGATAAAATATAATGAGTAGAAAATATATGGTATGATAAATATTATTATTTTTATGTAATAAATTTATAATGAACCTATATTTTTTATAAATGAGTTTCAAATGAAAATAAAGGAAGTCAAACCTATGGTAAGGGTTTCTCATGTCACTTTTACTTTCATGAGACATATTCCATATTTATCATTTATTAATTTTTTTGGTGAATATAATACCAATTTTGATATTTAATACCACAAATATATTTCTATACAAGTTATTTAAGGTTTCTTTTTAATTTATTTTTTTGGGTCTTTTTATCCCAAAGTTACCAATGCGGTAAGGGTTTATTTTAAAATCTCATAATTATTCAGGATTGTTATTTTATGACTCCATTAGGGGAGTTATTTTATATTTCTATGATAAACTCAAAATATTGTCTTATTATAAGGTTAATCATGAAAGTATTCTTGTAATATTACCATTTTTCACTCTCTAGTAATTGAAATGATTGTTAAAATGTTTTTAGTAAAAAATTGACATTATTTATCTCTTTAGTTAAGAATATTTTTTCATTAAAATCCTTATTTTATATTTTTTTTAAAAAAATACCTTAACCGATTCCAAATGTTCTATTAAATACATTTTTTGATATTTTTATTTTTTAAAAAAATATTTGAAATTAATCTTCATATCTTTTTCAAAAAAAGGTTTTTTTTTCATTTTACTGAAATTGTAAAGGATTTTTTGTTTTAATATGCACAACATAAACATAATTTTACAAATTCTTTCAAAGTGAATGTTTTAGAATTTATTATATAATATTTAATTTTTATTTTCAATGAAATGTATTTTCAAAATTTTTGAGAAATTTTTTTAAAAACATATTTTCCAAGTGAAAAAGTTATTTTCCATAAAAATGTTTTTAATGAAAATATTATGCTGTTTCTGTTAATCAATGACATCAAAAAATTAATTTAATTAAAATAAATTGAGTATATATTATGTTTATGTCTTTCTAATTATTTATTTTGATGATTTATTATCAGTTGAATAAGGATATAAAATTCTATGACAATTCTCTATATTACTCTAGATGGTTTATGATTATATTTTTTAATTGGGGTAATTACTAACATTTTGTATGCTATATTTTCAATATAAATATATATGTTCATTATATTTTACCCATTTCTTATTATTAATTCATTTAACTTAGTATGTTATTGGTGGAGATTTATTATATATATTCCCTCGATGTATTGATAGGTCTCTTGAGACAATTATGTTGGTCAAATTTGATGAGTTTCTACCCAATAATGTAAACTATATTGTTAATGGTCTTGAAAGAGTGTTTTAGATTAAAAAAATTATACATTACATGATTATGAGAGTATTTAATAATTTCAATGTGACTATTCTCTTAGTTATAATATCCATGGATAAGTTTCAATATCATGTGTTTATTTTTATGGATTTATTTGATTATCATTTATTTATACTATATTGTATTCAATTTATTATATAAATTGTATTTGTTTTTGTTATTTTTCATTCCATATTGATTATGATTATTTATTAATGAAATATTCTTATATACCTTTACCCTTATTGAGAATGTGAGCCCTCTAATTTCTTATGTTTTATTTTCTATAGGAGACCATGAAGTGGTGTATGATTGATCTGTAGGGATAAACTATGAGGAATAATGATGTTATCAAGGAAAACAATTTATGTGTTTTATATTTTTATTTACAATGTTAATTTAAAGTACATACTCTCTTTACCCTTAATACTAATTTATTAGTTCCTTTGAGATGTGATTCCTTGTGTTTGATACCAATTTAATAATGTAACCACTGAATTCGGGATACTAGATTTGAGGTCATTACAGTTGGTATGAGAGGATTTTTAGTAGAAAAAACTGTAAATATATATAGAAAAACATCTATTATTAATCATAATCCTATGATAGAAATTCATGACTTGTATAGAAGAAAATCCTAATGTTTTGGTAAGGTTGAGATTATATGGTTTTTCAAAAATAAATCCCTATATTGATACAGGAAGTGGACGTGGTTGTGCAACAAATATACCTAGGAGAAATGACATTTAAAAAGGTGTGCAGTTTTGAATTAAGAATTAATTGTAACAAGACAATGAGAATTACATTACAATTTGTTTAACACTCCTAGGGGATATTGTTTGATTTATTCATATCTTTTATTACGAACCATCATGAGCTATTTAAATAGATGATAACCATGAAAAACATTCGTTAAACATAAGTTATCATAGATTTGACATAAGGTTTCATGATTTTGGCATCCAGTAAAGGATTTTTGAAGACTATGTTTTATCCCACTATTGTTAGTATTTCTCAGAATGTTTGTTTTAGTCAATGGATATAACCATAATAAATTGGGTCAGAGTTGAAGGTGATAGACAATGTGTTGATGAGATACTAAATGGGATGATGTATATGGTAAAGGATATTTTTTTATTCCCAATAAGTTTTTTCAATATATGATAAAAATAGCACATTCACCAACTCTTGGTATTACCAATGATGTGAAGGATGAAGTCTACCAAATGCATGGATAGTGGAGGCCATGGAGGAAAGAATGATCAATTCCCCACATGTCTGAAATATGGAAAAAGACATATTAAATAGTGTCTCTATGGAACATGAAATTTTTTTATGTATGGAAAATAAAGAAATAAAGAATATAATTATTGAGGATAAATGAAAAGTCTGGTTAACGTAATGGATGAGAACAATTGTCTCCCTAAGGTATTATCATCAATTAAATGTTTTAAATGTGAAAAGTGTGGGAATTATAAAAATTCATGCACTAGGGATAAATATCATGAAGAGAATTTTCAAGGTTTTAAATGTAATGGTAATGTTTCTAATGATGAAGAGGGTACAATGACATATAAAAGGAAGGATTAATTGAGGAATAAGATTATGAATCAAAGTTAATGGATTAAGAATAAAGTAGAGGGATTAACTTTCTTGTGTTTTGATTGAATACTTATGTTATAGGTTTATTTTATCAATGAAATTATGGTTATATAACTTATGAAATATATACGGCTTGTAATGTAGTACATTTTTTTCTGGGTTTTGAGAGAATATATTGAATGGTACTAGTGACCAAGAAAATTAATTTAGCAGAAATTGTTTCTTATTTGAAATTTTTTTGGTGGAATATAACCCTTAACATGTTATATATGTTTAGAAAATAATGAAAAATATATATTTATGGGATTATATTACAGAATATGAATTTTTTATTGATTTAATGGGTTTTGTTATCTTTACTAGAGTTTACTGTATGTTTGGATTTATGGAATATATTTTACAACATGATATTTTATTTTTGGATGAATGAATGGTTTCATAATTTTTTTAAGGATCAAGTTATTCAAATATTTTTAACGTGGCATTAATAGCCTCATTATATTATCTGGGGAATGTATTTTTGATTTAGTGAGATTGCTTCTAAATTTGGAAAGATTTATTTTGAATGATCATTTTGGATAAATATTTATGGAATGAATTAACATGATATTTTGGTGTTGTTGGATAACATTTTCTAACCATTTTTTACATTAACAAATAATCTATGAATAACTTGTTACTCATATGATTTGTTAAAAGTTAATTTTAGTGATTTAGGAATAAAAAACCATTTTTTGGATATTCATTTTTGAGAGTCTGAGATAAAGTGGAAATTGATTAATCTAAAACAAAAGTGCTAAATTGTATGTATGAAATATAATGATATCAAATAAGTATATTTCCTTATATTCTTATACTGTAAAATAATTTCTCAACTTTATGAAAAGGATATTGAAACTAAAATGATATCGTAATACCTTTTTTTTAATTAATGGCCGTTTCATCCATTAATGATTTATGGTTTTGCTGTCATTAAATTTATATAGATCATCTAATTTATCTTGATTAATGAAATCTATCACCCCCATTAATTATTTTCACTTTTCATTGATGTTCATATATTTACATCCCGCCAATGTTATTCTATATGGAACCCTAGTTATGATATTATTCAAGATGGCCATTATACATACCTTTATCTCTTGTCAAGGGTATATTTTATTAACCCTTATAATGATGTACAATTTGAAGAAGGGTATTTTCAAATTTAAAACCCTAGATAACAAAGATCATGATTAAATTGTGAAGGTGTAATTTATTTAATGCTAGAATGTAACACCCATATATTTTACAAGAGGAACATCATATTCGATAACATATATGGAATGAAACATCATGCTTAATAGATAATGTAAATTCCAAATACTTTAGGATATAATTATTATTCAATAAATTAAATCTTTTTGATAGGTTAGGATACATATATCATCATGTTTGAATAAAACATGATAGTCTATTAAAATATTATTATACAAACATGACCATTATAACATAGTTTTTCAGTTAGAAAGTATTAAAAATAATAACTCAATTATGAAATTTTTATGTTTTAAACTTTTTGAAAATAAATTAAAGGGATATATATTTATTATAAATAAAATAAGAATCATTTCAATGAAAAAAAAATATTTTCTGAAAAAAACTGTATTTTTCAAAAAGACGATATAGATGTGCTTTGTGCACATAAGTTAAAAGTAATTTTTAAAAACAATGGAATATTTATTTTAAATAATAAATCTAATTTTTAAAATCTATATCTCCAAATTATTGTAGTGTGATGTTTTGAATTTTTTTTAAAAGATTAATATATTTAAGGAAAAGTGAAAAAATTACTTATTTTTTGGAAATGGCTTTTGGTTGAAAATATTCACAAAGTTGATTTATTTTTTAACATGGGTTTAAAGAAAATTTATTTAAATTATAATATAAATTATTCAGTTTAGTTCATTGGATTCAATTTTATATTGAATGTTTATATTAAAACATTCTATATTTATGAGAATTTTCCCTTTGGAAAACCACTCTTTTGTCATGTTTATTGTTCAATATTAAGTTGAATTATGCATATTTTTTGAATTATATAGGTAAAATGAATTACATACATTGAATAGGAATATTTTATATTATCTAATAATTTCATCATAATTTTTTACCACACTAAAAAATGAAAATAATCAAATTAATTACTATGGTTAAGGTGAAAATGGGTTTATTTGGGGTTATACTAAGAATATAAATAATAAAAATTACATAATGCTTATAAAACACTCATTTTATGATCATATTTATACCATATCACCTATAAGATGCTATAATAACCCAGTTTCTTATTTTTAATTATTAAAACATTGGTATCACCCTATATTATTAAGGTGTCAATGTGGGTCCTCTCCCCCACTTAAAAATGGACACCCACTCTCCTCATATATTTATGCATCAGAAAACCCTTTTTATTGGACAGTAACAAACCAAATATATTACCTTCTTACCACCCCATATCATAGAGGTCTTATTTGTATTATGAATCCCTCCCATTAAGGATTTAGGTATAAACCTAAAGTGACCCTCTAAAAAATATGTGAAATTTTTAAACATGCGTATTTTATAAAATTTTTTACCAAGATCCTAAAAAACTTCTTAATCAATGATAATATATTAAAAATGTTATATCCTATATATTTATATGTTATTATTTTAATTTCATAACTCAAATCTATCTCTCCTTCCATCAAATGGGTAACAAAACTGTTGATCATATGTATGATGGACTACCACTTCACGAATGATTAGAATGTTAAGGATGATTTTAGGAACATTTTACTTCAGAGAGATGGGATAAATTCTATAACTACCCTAAAAAAATTAGGGATCCTAGTTTGAATCCTTCGATCTCATCATTCATGGAAAATTTCATCAAGCCTGAGAGGTTTGAATCCCATGACTTCGCGACAACTCGGAAGAAGCAAGTTCCCCATTTTAAAGATCATATCGTGGAAAACCATAAAGAGGTTTCCCTTGAAGAAAATAATCACACACCTCCTTTATCTATCATATTCGAAGGGATCTTGTTTCTAGATTCACTAAAGAGTACTGATCCAGGAAAAGTAATTACGATGAAGCCTCCCATTGTAAAGAGACTTGATGACGATGTGTACATTGTGGAAGCGGATCTCAATTCTATTCAACAAGAGACACAAATGTGAATTTTTTTTTTGTCATGGGTCGAATCTCCTACATCAAAGGTGATCTTCCATTGCCTTTATCTGAATTCCATATGCATATTACTCACTATTGGAATTCTTTGAACATGAGATTGATTCCAATAGGCTAAGGTTATTTTCACAAACTGATAAAATCACAAGATGACATAGAGAATGCTTGGAAGACTGGAAACCTTTATCTAAAGCTAGGATTTTATCAAATTTATTAATTGGTCTCTTAATTCACTCCATAAAAACATAGGGACACAATGGTGCCAGTGTCGGTTAAACTTCATGGCCTTAATTGGTTCTTTTGGCACCCAAAAATTCTGAATGATATTGTTTCCTATGTAGGATCTCCTCTAAACATTGACCATATAACCTTAAATGCTAACCTAATACTTTTTTATAGAGTTATGGTGGAAATTAAAATAGATTCAAACCTTCATAATACAATCAATTTCATTTCTAATGACAACAAAACTGAAATTTGAATTGAATATGAGAGGAGACCTACCTATTGTGACCTTTGTAAGATAATTGGTTATAAAATCTATAATTGTTGGGTAATTATAAGACAAGTAATCAAACCAAATGAATATTTTTGGAAGGAAATAAGTCAAAGTACAAAAAATATATCTCCCATAAAGGATATATCTGAACCTCCCCAATAGAAAGAAAAAATCTGGGTATAAAAAACGGTTTGACACACATAGGTGATACCTCTGGTATAAATTTAGAAAATCATGCTAAAGAAAAAGAAAACTCCATAAAAGAAAAAGGAATCTTAGAAGAAATAGAAAATCCAGTTTTAGAAATTTTAAGGCTTTCCTATTAGAATGATGAGCCCAATATATTTTAATCTGATCAGATCTGGATATCTATCCTCATCCAAGATATGGATCACGACCTGGGTAAAAGGGATAATCTACCAAAAATAGTGAAATGAAATTCATGAAACAAATGTACTTCAACTCTTAATTATATTTATTTCCTGAGAAAATTTTTGTTCATACTATGGAGGAAGACACCCTAGATTCAGGTACTAGATAGATCCAGAACCCCTGCATTTTAAATCCCACTAATACTTCAGAGATAAAGAATGAATCCAACAACCAAATAGATAAATTAGAATCTCTTCCCCATGCTAAAGACTCATCTGTTATTTGCTCTAATACTCAATATTCTACATGACTCACTATTACATCTGAAAAACATATGACTAACTAGAAGAAAATTCAAGAAAAAACAAACCACACTACTACTAAAGTGACTGAAACTGTTACCAAAAAAATTGGCATTTGTTAATCCATTGAAGGGAATTACATCCTAGATACATGTTCCTACAAAATTCCAAAAAATCAATAGCTTCACTATGAATATAGCCATAGGTAAACATGGGGTGGAGAAAGAAAATGATCCAGATACAATCATCTCCACTACTTAAAATTCCTATTTTGATGGGTCTCATCCTGTTGATAATAGTGATGATATTGTTTCTATGATGTTTTGTAATATGATATATTCAAACCCAATCCTTATGTATTAAATAATACTACCTACTAAAAAAGACACTTCTCTAGGGACAAACAATGAAATCAAAATAAAAGATAATGAACTAATTTTCACTCCTTCTACTCACACTAAACCTATTAGTAGTCCTACGGATTCGGGGAACATTATTCCTAAAGAAGGCCAGAATGAGACATAATCTATGTTTTTTAATACTACTATCATGGAATCAGAATATGTTGAACCTAGTACAACACTATCAGGATAGGACTCTAGCTCATGCATGTTATGAATAACTCTATGGATCAGATGCAGTACTATCCATTTGATATGGAAAATGTTAAAAAGTTGTGCAAAGACACTTCAAAGTCTATAGTTACAACTATTTTTGTGACTACAGATAGTTAGGACAACTCTATAATGTCTGGAAATTCGATTTCGAACAATAATTCCAAATCATTGTTGTTGTGTTCTATGAAATCAACAGACTCTCCTATGAGTAATCCAATATCGAAACATACAAAGAAGAACACCACCAAATCTATCAATAAATAGGAACCAAACTCTAATAATACACAATAGGTTAGAAGGTCTTCTTAAAAATAAAAGTTCTGGAAAAAAATAAAAGGGGAGTTCTAACTCCAAACCTTGGTTTTATTGAAGATCCTTTTTTGTAATTTTCATGGTATTGCTAACTCTGACACTTTCATTGTGTTAAAGAGAGTGACTGACTCTCCACATCAATTATAATTTTCTATAGCAGAGCCAAAAATTTCCAATGCTTCTAAATACACTAATTTATGTCCAAAAAATTATGATTTCACATGTGTAATCAATAATAACCTCAATTATGAATATTTATGGATTGTTTTTTCACTTTTCTTTATCGAATATTAGTGTTTCCAATATATATGACCAGATTTTTACTCACAAGTTTCATATAGATGACACACATATTTTTTCTCATTTTATATGCTAAGAATAGATACCAAGAAATGATAATGCTTTCGAATGATCTATTATATCTTGGTGCAAACATTAATGAACCCTAGTTTATTATGGGTGACATTAATGTCATTCTCAACTCAAGTGAGATAATTGGACCTTCTAATACTTATATTACCATGAGATAATTTAAAACCTCATTAGATGACAGTAATCTCATTGAAAGTAATCTGAATCGTGAAAAATACCATTTGTATAGAAGACACAACAACCAAGTAGTTTCCTCCATGATAGATAGATCCTTCATGAATATCCCTTATTTAGATAAATGGTACATTATATCCATCACAACTCTTCATAGGATGAACTCTGATCATCACCCCATCTTGGTCAGTGTCTCCACCAAAGTCCTAAAACCCCCTTTTCCTTTTATATTCAATAATGTGTGGTTCTCTGATTACGAGCTCTCTCATATGATTCAATACTATTAGTCCTCATTTTCTAATAACTGTGATTCATTTTACTATACTCTCAAATTAAAACATCTCAAACAAACTATAATGAATTGGTGCAACTCTAAATCCAAACAAATTAATAACGACATCATGATTCTGGAGAGAGATCTTAATGATCTTAAAAACACAAACACCAGCTCTAACCTCAATACAAACCCGAAACATGAATTAAAAATTACGGTCAAACTCAAATCCTTTCTTCCATTAAATGAAAATGTGTGAAAACAAGCGTTTAATGTTAAATGGTTAATAAACAGTGATAGAAATTCTAAATTCTACAACTCTCCTCAAAGAATCAAGAAGTCCTACAGGCTGCTAACCTTTTTAGTGGGTGGGAACATGCTATTTGACAATGAAGAGGACATCGCTCATCATATCGTATCCTACTATGAATCCATCTTCAATGGTTCTGATATGAACAAAGACCTCCTACCAGTGGTCATTCCTCTCTTGATCACTGATGAGTAAAACTCCATCTTTCTCAATGCTCTGTAGGATCATGAAATCAAGGACCCTATCATTTGTATGAATTCTGATAGTTCTCCGGGTCCTGATGGCTTCACCAATGCTTTCTTCTAACATTATTGGGATGTGACTCAGATCGATGTTTGTAACCATGAAAAATCATTCTTCTCCAAAATGTTTCTTCCCCATGCTCTAAATTCCCAGTTTCTCAATTTGATCCCAAAAGTGGATAATGCCTATTGGATTCATCTATTTAAACCCATTTCTCATAGCAACATTCTTTTTAAAATAATCACCAAAATCATTGCCAACAGGCTTTCCACTCTCAGTGATAGAAATTTCTTATTAGAACCAATTTGGTTTTATAAAGGGTTGATTCATTCAAGTCTCTATTTTCCTTTCCTCTAAGTGTGTTAATAATTTGACTAAAAATAACTAAGAAGGAAACATAGATATTAAATGTGACAATAATAAAGCTTTTAACACCATGGATTGGAGTTGTATCTTCCCAGCCATTCATGGTTTTTTAACCCCTCTTTTATCATTTCCATCAGAACTCTATAACCCAGTATCTATCACCATTTTGATCAATGGACCTTCTGAGGGATATTTTAAATGCACCAAAGGTGTCAAAAAAGGTAACCCCCTAGTTTTTCATTCTCTTCTTGATATAAAAAGACTGACTCAATTTTCTGATCAATAGTCTGGTAGACCAAAAAAAATTAAATTCCATACATGTCTCTAAAAATGTGAGTGATCATACTCATCTTTTTTATGTTGTTGACATCATCCTTTTCTTTCAAGGGGATAAAAGAAAAATCATTAATCACAAAAATTTGCTCTATCACTATGAAGAAGTTTTCGGTCAAACCATTAGATGGAAAAAATCATTCATCTTCTTTGGGAAGAACATACATCTAAGTATAAAATGTAACATTATCAGTGAACTAGGTTTGAAAAAAGGTACACTCCCTTTCACATATTCTTGGTGTTCACATATTTTTGGTAAGAACCAAATCTTTTCACATTGAGACTATTTTTAACCAAGTTCTAAATAATATATCTTTTTTGAAAGGTAAGTCTCTTTATATGGTAGGTATGACATTCCATGTTAAATACATTATTATCTCCAAGATGGTTTACTCCATGGTGCTCTACAAATGGCCTGCTGGTGTCATTAAAAAAATGAACAATGCCATAATGAACATCGTCTGGACTAGTAGTATTCTGGAAAGAAAACATGTGACTATTCCTTGGTCAACTTGTTGTAATCCCATTGAAAATGGCAGAACTAGTATGAAAAATATCAAATACTTTAATGAATCCCTTCAAAAAAGGCTAACAAGGAACATTTTTCACAATAATTTTGAAGCTATTACCTTTCTCAAAAATTGGGTTCTTGACCAAATTAAAACTAGAAATTATAATTTCATTAATTCTTCCCTCTGTACATCTATAAAATACTCCTTTACAAATATTATGAATAATTATAGATGGATGGTCTTCAGAGACTCCTCCATGAAATTTTGGTTGGACAACTGGACTGTCACAACTATAATTTCCATGATATATACCTTTCAAACTCTTAATAATACCAAAAACTTTATCAGAGACATTTTAAACTCTAAACATGATCAACTCCCTAATACTATTCTGAAACTCATTGAAAAATACTATTTCACACACACTAATGATTTCTTAACTTGGGAACCTTCTCACAATGGTATGGTTAACTAAAAATATTTCTACAATTATTATTTCCGTAACTCTAAGAGAATTACATATGGTTATAACATTTCAAAAAACCTTAGATAAAACATTCTAGATTCAATATCATCTAGCGTCTTGCTCACTGCAAGTTTCCCATTGAAATTTTCATCCAATATATTGGAATCCAGCTCTTCTCTATATGAAAAAACTATAATCAACATAGAGAAGATGCTAACAAACTCTTTATCTATTGTGATACTTCTTATACTCTTTGAAACTATATTCTAGATATTTTTGACTGTAGATGGTTGATTCTTTATTCCGTTAAATATCATCTAATAAAATGTGACGAAATGGAATGCTCTCATGAAATCATGAACCTCTTCCTTGCTGTTGTTTTTGAGCTCCCTATGTGATCTGGTATAATTGGAATGCTATTGTTCATAAACATTACTTACTTGATCAAAATTCATGTCGGATGAAGATCCACATTTCCATACATGAATATTTTTTGATTCAAAAGGGACATTGCCACAACACTGTTTAAGACTTTTGGATCCTGAAGTGTCAAAGGATTAATAGCAATTTCTATCAGCTGTATTGTACTCTGGAGATGTTCTGTATAGACCCCTACTTAGATGGATCAAATTCAATATTAATGGAACCTCCAAGGGAAATCCGGGGCCTGGAGGGTGTGTGGTGGTTTTCATGAATCACCATAGTTAGATACATGAATGTTTCATGGGTAAATGTGGAATTTCCACCTCTATTGAAGTTGAGATGATGGGGTTGATACATGCTATTACCTTTCCTGTGCACTTTCGTTAGAACAACCTATTTATTTAAAGTGAATCGATGAATATCATTCAAGTGAATTGGAATGGAATAACACATCTTTATTGTCAAATTACTACCCGTTGGATGGAATTCACATGTTCTGTTATCGATCATAACTATATCATCACACTTGTTTATTGAGAAGCAAACATAGTTACAGATGGTCTGGCCAGAAAGGGAGTAAATCAGGACCTTACCTGGTTTGATGACCTTCCCACCGCTCTTATTTCATTTCATGAAAAAATTGTAATATGATCCCATATTTTAGAATATTGTAATCTTTATTTTAATAATATTTCTGCTATGGTCGATTTGGGCCAAGGGATCACCTTTTAAAAAAAGACTACCACTTTGCGAATCAATGTAATTCATCCCTCATCACCACCTTTCATGTTTGGATATAATGATGGAATTAACGTATGTATATATTATTAATTAAATTATTATAATTATTTAATTATTCTATGACGTTTATCATTTTACTTACCATTCTGTGGGGGATATGACAATATCACTCTTATGTATAGAAGAATACCACATCCCAAAAATGCATGATTTGTTTTTCCCTTATGTTTTACATGGAATACAGTAAATATAACTTTAATAAATATAAATGATATATATAACCTAAATAAACTTATTAAAATATGATATCAAATCGAACTTCGTAACTTCCAATCCGTTGGAAAACAATTGTATAGCTCGTGCGTGCGTATAGACTACTGTCACCACATAGCGATGTGAATTTTTATTCCTTTTAATTTAATATAGATGGTAATAAGGATTAATTAGATTAATATAATTGATATATAATTAATAATAAAAATTATAAAAATTTGAAATATTATTTATCTTTTATTCTCTCCATCCATTGATAAAAATTGAAATAACTTTTATACATACGTACGACCTGTTGTCTCCAAGAACAATGTAATCCATTTTATATCTCTAAAATTAAGAGAATACTATAAATAAATATATAATTAATATATATTATTTTTATATCATGGTTTACATTATGAATAATATTAAACCAAGATCAAATTTAAATGAACAAAATTTTTGTACTAAAACATATAAAAACAATGTAATTTTCACCTGAAAATATGATTTTTAGAATGAATTGTTAATAAAAGGGTGATAAAGGTCTATACTAAAATCATATATGGTATGAGATATATTATTATGATTACATAATATATTCATTATTTTTTATTTTCATACCCATATAAAGGAATTTGATCATGGGGTAAGGGTTTATCATCTCACATTTATTTCCCAGATACATAATCCATATTCACTGCAAATTAAATTGTGGGGTGTATATACTAATCCTTTAAATATGTTATAAGATGAATTTATTTATCATCATGGTGTTTAAATTTTCATTTAAATTTATTTATTTCATGGGTATTATGATGGAAATGTTTCCAGAGTTGTAAGGGTATATTTCACAAGCTAGTCATTATTCGAGATTGCTTTTATTTAGGCCTTAATTAGGGGAACTATTATAAAGTTTAATCTTCAAATAAATATATTTTTATTATCATCCTACTATTGATGAATTTTTTAAAAAAATAGTTCCATTTTTATCTCATTGAGAGATTAAATGATTGAGAAATTGTTTTTAAGAAAATTTCACTATATCCCTCTTCTAACGAAAATCCTTTTTTCATAAAAAATACATGTTTTCTAAAAAATAGTTTCAAAAATATTTATAACCACTCACAAATTAGTTATTAAACCCATTTTTTGTTTTTAAAAATTTATTTGAATGGAATCTTCAAAATATATTCAAAACAAGCTTTATTTGTATTTTACTAATAAGGTGGAAGGAATCACTATTTTAATGTGTACGACATGTACTAAAAAAATTTCCATAATGACCTTTCAGGATTTTAAAGATTATTTTTAAATTTTTTCAAATGAAATTTATAGATAAAATTATTTTTAGAATATTTTGTGAACATTTTGTTTTAAAAATATTTTCAAACTGAAGAGTTTATTTTCTTAAAGATTGTTTTTACTATTATTTTAATGTTATTTTTATTCATCAATGACATAAAACATTTATTATACATATTATAAACTAGAGATATGTTATATTTATATAATCCATATTATTTAATTGGATTTTTTATGATTATTTTAACAGATTATGTATAGTTTTATTTCAATTTAACATATTACTCTGGATGGTTTATGATTAGGTTTATTTGATTGTGTTAATAATTAATATTTTGTATGTTAGTTTTTAAATTTGAACGTCAATTTTTATTATGATCCACCACATAAATATGAGAAATTAATTTCACTTAGTATGTGATGGGTGGGGCCCAGTTATATTTATCCCATCGATGCATCAATAGGTCTCATGAGACAAATCAGTTGGCCGAATTAGATGTGTTTCTAACCAAAGATTTAAACTACATTGTGAATGGTCTAGATAGTGTGTTCTATATGTTGAAAATTAAGAATTACCTTATTATTATATTTGTTATTGATATACATGTGATTATTATGTTAGTTAAAATATATGTTGATATGTTTCAAACTCATGTGATTATTTATATGCATTCATTGGATCAACAATTATTTTTACCATAAAATGGTAAATTTATTTATTAAATGGAATGTATTTTAGCTATTTACCATTCCAAATTGATTATGATTATTTATTTATGACTTATTCAGCAGAACTCTTACCCTTAATGAGAAAATGAGCTCACTAATTTCTTATGATTTATTTTCTACAAGATAGTAGGAAGTCTTTCGTGGTTGATATGCAAGTATATACTACGAGGAATAATGGAATTATAAAATAAAAAACTTCATTCATTTTATTTTTTCACTTATAAAGTAAATTTAAAGTATGTATCTATTTAACCAATAATGATAAACTATTCATTCCTTTAAGACGTAATTCCTTGTGTCTTTTTTCAATATAATAAAATAATCAGAAACTCTAGGCTACTAGGGTCAAGGTCTTTATTGTATAAACCATGTAAAATAAATGGGTTTCATAATCAATATCATCATCAGAAACATAATACATATAGAGAAATAATATTGATGGTTTCATTAGATCATATCCCTAGTAAATTATAATTTAAATCAAAGGTACTTTTATTTGATTTTTTTTTTAAAAAATACCAAAACAATATTTCCTAATGGAAATTCCATTTTCATTATGAAATCACTTATTTATAATATAAAAAAGACAAAATATTTTAGGAAAATTTTTATTTTAAAATATACATAGAAAATTTTAAATGAATTATAAAATATTTGAGTATTTATAGTGGCGGGTAATTCAGTTCATGCCATATACAATAATAAAATTATTTTCTAACTTAATATAAAAATTAAAAATTACCTCATTCAAAAAGTGACAATAAGATTCATTTTAGTTTTATTATAATAAATAAAATATGCGTAAAATTTAATTTCAATATTCTATGGATAATATTAAAACATTCTATAAAATAATTTAAATAAAATCAGGACAAGGAAATAAAATATTCTCTACCAAAAAAAGTCTATTTTTTCAAACACAATTTCCCCATCATTTTATGTAATAATGAAAGGAAATGGTAATATTTCTTCAAAATAATTGGAATAAATAGTGTACAATAAATTAAAATGGATTTATCAGATAAGTATCATAGAATTTTTTTTTTAGAAAAATTTATAAACAATCTCTATTAAAATGGTATTGAAACTTATATCACTTACCTAAAGTATCATATTTTTTATATGCATTCTAACCTCATATATAATAAATATATCTTTATTATACACATACCTATATAATTAATAAATAATATAATAGAATTTATGATTTTATTAAAAAATATCAATACCTGTTTAATAAAAACTCATTATTAAAATGAGCCGGTGGGATCGATCCTCTAAGCGGTGGATTCTCCCCCCAACCTCGTGTGCCTAGGGTTTCCCTTCCAAGCCACCTCCTACCCTCCCCCGACTTGGACCGACCTCGACAATGGCTGCATGTCTCAACTCAGTGTCGATGGAGGGAAGATCCATGTGGTCCAGGTTTGTTCATGTCTCGGCGGCAGCTTTAGTGCGCCTTTCGGCTTCGGGAGCTAACTCAACGATGGGTTTGAAGTTCATGGATTCAGGACTGCATCTCGGTGTGGGCGTGCATTGGGTTTGAGTTGTTCAACGTCAGGATCTCGGATTGGTGAAAGGTATGTATTTAGGATCTCGTCATGGTCGGTATGCTTGCCATTGTGCTTGCCTCTAAGTTTTCAGGATTTTGTCTCAGATGCAGTGGGCTCGGCGTCAGCTTCGGTGTGCACAGCAAAAACATTGGCATGCCTTCAGGATCCATGATCTCTTCTCAGCATTTTCTTGTCTTGACGTTAGGTATGGCGTGTGCATGTGGGTTCGAGGTCGGCTCCAATAGTTCGGTGGGGGAGGAATTTCATTTTGGTGCTACTGTTTTTTAATGTTTTTATTTGGTGAAGATGGGATCTTGGTTGAATGGATATGGAATTTGGGGATTTTGGTGGTGCTTATGGTGTGGTTGGTAGGTTGTGAATCTATTGGTAACTTTCTTGTTGATTATTGTTGGAGGTGAAATGGATGTATTGTTGGGGAACCCAAATATTATACGACATGTTTCTTCAGATGATGATAGAGCTGTTCATCTTCATCGTGCATGGCTTTTCAGATTTGGATGATTGAGAGTTTAGGGCATTTCCATTGGTATCGGGCCTGTGTGTTTTTTCACGGGACAGCTTGGTGAGAATTCATGCTTTGGTGGGGGCATGCCTTAATGTTTTTGATGCTGGGTAGAAGAACTTCTTTGTAGTCTCGTTCTAGGTTGAAACACTCTTACTTTTTAAATTTGGTTAATGCCCTGATGGCCTTGAAGTCCTGGTTTTCTTCATTTACCATTAAAAGGAGGCTTATCCAAAATCAATAAAAAATTTCAGCCTTTAGTCCATTCAGTCAGTCATTATTAAAATCACGGTTTTTGGGTGATAACTTCTCCATTTCCAAGGAAGTTTCCATTCTGTTCTCCCTATACATATACTTTGATCATGGTTATATAAAATCTTTAATAGTAATTATATATTTAGTATCATATTTAAAAATCATATACACTTTTAATACCATTCATATAATACCGTGATGAACTTTTTTTTACATCACTTCATGGATATGGTAGTCCGTGCGTACACAAGAGTGACATTTCTATTTTTTTATGGATGTAATGAAAGAAATATAAATAAAAATTAACTTTTAAATAACAAAAATAATATAATATATATCAAATATATTACATAATTTCATCATTATCTTTATCAATTTAAAATTAGGAATAAAAATGAAACATATTGCCTCATGGAGGTGGTAGTCGATGCGTATGTAGTAGTGATGTTTCATTTTATCGTATGAAAAAAAGATGGTGGATAATGGTTGTTACATCTGAATAATAAAAATTATAAATATTTATTAAACATAATTCCTCATTATAGAATGTATACCATTGATTTTAATTTGGTAAAATAATAAATAAAATTGTAAGTACTTAGTTAAGAGTTATGGCTCTTCATAGAGAATCCTATTTGGGATTACACCATCAGCTTAGAAATGACCGCATTTTAGAAATACTAGAATCTCCAAGATGTGTTTAACAAAGATATAAAGGTATTATTTTAGGTATTTGATGATATATAATTCTCAAAATGTTTGAGTAATATAGGTGAAGAGGTTCACTTTTATATGTGAGGGGATGGACACTCTAGGAATTACATGTAGTATTAAATTGATATAAATTACTTTTCATGGAAAAGTATCACCAAATTAACATATTTATAATATATGATGATTATGACCCATAATAATCTAATACAATAAAATTTGGTCTGGTTTATGTGATGATTTATCCCTTGTCACTTGTTTTTAACCACCATTAAAACTTTTGATAATTACTACAATGTCAAAGTTTTAAATTATAAGTGTTAAGAATATAACCTTAACAATACAAGTGACCCATAAATGGAATTTGATTGATTTTTTAAACCATATACCATTAAAATTTATAAATATAGGACTTTTATGAATTTTAGACAATTTAATAACTTATTATTTAACAAAAGATACCATTAAAGTCATTTTTAATATTATTAATAATGATTGACTTTAGTGGAAAATATTGAAATGAAATTTGGATATAAACTCCTAAAACATCAATATTATGTTATATTTATATGAAAATATAATTTAATAAAACAATTTACCAAAATTATAGTAATTTTAATATTTTTAAAATAATTTATTATATTTTTTATTAATTCAATAAATACAGTGTTGGTGTATTGTAAGAATTAAAGGTAATTATTCAATCAAAAATAAAAATAATAAAATTTCAATGATAAAAGAAATTAATTAATCATAAAAAACAAAATAAATTAAAGTGAACCATTTACCAACTCATAACATCCTAATTCCATATATGGGATCCATTTTTCATGATCAAATTTCTTTATGTTGATGAAATCCATTTTACAATAAGTGTGAAAAATTCAACAAAATAAATTATAGAAAAAATCATATTGGAACATAATACAAGATTTATTCTTATTTAATTCCTTGTAAAAAAATTAGATTAATGTTAAAAAAATTATTTAATACATTATATATTAATTTCATTAAAACCATTAATCAATAGAGATTAATCTACGTTATTAAAATAAGAACACATTGTGTGTAAAAACTATATTTATGAAAAATATCTTTATTTTTCATCAAACACATTTATTTCATTTATAACCATTTGATAAACAAATGTATTTATATTATACATTTTCAAGAAATATTTTTTTCATTATTTTGAAATCCTTATTCATAACCACAAGTCTAATGGATTGATAGATACCTATCACATTAAATAATAACATTTCAATAGTACAACATAGTTAATTTGAATTATTATTCTGTGTAAATAAATCCACAAAAGAAATAAAATTTATTTCCAGAGAAATATATAAAATAATAATTGGGTGATACAATTCATTAGGATGTATCCATTTTAACAAAATCAATTTTAAGATAAAATTATCATTTACTAACACATAATACAAACATTATTTCCAAAAGTTTTTTTTTTAAAACTGTGTGTAATGAATAAAGGTAAATTCATAATTCCTAAGGTTTTAATAAAAAATAGGAAGAAAATTTAACAATTCATGGTTTCATAACATTAATAACCATAGAAATGTATTAATTATAATTTCTTATATTAAATATAATTTTAATATAATCCAAGTCGGGAGTTTATGAAAAATGACAAACATCATTCATGAAGATGATAATCTGGATGTATTCATGAATGACGATTTCATTTTTCTAATGCGTTAAAAATGGAAAATAATATAAATTTTTAACTATATAAAATATTAATATTATTATTATATATCATATTTATTACCTAAATCACTCCTTATTACATGCCATGTGAGTACGTAACAAAAAAATGAATCGCTCCATGAGAAAGTAGATGATATTTTATCTTTATAGAATCGAGAGTATTTATTAAAAATCATATATATATATATATATATATTAAATCCATATTTATAACCATTATTGTGACGTGGTGATGAAAAATAAAACAAATCACTCCATGGTGGGGTTATTCCGCATATACGCATGAGAGACATTTTCATTTCACATAGGATATAATGGAGGAATTAAATAGTTTTTAAATCAATAGAATAAAAATAAAATATTTTTAATATTAAAATATATTTATATAAGTATGGTTATAATATATTTTATTGTTTTATAAGCATAAATAAACTAGAGAGAATTTAATTAATACTTATACCTCTTCTTTTGATATACTCATTCAGATTGAACTTAATGAATTTGGAGGATTGGCTTATGGACACACTAGGGGATTTAGAATTGATAATGAAATATTAGGAAGGTATTAAGGTATAATTTTGATGAAAAAATGATCTCACATGTTCCTTTATAAATTTAAGATTAATTCCTCTCTTATTGACAAAAATTAATGGCCTTTTGAAAATATTATGTATTTAACGGTGTTGAAATTAATTTTAAATTTCCAAGTTGATCACAAATAAGAAATTTATGATATTTTATACAATTAACCATCCCACTTGTACATATATATATATTTTTTAAATTTAGATCAATTAATAAAATATTTATTAAAATTAATCATCTTTAAAATAATTTTCAAGATTATTCAATTAATTAGATTTTAAAATGTAAATATAATAAAGGAGTGAGAATATAAACACTTATATAATCAATTATCATTTATAATTATCTATAAAATTAATTTAACTCCACAATTTATCCAAATGTTTTCACTTTTAATATATTTAAAAACATTTTATTGTTCTTTAATCAAATTGAACAAGCATTGTGTCAATGATGCATAAATTTTTTAGATAATTATATAATCATTTAAAATTAATAATAAGTTAAAAATATATACATAATTAATTAATAAAAAATATTATGATATTTAAAAATTCATAAAGTATTGTTAATTTTCATCATTATCATGATAGATTATTAAGCGAACGAGAGTGACATATTTTACTATATTAATGTCATAATATAAACATAATGTGAAAATCAATGAATTTGGATCTAAATGGATTTTTTTAATGATAGGATAATTTTTGGTAAAAATATGATAAAAATAATCTTTATAAAAGTATAATTTGATATTTAAATCTGTATATCATAGTTCATACCACCCAAAATCCTTTTGACCCTCATCGCGATTAAAAAGTTTTTCCATGGTAACATTTCATTATGATTTAAACTGAAATTTTAATTACTATAAATTTTTTTATGATGATACAAAATATTGAATACATTTTCCAATGTTAAATTTCTATAGTTTTTGAAAATTTATTTTAAAATTATTACAAGTAACGCCACGAAAATCAGTTTTCTATAAAATCCCCTTGTAAGAACCAAAACCGATTTTATAAAAAAATAATTAAAAGTATTTTTTCCCATAAAATAATTGGAATTTTTTCAATTAAATTATATTTATTTTATTTTTAAAATTATTTATATATTAATGTAACCTGGTTAATTATTTATTAAAATAGAATAATGAAAAATAGTTTTTGTTTAAATAAAAACATTTTTTAGACATCCAAAATATCAAAAAATGACTTCTATATTCCACATTAAATTTTTAAATGATTTAAATTATTATTAAATATATTATTATGTAAAATAGGTTTTATAAACTATGAATTCATTATTAAATCAAGATAATGATGTAAAAGTGATAGTATTTTCAAAAAAAATATAATTTTTTCCAATTCACCTAAAAAACCTTTTTATAAAAATTAAAAAAATTCAACTAATGCTAATTTCTTCATTATGAATTTAAAAATTATGCTCCTATTATCAACATATAATTATAAATTCATAAATTTATCTTTTAAATTGAAATATATAATAAAAGAAAAAACTAATTTTATATAAAAATGATCCTTTTAAACATTAAGTGTTTTTATCCTTATTAAATTGTAATGACCAATGAGTGTTAATTTATTAGGTCTTAAATTGTTTATGTATATTTTATGTATCTTTACCTTTAATTATAATAAATTATCACTCAAATTATTTTTGTTTTTTTATGTCACATGATTTTCAAGAAGATGTTTACATAAAGTAATGCATAATATAATCTCTATGTAATGAATTCCACCCCAGAAAAATAATTGATTCCTTAAAATTTTAATATGTTCTTACTAAAATGAATGAATGCTGAAATATGTTTACAATGAAATTTATATTTAATTATGACAATAAATTTTTAATTCACAAAACATTTCCAAAACCAAACTTGTGAATGATTTTCCACAAGAAAACCTTGACAGTTGAAGTGTATTACATGATAGATTTATCTTCCTTTTATATTATGATTTCATCCTACATAAAGATTGAGAATAAAAAATAAAATAATTTTTTTGTTTCCTTTTCCATAGGAACAATATTATCCATTGTCTTTGTAATCCAATATATTTCTACCTAAATTTCATCTCATATTACAAGATGAATTTTTCAAGTCTATGGAGAAATATTTATCTTTTAATTGATTTTATGATTAAAAAAGGATTGAACATTTTTAATATTTTTTCTATCCATTAACAAGAACCAAACTGGATATAATAAGTTATGATAACAATGAATATGAATAATCCTCTATATGAATATATTATAAATTAATCTTCAGAATCTCAACAATATCACCCAATGTTTAACATAAATTATTCCACAACTCATTAAACCTAAATCTGAAAAAAAAACGTTATAAAAAATAATAAGTATTTGACCAAAAAATTATTCCAAAATCAATATAGACATTATCTATATAAAATATTATTTACCTAAAAATTTACATATCTAATATGTATAAACACAACTAATATATTTTCTAAAATATACCATTATTTCCACAAAAAACAACATGAATAACCATAATATAAGTCCATAATAATGTCATATATTCTTAAAAAATTTTAATCAGGTTTTATTCCTTACAAAATATCAACCACTTTGACATAAAGTCCCATATTATCCAATAATTTCCCCCTCTAACTTTATTTATATATTATTCCCAAAAATATAGTGAAATTCTTCCAAATTAACATAAACTATCTAATAAAAAAACATTTCAATCCTATGGTTATCTATACTATGAAACATTTTCACAAAAAATATAATTACTAATTTCCCAATAAACCATAGTTACTTAAACATTGATAATCATATTAACTCTAATGTTTATGAGTACATATAAACTTATTTCCCCAATAATATTCTTCCCCAATAACTTTCACACTAAATTAAATGTTAATCTGTAGGGTTGTATATACTTAAATCATCTATTAGAAAAATATATTTAGTTGTATTTAATTACAATTACATAAATACTCAAAAGAGTTTCTATTACCTTATTCATACGATCCTCCTTAGACTTATTAACCCATTATGGTATGTAAAACTCTTAAATTATACTCATTTGTTTATCTTTCTAGCCTCTAAATATTCCAATATATTATTAATGATATAAATTATAACTCCCTGAATCCTAAAAAATGCAAAATTATTTTATTTAAAAAAATGTCTTCACTTTCTTATATTTTCATGATCGTTTAGATTTAGAGTGTTATATAATTACTAAAAATATTACAAAACAATGTGTATATTTCTACACATTGTAAATTTTTTCCACATAAAATGTTATTATGCTTACACTATTTTTTTATACATAAAATATCTTATCTATTCAATTTTAATCACAATTGATCTTCGCATAATTCTTTAGCATCTTTAATCCTGAAAAAACCATTGAAAATGTTTGGTAAGTAAAAAAATTCCAACTAAGAGATATAAAATTAAATTAAATCCATTAATTACTTTTTAGAAAACTTGAAAATATATTTGTTAGTTAGAATTTTCTAAAAAATAATAATTATGCCTAAATATTAATTTAATCACCCATGAAATTGACTTTACTTTTGAATTGTTTTCATAAAACATTTTTTATTCAGTATACAGGATAAATCATAATTCTATAGGGTTTATTGAAACATAAAGAACATTTTCCTTGTTCGTGGTTTTATCAAAGGAAAAATATTAACCCTGTTATTATAATTATTTTTATACATTCAATATACTTTTAAAACAATCCATATAAGGTGATGATAAAAAATAAGATACAACAATATTGGTGGAGGTAGTCTACATTTACGAATTAATATCGGTTTAATTTTTCTAATTGAAGAAATGGAAATAAAGAAGTTAAAGGTTAAACATTCCATAAACATATTATATATTATAAATATAATACTTAATAGTTATATAAATCCGTAAGACCATCCATGTAAGGTGGTAATGAAAAATGAATTACTTCACTATGTAGAGCCAGTAGTCCACACATTCACATGAGCATCGTTTTCAATTGTCTAATGTATGATAACAAGGTAGATAATATATTATATTTAAATTATAATAATTAATTCATAATCATTATATATATATATATTACATATTTATAAACATCAAAATTAGGTGGTAATGAAAAATGAAACACATCGCTTTGTGTAGGTGGTATTCTGAATGTACACATGAATGGAAATTTCATTTTCCATAAGATAGAAAAAAAATTATAAAGTATTTTTTAAATGAATATAATTACAATTTAGTATATAATATATAATTATATTATTATATTATTATGGTTAGAATATATTTCAATGTTTTAGAAGAAGAAATAATCTTTAATGAATTTGGTTAAGACATATACCTCTTTTTTTACATCCTTCATTAAATTGAAATTAATTACTTCAGAGGAGAGGTTAATGGACACAACAGATGATAGATAAAATTGTAGTGGAATTTTTAGAGGTATATTATAAGAAATTTGGGATAAAAATGAACAAATATGTGACTTTTGAAAGGGAAAAATTTACAAACTTGTTTTTATTTAAATATTAACATTACTTAAATTTCCAAAATGTAAAAACAATAATATAAGTTCAAAATTATATATTTAAATGAATTATATTACTTATTAAATATTAATATGTCCAATAAATAATGTTTCAAATGATTTTATGTCATTCATATATCAATATAATATTATAGAAGTGATCATATTTGTAAAAATATGTATTTCTCACTATTAACCTAAAAATAAACGTTTTCTTCAAAATATAAAAAATTTACCATATTCTATTTTTACATTATAAATTTTTAAATTAAGAGTAATTAATTAAAATAAAATTATAAAATTATAAAATTTATATTTAAAATGAAAATACATAATATAATGAAAACAACTTTTATAGAAAAATGTCCAATTTAGTCATTGATCTTTTTAAAACATATTTTATATTAATAACCATCGAGTGTAAATTTATTTATTTTTAAATTCATATTAATTATGTATTTATGATTATATTTCATTTTAATAATTTATTTATTAATTTGGTATATTGTTTCATGTATGGACCCGACATTAAATGTTACATATTCTAGTGTTTTTACTCTAGAATTCACATTTTTTGACCATATATATTTTAGGATTACAATTTCTAAGAATTTAGCCATCACACATACATAAAAATACCATATATTATATGGTAGAATCTTATGACCATTATCCATTTTTCATGACATAATACTTTTAAAAGAATTCATGTTTTTTTCTTCAAAAATCTACGTGATATTAAACATGACTCATTCCCTTCCCTTACCCATTCATAGACCCTCTGAAAAAGAATTTCAAAAGTGGAATGAGATAAAAATTCTAAGTGAGAGACACAAAAAGAATAAATCCAGCATTCTAGTAAAAAACATTAAAACTTATGAAAAACTATTTCTTAAAAACAAACCATTTTTCCTACAACAGGAATTAAATTTCTTCAAAAAAGATAATTTATCATACCTTTTGAAAACAAACAATTTCCTTGAAAACTCATTCGAATGAATTTAAAAAGTCATACAATTTCCTTGGGAAATAATATCATAGATCCCTTAGATAACCCTTAGAAATTTGAATAACCATACATATAACTTCCAATATAATTCTCAAAAAAGAACAAACACTACCCAATGTATTGGAGAGAAATAATGGGGACCACCCATCACATATTAAGCTATAATGGGGTTAAATAAAAAATATATTAATCTTAAATGGGGATTACCCAATCATATAAGCATTATCAGTATCACACAATATCATTAACAGTGTAAGAGGACCATATTAGGAATAAAATATATTATACACACACATTTTCATCATAAAATCAATGAAAATAACTTAAATACCTAAATGAAAAACTCTTTCAGATATCAAAATATGATTTTCTTTTAAAAACCCATTTTAGATAAAAATAATAACAAAAAAATGGAATAGGGATTCATTTTGGAACTAAAAATATGAACTCTTATAAAATAATCCAAACATAAAATAATGGTTACATTGGTGGAAAATTTCATTATCTTTGTATATGTTAAAATAGAACAATCATTTTGTATTTTATAAAAAAGTCAGACATTTCATAAAAGGATTATTTTTTGAAAACTGTAGATTAAGAGAAAAAAATTAATTAATAAAAATAATCACTTTTATATATGTACATTCATTCAATAATTTTTAAAACATGTACATCAAAGAAATTGAGCTTGATGAAAATAATTAAAATGGGATATTTAATGAGAAGTCTCTTACATAAAACATTAAATAGATTTTTTATTTTTTAAAACATTTTAATGAAATATATATTTGGTAAAAAATTAACATTATCATCCATTTTAAAGTATATAAAAATTTTATTTAAAAATTTATATTAATATAAAATAAAATTACTAGGAATATAAAACATTAAAACATTAAAAAATGATGTTTTAGGAAAAATGGTTCCTTACCATGTCTTTGATTATTCCTGTAAATTATTTATCTTCCTAAATAATATAAATATGTTATTTATTTATTTTATTAATAAAATTTTTAGTTGTTATTTTCCCTTTATTTTATATCTTACCATTTTAGTCAAAGATTTATTTTTAATTTTTTCATTCCATTTGTTTGGAAATCACAAACTCTTTCTTAAATACATAATTACTAACTCATTCATGTCTAAAGTGTTTTAAGATTGATTTTCTAGAAAGAATATATGGTTAACCATGAATAGAATTATTTTTTATTTATTCATTAATATAAACCTACTTTATTCATTACATTTATCATAATGTGTATGGAACCGATAACAATCAGATTCACCTTTATCAAATCGGATAAACAAATGGTGTCTTGTATTCATAATCATGAATTTTTTTATAATCTGAATTGAAATATTAATCTGTAGAATTATAATCATACTCATAAATAAATTCATAATTTAATTTAAAAAATAAATACATCATACTTATTTTGGTCTAAATTCTGAATATAGAAATAAATATTTTATTGTAATGGAATACATTTTACATAGAAATTTGTTTATATCAAAATGACATTAGAAATTCCATTATAATATGACTGTTGATATGTCAGGTTTTCAAGTTCTTGTAAAAAACTCAGGGAAAATATGATCATTGGAGAATTAATATGACCTTTGGAAGCTTTCCAATAAATACTCAGTCATTCAAAGTGTTTGTAGTATGGTGTTGATCAATTTCTTTTGAAAAAATCTAAGGGTGTAATAACTCTAAAGCTGACAAGAGTGAACTACTTGTTCCTTGTACATGTAATCTTATTGATTTTAAAATTTTAATGACCTATCATCTAAATACAACCAAGGGATCTAAAAAATAGTGATATAGATAAGTTGATCATCGTATCGAGTGATTGGAGGGACAATGAGACAAAGAAGCCGATCATCATATCGGGGGATCCTGAGGATGGTGAGACTGAATGATGATCATATAGAAGGATTTATATGGTAAGTGAAATATAGATATTATTTTTTATTATAAAACAAGGTACATTTATCCTATGTTATTGGACACCGTACTTCTTGGGTTAAAATAATTATATTCATTTGTATTACTTGTTTTATTACAATTATTTAATTTATGTTGCAATTATAATTGAATGTGAATCCTTTTATATTCATATTTCCTTTTGTATAGTTGTTTATCATAATAGCATTGAAATGATACAATTAATCTACCATGTATTAATTTGTGAATAATATTAACTCTTATTCTGATTTTATATGCTTTATGATTGAATCGCTACTTTTGAAATATTCTAATTTATCATAACAGTTGTTATTGAGATTCTTATTGTATTTAGTCTAATTAAATAATATATACTATTAATATTATTAAAATATGAATATGTTACCACTACATACTGAATTCAATTCTATAAAATGTTAAATTAGAATAATTTTATTATTACGAACTGTGGAATAAATATCAAAATCAGCTTGAGTAAGATACATTTTTCATAATACACAAGGGCCAATACCAAATACCATTTGAATAAATAAGAGGTTTTTTTCAATATGATTTGTATAACCTTGAAAAAACTAATTTCATTTTAAGATTAAAAATGAAGGTCTTAAAATTTACATTTCCCGCCTCTTATATTTTTCCATTTTCATATACATTACGATCCAAAAATTGGTATCATAGAGAAACCTATATTATAAATATACTTAAAAGCATTCTATAAAAAATAAGTAATCACTTATGTTCACATCCTATGTTATGGTGGTATTTGTCTTTTGTGTCAAAAAAGAATTCGATTGGTTGACAATGGCCAAAGAGGACAATATTTCAGAATCTCAAGAATAATAGTAATAATTAAATAATTATCATATATATATATAAATTATACTTTAAAAACCATTCATTAAATATTGTAATGTAGAAATAACTACATTACAGTTATGAAGACAGTTGGTTGTACGTACACAGGAGTTACATTTCCATTTTAAATAATAATTATGAAAAAAAGATATGTATTTTTTGAAATTATATATTAAAAATAATTAAAAAACATATTATTTATGTAAATATACATCCATATATCATACATTGGATTTTGTGATGAAAAAATAATCACGTCTCTTTATGGAGGTGGTAGTCCACACATACACTTGTATTTTGCTACCCTTTTTGCAGTGTCATAAATATGTGATATATAATATTTTCAAAATGAAATTTTTTTAATTAACATTGAACATAACTAATTTATAACATATATATTTATTAAATTTATCTTTATTACTTTCTATGTAGATATTTAATTATAAATGAATCACTTTGCTTCACGAGGTGACCGTTTTCTTTACACACGAGTGATGTTATCATATCACATAGAGAATAACAATTAAGAAGTTATATGTGATATAATAACTTCTGTTGTATAATTATGTGATAAATATCATTTATATACTTTAAATCCATCATTATAAGAATCAGTGAGTGAACAAAATGAAAAACAAATTATATCATTTCTTGAGGAGGTAATCTTCTGCACACAAGAATGCTAATTATTTTCTCATTTGATGAAAGTGAACATGTATTTAGGTCATTGAATTAAAATAATAAAATAGAAGTATATGTTGGATGATTTTGTTTTTATATGATCATAATTTAAGAATATTTAATGGTGGTGGAAATTGAAATATTATAAAAACAATTTTTTAAAGGCAATACCTCTTCATCAGACAACCTCTAATGGTTTAATGAAAAATATTTCTGGGACTAACTTTATGATAAAAACAATCCTCTATTATTTGGGGAGAAATATGTTAAGGTATTTTGGTAGTTAATTGATTAACCAAAAGGATTTATAGTTTTTAAGGGGAGAGGATAAGGGGTGGCCATTTATAGTTGGAGAGAGAACACACTTGGAATTTTTGAAATGAAATGTTGATACACACATTATTCACATGAAAAGGGATCAAAATTGGATCATTCACAATAATTATATAATATAACTTCTAAATATTTCAATTAGATATATTTTAGATTTGATTTTAGGTTATTTTAACCATTATCTTATTAGTTTAACACCTAGTTAAACCATTCATATCTTAAATTTGGTAAAAGATTTTAAAAGTTTTTACTATTAATTAAGACCAAAAATTAATTTGACCTTGATATATGATATAAATTTTTATTTTAAAAATTATGTAATACATTTTACCAAATTAAACTCATATAATTGGTAGAATTAATTTAAAAATAAACCCACAAATGCGGCTAAAAATTGGGGTTTAAATAGATGTATTTATGACGAATAAGATGATTTTATGTTAACTCTATGACTAGTAATAACCATTATATGAATATAAATTTATACTTATTGATTTATAATATGAAAATTTAAATTATATAATTCCTAATTATGGGTTTTTAAATTAATTAAAATGGAGAAACATTATTCATATTAAAATAGTGTTATGAAAAAAAAACATTTTTAGAACCAAAAAAACTTGCTCTAAAATACGGTATAATGATTTTTCAAATATAATTATTGGGATTAAATATAACTAAATTCAACTTAATTTACATGAAATAAAATTAAAAACGAAATTGAACTTTTAAATTACTTAATTTATTCAAAATAAATGTTGTTTTTGCAAAAACAAATTAGTATTTTCACTTTTCACTGGAAGAAAATATTTTATCAAAAATCAAAAATTATCACACTTAGGTATTTTTTATATGATGATTAAAAAAATAATTTTATTTTGTCAAATTAATTTTTTTAAAATATCTTCTAATTAAATATAATATTTTCAGACAAAAATAAATAAATTTTGTAATCCATATTCTTGAAAATTAAAATTACTTTAATAAAAATTGATTGATTATTTACTAATAATTTTTAAATAAATTAATATTCAATATAAATTAATATTTATATTTCATAATTTAGTTGGAATAATTCATGCCTTCTAACTTAATTTCTATGTTATCAATTTTATATATATTGTGCGTCCTTTATGTTGGGTGTTGTGTGTTGAATACACTATCTATGATAATGTTATTTTTTTTGAAATTCCTGTTTTTACATTACATATATCAAAGACTATTAAATAAGATATTTAACTAAATTGATTCATTAAAATATATTCATATGTTACAAATACACCCTATCGAAGATATATTCCTTGGCCAACACACCTATATCATATCTCAAAAAAAATAAAAACTCAAATAAAGACCCCACTAGAGAACTAAAATGGTATCTTAGGATCAGTTCTCAAACATAGGTACATGTCTTGTGTCCAATGTTATGGTAACATAAAACATCTCTGAAGGGAATTGGTTATCGATTTCATATAGTGTCAATGCACACATCACAAGGGCCACTAGAAGACCATCATATTCTAATCATTCCTTATAAATCTAAGTACACAAATTTTAGTTAATTTTAAGACATACATAATAACTTTAACTTTAACACTTTTTATAAAAAACATGCATGATAATAAAATAACATAGGAAAATAATGGGAGAAACTATCTAGGACTAGTAGGGGGCCCACAAATTAAACACTAGTCAGTGATTCATCCTCCAAAGGATGTATTCAAGAAATATTAAAAAATTATTGGCATTATTCATAACCATCAATACATGGGAAAATAGTAATGTAAACTAATAATTGAGGAAAAATGAGTTATATCC
This sequence comes from Viscum album, assembly GCA_963277665.1. Lineage (NCBI taxonomy): Eukaryota > Viridiplantae > Streptophyta > Magnoliopsida > Santalales > Viscaceae > Viscum > Viscum album. The sequence continues at coordinate 1,208,730,515 of OY728161.1, read as the reverse complement.
ATACCATTACTGACCATGTATGATATATGGGACTATGGTTTAATCATAAATGAATATGATACTCATATAGGGTGTACATTATCCAAATAGTAGTATATAGAAAATTAGAAGGTCTTATCCTAAAATTATGTTATCTAACCTCAGATCGTACTTAGAGAATCACTTGTATCCTCTAACCTTATCCAAAAGTTATTAGATAAGAGAAATGGGATACCAATTCACAGAAGTCACCTAGTGTATCCATTTTTAATTAATATATAAAGAAAAAAATATATCCAAATTGTTTGATAATAACATATAAGTGACCAAGGGGGATGATCTTGGGAGAATAAAACTCTTTTTGTCTATAAATTCATGTCGATATATTATATCCAGAATAAATTCAAGATCCACCCTATAAAAAATAATAGATATGGGATCCCTACAATGTATAAGATCAAAGGTGAAATAAAAATTAAAATCATATAGAAACACCAAAATATTATAAAAAATAATTCCAAAGACAGATTGAAAATAGGGTGAAATTCCAACTAGGGAGTCTCATTGTCTCTTAATTAAATTATATCTAACATGGACCTGATCACCCTTGGATATTGATGGACAATTCCCAAACATCATACCTTAATAGATTAATTAGAGACATATGTATAATAATAATATTTTAGGAAATATGAATGATAACCACCCATGATAAAAGATATTTTCTACTCGATAATGAGTTTACTAATCCATCACAATGATCAAATCAAAAGTAAACATCTTCAATATGAATAATTCTTATAGAAACATCTACCCACTACTCTCGATGGCGCACTCATGACATCTACATAGACCCTCTGATAACACCATTATGGGAATATCAATATACGAAACCCTATAAAATTACTACAAGAATAATGTAAAATCAAGGATAATATTTATAAATATAAAGAAGTGTGAAATACCCATATCAAATAACAAAAAATATAATTCCAAAGACACTAAAATCATACATCATAATGTGGATAGATCGTGGACATACATAGAACATGTTTTCTCAATGATGTAATGTTGTCCTAACCCATATCCTTTAGATCCCTTCAGCTAACTCTCATATGGGATATTCACCTACTGGAACTGTTACCCTGGACTCTGGGTACCTCAAACTCCACCAAGAAATGGATATCTAAAGGATCCCAAACATCCAAACTATGACTTTAATCTGGGACATATGCTAAAACCCCATATATTACTAAAATCACACCCACTATAAAATCATGGTGGTATTCTACAATATCTATATAGGTACCGTATCTCTTTGTTGGAGTATCACTCCATTAATGAATTATAAAAATCTAGTCGAACGTGGACTTTTTTCCACTAAGGTAACACTTAATCAAGGTTATCCATATAACAAAAAGTTAGGAAACCCTTCCTGCCCTACTTTTTATGTCACCACATTTTAAAGAATGCTTAAATAACCACTGCATAATACTTGATGACCATCTCCCATCCCTTGATGAATAATAAAAAGGCCTAGATGGTTTAGTTTCATAATAAATTTTTTATCAATTAGGAATCATTCATAACTATATAAAATCATGTTTTTAAAATATATTCACCTCGTATAGAATGGAATTCCTCATTCCATACTTAATTTTTTTACCTTTAGGAGCCTCATCACCAACCAATACCTAATAAAATCAAAATAGATTAGTAAAGTGTGTATCCTTATTCACCAGTGACATGTCCCATGTACTAGATACATAAATTCCGTTTTTATATTAGTCCATAGAGTCTTTAGGAAGATGTGATCAAGAAAATATGACTGAAATTCCATCTTAGTCACCCCCACATGTTTTTATTCGTAGAATTAAATTTTCCAAAATGTTTTACTGTACCTCAAAGATGATATAGGGATAGATTAATCCATCTCTTGGGGGTGTATCTGGATTTTAAAATATTGTCTAAATGTAAATGATCAAAAACTCCATAACCTATTATCTACCAAAAAATATAAAAGAGTGGTGGATGATACAACTAAAAATCATGGGTCAGGTTAGATATGGTAGTGCTGGACATCAACAACACAAGTACTATAGACAATATGACTATAAGTATTACCTCGATAATCTATTGACCAATATAAGAAACACGAACAATAGGAGTCTTTAATACCACTACTGATGATGAATTCTTATCCCTACCCTTCCATCACTTAAGAAGACCTTTCTAAGGTAGCATATATATATAATATTAATCACTTGACACATAATAAATTTATGAAATATGATTAAATATACTAGTTTTTTACATGAAATAATAGGAATAATCCATTATTCCCTAAACATATTCCCTATTATAAAAGGATTAGACAAAATAAGGCTTCATTCCAGCCTAATGATCCATCTATTTGGTTATGTGTAGTGTCACTAAGGGTTAAATAAAAAACATATCAGATAAAAATAATCATTATTAATCATGAGATAATCAATTAGAGTTCCACCATGAATTTATATTTTAAAACTCTATATGAATGTTTTTGGAACAAAAATGAAACTAGCCCAATATTGTAATAGTAATATCAATTATAATAATGTATTAAAATGTCATTTAGGTCTTACATGACAAGAATTATTCATGATCACAGTTCTCTATCCACATTGGTACGTGTTTGAAATCCAATAATTTCTAAATAAACATTTAAATGCATCATATTAGGGAATATAACTTAATTATAAATGAGAAAACAAGTAATAAAAGTACCACCACTGGTGATTTATACTTCTCACACATACATGTTATATACTCCTACATAAATGAACCACACTATTCATCAAAAAACATTACATATCATATCTAAACATTCCAAATAATATGAAAAATAATAATAGTATGGGTTTCTACCACTTTGTAACATCCTTGATTCATCTCACACCACTTTTAACATCCCCAAATCCTAGCACATCAAGAGTTACCAATCAGATCCACTACCTGCCTCAATAATTTGTCCCAATGTATGAGAGGATTCCTTTCATCAATAGGGGTTGGAATATATCATGTAGTGATATTATACCTTAAAATACCAATAAAAATAAATCAAAATTGAAGCAAGAACATAATTCATTAAACAAAACAAAATGGTTGTAATAAAAAACAGCATAGAAAATTCTAGCCAATAGTAATGTCAAGACATGATATATAAAATGAACTACTATACACATAATACAAGTCATAGAGTGTCAAATGGATCATAGGAATGTTGAAAGTATACAAAATATTCCATAATCAACAAAATTAAGAATATTTGATCAAATATATTCTCAGGTACCAATAGATAACATTTTTTAAATTCCCTCAATGTTGACCATCTCATCCGTCCATAGTTATAGGGACATTTACCTTAGTTGGTTCTCCAAAAAAATGATTTTTTATTGGGTACCATAGTACCTAATGAAGTTTTGAGTAAAAATAATTATTCCACCACCAATGGTATCCCTAAAAAATACAATGAATTAATCATTCATGATCAACATGATATTTCTTTTGAGTGAAATAAATAAATAAATAACCCATCACCCTATGTAATGAACCCTCTAAAACACATGTAACCATACATTGCTCAACCCGTCATTGAATGGTATTATATAAACATTGTCCGAGCACAAAACTCATGGATTAATGATATATTAGTCCTTATTTAAAAGTACCATGGAATGAGAAATCATCATTTTATATTCTGGGTGAATGATATATCACACCATATCCAATCTAGGTGAACGATCCTTCTCCCAAACGTGATCAAGAGTGGAAGAGTCATTATTATTCAATGAGGCCTCACTAATAACTATAATATGATACATTACTAATTACACACATATGTGGATAACCTACAAACATTTAATATCTTGGGGGATGTGGTACTATAGAAATAACCCATATATGTGGAAGATCTACCATCAATAACACTTTCAAGGTGGATGAAAAACCACCGTCTTATATTCTCAAATGAAAAATACATGATTGGGACTAAATCCATTGGTGGATGATCCACCACTCTTATAATCCAATAGGTCGATATTTTACCACTGGTATGAAATTTATAGTGACAAATACAATAAAAAAACCATGTTTCAAGTGGATTAAATATCACTAGAATAGGTCACTGAGTAGGTGATGTACATCTAGGATACGTCATAGGAGTGGATGTCTATCCAATAGTAAAAAATCCAACGTGGTCAAAATACCACTAAGGAAAATATCATATGTTGAATGATGCATCACCTCCTCCAGAGGACTATGTTGATGATTCACCACCAACCTGACATGGGTGGATGATGTAGCAACTATTTCAAACATTGTCATGACAGATATATCAGCAACTAAAAACACAAGTAACATCACCTTAGTAGACATATAATATGTGTTAATGACAAATAACACATTAAATATCTTAATTGATTGATATATCATGATTTTAATATAAAAACTGATCGACACATCACTATTTAAACAAACAATACATTTGTATGATATATCACAATTTAAGTAATACAAGTGAATGATATATCACATAAGTCAACAGTGGTTTCATGGCTAACCAAAAAGTTTTGGAACTGGAAAATGATGGTCCAAAGAAGAAAATATATAATAATTTAATAAGAAAAGTCAATGGTTTTATCGTATTATTACAAATATTAGAATTTACCATACCATAGATATCCATATCCACCATTGGAGAACAATATTATAGTGTCTTTAAGGACCACATAATATCCATTTACCTGAATGAATTCTTTTTAAACACATAATTTACCTGGTTTACCTCCTTGTATACATGTGAGAAACCCAAATTGAGTTGAGTTGCATTACTGAGGGACTCAACCCAATGAGGTAGGATTCTCCGAGGAACGTACCTACTTCTTGTTTTCAAGGATTTCACAACTATTTTAGAGCTATATTCAATCCATAATGATTCCCAATTATATTGGGAGACAAATCCAATTTCATACACCATAGAAAATAATTCATCTTTATATTCCACCCAAATTATTGGGTAATGATAATAGAATCATTTAAAAAATCCACAGTGTGTGCAGAAGAAACATCCACAACCTAAAGTCCCATGCATTCCAGATGCCACCCCAACAATAGTAACTTTAGTCCATGGGTTTATTAGAGGAATAAAATAAAAAATTTAAACATTTTATGATTATTTGATCAACATGTTACACCCAATAAGCTGAGAATTATCATATCATGCAATGTGAAGTTCATACATTCTATTTGTATCATGGATGATCAATAAACCGCCTTGTCCAGTTCCAATATTACCATGTGTATTGAGGGAAGTTTCCCATCAATGATATTTACATTTCTAGCATTGTATACAGAGGAAATAATTGACCCAAAAGCTTCTAATAGACGATTCAGAATCCATTCACTATAATCAGTAGTAAAAAGATCTTCCATGAGCTCATTAAACTGCATGTGTCTCTCAATTTTCATGATAAACAAAAAATATTGGTAATATAAAACAGAATGTAAAAAGTCACATGCCAATAATAGATGGATTATGTAATCCTATTCTTGATAACATATGTTATAGGTTGAAGCAAGATTAAGTCTATATTTTTTTATTTGGTATGGTGTGGGAAGTCTGTGTTTTCAAATCCACCATAGCATGAGAAATATTGAAGATTGAATAAAAGATGATTTGGAATTTGTTATCTAGTTTGGTGGCTGGTTGGAACCACGACATTCCAGTTTTTAAAAATCATTATCATTTAAGTGACGAAACTATTTTTGTTTCCATATGAGAGTGTGGCAGTATAGAAAGATGAACCTATGAATTTCTAGTCTTGTATGATTATGAATCAGGCTTTCAAAATTTGAAATTTGTGAAAGAAACAAGAAATATAGATATGTGTTAGCCTTATGGTGGTTTTTTATATTATCCTAAAAAGGATAATCATGCCAATTTGTATTCCAACATTTTATATTGGATCCCCTTCTCCCTATCCATTTTGTATAATAAATGATTCTATTGAAGGACTATTTGATGGATTTCCAAACAGAGGTTACATAATAATATTTAAAACCATTTTATTGTCTCTCATTGAGCCTTCTAGTAAAATACTCATGAGAATAATCATAAGATATCAAAATCCATTTGAATTTTCTAATAAGATGATCATCTAATATCATTAGATCTTTAATTCCAAGATCTCTTAATTCACTAGGTTTAATACACTCGTTTCATATAATAGTGACCATATTATTTTCATAAACAGAACCAATCCATACGATATTTCCAAGATCCCCATGAATCTTCTCTATTATTCTCTTGGGCCATATATAATGTAATTAGGAATAAGAAAACGTGGATTTGATCACAGAGTTAACAAGGCACACCCTCGTCGCATGAGATATGGTTTTTCCTTTCCACTAGGCCATTTTATTTACAATACCTAAGTGTGTGTGTTTTCCAATTAGTTCATTTTCACCTAACCCTAAAATAAAGGGTCACCAAGGTAATTTAATTGGAGTGATCCCTTTGTAACTCCATGAATTTTATTAATCCATTTTTTATACCAATCAAGAAACCATCACCAAATACAATGAAAGTTTTATCCCAACATATGGCCTTCCCAAAAACATCCTCTTAATTTTAAAATAGGGACTTTCTAGAGGATATAGTCTTTTTTTATTTCTGGAAATGATAAATAATATCACCCACATATAGTCGGTGTGAGGGGACATAATCATGTATACCTTCTTTGATTTTTTTATTGAATCAATGTTGAGCTAATTCGATGATACATCTTCTCAAGTAGTCTTCTATAGTGGAAAAAAGATATCCAAAAAGTGGATCACCTTATCTCACACATCTAGTGCACTAAATGTAACCTTTGGGATCTCTATTAATAATAATGGATGGCCTAAAGGAAATAATAATGGTGATAATAATATTTATGAACACGTTTTTGAATACATACCTTATAAGAGCATAAAAAGAATACTCTATATCAATGTTTCTAAGGCTTTCGATATGTCAATTTTAAGAGAGAAATTATTATCCGGTATTCCTCATCAAATTTACACCCTCTGAAGTTATGAATAGACAATGTTGACTCCTCTCTCAAGGGAAAAATACAAATTTATTCATGGTGATATAATCATTAACAACTCAACCATCTTATTCATAAAATTCATTCTAATGAGTTTAGGAATTATATTTCAAATGGAAATGGGCCTAATGTATTTGAAATAAACTTCATTATCCTTGTTGTGAATCAAGGAAACAAATCATGAATTTTCCCCATGGGGCATGGTGTAATGAACAAAGAATTACCTGATTTTTAGAGATACATAATCCTACAAGATATCCCATCAAAACATGGAAGACATGATAGTTAATCTATCCGGACAAGGAACACCTTCCATGTTGATAGGAAATGGGTTTCATTGATTTCATATTTGGATGGAGACATTTGGGATCTTGATTATGTTTATCATCAAGGTAATTAGTAATATTTTCAACTATTTTTTGGGTGGTGACCATCCCATTTTCAATGTAGAGCCCCCTAAATTTCTCCACAATTGGTTGAGATACCTCACATTAAAAAATTATATAAATTTTCATTTATTCTAATTTCCTTGTAATCTATTCTTTCCCACTATTATTTGTAAAACATATAAAAAATATGAGTTCCTATCCTCATCATTTAGTCATTTAACATTTAGCTGATTTTTTTTCAAGCCTTTCCTTGGACAATAGGAGATCATATTACCTATTATGGGATTTAATTTCATCTCATTATGGTTTATTATGATGTTTATTCATAATCTATATTTTTAAAATAAATTCCTCAGAATATTTAATGTCAATATCAATCCTGTAAAGTGATTTTTTACTCGATACATTATGAAACTTCTTGGTGTACATAAGTTTTCCATCCAAGTTTTGGAATGGGTTTCCTATCACCTCAAATTTCTAGGCCATTGAAAAAGATTCCCTATATATAAGAATAAAAAACTATGAATTATTAAATTGAAATAGAATAAGTGTTGACCTTTCCATATCTTCTCCATGTGAAGTCTAACCCAACAATTGGATCTTCAACAATATTTCATTGATAAATGAAATAAGTGTACTTCAATGAATCAAAGTAATTTAAAATAAATACAGTATTTTCTTGTGGTTTCATATTAGTATTAAAACCACCTAGGAGTGCCAATTTTAGTTTCATTATTCAATTTATTTCCTAATCCCCCATTCATAATTATTTCTTCTTAATAAAATATGTTTATATATAAACAATCAAAATTGATAGTGGATATCTTGATATGACATGGGACATTGAAATGCTCTAAGGAATTTCAAAAGAATCTTCAATTAATATTCTTTTCTTAATTTTAAACCCATTTGTGGTTTATGTTGGATTCATGCATGTTCTGTGAGACAAACATATAACCAAGAGTGTCCCATATAAAGGATTTTAAATTATCAAAGATAAATTTTGGTTCAGCAATTCCAACCAGTAGTGGTTTATAGGCTATAATATAATGTTTAAGGGAATTGTACATTAGGGGGTACCCTATCCCTTTATAGTTCCAATAGAATATCACCATTTCTTAAGAATTTCCCCTTGTTTGAGGGCATTCTTATTATGTGAATGTATGGCTTGGTTGTTTTCTCCCTTCTTTTATTTTCTATGCTCTTTACTGTTATCCATTTCAAGCTCTTTTGTGACCACTTACCATGTATACCTTTACATTGTCTTAAGTAGAATCAATCTCAGGTTGATTAAGTGTTTTTTATTCCTCAGTATCATAAAACCAAAAGAAACCATTTAAAGGTGTAAATCTATTTGAAGAATTCTCAAGTTTAACATGATTGTCCCTAAGAACATTCATCTTGGTATCCCTTGAGGTAGGTACCTGTGAAAACCCCTCATCGAGTTCCCTATGATTAGTCGGTTGAGGCTATAAGTTGTTATTCTCTTCTGTCCATACTAATTACTTTTAGAAAATATCATCATGGGTTGTAGTCCCAAATACATCATATCCCAGAGCCTTTCTTGGTGAACATGGATTTGGGAGAGACTTTAGTGATTTATGAACCACTATATTCCCCAATTAACTAGATGGATAAGAGTTTCCATGCTCATTACCCACCTACTTATCACCATTAAAGGCTTCTGGAGAGAGTGTGGAAGGTTTTTTTTGTGCAGCCCCTTTATCAGATGTCATTCCAATTTTAACCACCACTTTCCTTGACGGGGATGATTCTATTTTTGACATGGAGACCTCATCAGAGGGAATTTCCAACTATCCAGTTGTACTCATCTTCCTTGGAATGTCCTAAAAAGAATTATCTTCCATCCTATTTCAAAATTTATAGTTATATAATATGTCACATAAGGGAATTTATCATAAATAGAAAATAGTTTTTATGCACACCTAACATGGGAAACTAAAGACCCTTCATGTTCTAATCATGCCCTATGACGTTAAGAAAACCACATTATTTTGATTTTAGGGAATACCCATTGAAGTGGAAATTTCCCACATTTTATACGATTAAAAATGATTGGAATATACTATTGGGATATCAATGGAATCCATAACTTGGAATACTAGGTTCCTTCCCATAGAAGAACTCATGATTATTCGTCCACAAAAGAATAAAATAAAGATATCATAAAAGCTCTAAAATAAGTAATAACCATTGATACATGGTAAAATAGAGATAAAAACAATAATATAGGAAATATGATTTAAAAATTTAGGAGTACATACCTCCAACAGAATATGAGACTCTAATATAAGCCTAAATGATGGCGTTTCACTAATGGAAGAAGAATAAAACAAATGATGATAGGGGAGGTCCTTGATTACTACAAGGAAGGAAATGAGAATAAAATATCATTTAATATTTTTCAAATATCAATTATTTAATTAATTTTTTGAAAATTGTTTAAAAATATTCTAGGGAATACCAGATACTCTCTCTTCTATCACCTATAACCTTGTCTTCCACTAAGTACCCACCGGGTACCTAGTACCCGGTGACCAGTTACCTAGTGTCTCTTACTTTCCTTAGAATTAGTGCCCACACATGAACCCACCTATCAAAACAACCCACAAGTCACCACTAAATCCTCAAATGATTCAAAAAAATTTATTAAAAAAATTTATTAATAGAATTTAAATCAAATTCAAAGAACTTATGGATGTTGGTGGTTATAAAAAAACACTAGATATATTCTATAAGAACTACATGAATTCTCAAAAGGGTTGAATCCCTTAATTTGTACCTATAATAACCCTATATAATAGAAAGTGGATAAATAAAAATTTTATGAATCAAAGTTATTACATGATTTATAACTCTATGATGTTAGAATAAAACCATCCTGATTATTATCCATATCTTTCCACCTCTAATGATCATTAATTGTAGGTGACATAATCAATCTTGGTTTTGATAGATAAATTTATAAAACCTTCATTAGTGTTTTTTTGTATTTATTCTTGTATATATATTAATTAAGACAAGAATAATGATTTTTTGACTTCTATATAGATACATTCACCATTTTTTACTCATGTCTTTTAAAAACATATTTTCTACAGAGAATACAATCATTAGGTTATGGATAAATATTTGTATAACTGAGCCAATGATGGTAATTGCCTAATTCAATTCATAATGTGATGTAGAGATCATAGTTATAAAAATTTTATCACAAAATAAAATCCATTATGGTGAGTATTTACTTATTTATAAATCCACAATAACACCATATGTGGATCATCATCAATAAAGAAGGACATTTTTAATACTTTTCACAACTTTCATATCGCTCTTTATTTTTATCTTCAACTAATTTGGAAAATGAATTTATCTTTATAGATAAACATTTCCTTATATTAGACTCCATTACATCATCTTTTAATATTCTATTATCATTACTAGGATCTAATATAGTTATAAACACATCACTAATATCTAGAGCATCAACACGCCAATCAATTCTCTCTCAAATACAATAATTTTTCCATTTTCAAGGAGTTTTTTTCTATTTATATGAGAAATAATTAAAAAAAGAGGATAAAAGTAACTAAACTAAAAATTAAATAACTATACTATGCTATAAAAATTTAAAAATATAGAACCTTGAAACTTATATAAGATCCAGTAAATAGGAAAATATTTACTCTTTGATTTATCTTTTATGATGTCCTTAATGAAATATGCCATAAATTCCCAAATAATTTTGAAATACATAATCAATATCATCCAATTTATGATCCGATAAATAAAAATTCATTTTTTTGTACTAATCCATGATGATTGTTCCTTGTTGGTACTAATTTGATGCTCTCTTTTATATAATTTTTCAACATCCTCTGATGAGGCATTGATTCTCAACACCTCTTGCACTATATCTTCCTTATACATCCCAAAATGACCTTAAACTACTACTAGTTTTATTTCTTTTACGTTATATATTCTTAATCCCACAGATTTTAGTTCTTCAAATATGGATATGCACTTGTAAATCCCTTTTGTGTCCAATTCATTTTCACCCTCCCTTTCAGATTCGGCTTCAGAATCAATGTCATTAATTTTTACCACCAAACTAATATAGTCAACTAATGCGTCTAACCACTGGAGAAAATTTTCTAGTTCAATAGTCTTTATTTACCAACAAGTCTATTTGGGGCCTCAAAAAACCATGATAAATCTATCTTTTTTTATTTCTAGGAGAATAATATTTCCATATCCCAAAATTGAACCTATTTTTCTCACAGATCGTGTACTCATTATCCTGACATGGTAGAATAATATATGTGATGTCTTAATAAATTACCTAATGTAATTGAGTGGTACCCAAATTTGAGTTGTAAAATTTTTTCTTTTTTCACACTTAATATAATATTTTATTATTCTCTTTGAATTTTGTCATATATAGATGAAAACTGGGAATATTACTCTATCTCCTCCTAGACCATAAAACAAGAATTGTCTTCTTTATGAGAAATAAAATATTATATCCCTAATTATCCATTTCCCCTTATTGAATATTTTAAATGTTGTTTCTAATCTCAAAGATAGATATTTTAGAGTCAAATAACACTAAAAGGACTAGTTTATCAGGCTTGGTCACTAAGACTATGACCTGGTTAGCAAAAGAAGCTCTACTTATGAGTGATCCTCCATCAACCACCCTAAAGGGGTTATCTTTTGAAGTTAAGACATAAGTTACTATAGTTATATATGAGTTCTCAATATTAAATTAATGGACAAACTACTTAACTAAATTATACATAATATCAATATGTTTGATGCCTCTTACTAAGGATTATTAGAGACCATACCACCAGAATTGTGACCTCAAATATCTATTCTTAGAGTAGAAAAAATATCCAAGACAACATGTTTTGGGAAATTAGAACATTCCCTTTTGTAAAATAATAAAATCTTCTCACACATCACTTCATAAATAGAAGGTGTAGGACTGGAATAAATTTAAGTGAATAAATAAGAATATTTATCACTTACTTGTATTGTTAATGTTTATTAACCTTGTAAATTAATGATAGTCATTGAGATAACCAGATAACTTCTTTCACGACCCATCCCGCTGAGGTCTAACCTTTGACAACCCAAATCCCTTATCGAATAGGCTCGGTGTTGGTGACTAGTACCGAGTAGGAATATCCCACAAATAGGAGGCATTAGCCTAAGGTATATATACATGCACTCATCCTGAATACCACACAATGATAAATAGTAAAATAACTAAATCAATTAATTCATACATCTAATATCCAACAAGTGAGTACGACATTAAAGTACTGAAAACAAAAAAATGTAAAAAAAAAACAAGTCCAGCCAAAACTATAAAGATTCCAACCTACTCTTTGATCATGGTCTAAGTCAAAATAATGCTCCCAGTAAAAACAGAGTCTCTCAATCTTGAGCTATACTCCAACCGCCCCCTATCATCCTATCAAATTTCCAAAAGGGGCATCATATATGCAAGACCATAAATGTGTGAAAAAATCCAATATATGGGTGAGTATAGAAAAACATATGTGAACACCCCAAAAACCCCAAACATGAAGTACCAACTCTTGTCTGATCAATTCAAGATATAAAAATCAATTTATAATAGAAAAAACAACCATATATACTAAGGAAGGACACCACTCCATAAGGTGGACATCACCAACTATTATCGACATCATTCTTCTCAAATCAACACTCATTCTGGGAGAAATCACATCCCAAGACATGATATCATTGGAGTCACTTGATGAAAAGTTCTATCTCATTAGGCCCCACCCAATGAAAGCACACTAGTCTAATAACACCATAATAAATAGATAGGGGATCATGCTTAGAACCGTAAGGGGACACCAAAAACCCAAATCTATATCAACCCAATATATAGGGGATCATAAACCAACGATTAAACTAACTATACTGATACAGAATGCTATATAGAGGATCCAATCCATGATCAGGGAGGTTATTCCGATTCCATAACCTTGAACTAGGGAATGAAAGATGAAAGTGTATTGTGATCCAATCTTATGAAGGGACACCATAACTCTCTCTATGACATGGCCTATAGAGGGTATCAAAATCTAGTAATTTGAATGTGACGATTCATTGTTTCCTAAAGGAAGAAAACCATGTGAACACAGTCACCCTTATTCTTTCAAAGCAAGGAAACAAGGAGAATCAATCACTCTCGAAGGTAGTACATGGTGCTTCCCAAAGGATACACGGTGTGTCTAGATATCCCAAGTCCTTAACATGTAGAATATCCTCACGTGTCATGTAGTCTCCATATACATGGTGTATAGAGTGAGTACACAGAGGGTAATGACACATGTTGTCCTGCTACTGTTAATTGGTTGTGTTCATGTACCAAAGTTGTGTTCATGTTCCAGTATCTGTATGTGAAGCCATGTCCATGTTGGAGTACATGGCATGTCTATGCCCATGTACTCCAACCCATGTATGTGTGATTCCAAAGTGCACACCGAGTCAATCGGGGAGTTTTGGACATTGTACGATAGGGGTAACATGCCAAGTGATCCTAAAAATCAACAAACCCTAGAGCCACATCCATGGGGTCCCACACGTTGTCTAATCCCAGATTATATCCCGCTTTCTATGGGATTTTCTAGAATCCCAGACTCTCCTCTACAAACCTCAGTTGATGCTATGACCTTCAATCTAGAGGCCTTCATTGTGAGAAACTAAAGATCTGATGTCATTTTTTTCCATCATTGACTCAATTCATTTCATTATAAATTCATTCAAAATGGATGAAATAATCATTCATTGATACTCATTGAATAATGTGAAATTAGGAATCATCCATCATCTGAATCGCTTGGTCTTTGTCATCGTACCTCCATCATGTTGTGTTGATCCCAGGCCAATGATATCAGATCACTATCGCAAGAAACGAGTGTGAAATGACTGATTGATCATGATTATTCAAGTCACGACCCAAAGAAAGAAAACCCATAATGAATGATAAATCTTGGGTGAAAATCACAAGAAATGATTACTGAAAGGAACCTCAATCAATGTTTGTGTTGATCTTTATTTTTTCTGAAATATAATCATTGAAGAGATTCAATGTAATTGTTAACAATAAACCCAGCAAAAATCCTTCCTATAAAGGAAAATATATGAAGATAAATATGTTCATCGATTGGTTTCATTAATTGTATAAATTAATGGATGGGAATTAGACCAATTTAAACACACACCATACCTTGATTTGGTTCAATCAATGATGAATAATGGATGTCGTGTGATGTTTTTTGGAAAGATTCATCTAATCTACGGTTTCATCGATCGATAGATCCACGATCCGTAACCATTCACCTGAGTGGATTCTCCAAGATACTCTCAAGTGGTTCTTTGGTATCTCTAGGGTAATGTGGCTAACCTTGGTAATTATATATAACAATCTATTATAATGTTGAAAAATAATTGTGTTAGCAAAACTAAATTAAATAATTATCTTCATTTTCACCCCTGTGATGAATTTTCCAAAAACGGCCCATGTAGAATAATGTTAATTCATGCCTTGGGTAAATCCACCATTCTGAACTAAATGGTTCCCTTATATATTTGATCTAGGAAAAATTTAAAATTTATTCATCTTATTTAGATAAATCTTAGGAAAATTTTATTAAATCTATTTAATATAATTCAAACATTTATTCTAGGCACACCAGCAGTTAGAATCGTACCCTTTCTCAGCACCAAATCTCAAAAATAATCTATAAAATATCCAAAAATAATAAATGGAAAATATGATACGTTACATTCTCCCCACCATAGGGTTTTATGTCCCTAAAAATGGAAAATAAGGTATATTAAAAAAGATGTGGGTGATAATCAAGAATCTGAGCCTCCCACCCCCATGTTATCTTCTAAAAATTCCTAGGACACAACCAGTCATGAACCAAAGGAACCGATCTCCCATGAAGGATTGTCTCTTACTGGTCCTTAGTCTCTACCAACTACTGAGAAAAGTATTCTCCATCCTCGATGTCTATCACATCCCAGTTGAGAATGTGTGATAGTTCATACATGTACCCCCTCATCTATTACACATTAAAGGAATCATGTACCCAGTCCAACTGTGGAGATAAAGATAAGTGGTATACCATTATGAAAAAACTACACATTATCTAAATTGGACTAATGAATTCCGAATATAACTTTCTTCCATGGTCAAAGATCATTAGTTATGTTGTGGTGAGACCCCTAATAACACATGTTCTAATTCCTCAAACTCTAGAGGACTATATTGTCTATCTGTGTAATACTTATGACTACTCTATGCAGTCTTCATCCACTCCTAGATGATATTCACATTCCCTCTTTTATCTCACACCAACTTAGAGTCCATGAGTTCTAACATTCCTAGATTAGTCGAATAATATGGTGACCTATACAGTCCCCTGCACAAACCCTCAAATAGTACTATACTTATTTTGGAATGTTAGATTTTTTGTATGAAAAATCTACTATTTGTGGGTGATCCTCCAAACTATATCAAAATTATATCATTCAGCCTCACAGTATTTCTCTAGATCCCGAATGGTACGATTAGTATAAATGTCATTGTGTGGGTGAAACACTGTGCTCAAGCATAACTAGGTCCAAAAAACCTCATGAAATACCTTCCCAAAAGAGTATGTAAAGTGAGCATCATGATCTAAGATGATCATTGATGGAACTATATGGATTCTAACTAACTACATCTTGTATTGGCATCCTATTTTCTTGAATGAGCTATGTTCTTGGATAGATAGGATAGGGGATGACTAGATGAGAAAATCAACGATCACCCAGATGAAGTCATTACCCTATACATACATGGTAAACCTATCACGATGTCTATGTGTATCCCATCCCACTTCCACTCTAACACTTCAAGGGGTTGACCTAAACTCACCAAAACATGGTGCATAGCCTTCACATTCTAAAAGGTAATGCATTGAGATACAAACTCTACAACTCCTTTCATCATTCATGGCCTCAAAAACCAACATCGGAGGTCCTAGTACATCTTTTCCACGCTTGTATGAATCACCATTTAAGATTTATAGAACTATTCCAAGACGTCCCACCACAAGGTAAATGGTTCCATCTTCCATACTATAAAAAATGACATGATCCCCACCTTTTTAAAATCCATCTTGAGCATGCCCTATGGATATCTAAACATATAGGGTCTCACACATGGAATCCCCAAGATGTTCCTATGTGACTTGCTGCATGAGTGGAGTGGTGAAAACCACCTAATTAAGATATAAAGCACTATACTTGTCCACAAATAAAATCTGCAATGAGGATAACTAGTCTTATAGATTAACCAACAACTAAGAACATGCTCTCCAACTAATTGCATCTAATACCACATTCCCTTTCACAGGAGTATAGATATTGTCAATGTCATTGTACTGGAGGAACTCTAGACACCTCTTCTATCTCAAGTTAATATCCTTCTGAGAGAAGACATACTTGAGAGTATTGTGGTCATAGTAAATGATATACTTGTCACCCATTAGGTAGTGTCTCCACATATTCAATGCAAAAACTGCTACTGCTAACATAGAGTCATGGTTTGTGTAGTTTTCCTTATGTGTTCTAAAATGGCATGAACCATAGGAAATAACTTCTTGTCTCTACATCATACCTCATTCCATGTCCTGTCTCGGATTTATCAGAGAAAACTACGTACTTAATTCCCTCTTCTTATAACCACATGATTAATGTTACCATCAACCTATACCGCATCCCCTAAAATCATTGATTAGACCTTTCTTCCCACATCAATGGATGAAATTTACTATTCAAGGCATCTGGGGATATTTAAATCGAGGGAATTTTTGTACAAACCTCTGATAGTACACAGTAAATCCATGTAAACTCTACAACTCGGTGACACATTTGGGTGAATCCCTAGAAATCACTGCCTCATCATTTTCTAGATCTAATAAAACTCTATCCATTGAGAGAATGTGTCCCAAAAATGAACTTCTAGAATCCAATACTATCACCTCAATAGATTCCCATAATTATAGTTCTCTCGAAGTGTGTCCAAGACCATCTGCAAGTGTCTCATGTTCACTTCCTCTGATGAAAAATACACTAAGATGTCATCAATGAAGACTACTAAAAACCAGTCCCAGAATGGTTTAATGATCTAGTTCATGAGTCCCATGACCACTTATAGGGAATTCATCATTCCAAAAAGAATCACCTTGAAATCATCATGAACGTAACGATATATGAAGACCATTGTGGTTATATACTCATCTGGTACTCATAGTTGGTGATAACCTAATCTGAGGTCAACCTTCAATAAGCTTCGCACCCTTGTCAATTGATCAATGAGGTCATCAATTCATGGTATTAGATACTTATTTTTCATGGTCACCTATTTATAGCACTGATAATACACACATATTCTAAAGATCCCACCCTCCTTCTTATAAAAATTCCATGGTGTTTCCTAGGGGTAAAAGTTGAGTCTCACGAATACCTTATTCTACAATTCCTCCAACAATATCATCTATTCTCAAAGAGCAAAAAGAGTCATTTGATATCTTGGTGAACATATTGGAGTCATCCAAAGTTTTATGCCTATATAGAAATATACCTCTTAGTGGGGAGGTAAACCTATAACATCCTCGGGAAAGATATCCTTGTACTCCACCACCACTTTATGAAATTGGATTCTCAAAACATCCTCTAGACCAAGGGTTAAGATATCCAACCAATGATTAATCGGTTACACCATACTATGAATGATTATATCCTACGATTCCTGAGTTTTTTCTCTAATAATGTAAAATATGGTTCTTTTACCATAGACACACTCCATCCTCCACCTAAAATAGTCAATATGGTCATGAACTGTTGATAACCAGTCCATACCAAGAATGATGGCGTAAGGCCACATTTCATCAGCAATGTGATCCTATACAAAACTATCACCTCCATGTGTTAGGTTACACTATCATCAGGGGTGAAAAATAACTTAGTCTTTGCCCATCAAAGTCTCTAACCATAAGGGTCGAGTAAAGATCTCATCCACAGTCACTGAGTATTGTACCATAAAAGTAGAAATGATGGAATGGATAGAAACTGTGTTTATCAATACTGCAAATAAAGTAGTAAAGACACATATTGTACCTCATATCATCCCTAGATCCTCACGGTCATATGTATCTATACCTTGCAGCTAGCCCCATCCATACCCACAAACTCCCTAAGTTAGGCATGGACCACCTGGGGGTCTTTGTGGTTATAGGTCGAACTTCTGACCCCCTCCCGTTTCCCTGAAGGATCCTTTCTGATGTCTTCCCCCCTATGGACCACCCTTCTCCTATCTCTATATCTATCTTGGTGGTCCCTCAATTGTCTCCTAATAAACTATATGATGGGTTGGGCAACCTCATTCTAGATATCTCCAACCATCACAAGAGAAACACAACCTATCATGCTGTTGATTCATACCAATATAAGATCCCTCCACCACTGAACCTGAATCCTATGATCACCTTCTAAGGAATCTGACCAACTTGGATCCCTGTGACTGCCATTAGCTACCTGCTACGGAGGTCTTTTCTATTGGTTTCCCACTTCATTCACCCACTACTGGTATTCAATCTACCATAAATCCTTCTTATAAGAAGGATCACTCAAGAACTCCATCATTAGTGGAAATTATAATAGATACCAATAACTCCATGATGTCCTAGAATAATCTAGGATCAATGTTCTGAACCCTATAGAGATGGTCCCACACCACATCCAAGGAGTAACATGGGATATTGTTTAATATTTTTGAGTACTCTATCATGTTCATACTACCCTTTTGGATGTGACGAAACTCCAGTATGTGTACTGATTGAAGCATAGTCATACAGAACTCCTCCCTAAAGAGACATTTGAAGTCTATATAGGAGAGAGTTTTCTCATCATGTTACTGGGTCACCATGTTCTACCATCGCCCTAAATTTACTTGAAGAAGACTCACTAAGAAGATTTTTATCTGTTATGTAGGAAAACCTACTGGGTGGAACATGTGAGTGACTACCTCTAGCTACTACTCAGCCTCCTTGGTGCCTAGATCACCACAAAACCTATGAGTTCACAACCTCTAGAACATGTGCAACACAATCAGACTATATGCATCCGAAACTAGTACTACTAGTAATAGCTACTATACATTGGGTGGTGGAATAGCTGGTAAACCCCCCAAATGTGCTATCTCGGGTACAAGCACTTATAGAAATTCGTCATCACTAGTTGGGTCATCCTCATGATCATGCTATGGAATCTGGGCTGTCTATCAACATGAATGAAAACTAAAATCAAACAGTATATAGCATGATTAATAGTGTATATCTAGGGAGAAAACTCAAGAATGACATATAAAACACAACCATTCCAATATTATTCATGAACCATTTATTCCCTAAAACCATTGATTTATTGTATTAAGTCGAAATACTGGTGAATAGATTCTTGGTGTATAGATATGTCGGTTCCCCCACCAACATTGGAATCCCTATCCTGTAAGCCAAATTCAAAATATAAAACACAATCACCACAATCCAATCTCATCTAATCAGGTACTAAATTAGAACCAACCTCCTCTGGTACCACTCTATCATGACTGAACCCACCAAGGTCTAACCCGTGACTACCCCATGCCTGTCCCCTATAGGCTAGGAGCTAACGATCGGCACTGAGTAGGAATATCCAAGAAAATGAAAGAATTAGCCTAATGTAACTGTATACATGAAATCATCTCCCATCCCACACTATGTTAAAATGTTAAACAACTAAAATAATTCTTGAATACATTTAAATTCCCCCAACATTGTATGATAGTAATGTACTAAAAAAAGGGGGAAACAAGCCCAACCAAAACTAAAAAAAAACTCCCACCTACTTTAAGGGCATGGACTATGTAAAAAAGGATGATCCCAGTAGAATCCTCATTTTTTCAAGCTCCAACTATGCCCTGCTTACTCCCTATCCTCCTAGGACAGCCTCAATGTTTCATCATCTTCACATGACATGACATGTGAATGAAAATACCATGAAAGGGTGAGTATGAAAATATTCAATTGGACACTCTAAAAATACCAACCACAAAGAATAAAGTATATTCATATCAATAAATTATTGAACTATTGATTTATAATAGATTCAAAACTTATATATACTCTGTAATGACACCATACCATAAGGTAGTCAAAACCTACTATCAGCCACATGATTCTGGTCTTAGCAACACTCGTTCTAGGAGAAATCAATCCACAATCCAAGTTATCTATGTAGAAACTCGAAGAATATGTATAGATCATTGGTTCTTTCCCAAAGAAAGTGTACTAGAATATGAATACTATGATACCATGATAGTTTGTCATGCCCAGTACTTCTGGGGGGACACCACGAACCGAAATCCTGATCCACCCACTACATAGTGGATACTACATCAACGATTCCACCAAACCTTCCCATACTTTTTTCTAGATAGAGTATCAATGCACATCTCAGATATGTAATGATAATTATATAAAATTCAACTAGGTAATTGAGTATGATAGAGGATCACACTTTAGTCTCATGAAGGGACGCCACAACTCAATCTGAGACTCATCCTTTATAGGGGATCACAATGCATTTATGTGGATGTAATGATGCATTTTACCCTCAAGTGAAAGGAAAAAACAAACACACTCAACCTACAGTAGTCCAAAATAAGGATTGAAGAAGCCTCAAGAACATTTAGAAGGATTACACAGTGTGTCCCAAAGTGTACATGTTGTGCCCTGCTATCCCAAATCTCATTAATGTGGAAGAGACTCACATGACATGTTTTATCCATATACATGGTGTTTATAATGAGTACACAGTGTCTAAAGACACATGGTTCCCTCCTCTTGTAGCTTGGGAATGTCTATTTACCAAATCTATTTCCATTTACTGGTCCATGTCGGCCAATCCATTTCCATGTGGGAGCACACGACGTGCTCATGCCTATGTACTCCAACCCATGTTAGTGTACTTTCAAAGTACACACTGAGTCAACCCAGGAGGATCACATTCCATGTGATAGGGTTCAAACTTCATGTCATCATTATCTTCTTCCAAACCCTTGTATCGTAGTCTAGGGTCCCCACATGTAGTGTAATCCTAGATTACACTCTGTGTGATATATGATTTTCATGAATCGTTAATTCTTCTCCGTACACCTCAGAAGATGCTCCAACCATCAATCTAGTGGTTTTATTTCCCAAAAAATGATGATACGATGTTTTTTTCAATTCCATTATTGAATTAATGAATTTAATTATATGATATGCTCGCAAAAAGGATCAAATAATTGTTCTTTACTCCTCGTCAATGAACACTAATAAAATAGAAATCGAGAATCGTCCTTCCTTCAAATCACTCCATCTTCATAATCACAAATCCATCATTTCATGACCTTCCATGATTTACGATATCATATCATTGGGCTAAGAAACGGGTGTTGAACAATCAATTGATCAAGAATAGTTAAGACGTCGTCCAAATGAAGAAAATCTATGATGAATAATGAATTGAGGGAGAAAATCACTAGAATAAACCAGAGGAACGAATCCTCATTGATATTTGTGACCATATTGATTCAGTTTTCTATGATAAAGAATGAATATATTTGATGTAATTATCCCAAATACACCCTACAACAAACCCTTCCCACAAGTTGATTGATCCGTAAGTCAATATGTTCGTTGATTGGTTTGTGTTCATTGAAAAAATTAATAATGATGAATTAAACCAATTAAAACACAATCACTAACTCAATTTGGTTTGATTGATTATGAATAATGGTTATCATGTGATGTTTATTTTTGAGATGCATTGAATCTGTGGTTTCATCGATTGATTAATCCCCGATCTATCACCATTTTCTTTAGAGTATTATCCAATGTTCTCTTTAGCAGTACCCTATCATCTCTAAGGTTGTGTAGCTACCCAGGGATTTATTTATAATAATCTATTTTAATATTGAGAAATTGATGCATTAGAAAAATGAAATGAAATAATTTTATTTTATTATTGAATTCATTTTTTCACCTACGATAAATTTTAATCAAATGACCCAGAATGACTAATTTTTTTTCCACAGCAGGGGTAAAAACACAATTTTGAACTCAATATTGACCTCAAATTTCTGATTTGGGAACCTTTTTATATATTAATATTTTTTTTATTAAAAATTCACACAGGTGCTATAAAATAAATTTAATATATTTCAAAACTCTCTTCCTGGCACACCAAGCCTCAGAATTTCCTGTCATCTTATCACTCGGGGTCTAAAATAATACTTACAATATCCAAAAATTATACACTAAAAATACAATATTTTAGAACATCCAAATGGGGAAAATATTATCAAAAGATTAACTTTAATTAGATCAAAACCAGTAGAGGTAGCTTCTAAAGTATCACCTTGAAAAACATGATAGTAGTAATATTGGTTGTGGTTTAAATGGTTATACAATGAAAATAATTATACATAATATTCTATGTCAACCTATTTATTTTACCGGTACTCCCCTTCAATCTCAATATAAACAAAATCCACTTGAATCATTAAAACATACAATTTCGTACATATCTAAGGAGAAATAAGATGACAGTGTGATTAGGTATGGATATCCTCAGATAGAAAATGTGCCATTATACTACAAATAATATTATTTATGAAAATTTTCTGAAATGGGATAATTAATATATAAAAACAAACATAAATCATCGTTGTATGGTGATCCTAGATTAAATGGAAATTTATGGAATAAAGAAAAATTGAAAACCCAAAAAATTTAAAATGCATAGGTAGTTATTCTAGTATAATAATTAATCCTACATGCCCATAAATGATACTAGAATATGGTTTGAGACTAGAAGACTCAAAATATATCATTCTTGAAATATATGATGTTCAAAAATGTGAATGTGAAAAGAGTTGATGAAATAATGATTCATGTTAAACTTATCCACTAAAGAAATTCCAAGCAGTATAGTAGAATTTTGAAGTCCAAAATGAAAGTTAGTATCTTGGGGATAAATGATAATTTCCAAGACACCAGATCCAAGGATCATTCCATCCCTAATGCAGAGGGATAGATCAGAGAAGTGTACCCATTTTTACTTCATCACCTTTGAGTCACCTTCATTTACATTTAGTTGAGTATTTGGGTTTTGTCACATTCCATGATAATCCAATAATGTGTTACAATGTTTATATATTTTACATACATTTCAAAAAACATCATTCATCAATCTATATATTTCATTTACCATGCTTAAGTAAATCAATGTGTTTATTTGGTTTGGAGACATAATTTCTCAAATTTTTTAAAATTTTCATTATCCATGAAAAAATCATTTCACATGATGAGGAGGAAATATTTTCAATATAAATTTCTCAAATAAATAATCTATATTCAACTATCATATTTATTTACATTTAGCAAATAAAAATTTTATCTTCCCATTGATGGATCAATTTCATTTTAAGAAATAGAAAAATCCATCAACATTTTGGGGTGTGTTATGAGGTAAGTTAATCTCTCTTTTATATATAACTAATTGATTTACAACACATTTAAATGAAATGTAGTGATATATAAGTTTATAAGAATAAAATAGTGCATTTCTCTTAAAATTTAAAAAATGTAATATGTTATTAGATGTTTTGTGGTCTTTTATCATAGTGGAGAAAAATTTATACATTAATATAGACATTATTAATATTGTTTTACTATTGAAATTATAAATCCAAAAACTTACAAAAAAATATACTCTTTTGAATAATACCCAAATTTGAAATAAAATTTATAATATATGGAATAAAAATCACAATATTAAATTCATAATATCAATAATATATCAATAATTCAAAATGAAATTATTTTAGCATGCCTCGTATATTCAAATATGGAGGAAGATCCTAAAACCCATGCTATTATTTGATTATCAATTATAATCTAGTAGTTTTTTTCTAAATCCAACTACCATAGTAAGAAACCAAAGTTTATTTTTGTGTGAACATGTCTATTTTTTAGAAACTTTTGAATAAATATTAAAATTAAAGGATTAACTATTATTTTGATCAATGGTAATCACTATGGAAAAGATTATTTATAATAAAAATCTCATTTCTTTAGTCTATTTGTTAGATTTGATAAAAAATGCAATATTGTTTTTGATAATCTCCTATAACCACCTTACATAAACCCTTATTCAACTCTCACGTTAATTTTAATTCTACAATAAGTTCAATATTCAAGGTATAATTAACATTTAATTTTGGTTAAAAATTGAAGTAATTAGTGAAAATAAAATATTAAATTACGGTTTTAAAATGTTTAGATTAAATCACTGAAAACAAGAAGGTCAAAATCAAGTAATCTGTGAAGAAAAATTTATCTAATCAGTTTCCAATAACAATAAACATCAGTAAAAAATTATATAATATATAATATTTGTTATCTTTTTATAAATATTATTTTATAATTTATCATTTAATAAATTCCATGTCACACATATACTTGTTCATATTTGATGTATAATTGTTAAAAAGGTATATCTATTGATGTAATAAAAGGTGTACAGATTTTTCTTCATACAATAAATTTTGATTTAAATGGTGTGATTATTTATATAAGGACTACAAAAATGTTTTCTCTAATTGACGTGATTTAACAACAACATCTTCCAATAAATTACTTAAGAACTCATAAATTGATGTCTCATATCCAATATCACAAAATAAAAATTATATATTTTTCATAGAACCCAAATTCTTTAAATGAAAAAACCTATAAAAAATATATGGAATAATATTTATACTATAAAAAGGAATTAATAAATTTATAACATAATTATGTGACCATCATTTGAAAATAATTAAAATTTTAATCATATATTTAATAAATTATCAATATCGTAACATATTTAATATATAATAAATATAAATCACATCTGAATGTATTTATAACAATTACATACTTCAAAATTTGAGATATATTATTTTTAAATAACATTTATTCAATATACCTATAGATTCTTCAATTATCTAATCATTATTATATGGTATCTTTCATCTTATATAGTTTATCCATATCTATTTATAATGTCTTGTAAAAAAACATCTCCCTAATATTAATTACATCATAAATGTAATTAACTCAACATTTAGGGTATAAATAACATAATGTGTTATTTAAACAAAAAATTATTTAATGAAAAAGTAAAAAATTAGAGGTTTAAAATTTTAATATTGATCCAATGAATCTAATTGGGTAAAAATTTTGGAGTTGGTAAAAAACCATGTGGGAGTAGGTGATATAGTGGGGGAGGTGATTGATGATAATGGGGAAAATCAGTGAGATTAGGGTCAATAACCAGTGAGGGTAGTGGGGAGTGAATTGACTACATGATAGGAGTTTAGTGATAGGTAGTGGGTGGGGAAAAGGAATTTGGGGTTATTATATAGGGAATACATTGATAGGAAATGTTTTTAACTTTTATAGAAACATTTTTTGGTGGTTTTTAAGAGAAACACTAAAAATATAGATACCCTTTTATAATAAATGATTCACATTTTTTTTAAATTTAAATTAAAAATAATTATTTATATTAGTTATTATATTGTTTGTTCTTAATCAAACATAATATAAATATATGATTGAAAAATAATACTTCTAAGTGTTCATAATATATTTCATATGATTAATGTAATTCCACTTTTTCTCATTACTGAATTCAATATTTAGTATTGTTTTATCTCATTTATGTTATATGCTTTTCATAGAAAACATCTCAATGGAATTGCATTCATTATATTATTTTTTGTATATTACATAGACAATAAAAAACTTATTATATTAAGGATTATTAATATCATATAACATAAAATGGATATATCATAAGGCATGAAATGAGCTTCCATGTTTTCATTTGTTAGTTTTTCATTAATATACTAAGATTATGTATGTCATGTCATATGTCATAATTAAAATAAAATAAAAATACCAAATATATATTATCAAGTTGTAATTTTTATTTTTAAATAATGTAATTCTATGTAATAGTTTTAATGATTAATTTTTTATATTTACTATAAGATTAATGAGGAACTTTTATTATAGTAAATTTCATTTTTATAAGGCGGTAATAGTCACATTCATTCTACAATTACAATTTTAAATTTATGTTCAATAAAAAATGGTCATATCATATTATTTGATACAATGTATACTATTAAAATTATCTAATTGAAGTGTCTAAGATAGGTAATATAGAAATTATATATTAAGTAATTTATAGAGGTTATATATTATGACATATGGAAAATTATTCTTATGAATTGTTGTGTAGAATGTTAATCTATTCATTTTTTATAACGTATTTTATAGTGGTATTTCAAATTATTTAATTTTTATTTATGATGGGTTCATAAATACCACTTTAAATTCAAAAAATATATTATTTCAATTATATATTAGTTACGAATGTTTTTATTTCAAAATAAGAACATTTTAAAAATATCCACTCATATTAAAACCATTGATTATTGTTAAAATATTATAATTGATAATTTATATTAATTGTTCATATTTTTCCATAATTAAAATTGTTTGATATAAATAAAATATATTTATATTAAATTTAAATAGTATCTCGATAGGTAATGCATTTGATCTAATTATTTTCAGTAAATATGGATGATTTGGGTTGTTATAATTCACAATAAAGTGTTTAGTAAATATTTTTACATATCTGGAATTAGAATAATTAACTAAAATACTGATTAAACTTTTGTTTAAATTTAGAGATAAGGGGGATTTAGAAGAGGATTCACAATGGATTATGAGATTATGTCTAATAGAGAAATTGTGGTTTGGATTCAAGTTTCACTTTAAATATCATAAACTAAATCTATTATCATTGTTTATTTTTAATTTAATTATTTACATTAAATGATTGTATTAAAAAATTATTATATGATTCATTAAAAAATGTTGCTAAAAAATCATATAAAATACTTTACTGTGGTTGGGTAATAAATAATATTAATTATCAATATGTTTGGAACATGTTGATTTTATCAAATGTACACAGAATATGTTAATTGAATCATTTTACAACTATATAACAATAATTCTTTTTCAATAAATACAATAAAAAAATATATTAAATTCATATATATGTTAAATTGTAAGGTAATATGAAATAATCTCATAACATACCAAAATTTAACATTTCACCCATTAACCACAATCATAAATTCCTGATCAACAAAATGGATGAGACATGCTCAATATTAGAGTCAATGTGAAATATTTTATAATACATAAATTAAAACACTTATCTAATTTGAGTTAATCTACATTTGGATTTGTAAACATTAAAAAATTAAGAACCCAAAATAATGTACAAATTTATTTCCATTTCAATAAATATACTAAAAATATTTTTTGAATAATGATTTTGAATTTTATATACTATAACATCCATACGTTTTCTACATAAAATATTATTTCTTGATTGAAAAATCAAATTTGAATCAAAATAGAATCAATTAAAAATCATAAACTATTGATACATTATTAATTTAAGATGATCATTTTAGTGGTATATTATTTAATTAAATTTTTTATTAAATATTTATTTGGACATGATATCCATCTAAAATAAATTTTTTATTATTAATTATAAATATTAGAAATAATTAGTACAATCCTTCCATCGAATTATACTCTTGAAATTATAAAAGTTAAATAGGAATAATATTATTTATTAGTATGAAAAAATTATATTAATTATCAATTAATATCTGAATTAATTTGTTTTATTGTAATCCTTTTTTGAGAAATATACCTGATTTATATGATATAAATAGTGGATGGTTTCTCGCAAGAACTATAAGAAGTAGTCAAATTATATTTCCACCCTCCTACTTATATCAGTGATTTTATAGTTTGTAAAAAAAATTAATGTAAAAGATTTGATATTATTGGTATCCTCAACTAGATTTTATAATATTAAATAGATATTTTTTAAAGTATTGAAGCTAATATTTGTGTGAAAAAATGTAAAATGGACATCAATCTCGATATATGTAGTCAATATGATTTTGTTTGTGAATGATTTTTTGAAGTTGTTGTTTTATCCTATGATTGATCTAGATACATATGTTATTCATTTATAATTTGTGGATAATTATAGATATTTATTTTAATTATGACATAAATTATTTAAAAAAGATTTTACATTATCCCCTCAATATGGTGAGTATTGTTGTGTCTCATATAATTTATTATTTATCATGGATAATGATGAAAATAAATGAAAGATAAATTAATGAAAAAAAATAAGAAAAATAACGTCAATGGAATGTAATAGGTCATGTATTCTTCGTTGAAATAGTAATATAGAATTTCTATGGAAGGATATTTCTTTAGATAGAAATAAATATGAGAATTAGGGTAACACCCCTTTTTTTATGGAATAGTATTATTTTTCTATATTATATGTTTACAATTATAAAATATTATTTTCTATTTGTTCCACTGAATTGAAATAGATTAAATATGTAATAAAAGAGAGATATTAATATGTAAACACTTTACTCTTTTAGAGTAATATGTTTCAACAAAATCACATGAAACTAATTATTACACATCATGGATGGTTAAATCCATAAAAACCAAACAAATATTGGATTATAAATTGAAAATAAAAAAATACTAATAAATAATGCCCCCTATATACTACTATCACCTTTAAGAGTCACCATTAGTATAATAAAACCTTTAATAAAATATACTACCATGAAAGGAGAGATTATGTTTTGAGATTTAATATAAAAAATTATTAAAGTGGAAAGTATGAGTGAAACTAGTTTAGTAAGGTTAAATATATTATAAAAAAATCTATCCATTGAATATATGGTAGTTTCACATTTGGTTATTGGAAATATATTCATTATATATATGGTTATTGGTCTTATACACAATCGTTATACGGAAATTTTGTGTTGTAATGTAGTAAATTTAAAATATTCACAACAAAATAAAAATTTGATATTAAAATAATATATATATTTATACGTATTACGTATAATAATAATAATTATTATTATTAAAATAGGATATAATGTATATATAAATTTAAAATAAATATTATAATATAAATTGAGTAGTACTTTTAAATTTTAGAATTTAAATAATTAATTTTATTTCATTTTTTAAAACATATTTAGTACAAAATTAATATTTTTTTCTTTTAATGAATATTTTTGTTGAGTATTTTATATTTTATCCTAATATATTATCATGAAAAAAAATTAAAATATCTATCTATGCTTACTAACTTAATAACATATTTTAAATTATAAATTTATATATAATTATACTAAGAACACATAATGTTTAAAAATACCAGTTTTCAATTAAAGAAGTTTATCCATAGATTTTTTATTTTCAACAAAAAGATAAATATAAAATTTTTAGAATCTAAATTATGTAAAAATTACATCATTTTTGATAATTTAAAATTTATCATAGGATTATTTTGTATATTTTTTCTAAAAAATAAATTTGGTGAATAGCGTTGTATATCGATACTACAATATTTATGCTATTATTATTAAATAAAAATGACATATAAATTTGTAAAAAAAATTTATAGAAAAATATGTATTTTATATTTTAAATTTTAAATTTTATGACATTTATTAAATTTTTAAAAATAGTATTTTATAATTTATAACTAAATCAATATTTTTCTTAGAATTTTTGTGAATATATTATACAATTATTATATTACAGTAAAATTTTAACACTTTCAGAAATTGAATGAGAAGAAATGGATTTAAAATATAAAATAACAATTTTCAATTAATTTAATAAGTACCACTTTATTTTTAGTCATAAATTTTTAGTTACATTATATAAAGAGATGGGACCACATCAAAATCATAAATGAAAAACTAATAATTCAAGGGGTAAAGGGATTGAAACATTTTAAAAACATATTTTTAATTGAGTGGAAGTGAGAATATGGACCATATATTACCCTAATTTCAATTATTGTATATTTTTTTGATCCAGATGACATGTTTAACATGTTCAACCATTATATTATATTAAATTATTTGAAACAAATTTCATTCTAAGAACTTATAAAAAGGGCCTCCAACCACCTATTAATGGAACTACTAAAAATTGTGTTTCTTCCTGAAAACCTAAAAATTTCCCTTCTCCAAGATTCTTATTTCACTGTATCAATATTTTGGCCATAATTAATTAGTTTATTTCATCCATTTATAATGGAACTTCCAAGGAAATATCAAAGTGTTCAATGAATTTTGGTACAAGTGTTGAATGAATCAGGACCGAGGTAGGGGTTTTCATCTCAAAATTCATCTATTTAAGACATATTTTATATAATTTACATATTTTCATTTATTTATTGAATATATTTCCAATTTTTGATATTATATAATGAATACCATCAATTCATTGTAATTTTAGTCCAATATAAAATCTATCTTCCAATGCATTTTTATTCAAATTACCCTCATGTTGTAAGGGGTTATCATGACTCAAATATTTTTCATGATTAATAATAAATCCACAATTATTATAATTTTTTAATATTTAATTATCCTTCCCAATGATTTTTTTATGTTTAATTTTCATATTATTTTCTAGGGAAATCATGTTTCAAACAAAATTCTTTTTCCCTAATGAATCTATTATTTTGTTAATAATAATTCCCATAACTTTTAGTGGGTTTATTTCTATATACTTTTTTATAATTCCTTCTTACATTCACATTTCCCTAGTGGGAACCCACTTTTTTCCCATAAGATACTTATATGACCCATTATTTATTTTATGAAAAAGGATGTTTTTTACTCTTTTTCATATGTGTGTTTTTTGAAAAAGGTATTTAAAATTTTTCAAATGGTTTTATATACTTTCAAAACCACATATTTTATCATTCACTACACATTCCGTTTTTATAACCATTAGGTATTTTAATGATTTATTATAGTATATGATTTTTATAAACTATTTATTTTTAAAAGTTTTCACTTCAACTTTTCGAAGTGATTTCCAAGGGGACTGTATCTTCTTCTTTGATTAAAAAGTTAAAGGAGCCTTCTATAAAATATTTTATGATGTCACTATTATTTTACAATTTTTATACAAGTAATTAAATTAAATTTAATTTATTTTTAATTATACACCCTCTAAATTTTCTTATGAAATGGTTGTTTAGGTAACTGAGATTTCAAAATTAAACATTTACATGATGAACGAATATAATTGTGGTACCATCATAAAGGGTTACAAATACCATTTACTTATCAATAGGGTTTTAGAGATTTATATAACCTGAGACAAAATGTGTGGATGTTTTATTTATTCACAACATGAATCAAGAACATTCTTTCTCCAATATGAAACATAAACAATTATTTTTTCCCATAATATGAATTATCATAATTTTATCTTTTCGTAATAAGAATCATGGTATTTTTTTTATAACATGAATCGTGGGATTTTTTTGTTCACAATATGATGTGTGAACATTTTGTTAGTTCAGAATGATAGAATTTTCCAATGGTTCTATTTAGTCAAAAGATCTATTCTATTATAGGTTTCATGGAAATATAATGTTTATAATCCATATTCTTATGATTAAGTTCCATTGATCATGTTTATTATCTTCTGATATTCACTATTTTTTCATGTTATTTGTGAATTAATATACTTAGTCTACTATATGTTACAAAAATCAGTTGGATAGAAGGCCTCAAGAGTGCCTCCTCATATGCCAGATTATACCTACAAGTAGCGATGGTCTATTGTGTCATGATGGTGAGACTATACACTCAAAATAAAGTGGATCATAACTGTGAAATAATATATAAACAATGGAAACATATGATGGTGTAGTGTAAGATAAATCATCCATATCATGTTTCGTATAAAAAATAATAATATCCTAATTCTATAAAAAAGGGGAATATAAGGGAATATGGGTAACAGGTATACTATAAGTATATTCTATACAAACCATACATATAGAAAAAAAATATGTCCTGGATAGCATTATGAGAAGACACTCAATCCTATGCTCCTTCTTTCCATCCAAGAATAAAAAATCAAGTTTATATAGCTGGACACTTCCCTTTTCCACTACCTACATCCATGAAGAATTTATGGGTACCTATAGGTGGAAGAAAAAGGGCCTAAGTAAAACTGATTAGGAAACCACCAATGGTTTATTATACCATCCAATTTGGGATTATATAATAATTTATCGTGTATGTAATTATAAAATTAGTAAATGAAATACATAATTCCCATTTTGGTCCAACTTCCTAGTGGGACACTTGGCTGATACTACCTTCTTCAGCCTAAGAAAAATTTTATCTGAGTGGTTATTAATTAAGATTTAATTAATATTATAATCTTGGGTCTTATAGAACATATCCATGGAATCCCATGATTATGATGATATTTTTATAAGGGATTTATTAGTCCAATGGAATTTAAGACATAAAAATGGAGGTAAAACAAAGAGGTCATATGTCTAAAGAGTTGATCGAATCCAATTATATTATTTGGCTTGAAAGATGTGTCATTTAATTAGATGAAATCCTGATCCTATATAGGGAATTCCACATATAGAAACCTGGCACCAATCTAGGTTAACTATATTCCTATCACTCTACAATCCCATCCCTAGGATACCATGTAATAATGCAGATATTTCTCAAGACATTATATAATGACATCTCCCTTAGAGTTTTTCCGTGGTATTTGATGTTGGAAACCATGTATCACTCATGGAATCTTCCCAATGATCTTGTTTAAGGTATTCCACATTGTAATACATTTATGGATTATGACATTGTATAATTCCTTTTAGTATTCATTTAATTCAATACTCTTGATGAGTCCATCCAAGTAATTTTGAGTCAGAACATATGTATGTCCCTCCACATGAAATATTAAATGGTCATGTGCTAGAAGTATATCCATTCCATAAAATAATTGATTTACTTATGTTTCTTTTTTAATTTATAAGGACAACCCCAATCATAATGGAATAAGGATACATGTACTAAGTTACACAGTCTTAATATTAAAGATACATTTAATTTATATGTCCATTTACTTAAATTCCTTTAAACATGCTAATTAAAAGGGGGATAGAGAACACACCTCAAGGGTATTTTGTTTTTATATTCCTTGAATATATATTTAATATTATTATTAAATCCACCACTAAGGGGTGGTTCCATTTGATTTCATAAACCTCCAATAGTATTAATGGGCCTCACAGGTCATGTATGTCATGGCCTAGATATTTAATAAAATAAAAACACATGTTATGTGGTAATGAACAAAAGGTCATAAGATCATCACAACTATACATAATATTAGTATATGTCATTTTAGGGAAATGTACTAGACCACCCATCCTATACCAAATTTAGAATCATCATCTAGTATTATCTCCCAATCTAGGATAGAATGGATGAAATCATAGAATTAGAAACATTATATAAAAATAGCGTATAAGTGCTAACATGAAGAAAAAAATGCACACAGTAAGAGAAAAAGTTATAAGAACCAAGAGTATTAATGAACTAACTAAGGGGTATCAAATAAGATGAACAACGATCAAATTGGATACCAGATAGAGGAGTGGTTTTAAATTCAAGCTTAATAAAGCAGTAGATCTCTCAATATAAGGGGCGGTTGGGAGTTTGAGTGAAATAAAATGGGGAATAATGGCTTAATAGGTGAAGATAAAATAGTAAGTTCTGGTATTTTAAAGAGGGGGAATAGTTAGGATGCATGGTTACCCAAACCGTTCACCAAACGAGAAGCACGACTTCTAAAGTGGAACACCACTTTGTATAGTTAGGTGCATGGTTTGAAAAACTATACACATCCCATCTGAAGCCATTGTCCAACTTTTCCACACCCTCACATGATTGGCGCATGGTTAATAGAAACCATTAACCCACTATGCACAAAAAACTTCAATATTTCTTAGGTTATTCACTTACTTGAATCCTCCATTACATGGTTTAATAAACCATGAACCTTCTACTTGGGATGCATAGTTGAGTCACATAGTTAACTTTAACCCTCTCAAGAATCACAAAGGGTTAAATAAACTGATGTGATATCTAACATTTTCTCCTAAATCATTGATGTCATAGCCTAGTTAGAACATGAATGAAAAATTGATCTCCCACCTCATACTTTATATTTTAGTGGTAAAAAATGGCAATGGAATCCTACCTAGACTAATTTGTATCGATGCGCTTCTTGATAAGTTGTACTTGCACCAATGTCTCCTCAACAAGGCATAGTCCTAGTAACACTACCTCTTCTACCACTAACTAGCACAGGGGTGACTGATACAACCTATCATATAGGGACTCATAAGGACCCCACTAAATCATATCTTTGAATATTTTATTATAGGAAAACTAATATATAATTACATTATTCTCCCATGAACCTCTTATATAATGGAAACATTCATGGAAAATTTACTATAAATCCTATATTAAAGTATTAGAATATCCACCAGTCTGAGAGTGATAGGATTTACCTAGAAGGACCAATAAACCTAGAGATTTAGGCAACCCCTTACATAACCATGATAAAAAATGAGTTTCAATCTTCGATATTATTGTATGGGGAACTTAGTGATGAAACATAATATCATAGACATAAATCCTCCCCAATATTTCTATTAAGACGGTCTCCCTACTCAATAAAAAATAAAAAACCTTCATTAGCCTATCCATGGTCACCCATACTATGTCATAACCTAAAGATATCCTAAAAAACTCCATAAAAAATCAATGCTAACATCATGACAGTTAAATTCTAAAATGGGAAATGATAGTAAAAGTTGTATATTATAATAGTGATCCTCCCTCACCTGATAATAGGTGGGACACTGAGTTACAAAACCTAATATCTTCCCATTCATACTAGGACACCAATACTAATGCCGAATGTCATAATACCTCATGGTGAGTCCCTGATGTACTTTCCATTTAGAGGCATGTGATTTTCATATTAGCTAATCTCGCAAGTATATAGGTATTCATACACACCCATGAATAAATAAGATCTCATCCTTATCAATGACCCATATAAGAATAAATTCTTCACCAGAAATTCATTCTATTAGGAACAATAATTTTTTATAAAAATTTATCACAAATTAACATGATCTAGAAGTGATAATGTGTGAGAACCCAGATCTTCCTTTCAGGTATGTTTTTCCTTTCCTGGTCAGTTTTTAGGAAAGAGGAAATTCTAGAAATTCTCTAACTACATGCGATGTACTTTATGAGTACACACCGTGTACTTCCTTGCCACAGGAGGCCATGTGATAGTTGTGTAGTAGCCACACACACGGCCATGTGGGAGTGACTTGGATTCCACTTAAATAGGAGTATGGAAAATGCAAGTACACGTCATGTACTTCAAAAGTACACACAATGTACTTTTTTCATTAAAAGAATCAGCATCACGTCTAACCAAAAGAGTGCTCTTATTTTAGGTCTCCTTCGACCGAGAGCTCCATACGGCCGCATATCATCGACGAGCCACCGAGCCTTCGTCCGTCTTCCGAATCAAGCACCGTCAGTTTCTTTGGAATCACATCGGTGAGTTCTCTCTTCTTCTTGAACCTCATTTCATGATTCCACTTCTTTACCATGTTATCATGGGTAGAATGTTTTATACGTTTTCTTAGATCTATGGTGTTCTAAGATGATTCAATATTTGGGTAAACATATAGCAATTTCTTAACCCCGAGGTAGGTGGTTTCTGCCTTTCTGTTCAAAGTTCATGAGTATTATGTGAAAATACCACCAATACCCGTGAATGGAGTATTGTGTGTTAACCGTTTTACCCTTGTTGATTGTCCCCCATGCTTGAATGATTGTGTATTGGTAAATCAGATAATAATATGGTTGATTGGTATGATTTATATTTATTGTCCATGCATGTTCTGTTTACAACTGTTTGGTCCTGTTTAGCCAGTTTGGCTACCTTGCCTGCTTTCCATGCATGTTGTTGTAGGATGGAGAGTTTGTATTCTGACATGCTTGTTATACTTTAGACTGTTTATCCAAGTAGTTTTGTAGGTCTAATTTGTCCATATTACACTGCTATACTCATTGACATACACAGGTCCATGAGAACCTGGTGTAGTTGACTATACGGGGAATTGACTGAGTGAGCTTTCTCAGAGAGACTTTGAGAACTTTAGGCTATAAGGGGGATTGACTGAGTGAGCATCCTTAGAGAGCCTAGAACCACTTCGGATATAAGTGGTATTGACCATGTGAGCTTCCTCATAGAGTCCTTGATCATAACACATATCATCTTTGGAGCACCATGGTCATAGGCCTTAGCTTTCTAGAGCTGAGCTCACCCATATCCACCTACTCCTTGTGGTCGGGGTGGACGACCTGGTGGTGGTGGCGGTAAAATCTCGAATCGTTGTGTGCTGCCATTTACACGGACAGCTCTTCTGCCACATCCGCGTAATCCCTATGGACCACCTAGGTTGAACATTTGTCTTTACCTGGGCAGTCCTTCAACCATTGGCTGATCATCCATTTGGAGGGTCGAGCAGTCACGAGCCGTGTGACCCTTCCCGCCACATGTGTAACACCGTCTTCTCCTCGCACGACTGGCTTTGTCTCTAGTGCCCGACATAACTTCCCCTAAATGTTTCAGTAGTCCACCTATATGTATAGTCCTTTTAGACCTCTGTGACATCTATCTAATGCCAGCTAAAGAAGACTCCACTACGTGATGCCTGGTGGTGGGTCTCCCTAATGGAGACTGCTCAGCTAAAACATCTCTCTACTAAGAGGGATCAATCTGACACCCCTGCCTTCGTCAAGATGCTGAGGGAAATCATCGAATCCCTAATCTCCTGCCTGAGTCCCTGCTCTAATGTCAGGGCCCTAAAGAATGGGTCCCACACCATATCATTAGAGTGGTGTGAGAGGTCTATGAACCTCGCTGAGTACTGAGCCACAGTCATGCTGCCCTACTGCAGATGACGAAGCTCCTAAATGCGCACTTCATGAAGGGTCACTAGGACAAACTCTGCCCAAAATAGGCTCTCAAAGTCTGCCCAGATAAGTTTCACCTCATCATGAACCTGAAGCATAAAGATCCACCATCTTCCTGCTTATACCTGTAAAATACTGGTGTCAAGGATCACCATGAGAATAGCTGGTGTCCCTACAAGTCAGAAGACTCTCACCACGACCTCCAGCCAATCCTCAGTCACCTGTGCGTCTGAGTCTTCCCTAAACCTAGGTGGCCTCTGGAACTAGAACGCATGCAACATGCTCATGTGGCATACACCATCTACTACTGGGGCTGGTGGCATCAGTGGCCCAATAGGTAATGGTACTGTCGGTGCCTCCGCCGGTACCTCTACTGATAAAGGTCCCTGCACCGAGGCTGCGTCGCTTAGTTTGCATTCCTCGCATATTATACCAGGAACCCTAGTTGGCTATCAGCATTAAGGCATCCTGAAAAGCAATAGGTGTTCCATGTTCAATTAGTTATACCTTGTGAGATGACTCAAAAAGATCAGAAAGAAAACTTTTCAAAACACACACACAATTAGTGTTTTCGTAACACCCTGAGATTTTATGAGAAATATTTTTTTATGTATTATGT
The DNA here is from genome assembly GCA_963277665.1 of Viscum album. NCBI lineage: Eukaryota > Viridiplantae > Streptophyta > Magnoliopsida > Santalales > Viscaceae > Viscum > Viscum album. The sequence continues at coordinate 1,208,692,127 of OY728161.1, read as the reverse complement.
TATACACAACACCCAAGGAATCTTTCACAACACACAATACTTACTTGGCTTTCATTACATGCAATCGCGACGTTTCTCGATAGCGTGTGTAGTACACAATATCGGGTTTCACTAAACAATGATATATTATTATGGACTAGCCGTTATGAATAGTATTAACTACATTTTGAATTTTATAACATTATTATTCATCTTAAACATTTTCTAGAACATGGTAAGAGAAAAAAATAAATGTTTTGGGTAAAATAAGTATTTTTAAAAAAATACAGTTTTGCCGCATTTTGATGGTGCACCCACATTAAATCTAGTTTTTTTACATGTTTATAAGTTAAATTTGACAAAATAAAATTCTTATTTGGAATCAGGATATAAAAATATACTTTGGATAAATTTTTGATATTTTTCTGATAACTTTTATATTTTTATGAATAGTAAAAATACGCTAATTTTTAATTAAAAACAACTTTTTTCATTGAGATAATTTATATGGTTAAATTATAATAATGTATGGTTTTAAAGTATAAATAGATTATATTTTTACCATTTAATATAATATATGTCATTAGAATTAATTTCACATTGAATTCATAGGTAAAAACATTTCAATCTTTGGCAATGTTTAAACTTCTAAAACTCGTTTTCTTAACAACGGGGTTAATTTTAAATTAATTACTACAACTTATGTGTTTTGAATTTTGAAAAATTGATTCCATATTTAGAATAAGTGGGTCCAAATTATGTTAATAGGCTACTTTTTATTTTTGGACATTATGAATAGTAACTACGGTAAATTTTATTTACCATAGTTAAAGGTAAATCAGGTAATTAAGGGTAAATATAAGATTATAAAATTACCCTAACACCTACCAAAATCTTATTGGATGACTAAAAGTATACCCATATCACCTAAGGGTCGTATTATTTTCATTTAATGGATTTTTGTCTATGAAAATAATTTAATTATTATTAAAACCAATGAAAGTGACAACATGTCACTTTCTTAAATCATATAAGTATAATAATTTGAATTTAGTGATAAACTTAATGAAACTTCGAACATGAATAGTATCCAGAAATCTAATACAATTATATACATTGTATGAATTTATTTAGAATTTTTAGGGATTAAATAATTATCATTAATTATGACACAATAGTGATGTTGAAATTATTTTATTAAATAAAATATCAAATAAATGGTTTTAAAAATATTAAAAAATATTATATGAACTATTTAATGTTCTCCACTAATTTGCTACATATTTATGACATTTTATGAATCTATTAAAGATTTTATTTTGAACATATAATCCATATATATTTTATTTAAATTCTATTAAATGAATAGTGTCAAAACTGACACTATTGTTATTTTATAAAAATAACATATTATAAAATTGTTTAAAAATCACAAAAAATATTTAAAAATTGTAAATTAAAATTTATATGGTCTAAAATGTCATAAAGTGTCAAATTATAGAAAATTAACAACACATATAAAATTATTTATAATAATTCAAAATTTAAAATATTATTACCACAAATAAAATTAAATTGATAAATAAGGATAAATCAAGTTGATAATGTTTAAAATAAATTCCTAACATTTCTATATTTTATTGGTTGATGATATTACTACCCTATCACATCTAATCTTCGGATATGAGTCATTTTGGACGTTTTTAAGTGGGTTTGAGATTTAATATAAACTAATATTTCTTATATTTCTAAAGGTGCCCCTCTCCTCCCATATAAAAGGGAACCTCCTACCTCTCCTCCTCACCACAATTTGAGCCTTCAAGCTCAGCCAACCCCTGAAAAATTATATTATCCACTTCCCTAGAAACATCCTAGAGGTTATGGTCTTCTTCAAAGGCCATCTTTAGTGCCCTATGAGGAGGTTAAGCAGAGGCACTTCAAAGAAGATGTAATGTCTGTTACCGATTCTTTCAATTTTATTTGTTCTTCTACTTATTCTTCTTTAGTTGTATCATTATGAAGTAATAACATCAGTATCACTCATATACTGATATGTTATTATAATTATGAAACAACCCTATTTCACTATCTATCCATCCTACGGAAAACTAAATCACCGCGCGTGCGTACGTACGGAATACCGTCTCCACACCGTAGTGTAATCTATTTTCCACCACCACCTTACTTGGATGGGTATAATGGTGTAAATAATGACTTTATATGATTATTTTATAGTGATATTTATTATGAAATAGTATACATACACTCCAATACAATTCCACAATCATGGGAACGATATCATCGCTCGTGCGTACTCACGGAATACCGTCTCCACGATGTGATGCGACTCGTTCTACATGATCTTCATTGCATGATGATTATATAAATTAATTGAATTAATAAATATGATATATATATTACACTAATACAATTCTGGAAATTAGGTGTCTATAACCTAAAAATAGGAATAATAATTTATTCGACAAAACAAACATACGAACAAAAAGCAATAAACACCCAAATAACAAGTAGCAATGAAATATTACTAATAAGAAGCTAATAATATGACCATATATGATATCATAAAAATAATTATGATTCTGGAATAAGTCAATTACATTTTTTAAATCATTATACAAGAGGTTCGGACACTTACAAAAAAAAAATTGGACCTAAGGTAAGGGAAAATCTCACAATCTCATTTTTATCAGAGATTGTTTATACTTCAGAATTTACTAGGGAATATTTATCATCCACATCCATGTTTCCTAAATATCTAATATTATTTCCATCCACCTACAATTTTTTAAATACAATTTTACCCTTCTGTGTGTTTTTAGTAAAATATATGAAAGGAATCTTTTGTCGTTTTTCGTACGAGGTACTTTTTGACTTTTCCGCCCAAAGTACGAGAAGAATGTTTTTTTAACTTATACGGAATGAATGGATTTTTAGAACATTATTTCCATGAAGCTTCCTTTACAAGTTTTCTAGTTTATTTTTAATCAAATTCTTTTAGTTCAAAATTATATGACTTGTTAAGAAAGGAAAATTTTTTTGAAAGAGAAAGGATATTTTCCTCAAGAATGGAGTTCAAGTGTTTTATCAAAATTATTTTCCATCTAAGATAATATAGGGTTCGGTTTATATCCCTATTTTTTCATTGATTTGATTATGTTATGATGGAATTATTTTTATGATATCTTTTTATGGATTATGTTATGATGACGTGATGTTTAAGAATCCCATTTTTATTACATGGGTTATGCTATGATGTATGGTTTATGATTTTGTGGCACACATAAGAATGGTATCATTATGAGATGGGTGGGACCTATATCTCACTCTAATTCATTGGGTAATTATTTATATCTCATGAGATAGACATGGCTGGAATGGCAGGTTAAACTGGTTCAGTGAAACAGGACCGAAATGAGGAGTGAACTCGGTTCAGAAATGGACTTTGTTTGCTAAGATAGTCTTGGAAATGAGTCTTGACTACTTAGAAATGATTTTCTATGATTATGTGTTTATTCAAAAAAGCATCATTTTTTAAGTTATGATTATTGGAAATACATTTCACTTCTATAATTTATCCCATGTTATGATCTCTTTTACAGGATAATATTTTCAAAATGTTATGTTATTATAAATATGATATGTTTGATATTTCTTTTGTTTACCCTTACTGAGCATTTGAGCTCACCCTTTTGTATGTTTTCTTTTCCCCAGTCCAGGAAGAATGATATTAAGTATGATATGCCAAAAGGGACTCTAGATATGATGAAATAAATGGGAGACAACGTAGATGATTTATGAACCAGTTGTTTATGTTTCCAAGATTCTAAATACACCATACCTATACGGTCCTTTCATGGTTTTGTTATATTTTGTAATAAGTATGCTTTAATTTTGAATTAATAACCATGTATGTAATGTATGGGTCGTTATAGTTGGTATCAGAGGAAAGGTATAGTCATCCTTTGGAAACTAGGATGTGAAATCCTTAGTAAGAAACCTAAGGATATGTCTAAGCATAGAACACATTATTAGTGTTTTAGATATGGCCATGAAAAACCTATGATAAGACATTAAGTGTGATATTTTATTCTTGATTATGTGGTTTTCTGATTATAATTAGTGTTTCTCACACTATTCTTCTTGGTTTTACTTAATGGCTAGAACTCGAAGGAACTGTGTTAATGCGGAATGCGACGGGCAATGCAATGATTGTCCCCTTGAGAAACCAAACGTTATGGGAGATGGAATGCAGAATATTGTAGCCATGCTCACACAACTTTATCAAGCTATGAATCATGTAGGACTTCCAAACAAGCAAAGGAAGGAGCAACATTCTGTTGAATCCTTCATGAGGAAGCGTCCACCTTCATTCAGTGGGTATTCTGATCCATTAGTGGTTGAACAATGGATCAGTACCACTGAAAAGATATTTTCAGTTCATCAATGTTCAGAACATGATAAATTCATCATAGCAATGTATCGTTTGGAAGGTTATGTTGATCAATGGTGGAATATTATTAAGAATACGAGGCAAATGGATGAAATTGAGTCCATGGAATTGGACGAGTTAAAGAACTTATTTTTCAGTAAGTATTTCCCTCATATTCTTCAAATAAAGAATGAGAGGGAGTTTCTTGAACTGAAGCAAAAGGATTATGAATCCATTGGTACCTACGAAGTAAATTTTACACGAATTTCAAGGTATACTTCTGGAATTATTTTCCAACCTGAGAGTAAGATCGATCAATTCTTTAGTGGCTTAAAACCAATTTTTTGAAGGGCATTAGCCATAAGGGACTTCAATAGCTACGAGGAAATTGTTTGATGTGCTCTCAAGGTTGAGAAGGAGATTGGTGTGACCCATCAGTCACATGGGTTTGATATGAAGAGGAAAATGGAATTCAAGGGAAAATCTAAAGACCACACTGAAAAAATGATGAGTTTTCCTTATGCTCAAAGTGTCGAAATAAACATGGAGTAAATTTTCATAAGGGGACAAGAAAATGTTATAAGTGTGGAAAAGAAGGTCATAGGGCAATTGAATGTCGAAATAATGGGAAGAAGATGTCTAATGATGCAAACAAAGGAAGGGATACACCGAATGAACCTACTAAACTTCAATGTTTCAAGTGAAAGGAGATGGGGCATTATGCCAATAAATGCCCAAATCCAAGGGTTGGTGATGATGATCGACGTCAACAAACTCTTAAGGCCAAAGACAAAGTAAAGTTACATGAAATTACTATTGGCGATGTGGAGTACGACAACGAAGTGGTGAGAGGTACACTTACCATCCACTCTAAAGTAGAAAATGTTTTATTTGATTCTGGATCCACCCAATCTTTTATTTCTAAAGAATTTTCTAAGGGTATCACCGTATTACCTCAATAATTAGATGTTGAGTTGGCTGTGACAACTCCTAATGGCACAACATTCGCATCAACAGTTTACAATTCTTCTCCGATTGAAGTTTGTGGGAACGTGATTCCTGTAAATCTTGCGATCCTTCCTATAGTGGAATTTGATTTGATTCTTGACATGGATTGGATTTCTTTATATGGATCTCATATTAATTTCCAAAGAAGGGAAGTCACATTTCATATTCTAGATCAATCTATGAGCGTCTATCGATGAATGGATGAACATAACCTTCGAGTGGAATTTCTTCCATCTTATGGGTCTTGATTCCAAAAAATGAAGGTTATTTATCTCAAATGGTTGGATAGAAACTCATGATTAATAATATTCCCATTTTATGGGAATTTGATGGTGTCCTTCCTGATGAATTTCCAGGTCTTCCACCAAATCTTGAAGTTGAGTTTTCAATAGAACTCGTACCGGGTGATTTGCGTATTTCAAAGAAACCTTATAGAATGGCCCCAATTGAGTTGTAGGAATTGAAGAAGCAACACCAAGAGAATCTTGATAAAGGATTCATATTCCCTAGTGCATCACCTTGGGGAGAACCTGATCTGTTTGTTAAGAAGAAAGATGGATCAATGAGACTCTTCATTGATTGTCGAGAACTTAACAAGATCAATATCAAGAACAAATATCCTCTCCCACGCATTGAAGACCTATTTGACCAACTATGCAGAGCTCAATACGTTTCAAAGATAGATCTTCATTCAGGGTATCATCAATTAAGGGTCAAAAGGGAGGATATTACATAGATGACTTTCCGTACAAGGTATGTACACTATGAATTTATAGTGATTCCATTTGGTCTTACTAATTCCCCTACTATCTTCATGGATCTGATGAATAGAGTCTTAAGAGGCTATCTTGATCAGTTTGTGGTAGTCGTTATATATGATATTATTATCTATTCAAAGAGCAGAGAAGAACATGAATATTACTTGAGAATTGTATTGAAGACCCTGAGAAAGGAGAAGATTTATGCCAATTTTACCAAGTGTGAATCTTGGCTTCAAAAAGTTGCATTCTTGGGTCACATAATCTCAAAAGAGGGGATATCTGTGGATCCAGCAAAAGAAGAGGTTATCAAAAGATAGTTGAGATCAACAACAGTAACTGAGATCCAATGTTTTCTTGGTTTGGCTGGATATTACTGGCGTTTTTTGAAATATTTTCCAAGGTTATCTAACCCACTCACCATGTAGACTCGGAAAGGAGATAAGTTTGTTTGGACGGAGGAATGTGAATAGAATTTCAAAGAGCTAAATAGAAGGTTAGCCAATGCACCTGTGCTCACACTACCTTGAAGTGGGGAATGGTTTGTGATCTATAGTGATTCATACAAGAAGGGACTGGGGTGTGTTCTCATGAAAAATGATATGGTGATAGCTTATGCCTCACGACAGTTAAAAATCCATGAGAAAAATTACCCAACTCATGATTTGGATTTAGCTGCGGTAATCGTTGCATTAAATATTTTGAGGCATTACCTTTATGGTGAAAGGTGTGATATTTATACAGATCATAAAGGTTTATAGTATATTTTCACACAAAAGGAGATGAATATGCATCAAAGAAGATGGTTGGAGCTGATTAAGGATTACGATTGCTTAATTCATTACCACCCTGGGAAATCAAACAAGGTAGAAGACAGATTAAGTCGATAAGACCATGCTAGATTATCCATGATGAGGATCACAAAAGATCCAATATTTATAGATTTACAAAGGATGGATCTTGGAATTATAATGGAAAGGGAATAATCTTATCTTTCTCAAATGAATGTTCAACCATCTATACACGTGAAGATTTAATAGAAAGAGAATGAATATGTAGAGTTACAAAAGAAGGTGAGAAATGTTCCTGAATTCAACCTTGATTGTGATGGGATAATAAAGATCAAGAATCGGTTTTGTGTTCCTCCCATATAAGAATTAATGAAGAAGGTACTGGATGAGGCTCATAGTTCTTCATTCTCTATTCATCCTGGAAGCACAATGATGTATAGGGACCTGAAAGAGTACTTCTGGTGGGATGGCATGAAAAGAGATGTTGTTGAACTTGTTTCTCGATGCTTGGTTTGTCAGCAAGTTAAAGCTGAGAGACAAAAGTCTAAGCCGATGTTACAACCATTACCCATACCAGAATGGAAATGGGAAAACATCACTATGGACTTTGTCATTGGACTTCCTAAAACTTCCAAAGGAAATAATGCTATCTGGGTTATAGTTGATCGTCTTACGAAGTCGGCACACTTCATTGCGATTAGAGAATATTTTTCTCTTGATCAGCTTTCCAGGATATATGTAAAGGAAGTGGTAAGATTCCATGGAGTACCACTTTCCATTATATCTGATCGGGATTCGAGGTTTACCTCAAAATTATGGCTAAGTCATCAGCATGCTCTAGATAGAGAGTTGAGTTTAAGCACTGCTTACCATCCTTAGACAGATGGTCAGTCTGAGAGGACAATTCAAACTCTAGAAGACATGTTTAGAGCTTGCTCTATGGATTTCAAAGGTGGTTGGGATCAACACCTATCTATGGTGGAATTTTCTTTTAATAATAGCTTTCACTGCAGTATTCAAATGGCTCCTTATGATGCCCTTTATGGAAAGAAATGCAAAACTCCAACTTGCTCGGATGAAGTTGGGGAAAGAAAGATATTAGGACATGATCTTGTTGATGAGATGGCAGAAAAGGACTGATCTATTCAACAACAGATAAGAGCATCTCAAAGTCAACAAATAAGTTATGCCGATAACCAATGAAAATACCTAGAGTTTGAAGTTGGAGATAAAGTGTTCTTATGAATACCTCCCTGGAAGAGGGTCATGAGATTTGGAAAGAAGGGAAAGTGGAGCCCTAGATATATCGGTCCTATTGAAATTCTGGATCATGTAGGGAAGGTAGCTTACCGATTAACGCTTTCACCGAATCTATCTCAAGTTCACGATGTGTTCCATGTATCTATACTGAGAAAGTACATACCCGATCCTTCACATGTACTCAGTTCAGAAGTTGTACCGCTAGAGCAAGAACTTTCTTATGAAGAACAGCCGATAGGGATTCTGGATCATAGCGAAAAAGTCTGACGGAACAAGACCACTCTCTTGGTGAAAGTTTTATGGAGTAACCACCAATTAGAAGAAGCTACATGGGAACTTGGGGATATGATGAGGGAGAGGTATCCTCATTTGTTTTTAATGAAGTGATGAATTTCGAGGGAAAAATTCATTTTAAATGGGGTAGAATGTAACACCCTGAGATTTTATGAGAAATTTTTTTTATTTCTTATGTTATACGCACCACCAAAGGAATCTTTCACAACACACAATACTGACTTGGCTTGCACTACACGCAATCACGACCTTACTCGATAGTGTGTGTAGTACGCAATACCGGGTTTCAGTAAACAACGATATATTATTGTGGACTAGCTGTTATGAGTAGTATTAAGTAAATTTTGAATTTTATAACATTATTATTCATCTTACAAATTTTCTAGAACATCGTAAGAGAACAAAATAAATTTTTCAGGTAAAATAAGTATTTTTCAAAAAATGCAGTTTTGCCGCCTTTTGATGGCGCACCCACATTAAATCTAGTTTTTGACATGTTTATAAGTTAAATTTGACAAAATAAAATTCTTCTTTGGAATCAAGATATAAAAATTTAATTTGGATAAATTTTTGATATTTTTATGATAACTTTCATATTTTGATGAATAGTAAAAATATGCTAATTTTTAATTAAAAACAAATTTTTTCATTGAGATAATTTATATAGTTAAATTACAACATTTAATGGTTTTAAAATATAAATAGAATATATTTTTTTCATTTAATATAATATATGTCATTAGAATTAATTTCACATTGAATTCATAGGTAAAAACATTTCAATCTTTGGCAATGTTTTAACTTCTAAAACTCGTTTTCTTAAAAACAGGATTAATTTTAAATTAATTACTACAACTTATGTGTTTTGAATTTTTAAAAATGGATTCTATATTTGGAATCATGGGTCCAAATTATGTTAACAAGATACTTTTTTATTTTTGGGCATTATAAATAGTAACTACGGTAAATTTTATTTACCATAGTTAAAGGTAAATCGGGTAATTGAGGGTAAATATAAGATTATAAAATTACCCTAACACCTGCCAAAATAATATTGGATGACTAAAAGTAGACCCATATCACCTAAGGGTCGGGTTAGATTCATTTAATGGACTTTTGTCTTTGAAAATAATTTAATTATTATTAAAACCAAAGAAAGTGACAACAAGTCACTTTCTTAAATTATATAAGTATAATAATTTTAATTTAGTGATAACCCTAATGAAATATCGAAAATGAATAGTCTAATGAAAGATAATACAATTATCTACATTATATGAATTTATTTATAATTTTTAGGGATTGAATAATTATCATTAATTATGACACAATAGTGATGTGGAAATTATTTTATTAATTAAAATATCAAATAAATGGTATTAAAAATATTAAAATAAATATTATATAAACTATTTAATGTTCTCCACTAATTTTATAGATACATATGACATTTCATGAATCTATTAAAGCTTTTAGTTTGAACATATCTTCTGTATATATTTTATTTAAATTCAAATAAATAAATTGTATCAAAATTGACACTATTGTTATTTTTTAAAATAACATATTATAAAATTGTTTAAAAATCACAAAAATATTTAAAATTTATATATTAAAATTCATATGGTGAAAAATGTCATAAATTTTAAAATTATGTAAAATTTACAACACATATGCAATTATTTATATTAATTAAAAATTTAGAATATTATTACCACAAATAAAATTAAATTGATAAATAAGGATAAATCAAGTTGATAATGTTTAAAATAAATTCCAAACATGTCTAAATTTTATTTTTTGATAATATTACAACCCTATATCATCTAATAATCGGATATGAGTCATTTTGTATGTTTTTAAGTGGGTTTGGGATTTAATATAAACTAATATTTTCTTATATTTCCAAAGGTGCCCCTCTCATCCCTTATAAAAGCCACCTCCTCCCTCTCCTCCTCACACCAATTTGAGCCTTAATGCTCGGCCAAAACCTGAAAAATTCTCTTCTACACTTTTCTAGACACATCCTAGAGGTGCTGGTCTTCTTCAAAGACCATCTTTAATGCCCTAAGAGGAGGTTAAGAAGAGGCACTTCAAAGAAGAGGTAATGCCCATTACCGATTCTTTCAACTTTATTTTTTCTTCTACTTCTTCTTCATTAGTTTTTTAATTATAAAGTAATAACATCAGTATCACTCATATACTGATATGTTATTATATGTATGAAACAACCCTACTTCACCATATATCCATCCTACAGAAAATGAAATCATCGCGCGTGCGTACGTACAGAATACCGTCTCCACGTCGTGGTGTAATCTATTTTTCACCACAACATTACTTGGATTGGTATAATGGTGTAAATAATGACTATATATGATTATTGTAAAGTGATTTTGATTCTGAAATAGTATACATACACTCCAATACAATTCCACAATCATGGGAACGATATCATCGCTCATGCGTACGTACGGAATACCGTCTCAACGATGTGATGCGACTCATTCTACATGATCTTTATTGCATAATCATTATATGAATGAATTGAATGAATAAATATGCTATATATTACACTAATACCATTCTGGAAATGAGGTGTCTATAACCTAAAAACATGAATAATATTTTATTCGACGAAACACACATGCGAACGTAAAGCAATAAACACCCGAATAACAAGTAGAAATGAAATATTACTAATAAGAAGCTAAGAATATGAACATATATGATATCACAAAAAATGTTATGATTCTGGAATAATTCAATGACATTTTTTAAGTCATTATACAGGATTTTCATACACTTACGAAGAAAATCGGACCTAAGGTAAGGGAAAATATCACAATCTCATTTTTATCCGAGATTGTTTATACATCTGAATTTACTGAGGAATATTTATCATACACATCCATGTTTCCTCAATATTTAATATTATTTCCATCTACATAAAAAATTTTCAATCCAATTTTACCCTTCAGTGTGTTTTTATTAAAAGATATGAAAGGAATCTTTTGTCATTTTTCGTACGAGGTACTTTTTGACTTTTCTGGCCAAAGTACGGGAAGAATGTTTTTTTAACTTATATGGAATGAATGGATTTTTAGAACATTATTTCCATGAAGCGTCATTTACAAGTTTTCAAGTTTATTTTTAATCAACATATTTTAGTTCAAAATTATATGACATGTTATGAAAGGAAAATGTTTTTTGAAGTAAAAAGGATATTTTCCTCAAGAATGGAGTTTAAGTGTTTTATCAATATTATTTTTCATCTAAGATAATATAGGGTTCTGTTTATATCTCTATTTTTACATTGATTTGATTATGTTATGATGGAATTATTTTTATGATATCTTTTTATGGATTATGTTATGATGACGTGATGTTTAAGAATCCCATTTTTATTACATGGGTTATGCTACGATGTACGGTATATGATTTTATGGCACACATAAGAATGGTATCATTATGAGATGGGTGGTACCTATATCTCCCTCCAATTAATTGGGTAAAGATTTAAATCTCATGAGATAGACATGGCTGGAACGGCAGGTTAAACTGGTTCAGAGAAATAGGACTGAAATGAGGAGTGAACTCGGTTCAGAAATGGACTTTGTCCTCTAAGATAGTCTTTGAAATGAGTCTTGACTACTAAGAAATGAATTTATATGATTATGTGTGTATGCCACAAAGATTCATGTTTTATGTTATGATTATTGGAATTACATTTCACTTCTATGATTTATTCCATGTTATGATCTCTTTTGCAGGATAAGACTTTCAAAATGATTTGTTCTTATAAAAATGATATTTTTTATATTTCTTTTGTTTACCCTTACTGAGCATTTGAGTTTACGATTTTGTATGTTTTCTTTTCCCCAGGTCAGGAAGAAGGATATTAAGTAGGATATTCCCAAAAGGGACTCTACATATGATGAAATAAATGGGAGACAACGTAGATGATTTATGAACCAGTTTTTTATGTTTCCCAGTTTCTAAAGACATTATACCTATACGGTCCTTTAATGGTTTTGTTATATGTTGTAATAAGTATGCTTCAATTTTGAAGTAATAACCATGTATGTAAAGTATGGGTTGTTATAGTTTTCATGCACTGAGTCAAAAAATTATAAGTTAGGGTCCCGGTGTATGGTTATGTTGGCCACCACACCAACACTAGATTCCCTAAACTGATTACCACACACACTACACTTAACACTATTCATGTAAAAAATATTAGAATCCAATGTTATACGGTAGAACTGAATCCTCTGATACCAATTTGTCACAACCCATCCCCCAGGGCCCATGCTGTGACTACCCCAAGACCGCCTTCTAGAGGCCAGGGGATAGCAACTAGCTTCGAAATCCATATTCACAAAAAACTGGGAAGGCATTTCCTTTATAAACTATAAACACACCCAACCAAGCACACACCAAGATATGAAAACAAGTAAACTGTATAGTAAAATGAGTGTGTATAGTAAGAAAAAGGGGCCAGAATATAATCCCAACTAGAAAGTACAAGAAAACTAAAAAGTACCAGTAAAATGAAATAGATCTTGTGAACTCCTGCTAAGGACCCAACATTAAGGGTGGGTAAAGCTCCCGAACAACCCTCTCTATGGTACGCCTTTTCTATGGTCCACCTCTGAGATACCTTTAGTCCTGATACTCTCTTCCTCAGTTAGCGATGTCCGTCGTCTACACCAAATAAAATAAGGTTCGGGAATTGAATTTACAGGGGTGAGTATAATGATACTCAGTAGGGACCCTGATACCCTCTAATGTCTCACAAAACCAACAAAGGATAAACCACAAAGCATTAAAACATCTGGAAACCCTACATGGGTATATAGACATACATATACTTAAGTTATGAAGTATACCCATCTCATTCAAGAAGAAAGAAAAGAGGCAACACTTAGCGAAATTAAAATTATTCCACGTTGGAAATAATACCATGAAGGTAACACCAAAAGGGTATGTACCACAAAGGTAGATCCACAATGAAGGATACCACGAAGGTATCACCACGATGGTAAGTACCACAAAGGTACACCACACAAAAGAATATAATAAAGGTATCAACACGAAGGTAAGTACCACAATGGTACGCCACACATAAGAATACAAAAAAGGTATCACCATGAAAGTAAGCACTCAACTCACACCAGGTATAACATAGGTACGGTAGAAAAGATGATTAGATGTAACTGCTGAATCATCTTACTCAGTTAAGAGGTACACCAACGTAGGATCCAAAATCATCAGACCCACATAGGATCTTGGATCATCATACCCACAGAGGATCCTAGTATAGAAGTCCCACGTAGGATTCCAAAACATAGACCCACATAGGATCCTTTTCTCATGTTTCATCCAGATACAGGGTTCCCGCACCGAACTCGCTTGATTTTGAGAGGGTCCTCTCCTCAAGCCACATGTCAATACTCTAACTTCCATGATTCCCCATGAAGAAGAATCCCGATGGTACTCCATGTGATAGGGGTATCAACAAAACCGATGGTGCGTCAATCGAACACCCAGTCTGTAAGTCATTGGCCTTTTTGTCGTGAGGACCCGGTTGGATTCCTATTAGATACAACCCGGTCATTCCCCCACATTATCGAAAACATGTGTGAGGTATACCAAAAGGACCATCTCAATCTAAGGTTTCCAACGCTTCAAAACGGTTCATCAAACGGTCGCCCGTAGCTCAAGTTATGGTCGAAAGAGAGAAAAGGGGTCGAAGTTGGCACGGGTTTGGTCCGACTCGGTCGGACCGACACGGCCCACGCAGGGTGGCCCGTGGCAGGCTGGACATCCAGCCCTCTATTGTCTCGCGATTAGGCACCATGCCCCCGCCGGCAGCCAGCAGTGAGACGGCCTCCCTCCCTTCTCCGTCGCGGAACAAGGCCGCGGCTCCGGCACGCCCGGTGGCACCGGCGCGAGCTGCTTCCTCCCCTTCCAATGGCCGGTCGTGCGCCTACCTCCACCCTTGCTCCACCATAGCCAATGGGCCATAACCCTTCTCTGACAGCACGGTCGTGTCACTGCCGTCTTCATGGCCGACATGGTTTCTGGTCGCTGCTCCCAATCCCTTCTAGCGACGTTCCTCAAGTCACCGGTCGTGCCCAGGTGGCCAGTTCTTCATTCCGTAGACTCTTGCACTCGCCTCAGGATGTCTCTAGCAATTCAAGACCATCAAAATCCCACAAAGGTTGTGGAGAGGTCAGGGAATTTTGGTTCGACCCGCACACTCCACGTTAGCATGGTAGTTAGCGGCTTATTTGTTCTTGAATCAAGAAGAATATAAATGATCATAAATCAAGATGAACATCAAGAATGGGGAAAGAGATAAACAAACAACAATCCCTACCTAGATTTCTTGTTGGAGGTGTTGTGAGAAGAATTCAGTGAAGGCGATGAGGGTGCCAACGATCATCGATTCCACAACACGCTTCTGAAGTCGGGCTTGTGCGTCGTCCTCGTTCTTTATTCTAAATTATGTTCTTTGTTGGAGGGGGAATTCTTCGTTGGATAAAGAGTTTGTCCAATGTTCTCTCCAATCCTCCCTTTCACCAATGATTTCCTCAAGGAAATGAGAATCCAAAAAATTAAAATGTGTTTATCAATTTAATTTATGTTGGCACAATTAAATTTGGAATAATTAATTGTATTGTGTTGGCACAATTAAATGGCACAATTAATTGAATTTTGTTGACACAAATAAATGGGAGGATTCCAAGGGACTTCCCCACATTAAAGAGGGGCTCGGGTGGTCCCCACCACTAGAATTCAAAATTGGAGTTTTCTAGTTTGGGTGGTCCCTACCCCCATAACTAAAAAAGATAGGTTATAAAAATAAAATAAAATGTTTTCATTATTGTATTTTTATTTACATGAAAAAAATTAAAACTAACCTTCACCCTCGACATACTGTGGTCGAGGTGAAGGAATATTTAATAGAATAACGACATTGAGTGTTCAATAGTGTTCTCGGATTTCAATTCCAAGAACCGGTAGAAAACTTACAAAACCCCACTCACACGCTTACTGAACATACTAAAAAAAGGATATAAATTAATTTTGGGAACACCGGGCCTCAAAATCATGCACCGTCATTTTTAAAGGACTCGTAAAATTCCCATATAATTAAAATAATTACATGAAAATTCTGGGTCTTTACAAGTATTAGATATAAATGACATGAAAATTTACGTAAAATAGTGTAGAAAATGTTGAACCATTTAATTAATGAATTAGTAGTGATTTTCTAATTCCTGATGGTTGTAAGCATTCTTTCCATAGTTCCTTATTTTTAGTATCTCAATTACAGGCTCAAATCCCAATCTTATATGATCATGAGAAACTTAGAACAAACTACCGCAAATTAAACAAAATAATTCACTTGTATATTAAAAAATATATTATATGAGTAATATTAAAATGAAATAAATAAAACCTAAATATTCAACCAAGAATAATTCTCGGTAAAATGATTTTACTATGAAATCATCTGAATTACCTCTTTGATTGAGCTATGGATTGAACTTGAAAGAAAGTGATAAATGCCAACACAGTAGGGGTGAAAAGTTTTTTAGGGAAAATAGGTGTATGGAAGTTTTGGTTATGAAATGCATGAAAGATGGACATACACCCCCCAAACATGAAAAAATGAATCACCTTGTATAAGAAAACAATTACTATGTGAGTAATAATAAAAAGAAATAAATTTAACATAAATAAATGTGAAACTATACATCAATTCTATGGAAAATGATTTTACTGTGAAAACACCAAGATTACCTATTTTATTGAACATAGAAAAAATATTTTCTCTTCCAAAAAGGCTTGAAATATGGATAGAAATATTCTAAAATAAATTAACTCTACTATGATAATGAAAATTAAGTGAAATTTACATTATATAATTTTTTTGTAAAATAGAGAAAGTATATAGAAACATTACCTTTACATATTAACAAAGCGTTACCTTCTTTGTAGTCTGTTCTTATGAGGGATTGGTAAAATCATCATGTGTAAAAGACATTTTCTGAAAAGTAGTACAACATTTAATTTAGATTATGTTAATAAAGTATAGAACATTTAATATTATGAAGACAAACATATAATATTAAGAAAACATTTACTTTCTCATTGAACTCTCTTTGTTCATTTATATTTCAAGGATTTGTTTCATTTTAATGAATCCAAATCCCCTCTTTGTGGTTCCCTATAAGGTACATGACATAGTCAACATTGGGACAAACATGAACTGATTGTGATCAACAAATGAGATTATCCTCCTTGATTGTATTTTCATCTAACCTGACATTTGTTTTAGTCAACAGTTGGACAATATACCAATTCTTGTTTGCTAGATCTATGACCTAAAATACATGCACTTCTTTTGATGCCATTATGAAGAGATCTTATTTCTCCCATTCTACACTGAAATTCACCTTCATGAAGCCCATTTCATGAACTTTAACTTCACTCATATTATCTACCAATTTGTAATAGAAAGTATACACCTTAAATGTTTTATAATACAACTTTTAAATCTATTCGATAATGAAAAAATATAACAAATTTTTATAAATTAAATTCCTACCCTTGGAACCAAATATGTGTATTTATTTATCCACAAGAGTGGCACCACTGTTTTTCATAGGACAAGAGTCATCATATTCTTTTGAATAAAATGTATAACTATATACTACCAAGAAAGTGCAAATACTAACATTTGAATTCACTCCTCTAGATATCCATTAATGTTGTTCAATAGTTTAATTTGGATTATCAGATAACTCTATAGTGTCACCGAACCGATTAGCCACTTGAATAGTGTTATCGGGGCAATTTCCACTATCCATAGCACCACATCATCCAACGCCAAAGGATGTGGACAAAAAAGGGTGTAAAGAAGGAATGTGGGGATGCAATAACCTTTAATGAAATGATATAGTACTGGTTCAAGTAATAATGTATATCATGCAGTGGTAGTATATAACATAGAATTCTCTAACCAGACCTGCTGATGATTGAAGCACAATCAATATCAATAAACAATAGCAGAATTATAACAAAATAATGTAGTGAAAATAAATAAATAAGGTAGAATACCACTTGTAGAACTATAAAAATAAATCATGTGTATCAAAATACGATTTACATATTAGTATAAAAAATATGTCCACTGATGGTCAACCACTAAAACTACATACATATACTTAGAATGTTAATGAAAGTATGGAAACTAATATTGAAATACTATATAAGGCATGACCTCAATTTCTTATACCAATACTCATGCCAAATAGCTACTAAGACCTATCTCCTGGACATGATCCTTTACCGGAATGTAAAGACATAAAGTTCACAAGCATCCCAAAGGGCCTTTGTAGGGTGTGAGAATGGGGCTCAGTAGGATACCAACCATGTATGGATTCCCAAAATGAGTGTTTAAGAAAAAGAGAAGCACAATAAAATGAAAATTAATTCAATTAAGTCAATTAAATAAAATCCCCCCAGGTTCACAACATCTTCCATCAAGATTTTACCTACCTCGGCCGATGTCAGAATTCCTAAAAGGAATGGATCCTTATCCCATGGCCCAAAGGTATCCCATGAAGTATAATGGCCTAGGTGAATCCTTGTGTTTCACATAAATTTTCACTAACACCTCATTCCAACCCAACACCTCGGGTCTCAAATCATGTCACTAACGCCTTGAAGGTATGACCAATCAATCTTATCCTAGCCCCTCAGACCCTTGCTCAATATTACATGTTTGTTCAATGCCTTAAATTTAGAGGCACAATGATAGCTATCATCAAATAAGAACCACCACCAACTCACATCACAAACTCCCAAGGAGAAAAAATATTCATCCTTTAATATAAATCCCAACCTTATGGTCTTAATCATGGGTCTACTCAACCCCCAATTAATAGCCACAACACTATCAATCGACGGATGTTCTCCTAACACATGGATTTCTATGATGATAAATCCCAACACATTTCATAACCTACACTAATGGGCGCCTCTACCCCCACGTGTGGTCAAATACACCTCATCATAGAGTTGACTTGTATTTAAATGGATCAATTTAGAACTTTGGCCATCATAGATGAGAGAAAGTCATCAAAATTGTTCTTAAGCCACACCACTGACAACACATTCCCTTGTGACTTTTTTCCCCAACCCAATGGATCTACCATCCAATATCGCGGGGCATTACCATCTCAATGACCTCGAAGCCTACATCCAATGTTTATGACACCCAATCCTATGACCAATATCACTTAAGTAATCTTGGCCAAACCCAACTAGATTTTCAACATCACATCCTTCTCGATGGCCATACCATCCCACATTACATAGACCATTCCCATCATGAACCCATTGGTCTCCATATATTTTGAAAATAAATCACATATGTAATTGAATTTTAATTTACAAATGAAATTGAATGAAACTGAATTGCATATCACTATTCCAATAAACAAAACAAATTTAATCAAACTTTTCAATACAAATGAATTGTACACCCTAACGTGATTAACCAATTCCTAAAAAATCAATTATATAAATCCAATTGAACAAAAAATAGAATTTAAACCCAAAACACACCCCGACCTAAACACTCGAAGTTGTCAATGACCACTAACCTAGCCTCACACAAATTGAAAATAGTAGGGTTAGCCTATAGGCATCCCATATATCCATACAATAATTTTAATATAAAACAAGATGGGTATCTCTCAATTTCTTAAAGGAATGAAAACAGTAGTACACCAAAAAAATTCAAAATAACCCAAATTAAGTTATGAACCACCTAACTTGGACTCTTATATTTAGTAACATCTGGTATTGAGGTCTAATTCAATAAATATCGGAAGATATGTGAGTTTCTATTGAGTTTCTGAAAATAGGGCGAAACAACTCAAAACAATTTATTTCCCCATGAGGTGAAAATAAAGAAGGAAGGATATAAGGGTGAGGAGATCATTATCAATAGGATTCCAATGCATCTGATAGCTTGAATAATGAACCAACGATGGTAGAGATGTAACAAAAAAAGAGGATGAAGGAATGTGGGAGAACCCACTATGCGGTGTGCATCAAAGAGGGAAGAAGAAGGATGAAAGATAAATAGAGGGAGGGGAATTTTTTTCATTTAACCCCTTAAATGAGACCTCATGATTAGATTTCATGGTCTTGAAAACCATGCAATAATTGTGTGATAGCCACTATTCAAAATATCTAGGCTACAGGGTTACCCAACATCGTTTGAAAACCCCTCAAAAATCTATGTGGAAGCCAATATAAAAACTCTAAATCAATTCAACCAAAGTCACACAACCATATGTGTCCCATGGATGTTTTACCCAAAGTGTGTGATAGTTCAAAACTAGGCCACATAGTTAGTTGGAAAGGACCACACGATTTACCCGAAACTGTGTGCCCTACCCTACAAATCCAAAATAGAAAATTCAACCTCTAATCCTCCCTAAACCCTTCTCAAACAATCATGGCACTCTCAAATCATCTATACTCATGTAATAATATGATATTAATCTGATGGAATGTAACAGCCCAAGATTTTATAAAAAATATTCTTTTTAATTTTATTAATGTCTTGTGTTGTACGCTACACCAAAAGGAGCTTGCACAACACGCATCCTTGACTTGCCTTGCATTACACGCAATCACGACCTTCCTCGATAGCGTGTGTAATGCGCAATACCGAGTTTCACTAAACAACGATATGCTATTAAAATATTATTAAAACTAGCCGGTATGAATAGTAATAACCACTTTTTAAAATTCTTTAAATCTTATTTTTCAAAATGAACTTCATTTTTGGATTCGGAGTATCGAATTTAGCCTAAGGTGAAATTTTGGTACATTTCGGATAACTTTCATATTCTGATGAATAGTGAAAATTACTAAATTATAATTAAAAAACAACTTTTTTAATCGAAATAATTAATAGTGATAAATTATTAATTGGAGTAGTTTTAAAGTATATTTAGAATATATTTTTACAATTTAATACAATGTTGGTCATTGGATGTAATTGCACATTTAAACCAGACATAAACAAGTGTCAATCTTTTGATAGATATTGTTTCTTAAAAACACGCTATTTGTTTTAACAGCGGGATTTAATTATAAAATTAATTAATGCAACTTCTATGTTATGAATTTGGTAAAATAGACATCATTTTTGAATTCGGAATATGAAATATAGCTTAGGATGAAATTTTGGCATTTTTCTGAAAACCTTCATTTTTTGATGAATAGTGAAACTACTAAGTGGTAGTTAAAAAACTGAATTTTTCATAAAACATAATTTTACCGCTTCTGTGAATGGAATTTCAAAAATCCGAGAGACACTGTTTATGTCAGTAAGTAAAATGTGGTTCAATGAGATGAAAATAATTTTTGGTGAATAGTAACTTTTTACTTTTATTTACCACGGTTAAAAGTAAATAGGGTAATTAAGGGTAAGAATGATATTAATATTACCCTAACACATGTCCTAATTCTATTGGACAAGTGTATCTCGACCAAAAACAACCTTAAGTGTAAAATATTATCATTTAGGCCCACTTGGATTAGATTAGGACATTTATTATTATTTAATTCAAAGAAGAGTTAAAAGAGTTAAAATCAATGTTTATTCACTAAAACATTTTTAATATGGGGTTATACATAAGATAAATTAGACTATAAATATTCATTAGAAAGATAAAAAGATTTCCTACATAATGATATTTTATTTATAATTTTTAGACTTTAAATAAAGTAATTTATTTATGACACAATGATGATGCAGTAATTACCCTTTTAAGGAAATATTAACATAATTGATGTTATAAATACTCAAATGAATGTACTTTGAGACTTTTTATGAATTCAACTAATTTTCTAGGTTACTATGATATATTAGTGTTGATTTAATCAACTTGGTTCGAACATATAATTCTGTTATGACTTTCACAAAAATAATATATCAAATAGAGTCAAAATTGACAAAAAATAGTTTTTAAATCAAATATTATATATTAATTGTTATTTTATTCTTAAAAATCTATGGTTCGGCCAAATGACTTAGATAAGGATATATATATTAATAATAAACAATTTGGGGTTCGTTTGGCATGTTATAGTAAGTGTATTAACCATATAGTGAAAGAAAACAAAAAGACACGGTAAAAGTTAAATTATTTAACTTAGAGTTAAATCTAATTGATAAGGTTAAAATAATAACCTAAACTTGTCTAAATCCTATTGGTTGATAGGATTTCGACCCATACCCACTTTAGATTCGAAATAAGACCCTTTGGAACCATTATAAACCGATTTTTACTTTAATATAAAATAATATTTTGAGATATTCCTAAGGTGCCCCTCTCCTCCCTTATAAAAGGGCACCTCCTCCCCCTCCTCCTCACACCAATTTGAGCACTCAAGCTCGGCCAACCCCTGCCAAAATCTCTTCTCCACTTCCCTAGAAACATCCTAGAGTTTCTGGTCTTCCTCAAAGACCAATTTTAGTTCCCTAAGAGGAGGTCTCCAAAAGGCGCTTCAAAGAAGAGGTAATTACCGTTACCAATTCTTTCATATTTATTTCTTCTTCCACTTCTTCTTCTTAGGTTGTTTCATTATGAAGTAATAACATCAGTATCACTCATATACTGATATGTTATTATAATTATGAAACAACCCTATTTCACCATCTATCTATCCTACGGAAAAATAAATCACCGCGCGTGCGTACGTACGGAATACCGTCTCCACGCCGTGGTGTAATCTATTTTCCAGCACCACCTTACATGGATGGGTATAATGGTGTAAAGAATAACTATACATAGTTATTAAAACATCATATTGATTCTGATATATTTTATAATCCACTCCAATTCAATTCAATATTTATGGAAATGATATCATCCCTCGTGCGTACGTACGGACTACCGTCTCCACGACGCGATGAGATTCATTCTCCATGTTAACCATTTAAGAATGATTATAAAGTATATATAAGAAATAATAATGAAATATATGACATTATAAAGCTACTGGATTTATGTATATATATATATTTATGTCATCTACTTACTTCCATTCAAGAAAATAGGGAAAGGAAAACAACGTTCATGCGTACGTACGGACTACCGTCTCCATGAACGGTGTTTTTCATTTCATTTATCTATCTATTATATATATACTGAATATATATGATATATAAATCATATTTTATATTCTGGAAGTAAGTAAATCATGATATAAGTAATAATAATGTCAAGAACAACAAGTCAAAACACCTACGATAAAAGAAACGATTTTACCGAAAACGCTTCTTTAACATGGAATTTACAAAAGAACGGGTAATATAATGTCATAAGTGAACCATATATGATATCATAACAATGAATATGATTCTGTAATAAGTCTATGACATTATTTAAACCATTATACAGGAGCTTCGGACACGTACAAAGAAAATCGGACCTAAGGTAAGGGAAATATCACAATCTCATTTTTATCCGAGATTGTTTATTCATAAGTATTTACTGGGGTGTATTTTATCATCCACATCCATGTTTCATCAATATGTAATATTATTTCCATCCACCTACAATTGTTTAAATCCATTTTTACCCTTCGGTGAGTTTTTAGTAATATCTATGAAAGGAATCTTTTGTCATACGAGGTACTTTTTGACTTTCCGACAAAAGTACGAAGAATGTTTTTTTTAACTTATACGGTATGAATGGATTTTTAAAACATTTTTTCCAAGAATCATCCTTTACAAGTTTTCAAGTTTATTTTTAATCAACTTCTTTTATTTTAAAGTTTAATGACATGTTATGAAAGGAAAAATGTTTTTGAAGAAGAAAGGATATTTTCCTCAAGAATTCAATTCAAGTGTTTTATCAAAATTATTTTCCATCTAAGATAATAAAGGGTTCTGTTTCTATCCATATTTTTACATTGATTTGACTATGTTATGATGGAATTATGTTTATGAATTCCTTTATCTTATATGAATGGTTTTATGATGTCACGTTGTTTAAGAATCCCATTTTTATTACATGGGTTACGCTATGATGTATGGTTTATGATTATGTGGCACACATAATAAAGGATTCATTATGAGATGGGTGGGACCTATATCTCCCTCCAATGCATTGGGTAATGATTTTATATCTCATGAGATAGACAGGGCTGGAACGGTAGGTTATACCGGTTCAGTGAAACAGGACTGAAACGAGGGTTACTCGATTCAGAAAGGGACTTTGTCCACTAAGATAGTCTTGGCAATTAGTCTTGACTAACAAGAAATGATTCTCTATGATTATGTGTGTTTGCCACAAAGTTTCATGTTTTAAGTTATGATTATTGGGATTACTTTTTCACTGCCATGATTTATCCCATGATTATGAAATTATGCTCTCTTTTGCAGGTTATGATTTCCAAAATGTTATGTTCTTATGAATATGATGTGATTGATATTTATTTTGTTTACCCTTACTGAGCATTTGAGCTCACCCTTTTATGTTTTCTTTTCCCCAGGATATAAAGAATGGTTTTAGGTAAAAAAAAAGAAGATCTTTATGGGAGATTTTGAAGATCTTTCACCACGATTAGAAGATTATAGTCCGAGTTTCCAAAGACACTAAACTATTACGGTCCTTGTGTGTGTGTTTTTGTAAGGTACTAAGTATTCCGAAAAAGTAATGTAATGTCAATGTACGTCAAGATACGGGTCTCTACAGTTGGTATCAGAGGAAAGGTTTAGTCAACCTTTGGAAACTAGGATGCGAAAACGTTAGTGAGATCCCTAGAGATATTTCTAAGGTATGTCTAGGGATGTCTCTAAGGTTAAGTATACGTATAGGTTATAGTCCTAGAATTGCTCTAACGATCTTAGAATTTAACCTAAGATGTTAGATATTGAGGGTACTACCCCTTTATTATGTTGTTTTCCCTAGCATGATTTTTGCCTCCCACACTATTCTTTTGGGATTTTAGACGATGGCTGGAACCCGAAGGAACCGTGTTGATCAATGCAATGGACAATGCAATGATTGTCCCCCTGAGCAACCAAACGATATGGGAGCTAGAATGAAAAATCTTGTAGCCATGCTCACACAACTTTCTCAAGCTATGAATCATGCAGGACTTCCAAACGAGCAATGGAAGGA
The DNA here is from genome assembly GCA_963277665.1 of Viscum album. Classification (NCBI taxonomy): domain Eukaryota; kingdom Viridiplantae; phylum Streptophyta; class Magnoliopsida; order Santalales; family Viscaceae; genus Viscum; species Viscum album. The sequence goes on along the minus strand of OY728161.1, from coordinate 1,208,667,352 downwards.
GCAACATTCTGTTGAATCCTTCATGAGGCAGCGTCCGCCTTCTTTCAGTGGGTCTACTGATCCATTAGTTGCTGAACAATGGATTAGTACTACTGAAAAGTTATTTTCAGTTCTTCAATGTTCTGAACATGATAAAGTCATCTTAGCAGTATATCGTTTGGAAGGTGAAGCTGATCAATGGTGGAATCTTATCAAGAATACGAGGCAAAGAGATGAAATTGATTCCATGGAATGGGATGAGTTCAAGAACTTGTTTTTTCAGTAAGTACTTCCCTCGTATTCTTCGAACGAAGATGGAGAAGGAGTTTCTTGAACTAAAGGAAAAGGATGATGAATCTGTTGGTATATACGAAGCGAATTTTACAAGACTTGCAAGGTATGCATCTGGCATTATCATCCAACCTGAAAGTAAAGTTGATCGATTTTTCAGTGGCTTAAAACCAAGTCTTCGAAGGGAATTAGCTATAAGAGACTTCAGTAGCTATGAAGAAATTGTGCGTTGTGCTATCAAGGTAGAAATGGAAGATGGTGTTTCATATCCATCTCATGGTTTTGACAAGAAACGAAAGATGGAGTTCAAGGAGAAATCTCAGAATAATGGTGAAAAGAAGATGAATGTTTCCTTATGCACAAAGTGTGGAAAGAAGCATGGTGGAGATTGTCTTAAAGGGACTAGAAAATGTTTTAAGTGTGGAAAAGAAGGTCATCGAGCAGCTGAGTGTCGAAGTAATGGAAAAAGGGATTCTAATGAAGTGAATAAAGCAAACACTGTAGAGAACGTACAACCAACACTTCAATGCTTCAAGTGCAAGGAGATGGGACATTATACCAATAAATGCCCTAATCCAAGGGTTAGTGATGATCGACATGAGCAACCTCTTAAGGCAAAGGACAAAGGGAAGTCACATGCGATCACTATTGGCAATGTTGAATATGACAACGATGTGGTGGAATGATTAAGTTTTTATGTAATGGGATTCCAAAATAATGTTGTATCATGGAATATTGGAATATTTATGTATTGGTCTAATGTGGTATTCAAAGTGATTGAGATATTATGTGCATAATGAAGGGAAAACGAGAAAATGAAATGTTTAACAGTATTCATGAGCTCATGATTGATATAAGGACTAAGTGATATCATGGTTTGAGTATATAGAATTTTGAGGATTTTGGTATGTGGAAAGTGTTAACTTTTAACTGCATTCAAGTTTTCACTAAGGTTCAATGGGTATTCAAGAGAGTACAAGATTAAGGCCTTTGAATGTTTGGAATGTGTCCAACAAAATATATCTTATGATATATGGGGATCAACGATGGTATTAAATCTCTGGTAATCGTTTTCACTATGTTATGAGAATGGACTGCAGTATTATGGATAGGACTAAAGATTGGAATGGATTATGTTGGACATAAGTTAGTATTGTTTAAGGATAGAAGTTTTTTCGATATTATGAGATGTTATAGTAATATAGTTTTAGAAAAAGGACAACCTGCAGGACGGGCGACAGCCCATCGCTTCGGACAAGGCTGTGGGAATCGAACCCACAACCGAAGTGCGACTGGCCTTTATCGCCTACCACTGGCCTACAGGAAGTCCCTGTTTAGTAGAAACTAGTTTTATTATATTAAGAAGTATTATATATGAAGTATAAGTCCATTTTAGGAACTATATATGATTAATCTCACTATAGATCGACTTATGTATATAATTTTGGCTAACCTTTTGTTTGAGACAGATGGAATGACCCGTCATTCTATCACATGATCTGCTAACACTTCACGAATAACAAATTCAACTTCATTTAATTAAGAGATGAAGTGGAAATTGTTCTAGGCACGAACAATAGTGAGATTGTACCAAAATAAAGAAAGTATTTATTCCAATTCAAATTTTCAACTTTAGGGAAATGATCATGAAAACCAAAAATGTTGTCCTAGTGATCTTATACCTAATGAATCGGATGGTACCTTAGATCGTCACAAATTTATGGATTTGTGATTATTGGCTTTTCCATAGCCATGTTCTCTACCACTCTCCATCAGAACATGATGGTTAGATTTCTCTTCCATATCCATATTTTCACCTATGTGGAAACCCAATGATTAGTTTATTTGGGTAACCGTTACGTTTCATACTTTTGTTTTTAAAGATTGGTTTTGATATTCCTTTTTACGATGTGGGTTTCTATTAAAGAAATTTTCAAATAGTAAACCATTTATAACCCCGACGAATTTCGAGGGCGAAATTCATTTTAAGGGGGGTAGAATGTAACAGCCCAAGATTTTATAAAAAATATTCTTTTTAATTTTATTAATGTCTTGTGTTGTACGCTACACCAAAAGGAGCTTGCACAACACACATCCTTGACTTGCCTTGCATTACACGCAATCACGACCTTCCTCGATAGCGTGTGTAATACGCAATACCGAGTTTCACTAAACAACGATATGCTATTAAAATATTATTAAAACTAGCCGGTATGAATAGTAATAACCACTTTCTAAAATTCTGTAAATATTATTTTTCAAAATGAACTTCATTTTTGGATTCGGAGTATCGAATTTAGCCTAAGGTGAAATTTTGGTACATTTCGGATAACTTTCATATTCTGATGAATAGTGAAAATTACTAAATTATAATTAAGAAACAACTTTTTTAATCGAAATAATTAATAGTGATAAATTATTAATTGGAGTAGTTTTAAAGTATATTTAGAATATATTTTTACAATTTAATACAATGTTGGTCATTGGATGTAATTGTACATTTAAACCAGACATAAACAAGTGTCAATCTTTTGATAGATATTGTTTCTTAAAAACACGCTATTTGTTTTAACAGCGGGATTTAATTATAAAATTAATTAATGCAACTTCTATGTTATGAATTTGGTAAAATAGACTTCATTTCTGAATTCGGAATATGAAATATAGCTTAGGATGAAAGTTTGGCATTTTTCTGAAAACCTTCATTTTTTGATGAATAGTGAAACTACTAAGTGGTAGTTAAAAAACTGAATTTTTCATAAAACATAATTTTACCGCTTCTGTGAATGGAATTTCAAAAATCCGAGAGACACGGTTTATGTCAGTAAGTAAAATGTGGTTCAATGAGATGAAAATAATTTTTGGTGAATAGTAACTTTTTACTTTTATTTACCACGGTTAAAAGTAAATAGGGTAATTAAGGGTAAGAATGATATTAATATTACCCTAACACATGTCCTAATTCTATTGGACAAGTGTATCTCGACCAAAAACAACCTTAAGTGTAAAATATTATCATTTAGGCCCACTTGGATTAGATTAGGACATTTATTATTATTTAATTCAAAGAAGAGTTAAAAGAGTTAAAATCAAAGTTTATTCACTAAAACATTTTTAATATGGGGTTATACATAAGATAAATTCTACTATAAATATTCATTAGAAAGCTAAAAAGATTTCCTACATAATGATATTTTATTTATAATTTTTAGACTTTAAATAAAGTAACTTATTTACGACATAACGATGATGCAGTAATTACCCTTTTAAGGAAATATTAACATAATTGATGTTATAAATACTCAAATGAATGTAATTTGAGACTTTTTATGAATTCAACTAATTTTCTAGGTTACTATGATATATTAGTGTTGATTTAATCAACTTGGTTCGAACATATAATTCTGTTATGACTTTCACAAAAATCATATATCAAATAGTGTCAAAATTGACAAAAAATAGTTTTTAAATCAAATATTATATATTAATTGTTATTTTATTCCTAAAAATCTAAGGTTCGGACAAATGACTTATATAAGGATATATATATTAATAATAAACAATTTGGGGTTCGTTTGGCATGTTATAGTAAGTTTATTAACAATATAGTGAAAGATAACAAAAAGACACGGTAAAAGTTAAATTATTTAACTTAGAGTTAAATCTAATTGATAAGGTTAAAATAATAACCTAAACTTGTCTAAATCCTATTGGTTGATAGGATTTCGACCCATACCCACTTTAGCTTCGAAATAAGACCCTTTGGAACCATTATAAACCTTTTTTTACTTTAATATAAAATAATATTTTGAGATATTCCTAAGGTGCCCCTCTACTCCCTTATAAAAGGGCACCTCCTCCCCCTCCTTCTCACACCAATTTGAGCACTCAAGCTCGGCCAACCCCTGACAAAATCTCTTCTCCTCTTCCCTAGCAACATCCTAGAGTTTCTGGTCTTCCTCAAGGACCAATTTTAGTTCCCTAAGAGGAGGTCTCCAAAAGGCGCTTCAAAGAAGAGGTAATTACCGTTACCAATTCTTTCATATTTATTTCTTCTTCCACTTCTTCTTCTTAGGTTGTTTCATTATGAAGTAATAACATCAGTATCACTCATATACTGATATGTTATTATAATTATGAAACAACCCTATTTCACCATCTATCTATCCTACGGAAAAATAAATCACCGCGCGTGCGTACGTACGGAATACCGTCTCCACGCCGTGGTGTAATCTATTTTCCAGCACCACCTTACATGGATGGGTATAATGGTGTAAAGAATAACTATACATAGTTATTAAAACATCATATTGATTCTGATATATTTTATAATCCACTCCAATTCAATTCAATATTTATGGAAATGATATCATCCCTCGTGCGTACGTACGGACTACCGTCTCCACGACGCGATGAGATTCATTCTCCATGTTAACCATTTAAGAATGATTATAAAGTATATATAAGAAATAATAATGAAATATATGACATTATAAAGCTACTGGATTTATGTATATATATATATTTATGTCATCTACTTACTTCCATTCAAGAAAATAGGGAAAGGAAAACAACGTTCATGCGTACGTACGGACTACCGTCTCCATGAACGGTGTTTTTCATTTCATTTATCTATCTATTATATATATACTGAATATATATGATATATAAATCATATTTTATATTCTGGAAGTAAGTAAATCATGATATAAGTAATAATAATGTCAAGAACAACAAGTCAAAACACCTACGATAAAAGAAACGATTTTACCGAAAACGCTTCTTTAACATGGAATTTACAAAAGAACGGGTAATATAATGTCATAAGTGAACCATATATGATATCATAACAATGAATATGATTCTGTAATAAGTCTATGACATTATTTAAACCATTATACAGGAGCTTCGGACACGTACAAAGAAAATCGGACCTAAGGTAAGGGAAATATCACAATCTCATTTTTATCCGAGATTGTTTATTCATAAGTATTTACTGGGGTGTATTTTATCATCCACATCCATGTTTCATCAATATGTAATATTATTTCCATCCACCTACAATTGTTTAAATCCATTTTTACCCTTCGGTGAGTTTTTAGTAATATCTATGAAAGGAATCTTTTGTCATACGAGGTACTTTTTGACTTTCCGACAAAAGTACGAAGAATGTTTTTTTTAACTTATACGGCATGAATGGATTTTTAAAACATTATTTCCAAGAATCTTCCTTTACAAGTTTTCAAGTTTATTTTTAATCAACTTCTTTTATTTTAAAGTTTAATGACATGTTATGAAAGGAAAAATGTTTTTGAAGAAGAAAGGATATTTTCCTCAAGAATTCAATTCAAGTGTTTTATCAAAATTATTTTCCATCTAAGATAATAAAGGGTTATGTTTCTATCCATATTTTTACATTGATTTGACTATGTTATGATGGAATTATGTTTATGAATTCCTTTATCATATATGAATGGTTTTATGATGTCACGTTGTTTAAGAATCCCATTTTTATTACATGGGTTACGCTATGATGTATGGTTTATGATTATGTGGCACACATAAGAAAGGATTCATTATGAGATGGGTGGGACCTATATCTCCCTCCAATGCATTGGGTAAAGATTTTATATCTCATGAGATAGACAGGGCTGGAACGGTAGGTTATACCGGTTCAGTGAAACAGGACTGAAACGAGGGTTACTCGATTCAGAAAGGGACTTTGTCCACTAAGATAGTCTTGGCAATTAGTCTTGACTAACAAGAAATGATTCTCTATGATTATGTGTGTTTGCCACAAAGTTTCATGTTTTAAGTTATGATTATTGGGATTACTTTTTCACTGCCATGATTTATCCCATGATTATGAAATTATGCTCTCTTTTGCAGGTTATGATTTCCAAAATGTTATGTTCTTATGAATATGATGTGATTGATATTTATTTTGTTTACCCTTACTGAGGATTTGAGCTCACCCTTTTATGTTTTCTTTTCCCCAGGATATAAAGAAAGGTTTTAGGTAAAAAAAGGAAGATCTTTATGGGAGATTTTGAAGATCTTTCACCACGATTAGAAGATTATAGTCCGAGTTTCCAAAGACACTAAACTATTACGGTCCTTGTGTGTGTGTTTTTGTAAGGTACTAAGTATTCCGAAAAAGTAATGTAATGTCAATGTACGTCAAGATACGGGTCTCTACATGGAACTCTAAAAATATTATTCCAATCAATGAAAAATAAAATGATATTGCCTCTAATTGAAAAAATGAAAATGATGTTGTTTTTGACCCGATTGAATAACCTTGGATGTTACAATCTCAACACCTTAACATATCTCATCACTAATATATAAATCCAATCATCGAAATGGTACCAAGAAAGCCAATCCCATTATAAATAACCTAGAATACAGTTTTCTAATGGTATATGTCAACAACCTCAAAGGGGGGCTCCCGACTTTAGGAGTGACCTACCTCAGTCTCATCAATCCCAAAACTCAAAGAAATTCACTAGTATAATGACCATTAAATGACTCAAAATACCTCTTGTGACACATCACCACTCCAACACCTCATCAGGTTCTTCCATTCCATTTCAAACCCCCATTCAAGTCTCAAACCACATGAGTTCCCATCTCATACCCATGGATGACATGACACCTATGAGGTCCTACATTTCAATAGATGCTCATGTCAAACTCGACGCCTCACACCTCAATAAAGTACCACACTATCATGGGACCAAGAAACCTTGCACCTCAATTAACCACATCACCTCGACGCCATAATGCAAACACATCTCAAAATCATGTATCCATTGATGCTCAATCATAGAACCCGGTGACTCTCACATAATATATATATACATACATCCATAGTGAACCCCAGTTGGTAGCAACCTACTAATAATAATATATTTATCCCATATATATCATGTTAAGATCATGTAATCAAAACAAACATGCCATAACAATCCATGAAAAAAACCAGGCTCTAACTTGGGAATACGTCTAATGGTCATCAGCTCACCAGCCTCTTTAGACCCTGGAGGCTCTATGACATGAACCTTTCTTGAAGATCTAATACCTGAAGCCCAACCTACATATGGTTCTTCTCTATCCAATGGTCACTAAACCCACCACTAGGTTCAATTATTTCTTCCATGACCTCCTTGTATATCTGATCCTCAGTAACCCTCGCCTGGTAACAATCGTATATAGATCTCAAAAACATGAGTCTGTGCCATTCTGGAACAATGAGATATCAGAAAAGGCTTCATGAAGAACCTCATAAGACTTCCAAATTTCCCACAAGCCTGAATATCCTTTAGAGACCACTCACGCTGAATCTGGGCATTTTTTGGCTTCCCAGACTGAAATAAAACCATCAAAGAACCATTACATGGTAGTCTGCTTAAGTACTTGGCCTGACGGCCTTGTTGGGAGTCATCTCAACATTGCTTCCTTACATATAAATAATTTCCACTAAAATCATCACAATCCAATTTATAGACCATGTAAGACCTTTCTGTTAGGTTTCCCTTGGCTATGAGCACATGTTCACTGCATCTAAGAATGATTCCAACCTAAATATGTTTAGTTTAACCAGAATAGTGGGCTGTAAACCATTGTTGATGCACCTCACCACAATGGTTTCTTCCCTCACCATTCTAGGTGCAAAGTGAGGCAAAATAGAAAATGTCAGTGTATAGTCCATTAGGGACATGTGACCCTGATAAAGGATCAAGAATTTTTTTTATTTTTCTACCCATAGTATCTTTTAAAAGAAATTTAGGAAGAATCTGGCCTCATTGTCCTTCCAAAAAAATCCCTCGTGTATACCCACTTGAAACTATTTGTACCTTTAGTTCTTAGCTAGTAATTTGAGTTTTTAGGTGTTCATATTCACTTTCCACTATGGAGAAATATCCAGCAGATCAAATATCATTTTCATACACTCGATCTAGTTCTGAGCTACCTGTAGACCACCCTCACCCTGAAATAGAAGCTGGTGATGTTACTGTAACTTCAACTTACGATATTCCACATATGACTATTCTCTCTGAGAACACCTATCAATACCTGGGATAACTTATAAAAGGGTAGGTGGGAGATGATCTTTGAGAAACAATCCCAACACTGTTAAAACTAGCTAGTGGCTACCTCACCTTTACTTGGACCTGATCTTGTTCTAGCACCTCGCCTGAATCCTTTACCTACGGCTACACATGTGTCTCATATTCTTCCTAGCCCTTAGGGGTATAAACCTAATCATTCTCTTACAACATCAATCAATCACCAACCAAATTCTCCATCCAAGCCATCTGGGAGGAACCTACAGAATACCATCAACATGTTCATACATCCCACATATATGTAATACTGATAAAGAAATATATAAAAGTAAGTATATCCCCACTACCCTTACTCTCCCCTATCACAACGATGCTATACAACATCCTGGCCTCATGTCCTCCAACCAACCCTTAACAGAACCATGTATCATAAGTAACCGAGGCCATTCCCATCCAAGGAATAATTTTTTCCTCAATCTGAAGACTGATTCCCCCATCCTGGTGATCAAAATCACCCCATGCCATAACACCTTCCTACTCGTATTAGATCCATGCCCATCTCACACATCACATAAAATTTCATATATATATATATTACATGGAATAAATAATTCATAAGGAACATCACATTTTTTAATAACTTAAATCAAATAATTTCACATTTTATAAAGAATTCATGCATTTATTAAATTGAAACACCCTATCATGTGCCTAATCAAAGATAGAAAAAAAATGATCACACCATACCTTACTGGGATAAGTTCCATATCTCATTCATTGCTATAGTGGGACAAGGGTCGTAAGTAACAATTTATGACAATTCAATAATAACATTACAAATAAATAACTCAAGATATAAATCATATAAACAATAAAATGAGAAAAATAGAACAAAAATTACCACCCATAGTAACATGGTTCATCCCTTAAACAGGGGCTGCAAGCACCCAATCAGAAGTTCTAAATCCAGTTTTGAAAACACATATGCTCTAGTATACCCCAACCCAAATGGTAAAACCAATAGAAAAGGAAAAAAATCTCGATGTCAGTAAAAGCCACTCATAAACTACTAATAAATCCTAGTCAAGAACTGCACTGATACCAATTGTTGCGTCCCTGACCCAATTAGCCACCGGAATAGTGCTATCAGATTGGCTACCACTATCCTTAGGCGCACCTCCTGGAACACCAAAGGCTTCTAACAAGCAGTGAGACTGTATAGAGGGATAGTGGGGAGGATTCACCCTTTGGTTAAAATATATATTACTAATCTGTGAAATAATGTATAACTTTTATCTGAAGTAAATGAGACATCAAACACAAACAAGACCCGCCGATGATAGAAGAACAATCAAAGTCAGTAAATTATTGTAGAGGAATAATTGAATAATGCAGAAAAAATAAATAAACCAGTATGTATACCCATTATAGAACTATCAAAATAGATCATTCATATCATAAAAGGTCATACATATCACTATAAGAAAGTGGGTCTCAAATGGATGACCATTATACCTACATATATATACTTAGCATGCAGATACATCAAATGAAACTAAAATAGAAACTCCGTCTAAGTTAAGATATCAAACCCCTATACCAATATAGATGCCAAATAGCTATTAGGTCCCACCTCCTAATGTTGTTCCTTTACCTGTACATAAATACATAAAGTCTATATGCATCCCATATGGGCCCTTACAAGGTGTGAGAACATGTCTCAGTAGGACATCACCCATGTGTGCATAGCCAACATGAGTGTTTCAAGTAGAAGTGAACTATAATAAAAGATAAATAAGTTCAATTCAATTAAATTAAATAAAAAATCATCTTCAGTGCCCAATAGTCACTAGGATGCTTTTACCTTCCCCATCCAATGTCGGAATCCCTTAAAAGAAAGTATCCTTGGATAATGGAAAAAGGTATCCATTGAAGTATAACAGAATATGGGAACCCTTTGGTTCTACTTAAACAGTAAATGAAACCCCATTCTAACCAAACACCTCATGTCCCCAATCATGCCATCAACATCCTTAAGGAACACCCAAATAATCATATTCTGGCCCCTCAAACCCCTAATCAATAGCAGCTTTCGGCTGAAGGACCAATATTCGTGGTCTCAACAGTACCTATACTCTAATAAGAACCATTGGAATATCACAACACAATATTCCGAGGAGCGGTAATATCCAACCCCCAATATAAATTACAGCCCAAAGGCCTCAATCATGGTGTGCCTCCTACCCCAACTAATAGCATCATCGCTATCAACTGAAGACTCATCACCTACCATGTGGATTTCTACGTTAAGTAAAGGAAAAAAAATTATGAAACAAAGCTATTAGGGGTCTATAGAAACCTGATTACTCAAAAAATCCTCATTACAGAGTCAACCTATGTTCACATAACACAATTCAATGCTTTGGCCATCACGGGTGAGCCGAAATCACAAAATAGTTCCTAAGCCAATCAATCACCAGAAACATGTATCTTGTCTGTTTCATCGCCCACAATCTCATTCCAAAAGAGGTTTTCCTTCAGTCTTTTGGTGTTCAGTTATGCTCTAAATGTAAATTTTATCACCAACACAGGGAGGACACTAATCACCTATTTTTATCTTGTGCTACAGGCTCTGCTCTTTGGAATTATTATACTAACATTTTTGAATGCAGATGGTTATCCGAAGACTCTATTTACTCCCAACTAAAACACTATGTGGAACTTGATTTATCTCTCCAAATCATGAATCTTTTCCTATATGTGATTGCTGAGCTCCTCCATGTGATCTGGTTTGACAGAAAAAACAATTATTCACAACAATTACTCATTTAATATTAATGCAGGTCATATGAAGATCATTATTTCCATTTGGGAAACAGCCCTCCTTCAGAAAGTACATTGCGACACCTCAGATGGGGACTTTATAATTCTCTGACGCCTCAACATTGATTGCATTTACACCAAGTCAAAGCTCTATTTTGAGGTGTTTTGGCAAGCCCCAACTTATGATGGATCAAGAAAATTATTGATGGAGAATCTAGAGGAAATCCGAGCCCAGCGGGATGTGGGGCCATTATCATAGATTATCTTGGTCGTTGTCACGAATGCTTCTTTGGAAGCTGTGGCACTTCCTCTGCCCTTGAAGCTGAAATGATGGTAATGATTCAAGACATTGATTTTTTTAAGATAAAAGGATGGAACAACATCTGGATATAGGGTGACTCCACCACCATTGTGCATTCCATTTGGAAAGGAGTGATTCACCTTGCATGGCCTCTCACTGCTAGATGGATGAACTGCCTCAATTCCCTGCCTGAAATCAGACACATTTCAACCCATACATATCGAGAAGCAAACACGGTTGCGGATGGCCTTGCGAACAAAAGAGTCAACCAAGCCATGAAATGTAGTGATTCTCTACTGGTTGATCTTCTTCCCCATTTCGTTAAACATTGTAATAACATACCATCTTTCTGTTTCGTGTAACATTTCTCTCTCTTTTCTTTCTCAATAAAATGTTTTCTTGTCTTAAAAAAATCACCTGAAACTTGTGCCCCTATAACCTTATCGCTCAAGTAAGATGGCATTTCACCCAATATCATTGTCCATTCTTAATATGAAGGCATCTAGATATCAATATGACATCCATGATTCCAATTATCATGACCAATATCACTCAAGTTATCCATTCTAGTCCCAACCGTTCAATCAACATCGCCTCCATCCCGATGGACATTCCATCACATTTTACTCAGGCCATACACATCATGACCCCAAGGGTCTCCATATTTTAACAAAATCAGTCACTTAAAAAACCCAATTTTAATTTAAATGAGTAATTCAATGAAATTTAATTGCATATCACAATTTCAATAAAATCTCAAATTTTAAAAAAAAATATTCAATAAAAATTAATAGTACACCTTAACGTAATAAACAAAATTCATTATAAATCAAATATATAAATATAATTGAACAAAAAATGACATTTAAAAAAACACCATCCTAAACACCCAAAGTGTTCGACGACCTCTAACCTGGCCATATACCCATGGAAAATATAAGGGCTTTCCTAGAGGTATCCCATTTATCCATATAGTCAATTTAATATGAATCCTGAGGGTTCGTGCTATATTTCAAAAATTCATTCTAAAATAAAAACCCCCCAAAATTCCTCAAAACCCCAAATTAAGGGATTCACAACCTACCATGTACTTTTATATATAGACATAATTAGAATCAAGCTCTAATTCGATGCCAATTTGAAGAGATATGAGTTTCTAGAGAGCTCCCTGAAAATAAATAGAAACGACTCAAATATATTTGGCACTCCACATGTCAAAAATAAATAAAAAATGTGGTATGGGTTAGGAGATACTTACCAAATTTATTCAAACACATCCAACATCTTGATGAATGGTCCATCTACGGAGGAGATATAGGAAAATAAAAGGAGGAGGGAAAGTGAGAGAACCCACTGTGCAGCATGCGGCCAAGAGTGAAGAAGGAGGAAAAAAGAAATAAAGGAGGGAGGGGAAATTTTGTAATTTCAAAACAAAAATGAGTCCAGAAAGTTATCTCACTTGGTTATCCAAACCAAGTGGAATCCGTGTGCCACCCCCTATCCAAACTCTTTAGGCTTCACAATTACTTTCATGGTATGAAAACCAGTGTGCAAACCATACAGAATCCAAAACAAAAAAAACTAAAAATTTTAAATGGTGATCACATAGAATTGTGTCTCCCTTTCACATTTTACCCACACCACGTGGCTATTCAAATTCGGGCCACAAAGTTATCTAGAAGTGGATGCATCATTTACCCCAGACCGTACACCCTGACCTGCAACTCTAAAACAATCTATTCGTCTACTGATTCTACCTAAGCTCTACCAAAATTCCTAAGGCACTCTCCAAGACAATAGATTCAATTAAAAACAAGATATAAAGATGATGGAAAATTGGTTGAATTTTATTATGATCAATGAAATATAAAATGGAATATCCACTATCTAAAAAATTGAAAAAGGTAGAGGTTTTCAACCCGATCAAAAAACACATGACATTAAGAACTCTTAATAAATTTGATATCAGAAACATATTATATACTATTGACTATGTTTAATTGATTTCTACCCTTAAACCCTTAATGGATTAATATATCTGTGAATATATTTTAGGGTTTTAATGTATATATCCACATCTTCACTATTATGTAAATTGTAAAGGCTCACTTTACCCCACTATGTCAAGGTAATTGTAACAACATCTTTTCCAGAAATACCTTCACTCAAATGGTTTTATCTGTGTAGAAACTTTGGGATATTGATGTTTTCATCATCTGATAGTTAATCGGTAAAAAATAAATAGCTTCCTCAGTAATATATCATTATGAAATAAAAACATTTGAATGAATTCGTTTTATGACATTCCCTTTCAAAATCATCATATCTAGTTCAATGGGGGTACATCCATATATAATAGACAAGACTACATAGTTTAAACTCTCTAACCAAGTGAACCATAATATGGACCGTTATATCAAATAATGATGGTATAAAGAACGTCTATAATTAAAATAGTATAACTGAAACCTCCATACTCATGATTGGAAACTTCACTAGGAATATAACATTACTGTATATGGATTTAATAATTAATTAGTGTTTGGTTAATGTATGTCATACATATTGAGTCATAAATCAATAGAAAGAAATGGGAATCAAATTTTTTATCAATACATAACATTCATGTGATTCTGGTCCTTGTAACTTTAAATTATTCATTGACCTGAACTTCTTAATATTAAATGAATACCCTGTCAAACTTTTACACTATTATGGAAAAAGAATAATAGAATTTTGTCCTATCTATATAGAGTTTATTCTACTAGTGGATGAAAATACTACCTTTTACCCTTTATTATTTCCAACTATTCCCTTATACCCATTTAAATAAATTCTAAACTAGCCTTGATGTTATCTTTCATTTTTTCAAGAACAACTAGAAAAGCACAATTAACACTATCAAATAAATTTTTCTACATTTATGACATCAAGGAAAAGTATGAAAAATAATCAATTCCAATAAACTAATTTGAATAAAATTTATCTCTTCTTCCAAATTGAATTTATAATGGTTTTTGGAAATGGTTTAAAGAAAATTGATTCAATATATTTTAATTTACTGTATAGTTGGTCACCCATTAATAGAGATAGTGTTGTACCCTGATCAATTTTCTTATCGATTGTTTCCATCCACAATAGCTATTTATGATGTTGAGGTAAAAATAGATAACATCCAAAAAAAAATCTTAGAGGAATGATTCAACTGAACTGAGTTTTTACATTTTCAACAAATGGGACACCCAAATATTCCTTTACTTCTTTATCCTGATTAATTTAAATAGGTAGGGAAGTCATTTATTATCTTTTATGACGTTGCCCTCATTGTGAATTGTTCACTTCTTTGAGAAAAATAAATTTTAATACTTTTTTCCCACATCATTTTTAGATCTTCGATCAATGGATCCATATGGTCATCAATATCATTATAGGGTTGCTTTGGTCTAGATATAGGTAGATATAACACTATGTTTTTTCACATCATGCATAACTATGGTGGAATGTTATAATTTACCAATATAAGTTTCCATGTTCTGTGAGTACTACTCTGTACACCAAAATGATTTATTCTGTTTTTTGATAATAAAATAATAACATTTCTTGTTTCATTTCCAAATTCATGATACTCATAATCAATTTTATTCCCTGGAGGAGAATCTATAAATTGACATATGTTTCCATCTTTAATTATTTGATCTTCATTACATGTCAACTATCTCATGATTTCTTGACATCCATATATTCTTCTAAACTCTGTAACGATAAGAGAGTACAATACTGATCTCAATATACATTATTCACTTTTCTTGTATCTACTAGCAAAAAACTTATGAGATTTTATGAGTGATTCATGGTTCATGAGAAGCAATATATAATCATTTGGACAAGAATGTATTTTTTAGAGATCATAACCCTTGAAAGTATAGTTTTTTTATCATAATAAGTTTGACATGGTAGTTCATTTTCTTATGGTAGAATATTATTCAGGAGACCAGGTAGTTCTATAATACTGGTGTCACTCCATCTGCTCTCAGCTTTCAAAAATTTAACATTAATATAGCTACAAATGTTTTGTATTTAGTACAATTAGTAAACAATGTTGACTTCTAATAGCTATTTAACTTATCAAACTAATTTTGACAATCATGAAGGTGGTCTTAAATTCCCATAGTCAATTCATCAATGTGATCTCCATCATTATTTACACCTATAATCAAATAAAATGATCCCTAAACCATATTATCATCCCAATTGGTGTCCACGTTCATTTTCCTCCCATATTTATTCCAAAATTTATATTTTTGATCTATTCCTTTACAATTAAAATGTGTTTCCAACTCTTTCATAATATTATTTCTAGATTAAGAAAAAAAACATGGAAAAAGGATCCGAGAAGGGATGTATAAATTCTATCATGAAATCATGATGACCTCTTTAACTCAATATTCATAATATTTTGTATGAAATTTTTTGTGGTCCCATTCTCTATTCATATCCATCCTATTGGGTTCATAATATATTAATTATTTACAATAAATAAATAAATAAACATAAGATATTTGTTATCAAAGGAGAAAGTTATAGACAATTTTAATAAGGGAAAGAAAACATTTGAGTGTTTCAAATAATTTCAGTATTCTTTGAATAAAATTGGTAATTGAATTTAAGAAAATATTTTCTCTATTATGATAAGTTTTATCCTCTAAATCCATTCAGAGGTGAATGTTATAGAAAATTTTCATTCTCATCATCTCATTTACCAAACATTTATTATTTCATTTTGTTGTTTGAAACTCTCCTTCATCTCTTGTATAAATGAACATATGTTCCTCAAAATACTCTATGTGGTAGTCATCCATCAGATGACTACTGCTCAGAGTAGTAGAATCCATATAAAAGAGATGGTGGATGATTCTGTTGCTACCAAATGCAATAACTATTTGAGATATGAAATTGATGAGAATGAGAGTTGTCTAGAAATGAGATGGGGGATGAGTCTCAAGAAACAAATTTCAATTATAAATGTTGTTTGACACACACCATGTATTTCTTAAATCCACCAAAAAATGAAAAAAAAATAACATAAAAAATAATAGAGTAATAAAATATAAAAATATGATAAAAACTATTAATAAAGTCGTATTCAATAAAATATAAGATATAAAGTTGTATTAATAAATAAATTTAATAAATAAATAGTTATTTCATATACATATATGGTAGTCAAAGATTCGTTGTGGTTGAACCAATATATGTAGACCTAAATTGATTAATACCTAAATTTTTTTGACTATATAGAATTTGATATCCTCCATTATATTTTCTAGAAGAAAATGATATAACAAACAATGGAAATATTACATTTAATATTAATAGTATATCAAATATTTGAAAACATCTTAAGACTCTTGGGATGTCATATCACCGCACCAACCCATCCCAAGGATTATATAGAGGTATTCAAATCATATCTACTCATCTGAATGATTCTAGGGAGGCCATCACATCATATCTAGTCATCTGAAGGATTCAGGGGAGGACGTCTAATAGGCAATGACACATACACAATATTTTAGTACAGTCCATAAATAAGTTTTTCAAAATAAATAATACACATAAAAAGGATTTATCACAAATAAGGGAGAAAAATACACGAACCTTTGCAACATTTATCCCATACAAACTAAACTCTACTAAGACTTAACAACTCCCTTGTGGTCAATGTTTCTATGTAGAACACCATTCACTCAAAAAATATAAGTGGAATTATAAAATCAATAGATCTATAAAACATTACTGCCCTTTTAAAGTCTCTACTACACAAATATAAAAATTACTAGTTAGTTTAATATGCCACAAAATAGTCTGATAGCCTACCCCACCACCATCATATAAATTAATAAAAAAAAAATTATATTGATGATGTAAAATGGGAAGGTACCTCTAATTATATTTAATTTAACTATTTATCCAATGAAAAAATCATGATTCATCCACACTTTCACATAAATAATATAATATATCAAAAATCCACTACATTAATTCACAGATGCAATGGAGAAGGAAGGAAATGCTCGTATGGCTTGAGAGTGTGGCTGGGAAGTCTCATATTATATGTGTTCACACTCTAAAAATTACAAACTACAAAAATGTCAATCTACATGGCCTAATATACAAAATGGATAACTCACAACACTCACAGTTTCCAAACAGCATCCACCATACCGAGAACCATTGATGTTTTACACCTCGAGTTCCCCAAGTTATTGTACAAAAATAAATATGTTCAAGAGAAATTTGAGAAAGACTTATGTTCATTCCTTAGATTATTTAGACTCTTGAATCATTAAATCCATGGATTGTTACATGGATTTGAGCCTTAGTGTTTATTGAGCCTTGATTTGAGACTTGAATCCAGCATTGATTTAGTGAAGAGGAGTACCGACAGAGGGTGGATTCCAAGGAATGATACAGATATAATGATGGGTTAATGATTTTTTAATGTTTTTAAATAGATATAGAGAAATTTATCAATGCTTCCAAAAAAATCATTGATAAGGATGCCTTTTTTCATTAGTTATTACATAAGTGTTGATAAAATTTATCTTTATTTGCGCTAAAAAAGCACCGATAAAAAGGCATATATATTATTTTACTATTATTATATATATTATATATATATATATATATATATATAATTTAAATATATTAACTATTTAAATAAATTATTATAAATTTAATAATTATGTTATTATAAATAATTATTTATTTATATTTATATAAATATTTTTTAATAAATAATATTTTCTATATTAAATTATAACTATATTAATGCATTAATAGAGTGAATTTACATTTAAAAATAAATTAATTTAAAATATTTTTTAGACATATTTTTTAATGTTGATAAAGAATAATTAATATTACCCACATTCATATTAAAAATAAGTCAAATTGAATAAATTAAAAGTCATTACACCTTAAAAATATAGAAAAATAGACAAGTTTTGTTGGTGTGCATTGTAAAAAAAACTCATTAATTACATGTATGTGAAATTAATATAACACACATATGATATATGTTAAATTCTAAATTCAAATGACATTAAATTATGTCAATTACTCTATGTAATTAGTTAGTATTATTAAATTATTTTAATTTTTATTCATAAACCATTATTCACATAATATATGTCAATTTAATTGACAGAATAAATATTTTTTGTTATATAAATCATATGTATATACTTTAATATATATATATATTATATATTATTTATTAAAATTATCAATAATTATAAAATTAATAAAATATTTAATATTTTTCTCAATCTAAATTTTTTTAAATTATTATTTGTTTAATTTTCATTTTTCATATATCAATATATTTAATATATAATATTTATTAGTTTTTATAATTTATATATAGTGTAATCAATTTTATATATTTTTGTTAATAAATATTAAATAAATTAAAATTAAATTTTTTTTTTAATAAAATCAATTTTTATTGATTTAATTATATCATTTTATTGGGACTTTTATAAGTGATAAAAATACTCTAATAAAGGTTTCCATTTTGAGTGCTAAAAATAAAGCACCGTAAAATGCTACCCTTTATCTATGCTATAAATAATGCTATGATAAAGGTTTCCCTTTAGGAGTGCTAAAAGTAAATCATTGATAAATGGTACCTTTTATCAGTGATAAAAAAATATTCGATAAATGGAACTTATTATTAGTGATAAAACAAAACTGTTGATAATGGGTATAGTTTATTACCATTTTTTAGAGCTGAAAAGGCCAGAATTGTTATAATCCTTTTTTGTAGTAGTGTGACAACTGTTATAAACTTAATACTCATTATTATTTTAGATATTTACTTATATACTTAATATCTTAACACCCCCTGAGTTTATGACATCCTTATAATCTGATGAAATAAATTGATACTCTATATTGTCCCCCTTTGAAAATGTATTTCTTAGAGATATATCGACCAATGTTCTGACCAGTGGTTAAATTTATGTCTTGTTTATTTGACTGAAAAATGTCATGACCATCTGTCTAACATTGGTACTTATTCACTAGACTGACTCTTATTCATTTTATTTTTCTGAAAAGTAATAATTAAGTCAATTGGACTAGCCATAGTTTATAATCAGAGTTTATATATTTGTTTCTATCAGATGGAATACAGAACATCATTGTAATGTTTCTAAACCTAGTGACAATTGACATCAGTTAATCCAAATCACTATATGCTATCAAGTGTAATATTTCTAAGGTCATTGATACCAACTTTTAAATATGAGAATTCGATCCCCACTAATAAATATGTGGTAATTTTAAGAGATGATTATTGATGCATTCATAACTCAAATCATCTAATGATTTCTCTGCATGAAAAACTCATTCATATTTTTTATAATTATGTATAGATTTTAAGTTATATAGAAGCGTTATAAGGACTGTATATTTTTTAAAAAATTTATTTTTTATCCATTGTCTAATCTTGGTACTAATCGACGGACTTGACGATAAGAATATGGTGAATTCGATACATCAGATTGAGGGCTTTCAGTGATAGGAACAAATAGGGCGATCATTTCATATTGGGAATTCAAAGATAAGAAGATAAAGTCATATTGATCATTATATAGAGGGATTTCCATATAAGGAAGTAAATACCTTACTGTAGGTATAAAACAATAGATATCTTTAGTTTTTATTTTGGACTACCTTAACTCTTAAGGTTAAATACTGAATTCTTTTATATAATGCTTGGAATTAATTTGTAATATATTAATTTTTTTACTTATTTATAAATTTTTTTATCAACTCTACATAATCCTTAGGAATTAATTTTTACAGATACCTTTATAAATAATTATTTTATCGGTATTATTATGATACCAATAAAAATCTAATATAGTCAGACACTAACAAGTTCTGATTCCAACACTACAATCATCCAATGATCTGTAAGTCCAATGATTTTTAATTAAGAGGAATTTTTTCAGTTTAATTTTTATACTATAATTCACCCCTCTCTTATATCTTTTTTAAACTCTTATTAT
This sequence comes from Viscum album, assembly GCA_963277665.1. NCBI lineage: Eukaryota > Viridiplantae > Streptophyta > Magnoliopsida > Santalales > Viscaceae > Viscum > Viscum album. The sequence continues at coordinate 1,208,646,806 of OY728161.1, read as the reverse complement.
CCCACAATTTTAATCAGAGAAGGTTCTACTAACTACATTTTGATTTTTTCATTTCCTTATAAATTGTAAGTTTTTATAAACTTATGGTTTTTAATTTGTTATTACACTAACTTTTCACTGTAGAAAATAGTTTCTATTCATTTGATATGATGTCTAGATTAAATGTTAGAACACTTGAAAATATGAATCTAAGAAGACCACCTATCATTGGTGGTTCTGATTATGAATATTGGAGTGATCAAATGATAACATTCTTTTTCAATACTGTCATTGATAACATTTTTTTTTCTTACTAGTGATTATAATATTCCTAATAAGAAAGCCACTACCTTTAATCATAATGAAAATAATGAATATCAATTTAATTATAGAGCGAGTAATACTCAAATTGGTTCCTTGATAAGGAATATATATAACCCAATATATTCATTTATAGATGCTAATATCATAAGATAAATGTTTTAAATCACTCACTTTGGAACTTCCTATATTATTAGAACTAGAAGATCTATTTTGAGAGTGGATTATCAATCATTTAATTTCATACCTAGAGTATCTGTAGTAAAAATTCATAAAATATTCATAACTATTGGGAATAGTGTATATTCTCTTGGATAAAAAGATCTAATAGATGAATTTTTATTGAGAATATTATAGAGATCATATCAAATGAGTGGGAACCAAAATAGCATAATTTTGATGAAACTAATGGATTAAAAAATACACCATTAATGATATAATTGGAAACCTTATACAATATGAGTTTTGTTTGAAATGATATTTTCAAAAGATTAAAAATAATTATGGTGGAGGTTATTTTGAAACATATACTGTTTGTATAAAATATTAGTCTACTAAAAAATTTGAAAAAATTAAAATAACAAGAAAATTATTATTGAATTGCATTCGATATCTTCATCACCTTCTCAAAATGAGTTAGAAAAAATTTCTAGATGAATTAATAAAATCATGTGAAATAAATAATTTCAATATAGATGCAGGAAATATAAGAATAAGAATGACAAGAAATAATATTATGAAGTTTTATACCATGAATGTAAAAGGAAAGGACACATTCGACCAATTTTTACAAATATATAAAGAAATTAACATGAGGGAGATACCGATTGGTATTATAAAAAAGTAATAAAATTATTAAGGAATGATGGTTTTTAATTTTTATGACACATGGAGTGCTAGTGGTGGCGATAGATCTTTAAACAATTCTCCATACAACCAATCTTCTCAAGAGAAGAATATTTTACATTTTTTGAGAAATTCCAAAGTTGAATAATTTTTTCCTAGATATGGAATAAACTTTTGAATCCAATAGAAACTTACATTAAATTTATTCTATCCTGAATTTGATAACAAAAATTTTCTATATTTTATGATGAATAATATTCATCATCTAAAGATGATAATAATCCACCTTCTTATGGTGATGTATCTATGTTTTCTTAAATTTTATAAAATTAAAAGAATTATGTTCTTTAAAAACATGATAATTAACGAGAAATATTTTTAAAGGAAAACTGAAGAATAACTGTACCCACTAAGTAAATATCATAAATTTTAAAAGATCATGAAAAATCAGAATTTGAAAAAGAAAAGGTTTCTAATGATCAAGGGAAATCTGTGTTAGTGAAAAATATTTTAAAAAAATGGTTTTCTAAAAACTAATTCAAATACATCTACTAATGAGGATAAAGACTTAGTTGTAAAATAAAATCTAAAATTTCAGGTTTAAACAATCTTATATAATTATTTAATTCTTGGAATGAAAAAATTGATATGATGTATTAAAAAATAAGACCTTGTACTGATGTTTACAAAACTGGGATTACTTATTAAAAACCTATTTTAATAAATAACTATTCTTGTCTAAAAAACTGATCCATTTTAATAAAGTATAAAATTGGTGGAAATTGAAAATATAAGTATTCTCTTAACAAATTTGAATCATTATACTTCCATACAGTCATAATTTCAATAGAAATGAAATTTTCTCATTTTATTAATTCTAGTAAAATGTGGTCACCTATGATTTTTTTCTGATAATACCATACCTAATAATTTTTCGGCCATGAGAAAATAATTTTTTTATTTTTACGAAAATAAAGAATGTACCAATAATAAAAACATTTGGTACGTTGATTTTTCTTTTGGAAAACATATGACCAAAAATGAAAAATTCATTAAGAATTATCTACTTATAAAAAGAGGAAATCTAAATATTGGAGAGAAACCTCTATGAGATATTATTTGTATAAGTAATATTTTTCTTCTTGGAAAAAAAATTTTCAAATTTTTTGTTAGTTGTAGGCCTTAAAAAATCCTTATAAAAATATGTTAATTATGTGATTAATGTTATCTTTTGATATTTAGGAATGAAAAATGTATAGTTTATAGTTTAAAATATAAATTTATTCTTCCTACCAATTATCTTGATAGTGTTTAAACTTTAAACGTTGAAGACATTAAGAGACATGATCTACCTTGTCGTTATGCAGTGGAAGATCAATCTAGGATATGGAATAGATTTTTAAGAAACATTAATCTTGTAACATTAGATAAAATGAATAATAAATGACATATAATGTACTTAACTCATCATAGGAATGATTCCTCAAAAGTATGAAATCATTTCCATTTTGGTAAGAAACATAAGTGATGGTTTAAATCAATTAGTGAAGTCTCAACTTATAATGATATACACTTAGTACACTTTGACTTATTTATTCCAAAACAAACTAGATGTATTGGTTTAAAATAATAAGTATATGTTTTAGTGGATGACTACCCTATACACACATGGGACTATTTTTTAACAAAAAAATATAGAGAATTTAGTTTCTTGAAAACTTTTGTTGCTGGAGTTAAAAATGAGTAAAACCACTCATTCGTTAATATTTTTAGTGATCTTGGTATTAAATTTATAAATTATGATTTTAAATTTTTTTGAGAAAAATTTGAATTATATATATCTTTTCTGCAATTATAATTCCAAAAAAAAAGTTGTAGTTGAAATAAGAAATAGAGTTATTTAGGAGATTACAAGAACTAGGGAGAGTGAGCACTCAGTTGCTATGAAATTTTGGGATGATTTAGTAAGTACGTACTATTATACTATAACCATAGTTTTAATTAAACCTCTTATTAAATAAAATTTTTGTGAGTTGTGGATAAGATGAAAATCAGAAGCTTATTACTTCAATGTTTCTGGATGAAAAGTATTAATCCTAAATACAAATGATAACTTACATAAGATTTCACAAAAAATAAGGATGGGATATTTTTAATTTTTTTTCAATACTAGTAAGGCTTATTAATTTTCTAATAAAAATACAAGTACTGTGAAGGAAACATTACATGTTAAATTATATGATACCGATAATTTATTTTGTCAAAAAACCCCAACCTATATCTCTAGATGGTATTTCTAAAACTAATTTTCAATATATAGAGAATTTTTTTCTCAACAAGAAATAAACAAAAAATATTTTTATCAAATTATTCTATAAGTAGATCTCAAACATATTATTGAAGAAAATAATTTTGAAAATCCAAGAAATCTATTATTTCTTAGGAAACAGCCATGTGGAAATATCATTGGTTATGTAGATCAACAATTTATTAAAAGAATTTATTCGACAAATGATATTGAATATCTATATATTTAATCCTAATTTGAACTTAATAATTTGGATGAGGATTTAGGTTGTGAGGATTTGATACAAGTAATTCAAGTTGAATTTAATGACTTTGAATGGAAACTTGTATGAAATTTATTTGAGTGACCTATGGATACATCTGTAACTGGAGTAAATTTTTTTTTTAGAATAAATGTAATGAAAATGGAATAATAGTACGAAATAAATTTGTACATGTTGCTAATGGTATATAACCAATGACATGGAATATACTTTGATGAATTTTATTCTATCATATTAAAAAATGATTCCATTCTTATACTATTTTCTTATGAAGTATTCTTAAATTTCTAACTATTTAAAATGGATGTGAAGTGTTATTTACTTAATGGATATGTTTAGGAGGAAGTTTATATATATGACACACCTGGTTTGAGAATAAAAACATCCTGAACTTTTTTCTAAACATACAAAAAATACTTTATGGACTGAAACATTCACCTAGAGCTTGGTATGATGGGTTAATTGTATTTTTTGTTACAATTTTTTTTAACTAGGGATATAGTTCCAAATATTTTTATAAAAGAATAGAATAAAGATATTATGAATTTAGATTTATATTTTTATGAAAATATATCTAGTATAAATAAAAATTATTTAATAAATTCCTTTGGAGATATTATGATGTTTGAGTTTGAAATGAGTAAGATTGGATAGTTTACATAACTTCAAGGATTTAAAACTTGAAAAAAAAACCAAAAAGAAATTTTATATCTCAGCATAAGTATATAAATTATTTACATAATAAATTCTGGTTTGACGACACTAGAATTATTAGTAAACTTATCATAACCCCAAATACTTTAGATCCTGATGAATTAGGGAATATAATTAATCAAAAAATAATTTTAGAGGTATGATTAGTTGTTTAAATTATTAAACATCCAGTCATCCAGATGTATGGTTTTTAGTAGTATTATGTTCAAGATATCAAGGTAATCGAAAAGAGTCCCATCTTAAATATTTCAAATAATTTTTTCATTAACATAAGAAAACTATTTATTTGGTATTATTTTATTATTCATGATAAAATATTGAACTAAATTTTTTTTAGATGAGGAATTTGGAGGATATAGAATGGATGGGAAAAGTACATCAAGAACCTATCATTTATTAGGAGAAGCATTAGTTTCTGGTCATGTATGAAATAAAATTCAATAGCACTTTCCACTATTGAAACCAAATATGTAGAAACCTGATGTTTTGGTGCTCAAGTGTTGTGGATACTAGACATACTAATTATGTCCTGAGATTTTTCAAAACTAAAATATTGTGTGATAAAAGAAGTGACATTTCCTTTAGCTAAAACCCATAAAATCACTCTCACACAAAACACATACATATAATAAACTATTTCTTTTAGTATCACACACTTTAATGAGTTATTATTTTACAATTCATCATAACACAAGAATAACAAGATGTTATTTTCACTAAACCCCATAGTTTTGATACATTTTAATGCATTATAGAGTAGCTAATAATGATATTTATCAATCGATTATTTATATCTACTCATTTTTTATCAGTCTCCTTATATTAATGAACTATAATTCAAGAGGGTAAATATTTTTAGTTTTCCAAAATGTTTAGTTTTCTAAAAAAAATTCCTTTTTCTAAAAGACAATTTTTTTCTATATGAAAATTATTTTTATGAAATCAAATTTTTATAATGTTTTATCATAATATTCTAATCAGACTAAAAAATATTTTATAAAACTATTAAAGCCCATATTTTTTATAAATATATTTCTCATATAAAATGTTTTGAACTCAAAAATTATTAGAAAACATCCAGATAATATTTTTGTTATAAAAATAAATAGTAGTCAGTTTTTATAATAAAAACCTAGAAGAAAAATGTAACTTATACTGATGAAACATTTTTACCCTAAAATTTACTCTTCTACTATTTTAGTTTTTCGACTTATCCAATAATTTAATTTATCAATGTTTTTGTATAAGTTTTTTTTTAATTTTTAATATTTTTTTCTAAAAGTTGATGTATTTTAGAATTAGAATTAATTTCCATTGAATAAAATCTTTTTAAAAAACTGTAAGTGTTGGAATTTATACTTAAACACATTATTTTAATAAATATTGACCATTAGATTAAAAAGTTTATAAATCTGAGCCATTAGAATCTTTCTAGAATATGAACCTTGGATTATCATGATTATGTAATAGCGGGTCACCCTATTTCCCACAACATTTTTTTTAAAATTTCATGACCATATCTAAAAACCAATTCTACTTCCTACTCTATTTTTTTATTTCTTCCAACTTTGGGCATAATACTCATTCAGATAGAAACTACAAAAGATTTCAAAAAGATGAATGTTTCTAAAAAAAACTTTTTGAGAGAAAGGTGCATGAAAATCACGATTTTATTCATAATAAGATAATTATTATTCATATTTGGGAGAATGATTTCATGGAAAACCCAAACAAGGAATTTGAATTACAATACCTAAAAATAATAATCTAATTTTATTCTTTTGTACGATTTCATTCGAATGATAAAGAATAAATTATTTCGACTATTTTTAGAAAAGAATAAAATATATGATACGAACATGTATTTTTCCTTAGGTAGGTTACTTATTAGGTCGATTCTTAAATTCCTTCACCCAAATTTCTAAATTATCTTTGAACTTTTATGAAATTGAAGGCAAAAGTATCCTTGTTTTCTTCTTACAAGAAAGTCCGCAAAATTTCGCATCTAAAAATAGATGCAAGGGTCGTTACGTTGAGGATGAAAGTACATTTCATACCTACAAATGGGGATGGAGATAGCCTAAATTTTTTACACATATTTTTTTGGATTATATTATGAACATTTGGAAAATTAACTTGATGTTTTTTTGTTCATTATAGTGGATGTTATAAGTACTCGGCCATATTACCTTACATAATTTTGAATTTTAGTCAACAACTAACTTCCTTTAATATTTAGTATATTTTTATGTTTATAGTTTTAGATAATTTGGATATAATACATACATAACATTCCATATTCATAGAGAGAAGATACCACATAAAAAATATGCATTATTCCAAAATATAAAACATTTAAAATAAAACATGATTTCCTTGAAAAATATTCATAAAATTTAACATTGATTCATTATTTTTATTACGAAACCTTATAACCTGTGAAAATAATTTAAAAAAATGCAATGAGTAGAAAAATTAATGTAAGGGATATAAAAAGAAGAAAAGAAAACATTACTCCGTGAATACTTGTAACCGCATGAAATAATTTTAATAACAGCATACCTGCCCCCCATATATAATTACATTGTGAAAATGGAGATTACCACAAAACATAAAAAACATAAATATAACCATAATGGAATATTGGGGAATTACTTACATAATATTGTAACCCCCTCAACTACATAATAATTTGTATCCCTCACGGCTACCTTACAATTTGTGTAACCATCATTGTTACACTTGGATAAACCATATGGCCAACCTCTAACATACACATAACCATTGAATTGGAGGGATGTATAGGTCCCACCTTTCATCATAAACAAATACCAAGAACCAGAACATAATTATACAACCTGAATAATTTTACAACAACATTTCTTTTGAATTTTGTAAAATAGAATTTTAAAGGAGTATTTCAAAAGAAACCCCCCTTAAAAATTTCATATAATTGTTGTAAGGCTTAATTTAGTGGATGTAATATGCATATACCCTATAAATACATATAATTAAACATTGTAGAAACAAAATTCATCACACAATCAATGTAAATACAATATAAATAATGATTAGATGGTTATCCCAAAGAAGGGAAATTGGGTTATGAATTCCCTTACCTCGGTTTTGTCTTACTTCAAACTTGTTTAAACCTCCTTTTTAATGGTTAAAAAAATTATTAACTACATTTATAAAAATATTAATGTTTATAACACATTATAAGATCATTTAATAACACCATTTCACCTTTTAATTATTATTATTTGGTTCCTTCCATTGATTTAGGCGCGTTCTTTACATGATTTACATGAACAGTTCATGGTGGATATTCATGTCGATTGAAAGTGAAACATCCGAATTCAAATGGATTGGTATTTAAAGATTTATATAACTATAAATTATATCATTTATCATTTTACATTTCGACATTAGGATGACTAATAAGTTAAAAAATTACTGATATTTGTTTAGGTCATTTTGGTGATTCTTCGATCGTAATAAAATTATTTTGTTTTATTAATTAATAACAACTATATAAAATGATTCCAAAACCATATATAAGATATAATTCATAAATTATAATTTTTTTCAACCATAAAAATTGTTTTATGACCATTATAGAAGGAATTTAAATAAATTGAAATCACATCATCCGCGATGTCGGTAAATCGACACATCACAGACGGTGTTTTAATTTCTTAAATAAGTGGGAGAGGAGAATAAGTCTAACGGTGAGTCTTCCATAAACATGATAAATACAGAATATGTAAGATAATATATCATTAATTCCTCTTGTATAAAGGTAGGTAAGGAGAGAATAATAATAATAATAAAGAAAATGAAAACAAAAGAAAGAAACCAAAAGATGTTGTTTACCTCTTTATCTCTTCTTTTTGAAATCCTTTATATGGCCCTTTGTTTTGGAATTTTGGTGAGACTAGAAGGTCATGGACGTGGGGAAGGGTCTTTGGAGGTGTATTGGGAAGAACATAGGAAAGACTCAAGGCTTCAGAGGTGTGGTAGGAGGATAGGAATGAGGGTAGTGTTTATAGTGGAGGAGAGGAGGGATTTTACATTATTTTAATAATTATTATAAATTTTTTTTTCAAGACTATGAATTGTCTTGATTCATGTGACCCCAAATAGTAATAACTATATGTGAGTTCAAACCAAGTGGTCATACATCATATTTTCATCGCCAAAGATTTAGTAAGACAAGTATTTAGCATCTATCATATTTTATAGTATTTTATTATTCATTAAAAATTCATAAATTTCAAAAAATCCAAAAAATTCAAGCTAAAAATTTTTCTATTTGGAGAATTCGAAAATGAACTCCATTTTTTGAAAATAAATTTAAATATTATTAATAAATTTTTTAAAAAAATCAAAATTTATTAATTTAAATAAAAATGTATAACTCATTTTAAACAGCATGAAAAATTTATCAACATCCCCTTATCTTATATCCTTAATAAAATAAAATAATATTATTATTTACTATTCATAAGGATCATATTACTATTCATATTACTATTCATAAGGGTATGTTACTATTCACACAAAAATAATTAGTTCTATCAGACTCCAAATAACATACTGATCACAACCTCAGATGATTATTTTTGGAAATTGAAATCATAAACATAGAAAAATTATGTTTAAAGTATGGTTATAAATATTTACATAAAAAAATTTCCATGAATTTCAATTTATTTTTAAAATCATGGGTTGTTACAAAAGTGATTATAAAATCATTGACGAAGTCGATGTTATTCAAGTTTCCTGGGTTCCTATTTAAATTTCTTATGAATTGTTTAGAAGTATTCATGATTGAGAATAAATCATATCTGATGATAGAAGATATTTCATTGATTGGTAATGAAACCATATTATGGATTAAGTTAGGATATAATTCAAATTTACAAAAGTTTCATTAAAAAGAAGAGAGAGATGTTTCTGAAGAACAACCAAATAATAAAGTCTAGGTTCTTAAGAAGAAAACAACGGATGAATATTATCTACAAGAAAAGAAAAATATAGAAAAGAGAATGAATTATAATAAATACACATATCTCATCGATCAAATGTATATAAAAATCTGGTGTTCTAGAGTTTGGTCTTGATGTAGATGTGGGAAAATACTTAAATATTAAAACAAAAAATGAAATAATAGAAGAACAAGAAAGGAAGAAAGAAAATATATTATTACCATATGAAAATTTGCTGAAATTTTAATTAAATGTGTATAAAGAGAAATAGAGAATCCAATTGTCATTGCTTCACCACTTTCTACTTTACAACTAGCTCACACCGATAAGCCACATCCTAATGTCATAATATAGTTAGATGAGACTTTAGTAAATACTATATTTGTACCAATAGTTATAGTAAGGGTAAATGAAAATAAATAGTGCAAGAAGTAATAAAATCAGTCCTAGAAAAAGAACAGATGATAGTTTAGAAGGAAAAACAACCTATATTAAGAAATGATGGTAAATGGGTTCTCATAACTACGTGGTAGTTAGATAAAGAATTAGGGGAATAAGAAGAAGAGGAAAATGAAGACTAAGAAGTGGTACATAAGGAATAAATAGAGTTTGATAAATGAAAAAAAGAAAATTCGTGTTCATCATATTCATCTACATCATCAATACATTTAAATTATCAATATGTTATGAAACTAGACCTAGAAGATTTATGGGAAGAAAAATAACCATCTAATAAAGGATAAAATAGTTAATCATTTTTAGAAGATCAATATCCAAAATCACACAAAACAAATTCCAAAAAAGATGATATAGATAAATAAGTAGACGTATAAAATATATTACATGATAATAAAGTGTCTGAAAAAAGTAAAGAAAAAATTGAGATGTAATTAAAGATAGATATCAGGACATGAAATTGGAAATATCCTAAGAAATTTATAATTGTTAGACTCTATAGAAAAAATTTCTCAAAAATGTTTTGGTTACATAAATCAAATCTTCCAAAGGTAAATTGATTCAATTCAATATATTCCAAACCTAGAGGAAAGGATTTATTTAATTGAAAATATTCTTAATTAAAACTCGGTGTCCCTAAGAGTTTTTATTGAATCTATTGAAAAAATTGTGAAAAAATAAAATGATTTAAAGAAAATACCAAGGCATAGAAAAGATATTATAATAATATTGTTGAATGGTAAAATAATGTTTATAATGATAAAATAGATCATGATGATAAAATTTTAGAAGTCTAGAAACATTATCTAGAAATGGATGAATCCTTTGAAAATTTATCAATAATATTCTTGGACCGTATTGAATTTATTAAAGAGATCAAAATAAGGCTAATGATCTTAATTATGAAGTAAATTTTTTGAAAGAAATGTTTCATAATTTGGAGTTAGAATGTAATGGACTCAAAATGTATGAAGATGAGATTTTCCTTTTAAATGACTAAAATAAAAATATCACTAATGAAGTTGAAAGACTAAAGTCATAAGTTCAAAAGAATGTGTTGATGGATGAATTTATCACGAAGCATCAATCATCAGTTGTGGATTCTCATACGGATCACGAAGAGTTCAAGAAAGTGGAGGTGATCTTTGGAAAATTTATTTAATAATGAATTAACATATTCTTTTGAACACTTGGGGCATGATTTTTTAAAAAATATTAATGAATGATGAATCTGAAAGACTTTTTCATTGAAACAATTTATGTCTGAATGTTTTTTTATTTCATTTGGATGTATTTTCTTTCCTTCATTACATGCATTATTATTTAATTTACGTACAATTGTTTCACTTGTCATTATTTATTAATTTTATAGGAATCTAAATTATCCTTCCTTATCCTTTTTGGAAATCTCAAAGAGGATGAATTTTATATGTCTAAAGGGATAAATATTTGAAGGAAAAATGATTCTGTTGGTAGATGTATCATAATTTTTTTAAATTAGTATCGGTAGATATATGTAAATGGGAGAGTTATTGAAAGGGGTAGATGTTTATAACAAATAATTTTGTATATGGGTAGAATCTGGTGTTACAATTCTTCTCATTGGATCATAAAGGTTTCCTAATCTCAGGGGGAGTTAACATAATAAGTATATCAAGAATGTTCTAAAATAATATATGCCTGTATGTTTTTAAATGTTATTGGTTTCAATTAAGTGTTCTGTTCTGTGATGTTCATAAAGGGGGATATTATTGAGTTGAAATTTATATTTTGTAATTTTCATTTCCTTAGTTATGGAAATAGAAAACACTTAATTGAAACTATTTCACCTAAATTTTTATTCCCCTAGAGTTTTAGAATTTTATTAAGTAAAACATTATTTATATGAAATGATACAACATATCTAATATAATATAAATATAAACATATATTAATCAATTCAATCAATCAGACTGAATGTCTATTGGGTACATAGAACCATCCTATGATTTAACTAGTTTTTGAACTTGTGTCATGTCTATCAGACCAAAAAAATCAAGGACAATTTGACTGAAAATGGAACATATATGTTAGATTTACAATTAGTCAGTTTATTATTTTAAATATTAATTAGGAAGTCCATCACACTATCCCAAGATTATAATTGGAGGATATAGATTTGATTCCATAGAATGAAATACATAATAACATTGAAATGGTGAAAAAACAACACCATACATTCAATTAATCCAGATCACTATAAGATATCAAGTGAAATCTATATGAGGTCGTTTAGCCAGCTATGAAATCTGTACATTAGAGATTATCCTATAAATACGAGGTTAATTGAAGTGCAGTAAGTTGATTAATTTTCCACTAATATTATAAAAATATTTCTCTACATGAACACCTCAATCCAAGTCTTTTTAATTATTTATAAAGTTGAAGTTATAAGGAATCCTTGTATGGATTGTGTATTCTTTATAACAATTTGATTTTGTTTTAATTTTCATATAGTGGTAAAAATTGTGAACTTATCTATATAGGAAGAAAATGAATCTTACCTTCATATCATTGGATTTTTGATCACGGAAGATCGAGACTGATCATCATATCGAATGCTTTAAGAGATAGAAAGACAAAGTCATACCAATCATCATATCGATGGATTTCCAAGTAATGAAACTAAAACCTTGTAGTATATATAGAAATATGTATATCATTATTATGGAATTATGATTAACTTAACTCTTAATTTTAAAGACAAAATTCTTTTATATAATGCTTTTAATTCATTCTTACTGTCATAACCATTTGTTTACTTGTTAAAAGATTATTTTCAATTGTGAATAAGCATTAAAGAGTAAATTTTATAATTACCATTATAAAAAATTATTTTATGAGAATAATTTTGAGTCTGATAACACTGTGATATAATCAAACACATATTGGTTTTGATTCCAACACTCTTATCATCAGATAATTTCAGAATTTGGTCATTTTTACATAAGTGTAATTATTTTTTGTTTTAGTTTAATCAGTAAACTAAAATTCCCCCCATATGATAGACATAATAAACTCTTATGAAGAATGTTATAAATTTATATTTTAACTCTTAATCTTTTTTTTTGGAAACTTTTATTGGTGTGAAATTCATTATGGTTAGAAAACATTTATGTTTGAGAACAAAATTTTTAAATACTAAATGTACATATATATAAAATTGACAAATTAAATCAATGGATAAGTACAAAAACTAAATGAATAGAACATTTCCTTTTATAGTAGAAAATATTCATCGGTAAGAATGACCTGCTCTACTTGGTTTTGTAATAAAAAATTATTATGATTTAGTTCATAACAAAAATATTGTATTGAAGTATAAAAAAAATTTATTCTTGATGATTTTATCATACAAAAAAATTTATTAATATTTTTTACATAAAAACATTAATATATGAGAATATATAAATTTTTATGACTAAAATTTACTCCAATTCTATTATTATAATAAAAAACTGTGTGAATTTTATTTATGAAAAAACATGATGTTTTTAGAAAATTATATGTTTTTATAAATCTCAAAAATACATGCAAACCCCCCTTGAAATTGAGTTCATTCGTGTTAGGAGATTTTAAAAAATAAGTATATATGAATAATCACTTGATATTGATCATTCATAGCTTTTATTTATTGTATTTAAATATATATGAACTAAAGTAGTTCATGAAAATATCAGAAAGTTGTTCTTGCATTCCAATTAATTGAAAAATGATATCTCCTTTAATTGTGTGACCTGGAAGGAAATGGAGTCTTATATTTATGTTTTAGCATGTGGGTGATGTGATCGGCTTTTGTTTATGGAAATTTCACTTCTGTTATCGCACAAAATTTCAGTTTTAGTAAAACTCTTACCATTGTTAGTGAGTGTGTGTTTCATGCACAACACTTGAGAAAAACAAATTCATGTAGCCACATTATTGGTTTTTGTAACACCCCAATATTTTGTGAATAATTGTTTTTGAATTAATACATTTCTTTTTGATATATTTCATTTCACGCAACACTGAAAACAATTTATTTCATATTAAAGCACTATATTTGTATTATGTTATATGAAACACCAATTTAATAATCCCTAAAAACATAAATTTTATCTTGATCTACATAGAACATTGAGGTTAGCTTGTGTAACACGCAAAAATGACATTCCTTGATGGCTTGTGTAGCACTCGAGACAGTGTTTTACCAGACAATATTATATCAATAAAATGTTCTGATTTAATATAAAAAGATATAGCATTGCTATTAAATAAGATGTTTTAAATAGTATTATGTAATTCATGATAATATATGGTTTATGAAAATATAATATGAACTCCTATGTTACCAATTAATTAGAAATGAATATGAAAATAGATTAAATATAAAAAGAAAATATTATTATATTTATTGTCACTAGGATATTATAATATAATAAATTAAATTAAATTAAATTATTGAGTGATATTAATTTAATATATATTTGATAAATTCAATAAAATATTATTATATTCATTCAATATATTTTATAGGCATAAGATAAAAACAACCCCATTTTTTGTTCAAAACCATATATTTTTATTGTGGTATTTTAATCGGCATTTTCTGGAGAACCCATTTTAAGTCCAAATATTGTCACTTAAATTTATTTAATATGTAAAAATAAACATCATATTTTGAATATAAAAATAAAACTTATGTTATGATCATTTTTTGATGTTTTTCTATGAAGTTTCATTTTTTAATGAATAGTGAAAAAACTGAATTTTAAATCAAACTTGATTTTAAATATAATTATGTTTTTAGGATAAATTTCATTTCAAATTGGTCTAAAACTCTAATTAGATAAAATTTTTATAAATTAATCCAATATTTTTCATTGGCACAAATTTTTCTTTAAAATTAGGTATAAAAACATAGAAAACATTGGTTTTTTTACTTTAAATACACTCATTGTCGACCTGACAGTGGAATTAAATTTAAATTATTTTCTAAAACTTATGTGATTATAATTAGGAAAATGGATTCCATATTTGAAATTGAAATAATTTATATTTTCTCTATGTTCATATTATTTTTTGAAAAAAAAATATTAGTGAAAGTAAATAAATTAATTACATCGATAAAGGTAAAACTATGTTTAAATATGGACTAAACCTTAAATTTAAGACCAAAATGGCCAATAAACTTGTAAAATAACCATTTTATAGAATTATTAAGACCATATAATAACTCTTATCTAATTTTTATAATTATTAAATCCACTAATTATTGAATGAACCTCAGTGGAATTCCCCTTTCTGAAATCTACAAGAGTGCCACTCATCATCCACTATAAAAATGAAAGCACTATAACCCTTCCTCACAAATCTAAAGACACTGTTCCTTTCCCATACACTAATTAAATACCTTAAAACATTTCTAAATTCCCCCTTCAAGCCTCTATTCTGTTAGAAATCATTCTAAGTAACCCTTTGGTCACAGACCAAAAGAAGTTACCTGATTAAGAGGTAATGTCTTCCCTCAAGATCGTTTTTTTATGTTTTTCTAGACCACATACATTATATTTATTCTATGATGGTATAAAAAAATCATTATATTAAACATAAAATTATTTTGTAATTCTATTTTTTCGACCAACACTTACACTCAAATCCATCTAATGTGTAACAAACAAACTATTTATGTGTCTGACGAACTACCACCTCACTAAAAAATGATTGTTCATTTTCCCTTTACTGGATCTCATTGTGGAAATTATGATGAATAATTTGTTTATGTATGAAATATATTATATTTAATCTTCTTTTATGATTATTTATTCCTTTTAAAATACTTATAATTTTACTTCCCATTTTCTGTAAATACAACAATTTTGTTTGAGAAAGTGTGGACTACCGCCCCCTCAAAGCGACGTGATTTGTTCACAACTACATGGAATATATTAAGGCCAGGTTTAGTAAAATTATATGATATATATAAATTTATAGTTCTGAGATCATAATATTTTTTACATATATAGATTTATTTAATTTTCATTCTTTCTTTCAATACAATAATAAAACTAGAAACATCATTAAGGTGTATGTATGACATACCATCTCCCGGAATGATGTATTCCATTCCATACTTATATATCCTATAGATTAATATAATACATATACAATGAATATATATTATATTTATATTTTGTTTTAAATTCTGGAAATCTGGAAATTATTATAAGGACCATGGATATAAAAAATTAAGACCCATACGAAGAACAAAGCAAATACTGCCTGAAGTGAAACCGTAACATAGAATTTTTAACAATCAGGTAATATAATGTCAAAAAAACCATATATGGTATTAGATATTGGAATA
The DNA here is from genome assembly GCA_963277665.1 of Viscum album. Lineage (NCBI taxonomy): Eukaryota > Viridiplantae > Streptophyta > Magnoliopsida > Santalales > Viscaceae > Viscum > Viscum album. Next base: position 1,208,630,544 of record OY728161.1, on the reverse strand, counting down.
TTATTCTATAAAATATTTAAAATAAATTTATAATTATTATACAGTTGGATTTAATGTGTACTTCGATAGTCAAGACTCGTGGTAAGGGAATTTCATCTCACTTTTGTATTTCTAGGTGATACATGCTTAACTCACCCCACATTTATTTTATGTGGTGTGTATATTTCCCATGGTTTTATTATATGATTCATATAAATATATTTATTCATTTATACATATTCATATTATGATCTTTCTCTCTTGGGTTTTATGTTTCTAAAGTTACCAAACTGGTAATGTATTTTTGCAATAATTTACCTTCATTGAGTCACATGTCATGTTACGCACCTATATTTTTAAATGGGGTGTATATATTTCATTTAAAATATAATATCATGAATAATATTATTTAAATTATATTTTAGTCTTTATTTAATTTAATTTTCACAAATAGTTAGTGTTATCTAAAGTTAACAAGTTGTATGATTTTATTGAAACGATCTCATCACTTTTCGAGGCAGTTTATATATATGATTACTTTAATAAAATATTATAATCTATCTCTTAATAACACTCATAAAGTTTCTTATCCTATATTTATTAATGATATATTCATGTATTGGTTCCATTTTTAAACTATTTGGTACATAATAAATATAAAAAATTGTTTTTAACAAAACTCGTACTTACACTTTCTTCGGTCGAAAATATGTGTTCCTTAAAAACAATATTTTCCAAAAAGGGTTACATGAATATTATAATATTATTCTCAAATAAATAAAGTAAATTTTCACCCATTTGTTATTTCACCAATTTTTTTAATTTAATATTTTTATCACTTTCTGATCATTTCATTTTTCTATCATTTTTATCGTGCAAATGGAATGTTCCTTTTACCTCGTATGGCATGTACGGGTTTACCCAACGTCAATTATTTGAATATTTATTTTCATGATTAAAAGGTTAATTTTTATGAATTTTTTATAAAATATATTTTCTATGAAATTGTTTTAGAAATGTCTTTAATTTTATTTTATATGTTTATAAGGAAAATGGATTTCAAAATGTTTTATTATTTAAAAATACTTTTCCGAAGAATAAAATAATTTTAACCTCAAGAAATGTATTCAAAATATCCTTAGATGTTATTTTACATCTAATATAACATATGTTGATGTAACTCATTCCATTATATGAAATTATCCAAAGGATACTTTCATATTCTTTCTTCAAAGGTTTATCTTTTAATGGAATTATTCTTAAGACATCTGTTCCACTTGCATGGGATTATGCTTTTGAAACCATCTTCTTTTCACATGTTATGTTTATTGGAAGTTATTGTGAAACCTATCTATTTTTATAGTTTATGATGTTATAAATTATTAATAATACCCATTTAATTTAATTGGTTATAGTTAATGTTAATAAAACCTATCTCTTTTTATGGGTCGGGATATAAAGAATGTTTTATTTTCTTGTGGCACTTGTATGAATGAGTATATTATGACTTGGGTGGGACCTATATAACCCTCCAAATAATTTTTTATTGATACGTTCTATGTGTTCTTAATGGTCACACATATTTTATCCCAATACTGAAAACAAGAAGGTACATGTAACACCCTGAGGTTTTATGAGAAATATTTTTTTTACGTCTTATTTTATACACAATTCCAAAGGAATCTTTCACAACACACAATACTGACTTGGCTTGCATTACACGCAATCACGACCTTCCTCGATAGCGTGTGTAGTACACAATACCAAGTTTCACTAAACAACGATATATTATTATGGACTAGCCGTTATGAATAGTATTAACTACATTTTGAATTTTATAACATTATTATTCATCTTACACATTTTCTAGAACATGTTAAGAGAACAAAATAAATTTTTCGGGTAAAATAAGTATTTTTCAAAAAATACAGTTTTTCCACCTTTTGATGGCACGCCCACATTAAATCTAGTTTTTGAAATGTTTATAAGATCAATTTGACAAAATAAAATTCTTCTTTGGAATCATGATATAAAAACATACTTTGGATAAATTTTCTATATTTTTCTGATAACTTTTATATTTTGATGAATAATAAAAATACGCTAATTTTTAATTAAAAACAACTTTTTTTCATTGAGATAATTTATATAGTTAATTAAAACATTGTATTATTTTAATGTATAAATAGAATATATTTTTACCATTTAATATAATGTATTTCATTAGCATTAATTTCACAATGAATTCATAGGTAAAAACATTTCAATCTTTGGAAATGTTTTAACTTCTAAAACCTGTTTTCTTAAAAACGGGATTAATTTTAAATTAAATACTACAACCTATGTGTTTCTAATTTTGAAAAATGGATTCCATATTTGGAATCATTGGGTCCAAATTATGTTAATAGGCTACTTTTTATTTTTGGACATTTTGAATAGTAACTATGGTAAATTTTATTTACCATAGTTAAAGGTAAATCGGGTAATTAAGGGTTAATATAAGATTATAAAATTACCCTAACACCTGCCAAAATCCTATTGGATGACTAAAATTATACCCATATCACCTAAGTGTTAGATTAGATTAATTTAATGGACTTTTATCCATGAACATAATTTAATTATTATTAAAACCAAAGAAAGTGACAACATGTCACTTTCTTAAATCTTATAAGTATAATAATTTTAATTTAGTTATAAACTTAATGAAACTTAGAAAATGAATAGTCTCCAGAAATCTAATACAATTATCTAAATAATATTAATTTATTTAGAAATTTCAGGGATTAAATAATTATCATTAATTATGACACAATAGTGATGTTGAAATTATTTTATTAATTAAAATATCAAATAAATGGTTTTAAAAATATTAAAATAAATATTATATGAACTATTTAATGTACTAAACTAATTTTATTGATACATATGACATTTTATGAATCTATTAAATTTTTTATTTTGAACATATATTCTGTATATATTTTATTTAAATACAAATAAATGAATAGTGTCACAATTGATAGTATTGTTATTTTATAAAAATAACATATTATAAAACTGTTTAAAAATCACAAAAATATATAAAATTTATAAGTTAAAATTTATATGGTCTAAAATGACATAAAGTGTCAAATTATGGAAAATTCACAACTCATATGTAATTATTTATAATAATTTAAAATTTAGAATATTATTACCACAAATAAAATTAAAATGATAAATAAAGATAAATCAAGATGATAATGTTTAAAATAAATTCCTAACATGTCTAAATTTTATTGTTTGATGGGATTACAACCCTATCTCATCTAATCTTCGGATATGAGTCATTTTGGATGTTTTTATGTGGGGTTGGGATTTAATATAAACTAATATTTCTTATATTTCCAAAGGTGCCCCTCTCCTCCCTTATAAAAGGGCACCTCCTCCCTCTCCTCCTCACACCAATTTTAGGCTTCAATCTCGGCCCAACCCTTCTCATTGCACTTCCCCACTTCCCTAGAAACATTCTAGAGGTCCTGGTCTTCTTCAAAGACCAATTTTAGTTCCATAAGAGGAGGTCTCAAAGAGGCACTTCAAAGAAGAGGTAATGTCCATTACTAATTCATTCAACTTTATTTCTTCTTCTACTTATTCTTATTTAGTTGTTTCATTATTAAGTAACAACATAAGTATCACTAATATACTTATATGTTATTATAATTATGAAACAACCCTATTTCACCATCTATCCATCCTACAGAAAATAAAATCACCGCGCGTGCGTACGTACAAAATACCGTCTCCACACCGTGGTGTAATCTATTTTCCACCACCACCTTACTTGGATGGGAATAATGGTGTAAATAATGACTATATATGATTATTTTAAAGTGATATTTATTATGAAATAGTATACATACACTCCAATACAATTCCACAATCATGGGAATGATATCATCGCTCGTGCGTACGTACGGAATACCGTCTCCACGATGTGATGCGACTCGTTCTACGTGATCTTCATTTCATAATGATTATATAAATGAATTGAATGAATTAATATGATATATATTACACTAATACAATTCTGGAAATTAGGTGTGTGAAGTGCACTTTGTTGCATTTGTTGTCAATGAGGTATGTTGTTGTCAAGGAATGAATGGATGGATGTCAAGGCGTTTCAATATGTGAATGACAAATGATGTGATGGTGATGGTGATGAATGGAGAATGGCCATGGTACTAAGATGCATGTCACTTAGGAGATTCACTAAGTGACATAGGATGTTGTGATTGAAACATTCTCTATGTATATCAGACGATTGTAGAACTGATCTTAATGTTTCAATACTTGTATCAAGATGATACTAAGTTACACCACTTGAATAATGGATGATGATGGAGCATCATCATTAAATCAGACAATTGTTGAGCTGTTCTTAAAGTTCCAAGAACTTGTATCAACTGGATACAATGTCACAACAATGTTTGAAGACCATGCATTGTGTTGACAATGCATGATGAGATGAAGTGATCCATCCACAATCACTAAGTGGATGAAGTGGTGCTAATGAAGTCCATGTACTATTTCTTAGTGCATGTGAATTAGAAGAAGAACCAACTTAATCTCTGATTGGATCAATGAAGAACATTGAAGAGTTATTTGATTCAGGAGCTTCGGATGAAGATGAACCTTCGGGAATTTCACTCCTAAGTGAAGATTAAATGTTTAAGAGGAATGGAGGAATTCTTAAGAAGAAGAATAGAAGAAGTGGAGAAGAAATGGCTTAAGTGGCATTTGGAATTTCACATTATGTATGTGGTTACTTTGTTTTTATACAAAGTACTCTCTATCCTTTGCCAAAAAATATGGCCAGCCAAGGCACCTTGAGGGTTCAACCCCAAGGCATGGGCGCTAGGGCACCACGCCCATGGGGGAACCCGTGGGGCGAGCCAGGGTGGCAGGGCGCACCCAAGACACCGCATGGGCGCCTGGGGCACGCCCGAAGGAGCGCGGAAGGGGCGTAGGGAGCGAGCCCCCAAGAGTGTCAGTGTGCATAGAGGGCGCCAGTGGCGCGCCCGCAGGGATCAGAGTGGGCGCAGAGCGCGCCCGCAAAGAGAACACGGTGTGGGGCGGCACCGTGGAGGGAGAAGATTCAACTGAGGTGATTATGGGAGCGCTTGGGTGATAAACCGCGGAAAAACAGCGCGCCGTTTCGATGTGGGACGCGCAATTTTTCCGAGGAGCAAATCGTGGCCATCCATCTGATCTCACGGACGATCCGAGCCACTCATCTAATCGCACCATTCGCGATCTGATCCAGGCCGTCCGAGATTATCTGATCGCCTGATCCGACGGCTCCCCGTCTGTCCTCTTCCTTGAGCTCGCTCGAAGCCACCTGCGAGCCTCCGACGAACCAGGCGCCATCCGAGGGATGATTTCGAGATTCTGGCCACCTCCGATCGAAGTAAAGCGTCCATGGTGATCGTCTGGACAAGACGAACCGATCCATGCTTAAAAATACACTTGCATGCAATGTTTGGAGAGTTTTGGTATCCGGCTGAGGCAAGACGAAGTTGCCGAGGTTTGGGTTTTTATGATTGCATGTTTTGGATCGAAGGAAGGTCGTTCATGCGTTCTAAGTCGCATGCACGTAGAGAAAAATGAAATGAGAAGAACCCGCGGAGAACTGAGGAGAATGTTCAAGATTTGAAAAAATCTTGAAGATCCAAATACTTCGGGGATTGGAATTTATAACCACGCGGATGTTTTGAGGAATCCCTCTGCCTATATAAAATGAGCTCGAGGCTCTCATTGTGCTTGCTGAAGTTCTTGTTGAAGATTTGTGTCCCGTGAGAGCCCTCTGCCTCGCGAAGAAGAAGCCACCACGCAAGTATCTTGCGCGGCTGAGTTCCTTGCGCGCAACTCTTTTGTGCGACAAGAAGGCTGAGTCCCTTGCGCGCTACCTCTTTGCGTGACAATAAGAAGGAGGAGGAGGAGATCCTTGCGCGCCTATCCCTTGCACGGCAGAAAGACCCAAGGCGCAAGCATCTTGCGCGCCCTCATGGTTTGTTGAGGCTTGCGCGGCCGAGGTGCTTTGCACCTTTAAGGAGCTTGCGCGATAGAACCTTTGCACGGCCGCCTACACCCGAGGTGAACTCACACCTTGCGCGGCGTGAAGAAGAAGTGAAGTCCCGAGGCCGTGTGTGCTTAACAAAAGAAGAAAAGGGTCGTGGTAGTGTGTGTGTAAATAGAGTAAGAGGACCCTACGGTTTTGTCTGTGCAAGGAGATCCCGAGGCCATACCTTGTGGTTGTGCCTAATTTAAGAACACACTTTTTGTGTGCATTTGAAGAAGAGGCAGTAGCCTTTGGGGTGTGCAAGAAGGAGAGGCCAAGAACTACACCGAGTTGTGTGTGTGCCAAGTGCTAAGAAGACCACACATTGTGTATGAAGTGAAAAAGGGAGAGAGGAAGTGTGTGCAAGTGGAATAGGCCGTAGCCAAGTGTTTGTAAGTGAATAAGGCCAAAGACCACACCTAGTTGTGTGAATAGTGGAGAACCTTGTGTATGCAAATTGAAGAACACACCTTGAGTGTGTGTGTGCAAACAAGAAACAAGTTGGCCGAACCTAGTGTGTGCACTAAGTGAAGTGTATACACTTAGAAGAAGTGGAAGACTTCCACACTAAAGTATAAAACACTTTTAAGTATGTGAACAAATTGAACAAAGTGTGTGAAGTTCAAGGAAGGTGTGTGATTGAAGTGATTACACTCTTTGTGGTTTTACTGCACCAAGAGAAGAAGAAGGGGAGTGCATGAATGCATGCATGCACGTGCACACGTAAACAAGTCAAATCTGCTTGTGTGTATTTGAGGAGTCCAAGACCAGGAGATCTTAAAGATATTGAGAAGGCCATGAAGTCAGTGCATGAGGATTCAGAGTTTCCATGCATTCAGTGCATGAAGTTGTTTTGATGTGAGACTGGACCAGACTGAAGTTAAAGATATCAGTTGTCTGAGTATTCAGTAGTTGAAGAGAGAAGCCAGGTTATCATTAGAAGAAGGTGATAAATCCTGAGAAAGACGAGAAGACCTGATCATCACAAGTGATCAGAGGTACAGAGCAAGGCCAGCAGTCTTTATCCCAGACTGCTGAAGATACTTGAAGAACTTAAAGTGAAGAAGAGCTACTCGTGTGACTCGAGGAGCCAGGAGAAGCCCACTGTGAGACTCAGGGAGGAAGAAGTTTTCAGTGGGATTCTGGAGCAGGCCAGTGGGACTCTGGTAACACTGTGGGATGTAGTATAAAGACCCTCCTGTGGGACTCAGGAGAGATACAGTGGGACTTTGTATCGACCATTGTAATACTAACAGATTATAATGGGAGAAACCATGTTGGGGCGTATAACCAACATGGAAAGGACGCAGGCCTTTGGTGTCGAACCTTGTAAATCCTTGTGTCCCGTGCCTTTACATTTACTGCATCACTCGAGGAAAGGCTGAGAGATAAAAGAAGAGTGGATCGAGGATTTAACCAGCCACAGAGGTTTAATTGATTAAGAATCAATTAGTAAAAAGTTTTAAAGGATCACTGATTCACCCCCTCCCCCTCTCAGTGATTCACACTGATCTGGGCACTTCAATTGGTATCAGAGCAAGATTACCTCTAAAAGATCCAATGGAGTCTATATGGAGTGCAGATTTGAGGAAATGAAAGAACACCCTCAAATGGAGATATCTACCAAGTCTCTGAAAAACAGAAAGAAGAAACAGGCTAAGAAGATGAAGAAATCTTGTCCTAGTTGTGATGAAGTTGGAACAATGAAAGATCTTCAAAGTGCAATCGAATATCTTCAGAAGACAGTCCCCAAGTAAGTGGCAATGTGTATAGCTACAGGCATCCTTGATCTTCAAGAAGAAAAATTACAGCTAGAAGAAGAAGCCAATAAAATGGAAGATCCGTTGGCTAAAATGGTTGGCATAACCAACACTCTCAGAAAGCTGGTGAAGGCTAAAGATGAAACCGTTTCTCTTTGTAATGAAAGATATGAAGACACTGCTGATGAATTGCAAAGAAGCCTTTCTGAGAAAGAATTCTTTATGATAATGGTTAAAGAAGTTTTTCATGCACTGGAAAAGAGGCACAAAGTTTCAATGATTGTCAAAGATGCTCAAATTGAAGACAAAGTCAAAATGGTGAAGGAGCTTGACAACTCATTGCATGAAATAAAGAAGGTGCATGATTACCAGATGGAACAGCTGAAACAGAAATGGGAAGGAAGGCTAAGAACTATTGAGGATGAGAAGAACTCCCTCAATATGAAATGCTTAGAACTGGAGGTGATATTGAACAATCAACAATCACCCAAAGCCAAAGCCCCCCAGTCAGCTGAAAGGAGAAATGTTGCTAATTAAGTATGCATTGAGAAGGATGATTCTAAAAGAAAGACATCCTCTAATAAAAGGGAAACAACTTCTAAGAAGAAGGTACCATCCATCCCATCTTGTACTCTTTCTTGTAAATGTGTTTCCACAAAAAGTGCAGGATGGAAGAATGAATCCAAACAAGTATGGATGACGAAAATGAAGAAGCAGAGCTCTCCTGAATTAGCACAGCAAGTCAAGAAAAGTACCCAACAATCAGAAGGACTGAAGAGGTCAAGACTTGTGGGTCAATGTTGGTGTTGTAACAAGTATGGGAATTGTGCAAAGGATTGTTGGTACAATCCACTGAATACCAAAGCACAGAGGAAGCCCATGCATAGGGGGAGCACGCCAGAAGGAAATAAGCAACATCCACAGGTCCAGAGACATCTGATTACTGATAATATATTTGGATTACTTGATAACATCTGGGATGATTGAAAAAGTGGTCAAATAGATACATGTCAATCTCCAACTATATCCAGAGCTCAAAAGAAGAAAAGATCACAGAACCTGGCTCAGAAAGAATCCTTGGGAAGAAAGAAGAATGTTGAAGATGCTCCCAAGATGGTTTTGAAAAAGGGAAACAAGTCCTTGGAGTCTAAATCCAAGAAGGGTGATGCATCCAGAAGGACCACCAAGAAGAAATGCTTCTACTGTGGAAATAAAGGACATATCATGGATCTTTGTAAACAAGCCATGAAATTCTATAGAGGAAGACTGGACTCAAACAGACAATCAATCCAGAAGAAGCAAAAGGGATTGATTGAAAACAAGTTCCCTAAGAAAGGTAGCTTGAAAGTATCAAAAGAACCATGTGGAATTTCCAAAACTGAGGCCTCACTTCCAAATGACTTGTTAGTCATATGGCCTAATCAGTTGCAACTTGCCAGAGAACTGCAAAGAGCTGAAGATGAAGCACTGGAAATTGCTAAGGCAAAAAGGAAACAAAATATTTCACATGAAGCTGTGTTGAGATCCACACCAGCACAATCGTCATTGAAGATCAAATGTGAAAGTGTGAAGAATGGTGAAAATGGGACATCTCGGTTGAGAGAATCTTCTCAACCTTGTTGTTCACATTGATTAACCAAGGAGGTTCCATCTTATTCCCTAATCACTTGTATTTACATGTGCTAACTCTGTAGGGAATTGAAGATGGTGATCATTCTCAGCTGGAGGATGGTTTGGAAAGAATGGAGTGCACCCCTTGAGGGGGAGCCAATCTGGAGAAGATGGTATTCTAAGATTTAATACCATCTTGAGAAAAGCTGAAGGTATTCCAATCATACTTTCATACCTTGTTTCTTAATTGTATTCATCATGAAAATTAAGGGGGAGTATTGATTGAAGACAAATGAATGAAAGGGGGAGATTTATCTTTGCACTTGAACTTTCTAATGTGTTTGGTGAAGTATGTGCAGGATTTAGCAATTCATTGTTATATCTGAAAAATTTCAAGCCCCATGAAGCATGATCTCACATGTATAGTGAATTTTGGATAGCATTGAGTGCCTTGGTTACATCACTCTTGTTTTCTACACCGGGTTAGCCTAAGTAGACTTAGAGTTGATTTACTAAAGGTTCTTTGCTAAAGAGAACATGTGACGTCATCCCTCTCTCAGTGTTTTTCAAGAAAATACTTTTCAAAGGGAGGAAGAGATTTTTTAAAGAGAACCACACCACACCTTTGCATTTGATTTCCAATAAGGGGGAGAAATATTGGCACACATATTGACCCATTCATATGTGATGAAGAAGTATATTGACAACAAATACAAAGGGGGATATTGTAGTGAACTGTGTTGCATTTGTTGTCAATGAGGTATGTTGTTGTCAAGGAATGAATGGATGGATGTCAAGGCGTTTCAATATGTTAATGACAAAGGATGTGATGGTGATGGTGATGAATGGAGAATGGCCATGGTACTAAGATGCATGTCACTTAGGAGATTCACTAAGTGACATAGGATGTTGTGGTTCAAACATTCTCTATGTATATCAAACGATTGTAGAACTGATCTTAATGTTTCAATACTTGTATCAAGATGATACTAAGTTACACCACTTGAAGAATGGATGATGATGGAGCATCATCATTAAATCAGACGATTGTTGAGCTATTCTTAAAGTTCCAAGAACTTGTATCAACTGGATACAATGTCACAACAATGTTTGAAGACCATGCATTGTATTGACAATGCATGATGAGATGAAGTGATCCATCCACAATCACTAAGTGGATGAAGTGGTGCTAATGAAGTCCATGTACTATTTCTTAGTGCAGGTGAATTAGAAGAAGAACCAACTTAATCTCTGACTGGATCAATGAAGAACATTAAAGAGTTATTTGATTCAGCAGCTTCGGTTGAAGATGAACCTTCGGGAATTTTACTCCTAAGTGACGATTAAATGTTTAAGAGGAATGGAGGAATTATTAAGAAGAAGAATAGAAGAAGTGGAGAAGAAATGGCTTAAGTGGCATTTGGCATTTCACATTATGTATGTGGTTACTTTGTTTTTATACAAAGTACTCTCTATCCTTTGCCAAAAAATATGGCCAGCCAAGGCACCTTGAGGGTTCAACCCCAAGGCATGGGCGCTAGGGCACCACACCCATGGGGGAACCCGTGGGGCGAGCCAGGGCGGCAGGGCGCACCCAAGACACCGCATGGGCGCCTGGGGCACGCCCGAAGGAGCGCAGCAGGGGCGTAGGGAGCGAGCCCCCAAGAGTTTCAGTGTGCATAGAGGGCGCCAGTGGCGCGCCCGCAGGGAGCAGAGTGGGCGCAGAGCGCGCCCGCAAAGAGAACACGGTGCGGGGCGGCACCGTGGAGGGAGAAGATGCAACTGAGGTGAGGATGGGAGCGCTTGGGTGATAAACCGCGGAAAAACAGCGCGCCGTTTCGATGTGGGACGCGCAATTCTTCCGCAGAGCAAATCGTGGCCATCCATCTGATCTCGCGGACGATCCGAGCCACTCATCTAATCGCGCCATTCGCGATCTGATCCAGGCCGTCCGAGATTATCTGATCGCCTGATCCGATGGCTCCCCGTCCGTCCTCTTCCTTGAGCTCACTCGAAGCCACCTGCGAGCCTCCGACGAACCAGGTGCCATCCGATGGATGATTTCGAGATTCCGGCCACCTCCGATCGAAGTAAAGCATCCATGGTGATCGTCTGGCCAAGACGAACCGATCCATGCTTAAAAATACACTTTCATGCAATGTTTGGAGAGTTTGGGTATCCGGCCGAGGCAAGACGAAGTTGCCGAGGTTTGGGTGTTTATGCTTGCATATTTTGGATCGAAGGAAGGCCGTTCATGCGTTCTAAGTCGCATGCACGTAGAGAAAAATGACATGAGAAGAACCCGCAGAGAACCGAGGAGAAAGTTCAAGATTTGAAAAAATCTTGAAGATCCGAATACTTCGGGGATTTGAATTTATAACCACGTGGATTTTTTGAGGAATCCCTCTGCCTATATAAAAAGAGCTCGAGGCTCTCATTGTGCTTGCTGAAGTTCTTGTTGAAGATTTGTGTCACGTGAGAGCCCTCTGCCTCGCGAAGAAGAAGCCACCACGAAAGTATCTTGCGCGGCTGAGTTCCTTGCGCGCAACTCTTTTGTGCAACAAGAAGGCTGAGTCCCTTGCGCGCTACCACTTTGTGCGACAAGAAGAAGGAGGAGGAGGAGATCCTTGTGCACCTATCCCTTGCACGGCAGAAAGACCCAAGGCGCAAGCATCTTGCGCGCCCTCGTGGTTTGTTGAGGCTTGCGCGGCCGAGGTGCTTTGCACCTTTGAGGAGCTTGCGCGACAGAACCTTTGCGCGGCCACCTACACCCGAGGTAAACTCACACCTTGCGTGGCATGAAGAAGAAGTGAAGTCCCGAGGCCGTGTGTGCTTAACAAAAGAAGAAAAGGGTCGTGGCAGTGTGTGTGAAAATGGAGTAAGAGGACCCTACGGTTTTGTGTGTTCAAGGAGAGCCCGAGGCCATACCTTGCGGTTGTGCCTAATTGAAGAACACACTTTGTGTGTGCATTTGAAGAAGAGGCAGTAGCCTTTGGGGTGTGCAAGAAGGAGAGGCCAAGAACTACACCGAGTTGTGTGTGTGACAAGTGCTAAGAAGACCACACATTGTGTGTGAAGTGAAAAAGGGCGATAGGAAGTGTGTGCAAGTGGAATAGGCCGTAGCGAAGTGTGTGTAAGTGAATAAGGCCAATGACCACACCTAGTTGTGTGAAAAGTGGAGAACCTTGTGTATGAAAATTGAAGAACACACCTTGAGTGTGTGTGTGAAAACAAGAAACAAGTTGGCCGAACCTAGTGTGTGCACTAAGTGAAGTGTATACACTTAGAAGAAGTGGAAGACTTCCACACTAAAGTATAACACACTTTTAAGTGTGTGAACAAATTGAACAAAGTGTGTGAAGTTCAAGGAAGGTGTGTGCTTGAAGTGATTACACCCTTTGTGGGTTTACTGCACCAAGAGAAGAAGAAGGGGAGTGCATGCATGCATGCATGCACGTGCACACGTAAACAAGTCAAATATGCTTGTGTGCATTTGAGGAGTCCAAGACCAGGAGATCTTGAAGATATTGAGAAGGCCATGCAGTCAGTGCATGAGGATTCAGAGTTGCCATGCATTCAGTGCATGAAGTTGTTTTGATGTGAGACTGGACCAGACTGAAGTTAAAGATATCAGTTGTCTGAGTATTCAGTAGTTGAAGAGAGAATCCAGGTTATCCTTAGAAGAAGGTGATAAATCCTGAGCAAGACGAGAAGACCTGATCATCACAAGTGATCAGAGGTACAGAGCAAGGCCAGCAGTCTTTAGCCTAGACTGCTGAAGATACTTGAAGAACATAGAGTGAAGAAGAGCTACTTGTGTGACTCGAGGAGCCAGGAGAAGCCCCTTGTGAGACTCAGGGAGGAAGAAGTCTTCAGTGGGATTCTGGAGTAGGCCAGTGGGACTCTGGTAACACTGTGGGACGCAGTATAAAGACCCTCCTGTGGGACTCAGGAGAGATATAGTGGGACTCTGTATCGACCATTGTAATACTAATAGATTATAATGGGAGAAACCATGTTGGGGCGTATAACCAACATGGCAAGGACGTAGGCCTTTGGTGCCGAACCTTGTAAATCATTGTGTCCTGTGCCTTTACATTTACTACATCACTCGAAGAAAGGATGATAGATAAAAGAAGAGTGGATCGAGGCTTTAACCAGCCATAGAGGTTTAATTGATTAAGAATCAATTAGTAAAAAGTTTTAAAGGATCACTGATTCACCCCCTCCCCCTCTCAGTGATTCACACTGATCTGGGAACTTCAGTGTGTATAACCTAAAAATAGGAATAAGAATTTATTTGACAAAACACACATACGAACATAAAGCAATAAACACCCGAATAATAAGTAGCATTGAGATATTACTAATAAGAAGCTAAGAATATGACCATATATGATATCATAAAAATAAGTATTATTCTGGAATAAGTCAATGAAATTATTTAAATAATTATACAGGAGGTTCGGACACTTACGAAGCAAATCAGACCTATGGTAAGGGACAATCTAGCAAATCTCAATTTTTATCCGAGATTGTTTATACATCAGAATTTACCGGGGAATATTTATCATCCACATCCATGTTTCCTCAATATGTAATATTATTTATATCCTCCTAAAAATTTTTAATTCCAATTTTACCCTTCGGTGAGTTTTTAGTAAAAGATAAGAAAGGAATATTTTGTCGTTTTTCGTATGATGTACTTTTTGACTTTTCCAACATAAGTACGAGAAGAATGTTTTTTAACATATACGTCATGAATGGATTTTTAAAACATTACATCAAAGAAACATCCTTTACAAGTGTTCAAGTTTATTTTTAATCAACTTCTTTTAGTTTAAAATTCTATGACATGTTAAGAAAGGAAAAAAGTTTTTGAAGTAGAAAGGATATTTTCCTCAAGAATGGAGTTCAAGTGTTTTATCAAAATTATTTTCCATCTAAGATAATATAGGGTTCTATTTCTATCCCTATTATTAACTTGATTTGATTATGTTGTGATGGAATTATTTTTATGAATTCCTTTATCTTATATGAATTGTTTTATGATGTCATGATGTTTAAGATTCCCATTTTTATTACATGGGTTATGCAATGATGTTTGAATTTTTGATTTTGTGGCACACATAAGAATGGTATAATTATGAGATGGGTGGGACCTATATCTCCCTCCAATGCATTGGGTAAAGATTTATATCTCATGAGATAGACATGGATGGAACAGCAGGTTAAACCGGTTCAGTGAAACAGGACTGAAACGAGGAGTGAACTCGATTCAGAAATGGACTTTGTCCACTAAGATAGTTTTGGAAATGAGTCTTGACTACTAAGAAATGATTTTATATGATTATGTGTGTATTCCACAATGCTTAATGTTTTAAGTTAAGGTTATTGTGATTAAATTTCACTTCTATGATTTATCCCATGTTATGATCTCTTTCACAGGATAAGATTTTTCAAAATGTTATGTTCTTATGAAAATGATATGTTTGATATTTATATTGTTTACACTTAATAAGCATTTGATCTCACTCTTTTGTATGTTTTCTTTTCTCCAGGTTAGGAAGAAGGATATTAAGTAGGATATGCCAAAAATGATCTCTAGATAAGATGAAATAAATTGGAGAAAACGTAGATGATTTATGAACCAGTTGATTATGTTTCCCAGTTTCTAAAGACATTATACCTATACGGTCCTTTCTTGGTTTTGTTATATGTTTTAATAAGTATGCTTAAATTTTGAATTAATAACCATGTATGTAAAGTATGGGTCATTATAGTACATGAGTTGTATCCCAAACCTGAAAACAACAATGTAATGGGTTGTAGCCCAAGACTAAAAGTAAAAGGATACACTGGTTGTAGCCTATGCCTAAAAATAAGAAGATAGAGGTGTTAGAACCCATTCAAAAAACAATTAATGTACATTGGTTATATACCAATCATGAACGTAAGAATCATTAGGGGTTGTAGCCCATGAAAAAAAAGGTACATATGTGGAAATCCCATCACCAAAACAAGAAGGTATATGTGTTGTAGCATAATCCTAAAAGTAATAGGGTATATATGTTGTTATCCCAATACTAAAGTAGGTACATGGTTCATAGGTCAAGCCTAACATGTTATAATAGTCTTGGAATATAGCCATGGTATAATATTTTGTATTTTTTTTCATGTCACAAATTCCATGTCTTATTCCTTAGAAATGATTTCATGGATTGTGATTTTTATTTCTATATGATTCATGTCTTATTTACTAACAAAAAGTACCACATAACTCATTTTTAGGATCTCTGATATGCAGTGTGGGAACAAAAAATGTTATGATCATGTTCTCATACTTCTATGTTGATGTTTATGCTGACATGTCTCTATTTTTTACAATTAATAATCAAATGATCTCACCCATTTTTTTGTTTACTTCCCAAATTTATGAAGATATATTTCATGTATGATATGTCTAAGAGGGTCCCTAGTCTTGTAGAACCCAGTTGGAGAAAATGTAGCTCACTTATGTTCCAATGTTTATGTTTCCATGCTTCCAATGGAAATAAACTATTACGGTGTTCCTGCATCCATTTGTATAATGTTTATAAACATTTCGAATATGTTATCTAATGTTAATGTTTGAAATGTGAGGGTCACTATAGTTGGTATTAGAGAAAACGTTTAGTTAACCTTTGAAAACTAGAATGAGAATAATTTAGTGAGTTGTCTAGGTATATTTATAAGTATATTTCTAGAGATATATCTAACGGTAATTATAAGGGTGATTTAATATTTAGGAAAATGTATTGGAAACTTGTTAAAGGATAAGGAAACTTGTTTTATAGAAATAAATCCATGTTTGGATACTACAAGTGGACATGGCTTTGGTATATATGTACCTATTGGTAATAACTTCGAAAAGATGTCTCAAGCCTAACATAAGGAAATATGGTACACAATAATGGGCATAACTGCACACCTTGTTTGACAATCTCAGTGTATATGTTTTGTAAATTCAGAATCTCTTCATCAACTATCAAGAAGAATTTAAATTGTGGATTACTATTAACAACCTAGAATAAAACTAAGGATTCATAGGTTAAACAAGTATGATTTATGATTAGGCACCCAATAACTAATTTTTCATGATTATTTGGTATCCAAATATGATAAATGTTTCTCACACTATTCCTTCTAGTTCTAGAAATTATAGGGAACTCGAAGGAACATGGTTCACATTTAATGTTTTAGATGTTGAATATATGGGAATTATGAGAATCTCTTTCTAAATTGGAAATATCACTAAGAGAATCAGTAAGGTTTTGCAATTATTGGTTATACTTATGAAGATAAAGAGACCTAAAACAAAATGTGAAAGTAATGTTATGTTCTTCCAATATTTTTTTCATTAAACATAAGAAGAATGATAAGATTATGGTAGAGGAACCTTAATACAAGATTCATATTTCATATTCTAGGAAAGAGGTATTAAGGAATTAGTTAATGAATCCTAAGGAATTGATTAAGAATAATGTTGGATGAATGAACTATTTTTTTAATTCAAATATTACATTATATGAATCGTAAAAAATATGAGTATTTTTATTATATGTTTTCATTGAGGATTTAAAAGGACATGTTTAATAGTTATAAAGATATAGAAAAAATGGTTTCATGGAAAGGTTATATTTTTACTAATAAAATTTAACCCCTAATTAATGACTTCCATTGAGATAATTGTGATTGAAAAAACATATACAAGATATGAACAAGTGAATCAGATGGTACATATTACTCAGGAACTGTTTATATACAAAATGTTTTACATCATAAAATTTGAAGTTTACAACTTCTTATATTTAGAGAATATATCCAGAAATCATTGGAGTATGGCAGCATGCAAGTTTTATAAATGAATTTATGGTAGTTGAGGTCATTACCATGATTCAAGATAATATTAGATAAGGGTAATCACATGTTTGGAATGTGAAGAAGAAGAGGTACATTGTGATATACATGGGATCATTATTAATTTGTATTCATGAATTTTTTCTGATGCTTTGAATTTTCATCTTTTGGAATGGTTTTAAGGTTAATCATTTAGGGAAATTTACTGTTAAAATTTAGATTAAGTTAGTAATATTAAAGTATTTTCTCTCTATCTGAGGATTTATGCATTTTGGAAATCCTATTAAAACTAATTATGTTAATGATAACTGATGAAAAATGGGATATCATATCATAGATCACATTACCTCTAATGAAAAGTTCACCTTCCTTTTTAGATAAAGAGGTGAATTAGATTAACGAAGGAAAAAAATAAACTTCTTTTTTAGAGAATGATGTGAAGTGGACTAACAAACAACAAAGGGCAATGTTTTTTGAAAAGAATGCAAGAATATATTTTAATTAAAAAATTAAATTTAGTGAAATGTATATTGAAACCTAAAAAAAATTCTGTGTACATTTGTTTATGATGAATCAAATGTTCCCTTAGGTAATCACTGATTTATGGGTTTGTGATTGTTAAATTTTTCTTAACTAAGTTCTTTATCACTCTCCATTAGAAAATGATAGTTATAATTATAAACCATATAAATGTTTTCAATTCTCACAAATTTTCTATAATGGGGAAACCTATTTATAGGTTACTGGGGGTAACTATTATGGCTCCACCATACCCTTTTTAAGAGAAGTTTTAGTATTAATTTTTAAGATGTGGGTTTTAATTAATGAAATGTTCATGTGTTAATCCATTGATAACTCGGTTGAATTTAATGGGAGTGATTATTTTAAATATGGGTAGAATGTAACTCCCTAATATTTTGTGAATTATTATTTTTTGGTTATTAATTTAACCTTTTTGTTATTTTTAATTTCACACAACATTGACAATAATTTATTTTATATCAAAGCACTATGTTTGGCTTGCATTATACGGAACACCATATTAATCACGCAGGATAAAAAATAAAATTCTTATCTTGATCTACATGGAACAACGATGTTAGCTAGTGTTACACCAAATAATTACTTTTCTTGATGGATTTCGTAACATGCAAGTCCGATTTTTTATCGAACAATAATTTATCATTATAATGTTATTATTTAATATAATAAGTTATAACCTAGCCATTAAATTAGAGTTTATGAATGTTATTTAATAATTTATGAAAATTAATGTTTTATAAAAATAAGAAATGAATTCATTTGTTATGAATTAATTGTAATTGAATATGACAACTGATTGAATATAAAAGGAAATATTATTAATTTTATACTCATAAAGTTATTTTTCCATAAAAAATTAAATTAATTACCATTAATGACTGATATTAAAATAATATATTTTTTATATATTAATGAAAATATTTTTTATATTAATTCAATATATTTTATAGATAAAATAAATAACACACCCCATTTTATTCTCAAACCCTAATATTCTCTATAAAGTTATTTATATAGCCTTTTATTGGAGAACCCATTTAAAATCAAATTATTTGAACTTTTATAAAATAAATATGTCAAAATATACATCATATTTTTAAAAGAGAAATAAAAATTTGGTTAGAATGTTTTATAATTTTTCTATGAAAGTTTTATTTTTTAATGAATAGTGAAAAATATTGTACTTTAGGTCAAAACAACATTTTTATATAATTTATTTATAAAATTAAATATAATTTTAAATTATTTTAAATGTTTAATTAGATAATAGTTTTATCATTTAATCCATTTTATTTAATTGAAACCAGTTTCCAAATGAAATTGGATATAAAAACATAGAAAATGTTTGAATATTTTTACATTAGAAACAATGATTGTCGACCCGACCATGGGAATAAATTAAAATAAATTATGACACTTATATTATTTTAATTTGGAAATATTGATACCATATTTGGAATAATAATAATTGTTTATTTATAATATGGTAAATGTTTTTTTACAAATAAATATTAGTGAAATTAATTAAAATTAATTACATTGATTAAGGTAAAATTAAGCTTTACTAAGGACAAACCCTTAAATTTAATACCCAAAAGGACCAAGGAACTAGTCCAAGATACATTGGATGACCATATTTCAATCATATAATCATTTTTTCTGGACTTTTTATCATTATTGGATCTTTTTTCCATGGAAAAAACATGGGTGAAATTCTTTTTCAAAAAATTTACAAAAGTGTCACTCCTCCTCCACTACAAAAGGCTAGCACTATACCTCTTCCCCACAACTCTCAATACACTTTGGATGGATAAAATAATAACAAAATTGATCCAACAAATTCCTAACTTCATCATTTATTCCTACAATTTGTATGAAATAAATCTAATTACGCCTTTTCACACAAAGCAAAAGGAGTTACTTGATTAATAGGCAACAACTTCTCTAAAGCTCCATTATTTTATTTTTTTCTCCTCCCCTCCACTCTATTTATTTCATTATTTTATAAAAACATATTATGTTAAATATAATTTTATCCTTTAATGATATTTTTTTATCTAAACTTTCAAAATCATTCATCTAATGGGTAATGAACATATCGTTTATGTGTATGATGAACTACCGCCTCACTAAATAATGGTTGTTAATTTTTAATTTACCACATCTGAAGGTGTAAATTATGATGGAAAATATATTTATATAGGTAATATATTATATTTATTATTTATTTAAAATTATTTATTCCTTTTACAACTTGTATATGTTTACTTTCCATTTGGTGTAAATACAATAATTTCAATTGAGGAAGTGTGGACTATTTCCCCTTGAAGGGATATGATTCTTTCACACACTATGGGAAATATATTATGGATGTGTTTAGTGAAATTATATGATATATATAAATTTATAATGATAAATAAATGATATTATATACATATATACATATAAGTTATTTTCTTTTTTATTTCAACATGACAATACAAACGGGAACAACGTTCTTGTGTACGTACGACTTACCGTCACCATGAACGCTGTATACTATTTGGTACTTATATATTATATATATTAATATAAAGAAACATATAATAAATATATATGATATTTATATCTTGTTTTATTTCTTTAAATCATGATATATGTATAAGGACCAAGAATATAACAAATTAAGACACATGAAAAGAATAAAGTGAGCATTACCCAAAGTGAAACCTCAACATATGATTGTTTACAATTTGGTAATATTAGGTCATAATAAAACAATATATGGTATTAGATATAATAATAAGTTTCTTAAAAATATTTACAATACATTTATATTTATTATACATGTGGTTTGAATGAGTACAATGAGAGTCAAGACACTATCTATGGGAATTTCATTTCACTTTTTATTTTCCTGAGATACATTCATTACTCAAGACCCATTTATTTTTTATGGTGTTTATACATCCAATGAATTTATGTTATGATTATTATAATTAAATTTATTTGTATGTACATAATAATTGTAGGATCTTATTCTAATGGGATTTATGTTCCAAAATTAACCAAACCGGTAAAGTAATTTTTTCACAATTTTACATCCTTGAGTCACATGCCTTTTTATACACCTATATTATTTCATGAGGTTTATATAATACCTTTTAAATGTTATGTAATAAATTTTACTCCTTTCATGATATTTTAGGCTTCATGTAATTTTGGATTCTTAACTAGGGAGTGTGGTCTAATGTTACCATGTTGTAAGAGTTCACTGAAACAATATCATCACTTTTTGAGATAGTTTATTTTTATAATTCCTTTGATGAAATATTTTCATCCATCCATTAATAACACTCATGAATGTTCTTATCCTCAATTTATTATTGATAAATTCATGTACTGGTACCATTTTCTACTATTTGGTATATAATATTGTTAAGAAAATATTTTTAAGAAAGCCCGAATTTACCCCCTCTTCAGTCGGAAATTTGTGTTCCATAAAAATAATTTTTTTTAAAATGGTTTCCAAGAATATAATTATATTCACCTAAAATCAATAAAATAAATTTTTACCCTTTTTTTTAACCAATTTTTTAAAATTAGTCTTCTTGTAACTTTTTGAAGGACGCATTTTTATAACGTTTTTACTATGGAAAATTAGTGTTCTTTTTACATTGTATGATATGTATGGATTTACCCATAATAAATTATTTAATGGTTTATTTTCATGTTTAAAAGGTTATTTTTTAAATAAAATTAAAATATATTTTTAAAATAATGGTTTTAAAATGGTTTCCAAGCTTGTTTTATATGTTTTAATGGAAAATGGGTTTTAAAAGGTTAAAATATTTAAAGAGTATTTTTCAAAGAAGAATTGTTATTTAACTGAATAAATGTTTTAAAAATATCATTCCATGTTATTTACCATCTAAAATAACATCATTTCATGTTACTCATTCCCTTATAGTAATTGATTCAATTTCCATTCATATTTTTTCTTAAATTGTTTATGATTTGATATAATGATGCTTAAGACACTCATATCACTTTACCAAATTTTATGCTGTTGAAACTAGATTATTTTCATGGGGTATTATTTCATGAAGTGATTATGAAACCTACTATTTTCATATGTTATGATGTGATGAAATGTTAATGATTCCAATTTCATTTCATGGGTTATAATATCATATTTATAAAACCTATCTCTTTTTATGTGTCATGATATGATTACAATTTTATAATCTTGTGGAACATGTATGTATGATTTTATTATGGGATGGATGGGGCCTAAATCTCTAACCAATTAATTGGGTAATTATATGTTATATTTGAGCTCAAAGGGAACACGGGTTATAGCCCAAGACCTAAAATAAGTTGTACAAGTTTTATATGTTAATATTGAAAACCAGAAAGTAAATGGGTTATAGTTAAAGCCTAAAAGTAAGAGGGTACATGGGTTTTAGCCCATTCCTAAAAACAATAAGGTACACAGGTTGAATCCCAACCCCAAAAAGAAGAAATTACATGGGTTGTATCATAAGCCTAAAGTTAAGAGGGTACATGGGTTGTATCCCATCCCCAAAAATAGAATGGTACATTGGTTATAGCCCAATCTTGAAAATAATATGGTTTATGTGTTGTATCCTAAGCTTAAAATTAAGAGGAAACATTTTTTGTTAGCCCAAGTCTCAAGCAGGTACATGGTTCAAAGCCCTAGCTGAACATTATATAAAGGTATTAGTTGGTATCCTAGACATAAGATTTTCTATTCTAATATGCTTACCAAAAATTATATGTGGTATTCCTTAGTTATGATTTCATGAATCATTGTATTTATTTCCCTGTGATTCATATCTTTTGAACTACCAATATTTATCCCATAAATCCTGTTTATGATATTTGATATGTAGTGTTTGATCTTATAATGTAATGATCATGTTCTTATACCCCTATGTCCATGTTAATGCTTACATGTCACCCTTGTTTAGCCTTACTATGTGTCTAAGCAATCCAATTTTTATGATTACATTCCCAGGTTTTGAAGATATATTTCATGTCTGATATGTCGAATAAGGGAGATAATATTGGATAACCTAGTGCGAGAGAATGTAGCTCGCTTATATACCAATGTTTATGATTCCATGTTTTACAAGGCACTAAACTAATATGGTATTTGGGCGTCCATTTGTAAAATGCTTTCAAGTATTCTGTAAATGTTATGTAATGTTAATGTATAATATGTGAGGGTATCTATAGTTTCATTAGTGGAATGTGCTATTGAGTGTTGCTTAATATATAAAGAAGAAAATTATATTCTTATAAGAAGTGATATGTTTGCAATGTAATTTTTCTATCCATACTACATCCACTATGTTCAGAATCCAAAAAACATTTTAGTTTAATATCATTTCAATAAGAATAAAATAAACATAAATCCATAGTTCTCTTATGGAAATGAAAAATTAGTTTTATAGCTTGAAGATGATAATATTTAATATTGGATTGACATCTAGAACATAACCATACTAAAACATTTCATCCACATGACTTTATTATAAGTAAATCAAAATAAAAATCAAGCCCCTTGAAGTATTTTGATAAACTGGTTTTGTAGATTCTTAAAGATATAAATTATTTGATGTTCTCATATAGTATATAAACATTTAGTGTGGTCATACATGGGTTTCTTATTTAAATATTTAATATATTTATTTTGGGATATAAAAGTTAATTTTGGTTTTTGTAAAATTTTAAAAACCAGAATGTATGTTAAGTCACCCATTATAATTATTTCAAATAAATAATTTATAAGATCCATAGAGGAATTTGTTATAAATAGCTGGATCTGTATCCCTTTTAACAAAATTTTAATGTAAATAAAATCCAGTTAACCAATCATACCATTACCCATGGTATTTTCATGTCCATAAAGTGATTTTGTAACATATAATCATGTTTTGGATGTTTTGTATTTTCAAAACCAGGTGGTTGTTCTAAAAGACCATCCTCTTGCAAATATCAATTTAGATAAACACACTTCGCATACATTGGAAATGGTTTTATGTTTTAGAAAGGAAAATAATATATATGCATACAAATAGCTTTATGTATTTCTACCAAAACATATGTTTTTTATAGTCTATTACTTGTTATTTGTTAAAATCTTTATTAATGAGATTATATTTATTTCTAAATATTACACCATTTTCATCACTTATATTCCAAAATACACTTTTTACACCAATTACAAAAGTATCTATTGGTCATTCAACTAATTTATAGACTTTGTTACTTTCAAACTCATTGAGTTCATCTTTCATATAATTTATCCAATACTCATCCCCTAAAACCACATCCGGATTACTAGGTTCAAATTGAGATAAGAAAGATAGATGTTTCATTTCATTTATTAATAAACATATAGTCTTAACTTGTTGATCTACATCACCAATGAAATTATCACTAGTATTAATAATCAACTGATTTCATGTATTTTCACATGTAAATTTTTTAATAATAGTTTGGAAAAATTCTTGTGGAATAACTTTAGAAACATATTCTTGGGTATTTTCCTTATGAAAATAAATTTCTAGCATTCGATGAAAATATCTTTTAAAAATAACATCTGAAGATATAGGATTGAGTTATTTAAAAACTAAAGTATCATTTTCATCAAATTTAACATATACAATTTTATCAATAATACTTGTTTTTATTGGAACTCTATAAGCCTTAATATTTGATGAATAACCTAAAAAATTTCCTTCATTATTATTTGGTAAAAAGTTTACTATTTTTTATTTATTATTAAGAATGAATACCTTTCAACAAAAAAAAAATTAATAATTTTTTTGTTTTCTTAATGTCTAAAACTCATAATATGTTTTTTTATTAAATGTAGAAATTAAAAATTTATTTATATTATAATAAGAAGTACTAACTACTTCAACACAAAAATGGTTAGCAACTGAGTATTCACTCATCATGGCCCTTGCTATCTCTTAAAGAACTCAATTAATTAATTAATTAAACTATACTATTTCTATATATAGAGTTCTAGGTTCCAAAACATACGTATAATATATTTTTTTAATAAAAAAAGGTTTTTAAATCATAATTTAAAAATTATCTACTGTGGTCACTATGAATTGTTATCATAGAAAGGTTTTTCTGATTTTTAACTATAGATATATTTTTTAAAATAAATAAAGCTTTAGGATTATATTTTTAGAAAATAGGAAAATATATATCATGTTTAGCCATAAACTAAACCATATACATAGTGTTTTCCCCTATTACTACAATCTTTTGTTGGACCAAATATGCCACACCTGAGGTTTTGTTTTCGTTTTTAGGTCTTGTTTTTTTATCTCAATTTTTCTTTGAGGAACCAGGTGTGACATGACTAAATGTTTGAATTATTCTTTCCATTTATCTTTGTTCAAGATTTATTATCTTGGTAATCCTTTTAGTTTTGGAGAAAATGAAAAAAAAAGGGTAAACAGCCTACGGTTCAAGGTTGGTTCCTAGTTGGTAGAAACTGTGTTCCCCTACCCAGGTAACCATATGGCATGTTGGGGTTTTCAGACAGAAGCTTCCACACAAGTTCCATGAGGTATGATAGGCCATACAGACTAAATACACAGTAGGTTCATCTTAGGTGGAGAGGGGTGCACAGGTGTCCCACAGTTTGACTTACCATGCAGGCTAACTGTGGTACAGTCCAGATCATTAAAAATTTAAATTTCCAACTGTTTTCTCTTAGTATATAACCCCATGTCCCTCTTTTCATGACCCATTCAGCCTCCACATCCCAAGGAATTCCTCTCCTTCCTATTCTCTCTTTTGGTCTCCCTTCCTTGTGTGGTTTTGATGTATATTTTCCAATAAAACTCTAATTAGGTGTTTCACCTCTTGTTTTCCCTCTTATATAGGTTTTTCATTCTTCTCCCTTGGGGTTCTTTTCCTCCTGTGGGATGGGTGGTCGATTTATGGTTGGATATTATTTATTAGCATTCTCTTTTAATTTTTTTAGGATGATATTGACTTTATAAGCTTTTGTGGTGGTGAGATTTTTGTTTCACACCAATTTCTATAAGTTTATACACTAAAGGTAGGTGGTTCCATGCTCTAACATTTATAAGATGAATTTATATGATTTTTTGGATAATATTAACATTCTCAATGATATATTTATGTGGTGTACAATTTTATTTGGATGTTTTTATCAAACATATGTAATGGAAATGGATTTACAACAGAAAAAGGATATGTTTTTGTGTTTTTCTTATTATGGTGTTTGGATGAAGTGGTTCATGGGTTGTTTGAATAGTGAAAATCATGTTTTCAAAGGAACATGAAGTGAAAATTTATTTAAGTGTTATTTTTTCAAAAATATAAGGATTTTTATTGCATGTTTCCTCCATTTTTGTGCACAATTAATTTTACATGTGAATTGAATAATGTTGTGAAACATGTTTTGAAGTGAAATTATTTTATATGTGATTTTGAAAGGGGATTCACCCATATAAAAGGGTAAATTTACTCTGTTTATCCAATTTTATGTGGTCAAATTGGGTTTATAGAATGTACATGTAGTTTTTAAATTGTTTTTAAATGGTTTTGGCTTGGGTAAAATAAAATTGGTTTGTTTATAGAAAATTGTTGTTTCCATGTTGTGATTTTTGAAATCAATGATTTCATTGGAATTCTTGGAATTTAATTGTGAATGTGGTGATATGTGTAACATGTGATCATGAGTTTGAGCATAAGGGTGTCATGGGTGTCTAGGTGGGCTGACTAGATCTTTTACTCTACTGATTCAGAAGGGGGTTGTCCTAGTTTTTGTTAGCATGATTGACACTTACAACACTAACTAAACTATAATGAGGTTTGTAGACCCCTGGGCCCATGAGGTGTCCCCTCCTAGTGGATCATGAATGATAATGTAGATGGTCATGGTTTCTATACCACATTTTCTTGAGGTACAAGGTTCAAGTGTCCCACTCGATCTAGATGACCCCTAGGGATTTACCCATGGTTCTCTCTAGAGACTTATAAAATGTGTTATCATACAACATCATACGGTATACCTTGAGTGCATTTTATCTTAATTTATGTTTATCCTAACAAATATTTCCTTCGAAATGTTATCCTTAAAAGTGTTTTCCTTGGATGTGATGTGTTAAAAATGGTTTTTATTTAAAATATTTTCATGGAAATGTCTCAAATTATTTTACCTAAATTATCATGTGAATTTTCATTTGATATTATAGCGTAGAATCCTTCTGTTGGTTGAATACTATGAGGATTTTTCTCAGACCCTACATACAGCTTTGGGTGTATGCGGACCTTATTTTTTTGGAACAGGTAAGGGAAATGTGTGTTGTCTTACTGGTTCGGGTTGCTAGAGTTCCTCTAATGTAGGTTATGGTGGAGGTGGCTTGAGGGTGATATCTCAATAGATATATGGAGGTATTGGTTTATTTTATCATTTTACATTCCATTGTTATATCTTGGGTGTTGTTTAAATTTGTAAAGGTAAATCTGAAAACTGTTATTCCATGTTTGGTAATGTCAATTCAGTTATGTATTTTTTGGTTATTTTTTCTTATCTAAATAGATAAAATAGTTCCCATAGAAAAGTATTGATACCTAGGAACAAGTTTCCAACCTATGGGGATTGGGAATTACCTTCGATCCATGCGAGGAACCAGACAGAGTGTTGGGATAGAAGGTGATCCATCCTTGTTTGTGACATAATGGTATCAAAATAGGTCATCCTCTTTTTGGTCATATTAATTGTGATAGAGTTTGGCTAAATATATCTAGTATTGTTAGGATGTTATGTTTTGATTATGAGTAGTGTGATTGGCCTAAAGACCTCATGAAAGGAATCAAGTTTCCCTAGGAATTCAAGTTAATTTTTGTTCCATTAGTTCTTGTATGTTGTTTTGTGTTTTGAAATAAAAAATAAGTGGGGGTAATCGCATCTGTAAGCTAGTAGGTCCTAGAAGGCCACGTTGAATCATGGATATGGAATTAGAGTACTCTTTGTGATAGTGGTGTGATTGTTTTATGGCTTCCAGCTTGATGGCCAGGCTTCTCATTAAAACTATTTTTCTGTTGGGAATTGTTTTGTGTCTTTTAGGGTTCTGAAAACTATTTAATAACCCTTGTTTTTAAATTTTAATAATTGAATTTGAAGAGTTAATAATTTGATTTTCTGAAAGGGGAATGTGGATTTACCAAATTATTTTTTAAGGAAGCTTTAGAAAAGTTGATTTTTTTTCAAATGTTTTTTGAATAAATGGGAGAATTAGTTCAATTGGAATTGTGTTTTTATAATTAAAAATTGTTTCTTATTGAATTTTTTTTTGAAAAACGTGAACTAAATCAAGGAGGATTTTGGAAATATGTTTTATATGTAGATTTTTTAATCTATAAAAAATATTTTAATGGGAGGAATTTGGATTTTGGAATCAAAATCATGAGATTTTAATTTTTTTAATGGAATAAAATGGATTGATGCATGAAATTTGAAATGGTTTTTATTTTGTGGTTAGTGAACTCTTTAATGGTTTCATTATTTAAAAAAAAATTGAATGTGTGTCTTGAATTTTTTGTTATGGAATGTGGGATTTTTTTGAACATTGGTATTTCCATGAATGACCACATGTTCAATATCTGTGTGGAAATGTTTTTGGGTTTTAGGTTTTTCTTTAGAGCATAAATGTGTGAGACTCTACAAAATACCATTGATGAATGATAAACCCACCAATCATTTTTTATTTTTAATGGTTATTTTTAGTAAAGATTTATTTTTTTGATGACCAGTAGTTTCATGGAGTTTGAGTTTGAAAACCCTTCTTGATTTAATGTTGTTACTTGTTTGAGTTCCATAGATGATTTGGTTTTGAGATAATGGTTGGTGAATTATTTTAAAAAAATTGGTAATACTTTTATTTGGTTCCCTTTATGTGTTCAGCGTTATTTTATGGCATGTTTTGTCTTATGTAATAGTTTGATTGGGTCCTCGGTGTCCTTATGGGGTAGTGTACACCCCCATAAAGAATCGATGGATAAATGATGTTCATCCATTGGTGATTCATCGTCGATAGACCCTCCAGATGATCAATCCATATTATTTCTTCCTAAGTTTTATATGTTTACTATTACTATATTTTATGATCAAGCAAGTCCTCCAAAATAATAAGGGTGGATGTGGAATGTTGAAAGAAACTTTAGTATCCTTGAATTTTCAGAATAATTAAAAGTGAAGTCTATCACCTTCAAGATTTAGTTATATACTAGAAATGGTGAAGTGAATTCTAGTGATGGGAAGAGGACATAAGCTATTATTTATATAACCAATGTTAGAAGGACCTTAACTATTTCATTGGCCGATTCGATGAGAGAGATCATGATGTGACGTCTAGTGTGGAAAATCTAGTCATGAAAATCCATCATGTCTATTTATAGAAGTGGGGTGTTATTTGGTGATCAGTTTAAAATCCATTTCCTTATAATTCCTCTTTCTTGATGATGATTATGTCATGTGTCATTTTTTAGTGTCTTGTTCTCAATTCAATGAAAATGTGGATGTTTTGGAAATTTTTTAGAACTTCTGTTTTATCATAAGCATGTTATTATTTTTGGAATTATGAATCCCTCCTTTTTAAATGGATGTTTCTTACTTGTGTTTTTAATTTAAATATTTATCATTCAAATTGAAAAGGGAAAATGTGTCTGCATCTTCTATGTCCCTATTTTGGTGAAACTGACATGTTGAGGTGATGTAAATTCTATGGAATGTTGTTCTTATTTGGTTCATCCAAGAGAACTATGTGGTCACTCAAGAAACCAATGAAATTGTTTGGATAAATTATACTTGATGTGTAAATATGTGACAGGATATACTTAATCCATCAGGGCTCTAGCCAGATGCCCTATAGTGAAGTTTCTGCATTGTCTAGAATCTTGTGGGGTGTGAGGACCCTTGGTCCGACTCAGTCTTCAGTGTGATAAATATAGACATTTTTAGCTCCTTATTTGTCTTTTGCATTTTGAATGGTCTTTATTGTGGGAAAGAGACATGATGTTCTCATGTTCTCATTGAGGATCAGAAGGTTTGTAATCCCGTGTTTGGTTGTGAGGAGGTGGTGTAGTATCATGTCATTGAAATTCTAATAGTTGTACCTCTCAGGTTGAAATTATTTATATGGTTTTCCATGTGTGGTTGGACTGGTAAATAAATTTCAATTTTTACCTATGTGGGGGATTTTGACCTAGCCCATGTTAGGTTTCCCATTTCTTTCTATTCTAGTTAGTTAAGCTGGTTGGTTTTCATTGTGGGAAAACACATCATGGGTCTTAGTGAATCTTCTTCTAGAGTAGAAAAATTCTAGTTCGTTTTCATGGTGGGAAGTCTATTCGGGCCTCCCCATATTGATAATCTAGTTTCATTTGTTATATTGTCTTGGTAGTCGGTAGTATAATTTAGAGATATCGAATTCTGAGTTCCTCCCTTGAGAATATATTGGGGTTGGAGTTTACCCAATGGTATGTTAAAGTAAAGTTGCATAAGTGTTTCTTGAAAAGTTATTTGTGTTCACTTGTTTGTTTCGGTTAAAAGGTGTGAGTTTTTATTTCAAATATATAAAGAGGTGATAGATTGAATGGATGGATTATATGGTCCTGAAATTAATTCTTCTTTTTATTGATCAACTGTGGGTGTTTTAGCTTTTGGGGGCCGAAGGAATTTAGTTGGGGGACCATTTTGGTTTCTTGATTTCAAACTTGTAAACCAATTTTTTTTATGTTCATGGAGTTTTAATTTCCTTCTTGTGTGTTGTTTTTTTGGAATATTCATGATCTATAGTGGTATATATATTATTTTTTAAAACCTTTTGTGCGTTTCTAGGGGTGGAAAGTGATATAGTGGGGAGAATTGTCACACTTGGGGTTTTGTTTTAGCATTTGGATCCAGTTCTTTTTTGGGACCAGATTTTTCTCTCTGGAACAGGGTATGACGGGTTTGAATTTTTTTGGTGTTAATTCCATTTATCTATGGTCTTGATTTTCCCCTTGGTTATCCTTTGAGTATTGTAAAAAAAATGAGAAAATTTGGGGTAAATATCCTGAGGTGCACGGTTGGGACACAGTTAGTAGAAAACATGAACATCTGCCCAGGTAACCATACGGTTGGATCGGGTTTTATAATAGAAGGTACTACATGAAATCCATATAGTATGTCTAGTCATGCAGACCAACGATGAGTTAGGTACCATTTAGGTGGAGAGGGGTTCATGATCATCACATGGTTTATAAACCCCTCAGGGATAACTATGTGCCAATCCATTTCATTTAAAATTTGAAATACCCATTGTGTTATCTCAGGATTTAACTCAACATCCCCAATTTTCTCACCCCATTTGGCCTCCTTATCCCTAGGAACACCTACCTGATTCCTCTACTCCCCCTTGGTCTCCCTTAAATTGGTGTTTTTTATGAAATTTTTTTGAGAAAACTGTAAGTATGTTGTTCACCTCTTGTTTTACCCACTTTTATTGGGATTCCTTATTCTTCATTAGGGGTTCATTACTTGAGAATATTGGGTTGTCTCTTTAGGGAAAAATCTTGATTATTAGGGTTCTATCTTGATGTTTTTTGTGTTATAATTCCTTTCTATGGTCTTGTGGTGGTGTTATTTAGGTTTCAAACCAATTCTTGCATGTTTATAAACTTGAGGTAAGTAACAACCCTTTTCATTTTATTATACACTTAACCCCGATTTATTACATAAAATTCAATTGATTCAACATGGAAGATCGAGCGGTATAGTGTCTTTTGGGATTAGGACCATTACATTACATCTTAAAACATGAAATATAACATCTTTATTGAAAAATTCTTTTATATTACCACAACAGTCCCTCATACTTTTCATTACATGGGATAAATTGAGGACATGTATTAGAAAAGGGTGAGTTATAAAGCCTAGTAAGAAAATAAACAAGGAATAAATTGTGGAATAAACCACATGTTAGATAATAGTAATATAAATGGATCACAAGAGAAACATTAACATAAAGGAATAATAAATCATGATAATAATAACATGAAATGTGGAAACAACACTTAACATGAAATTAGCATGAGCCAAGGCTCATTGCACATGGAGCATGAGTAAAACCTCATTGAACATGAATCCTGAGTAAACCCTCATTCCACATGAATTATCATGATTAAACACTCATTTCACATGATGTATCTTGATATTATACTTTACCCAATTCATTGAGGCGCTATCAGGGCACACCCTTTCTTAAAAATTCATTTTGTGCATAAGTGTGCCACATGGGTCATATAACATGGAATCAATCAACTTAAAAAGTTATTACTTGATTAATTAGGGTGGAATAAATACCTGAAAGTACCATTGAAAATGTATACATGTGTAAAAGTGAATACCCTTAATAGATACATGGGTATGGTATTCACTACATAATGATCTTGGCTTGAAAAAACAGGCCGCAATTTTGGAAGCATAACAGCGTGACATAAGGATTCATGAAAATGGTTGGTAAATGAGAAATTGGTGTCTCATAATATTTACATGAAGTTCACTATAAGGGTTAATATAGATACATGTCCCAATTAATGTAATGGAATTTTGATGCATAGTATAAAAGAGTTACTTTGATGTAAAAGAGGAGAGAGAAACCCCTCACGGAATTTCAGCATGGTAAAAGGTGTACATGCGATGAATTAATGAGACATAAATGGGTATATCATCATAAAAACATAAATATGGTAGTATGGGGGTGGGGAGAAATCACACCCCAACATTTTTAATCGAAAACAAAAGGGCATAAAAACTTAATGAAAATTGGTCAAAAATGAGAAAGGAAGAAATCCCTTACTCGGAAGTGTGATCCCAATGGCTTGGGAGAGGCTTCAAATAGGATTCTTGGGAGGTAGGGGCACCTTGGTAGGATTATATAAAGAGGAGGGCAGTCATTGGCCTAACTACAAAGTCTTTGAGTGAAGAGGAAGTGGGATATTGGGTGGGTTTATATAGGAAAAGAGAGGGAATTCTTTATTATTTAAGTTTGGGACACCTCACATTAAACTAATCAATACCACAAACCAGCCCATGGTTTTTCTCATGGTTTTTCCAAAGGGAAGTGGAAAAATAATATTTTATTAATAAAATATCCTAACAACTTAAAATAATAGGGTTTCTTATGTGGAGTTGAGTCACACTCTCTGGAAAAACAATTTAAAAAGACAAAGTGTTTTATATGCCTTGAAGGGGCCAATAATGATTTTTAAAATAAATCTAAAAAACCCAAAAATAAAATTATTTTGATGGTAAAAAATATATGGTCCGAAAATAATGTTTATAGTATTGTATTACATCACTATTGGGTCATTATTATGTCATAAGACACATTATATATTTAAACGGTATTTACTTTTTACCCAAAAATTCAACTGTCTCAAAAAATTATGAAAAATTAACCATTGAATAATTTTGAAATCCTAAATCCAAAAATAATATTCATTTTATTTAAATAATTTTCTAAATATGTGAATTCTTACTTTTAAATTATGACTGATATTTATCGGAAATTCATGGGTTTTGATGAAATTAGCTTTCAATCATTAATAAATATTACAAATGTATTAATAAAAATTGAACAATAATTTATATTTAACAAAAATTAATTTATTAATATTCTATTAAAATATTATTTGATTAAAAAATCCATTAATTCATAAAAATAGATTTCTTAGTGGAATATTAACTAAAAATAAAATTTGCGCTTTAAAAAAACTATTTACAAAGTAACAATTATAAAATGAATGTATATTCATTATTATATAAAAATAATACACATAATCATAGTTCTAAGGTCTTGTTACATAACCCCTTTTAACACCCGCATAACACTGATGGGTAAGGTGTGTGATGGTGACAGACTCTTGGGGTGGCTCGGAAAACATCGCTCGGGTGGTAATCCCCATTAACTTCTACTTCTCCCATAGTCAGTTCTGCTCAAGATTAATGTGTTCAAGATCGGCTTGGTCTTGGTCAAGAGTGAAGCCCAATTATGCCACCTCCTTTCTGAACTCCTAAAAATGGGCTTTTTATAGTGCAAGTCTACTGAATGAGGCCATCGTTTCCATTTTTGGAGTAAATTGGATTTTTAAAAGCCCAATATTTATACTTATCAGGTGATCACTATTAAACGACTATGTTAGCAACTGTCAAAATTCATAATGGCATTTTAAAATCAAAAAACATAAAATCAATGACATTTACATTTATATAATAAAAATTACATAATGATATATTTAATCATATCAAGAGAATTTTCATTAATAAATGTTTGGGTCGTTACAATCTTCCCCCCTTAAGAAATTTTTCTCTCAAAATTTCCTTTACCCACACAAAAAATGTGGTTAACTCTACTTAATCACTTCCTATGAATCCCACGTCTCTTCATCATACTTTTGGTATCTCCACAACACCTTGATGAGGGGAATTATCTTATTTTGTAGAACTTTTTCTCTTTGATCTAAGATCTTCACTGGTTTCCCCTCATAAGAAAGATCATCCTCTTACTGTACCACCTCTAAAGAGAGTAATGTGAAGGGTCAGTTATATACCTTCTTAAGAGTGATACATGAAAGAAATCATGTACATTGGACATGGTAGGTGGAAGTGCTAGTCAATAGGCCACAACCTCGACACGATCCAGAATCTAGAATGGGCCAATGTACCTAGGAATTAAATTCCCTTTATTTCCAAACCTCGTGTCCTTCTTCCAAGAGGATATGCGTAGAAATACCATGTATCCAAATTTAAACTCAAGGTCTCATTGATGGTTATCAGCATAACTCTTCGGTTGACTCTAGGCTACCATGATATGATGTTGAATGCTTTTTCCCTTCTCCACCATTTCTTCAAACATTTCTGATCGTAAAATATTATGCTCACTGACATCATCACAACACACTGGTGTTCTTCACCTTTTCCTATAAAGGGATTCATATGGGGCCATTTGGATGCTTGCGTGGAAACTGTTATTACAGAAGAATTTAACCAGAGGAAGATATTGGTCCCACCCTCATTTGAAGTCCATATAACATGATCTTAACAAATCCTCTAATGTTTGAGTAGTTCACTTAGATTGGCCATCTATTTGAGGATAATAGGTCATACTGAAGTTCAGTTCAGCATCAAGAGCATGTTGAAGACTCTTCCATATCATATAGATGAATATTGGATCATGATCAGATACAATAGATAGTAGTACTCCATGAAGCCTTACCAATTCCTTGATATATATCTATTCCAGTTGATCCAATTATTAATCCTCTAGAATTCCAATGGAGTGTGCAGACATTATAAGACGATCCACAACAACCCAGATTGCATTGCTGCCTTTGGATGTCTTTAGAAGTCCAGTGAAAAAATCCTTGGTGATGTTCTCCCATTTATTTGCTAGTATGGGTAATGGTTGTATCATCCCCTTAAACTTCTGCCTCTCTACCTTCACTGGCTGACACACTAAGAACATTAAAGTATACCAAGCTATATTCTTATACATTTTATCCCACCAATAATGCTATGAAAGGTCTCGATACATATTTGCGTTCTTTGGGTGAATATAGAAATTTGAACTATGTGCATCATCCAAAATTTCCTTCTTAGGATATGATCATTATAGAACACATAGTCTTTTCCTGCATGTCATAATTCCTTCTTCATTAACATTGAACTGTGGGAATTTCCCACTTCTGATAGCTTTCACTTTCGTTTGAATTCCCACATCATCCCTTTGAGCATTTTTAACCCTTCCAAATGGTATGGTTGAGAAATCATTTGTGGATGTATTTATGATGTTTCTTTATATATGATTCCCATGTCCATCTTCATCTAATCTAATAAGATTGAATCCTTCTCAATTCTCATTTGTGATAGAATTGTTGGGTCCTTTATACTTAGAGCATCTTCAACCTTGTTTTCTTTCCTAGGGTTGTAATTGATTGAGAAGTCATAGTCCTTGATTAGATCTAAGTATATTCATTGGTGCATGTTCATCTCTTTCTATATGAATATATACTTGAGGATTTTTCAGTCCATATATATTTCAGAATTCTCATCAAAGAGATAATGCCGCAAAATTTTTAAGGTGAATATCACCGCAGCGAACTCCAGATCATGTGTTGGATAATTTTTCTCATGAACATTCAATTTACTTGAATCATAGGCAATGAATTTGTAATTTTGCATCAACACAATACCCAGTCCCTTTTACAAATCAATAATGAATACCACAAAAAGTTCTCTACTTGTAGGTAAAGTGAGTACGGGCGCAGTGATAAGCCGACTTTTAAACTCCTTGAAGCTTTATTCGCATTCATAACTCCTATAGAACTTTAATCCCTTCCGAGTTATCTTGATAAGAGGGTTGTCCAATTGTGAGAAATTTATCACAAATCATCGATAATATCCATCTAACCCCAAGAAGCTACGAATATATGTTACCGATGTTGGCCTCAGCCATCCCTCTATTGCAGTTGTATTACAGGGATCTACAGATATCCCAATGCTTCTAATGATATGGAAAAATAATAAGACCTCCTTCAACCAGAACACACACTTTCTATACATTTCATAGAGCATCTCATTTCACATGGTCTCTAGTACAATTCTTATATAATCCTCATTATCCTTCTTGGTTTTGGAGTATAAGAAAATGTCATTTAAAATTACTACCACAAATTTGTCATGGTAATCACTATAGACTCTATTAATCAAGTCCATGAATATTTTTGGAGCATTAGTGAGTCCAAAAGGCATTACTATGAATTCATAGTGCACGTATCTTGTATGAAAAGCAATCTCTGGGATATCTTCCTTCTTCACCGTTAGTTGATAATATCCCAAACTCAAATCCCCCTTGGAGAAGTATTGTGCTCCACATAGCTGATCGAAGAAGTCATCAATTTGGGGGAGATGATACTTGTTCTTTATCATGATTTTTTTATGATTAGGATAATCGATGCAAAGGCGCATTTCCCCATCCTTCTTCTTGACTAAGAGGACTATTTCACCCCATGGTGAAGCACTTGGGCATATAAATCCCTTATCTAGATTTATCTTGTAGTTGTTTATTTAGCTCATCAAGCTCTAAAATATCCATTCTATATAGAGTCTTGGATATTGGAAACTCCCTAGGTATAATATCAATTGACAATTAAACATCTCTTCTTGGAGGAAGACCAGGCAATTCCTCGGGAAACAATTCAATGAATTCCCTCACAATAGGCATGTCTTCAAATATGGTTCCCTCCTTAGACTCAATCATCTGAGCCAGATATGTATGCTCATAAGACAGTAATATCCAGTCTTGAGATGATGGAGCTAAAGAAGATTCATCTTCCTCCTTGCAGTTTTATATAATTAGGGGTCGATTCTCCACATGGAGGGTGATTTTCCTCTCAGAGAAATTTATTTTGGCTCTATATAGGGAAATCCAATCCATGCCAATAAATGCATAAAATTCCACCAGAGGGAGTATGATGGGGTTCTCCAGGAATTTCAATCCACATATTATGATTGGGGAGAAAAAATATTCTTTGGACTCAATTATTTCCCCATTTTCCGTACTCATTGACATCTTCACTTCCATTATTTGTGGTGGTGTTGGGATTGTTCTACAAAACTTTTGGGATATAAACGAATGTGTAGAAATAGAATAAAAAAGTACATTCACTATTATTGAATTAATAACTAGCGTACCTATCACCACTTCTATTTTGGGGTTCACTTTGGCCGTAGTGATGGAAAAATATCACCCTTCCTTTTTTGGAGGTTTTTGGTTGCCTCTAAAAACCCTTGGCATAGGGTACTGATTTGAAAGATTCCCTTGTTCTTTTCAGTTGATGCAATGAACAACGCATTGAGAGTCGAACAGAGTGTTCCTATCCACTATCAAAGCCGTGGGATTTTCTTGCTGACGCTTAATAGATTGGTTCCCTTCTCTTGCACACCTAAAGCATTTCCTCATCCCCTTCAGGAAATTTCTGGGGTACTTATTTTCGCATATTTAGAGAATGGGGTGCAAGATCTTCACAGCACCGTTGGATTTATCCATCGGACTGCTATCATTGAATTCCACCTAACACTTTCTATCCCCATGACACCCTTGATATTCTCTGATCTCCATTTTGACCTTGAGGGCACATCAGACAATTTCCTCATAGCTATCGAAGTCACGGATCACAAGCGCTTTCTGCAGTCTAGTTTTCATCCCACCAAAGAAGTGGTCAACCTTGCATTCGGGGGTAATGACAAAGATAGAGGCATATCGTGCAAGCCTTATGAAGTTTTCCTTATAGGCTTCGATAAATTTGTCATCTTTTTATTGATATAAAGGAAGTACCTTTCAATCGTATGTTGGAGGGTGCGCGGAAAATATTTATCAAAAAACATCTTCCAGAAATCCTTCCATTCCAATGCCTCGATCTCTTCTTTAGGCTATATATTTTTTATCAATGTCCACCATTGAACGGCTTCACCCTCCATATGATAATTAGCCAGTATAACCTTCTCTTTATTGAAACATTGAAGTATAGAGAATATATGTCCAATGAAGATGATCCATTGTTCGACTATTGAGGGATCATATGATCCATGAAAAGTAGGAGGCCTTTGTCTCATGAAGCTCTCGACAACGACTTGTTCTTTGTTAGGGGGGTTGAACATTCTTATTGACCCATGTTTCTATTCAAATCTTCATTTAACTGAGAGAAAATCATGACAAAGTACGTGATTCCCTCTCCCATCGGATTAGGAATCTCATTAGCACAGTCATCACATTGATCTTAATATCAGTTTCTATCTTGAGTCCTCATATTATCGACCATTGGATAGAATAAAAGGTAATTTAGGGGTAACACATAAAGGGTAATCCAAGGACAAAACAGATGACTTATATATAACTTGTATTTCCTTTACTTATGAATCCATAGGCTTTAGTATATGCTATTCATGATATAATTTCTAACATATATTCTTAGGGGAATTCTTTTTAAATCCCATAATAATGGTTCATACTAATCTTATGAATATACCAATACATATCCCCCAAGAGTGTCAAAACCAAGAGTGCAACAAGGCCCGTAGTCGTGTACCAGGATATCTTGGGTCAGTCCTGAAACTCCTTGTTGGGGTTTTCACCCAAAGGTACATCTGTTCCAGAGCTACCTCTACCAGCTCGTTTTTAGATGGGGATATATTTTATTGATAAAACACACACTAAATACTCACCAAAACATAGGGATGTTTTTATACTTAGTCTAATCCATAAGGCTTTATAAGGGTTTTCTAATCCAAATCCAAAAAATAACTAAACATGTCATCTAATACCAACTATGAAAACCCAAGTCTTTTTATTACACACATAAACTAGATTAATTTCATAAAATTCACCTGATACAACATGTAATATTGAGAGGTCTAGTGACATTGGGGCTCTGGATCATTCAAAATGACAACTTAAGACATGAAATACAACATGTTTAGTGAAAACTTCCTTTACATGACCACTATATTCCCTTGTTCTTAGAATTGCATGGGATAACCTAAGGACATGCATAAGAAAAGGGTGGTCTATAAAGCCCAGTAAGGAAATAAACATGGAATAACATGGGGAATACAATACATGTTAGATAATAGTCATATCAATGGATCACAAGAGAAACATGAACATAAAGGCATGATAAATCATGATAATCATAACATTTAAATGTGGCAACAACACTTAACATGGAATTAGCATGAGCCAAGGATCATTACAAATGGAGCATGAGTAGACCCTCATTGCATATGAAGCATGAGTAATATCTCGTTGCACATGAATTATCATGATTCAATTTTCATTGCAAATGACGTATCATGATACTATACTTTACCCAATGCATTGAAGCGCTATAAGGGCGCACCATTTCTTAAACTTTTCATTTCATGCATAAGTGTGCCACATGGATTACATAACATGGAATCAGTCAACATAAAAAGTTATTCCACTATTAAGTAATGTGGAATAAATACAATAAAGTACCATAAAAAATATATATGTTCATAAATTTGAATACCCTTGATAGAGTCTGGGATATGGTATTCACTACACAATGATCTTATCATGGAAAAACATCATGCAATTTCGGCAGCATAACAGTGTGACATAAGGATTCATGAAAATGGTTGATGAAAGAGAAATGAGGGTCTCATAATATTTAAATGAAATGGACTGTAAGGGGGTCATATATATACATGTCCCAACGAATGTAATTTAATTTAGATGCATAATACAAAAGAGTTACTTGGATGTAAAAGAGGAGAGAGAAATCTGTCACGGAATTTAGGCATGGTAACGGGTGTACATTGGATGAATTATTGATAGATAAAGGGTTCTCCCATCATAAAAACATAAAGAGGGAAGTATGGGGGAGGTGAAAAATTATACCCCAATGTTTTTAGTCGAAAAAAGGGCATAAAGACTTAAAGAAAGTTGGACAAAATTGAGAAAGGAAGAAATCCCTTACTTGGAAGTGTGATCTTAAAGGCTTTGGAGAGGCTTGACAGAGGATTATTGAGAGATTTGGTACCTTGGGAGAATTATAGAGATATTAGGGATGAGTTTGTTCTAAATTTAAATGCATTTAGTGATGAAGAAGTGGGATATTTTGTGGGATTATATAGGAAAAGAGAGGGAATTCATTATTATTTAGGTTTGGGACACCTCACATTAATCTAATAAATACCACAAAACATACCCTAGTTATTGCCCATGGTTATTGACAAAGGGGACTAGAAAACAATATTTTATAAGTCCAATGTCCGAACATCTATAAATAATTGGGTTGCTTATGTGGAGGTGAGTCACAGTCTCAGGGAAAATAATTTAAAGAGACAAAATGTTTTATAAACCATGAAAGGTCCACCAAAACTTTGTAAAATAAATCAAACAAACCAAAAATGACATTATTTTAATTTTAAAACATATATTGTTTGAACATAATGTTTATATTATTTTATTACATCACTATTGGGTCATTATGATGTCATAAAACACAATATATATTTAAACGATACTTATTTTTTCCCCAATATTTCGACCGTCTTAGAAAATTATGAAAAATTAAATATTTTATAATTTTGACACCCTGATTACAAAAATAATATTCATTTTATCTA
Source organism: Viscum album (assembly GCA_963277665.1). NCBI lineage: Eukaryota > Viridiplantae > Streptophyta > Magnoliopsida > Santalales > Viscaceae > Viscum > Viscum album. The sequence goes on along the minus strand of OY728161.1, from coordinate 1,208,589,386 downwards.
AATAATTTTCTATATATGTTAATTTTTTATTTTAAAATTAAACCTACATTTATCGAAAATTCATGGATTTTGACAAAAACAGCTTTCAAACCATAATAAAAATTACAATTGTATTCATAAAAATTGAACGATAATTTATATTTAACCAAAAATAATTTATTAAAATTTTATATAAATATTATTTAATAAAAAAATCCATTAATTAATCAAAATTATTTTCACAGTTGAATATTAACTATAAATACTTTTTGTGATTTAAAGAAACTATTTACGAAGTCACAATAATAAAATGAATGTATATAAATTTTTATATAAAAATTAGTTCACATCATCATAGTGCAATGGTATTTTTACATAACACCTAATGAAAACCAAATAAGACCAAAGGGTAAGGTGTGTGATGGTGACATATTCTTGGGGTGGCTCTAATAACATCACTTATGTGGTAATCTCTATTATCTTCAACTTCTCCTGTAGTCGGTTCCTCTCAAGCTTAACATGTTCAAGCTCGAATTGGGCTTGGTCAAGAGAAAAGACCAATGCTGCCATGTCCTTTATGAGATCTTCCAAATGGGATTCATATGGAAAAGGTCTACTAGATGATTCCATCACTTCCTTTGTCTTAGTAAATTGGATTTTTTAAATCCCAATATTTGAAATAATCAATTGATAATTGTTCAATAACTATATTATAAATGGTCACAATTCATAATGGTATTTTAATATACAAAAACATAAAATCAATTATTTTTATATTTGTATAAACAATTTACCTAATGTGATATTTAATCACATCAAGAGGAATTTTCATTAATGAAATCATGGGTCATTACAAGGTAGGTGGTTCAATGGCCTAACATTTTTGAATGATTTGATATGATGGCTTGGTTAATTTTTACAAGATCTGTGATTTATTTATGTGGATAGAAATTTTATTTAGATTGGTTTAGAAATCATATGTCATGGATATGGATTTCATAAAGTAATATCTCAACGTTTTTGTGTCTTCCTTATTGTGGGGTTTGGTGGAAGTTGTATGTGGGTTGTTTGAAAAGGTAGTAATCATTTATTCCAAGGAATATGAAGTGAAAATTTAATTTGGAGTAATTCTTTCCAAAATAAAGGTATTTTAAGGAATTTAGGACAGTTTTTTTGGGAACTATTAATTTGAATTGTGAATTTGATAATGTTGTGAGGCTTGTTTAAAAGTTTAATTGATGTATTTGTTATTTTGAAGGGGAATTTCCCACAAAATTGGTTGAATTTACTATGTATCTACCCTGTGAATTTTTTAAATGGTTTCCAGGGAATCTGAAAGTAGTGTAAAATTTTATTATATAGTTTTTTCATGGATAAAATGAAAGTGGGTTGTTTATAGAAATTTTTTGTTTCTGTATAGTGATTTGAGAAATCAGTGATTTCATTGGAATGACTGGAATTGATTTTTGAAAGTGGGGATATGTATAACATGTAAATAAGAATTTGAGCACAAGGGAACCCTGGGTGTCTAGGTGAACTACAAAGATCTAGTATGCTAGTGATTCGAGAGTTTCTTGTCCTAGTTTTACATAGCATGATTGTGGATTTCAACTCAAACTAAACAATGATGATATTTAAAGATCACTAGTCCCATGGAGTGTCCCCTTATAGTGTCTCGTACATGATAAAGACAATCTTCATTGTTAATATACCACATTTGGTCGAGGTATGAGGTTCTTCTGTACCACTTGAGCAAGATTACCACTAGGGATTTACCCATGGTGATATCTTAAGAATTATGAAATGTGGTACAATCCATCGGCATAAGGTATCTTTTGATGTTATTGCATCGAATCATTCTCTTGGGTGGCATACTAATGGGCTTTGTCTCACACACTACACACACCATTGGGTATCTGTAGATCAATTTTGCTTGGAATAGGTAATGTAAATGTGCGTTGTATTTTTGTTTAGGGTTTCTATAGTTCCTCTTGTGAAGGTTTCGATGGTGGTGTATTGAGGGTGATGTCCCTCTTGTCCTATGGAGGTCTTGGGTTATTTTATTGTTTTTCTTTTACATTGTTGTATTTTAGGTATTGGTTAAATTTTTAAATGTTAAATATGGAAATTCTTATTCCATGTTTGGTTATGTGTATTTAGATATGTATTATTTGTTATTTTTTTTATTTATTCTTATAAAAATTGCTAAAATCATTCCCAGAACATAATATTGATACCCAGGCACTAGATTCCAGCCTGTGGGGATCGGGTACACCCGTCAGGCCATGCCATGATCTGGGTCAAATGTTGTGTGCGAAGGTGCTCCAACATTGTTTGTGAAAAAATAATTCCATGTACATTAGTTTTAATGCATTATAAGTAGATACTTCACTAATATATATAAACATTGACTTTTTTTATTTCGAAATTAACATGTATCCCTGAATTTGGAATAATCAAACCAATGATCTGATAAATACTAAATAATTCATTTCTTAGTAAACTTATATAAAGTTATGTGGTTAAAGTGTCCTAAAATTATATTCCATAACCAATACTGATCTTTCATTGCACTATGTAAAGGTAGATCATGGCTCCTAAGGTCATCTATGTTTAAATAATAAATATTCACATATTGATTGGAAAGAATAATAAATTCAACTTTTGAACTATGTACTATTTATTTCTCATTCCTAAAGATCACAACGGAAGCATTATCAAAAAATAAAATTATTCTTATATAGTTGTGAATATGTTATGAAATAAATAAAACAATTGAAATTATGTTTTTTTTTCAAGAAGAAAAACATTACATATAAAAATAATCTCTCCTTGGGCATTATCTCTGAAAGTTACTCTGACACATTTCATCTTTCTAATATGTTTGAAGAATTTTTTATTTCCAGCTATATGTTTAGATAAATAACTATCCGTGAACCAATTTTTTGTTGCAGTTTCTATATTTATTTTTATAAAAATAATAATTTAGTTTTTCGTAATCAAAACCTTATTGGGTCTGATATAATCCAAAAAAATATTTAGTAACCAATTTTCACAAATATTACTACATTGATATATTTTCATTTCCTTTAAAAATTAGGCTTAATGAAAACCTAAATATTGATATTTATTACAATAACACATATTTTTTCAATACCCACCACTTTAAAACTTTATGAAAAATAAACCACTTATTGGAGCAAAATATTTATTATTAAAATTTGTTTTTTATCAGAAAAGAACATTATGAAAACATCAATACAATATATAATTTTATTATTCATATTATCAAAATTTACCTTCCCAGAAGTAATATTATATATTTATTTTATTTAAACTAAGAGCTTCATATTTTTCTGCTACAACAAAATATTTATCCTGAGTAGTATTTTTATTAGAGATGTGTTTCTCAAATTCATTTTTAAACCCCTTTTCCCAAAAATATATTTTTCAATATCATTAGAAAAATTTTATTTGTCAAAATTTAATTTATCAAGATCATTAGAATGATAGGATATTTCATTTGTATGTGTAGTTATTTATTAGTTTTCTTTTATATGTTTATCTTGGGAATTATCATGTGTTTTAAAATTTTAAAATTTTTATTTTATAAAAGTTGATAAAACTTAGATACTTATTCATAACAAGGTTGAGTATTATCATCTTTAGATGATGAAGATTATTCATAATATGTTGTATAATTGTTTCCATTATCAGTTTTAGGAAATTTTTCATTTAATATATTGTTTTTAAATGATTAACTAGATTTTACCTTTTCCTTGATAAAATTATTCACTTTTGTAATTTCTGTAAAAATTCCAATATTTCTATTCATGAAGATTCATCGTAAGAAGAATTATCTGAGGAATTGTATCCACCCTTGGCACTACATGTGTTATAAAATTCGAAAACTTATTTCCATTAGACATGAAATACTTAGTATAATTTCTATCAATAACTATTTCTTTCTCTCTCTCTTTTCCTTAAATTTTTTGTAGGACAATCTAGTTGAACGTGTCCTGTATTTTTACATTCAAAACATATTACATCATAAGATTATCTCTTTTCAATATTATCCATATGAAATTTATTTTATCTATATTGAATGTATTTATTTATCATGATTTTTTTCAGTATTCTAGAAGGATTTTATAACTCATTTTCTTTAGGTGTTGATGAAATAAAATCTAATTAAACAATCACTTTCTTATTCTATATAATTTTACAACTCTTTAATCGGACTTGTATTTTCTAGAGACATTATATTTATTTAAAAAATAAACTCCACCATTCATATTCATTATATATTCAGAATATCTACATAATATACATTCCAATTGTGTGAGGGTCCCAATATTATCTTCAAGGGTATGTTTTTTAATTCTCTAAGTGTCGTATAAATCTAAACTTTTGAATACAAAGTCACTCAACATGATATCTATAATATTTTGAACATAAATTCAATTTTTTGATCTTTCCCTCCAAGGGAGTGTAAACTATTCACAATATTCATGAATCTTTGATGTATTTTAATATGGATTCTCTAGTTAAGAAATCAAAGGCTTGATAGCATTTTGTCATCATATATCTTCAAGTATCAATAAAATTTGAATTTCCAAAGTGAATTTTTTATAATTTTTTTTCATATACTAGTTTCACATTAATATATTTGGCTACATATATTCCATGGAATGGAACAAAATTAGAGTATTACTCACTCTATAATTTAATTGATATTATTTATTTTCTTGATGATAAAAGGTTGTAACATATATACTAGGAATATTATAAACATAAATAATCATTATAATGTCATCAACTCTTGTATTGATAAAAAATTATTCATCTAATCTCTCTAGTATTCATAATAATCACCATCCAAGATAGGTGTTCTACTTAGATTAAAATTTTCAGGGGTTCCAACGTATAACCCTTCCATATTATCAAAAGAAAAAAACACTTTTCCACAATAAAATATTAGTGTAAACAAAATATGAACATGGAATTTATAAAAAAACATGTATTTTAAAAGGTAGGTAAACACTTAGAATGTTTTCAGTTGAAATGTTCTTATACCAATTGTTGGATCATAAGAGTTTATGATGACTATAATAGGGTTATGAATTATAGTTTTAAAATTAATCCTATAAAACACAATTCCACTTAAGTAAAAAGATGATCAGCCTTGTAGATCACGCTATGATCATAGGGATGGAATTAGTACCATTAAGTTTCCAATTATATTAAAATTCTATCAATCTAAATGTTATACTGGTAAAAAAATTAGACAGTTAAGTAACAAACTAACATTGTAATGCTTATGAACTATAAAAAAAACTTATAACAATAATTAAAAAAATATTATAGTAGTAAGAATTAGTCACAAGATTTACATATAAGTATTTAATTTTTAACCTTAATTTTTAAGGTAGTCACAAATATTGACTAAATATATCCACTATTTTATACATACTATAAGGTTTGTCTTTTCATACATTAAAAGTGCTCGATTTGATGATCAGTATGAATCTGATTTACTATTCCCATAAGTCCTCAATAAGATGATCAGTATCTATCACACAATCCCTAAATTCCCTTGATATTATGGATTAGATTCAACTTATTTATGTCTCCAAAATCCCTCAATCATGATCGTGATCAGAAAATTAGTACAAAACAAACTTCTTAAGGAATAGAAAATCCTTATAATAATTTCCTACATCTTCAACTCTATAAAAAATTACAAATACTATAAATGAGATGTTTATGAAGAGAAATATTTATATGATTTTTGTTATGAATTCAACATATCAAAAATCTTAAAATGACCTACTATTTATAAGTGATTCTTCAATGATCATATTTCAGAGATGGTTTCAACAACCTCAGATATCCTACATTTTTCAGATATTAGTGATATAGTTAACTGAATGTTTTTTTTCCTTTTTTTGAACCATTAAAATGTTATTAGATATTATTCATGATAGAATGAAATCCATATACTCTGATTATAAACTATGTATAGTCCAATGGGCATCATTTTTATTTTTCAACCAAATAAAATGAATAATGGACAGTCTGGTTTATTTTTAACAATATCTTTCTAATGATCATGACTTTTTTAAGTCTGATAGATAGGTCATAAGTTTAACAACTGGTCCGAACATTGGGGTGTAAGATGTACTCAAAGCACTTTCAGTCTGATGGATTGGATTGAGTAATAGAATTTTATTGTTATATTATATTATATCTATTTAACCATTTGTTAGAAAAGAATGTTTTCTAAAAAAATATAATAAAACACTTATTTAATATAACGATATAAAAAATAGTTATATTTAACATTTTATTATTTTGAAAACTAAGGAATTGATAATTAGAATGTATAAATTTTGACTCAATATTATTCCTGATTGTATTACTCAAAATAATAAGATAGGAATAAGGGATCACCCCACCTCCCAAATCATACTAACCCAACAACCTAAATCCAATGTTAGGGTATTGGTAAGTTATCATGTTTGAATTATAGATTTTCTATTATATAGATTATCAATTGAAATATATAGAGAAATCCCATTTAATTTATAATTGGTACCCCCAGTTAATGGAAAAAGTTCATTTATGAATCAAAATTTAACAACTTTTAAATTTTTATACCAGTTTATTTACCATTCCAAATTTATAAAGTCATATTATATATAAGTTACAATTTTCACTTCCTTTTACTTTATATTTTATTGTTCCATCTAGATTTAAGATTTAATAAGCTCATATGATGATTTGATTATACATCTCTCTATTCCCAATTTATAGAATTCATTAATTTTTGTTTAAAAATTTATATCCGTTTAATCACAATCAACTAACATTTCATCTTGTATAAATACATTTATATATCTCAAACATATGATAATGGTTTTGTTAAGTTTTTATAATCAATCTATATGGGAGAAATCCAATTATGTTGATGAATAAACTTTAAACAACAAATTATTTTTTCCATTTCCTTGCATGAGACATTTGTATAATATGAAATATAACAATCAAGGAACAAATAATATGTAATAGTCAATTCACAGAATAAAGTAAACATGGAATGATATATAAATTCTCAAGTTCCTATAATGAGGCATAATCAAATACTTTATTTCTCTATTAGGAAAAGGGTAAATTATATAATAAATAAATGTCAGATATCTTGTGTGTCACCCTATGGATAAATTAGTAAAACATTAACTAGTGAAATTCAGAAAAAAAAAATTCTTTTCCTAGAAAACATGGAATTCAACTTGTACATGGGTCAATTACACCCAAGAATAGGATCATTACCAAAATTTGACACATCCTATTATCTAATATACCATCCCAATATATAAATAAAAATTAAAACGAACCTCTGGTTCAACTTGTGATGTCATGATATTATCCCAATGATATGTAATCGAACCGGGTTGTCCATATATACTCAAGAGTACCTCCCTATATACCAAAGAATGCCGACTTGCAGTAACGTTCTACAATCATAGGGTGGGGAGAATGTACCCATATAATTATACTATATCCCAATAGTGATGTAATAGATAAATATTTTAAATGGTTAATAAAGATGTTGATGATAAGTCATTCTAACTTAATACCATAAAAAATTATGATTTCATAGTGATATACAAAAATTTGGGATAAAAGGGTAGTATGTAAGTAAGTATACAGTAGGTATATGAAAAAAAACATAAAAACATAATCTTTCTCCAACATCATCATAATAACAAGCTCATTCCTTTTCTCACATATAGTATCCTAATATAAAAAATCATGAATCCATAGTTGGGCACTTCCCTTTTTCCTTACCTACATCATTGAAGTCTATATGAATGCCAATCGGTGGCCCGAATAGAGATTCTATAAAACATAGAATTCCATCACTAAGGGTGTTTAATACTATCCAATTAATTATTATATAAAAAGTATTTTGTATTTAATAAAAATGGAGTAAATAAAATACATAATACCCACATCAGTTCAGGCTCTAGGGGGACACTCATTAGATTCTACCCTCTTTAGCCAAAGTTAGAATGTCTCTATGTATTTACTATTTATGACATAATTTATAGAATAGGCTCTAGACCTAAATCCTGTATCTAATGAGTCCATAAATGATGATATTTTTATAATGGATATATAAGTCTCATGGAATTTAAGACATAATCATGGATATAAAACAAGGAAGTAAAGTATCTAAATTATTGACCAAATCCAACTATTTTCTTTGACTTGGAAAAAATTCCATTTAATTGGTTTTCGTCCTGAGGACTTCTAAGGTATTCAACATATGGATCCTATGTATTGATCTAAGTATAATGGAAACCCATCACCGTATGGTCTTGTCCATTAGATTCTATATAAGAACCAACGCATCACTCAAGGAATGGAACAATGGCATTTCCCCCTTAGCTCATCTAATGTATTCCATGTAGGAAACCTAGTATCACCCATGGAATAATATAAAATAATCTTCCCAGTGATCCCATCCATGGTTTTCAATATTGGAATCCATGAATCACCTTTGACATAGTATAATTTCATTAAGTTTTTGTTTAATAAAATATGTATGGTGATCCTATCCAAGACATTCCGAATTAGAACACATGTATTGCCCTCAAACTAACATAATAAATTGTCATGGGCTTGTTGTCTTTCCCTTACATTTTACAATATAATTAACTAATTAGGCCATTCATTTATAATGAAAAACACTAGCATAAAGTAAGAGGTATAAAAAGACTATAAAACATGGAATTTCAATTAATACTACATTTAATTAATCTAAACAATTTATTTAATTCATTTCCACCTATCTATTAAAAAGGGGGGAAATTACACAACTCAATTTTGGATTGATTTAATATGATATTTATGTTAATTTATGACAATTATACAATTAATTATAAAGTTTATTTTCTATTTGTTGTTATCAAACTTCAATAGTATGAAAAAGTCTCATGGGTTATATGGGTCATGGCCTACATAGTTAATCAAATAAAAACACAGTTTATGAGGTTATGAATGGAAGTTTTGATGTACGATTCAATGAAACATAATATAATAACCGAAAAATGTAGGGAAATGTTATAGAACACCGAGCATGTATGTGTAGCAGACACCTTGTCTAGTATTATTCCATAATCTATGATAGAATTAGATAAATCATAGAAATAGATAAATAACCTAATTATATGTTATAATATATCTCATGAAGATAGAAATCAATATAATAATAAAAAATCATAGAAAAACTAAGTGGTTTCAAGAACTAGCTGAGGGTTATGTAATGATATGTATGACTATCAAAATGGATATTGGATGGAGGACTTATCTCAAAGTCTATCTTGATAGAGGAAGATAAATATCAATGTGATGAGAAATTGTTAATTTAAATAAAAGAAAAGGGATAATAGAGGGTAAATACATGGAGGGAATAATGGTAATTTCTGTGATTTTAAAGAACGAACATGGTTTGTGAACGTATTTGGTCAAATCATTCTCCATTCATATTTCACCACTTCATCAGTGGCATACCCCCATACATAGTCAGGTATATAGTTTGAAAAACTATTAGCATCCCATGTGTAGAAATTATAAAACATTTCAACACCCCCACTTTCTCGGTGAATGGTTTAGAGAAACCAAGCCCCTAATATACATAACAATACTTTAGTTTATTTTAGTTTTTTCAGATCCATCTGGCATCCTTTTCATTGTTTAACATACCATGCACCTCCTTCTTGGGTCTCACGTTTTATTTTCATGGTTACCCAAAACTATATTTCAAACATGACCTTTTCTATGTTTCTTCAAAAAATGGAGCTCTAGTATCCAAACAAACCCCAGTTTCTCAAGAAACATTTCATAATTCCTTAATCACTATTTCAAAGGAAAAAACTAATGTTTGAGACTACAAATTAAGGAATCTTTACCTCAATAAAAATATGGGATTTTATTTTATGTGTAGTTAACTACATATTTCATGACCTTCTATCACAAAATTTGGAATATATATTATTGTTCTACGTTATTTTAATAAGACATTCCTCCCAATGTCATGTTTTATATTATTCTTATGATCAAATCCTTTAAAAAAAGTTAGAAATTTATCCATTATAAGGTATATTAGGCCATCCCTTTCTTAGGTATTATTTACATTGGTCATACAGATGAGTGTAATAGAGAAGATGTTTTTAAGTGGATATAGTGTGGTTTGAATATGAGAAATATCAACTACTATTATAAAATAATATATTTGTATAGAAATTCCCCATGTCACTGAAACATTTAGTCCATAAGTTGTAAGGAAATTTGTGTAATGTTTTAATTAAACTATGGAATAAATGTAAAATTTACATATGTTTTTCTTGGGTTAATATGGTTGGATTAAGAGGAGGGTTAATTTTTTTATTATTTTAATTATAACTGGTGTAATCGTTATAAAATCGTAGTAAAAACCCTAGGGATGTGTATAAGTATAATATGGTATACTGGAATATTGGAAATGTATTTTATGAGTGGTTTTCCTAGAAATACATATCTATCTTGATATAGGAAATTGGATGAGACTATGAAAAAAAATGCACCTAGGGGTAATCATCCTGAAAAGGGTTAGTTGATTAGTGGCTCAATTAGTGTTATGATGCATAATTAGTGGGACCATGAAAACAAATCTGGCTAGACATTCTTGGGGGATATATTGTTGATTGTATTCAGTTTACATAATTATAAAAAATGATTTATGTACTAGTTCTTTTGAATGATTATGATGATAAGTATAAGATAACCCAACTTAATCTAAACTAGGTCAAACTACTATTAATATGGGTTGAACTAAACTAAATCTAAACTAATGTGATAATGTAAAATACCATGAAGTTTTATGATTTAATTCCTTTGATGATTATGAGGATTCCCAAATATTAATAATTTTTGTTAACTTATGTAAAATCTTTTGGATCTAGTAATGGATGAGACAAGAAGAAAACATTTATGCAAGGGACAATATAGAGAATACCTATACAAAAAACTCATTAGAGTGTGATATGGAATGAGGATATTTTTTATTATGAAAAATTATCTATTATAAAATATTATAAAAATTTAAGCATAGTATAACTCTTAAAAACAAAAAAAGAATAGAAATATGGAGTTTAATGAAAGATAAAGTGATAAAGATGATGATGGAAAAATGTTAAATATCATATATGTCAACAATGTGGGACATAAAACCAAAGTAATTTTATCAAGGGAACTAAAATATGAATTTCTTATAGAAGATGTGTGGAACATGTGTGTTATCAACGTCAATGCCCTAACCCTTGGACTCACAAAGACAATGAGTATCCCCAAACTCAAAAAATATGAGGAAAATGGAATCCCTATACATGCAATACTCTCAATGTAGATCCTGATATTTACAGTACACATACCCTCTAATCCATATTTGAAAATGTCTTCTTGTAATTTTATTATTAGAAAAATATTATACATAATAATATTTATAAGATCATTAAATCAAAACCCCATTAATTTTATTATCCAATAAATATACATGTGGTATGATTATTGTATTCCAGGTTAATGTTTATAGGAATGTGCCTTGTTAAAACACTATTATCCCCTATTTAGATAAAGGTAACATAGTTATTTTGATTTATTAGTTCCCTCAACTTAGAGGAATAGTAATTTTGAATAAGTATTACATATTTCATATTATCCTAAGATATTATATTAATGAAAATGTTCTAATAATAAGCCTCTAGAAACAATTTATATAATATGGTACTTGATAGAAAATAAATTTAGCCTCTTATAACTAATAGGTGGATAAAAAATCAATATTTTGGATAATAATATTTTGGGGAAAGAGATATAATTTTTAATTTGGTAAGCTTGATAAAACTATAGAAATTATACCCATATTAATTCTTTAATATATATTCCATTAAATATTTCCATTTGTACGTGTTAATTATAATTATGATAACACATTTTATTTAAGGAGGATAATGTAAGACCCTAGTTTTTTGGAAGCGTATTTGTTTTTCTAAACTGAATTTTTATAATAATAAACAAATTTTTTCAGTTTTTTAAATTGAATTGAAATAAATTATGTAAAATGTAATAAAAGATAGGTATTAAACTAAAAAACTTTATTCGTTCTTATAAAAGCACAAAAAAATATCATAAAACACAATTTTCACATCATGGAGTATTGCATCTATAAAAATACAAGTACTAAAAGGGGACAATAATTTAAAAAAAATAACATCTTTAGAACTATAATTACAATAGTTATGATATTTACTTTAAGAATCAACATTAGTATAACAGAATCGACAATGAGAAATAATACAATGAAGGGGGAAATAATGTTGTGAGATATTAAATAAAAAATATGGAAATGAGAAGTGTGAATGGAATAAGTATAGTAAGTTGTATTGAAAAATATATATCCAATTTAAATATATTCATTTCAAAAATGGAAATTGAAAATATCATCATTATATATATGGTGGTTATTCATATACCTAGTAAGTATACTAATGCCTTGTATTTGTAATTATTAAATTTAAAATAATATAACTCATTATGAAATAGAAATATTATATACATACATATATAATTATTTACATTTTGACTTTTGAACATATATTAGTACTATAATATGATATGATTTATATATAATATTAAAATTAATATTATAATAACACTATAGTTGTAACATTAAATGTTATAATACAAATAATTAATATTAATGTTATTTGTTAAAGAACAGTTATTATAGAAGTATTTTTTTCAAAGAACCATTGTGTTAAATATTCTATAGTTTAACTGATTGCATTAAATTTACAACTTTTAAAATATAAATATATATTACTAATGTAATAACATAATTTAAATTAGAAATTGATATGAAATAATTATAAGAACACTAAATGTTTAAAACTGCCAATTTTCAGTAAAAGTTGTTTATCCTTATTTTTTTATTGTTCTTATAAAGATAAACATATATAAAATTCTTAGATCATAAATTAGAAAAAAAATAATTTTTATATTTATAATTTAAAAATTAGTTTATCATGAATTTTTGTGATTTTTCTAAAAAAATCATTTTTAGGTGTACAATGCAATATACAGATACTAAGACTTTTATGAAATTTTTAGTATATAAGTATGAATTATAAATTTATGAATAATTATTATTGAAAAATAATTATAATTGAAATTATAAATTTAAAATATATATATATTACAAACCTATAATTCATATTTTAGAACTCATGTAATATTTTTCTCAAAAAAATTATTTAAATTTTATTTTTTATATATATAAAACAATTTTTAACAATTTGACATATTGAATTAGAGAAAAATGGATATAAAATTTAAAATTATTAGGTAAATATTATATAATAAGTTCCACTTTTTAGGCCTAATAATTAATTTATCTTTGTTAAAAATGTGTTACAACTATAAAAGGTTAATTGAAAATTGTAATAATCCACACGGTCAAGGGATTGAAACATATTAAAATCATGTTTCTAATTTATAGATTGAGATATGATTGAAAGTATATAAATATGAACTCAATTATTGTATATATTTTTATGTAATTGACTTCGTTAACCTTTGAGTACATTATATTAAATTGAAATATTTATGAAATACCATTCTCCTCACTAATTAAAGGGGACTCTCACCACCCCTTCAAGGAACTCCAAAAAATGTGGTTTCATACCAAACCATCCAATTTTACCTCCACAATGAAAAATATTTCACTCTCATGATATTATATTCATTTGACATTATCCTATTGCATCTATTTATAAAGGATCTTGAAATAAAATCTGAAAGTGCTCAATGACATTTGGTGAAAGTGCAGAATGAATCAAGACTTAAGTAGGAGTTTTCAATGCAAAATTACTATATTTGACATATGTTTTCTATTATGCACATAATTTCATTTATTTTGCATATATACATCATATTTAAGATATTATATGATTAATTAACTTTTATTCATGGAAATTTAATTCTAATTTAAACCACACTCTTTTATTATTTAAATGTTTTTTATGTTATAATTGGTTTTCACGACTCAAATCATTTTATTGGAGTAATAATCACTCTATTTCAATTTTTATCCTTCAATAATGATTTATCCTACCCAGTGAATATGTTATGTTTTAATTCCATATTTTTTTATTCTGAAATAATTTTTCACATGGAAGCCTTATTCCTTGAAGATTATATTATTTTTATAATATAAATTCTCATATATTTTAATAGATATATTTCTCCATATCAATGTTTTTATTTCCAAAAATTATTCTAATTTAACTATGGGAAACACTAATTTTTTATCTCCAATTATATTTATATTCATCTTTATCCATTTTAATGAAAAAATTATTTTTTTACTCTTTTTGAAAAATTGTTTTGTAAGAAGTATTTCAAAATGTTCAAAAGGTTTTCCGTCATTTCAAAATCAAATGTTTTATATACCACTCAAAATAAATTTTACAAACATTATTTATTATATATGTTATATTATTTAATATTATTTTTCAAAATTACTTGTTTTCAAATTTTTTTCTTTTACTTTAAAAAAAAGAAACATCGAGTTGAAAATAACTTATTATTTTTCCCTAAAGATAAAATTACTTTCTAAAAACACTTTTATAATTTCATCATTATTTTCATATTTATCTCTAAAATATTAAATTACATGTATTTTATTTATTATGAATCAACCCTTAAATGTTATTATTAAAACTAATTATGTGGTGACTGGGTATTCAATATCAATTGACCGTAAGATTGAGGTCAATTTTAGTGATACCCACATAAATTATTGTGAAACCAATTTATCGTTCCATAGGTTATTTATGAAGAAATGAAAGAAACCCATTTTATTAACCATGGGTTTTCATTATATGTTTAATTATTTAGTTCATTAGGAATTATATGTATGGGTGATGAGGGGATAGGTTCTATATATCTCTCCAATGCATTGTTTAAGTATCCATATCTAATGAAAAAATAATTTTAATCATATACATTTTGTTTGATCACAATATGATGTGAGGAAGTTTTTTTTGTTCTTAATATGAAGTGTGAACATTTTTTAACACAAAATTAAGCTTCATCATTTTTATTTTTCACAACATTAATCATTGACATATTTCTTTTCACAATATAATGTGAGGTATTTTTTTTCCAAATTATGAAATAAGGACATTTTCATTACTCAAATTGTTATAATTTCTCTAGGATTATATTTTTTTAAAAGTTATTTATTTATCTTCAATTCAGGGGAGTGTTTAATTTCAACTCTCTATATCTATGATTTTTTTACATACCTTTTTATTATTATGTATTCATTTAACACGCATCTTCTATGTTATATGTTGTTCCTTAAAGATTTCATATCAATCTATTGTGAACTGTATAAAACTATTATTTTTGAATGTTTTTTAATATGAAATTACTTTATTCATGGTTTATTATATTCTAATTAATTAACCCTTGATAGCATGTTAATAAATCTTAACTTATTAAGAATTTGATATCACAACTTTATTATATTTTATTTCACCAGGTTATAAAGACTAGTTTAACTTAGGAGATTTCTAGAAGTGGATCTAGTGAGGTTTGAATATTGATAAATTTCAAGAAGTGTTGTAAAATAATTTGTTAATATAGAAAGTCTACCAGACACTAAAACTTATAGTATTCAGGGTATGTGACCATTTGGGATATGTATGAATTTATAAATGTAATTAATATTTTAATTATGTATTTTTTTCATGGGACCCTATAATTGGATGTATTACTTCAAAAAAATAGTTTTAAAAGCATTTTGTATTGTTTTTGTCCGATATAAATGTTATAAAAACTGATCTATATAATTCAAACTCATCAATACTAAATGTAGGAGATGGGACATGGATGATTGCAAATGTGTAGAGGCTTAGATATGTTAAATATGTGATAAATAGAAATATAGATCCACATGATAATACTAGAGTAAGGGTCATTGCATTATTAGTGAGAATTTGTGATTGATATTTTCCCAGGAAATTTATTCTTGAAGCATTACATGTCATAAAAAATAAATAAATAAATTTTCATTAAATGAAATAAATATATTATATTATATTAAAATTATTAAAAAAATATATTATATTTTCTGTGCATGTCATTAATATTGTGACCAGTTTGTATTTAATTATTAGTCATTAAAAAATAACTTATGTATGTAATTTATTAATTAATATAATAATTTATCTATTTGTTATATATATGTGGAAATATTTATATTTAATAAAATTATATAATTATATAAAATTTTAATTATTCATAATGTTTTAATATAAATTATAATGATCTATTAATGGTAGGAATAAGAATCAGAATATATTATCATTTATTATTATTAGTAATAATATTTCTTTTTTCAATATTTATATGTATATATATATATATTTAAATCAATATATATGTGAGTATATTGGTATGTGTGTATATATGTAAAAATATAGATGATTTATGTCATGTAACATAATGTGAAAAAATTCTAAAACTTGAGTAATTATCCAATGGAAAAGAAATTCTCCATTGGATAAAATATTGAGGCATTTGGGATGGTATGTATTGACCATGTGTTTTTTGGATTATTAAAAATGGTCATATAAAATTAAAACATATATTTATTTAATACTTTTCTAAATTAGAATAAGTTCATTAATTAATTTTATACTCAATGGAAATGAGGCTTTCCCATTAATTTTAGTTAAATATTATGGGATAATTTTTTTATGGTAGGAGTTTTATTTGATTAATTAAATAATGATTACATTTCTATCACATTATGGTTAAAAAAATTGATATTAATTTGGAGTTTAAATGAAAAAATTAAATATTTTTTTAGTTGTTTTATGTATATTTATTTGGTGAAGGTATCACTAATTGATTTAATGATATTATGGATTTAATGTTAGTAATATTGAAATGGAATATTATTTAAATAATTGTGAGAATTTATGGAAATGATGGAGATTAACATGGATTATAATCTAATTATTATGATCATAATATTAGAGGGTCAAATGGATTTAAAATTTATATGAAATTTAATTATATTGATTGAACACAATATATATTAATACCTGAGAATTAATTTCATAGAATTTATTTGTGGAAACTATCATTGATTTGTTCGGGAGGATCTTATGATAAATTGATATATGTGGGGTCTCATTCATTATCTTTTAAAATTTGTATTTTATGGTAAAAAATAGTATTGATATCAATATTTTTATTTATAAATTTTGGGTTTTGAAAAATTAGTTTGACAATTTTTTATAAATTATGGATTTAAAAATGATTTATAAGTGGATTTGTTTTTGATATCATTTTAAAATTAGTGTTTTATAAATATTTTTTCCATTTTTTGATTACTAAATTTGTGGTTTTAAAATTTATATGGGAAAGGGGGAATTATTATTTTTAAATAAATTTTCATTATATTTTCTTTTGAAAGTGTAGTTTTTTTGAAAATATTGGGGGGTTGTCTTGAGAAATTGGATTATAATTGGGCTATAGATTTAGACTCATTATTCTTATTTTGAACAAAATTGTGTGACAATGTGTGGTTCGGTGATAGTTTCCCTATGAAAATACCTTAATGGGAGATGGTTTATTTTAGTTGGGATATAAATGATATCATTTGTATTTTCTATTTTAATTTCATCTTTATAATTCATTGGTGTGGTCTATGTAGACTATATGATTGGACTACGTATGTGACGAATTGGATGAATATGAAAATCGAGGTTCATCACATATAAATTATATTTTTTCAAATATTAATCATTTATATCCTTATTATTTATCTATATGTGAATTATTGTGAATAATTCATGATTTTCCATATGCGTGTTATGAACATGATATGATGGTTATATATATTTTTATTATTTATTTCTAGTTTAATACCTTTTTCATAAAACAATAGAATAGTTGGTTTACATCTAATATTATTGTTAAAATATTTTCTGTTTAGGTAAAGGGATGATTTATATTCATGGTTTCTATAAAATATTGTAGTTTTTTTACAAAACCTTATATTAACCGAAACATTTGGGTTACATATAGAGACCAAGGATCACAATACAAGGATATTACATCATTTTAGATGAATATTTAGTACATTACAAAAATTCAAGCTCGCGGTCCATTATAGTTTTGCATCATTGGAAACATGGATACAAAATCTCCCATCCTGGTGAAAGATCCCTAATATATCCCATAATGATCTCTCCATTTAGTATTTAGATCTAAAACTATTATTCAATACATTGGGAAAGGAAACATAAGAAAGGGGTGTGTTTGGATGCCCAATAAGGGTAAATAAAGTAAATGTGTAATCATAACATGAGAAGAAGGGCATGGAAATTACACATGACATTTCAAGAAAATACTCTACATATTAGAGATCATAATAAATAATTGTATTTCATATGTCAAGAATCATAAGGAAATAATGAAAATAATCCATTAAATAAAAACATAGGAACAAAACATAGAATTTTTTTTATAAATATAATAATAGAATATTCTATGTCAACGCTACCTACCAAGACTTTTATAACATGTTTTTTTTGGTATACGACCCGTGCACCAGCATCATGTTTGGGATAAAAACCAATATATCCTCTTAAATTTTGTCTCGGGATACAACCCATGTACTTTATTATTTTTGGGCTATGGATGCTTCTCGTGTACCCTCTAACTATTAGGATTAGGATAAAACCCATCTATCCTTTTGTTTTCAATAATTAGATACAACCTGTGTACCCTCTTACTTTTAGGCTTAGGCTGCATCCAATGTACTTTCTTGTTTTATGATAGGGATACAACACATGTACCTTTTTATTTATAGGATTGGGCTACAACCTGGTGTACCCTTTGAGATCATATAAAACATATCACCACAAAATGCTTTGGAGGGAGATCACAGTCCTAACAATCTCATATTAAAATCATTCATACATGTGTCACAAGATAATAAATCCTTCATCATGTCATGACCCATAAAAATAGATATGTTTTATAAAAATAAAATCATACCTAATGAAATTAAATGCATATAATTGATATTTCATCATGTCATAGCCTAGGAAAATAGATAGGTTTCATTATCACTTCATGAAAGAATAACCCTTGAAAAAAGAGGGTCATAGAAGCATAAAAACTCCAGCAGTGAAATGGGTGTCTTAAGCATTATTTTATCAAAACATAAACCATTAAATTAATAATATTAATGGAACCTTTGGGTCTTCTCTTATAAGAAAATGAGTAACATTAACAGATTATATCAAATTTCTAAAATTACATGAAAATATAATTTGAAAACATTTATTGATTAAAATATCATTTATTATTTGAAACAATATTTTTACAGAATAAAAAAAATTTGAAATCCATTTTCATTGAAAATTATTTGAAAACTGATAAATAAGTCTTGAAATAAATTTTAAAACCATTTCACATGAAATATTGTAAAATAATATTGGAAACAATTTGAAAATATTTTCCTTAACATTTTATAAAATAAGCTTCAATATATTTTAAAAAACATTTTCATTAAAACCACATTGAAAACTTATAAATAAATCTTGAAAATGTTTTTAAAACCATTATATTGAAAATAATTTTTGTAATTTATAAATAATGTTTATAAAAAAATAAAAAATTAGAAATAGTTTTTCCGTTTAAATTATCTTCAAAGATAATTTGAAAACATTTGAAAAACATTTTAAAAAAAATTGATTTCAAAATAAAAACTATTTCTGACTACAGGGAGGGATATGGTAAGATTTTTTATAAAAACAATTATTAATCATATTAAGTGACAGATAGTTGAATAATGGTACTAATACATTTATATATCCTTAATAAACATATTATAAGGAATATCATTGTTTTTTTATAGATATATATCATAATATTTCATCAAAATAAGATTGATCATTAATAATATAAAAAAGTGATGATATTATTTCAATAAACCCTTACCACTTTGGTGACATGTTTTTTTTTTGAAGAAAGGGAATTCCCATGTGTGGACTTTTCGAACCCTCCACACAGAGAAACCCCCCTCCCCCACGAAGAGGTAGTGCCCAGAGGCAACTCCCCAGCCGGGGAAGGAGCCGTTGCCAGCCGAGATGACAGAGCGTCCCAAGGGTAACAGCTAGGAAGTGATGGTCCGTCACAACAATCCATCAGTAGTTGGGCCACTCCTCAATTTTCCCACCCAGAGGAATCTGGGTGACCCGGCAAGGTGGATGGATCCAGGGGAGAGGCTTGTCACGAAAGTGGACTCCCAAGAATCGAACCCTACACCTCCCAAAGAAGGACCAGTTCACTCTTAATGACATAAAATGAAATTAAATGAATCATAAAATATAATTAAAATGATATAAATTATATAACATTTTAATTCTGAGAATATACACCTTATTAAAGAACATAGGTTCATTACATAACATGTTTCTCAAAGAAGGAAATTTTAGACAAAACTACTTTATAGATTTAAAAACATTTTAATCAATTACCCCATAAAATAATGAAAATAGGATTCATATGAAAATAATTATAAATTTAATTATAATAGACATATAATACGTACATTTTTTGTACATACACAACAAAAAATAAGTGAGTGGTGAATAAATCATGTCTCTCACAGATATTAAAAGTGAGATGAAATCTCGTTACCATGTCTCTTGACTCTAATTATACTCATTCAAGCCAACAATATAATAAATATAAAATTATTATAAATATATCACAAAAACATATTATTAATTATAATACCATATGGGGTTTGGTTATGGCTATATATTACCCACTTTCTAACAATTCAATGATAATGTTTCACTTCTGGTAATATCTGCTTTGTTATTTGTATATATCTTGATTTATTATATCTGTGGTCTTTACACATTTATCATGATTTATAGAATTTAAAAAATTATTTAAATATAATATACATTCATAATAATTTAATAATAATAATCCATATAATATATAATTATGAAACAAAATTTTCTATTAATAAAGATAGTAATACACATATATTCTAGAATGTTATTTCCATTTAATTTTATGGTTAAAAAAATTAAAAGACATATATGTATATATATCTAATTATAGTGCATTTAGGATATAAAATATATCATATATATTCATAAAAACCATCATAAATACATTCAAGGTAGTGTATGAATGAATCACTTCACATTGAGGGGGCGGTAGTCCACACTTCCTCAAACGAAATTATAGTTTTAACAAAAAATGGAAAGTTAAAAGATATGTGTTGTGAAAAGGAATAAAAAAGATTAAATAAATATTTAATATAATTTATGACATATATAAACATATTTTCTATCATTATGTCAACCATGAGAGGTTGTAAATGATAAATTTACAATCCTCGTTTAGTGATGCGATAGTTCACCATACAAAAAAATGATCAAGTGTTTTCTTGATTTTTTATATCCAATTTCAATGTTATATTTGTCTCAATGACCTAAACTATATTAATTTATAAAAATATTATTTAATTAAACTTTTAATGAAATTTAAAATATAATATAACTGTATAAATAAATTAGATTAAAAAATAGTTTTGATTTAAAATCTATTGTTTTAAGTATTTATTTATAAATGAATCCATATAGAAAAATAAAAAAATTTATCCTAACAAAATGTTTATGTTTATCCTATAATAAATAATATTATTTTTAAATATTTAATCTATATATGTGCTAAATTTTTATTTAAAATGTGTTCTCCATTAAAAGGTTATAAAAATAACTTTATAAAAAATATAGAATCTTAATCCTAAAATTTGGATTGTCCTTAACTTATGTATATTAAATCTATTGGCTGAATTTCATAAACATTTGACTGAATATATAACATATATATTAAATTAATACCACTCACTAATTATAGTTAATTTAATTTATTAGGTTAAAATTGATTTGGACTATAAAAATCATCATATTATCCTTTATATTCAATGAGTTATCATATTCATTTCTAATTAATTGGTAACCCATGAATTGATCTGAAATTTGTGTAAACCATAAATTCTCTTAAATTAGTTATTAATATTCATAACCTATAATTTAGTTCCTATGTTAAATATTATTATTTTAAATAAAAAATTATAATGATATGCTCTTATTTGGTAAAAATCGATCATGTGTATTACCCAAGTCATTGAGGAAAATCATTATTAACTATAATGTATAATAACCTTGTTTTTTTGTATAGAGGAAGCTAAAATTTATGTTTCATATATTTCATTTTTTTAAGTGGGTAGTGCCTTGGTAAAAGGCCAATGCACATTTTATTGAAAATAAAAAAGCGACAGAGTTACAGGAGTCAAAAGGAAGGATTTTTTTCAATCTTTTTCAAAAAGCGGAAATAAGTTAGAAGGAAGGTAATTCAGACAAGTCAAATACTTTTTAACACCTATTTTTTCAAGGGAATCATCAATTGTGTTTGCTTCCTGAAAGGCATGAGTGGCAATGTAATTAATCTCCATGAGTGAATCAAGACACTTTATCCAAAGGGTGATAAGAGGCCAAGCCAGATGGATCACACCATTCCAGATTTCCTGGATAATGGTGGTCAAATCACTTTCAATCTAGATCTTCATCCAACATTTTTTAAGGGAAAATTTGATGGAATGAATTACGTCCATCATTTTAGATTCTAGTGATGAAATCATACTACATATTCTAAAGAAGCAACCGTGACATTGTCCAGAAGAATCTCTAAAAATCTCACTGCATCCAGTAGGACCCGAATTTCCCATTGAGGCACCATCAACGTTCACTTTGATCCATCCTGGTATCAGAGTTCTCCAGAAAACAGCAAATGTGTGTTTGGGTTGTCGATAGAGTCCATCAACCCGAAGTTTGTGCAGAATCTCAAAATCACCAACAGTGTTGTTGTAGTGGGCCTTTTGAATCGAATCAACCTCTAGGACAGTAATGAGAATCTAGGATTTTCTGCATTAATATTTAGTGAGAATTTATTATGGAGAATATCATTTATTTCATACCAGATTACATGCAGGAGATCTACAATAGTATTGAAAAAAACATTTTTAATTTGATGAGAAGCCTCATGATCAAGAAATTTCTTTAAAAGAGAGCAGATCTAGTCATGAATAAACCATCTGTAGTAAAAAAATTTATAAAATGTAATTCCATAGAGAAATAGTTGTAGCACAAGAAAAGAAAAGATTCTTAGTATCCATCTTATGTTGATTACATAGAGGACATTTAGAACAGAGTTGGATACCAAAATTTTGAAGGAAAACCTCAGTGGACAGTCTATTGTGAGAAATGTTTCCAATGATAGTGAGTCTTGTAGGCTCGATCCAACGATTGTTAAAACAACTCAACCATTGAAAGTTCGATTCAGTGCTAATCAAATTATGCTTGGAGAAATTTTTTGAGTCAAGGATTCCATTTGAATCCGGATCCTAGATAAGAAAGTCATCAGAGCTATAGTAGGGATAGTTGTCAATGATCTGCACAATTATATTAGGGAGCTCATTCTTGTCAGAGTGAAGAACATCTTTAATAGTGTAATTCATATTCTCAGGAGGAGAGTTAGAAGGTAGCATGGAAATTAAAGGAGTACCAGTCCAATTATCAAGCAAGAAGTTTATGTTGGAGTCAACGTTAACCATCCATCTAGAATTTTCCATATAATGATTGAAAGAATGCCTAATGGAGGTCTATATCAAGGAAGTAATATAATTTAAGTTCCCTTTCATATGCTTGGACAGAAATATATGTTTGAGGAAGTCAATATCATTAGAGTTTCTATTAATTAATCTCCAAGAAAGTCTAGCCTAAAGAGCATCATTAAAGAGTTTTAAGTTTTTCTTACCAATATCCCCCTTATCTAAAGGATTGCAACAAGTATTCCAGTGGATGTTGACAAGTTACATTCGAGAATAATTCCCATCCAGATGATGTTCTTAATGTAGGTGTTAATTTTTTTAAGAGTTCTGACAGGACACTTATAAATCATAAGAGAATAGACCATTTTCAAGACAATGGTTGATTTGACAACATAGATTCTACCAGCCATGGAGAGGAAATTTCCCTTCCAAGTAGAAATCTGATTAATAATATGGTCAATGGTTTTGGAATAGTAGTTGGATTTGGGTCTTCCATAAAAAATAGGATCCCCCTAGTAAGTGAAGGGGAAGAGACCTTCTTTAATTCCAAGATAGTTGGGGATAAAGTATTCCCTCTCTGAGGAGAAATTATTCCCAAATAAAATATGTTACTTTTTCCAAGAAATAGTCTGGCTAGAGACCTCTTCATAATGATATAACTAATTTTCAAGAACATGAATATTCATTTGATCACCTTAAAGAAAAAAAGATGATATCATCAGCATATAGAAGATGGGTAGGGGCATTGAGATTTTCGGAAGCCTGGATGGGCTTATGTTTATTTTGATTTACAAGGTGTGTGAGGAATCTGCTGAGGTAATCTTCAGCAATGACAAAGAGGATGGCTAAGAGAGGGTCTCTTTGTCTAACTCTTTTTGTGCATTTAAAATATCCACTAGGGAACCATTAACCAGAATGGAAATCGAGGCAGATTTAAACATGGTTTTTATTCTCATAACAAAGGTATCATTAAATCCAAATCGTTTCCTAAATTTTAAGATAAAACCCCGATCTATAGTATCAAAATATTTTCTAATATCAAGTTTGATAGAAATATTACAACACCTAGTAGTTTTTTTAGAATATTAGTGCATTCTGAGGCAAGGAAAATACAGTCTGTAATATTCCTACCTTTTATAAAAATAATTAATACCAATAAACTATTTTATTTCATATTGGAGTAAGTCTATTAGCAAGAATCTTGGTAGTGATTATGTAGAGAGTGTTTATCAGGGAAATATTCCGAAATTGTTCGATCTCAAAGGCATTATCTACTTTTGGAATTAAATTAATGAATTTTTCATTAATCCCATGAGGGAGAAAACCATTAGAAAAGAAGGTCCTAACAAGATTGAACACATCCAGGTGAATGACATCCCAGTGATGTTGAAAGAAACCATTACTAAATCCATCAGGACCAGGGGCACTATCGGGCTTTGGAATGAAAAAATTGTCTATAATTTCATGATACAATGGGATTCTTTAGAAAAAAGTATTATCAATATCATCAACCATCGACATGATGATATCTGGTTAAAGATCAATATTAACAATCAGACAATTAAAAATGTTATGAAAGCAAGAGACAACATAATTAGAAATGGATTCCTATTAGTCAATAATCAAATCATCATGTAAAATTTTTGTAAGAGGTCGGGTGGATTTTCTAACTCTTTGAAGTGAATTATAGAATTTAGTGTTCCTGTCACCATGAGAGAGCCATTTTGTTTTGAAATTTTTTTTCCACATTTTGTATTTGATATTGAGGAGAGAGTCCAGTTTCATGGAAATAAATATTTCAGGTTGAGGATCAAAGTTAAAATCATAAATGGTGTTATGAGTTTGAAAATTAACTGGTTCTTTTTCCAGAGAAGAAGTGTCTATTTCAAGCTGTGTAATTTTAGATCTACACCTTCCATTATGGGCCTGTTTTAAAGTCATAAGATTGAGGACGTAGGAAAAAGAATCATGTTGATGATTCATAGTTTCCCAAATATTTTTGATAAAATAAACACAGTCATGGTCTGTAGGGAAAGCATTGTTTAACCTAAAAAGGAAAATGGGTTTTTGGTTTTTAATGAGATGATTTCCCAGAATAGGATGGTGATCTAAGTTTAAACTCGGGAGGGTGATGCTAGAGATGGTGTCACATTTATCAAGAGTCTCCATATTTTCAAAATCTCTATTCAGTTTACTAGAAACAACTTTGTTATAATGTCTTCTATACTAGGTTTATTTCACACCAGTGAGGTTAACTTCCACCACATTGTAGTCTTCAATAGAGGCTCAAAACTCTCTTGAAGATATTGATAAGTGTGAGGGTCCAATTTTTTCACTAAAGATAAGAATAGAATTAAAGTCTCCTATCACATCCCAAGGGTCATGGATGTTATTGGATAAAATAGAAAGTACATTCTAGTGGGTTCTTCTTTCCTGGTTTCTATTTTTGGCATATATTATCATGAAAAAAGTGTTTTGACTTTTCCATAAGAAATTACAAGTAAACAGTTGTTCAGTACTTTTGATGATATTAATATTTTGGATAGATGTGTGATAAAAAATCCACATAGAGTCAACCGAGGAACTTTCTATACAGGAACCCAGAAAATTATAATTGAGATTGCAGAGGTTCATAAATTTAGAAGGGAAATTATTTTTAGGCTCTGATATAGAAAATATTCTAGGAATATGAATTGTGAAAAACCTCTCAAGTACAATCAATGTGTTAGAGTTTGCAATACCCTGAAAATTCGAAAAGAGCAGATTAATTTTGACTTGTGTTTTGGGTTAGAACCCCATTTTTTTAGTTTTTCCCGAGTCTGTCATCCTCTCTAATCGTATGACATCTTTAGAACAGTTTGGTTTCGGTTTTTTGTCATGGAGATTAATATTAGATCTAGGAGCAGTAGAAATTGCACTAACTAAATTCTGCACAGGAGTAGGGTAATTATTAGATTATGTAGATATTTTAAGTATGTTCACTGTGTGTTCAGGTAAGTTGGAAGCATAATTTAGCCGAGAAGTCACTAAGTCCCGATCTGAAACCGAGTCAGTAGCTACTTCGAAGATAATAGAGTCAGCTGAAGTAGCTGCACCTTGGTTAGAAATAGGAGGGTCTAAATCATCAAATTTTTCCATTGGCCCAGGTTCAATTATGTTAGGAGTTTCATGTATAATAAATGTATAAATAGAGTATAATTTGTACTCAGAAATATGCAAGTCTGAAATAGAAAATTTATCCAATGAATTTTAAGTAGTTTTATAGGAAGTATCTTCCAAAAAAGAGAAGTATTTGAGCTTTGACAGTTATCAAATGCAAGAGGAGGGAGATAACAGGTACCAACATCAGCACTAATGCACTTGTTACCTTGTGGTTCAACCAAAGATACAGAATTAGCAGAGCAGGTTACATGGGAAGCATCCAGAGTGAAAGGGTTATATTTGTTCTGTTAGCCCACTGAATTCTCCATGATTAAATCAAATTCATTGTTCTCCTTCGGAATGGTCCTATTCTCCATTATCATGTCCATGGGAGTAAAAATCACAATGTTCTCATCAATAGGGGTAATGTGATCATAAACCTCTGGAGATTATACTCACCACTACATATGCATTTTAGTAGACTTGTAGATGAAATTTCATGTGACGTAAGAAATGGAATATTTAATCCTTCATTATTGGGGAGATATTGATCTATGATTGAGATATAATAAGAGGATTTTGGTTTCATTTAAATTTATTCACATTATTATATTTTTTTCTATAGGTTTTTTTCTTTTGGTACTTATTTGTAAAATGCAAATATTTTCAACTATAAATTTTTACCCTTTTAATTTCCAATAATGGAATTTTACATCCCATTAAAGTATGGATTAAATTTTTTTATTTGAAAATAATTCCATGATGTTTTATTTTATCCTCAACATAGTTTTCCAGACTATAGTGATCTAGGAGAACATTTGAGGCACTTCATTGATTTGGTATAGGTTGGGGTTTATAATAGTAAAGGTGGAACACTAAATGTACCATTTAAAATATATAGCTAACTTTTTATGGATTATTTTTGTTAATAGGAAGTTATAGTAGAATAAAATATTGTTAAAACTTTTGTTAAAATGTTGTCTTTATTTATGCCATGTTTTTTTATAATGGGTTAAGAGTGGAAGGTGTCAATGAATCATTCTAGATATGATATAACTACATCAACTAAATGTGTATTTATATAAAATTTTTGAAATACACTTCTAATCACTCATTGATTAATGATTTTCAAATTTTATTTTAAATTTTTTTAAATGATTTTTTATTTAGGTTTTTTTAATATATAATTAAGATAGAGATCCACCAATATGTATCTTGGAATATATGTATGGTCAATTTGTATTTTCAAATTTTGAAGGATTGTAGAACAATTCAATTGAGAATTAACTTAATTGAATGGTCACATTAAGGAGAGTAAGATTCATCTATATACTCTTAATGTGGAAGTTATATTATAAAATATATTCAAGAAATTTGAAAGGAAACCAATCATAAAAAACAGTTATAAGTTGTTTTAAATTTTTTTCCAGAAAATAAGTTGTACATAATGTTCTTTAAATTTAATTTTTATATTTGGGGGTATATTTTATAGGACATGATTTTTCAAATAAAGAACTATACATTTATCCTAATGAAAGTGAATTTTTTTTATGTCTTAGTGGAGGCTAAATAATTTTTTTGAGATCTGTAGTTTTCTCGGAAAAGTTTGGTATTACCAGGGGTTTATTGAAAAATTATTTTTTACAATGATGACTTTAACATATAAAGGAGTCAACATTGAATATAAATATATTTACTAAAAATAAATTTAGTAAATAATAAACTTATTGACATTATTTATAATTCTTATGCTACCCATGGATAGTGATAATTGTAAAATATATTGTGATTATTGGTTTGATGTGAATTCTTTGGCAATGAGGTATTTTAATGACTACTATTTTTTTCATTAAAGGGAATGATGAATTATATATTTGGAGAAAGTATAATGGTATATATTTATTATATAAATTTGAAATATATATTTTCTCTATGTAATCTCAAGTTGAGATGAAACTATTTCATAGAATATATTCAAAGCTATGATTTTTAAATTTTATGTGCCCTTTAAATAGTTATGTTGAAAAGGAAGGATTTGAGTAGAAAGAATAAAAAATAATAAATTATTGAATCTAGAGATCGATGGTTGATAATAGTTATGTTGTTTGATTTTCACTTGTAGATAAATTAAACAAGATTTGTTGTCATGAACCCCCTACAATGGTACCTATCCAAGGAAAAAAATAATATAGGGATGATGGAACCGAAATACTAAATTCCACATGATGATCACTATAATTTATGGATAATGTAATGGCATGGGCCTCCTTGGTCCATTACATTGTCCAAATCTAGTATTTTGGGGTGTTATTAGAGGCAATAGTAGCTCATTTCAAGTGTTTTAAAAAATCATCTTTTTTCCTTAGGTTGGTTGCATCGGTTACTCTGCATCATTATGTTTTGTTAGTATGTGGTATTGGTATATCACGTTTATATCTTATCATCAATGGATCAATGTTGTTGGATCAGTATCAGTTGGACTGACATTGATAGATCGGGCATCGGTGACTCGCATCGGTGAGTCAGGCATCAGTGGGTCACATCGGTGACTTGATAATGGTTAGTCATGTTAGTGAATATCTATCATTGAGTCCCTTTTAGTGATTCGTCTTGGTTACTTTCCCATAATTGAGTCATTTCCACATTTTTCTATTATTTCCATTTTCACCCCTTACATTTTATTTGATGTAAACAAAGTTTAAAACAATTTTTGATCATTTCTGAAGCAGTTTTAAATGATATTAATTATATCCATAATACCCAAATGCCTCAGAGACTTTGAAACAACCAACCCACATGGTCTTGACCACGATCTGACATTAATATCCCTTGAAACTATTTCCCTTGCATTGATATTGGATATGGATCTTTTACGTCATGGTCTTCTCTTCCCTATGTGTTTCCATTTTAATCTTGGTTTAACCAAAGACTTTCTTCCCCATAGAGTCATGTTTTATGGTTTTGCCTTCATATTCAATTTCCCTTGGAGTCTCCAAATGCTTGAAAACCCCTCTATTTTGGAATAATGAGGTGTTTTTGATCATCTATTTGTCAAGGTCGGAATTCCTTTATCTCTATTTTAATTTTGTATCATTTGGGGTTGGTAAAATAATGTCTCTTTGGGAATACAGTCAAATTCAAATCATAATTAAGGGTGTTATGAAGATAAACAGACGTGTTACAGTAATAGGATTGGCTACCCAGTAATAAATGAGGGACATGAAATCTGTGTTTTAGGATTATTGTTTTATCTATTATCATTGGGATATGTTGTGAATTATATGGGTTTGGTCCTTCTGAAAATAATGGATATTGATGGTTTTTGCTGGCACAAGGGTGATTCTACATACATTTTCTTAATCCTCTGTGGAATGGATTAAAATATGATAATTTTGTTAATCATGTATACCCAGTTAAATAAATGGATTCCCTAGGATTAAACTTGTATGGTGATCACCCAAGAATTATCAAAGTAAAATTAATGAATATTTTTGGTTAAATATTAAGGCACATTGCTTGATAGGTGTGTTCTTGTGTAAATTATTCTACAATTCGACTTTGGTAATGGTTATAGTGGGTTTCATGTATGGGGATGAGTAGGTGGTGTAATAGAATATTAGGTTAGAGAGTTTGATTTATTATGGAATGGATGAACTTATCAAAAAGTGGGTATGCATCTAGGTTGTGTTTTGGTTATTAGTAATGGTCTATTTGTGCATTAGGACATCAAATTGGTTGATTTGTGTTGTTTCACTGGGTGTGTTCTTTCTGTACAGTGGGGATACCGAGGATGATTTGGGAGGGATAATTTTTTTGAAGAAGGATGGTGTTTCCTTGTGTGAGAGTTTCGCCTGGGGTTTCTATAGACTTTTTTGAAGTGTGTATGGGTTATGATGTTAATTATGGTGTCTTGTGATTGGTAGTTCCCTAGGTAGGTATGAAATAAATAAATTAATGAATTGTTTAATGCAGTGTTATAGTTGGTTAAATTTATTTCCTTGGGTTATGAATTATGTTAGTGGATGTAGTTTGGTTAAGCATTAGAGGTGGAATCAAGGGTCACATTGTGTGGGTAGGTTGTTTTTTTAGAACACATAGGTTCATTTACTGTTTAGTACAAATATATATACTTGTAATTTCTTTTTATTTCTATGTGCTCCCACCCTAGTAGAGTATTATGTGCCAAAAAATCCCCATTTCATAGAGGAGGCTGTTTTTTCATGCATCACGGTCTGAGGATGGATGGTTGGTTATGGATCGTTCTCTACTCCCTATTCTAGTCATTGGTCTCCCAAGACTCTTCGTACATGTTGCGATGTGTCATTGAAGACCAGGTTTTTATGGTTGAGGTGTTAATTCTCAGGTGTCTTCAAGATGATATGCATTGTGACTTTCATGTGTCTTTAGGATGTGGTTGTGGTTTTGTTGCCTAGGTGTTTTCTGGAAGGATGTGATGTGGTTAAAACCCTTTTTTGGGTGGGATTTGGTATGTCGACAGGGTGTGTGTGGACAGGTTGTGGAAGTGGGGCTTGTGGAAGAGAGTGGTAGTGTTAGGATGTTTTCTATTATGGAGGATAAGTTAACTAGAGGGAAGTGGTGTGGGGTTCCCTATCATAAATATGCATACTAATTTACATTACATGACATGCGATATTTGGTGGTAGTTCATTAGTGTGGTTGTGGTGGATAGTATATCTGGTTATCTGTTTTTGAGTTTGTATTTTTTTTCTCACAAGGGAATTAATATGATTCTCACACTTGTGTGTAAGTGACTTTGGTTTTTCCTACTGAGTATACTTGCATGCTCACCGTACATATATACAACTATTTTTAAGTTTCCAGTGAGATTACATGTACCATTTTGTACCCTACTAGATTAAGCATCAGGATAGTTCTTTTGTTTCTACTTATCATTGATTCTTTGGTATTTACATTCGAATTTTTCATTGTATTTCAAGTAGTACTACATTAAACCGACATGTGGGATGGATTTTGGAATCTTTTATATATATGAATTGGATTTTTTTTGAGGTTAAAACATCTTATCTTCTGATCATGGTAACTATAAAAAGGCTAATTCCTCCCATTTTGGGATATTTGTATATCCTTTGTGCTGCTTTCCACCCCAGGGCTTACTGGAGGTGGGAATCAAGAGTCGTTATATCTTTTTCATCTTAAAAAAGGAAGGACATGAAATTTCTATATCCCTTCCCTCATCTCGATGAAGGAGGGTCATGAAACAATGTTATTAGAGGGTTATGTATGAGAGGAAGTATGGAGTTTAGAGTTATAAATAGTGAGGATTGAATGGGTTGGTTGGGAAATAATGTTAGGTGATATTGGTGCATGACATAGGCCAGGGAAGACCAGCTAAGAAATGAGATTTTTGGGGCCCCATGATTAAATTCAAGGACTCTTGTCTTACCAAAAGACCAAGTTAGGCTACACCATTTGTGGAGTGGAGACCCTAGGAAGGTTACATTCATTTTGATGACTTTTGTACTTGTTTGTTTTGGGTGTTTAGGGAAATTAAAATAAACAATTAGTTAAAATGAATCCTAAATAAATTCGATACTACTCGGGATTAGAAGTTCCTTTTTACCTTCCATCTTTGGCACTCGGTCAACATCCATGAGTTCCATAGGAATTGGAGTCCCAATAGGCTGTTATGGACGATCAGTGGAGGTTTGATGCAGATGAGGTGGACAACCGGTGGTAGAGAGTGTTTGGTGCATTCCAAAAACAAACATTGGGAAACTAGGAGGATCGTGCATCGAACATGGTGATATAGAGATACCTTTAAGATCTTGAGATCACTTTTATCTTGATATAGGAACCAAAGTAGTATTGGGTTTCATTGGAAGTTAGTCAGATGAGGGGAGTTGTGTGTTAGTGGTGGATGTTGTACTTGGGGGAGAGAAAGGAGTCTGCTGTTTTGTGGGTTTATTTTGAGGACTTTTGAGAATAATTCCTTTCCTGGACCATAGTGGCTGAGATGCCACATGATCTACTCTCCCTCCAGCAGGGCAGTATGTCATTATGAGGTCTAGGGATAATGTTCATGAATCTCCTCCACTTATCTCTGGATCTCTTTTCAAATGTGGAGTCGCAGGTGAGACTCTTAAAGGAGGCACATACTCTTTCTTCCGAGTATGAAGTTACTCCTTTCCCCTTGCTAACATACATAGAGGTACATAAAAAGGTTTTGGTAGTTGAGAGAATTCACTCACAAGGAGGTCTACCAAGAGTGGGTAGATAGTTGGGTTCTTCGATGGGAAAGGCTAATAGTGGAAGGTCTCATGATCTGGGGCCTCTAAGGATTTTTCCAGTGGGGAGATGACCTTAGTAATTTCGGTTTTGACCTTATGGTCATCGTGATTTTACCATAAGCTTAGGACCAAGGTGCTTCTCTTATGGATGTTGTGGGAACATTTAGAGTCTTTTCCCATTTTGATCTTTGTAATAGTGGTTGGGGTTAGGTTCAGTGCATGCCTCAGCAATAGTTGTTAGCTAGGTCGTTTCAGTAGTAGGGACAGCACGGTCCTACTTCACTAAGGGAAGATATAGTAGGTGGAGACTAACTTTATGGTGTTCCAAAGGACCTCGACCAAGACATGGTTTTGGAGGTTGTCGATAGTATAGGGGCAGTGGAGCTTGTCATGGTTAGTTTCACGCCACACAGGCAGTATTTCCCGTGAGTCGAAAGGTCATTCAAGGTCTGATCAACTTGTTTAGTACTCTTGTTTGTGCCTTGTGTGATTCAAGAGCTTCACATTTTTCTTGTTTCACCCAGTCTAGTCATTTTTCTGGGTCAAGACCTAAAGATTAATTCTATTGCCTTATTGTTGAGCACACCAGTCCGAGGTTAGACCAGCTTTCTTGATGTTTTCTAGGGATATAGACTAATGATGGGGCCACATCAGTCCCCTGGGGATCTTTTCCAATCACAAATGAAACCATACGATGTCATCCTTGACATTGAATAGTTTTACACTATGCATGACGTTATCAACTACAACTAGGTAATAGTCATGTTTTCAGGAATGGATGGACAAGGTGTGGATTTTGTTGGAAAGAGGTGTTGTTATATGGGTAGTCGACATTTGGAGACTCTTCTTTACTTGTAGTTCAAGAAATCAGTCGAATTGGTCGATGTTGAGATATAGGATGTTCCCAGTGTTGTTGGGGAATTCTTGGATGTCTTCTATATAGAGGTAGAGACTCTACCCCCATCGACATAACAATGAATTCATAATAGACTTCTAGCCCGGTGCTTCTCCAATTTTGATTGATCTTTATAGGATGGAACCTTCTAAGTCACAATAGCTAAGGATTCTGATTAATGAATTGATGAAGAAGGGACTTATCCATACTAGTGTGTCACCATGGGGTTCTCCAGTATTTTTCTCAAATAAGGAAGATGGTGGTCTGAGGCTATGCATAGAATACCAAAAGTTGAATGAGGTGACGGCCAATAATTGTTACCCTATCCCAAGGTTAGATGATATTTTATAACATCTTATTAGAGAAAGTTGGTTTTCCAATTTTGATATGTGGTATGGGTATCTACAATTCATGGTGAAAAGGGTGACATCTCGAAAACCTTATTCAGATGCAGGTATTGGAACATCAAGTTTATGTTTCTGTTTTCATGTGTTACAAACTCATCGGCTGTGATCGTTGGATTTATAAACTACATCATACATGTGTTCTGGGACTGGTTCATCATCATATTCATCGATGACATTCTGATATAGTGAAAGTCATAATGGGATCATATTGAGTGTCTCATGACTGTCCTGGAGTTCCTCCAATGCCACCACCTCTATGGAAATATGTCCAAGTGCAAAGTTTTGAAATGGGAGGTCCACATCCTTGGACATGTGGTGTCTCAAAAAGGTGTAGCAGTGGACTTGTCAAAGGTCAAGGTAGTTTGTTTCTTGGAAGCACCTAAGAATGTGTAATCAGTTCATAGTTTTCTCGGTTTGGCAGGATATTGCTAGAGATTTGTACTCAATTTATCTTAATTAGTATCTCCATTGACATCTCTGACCAAAAATTACCAGGCCATTGTATATAGTGATCAGTTCCAAGGAGCATTCATCAGCCTAAAGGGGAAGTTATTTAGTTCTCTAGTGCTCCGTTTTCTACAGAAAGGGGTGATATTCGAGGTTTTTTTTATGAATCCCATAAATTATTGTGGTGTGTGTTGATGTATCAAAGGGTAGTGATATCTTATGGGTTTAGGGAGTTATGTCCCCATGAATGTAACTATGACACCCTTGATCTGGAGATCGTGGCAGTCATGTTCATGCTGATGTTCTGGAAACATTAAATCATTTGGTAGAACTTTCTAGTATTCACATATCACAAGAACTTTATGTATATGTTTTCCCAAATAGAAATGAACTTGTGGTAGGGGAGGTTGGATTTAGATTAGGTCAATGATTTTGGGATCTCCTATACCTCAGGATAGGGGAATGTTTTGGATTATTCCTTGAGAAGGATGTCACGTAATATAGTAGTTCGAGAATCTGCAGATGATTGGAGGGTAATGGAGGAGTTGGATACCTTTAAAATTGATGCAAGAATGGGTGGAAGTGGATACTATATGTTTCAGTGGAAGGTGAATTCATCTCTATGGCCACATGTAGAGGAGTCTCAATGGGGAGACTCAGAGGAATATGTGATTCATGTGTGCATTGACCATGATTATGCTCTAGAGGGATGGTCATAGGATGGTATGAATCAGATGTTGTTTTGTGATAAGTTGTTTGTTCTAGTGGTGATGCATGAGTGAGTTCAATGTGAGTTTCATAACTCACCCCTAGTGGTACAACTGAGAGTTTCCATGATGTACAACGACTTGATGGAATTATTCTGCAAGCCCAAGATGAAGAGTTTAGTGGTGATGTTTTTGGGAAGTTCCTAGTGTGCCAGAAAGTGAAGGCTAGGCACTATGTTCCTAGTGGATTACTGCATCCCATAGATTTCCCCGAGTAGAAGAGGAATGACATATCAGTGGAGTTTTATCACAAGATTCAATAGTTCACTGGGAGTATGTGATGAAATCGGTGTAATAGTGGATCAGCTGAAGAAATCAGCTCACTTCTTAGCAACTAACATATCGGGCACTATGGTTGCCTTAGTGTAGAGGTATGTAGATAATGTGGTGTGGAAACATCGAGTTACAAGATCCATTATCTCATATTGGGGTATGAATTTTACCATTAATTTTTTGATGGGATTACGTCATGATTTTGGAATATAGTTACACATCAACACTGCTTTCCACCCTCAGATATATGGGCAAATGAAACGGACAATCTAGACATTGGAGGGCATGTTGTGTGTATGTTTTTTGGATTTTGGAGGATCTTGGGTGAAAAACCTTCCCTTTTTAGAGTTTTCATACAATAATATCTATCATTCATCGATTTTTATGGATCCATTTGAATACTTCTATGGGAGATAATGTCGTTCAACTTTGTGTGGTATAGAAGTAGGGGAGGTAGTTGATCTTGGTCCGAACATGGTGTAGAGTGAAAAAAAGAAGGTGAAGCTTGTCAATGAGAGGATTAAGTCATAACATTATAGGTAGGTTTTTTATGTCGATCATAGGAGGAGGCCCTTGTAGATTGAGTTTGGAGACCACATGTTCTTGAAGGTTTCCCCTCAACATGGGGGAAATGGATTGGACGAGGGGGTAAGATTTATCCTAGGTTCATAAGACCCTTAGAGGTGTTGGGGTGAGTTGGAATGTCTGGGAAGAGTTGGATGTCTAGGATGATGAAAAATTTGGGGGGCAGCCAGTGGAGGTCCAAGATCCTCTAGAGAAGGTTCTACGTGGACGAACCATTCATTTGGTTCATTTGTTGTGGAGGCCTGGTGGTTTGGAGGTTAGTACTTAGGAAAGGAAGATGCAAATGCGTGCCTAGTACAATGATTTGTTTTGAGTTTTTCTTATGTGTTTTTCGTCATGATGTACTGGTTGAACATTTCTTTTTATATGATGGGTTCCTTCCTTGTTCTACAATGTGTGGTGAATTCGAGACATGTAGAAAGGAGATGACCTGATTTCTAATCGAGATGTATTAATTGACATGTGATTAAGACCATATGGACGAGCCAATGGAACCCAATAGAGTTTGTATCTCGATATGGAGGAAGGAATTCCCAGATTCATGTGTCTAAATAGTGTGGTGTCTATAACACCGCAAGATTTTATGAGAAATATTATTTTTAATTTCTTTGATTTCATATGATTATATGCAACAACAAAGGGGGATTTCACTTCACTCATCCCTAACTTGACTTGAATTACACGCAATCACGACCTTCCTCGATAGCGTGTGCAGTACGCAATACCGGGTTTCACTAAAAAAATTATATATTATTATAATATTATGAACTAGACGTTATGAATAGTATTAACTACATTTTTAATTTTATAACATTATTATTCATCTTACACGTATGTGAACAAAATAAACATTTCAGGTAAAATATGTATTTTTCAAAAAAATGTAGTTTTGCCGCATTTTGATGGCGATCCCACATTAAATATAGTTTTTGATAGGTTTATAAGTTCAATTTAATAATATAAAATTCCTCTTTGGAATCAGGATATAAAAATTTACTTTGGATAAATTTTTCATATTAATCAAATAACTTTCATATTTTGATGAATAGTAAAAACACGCTAAATTTTACTTAAAAACAACTTTTTTCATCGAGATAATTTATATGGTTAAATAATAATAGTAAATTGTTTTAAAATATAAATATAATACATTTTTACCATTTAATATAATTTATGTCATTACCCTTAATTTTACATGGAATTCATAGGTACAAACATTTCAATCTTTGGTAATGTTTTAACTTTTAAAACCCGTTTTCTTAACAATGGGATTAATCATAAAATAATGACTACAACTTATGTGTTTTGAATTTTGGAAAATGGGTTCCATATTTGGATTTATTGGGTTATGTTAATAGGTTACATTTATTTTTTTGATATTATGAATAGTAACTACGTTAATTTTTATTTATTGCAGTTAAAGGTAAATATGGTAATTAAGGGTAAAAATAAGATTATAAAATTACCCTAACACATACCAGAATTCTATTGGATGGATAAAAGTCTACCCATATCACTTAAGGGTCAGATTAGATTCACTTTATAAACTATTGACCATGAAAATAATTTAATTATTATTAAAACCAAAGAAAGTGACAACATGTCACTCTCTTAAATCTTGTAAGTATAATAATTTTAATTTAGTGAAAAACATCATAAAACTTCGAACATGAATAGTCTACATAAATCTAATAAAATTATCTACATCATGAGAATTTATTTAGAATTTTTAGGGATTAAATAATTGTTATTAATGGTGATACATTAATGATGCAGAAATTATTTATTAAGTAAAAAATCAGAAATATAGTTTTTATTGAAATAATATTACCCATTAAAAGGCCCAAAAAACTGAAAACAACTTATTGGTAGTGTATATATACACCATAATCATCCAATTACCGAATATATAACCGTTTGGAGTCTTATAAAAGTGATTATGACACTTATATTATTTTATTTTAAATGATGCCAAAGTTGACACCTTCATAATTTAATAAATATAACATTTTAAAAGTTTGGTGTTTTGGAAGATAAATCCAACTAAATGTATTATTATTAAATCTATAAGATTTATCTTTATCCTAGTATTTTATTTTTAATTTTTACGAAACACATAAGTATATTTAATAATTATGAAAAAATGTTGTAGTAATTATTTTATTAAGAGAAATATCAAATAAATGGTTTTACAAATAGTAAAATAAATATTATATGAACTATTTAATGTGCTCCACTAATTTTCTAGATTTTCATGACATGATAGGAACCTATTAAATATTTTAGTTCTAATATATCCTTTGTGTGGATTTTATTTAAATTCAAATAAATGAATAGTGTCAAAATTAACACTATTGTTATTTTATAAAAATAAAATATATTTAAATTGTTTAATAATCAAAAAAATATTTAAAAAATAAAAATTGAAATTCATATAGTCTAAAATTTTATAAAGTATCCAATTATGGAAAATTCACAACACATAAGTGATTATTTATAAACATTTAAAATTTAGGATTTTTTTACAACAAATAAAATTAAATAGATTAAATAACGATAAATAAAAATGATAAGGTTTAATATAAAATAAAAACATGTCTAATTTTTTTTGTTGATGATATTACAACCTTATATCATATAATATTCGAATTGAATCGTTTTTGGAGTTTTTTATGTGGGTTTTAAATTTATATTAAACTAATATTTTTTAGGATTCCAAAAGGGCCCCTCTCCTCCCTTATAAAAGGGCACCTCCTCTCTCTCCACTTTACACAACTTTGAGCCTTCAAGCTCGTCCAACCCCTGACCATTTTCCTTCTAAACTTCCCTAGAAACATACTAGAGGTCCTGGTATTCTTAAAAGTCCAATTTTAGTATCCTAAGAGGAAGTTTCAAAGAGGTGTGTTGAAGAAGAGGTAATATCTTTTACCGATTCTTTCAAATTCATTTCTTATTCTACTTCATCTCCTTTGGTTGTTTCATAATAAAGTAATAACATGAGTATCACTAACATGATGATATGTTAACATAAATATGAAACAACCCCGTTTCACCTTCTATCCATCCTACGGAAAACTAAATCACCGCGCGTGCCTACGTACGGAATATCGTCTCGACGCCATGGTGTAATCTATTTTTCCACCACCACCTTACTTGGATGTGTATATTGGTGTAAATAATAAATATATACGGTTATTATAAAATAATACTGATTCTATGATATTATATCATCCACTCCAATTCTATTCAATAATTATGGGAATGATATCATCCCTCGTGTGTACATACGGACTACCATCTCCACGAACGCGATGAGATTCATTCTTCATGGTAACCAGTTATGAATGATTATAAAGAATATATAATTAATAATAATGAAATATATGACAAAATAATGCTACTGGATTAATTATATATATATATATGTTTGTCATCTACTTAATTCCATTCAATTCAATAAGGAAATGAAAACAACATTCTTGTGTACGTACGACCTACCATCTCCATAAACGGTGTATTTCATTCCGATTATTGATGTATCATATATATGTATATGCTGAATATATATTATATATAAATCATGTTTTACATTCTGGAATTAAGTAAATCAGAATATAAGTAATAATATCAAGAGCAAAAAGTCGAAACACGTACGATAAATGAAACGATTTTACCCAAAACGCTGCTTTAACATGGAATTTACAAAAGAATGGGTAATATAAAGTCATAAGTTAACCATATATGATATCATAACAATGAATATGAATTTTTTAATAAGTCAATTTCATTATTTAAATCATTATAAAGGAGGTTCAGATACGTACGAAGCATATCGAACCTAAGGTAAGGGATAACTTTTCAAATCTCATTTTTTCCGAGATTGTTTATTCGTATGTATTTACTGGGGTTATATTTATCATTCATGTCCCTGTTTTCTAAAAATGGTTTCATTTATGTTTAATGTACTTTTTACCCATTTTATAATTTTATTACATTGTATGTAAAGAATCTTTCTTTTATTTACCATACGAGGTACTTTTTGACTTTTCCAAAAATGGTACGAGAAGAATGTTTTTTAACTTATACGGCCTGATGAGATTTTTACGGTTTCATAACACCTTATTTTCATGAGGATTACTCTTAAATATTTCATGATTATTTTTTAAAAAATCCTTTTTCTTTTAAAATTGTATGGAATTTTGTGAAATTAAAATGATTTTGAAGAAGAAAGGATATTTTCCTCAAGAATTCATTTCAAGTGTTTTGTCAAAAATCTTTTCCATCTAAGATGAAATTATTTAGTATGATTATGTTTCAAGTATAATGTATCTATTATTTACATGGTTTCACTTTTCTTATGATGAAATAATATCCATTTGTTTTATATGGATTATATTATGATGGGATGATTTTTATGAAACCCATTTTGTTCTTTGGGTTATGATGAATGTTTATGTCGTGGAACACGTAAGAATGATTTCATTATGAGATGGGTGGGACCTATATATCCCTCAAATGCATTGGGTAATGATTTATATCTCATGAGATAGACATGGATGGAATGGTAAGTTAATCTGGTTCAGCGTTAGAGGACTGGAATGAGGAGTGAACTCGATTCAGAAAGGGACTTTGTCCACTAATATTGTCTTGGCAGCAATGCCTTGGCTGCTATGGAAATCATACCATGTGATTAATGTTTTTCCACAATTACATGTTTTATTCCCATGCTATTTTATCATTATTGATGTCCCATTATGATCTATGCCTTACGTACTGCCATTTTTATGTCATTGCTCTTGATTTTGATGTTTAGACATTATGTTCATGTTTTTATGTTCAAATTTATATGGTTTGTTTTAGTTTCTATATTCTTACCCTTACTGAGCATTTGATCTCACCCTTTATATGATTTCTTTTCCCCAGGATATAAAGAAAGGTTTTAGGTAAGAAAACAAAAGGGGAAGATCTTTATGGGAGATGTTGAAGATCTTTCACCATTATTAGAATATTATGTTCCGAGTTTCCAAATACACTAAACTATTACGATCCTTGAGTGTTGGTTTTTGTCATGTATTAAGTATTCAGCTAAAGTAAATTAATTTCCATGTAAGTCAAGATTTGGGTCTGTACAGTTGGTATCAGAGGAATGGTTTAGTTAACCTTTGGAAACTAGGATGCGAGAACTTTAGTAAGATCCGTAGAGATATTTCAAAGGTATGTCTAGGGGTGTCCCTAAGGTTACGTATAAGTATAGGTTATAGTCCTATAATTATGGTAACAGTCATAGAATTTAACGTAAGAGGTTAGATGTTGAAATTACTCCCCCTTGATTATGATTTTTTCCTCTCACGCTATTCTTTTTGGGTTTTAGAAAATGGCTGGAAACATGAAGATTCAAGATAATGGAAGATATAATGGACAATGGAATTATATTATTCATGAGGAACCAAATGAAAATGGATATGGGATTCCACATATTGTTATGATTCCTAATCAGAAATCTC
Source organism: Viscum album (assembly GCA_963277665.1). NCBI lineage: Eukaryota > Viridiplantae > Streptophyta > Magnoliopsida > Santalales > Viscaceae > Viscum > Viscum album. The sequence goes on along the minus strand of OY728161.1, from coordinate 1,208,547,289 downwards.
ATAACATGATCAATAATCTCAACTTTTGTATGTTTCCTGACTCCTCTAATAAGAGAAAGATGGAGTTTCATGATGATCATAGAGGAAAGAAAGTTCAATTTCCCTCATGTAAGTCATGTGGGAAGAGGCATCAAGGACAATGTTTCAAAGGAACTGGAAGATGCTCTGGGTGTGGAAAAGAAGGACACAAATCCATTAATTGCAAAGGAAAAGGATCAGTTAACACAATGGACAAGGATAATGGTATTGAGAATACATCAACAATGGTTAAATGATTTAAATGTGGAATGTACGGGCATTATGAAAATAAATTCCCTAAGGGAAAATCTCACGAAGCGAATCTGCATGGTTGTATGGGTAGTATTTATGATGATGATGATGAAGAGACTAAAAATGATATATGAGATGAAAGAAGTGTTGACGAATAAAATGATGAAGCTCTGTCAATGTTTTATGAAGGTAGTGGAATGATTGTATGTTTATCAAGAGTTATGTTGTATAGGTAATTTAATGGTACTATGGAATAAAGAAACATCTAAAGATTGCTACACTATTGTTTTTACTAATGTATTTGAAAGTATATGTTGAATAGTACTATTAACCATGAAAGGTTATTCATATGTTTTTGGAAAGAAGATGATATGTGCATGCTGAAAGGATACGGAGAAAATAATATGTTTGATAGTATTCATGAGATCATGACCTTTATAAAGACAAAGTGATATCATGGTTTGAGTATATAGAATTTTTGAGATTTTGGTATGTGGAAAGAGTTACCTTTTTACATCATTCATGTTTTCACTAAGGTTCTATGGTAAATTATGTTTCAAGGGAATATATGACTAAGGTATTCATGTGTTTGGAAGGTAACCAACAAGATATATCTTATGATATATGTGGGATAAATTCTTGTATTCACATTCTTGGTAGATAACCTTTCTAGTAATTGTTTTCATTATACTATGAGCTTGGATAGAAGTATTTTGGATAAGCATAATGATTGGAATGGATTGTGTTGGACATGAGACAATATTGTTTTAGGATAAATTTTTTTCTATATTATTGATGGAATGTTATAATGATGTAGTTTTAGAAAAAGGACGACATGTAGGACGAGTGACAACCAATCACGTCAGACAAGGTTTTGGGAATAGAACCCACAACCGAAGTGCAACAGGCCTTTATCACCTACCACTTGCCTACAGGAAGTCCCTGGTTAGTGAAAACTAGTTTTATTTTTTTAAGCGGTATGTCAGATGATGTATAAGTTCATTTTTGAAATCATATACGATTAGCCTCACCATACATGGACTTATGTGTCCAATAACTTTTTCTAACCATTTCTTTGAGACAGATGGAATGACCCATCATTATATCACATGATCTGATAACACTTCAAGAATGACAAATTCATCCTCATCTCTTTAAGAGATTAAGTGGAAATTGTTCAAGGCACAAACAACAATTAGATTGTACCAAAATCAAGTAAGTATTTCTTCTAATTCAAAACATTCAGCTTTAGGGAAATGATATTGAAAACAAAATGTTGTCCTATTTCTCTTATATCTGGTAAATCATATGGCACCTTATATCATCACAAATTTATGGCTTTGTGATTTTTGGCTTTTTCATAGCCATGTTCTCTACCACTCTCCATCAGAACTTGATGGTTAGATTTTTCTTCCATATCCATATTTTCACCTATGTTCTCTTATGTGGAAACCTAGTGATTAGTTAATTTTGGTAACCATTATATTTCATACTTTAGTTTTTAAAAATAGGTTTTGGTATTCCCTTTTTACGATGTGGGTTTCTATTAAAGAAAATTTCATGTAGTAAACCATTTATAACACCGACGAATTTCGAGGGCGAAATTCATTTTAAGGGGGGTAGAATGTAACACCCCAAGATTTTCTGAGAAATATTATTTTTAATTTATTTGATGTCTTATGATTATATGAAACACCAAAGGGATCTAGTACTACATGCATCCCTGACTTGGCATTCATTACACGCAATCACGACGTTCCTCGATAGCGTGTGTAGTACGCAATACCGGGTTTCACTAAACAATGATATATTATTATAATATTATAAACAAGTAGTTATGAATATTATTAACTAAATTTTGAATTTTATAACATTATTATTCATCTTACACATTTTCTAAAACATATTCTGTGAACAAAATAAATTTTTCAGGTAAAATTAGTATTTTTTTAAAAAATGTAGTTTTTCCGCCTTTTGATGGAGAACCATCTTTAAATCTAGTTTTTGACAGTTTTATAAGATCAATTTGAAAAAATAAAATTCTTATTTGGAATCAGGATATAAAAATTTACTTTGGATAAAATTTTCATATTATTCTGATAACTTTCATATTTTGATGAATAGTAAAATCAAGCTAAATTTTACTTACAAACAACTTTTTTCTTTGAGATAATTTATATGATTAAATTATAATTGTCAATTTTTTTAAAGTATAAATAGAATATATTTTTAACATTTTATATAATTTATGTCATTACCTTTATTTTACATTGAATTCATAGGTATACACATTTCAATCTTTGGCAATGTTTTAACTTTTAAAACTCGTTTTCATAACAACAGGATTAATTTTAAATTAATTACTACAACTTCTGTGTTTTTAATTTTGGAAAATTAATTCCATATTTTAATTCAGTGGGTATAAATTATGTTAATAGGTTACTTTTATTTATTTATTTTTTGATATAAGGAACAGTAACTACGATAATTTTTATTTACTGTAGTTAAAGGTAAATCCGGTAATTAAGGGTAAATATAAGATTATCAAATTACCCTAACACATGCCAAAATTCTATTGGATGGCTAAAATCCGTACCATATCACCTAAGGGTCTGATTAGATTCATTTTATGGGCTTTTGACCATGAAACTAATTTATTTATTATTAAAACGAAAGAAAGTGACAACATGTCACTCTCTTAAATATTATAAGTATAATTATTTTAATTTAGTGATAAAATTCATAAAACTAATAACATGAATAGTCTTAAGAAATATAATAAAATTATCTACATCATGAAAATTTATTTATAATTTTTAGGGATTAAATAATTGTCATTAATGGTGATACATAAATGATGCCAAAATTATTTAATAAGTGAAAAATCAGTAATATAGTTTTTATTGAAATAATAATACCCATTAAAAGGCCCAAAAACCTGACTAAAACTAATTGGTAGTGTATATATACACCATAATCATCTAATTACATAATATATAACCGTTTGGAGTCTTAAAAAATTGATTATGACACTTATATTTTTTTATTTTAAATGATGTCAAAGTTGTCACCTTCATAATTTAATAAAAATAACATTTTAAAATTTGAGTGTTTTAGAAGATAAATTCAAATAACTGTATTCTTATGAATTATATAAAATTTATATTAATTCTAGTATTTTATTTGTAATTTTTTTTCAACAAATAAGTATATTTAATAATTATACAATAATGTTGTAGTAATTATTTTATTAAGAGAAATATCAAATAAATGGTATTACAAGTTTTAAAATAAATATTATATGAACTATTTAATTTTATCCAATAATTTTATAGATTACTATGACATGTTAGTAACATATTAAATATTTTATTTCGAATATATCCTCGGTTTAGATTTTATTTAAATTCAAATAAATGAATAGTGTCAAAATTGATACTATTGTTTTTTTTAAAAAAATAACATATTATGAAATTGTTTAAAAATCACAAAAATATATAAAAATTATAAATTTTAATTAATATAGTCTAAAATGTCATAAAATATCCAATTATGTAAAATTCACAACACATAAGTTATTATTTATAACCATTTAAAATTTAGAATTTTATTACCAAAAATAAAATTAAATAAATTAAATAAGGATAAATCAAAATGATAAGGTTTAATATACAATAAAAACATGTATAAATTTTATTGGTTGATGATATTACAACCCTATCTCATCTCATTTTCTAATTTATTTATTTTTGGAGGTTTTCATGGGGGGTTTGAATTTATATTAAACTAATATTTTTGAGGATTCCAAAGGTGCCCCTCTCCTCCCTTATAAAAGGTCACCTCATCCCTCTCCTATTTAAAAAAAATAGAGCCTTAAAGCTCGGCCAAACCCTGCCCATTTTCCTTCTCAACTTCCCTAGCAACATACTAGAGGTCCTGGAATTCTCCAAATACCGATTTTAGTATCCTAAGAGGAGGTTTCAAAGAGGCATGTCGAAGAAGAGGTAATATCCTTTACCAATTCTATCAAATTAATTTATTCTTATACTTCCTCTTATTTTTTTGTTTCATAATAAATAAATAACATCAATATCACTAATATACTGATATTTTATTATAAATATGAAACATCCTCATTTTACCTTTTATCCATCCTATGGAAAACGAAATCATCGCGCGTGCGTACGTACGGAATACCGTCTCCACGTCGTGGTGTAATCTTTTTTTCCAACACCACCTTACATGGATGGGTATAATGGTGCAAAAAATAAATATATATGGTAATTATAACATCATAATTATTCTATGATATTATATTATACACTCTAATTCTATTCAATAATTATGGGAAGGATATCATCGCTCGTGTGTATGTACGGACTACCGTCTCGACGAACGCAATGAGATTCATTCTTCATGGTAACAATTTATGAATGATTATAATGTATATATAACTAATAATAATGAAATATATGACATAATAATTCTACTGGATTTATTATATATATATATTTTTATGTCATCTACATAATTCCATTCAATTCAATAAGGAAAATAAAACAGCGTTTAAGCGTACGTACGGCCTACTGTGTCCATGAACGGTGTATTTCATTCCATTTATTGATGTATCATATATATGTATATGATGAATATATATTATATATAAATCATTTTTTACACTCTGGAATTAAGTAAATCATGATATAAGGAGTAATATCAAGAGCAACAAGTCGAAACACGTACGATAAATCAAATGATTTTACCCAAAACGCTTTTTTAACATAGAATTTACAAAAAAAATGGGTAATATAAAGTCATAAGTGAACCATATATGATATCAAAAAAATAAATATGATTCTTTAATAATTCAATGACATATTTAAATCATTATACAGGAGGTTCGGATACGTATGAAGCATATCAGACCTAAGGTAAGGGATAACTTTTCAAATCTTGTTTTTATCCGAGATTGTTTATTCGTATGTATTTACTGGGGTTATATTTATCATTCATGTCCCTATTTTCTAAGAATAGTTTCATTTATATTTAAAGTCCTTTTACCCATTTTTTAATTTTAAAAAATTGTATGTAATGAATCTTTTTTTGTTTACCATATGAAGTACTTTTTGACTTCTCCGGCAAAAGTACGAGAAGAATGTTTTTTTAACTTATACTGCATGAACAGATTTTTACAGTTTCATAACTCCTTATTTTTAGGAAACTTAATCTACATTATTTAATTATTATTTTCAAAAAAATACATTTTATTTTAAAATTGCATGGCATTTTGTGAAATTAAAATGATTTTGAATAAGAAAAGATATTTTCCTCATGAATTCTTTTCAAGTATTTTGTCAAAACTATTTTCCATCTAAGATGAAATTATTTAGTATGATTATGTTTCAAGTATAATTTCTCAATTATTTACATGTTTTCACTTTTTTATGATTAAATTTTATCCATTTGTTTTATATGGATTATGTTATTATTGGATGATGTTTGTGAAACCCATTTTATTCTTTGGGTTGTGATGAATGTTTATATTGTGGAACACATAAGAATGATTTCATTATGAGATGGGTGGGACCTATATCTCCCTACAATGCATTGGGTAAAGATTTATATCTCATGAGATAGACATGGATGGAATGGTAAGTTAATCTGGTTCAGCGTTACGGGATTGGAACGAGGAGTGAACTGGATTTAGAAAGGGACTTTTTCCACTAAGATGGTCTTGGAAGCAATTCCCTGGCTACAATAGAAATCATACCATGTGCTTAATGTTTTTCCACAATTACATGTTTTATTCCCATGCTATTTTATCATGATTGATATCCCATTATGATCTATGCCTTACGTACTACCATGTTTTATGTCATTGATCAAGATTTTGATGTTTAAACATTATGTTCAGGTTTTTAAGTTCAAATGTATATGGTTTGTTTTAATTTCTCAATTACTACCCTTACTGAGCATTTGTTCTCACCCTTTATATGTTTTCTTTTCCCCAGGATATATATAACGGTTTTAGGTAAGAAAATGAATGGGGTAGATCTTTATGGGAGATGTTGAAGATCTTTCACCATGATTAGAAGATTACATTCCATGTTTCCAAAGACACTAAACTACTACGATCCTTGTGTGTTGGTTTTTTTCATGTATTAAGTATTTTTAAAAAGTAATGTAATGTACATGTACGTCAAGATTTGGGTCTTTACAGTTTTGGTGCTCATGTGGTTCATTTTCTAGTAAGTTGGACGTATTAGATATTGGATGAGGTGTTCTTGTATTTTGAGGTTTCACTCCACCATTCAAACAACACTGGGTGGTTTATCATTGAGATGTATCTTACATGGTGGTTTTTTGAACACCTATTTTGTTTGGTTTTGGTTTTTAATTCTTGACGGAAATAATAGTTTAAGTGGTGTTTGATGAAATTTCTTGGACCTCCCTGGTCCATTAATTTCCAAAACCCAGTTCTTGGGGTGTTTTGGGAGGCCACGATAGCACATTTCATGAGTTTGCAAAAAAAATTCAGTTTTTTCATCAATTTTTCATGTCTGTGACTCGGAGTTGGTCGGTTTCATTAGTAGGAGGTATATGTAGCTCTCTTCAGTAGCTCAGCATCGGTGCCTCAACATCAGTAGGCCAGGTGTCAGTAGGTTGGGTGTTGGTTACACGCGTCAGTGAGTCAGGCATCAGTGGGTCCCGTCTCTGACTCACTATTAGGGGGTCACATCATTGACTTACTATTTGTGAGTTTATGTCGATGAATCTCATCAGTGACTCACCCATCATGGATTCATTTCCATCTTTTTCTAGTTTTTCTATTTCTCCCCACTTATGATTTATTTGGCGTAAATAAAAATTAAAAACATTTTTGAATGATGATAAAGTAGTTTCAAAGGATATTAATTATATCTTTAATAAACTAATTCCCAATTAGACATTGAAATGTCTAAGACATGTTTTTTATATCATGATTCAACATTAATGTCCCCTGAAATGGTTTCCCTTCCCTTGATATACTATCTGAATCTTCTATGTCGATATCTTTTCTTCCCAGGGTGTTTTTATTTTTCTCTTGCTTCGACCAGAGTCATTAATCACCACGGAGTCATGTGTTGTATTGTGGACATTGGATTTAGTTTCCCTTGGAGACTCGTTATTCTTGTGTGACCCTCTGTTTTAGTGTAAGGAGGAGTTTTGGATCGTCTATTTCTCAAGGTAGGAATTTATTTGTCTCTCTTTTAATTGTGTATCATGCAGGGTGTGTAAAATCATATCTCTTTGTGAATACAGTTGAGTCCAAATATTAATTAATAGTGTTATGAAGATGGTTGGACTTGTTATGATTATGGGTTTTGCTACATTAGTAATAAATGAGGGGCTAGAAAGATGATGTCTATGATCATTGTGTTCTATGTTATCTTTGAATTACATTTTCAATTGAATGGGTTGTATCCTCCTAAAAATCATGGTTGTTTGTTGTATTTTCTTGTGCACGTGTGACACTTTTTAATTTTTTTTATTTTCTATGGAATGGATGAAAATATGAAAATGTGGATAATAAAGTACGTAGTTAAATAAATGGATTCCACATGATTAAACATGTGATGTGATCACCCTTGAAGTATTAAAGAGAAATTAAAGAACATTGTTGGTCAAATCAATAGACACTCTATTTTATTGGTGGGGATATGTGCAGCGTATTGTTCCGTTCAGTTTTACTAATGTTTTCAATGGGTTTCATGTATGGGGAGGTGAAGGAGGTGTAATAGAATCTCAAGTTGGAGAGTTTGATTTATTATGGATTGGATGAACTTGTTCAAAAGTGAGTATACATATGGGTTGTGTTTTCATTTTTGAGCATGGTATGTTTGTGTAGTGGGACTGCAACTTGGTTGATTTTTTTAGTTTTGATGGTTGTGAAGGTTTTCATGCGGTGGGGATCCCAAGGATGGTTTGAGAGGGATAATATTTTTAATAAGGATGGTGTTACCTTGAGTGGGTCTGCCTCCTAGGTTTTTGAGAGACTTTTGTGAACTGTGTGTGGGTTATGGTGTTACTTGCGGTGTGTTTTGTTTGGGAGTTACCCGGGTTGGGAAAGAATAATTAAATAAATAAATTTTTTAATTCAATTTAATAGTTTGTTAAATTAATTGTAAGGGGTTATGAATTAAGTATATGGTTGGATGTGTGTTAATTCATTAGAGGTGGAAGCATGGGTGGTTTTGTGATGGAATGTTTTTTGTTTGAGAACCCATATGTTGGGATGATTGTTGGGTGCATATATATATACTTGTAGTTCCATGTATTTTCTATGTGCACCCCACCCTTTTTGATCACTATACAATGAACACAACAATTTCATGGGGGATGGTTTTTTTTAACATCCTGGTGGTCAGATGGATGGCTGGTTATTGGATCCTCTTGGATCCCACATGTAAGAATTGGTAACCTGAGACTCTTCAAGTAGGTTGTGGTAAGGTATTGAGTCCCAAGTGTCTACGGGAGAGGTTTCTTTTCCAAGGATTCTTTTGGAAGAGATGTGTTGTTCTTTCTTAGGTTTCTTTAGGATTAGGTTTTGGTTTTTTGTCCCATGTTTCTGTTGGTAGGATGTGATGTGTTTGTGGCCTAGATTTTTTTGGGAAGGATGTGTTATGGGGCCTAAGTGTGTGTGAACAGGTTGTGGCATTGGGGCTTGTATAATTTTATGGTAGCACTAGGAAATTCTCTATTAGGGATGAGTTTTTAACCAGTTGGAAGTGGTGTGAGGTAACCTATCATCAATGTGCTTACTAAATTAATTCCCATGACTTGTGTTATTTGGTGAGAATTACTTGGTGATGTTGGGGTCTCTAATATACCATGTTTGGTTTTTTTGAGTTTCGATTATTTTTCTCCTAGGAGAATTAGTATGCTTCTCCCACTTATGCATGAGTGAATTTGGATTTTTCCCACTATGTATACTTTTATTCTCACCCTATATATATAAAACTATTTTCAGATTTTAGGGAGATTACATGGATTGTGCTGGACCTTACAAGATTGGGGGTTGGGATAGTTTATATTTCATTTCTCAGATTTTTTCTTTTGTTATTTACATTGGTGTTTTTTATTTTATTTCTAGTAGTTTTACTTTAAAAATTCATGTGGGGTGGATTTTGGATTCTTTTAAATATATTTCTTGGAGTAGTTTTGAGTTTGATTCATCTTATATTCTGATGATGGTTACTATAAAAACGGTAATGCCTCCCATTTTGTGAGAGTTGTATACCCTTGGTTTTGGTCGCCACCAGGGGCATATTAGAGGCGTGACTCTAGGGACATTATCACTTTTTTATCATGAATAAGTAAGGTCAGAACACTTTTTCATCCCTTCCCTCATATTGATAATGGAGGGTCGTGGTAGGTATATAATAAAAAATTGGTGTAATTTCCCTCTTAATGAAAATTTATGAAAATAAAAAATAAGGTAAGATTACATTAATCAAAACCATGAATAAGTTGATAAGAAATACCATATATGAATTCAATGTTATATATAATTTAAAAAAATTAGAATTTACCAAAGGAAATCATGGACAGTGACCATGAACTCCATAAATAGATTATAACACTATGAGCTAGTATCAATTAGGTAAATCACCAACCATATCTTAGAAACAAGAAAAAAGATTATATATTCATATGTTGAGAATAAAAATACAATAATGAGGTTCTTCCATGTAACCTCTCATAAAAAATGTGAAAGATTTATAGTAAACCCCAATGGATAGGAAATAATACTAGCACATTACTTAAATAGGTAAAACAGTGTCACATCTTCACTATGGACCACTCATTTAGTAATGTAGTCAAGTAGGAAATAATTATCAATATATAAAAATATATTTTAGGTTCCTCTCTTACACTTCCCTACTGAAGTGTTTCTCTCACACCACAATATCTCACACCATGTGCTCATATATCTTATATTTCATCCTTCTGTAACCCAAGAAATCAAATCATAGCCATGTCAACATCTTATCCTATTTCCAATGTACCTCGTCACATCCTTCTCATCATCTCTTCATATAACCAAGATGAATTATTAATTCTACTACAACTCTTGAATCTTGAATTTTTACACAATAAATAATAAACCATTCTTGCACTATTATACGTAGTCATAGCCACCATATATGGATAAAAGTATATTATATAACTAAAATCTATTATAGCTCTCACATAAGTTTGTAGTCAACTAAGATCTATCATAACCCACATGATTCCATGACATATACCTTATTCCCTCATAACCTGGGTATTCCTACATAATATACTATTACAAAAGGGGGAGTATAGGAGAGTGATAAGTCATTCATCCAATCCCTTTCGAACCTGAATGTTGGGGAAAATCGCTAAAAATACTTGTGTTCTAGTTTCCCTATCGAAACGAGTGGTGAAGCATTTGAAATAATAAAACATAAATATAGTATCACACATAACTACACCAAGGGAAATTTCATATCTATAGTCTCATCTATTACTTTTTTCCATCATAAAAACCGGGTGACGCCACTATAGTCTAGAAACATGATTCCTCACAAGCATCAACATTAACTTCTTTAATGATTATAAATTAGTAATTTAGAAAATAATTATTCACTAATTTAATTATCTTAGAATTAAAATTATTTAACTAAATAATCATTAAATTCTAATTTAATTTTTCCTATAAAATTAATCCATTATTCATTCATAGAATGTCTTATAAATTACAGATTTAAAACCCAATCCATCTTTTTATTATAATTCATTCAATTTCTAGATTTTATAACGCATTCTTTTTAGGCATTTAATTCTACCACTTATGGTTTCTATTAAAAATAAAGTCACTTGTCATTTACACCATCAATAAAACCCCATCCCATGGGTTCATTATTAATTTATTTACCATTTAATAATTTATATGTACTCTAGTACTCATCCTAAGGTACTAGAACTATAGATGAACTTATCATTCATAGAACCAAACTGGATCAATTAGTTGGAAATACATATCCTTTAACCATCAAATAACTAGGAATTTAAAGGAATCCATTAAGGAAAAATCATTTGTAGGGAACAACTCTTAACTCACTCTAACAAAATAATTTTCATCCCTCACACCATCACACACACTAAATTTCATCCCACAATTATAGGCACCAAGCTATAAGTAAAACCACAAAATAAGGAAACCCTCTATTCAATGAACTTTCCAACCATTTCTTCGTTATAAAAACCCCATTTGGGCTTTAACATCCTAAATAAATCATAAAAAGTTGAATTATTATATTTAAAATGAAATAATTATAGGGAAACTGTGGCCATAACACCAGGCATTATGGATTTTATAAAACAAGAGTGTGACTTCTTAGCCCAAGTTATTCTTTTAGAAAAAAACCACTTCATTACCATCCTTAACTAACCAGTTAGTCACTAATAAATTAATCAAAAAAAACTAATAAATTTTTATGAATCAACCATACACCTCTTTTAGAAATAATTTAATATTTCTTAAATTTTAAGGAGGAATGTTAATTAATTTACATTTCATTCCACTAATTATTAAATAATTATATATTTATGATGATTTTAAAATTTCCTATAATGTTAATCATTCTAAAAAACATAATAATACAATGACTAAATATGATACTCTCTAGAAAATAAAGTTAAAATAATAACATATATAAATCATATGAAACCAAAATGACGCAAATTTGATTTCAATTTTCATTCTAGTCATTATATTTTTTAGGTTGACACCATCGTTACACAATTATCTAAATATTGGTATGTTAAAAAATTCACATTAATAAAAGGAGGACCAATGAATCCACCACCCTGATTATTAGTTTCATGGAAATCACATATCACAACTGAACAATTAAAGAATCAAACACTACCACGTCTGAATGGAAACTCATTATAACTTAATAACAACAAGGCACAATTGACCCTGTATTTAATTTCATCCAAAAATAGAAGAAGTTTGAAAAAAAATTGAAATAAGAAGAATAAAGAGAAAAATATGATAGCAGAAGAGAGAGTACCATGATCCTAGAAACATAGATCTTATGATCCAAGGTGTTTAAAATTTCAAAGATGACAGCTGAGGAGTGGTTCGTGGATTAAGAGTCTAATATAGTATTAGGGAGCAATAAAAAATATAAAACATATTGTTCTTGACCCCTTATTTATATATGGGGTTTAAATAGCCTCCACCATTTAGTGTTGATCACCCTCCACATCATGGTTCCTTTTGATCAATGTAGATTTTTGTTCCTTGATGATTGAAATTCCCTATTTCCTGAGTCTCATCCCTATTTTAAATTTCTTTTACTGAACCAAGGAATCCATCACACCACGTGAACATAGTGATGTAAAATTTTAATATTCATTTTATTTTACTCATTGAAGTATGTGGCACAAATACCATGTATAATATGTTTCCTCCCTCACTTAAATGGTCAGAATCACCACGGAATTTCACACTAACATTCCCAATAAACTATAAATATCCTTCAACCCTATTTCACACTGGGAAACTCAAGATATTGAATTCCTGGTAAAATAGGTATGGTGGAATCCTAGTTTATAGTAGGGTGATGTACCATGATAACTTTACATGTGTTGTTGGTGCTTTAGTCAGAACATGGTCACATGGAAGTCCCCAATACAAGTACTATGTTATGATACATTCTATTAGGAGGTTCTTATTTATAAAATGGTGAATCTCCAAGAAGCAGACCTAACTTACTAGGTGTTTTAGCATAACTTTTTTACACAGTTTTAGATCGTATATGAAACATTGTCCACTATGGGAATTTTACTCCCCATGGTAAACTATATCTCTAAAACTATTGGCCCCAATGAAAATCTTCCAAGACAATAAATTACAAATCCATTGCATGAACTTCCCCCAATACTCGATCCTCTGAAAATTCATAAAATAGATGGAATCACACACTTGGATATCACATACAGTCCTAATAAATGTTCAGAAACTCATATCTATCTTACATAACACCTGAAAACCACTTCCTAAAGCCTCTATGCCTCATAAAAATACAAATGGAGGGATCTAGAAATAAGGACCATTATATCATATTATTCTCTAAAAAATCACATCACTAAAAATTTTACAACAATCCAAAATGATGAAAAATGGAAATGGGTATGAATATACATACAATAATTTATCTCTCAAGGACCTCTCTACAATAAGAGATTAAACAACACAACATGAAGAAATAATGTATTAATCAGAAAAATCAAAAACCATATCAAAAAATAAGAAACCTTATTATAAATTAAATAATAAATGATAAATATCAATATTAAAAGGGATATTAGGATCATATTTTCAACCCCCACTTCCATGTACACTCCAAGTCACCGTGTTGAAACATAACAATAACCTAAGAAATAACATTCCTAGAAAACACCTTATATTGATGGTTGTGGATATCTATAGGTTATTACTCAATGGTTGTATCATATTAAACATCTAGATCACCTGAATCGATGTCCTAGGAATTATTATGAAGATACCATTAATGATACAACAAATGGAAAACATCATTTAATTGGTTCATTTGTGGGGGATGTAAAAACTGGTACGTGATGGCTCTAATACATGCCAATACATCAGAAGGTATAATAAACAAGAGGAAAAGTAATACTTCCATGAATAATACTACACATTCCATGATGATTTAAAACCTTCAAAACATGTTATTTCAAACATTAAACTCCAAAGGAATCTACATATGATCAAAATAGTACTTATGATGACCTTTCACGGCCTTTATTCACTTAGAGATCATTTATACCTTTTCTTTCATTCTCTACACCAATTCCCGATCATACTCGGGAACATAGAATAAGTTAGTGGGTTGATGATTTATAATTTTCATCACCAGAGTGATGAAACATCATCATACATGGTGATCCAATCCTTGATAATGTTTGAGGATCTTTTGTGAATTATCATCAGACAAAAATCTAAATCATACAATTACCTTGTTTAAATCAAAGCGTTGTCGATAGTAGCACATCACCAATTATTTTTTATGAAAGGATCTAATTTTTAACAACTTATAAATCATAAAAACACTATTAAATATTATTTTCATATTTCTTTTATTAAATTTACTGTTCTAGCATAGATCTTTGATGATTCCTTCAGCGTTGTGACGATCAAATTGACTTCGCACCTTTGATATGAGAAGTATTTCTTAGATAGATTGACTGGATAGAGATTATTTCCATCTGGGATGTAGGAGGTGAGAGTATTACTTCATCTATTATAATTAATAGTCTAGAGGAAATGAGCTACTCCATACTTATATAGTGTATTTCCAAAATACTCTTATATGGTTCATTGAACCCTGTAAATTTAACCTCCACTAAACATGAAATAAATGAATAGTTATGATGAAATAAATATGAAAAATTCCAAACTTATATTTTTTCACCTTATATTAATATATAATAAATATTTTACTTGATAAACATGATTAATTAACCAAAATCATAATTCGTACTAATATAATATGAACCTTGAATATTAAAATAATATTTGTTAGTATAATATTTTTCCATGTATTCACTTAGTACTTTGTGAATTAATTTTATATATAAATTCAACCCAATAAATATATACTCAAATAATAATGAATTTATTTATTTTTCAGTGATCATTAATACTTGGAAAACTCTGGAGCCCCGTGGTGGGGACCACCTTGACCTATACACCTATTCTCCATAATAGGGGAAACACTTGAATACACTATTGTGTGAAACCCACAGGGCCCTTATCTCGATAATAGTGAATAATATTCAAAGAACAATAGTAGATTCTATAAACCCATAAATTCACATAAATATATAAGATAAATTCATTGCAATGTAATCCTTTCGTATGAACATGAATTGTGTAATATAATCTCTTTGTTGTGGGATATCTCATAAGGAAAGATGCACAACTTGTTTCACTATCCATTCTAGTTTTATTATTTTATAATCTAAATGGTGGTACACATATTTATTCTACCATGTTCATGGATTTATTAATGTAACTACCATCCTGATCAACCAGTCCAAAGATATATCTTCCTCAATTTGAAAGAGATAAATTATTTCTTAATCATTGAACCTATAACGACCCATACTTTACATATATTGTTATTACTTCAGAATTGAATCACACTTATTACAACATATAACAAAACCAAGGAAGGACCTTATAGGTATAGTGTCTTTAGAAACTGGGAAACATAAACAACTGGTTCATAAATAATCTACTTTGCCTCCCATTTATTTCATCATATCTAGAGCCCCTTTTTGGAATATTCTACTTAATAACCTTCTTCCTGACCTGGGAAATAGAAAATACAAAAGGGTGAGCTCAAATGCTCAGTAAGGGTAAACAAAAGAAATATTAATCACATCATATACATAACAACATAACTTTTGGAAATCTTATCCTGCAAAAGAGATCGTAATATCATAACATGGGATAAATCATAGAAGTGAAATGTAATCCCAATATTCACAACTTAAAACCTGAAACGTTGTGGCATACACACATAATCATAGATAATCATTTCTTATTAGTCATGACTCATTTCCAAGACAATCTTAGTGGACAAAGTCCATTTCTGAACCGAGTCACCCTCGTTTCAGTCCTGTTTCACTGAACTGGTATAACCTACCATTCCAGCCATGTCTATCTCATGAGATATAAAATCTTTACCCAATGCATTGGATGGAGATATAGGTCCCACCCATCTCATAATGATACCATTATTATGTGTGCCAAAAAATCTTAAATCATACATCATTGCATAACCCATGTAGTAAAAATGGGATTCTTAAACAACATGACATCATAAAACAGTTCATATAAGATAAAGTAATTCAAAAAAAAAATATTTCCATCACAACATAATCAAATCCATGTAATAATAGGGATATAAACAGAACCCTTTATTTTCTTAGTTGGAAAATAATTTTGATAAAACACTTGAACTCCATTCTTGAGGAAAATATCCTTTCTACTTCAAAAATAATTTTCCTTTCTTAACATGTCATACCGTTTTAAACTAAAATAAGTTGAATAAAAATAAACATGAAAACTTATAAAGGAAGCTTCTTGGAAATAATGTTTTAAAAATCCATTCATGCCTTATAAGTTAAAAAAACATTCTTCGTACTTTAGTTGGAAAAGTCAAAAGGTACCTCATACGAAAAACGAAAAAAACTCACCGAAGGGTAAAATTGGATTTAAACAATTGTAGGTGGATGGAAATAATATTACATATTGAGGAAGCATGGATGTGGATGACAAAATACACCCCAGTAAATTTCAATGTATAAACAATCTGGGATAAAAAAAGATTGTGATATTTCCCTTACCTTAGGTACGACTTGCTTTGTAAGTGTCCGAACCTCCTGTATAATTATTTAAATAATGTTATTGACTTATTCCAGAATCATAATTATTTTTATGATATCATATATAGTCATATTCTTAGCTTCTTAGTAGTAATATTTCATTACTACTTGTTATTCGGGTGTTTATAACTTTTTGTTCTTATGTGCGTTTTGTCGAATAAATTCTTATTATTCTCTTTAGGTTATAGATACCTCATTTCCAGAATGGTATTAGTGTAATATATATCATATTCATTCATTCAATTCATTTATATTATCATTATGAAATGAAGATCATGTAGAACGAGTCACATCACATCGTGGAGACGGTATTCCGTACGTACGCACAAGTGATGATATCATTCCTATGATCGTGGAATTGTATTGGAGTGTATGTATACTATTTAAGAATCAATATCACTTTATAATAGTCATATATAGTCATTATTTACACCATTATACCCATCCAAGTAAGGTGGTGGTGGAAAATAGATTACACCACGGTGTGGAGACAGTATTCCGTACGTTCGCACGCGCAGTGATTTCATTTTCCGTAGGATGGATAGATGGTTAAATAGGGTTGTTTCATACTTATAATAACATATCAGTATATGTGTGATACTGATGTTATTACTTCATAATGAAAAAACTAAAGAAGAAGAAGTTGAATAAGAAAGAAATTGGAAAGGATCGGTAATGGATATTACCTCTTCTTTGAAGTGCTTCTTTGAGACCTCATTTTAGAGCACTAAAATTGGTCTTTGAAGAAGAACAGGACCTCTAGGATGTCTCCAGGGAAGTGGAGAGGAGAAAATGGCAGGGGTTTTCCGAGCATGAAGGCTCAAAGTGGTGTGAGGAAGAGAGGGAGGAGGTGCCCTTTTATAAAGGAGGAGAGGGGCACCTTTGGAATAACTAAAAATATTATTTTATTATAAAGTAAAGTTCGGTTTTAAATAGCTCCAAATTGATTTATTTCGAGGCTAAGGTGGGGATGGGTCTAAATCCTCTCATCCAATAGAATTTATACAAGTTTATGTTCCTATTTTAACCATATCATTTAGATTTATCATTAAGTTAAATAATTTTACTTTTACCATGTCTTCGTGTGTTCTTATACTATAAGGTTAATAAACTTAGTATATCAAGCCAAACGAACCCCAAGTTGTTTATTATTAATATATATAACCTTATCTAAGTCATTTTTCCGAACCTTAGATTTTTAGGAATAAAATAACAATTAATAATATAATATTTTTTTAAAAAACAATTTTATGTCAATTTTGACACTATTTAGTAATTGTTTTTGTGAAAGTCATAACAGAATGATAAGTTCTAAAAAAGTTAATTAAATCAATACTAACATGTCATATTAACCTAGAAAATTAGTAGAATTAATAAAAAGTCTCAAATTATATTTATTTTTGTATTTATATCATCAATTATGTCAATATTTCATTAATAAGATAATTTCGGCATCATCGTTGTGTCATAAATAAATTAAATTATTTAATGTCTAAAAATTACAAATAAAATACCATTATGTAGGAAATATTTTTAGCTTTATAATTAATATTTATAGTCGAATTTATCTTATTTATATCCCCATATTAAAAATGATTTAGTTATTAAACATTGATTTTAACTATTTTCACCCTTCTTTAAATAAATTAATAATAAATGTCCTAATCTAATCCAAGTGGGCCTAAATGGTCATATTTTATTCCTAAGTTTGTTTTTGGTCGAATTACACTTGTCCAATAGAATTAGGACATGTGTTACGGTAATAATAATATCATGTTTACCCTTAATTACCCTATTTACTTTTAACCGTGGTAAAAAAAAGTAAAAAGCTACTATTCACCAAAAAATTATTTTTATCTCATTGAACCACATTTTACATACTGACATCAACCGTGTCTCCCGGATTTTTGAAATTCCACTCACATAAGCGGTAAAATTAAGTTTTATGAAAAATTCAGTTTTTTTAACTACCACTTAGTGGTTTCACTATTCATCAAAAATTGAAAGTTTTCAGATAAATACCAAAATTTCACCCTAGGCTAATTTCGATATTCCGAATCCAAAAATGAAGTCCATTTTGAAAAATAAAATTTATAAAATTTCAAGAAGTGGTTATTACTATTCATAACGGCTAGTTTTAATAATATTTTAATAGTATATCATTGTCTAGTAAAACTCGGTATTGCGTATGACGAAAGCTATCGAGGAAGGTCGCGATTTCATGTAAAGCAAGCCAGGAAAGTGTTGTGTAGAAAAAGATTCCTTTGATGATTTCTATAACATAAATGTCTCGGGTGTTACATTCTACCCCCCTTAAAATGAATTTCGCCCTCGAAATTCGTCACTTTGTAACAAACAGATGAGGATACCTCTCCTTCATCATATCCTAAAGCTCCCATGTAGCTTCTTCTAATTGTTGGTTCCTCCATAAAACTTTCACCAATCGAGTGGTCTTGTTTCGTAGGACTTTTTCACTACGATCCAGAATCTCTATCTGTTGTTCTTCATAAGAAAGATCTTGCTTCAGTAGTACAACTTCTGAGCAAAGTACATGTGAAGGATCATGTATGTACTTTCTCAGGAGAGATACATGGAACACACCGTGAATTTGAGAGAGATTTGGTGGAAGCTCCAATCAGTAAGCTACCTTCCCAACACGATCCAGTATTTCGAAAGGACCGATATATCTAGGGCTCAACTTCCCCTTCATTCCAAATCTCATGACTCTCTTCCAGGGAGATATTCGTAAGAACACTTTATCACCCACTTCAAACTCTAGGTCTTTTCTTCGGCTTTCGGAATAACTTTTCTGTCGACTCTGAGCTTCTCTTATGTGTTGTTGAATAGATCTGACATTTTCTGCCATTTCATCAATGAGATCAAGTCCTAATAGCTTTCTTTCCCCAACTTCATCCCAGCAAGTTGGAGTCCTGCTTTTCTTTCCAGATAGAGCTTCATAAGGAGCCATCTGAATACTTGAGTGAAAGCTATTATTATAAGAAAATTCCACCAAAGGTAGGTGTTGATACCAACCACCTTTGAAATCCATAGAAAAAGCTCTAAACATATCTTCTAGAGTTTGAATTGTTCTCTCAGACTGACCGTCTGTCTGAGGATGATAAGCAGTGCTGAAACTCAACTCTGTATCCAGAGTAAGCTGAAGACTTCGCCAGAACTTCGAGGTAAATCTTGGATCCCGATCAGATATAATAGAAAGTGGTACTCCATGCAATCTTACCACTTCCTTTACATATATCCTGGCAAGCTGATCCAGAGAGAAATCATCTCTAATAGAAATGAAGTGTGCAGACTTTGTAAGACGATCAACTATGACCCGGATAACATTATTGTTTTTGGATGTTTTAGGAAGTCATGTGACAAAGTCCATAGTGATGTTTTCCCATTTCCATCCGGGTATGGGTAATGTTTGTAACATCCCCTTAGACTTCTATCTCTCAGCTTTAACTTGCTGAAAAACCAAGCATCGAGAGACATATTCAGCAACATCTCTTTTCATGCCATCCCACCAGAAGTACTCTTTCAGGTCACTATAAATCTTTGTGCTTCCAGGATGAATAGAGAATGAAGAACTATGAGCCTCATCCAGCAGCTCCTTTAATTCGGGGATGGGAGGAACACAAACCCGATTCCTGAACTTTATTATCCCATCACAATCAAGGTTGAATTCAGGAACATTTCTCACCTTCTTTTGTAACTCGACATCTTCTTTCTATACCTCTTTAATCTTCACATGTATATATGGTTGAACATTTATTTGAGAAAGATAATATTTTTCCCCTTCCATTATAATTCCAAGATCTATTCTTTGTAAATCCATAAATATTGGATCTTTTTTGATCCTCATCATGGATAAACTAGCATGGTCTTGTCGACTTAATGCATCTGCCACCTTGTTTGCTTTCCCAGGGTGGTAATGGATTGAGCAGTCCTAATCTTTATCAGCTCCAACCATCTTCTTTGGCGCATATTCAGCTCCTTTTGTGTGAAAATATACTTTAAACTTTTATGATCAGTATAAATATCACACCGTTCACCATAAAGGTAATGTCTCCAAATCTTTAATGCAAATATTATCACAGCTAACTCAAAACCATGAGTTGGGTAATTTTTCTCCTGTATTTTCAATTGTCGTGAGGCATAAGCTATCACCATATCATTTTGCATAAGAACACACCCCAATCCCTTCTTCGATGCATCACTGTATATCACAAACCTTTCTCCACTACAAGGCAGTGTGAGCACAGGTGCACTGGATAACCTTCTTTTCAACTCCTTGAAATTCTCTTCACATTCCTCCATCCAGACAAACTTAACTCCTTTCCGAGTCAACTTGGTGAGTGGATTAGATAATCATGAAAAATCTTTCACAAAACGTCGATAATATCCAGCCAAACCATGAAAACTTCGGATCTCAGTTACTGTTGTTGGTCTCGACCATCTTTCGATAACCTCTGTTTTTGCTGGATCCACAGATATCCACTATTTTGAGATTTTGTGACCCAAAAATGAAACTTTTTTTAAGCCAAAATTTACACTTGGTAAATTTGGCATAAAGCTTCTCCTTTCTCAGGGTCTTCAATATAATTCTCAAGTGATCTTCATGTTCTTCCTTGCTCTTTGAATAGACAAGAATATCGTCTATAAAGACTACCACAAATTGCTCAAGATAGTCTCTAAAGACTCTATTCATCAGATCCATGAAGATAGCAGGGGCATTAGTAAGACCAAATGCCATCACTATAAATTCATAGTGTCCATACATTGTACAGAAAGCCTTCTTTGGTATATCCTCACTTTTTACCCTTAATTGATGATACCCTGAACGAAGATCAATCTTGGAAAAGTATAGAGCTCCGCGTAGTTGGTCAAATAGGTCATCAATGCGCAGGAGAGGATATTTTTTCTTGATAGTGATCTTGTTAAGTTCTTTATAATCAATACAGAGTCTCATTGATCCATCTTTCTTCTTAACAAACAGAACAGGTGCTCCCCAAGGTGAATCACTAGGGAATATGAACCCCTTATCAAGATTCTCTTGGAGTTGCTTCTTCAATTCCTGCAACTCAATTGGGGCCATTCTATAAGGTGTCTTTGAAATAGGCAAATCACCCGGTACGAGTTCTATTGAAAACTCAACTTCACGATTCGGTGGAAGACCTGGTAATTCCTCCGGAAAGACATCATCAAACTCTCGTACAATGGGCATATTCTTAATCGTGAGTTTCTCACCAACTATTTGAGATAAATAACCTTCATTTAGTGGAATCAATACCCATAAAATGGAAGAAATTTCCACTGGAAGGTTATGTTCATCCTTGCATCGATAGACAATCATAGATTGATCTGGAATATGAAATGTGACTTCCCTTCTTTGGCAATTGATATGAGCTCCATGTAGAGAAAGCCAATCCATGCCAAGAATCACATAAAATTCCACTATAGAAAGGATGACAAGATTTGAAGGAAGCACTTTCCCACAAAATTCAATAGGAGAAGAATTATAAACTTTTGATGCGACTGTTGTGCCATTAGGGGTTTTCACAACTAACTCAACATCTAACCGTTGAGGTAATAAGGTGATATCCTTAGAAAATTCTTCAGAAATAATGGAGTGGGTGGATCTAGAATCAAATAAAACATTTTCTACTTTAGAGTAGATGTTAAGTGTACCTTTCACCACATCGTTATTGTAATCCACATCGCTGATAGAAATTTCATGTGACTTTCCTTTGTCTTTAGCCTTAAGTGTTTTTTGACGTCGACCATCATCATCAACCCTTGGATTTGGGCATTGATTGACATAATGCCCCATCTCGTTGCACTTGAAACATTGAAGTGTAGTAGGTTCATTCTGTGTATCCCTTCCTTTGTTTGCATCATTATACATCTTCTTCCCTTCATCGCGGCATTCAAATGCCTGATGACCTTCTTTTCCACATTTGAAACATTTACTTTTCCCTTTATGAACTCCCTCCATGTTTCTTTACACACTTTGAGCATAAGGGAAAGCTCATCTTGTTTTCAGTGTGCTCTTTATATTTTCCTTTAAGTTCCATTTTCCTCTTCTTATCAAACCCATATGACTGATGGGTTACTCCAATCTCCATCTCAACTTTGAGAGCACATCGAACGATTTCCTCGTAGCTATTGAAGTCCCTTATGGCTAAGGCCCTTCGAAGACATGGTTTTAAGACACTAAATAATCAATCGATCTTACTCTCAGGTTGGATAATAATACCAGAAGCATACCTTTCAAGTCTTGTAAAATTTTCTTCATAGGTACCAACAGATTCATCATCCTTTTGCTTCAGTTCGAGAAACTCTTTCTCCATCTTTTTCCGGAGAATACGAGGGAAGTACTTATTGAAAAATAAGTTCTTGAACTCGTCCCATTCCATGGACTCAACTTCATCCCTTTGCTTCATATTCTTAATAAGATTACACCATTGATCAGAATCACCCTCCAAACGATGCACTGCTAGGATGACTTTATCATTCTCAGAACATTGAAGAACTGAAAATATCTTTTCAGTAGTACTAATCCATTGTTCAGTAACTAATGGATCAGTAGACCCGCTGAATGAAGGTGGACGCTGTCTCATGAAGGATTCAACAGAATGTTGCTCCTTCCTTTGCTCGTTTGGAAGTCCTGCATGATTCATAGCTTGAGAAAGTTGTGTGAGCATGGCTAAATGATTTTGCATTCCAGCTCCCATAACGTTTGGTTGCTCAGGGGGACAATCATTGCATTGGTCGTCGCATTCCACATTAACACGGCTCCTTCGGGTTCTAGCCATTGACTAAAACCAAGAAGAATAGTGTGAAAAACACTAATTATAATAGTAAAACCACATAATCAAGAATAAAATTTCACACTTATGGTCTTATCCTAGGATATTCATGGCCATTTCTAAAACACTAAGATTGTGTTCTATGCTTAGACTTATCCTAAGGGTTCTTACTAAGGCTTTTACATCCTAGTTTCCAAAGAGTGACTATACCTTTCCTCTGATACCAACTATAACGACCCATACATTACATACATTGATATTACTTCAGAATTGAAGCACACTTATTACAACATATAACAAAACCAAGAAAGGACCGTATAGGTATAGTGTCTTTAAAAACTGGGAAACATAAACAACTTGTTCATAAAGTATCTACTTTGCCTCCCATTTATTTCATCATATCTAGAGTCCCTTTTTGGCATATTCTACTTAATAACCTTCTTCCTGACCTGGGGAAATAAAACATACAAAAGGGTGAGCTCAAATGCTCAGTAAGGGTAAACAAAAGAAATATCAATCACATCATATAGATAAGAACATATGTAACACCCCAAGATTTCATAGTGTGTTATTTCTTCAAAATAATTCAATAACTTGCACTACAAGCAACACCGAGTTCAATTGCACCATGACTTACCAAAAAAAGCCATTAAAAGAGGTCATGAATAGCATTAACTACATTTTTAACTTTATATAATCCTTATAATTTTAGAATCCATATTATGAGTTTCTTAGTCATAATGCAAGAACAGATTCATTTTCAGTATTGCACTTTTATCAACTTTTGATAGTGAAACCTTTTTAAATACAATATTTTAAACTTTTTGACTAAATGGAGACATCAAAAAAATTTAAAATGAAACATCCCAAGCTTCCACAGTACGCTAGCGTGTGTTGTACGCAACACCGAGTTCTAACACACCGTAACCAATCAAACTAGCCGCTATGAAGAGTAATACCTACTTTTTGAAATTATATATATTTTATATTTGAAAATGGACTTCATTTTTGGATTCGGAATATCGAATTTAGCCTAAGGTGAAATTTTGGTACATTTCGGATAACTTTCATATTTTGATGAATAGTGAAAATTACTAAATTCTAATTAAAAACAACTTTTTTAATCAAAATAATTAATAGTGATAAATTATGAATTTTGAGTGGTTTTAAAGTATATTTAGAATATATTTTTACCATTTAATATAATGTTGGTCATTAGACATAATTTTACAATTAAACCGAACATAAACAAGTGTCAATCTTTTGATAGTTATTATCTCTTAAAAACAGGCTTTTTGTTTTGACAACGGGAATTAATTTTAAATTAATTTCTGCCACTTCTGTGTTTTGAATTTAGGAAAATGGATTCCATATTTGGAATCAGGATGTTAAAATTGTGTAAATAGGTAACTTTTATTTTTAAACATTTTGAATAATTACTACGGTAAATATTTTATTTACCTTGGTTAAGGGTAAATCCGGTAAATAAGGGTTAAAAAAATAATATTATAATAATACTAAATTACCTTAAAACGTGTCTTAACCCTCTTGGTTGATACATGGCCGACCATGGGAATCTCTGGGTCTATTTTGGGACCCCATGGATCCACTTTTAAGTGATAATGACACTTTATTTTAATTTAGTCAAAATGAATACAAAAATGACACAAGCTTATATCTTTTAGAAAAACAATTGTTACATAGGGTTATATATGTTGGATTTTAGATTATAAATATTCATTAGAAAGATAAAAAGGTTTCATACATAATGATATTTTATTTATAATTTTTAGACATTAAATAATTTATTTTATTTATGACACAATGATGATGCAGTAATTACTATAATAGTGAAAAATTAAAATAATTGATATTATAAATACCCAAATAAATATAATATGAAACTTTTAATGAATTAAACTAATTTTCTTGGATAATATGATATATTAGGATTTATTTAATTGACTTTGTTTGAAGTAATAAATCTGTTATCAGTTTCACAAAAATCCACTATTGAATAGTGTCAAAATTGACATAAAAGAGTTCTTAAAACAAATATTATATTCTTAATTGATATTAAATTCCTAAAAATCTAAGGTTCGGCCAAGAGACTTATATCATGATAGGTTAATCATTAATGTACCACTTGGGAGTCGCTTGAATGTATATAGTAAGTTTATTAACCATATTATATAAAAATACAAAGAGACATTGTAAAAGTGAAACTAATTTACTTAGAGTTAATACTTAAAGATAATGTTAATATAAGTACCCAAACCTGTCTAAATTCTATTGGTTGAGTGGTTTTCGACCTATCCCAACCTTAACCTTTGAATAATCAACTTTGGAGCCATTAGAAACCGAATATGAATTTATTATAAATTAATATTTCTAGCTTTTCCAAGGGTGCCCCACACCCCTCTTATAAAAGGGCACTCCTCCTTCTCATTTCTTCACACCATAAAAGCATTTTTTTTCGTCCAAACTCTGCCCAAATACTCTCCCAACATCCCTCACTACAACCTAGAGGACTTAGTTTGATCAGAAAGCCAACCTAAGGAGCCCTTTTGATCAAATCAAAAGGAAGAACCTGAAGAAGAGGTAATGATTTCACCACCCTTCTCCACGTTCATTTCTTCTTCCACTTCTTCTTCCTTTGTTCTTACCATTCTAAAATAATAACTCCAGTATATCAAATATACTGTGATGTTATTATAAATATGGTACAATCATATTCAGTATTCTATCCACCCTTTGAATAACATGTCACCATACGTGCGTACGTACGGCGTACCGTCTCCACGTCGTGGTGTAATTGTTATTCAATATAATATTATTTGGATGGGTATAATAATGATGTGTAACTCATGTAAATAATAAATATAACATGTTAATGATTCTGTATATATGATATACCATCCATTTATATATTATTTTAATATCAAAAGAATGATATTGTCGCTCGTGCGTACGTACGGACTACTGTCTCCACGAACGCGATGAGATTCATTCTCCATCGTATCCATTCAAGTATAATTATCATTTGATGATTTAAAAATGATGTTTAAGGACTGGATATAATTCTGGATATGAATAAGATACAACAACCATGGCTTATGTAACAAAACATATAAAAGAAAATGAGTAAGATAACTCCCGAAACGACGATAATTCTAAGATATTATTAACAAATCAATGTTAAAAGATCATATATGATATCATATTAATATATATGATTATTTTATAATTTAATAACAACTATTTCACCATTATACATGAGGTTAACCTACCCCAACCAAGGAAAAGTACAAGTTAAGGGTTTACTTTACAACCTCTTCATTATCCAAGGTTGTTTATACGTAATAATCTACTGGGATCTCTTTATCATCCACATCCATGTTTCTTAAAAATGAATTTCAAAACATTTTTTACGATTTACTAGAATATGAGTTAAAGTCATTTATACCCTTTTTGACTTTTATAAGTGGTTTATAAAGGAATATTTCGGTCGTTTTCAAAACAACGTCCTTTTTAACCTTTTCGACAGAATTAAGGTAAGAATGTTTTTTTAACTTATACGGCGGGTGCGGCTATTTTCCGCCGTTATAAAATCATCAAAGATTCCCTTACAAGATTATAAGAATATTTTCAAAGAAAATGTTTTATTTTATATGGATCTTAAATGATTTCAAAATAAAAGGAGATATTTCTTTAAAAAGAATTTTGATTTCATCTATGTCAACATCCTTTGATGGATTTTAAGATTATTTGAAGTTGATTTATTATGATACAAAACTTCTATATTGTATTGAAGGTTTTGTGATATGTTTGACTATGGATGTGCTATTTTTATACCATTCATAGTTTATGGTGAAATTATTGACGTTTCGTATGCTAGTTTTAATACAAATGTTTATGTTATGTTTAAACCTTTTCATATGGGAATGCATTGGACTTAATAAGTGATGGGTGGAGCCCGCTATAGCTCCTCGATGCATCGGTAGGTCTCATGAGACAAACTAGTGTCTTGGCACAAGGCCTTGACAAAATCTTATTTGTAGTCTTGGCACGAGGCCTTGGCTATGTGGTTATGATAGTCTGGCATTATGCATTCCAACATTATGAAAGTGGTTATTGATTTTTGCATGTGATTATTCGATTAGTAGAATATCCATGTGAATAAGTAAATGGCATTATTTGATTTTATTTATGCCATACCATGTTGAAAGTTCATATTTAAAAGGCTTTTGTTTTAGTTATACATTGCCTTAAATGTTTATTCTTATTTATGAAAGTTTCCGCTATATTGTTATCCTTATTGGGCATTTGAGCTCACCCCTTTTCGATGTTTTATTTTTCCCAGTATGTGAAGAAGTAAGTTATGAATGACCGGCAGGGATTTTATGAGGGGTTAATAGTGTGGATTGTGGAAACATTATGTTGTTGTAGTAGTTTTTCATTTTATTATGTAATGTAAAACTTATGAATATATCTAGTGTTTCCAAGGCTACTAAACCAATCGGTCTTTCGAGATTTGATCTTTCATGTGATCATGCCAATGTTATGAAATAATGCACCGACTCTAGGCAACTAGGGTCGGGGCGTTACAGTTGGTATCAGAGGAAGTTTAGTACAAACCTTGGAAGCTAGATTTAGATAAACTCTGATTAGAGCACGTAGACCTAAGATGATCTTTGAGGATTAGTATAGAAGAACTTCCTAGAATTTTGGTATTGTAGAGATTTTGTGAGTTTTCCGAGCAATACATCCCTGTCTGGATACGAGCAGGTAGAGGCAGCTCTGGCACAGATGTACCTAGGGGTAAAACCCGAAAACACCGCTTTTAGCTAGACTCGAACGGGAACTGGTGCACGACAACGGGCCTTGCTGCACTCTTGGTTAGGACACTCCCGGGGGATATGCTTAGGATAACTCTCATTTTCTTTACAAATCATTATGAAGGGTTTATGAGTATATACTTCCTCAAAGAAAACATTTTTATGATTATGGATTATATCCATAAATAGTTCAATTTATGTTAAGTGTTTTATAAGTATGGGATTATGTATTTTGATTCATAAACTGATCTAGTGTATTCCATTGTTTAGAAATGGCGCCCAGTAGAAGAAATGAGAACTCCAGAAATGCACATGATCCAAAGAGAAGGAAGGATCATATCTTTCATGGTCTTAAGCTAGAATTTATAAGAGGAATAGTCTCCCATGTATTATCATCATGTGAAGAAATAATATCATGTGTTGATAAGATAAGTAAGGATTTTACTGAGTCATATGGATTTGAAGGGAAGCAAGAGAAGAAAAGGATGGAAGAGAGAAAGATGGATAAAGGGATGAGGGAAAAGAAGAATTTTCCCATATGTGGTAACTGTGGAAAGAAACACCCTGGAACTTGCCTGAAAGGAATGGGAGTTTGTTATAAGTGTGGAGGAAAAGGGCACAAAGTACGTGACTGCAAGGGTAAGAAAATGGTTTCAAATGTACAATGCTTCATTTGCAAGGAGTTTGGACACTACGAGAACCTATGTCCCAGTCATCAGACTATGACGCAAATGATGCTATTGGATAATAATCAAGTTATGATACTACCACAGATGAAGAGGAATGATTAGAGTTCTTATGTTGATTATGTCAATTGAGTGTTGTATCAACAATGTACTTGTTATAATAATTATGGAGTATATAAGGATTGTACTGCAGTACTATTTCATTAAGGACTTGAGATTGTGTGGAATAAAGAAAAGTGACTCAATAGCAGGATAAATTTTTGGAAAATATATGGTTGAGAGAATGATAAACCATAATATAGTTCTGATACCGAGGTAGTGATTTTCGAATAATACATGATTATTTTGGAAAAAATATATTGGATATTCTTGACTACCTTGGAACTGATTAATGATTTGTATATTCCATCATTGTTGGGGTTTAAAACATTTTTGGATTGATGATGTATATCCAGCATTCTATATGGAATAAGGGAGCATGAATGTAATCAATAAGGAATATGGTAATACATGATGAAGGTATTCATATGCTATTACGGGGTGAAAAGGATCTATATTATGTTTACCTTCCTTATAAAAGTTAGACTGTGAGTTTGGACAGAAGTATTTTGGATAGTTCTAGTTTGGATTATTTTGGATTGCCATAAAAGGACAACCCGGAGGTCGGGCGGCAACCCGTCGTGTCCGGCAAGGCTGCGAGACTTGAACCTGCAACCGAAGGGTGACAAGGGTGTATCACCTACCACTGGACCATGAGATGTCCTGGATTAAATAATGTAGTTTTTTTTAAAAGATCTGGTAGATGAATTATAAATTCGTTTATTTTGGAACCCTATATGAATAGTATAAATAGAATTTTTTTTACGAGTGAAAGATGAGTTTGTGGTTGAAATTTATTAATGGATAAAACTCTAATTATAAAGTAAGTATATCTCCTTATGATCTTAGCCAATCTCATAAATAAATTCTTCAACATTAAGAAAAGCAACTTAGAACAAAAATGTTTTCCTAGATGGTACCTTAAATCATCACTAATTTATGGCTTTGGGATTGTTGGCCTTTTCATAGACATGTTCTGTACCACTCTCCATCAGATAATTGATGGTTAGATTTCTCTTCCATATCCATATTTTCCTACATGGAACCCTAGTATGTGTTATTTTCGGTAATCTTCAAACTTTCGACTCTTTATTTTAAATAGAGGCCTCGTTAATTCATTTTTCGATGTGGGATTTCAACTAAGATATTTTGAAACGTCAAAAATGTGTTATCCCAATACCCTATATTTTGTTGAACCGATGGTACTTCAAATCATCATAGATTGATGAGTTTAAGGACCTCAATTATACACTTTGTTTGTGATTGATGACCTCAATCACTACCTATAAATATTTACGTTTTTCCTCCAATTATATATCTCTAATTGCCACCAATGTTCTCCTAATCGAGATCATAATTTGGTGGTGACCCTTTCATTTCTCTTTTCCTCATATTAAGACTAAATTTTAGTAACCCAATTTCCGATGTGGATTTTCCCACAAATATATTATCTATTTTCAACCTTTTATTTTCGAAGAACAATTTCAAATTGCGAGGACGCAATTTATTGAAGGAGGGGAGAATGTAACACCCCAAGATTTCATAGTGTGTTATTTCTTCAAAATAATTCAATAACTTGCACTACAAGCAACACCGAGTTCAATTTCACCATGACTTACCAAAAAAAAACCCATTAAAAGAGGTCATGAATAGCATTAACTACATTTTTAACTTTATATAATCCTTATAATTTTAGAATCCATATTATGAGTTTCTTAGTCATAATGCAAGAACAGATTCATTTTCAGTATTGCACTTTTATCAACTTTTGATAGTGAAACCTTTTTAAATACAATATTTTAAACTTTTTGACTAAATGGAGACATCAAAAAAATTTAAAATGAAACATCCCAAGCTTCCACGGTACGCTAGCGTGTGTTGTACGCAACACCGAGTTCTAACACACCGTAACCAATCAAACTAGCCGCTATGAATAGTAATACCTACTTTTTGAAATTATATATATTTTATATTTGAAAATGGACTTCATTTTTGGATTCGGAATATCGAATTTAGCCTAAGGTGAAATTTTGGTACATTTCGGATAACTTTCATATTTTGATGAATAGTGAAAATTACTAAATTCTAATTAAAAACAACTTTTTTAATCAAAATAATTAATAGTGATAAATTATGAATTTGAGTGGTTTTAAAGTATATTTAGAATATATTTTTACCATTTAATATAATGTTGGTCATTGGACATAATTTTACAATTAAACCGAACATAAACAAGTGTCAATCTTTTGATAGTTATTATCTCTTAAAAACACGCTTTTTGTTTTGACAACGGGAATTAATTTTAAATTAATTTCTGCCACTTCTGTGTTTTGAATTTAGGAAAATGGATTCCATATTTTGAATCAGGATGTTCAAATTGTGTAAATAGGTAACTTTTATTTTTAGACATTTTGAATAATTACTGCGGTAAATATTTTATTTACCATGGTTAAGGGTAAATCCGGTAAATAAGGGTTAAAAAAATAATATTATAATAATACTAAATTACCCTAAAACGTGTCTTAACCCTATTGGTTGATACATGGTCGACCATGGGAATCTTTGGGTCTATTTTGGGACCCCATGGATCCACTTGTAAGTGATAATGACGCTTTATTTTAATTTAGTCA
This sequence comes from Viscum album, assembly GCA_963277665.1. NCBI lineage: Eukaryota > Viridiplantae > Streptophyta > Magnoliopsida > Santalales > Viscaceae > Viscum > Viscum album. The sequence goes on along the minus strand of OY728161.1, from coordinate 1,208,515,460 downwards.
AAATGAATACAAAAATGACACAAGCATATATCTTTTAGAAAAACAATTGTTAAATAGGGTTATATATGTTGGATTTTAGATTATAAATATTAATTATAAAGATAAAAAGATTTCCTACATAATGATAGTTTATTTATAAATTTTAGACATTAAATAATTTATTTTATTTATGACACAATGATGATGCAGTAATTACTATAATAGTGAAAAATTAAAATAATTAATATTATAAATACCCAAATAAATATAATATGAAACTTTTAATGAATTAAACTAATTTTCTAGGATAATATGATATATTAGGATTGATTTAATTGACTTTTTTCGAAGTAATCAATCTGTTATGAGTTTCACAAAAATCAACTATTGAATAGTGTCAAAATTGACATAAAAGAGTTCTTAAAACAAATATTATATTCTTAATTGATATTAAATTCCTAAAAATCTAATGTTCGGCCAAGAGACTTATATCATGATAGGTTAATCATTAATGGACCACTTGGGGGTCGCTTGGATGTATATAGTATGTTTATTAACCATATTATATAAAAATACAAAGAGACATTGTAAAAGTGAAACTAATTAACTTAGAGTTAATACTTAAAGATAAGGTTAATATAAGTACCCAAACCTGTATAAATTCTATTGGTTGAGTGGTTTTCGACCTATCCCCACCTTAAACTTTGAATAATCAACTTTGGAGCCATTAGAAACCGAATATGAATTTATTATAAATTAATATTTCTAGCTTTTCCAAGGGTGCCCCTCACCCCTCTTATAAAAGGGCACTCCTCCTTCTCATTTCTTCACACCTTAAAAGCCTTTTGGTTCGGCCAAACTCTGCCCAAATACTCTCCCAAAATTTCTCACTACAACCTAGAGGACTTAGTTCGATCAGAAAGCCAACCTAAGGATCCCTTTTGATCAAATCAAAAGGAAGAACCCGAAGAAGAGGTAATGATTTCACCACCCTTCTCCAAGTTCATTTCTTCTTCCACTTCTTCTTCCTTTGTTCTTACCATTCTAAAATAATAACTCCAGTATCTCACATATACTGTGATGTTATTATAAATATGGTACAATCATATTCAGTATTCTATCCACCCTTTGAATAACATGTCACCATACGTGCGTACGTACGGCTTACCGTCTCCACGTCGTGGTGTAATTGTTATTCAATATAATATTATTTGGATGGGTATAATAATGATATGTAACTCATGTAAATAATAAATATAACATGTTAATGATTCTGTATATATGATATACCATCCATTTATATATTATTTTAATATCAAAAGAATGATATTGTCGCTCGTGCGTACGTACGGACTACCGTCTCCACGAACGCGATGAGATTCATTCTCCATCGTATCCATTCAAGAATAATTATCATTTGATGATTTAAAAATGATGTTTAAGGACTGTATATAATTCTGGATATGAATAAGATACAACAACCATGGCTTATGTAACAAAACATATAAAAGAAAATGAGTAAGTTAACTCCCGAAACGACAATAATTCTAAGATATTATTAACAAATCAATGTTAAAAGATCATATATGATATCATATTAATATATATGATTCTTGTATAATTTAATAACAACTATTTCACCATTATACAGGAGGTTAACCTACCCCAACCAAGGAAAAGTACAAGGTAAGGGTTTACTTTACAACCTCTTCATTATCCAAGGTTGTTTATACATAATAATCTACTGGGATCTCTTTATCATCCACATCCATGTTTCTTAAAAATGCATTTCAAAACATTTTTTACTATTTACTAGAATATGAGTTAAAGTCATTTATACCCTTTTTGACTTTTATAAGTGGTTTATAAAGGAATCTTTCGGTCGTTTTCAAAACAAGGTCCTTTTTAACCTTTTCGACAGAATTAAGGTAGGAATGTTTTTTTAACTTATACGGCGGGTGCGGCTATTTTCCGTCGTTATAAAATCTTCAAAGCTTCCCTTACAAGATTATAAGAATATTTTCAAAGAAAATGTTTTATTTTATATGGATCTTAAATGATTTCAAAATAAAATGAGATATTTCTTTAAAAAGAATTTTGATTTCATCTATGTCAACATCCTTTGATGGATTTTAAGATTATTTGAAGTTGATTTATTATGATACAAAACTTCTATATTGTATTGAAGGTTTTGTGATATGTTTGACTATGGATGTGCTATTTTTATACCATTCATAGTTTATGGTGAAATTATTGACATTTCGTATGCTAGTTTTAATACGAATGTTTATGTTATGTTTAAACCTTTTCATATGGGAATGTATTGGACTTAATAAGTGACGGGTGGAGCCCTCTATAGCTCCTCGATGCATCGGTAGGTCTCATGAGACAAACTAGTGTCTTGGCACAAGGCCTTGACAAAATCTTATTTGTAGTCTTGGCACGAGGCCTTGGCTATGTGGTTATGATAGTCTGGCATTATGCATTCCAACATTATGAAAGTGGTTATTGATTTTTGCATGTGATTATTCGATTAGTAGAATATCCATGTGAATAAGTAAATGGAATTATTTCATTTTATTTATGCCATACCATGTTGAAAGTTCATATTTAAAAGGCTTTTGTTTTAGTTATACATTGCCTTAAATGTTTATTCTTATTTATGAAAGTTTCCTCTATATTGTTATCCTTACTGGGCATTTGAGCTCACCCCTTTTCTATGTTTTATTTTTCCCAGGATGTGAAGAAGTAAGTTATGAATGACCTGCAGGGATTTTATGAGGGGTTAATAGTGTGGATTGTGGAAACATTATGTTGTTGTAGTAGTTTTTCATTTTATGATGTAATGTAAAACTTATGAATATATCTAGTGTTTCCAAGGCTACTAAACCAATCGGTCTTTCGAGATTTGATCTTTCTTGTGATCATGCCAATGTTATGTAATAATGCACCGACTCTAGGCAACTAGGGTCGGGGCGTTACAACATAACTTTTGGAAATCTTATCCAGCAAAAGAGATCATAATATCATAACATGGGATAAATCATAGAAGTGAAATGTAATCCCAATAATCATAACTTAAAACCTGAAACATTGTGGAATACACACATAATCATATAGAATCATTTCTTATTAGTCAAGACTCATTTCCAAGACTATCTTAGTGGACAAAGTCCATTTCTGAACCGAGTCACCCTCGTTTCAGTCCTGTTTCACAGAACCGGTATAACCTACCGTTCCAGCCATGTCTATCTCATGAGATATAAAATCATTACACAATGCATTGTAGGGATATATAGGTCCCACCCATCTCATAATGATACCATTCTTATGTGTGCCACAAAATCTTAAATCATACATCATTGCATAACCCATGTAGTAAAAATGGGATTCTTAAACAACATGACATCGTAAAACAATTCATATAAGATAAAGGAATTCAGAAAAAAAAATATTTCTATCACAACATAATCAAATCCATGTAATAATAGGGATATAAATAGAACCCTTTATTATCTTAGTTGGAAAATAATTTTGATAAAACACTTGAACTCCATTCTTGAGGAAAATATCTTTTCTACTTCGAAAATACTTTTCCTTTCTTAACATGTCATACCGTTCTAAACTAAAAGAAGTTGATTAAAAATATACTTGAAAACTTGTAAAGTAATCTTCTTGGAAATAATGTTTTAAAAATCCAATCATGTCGTATAAGTTAAAAAAAACATTCTTCGTACTTTAGTTGGAAAAGTCAAAAAGTACCTCGTACGAAAAACGACAAAAACTCACCGGAGGGTAAAATTGGATTTAAAAAATTGTACGTGGATGGAAATAATATTACATATTGAGGAATCATGGATGTGGATGATAAAATACACCCCAGTAAATTTCAAAGTATAAATAATCTCGGAAAAAAAAGAGATTGTGATATTTCCCTTACCTTAGGTCCGAATTGCTTTGTTAGTGTCCGAACCTCCTGTATAATGATTTAAGTAATGTTATTGACTTATTCCAGAATCATAATTATTTTTATGATATCATATATGGTCATATTCTTAGCTTCTTAGTAGTAATATTTCATTGCTACTTGTTATTCGGGTGTTTATAACTTTTTGTTCTTATGCGTGTTTTGTCGAATAAATTATTATACTTCTCTTTAGGTTATAGATACCTCATTTCCAGAATGGTATTAGTGTAATATATATCATATTCAATCATTCAATTCATTTATATTATCATAATTAAATGAAGTTCATGTAGAACGAGTCATATCACATCATGGAGACGGTATTCCGTACGTACGCACGAGTGATGATATAGTTCCTATGATTGTGGAATTGTATTGGAGTGTATGTATACTATTTCATAATCAATATCACTTTATAATAGTCATATATATTCATTATTTACACCATTATACCCATCCAAGTAAGGTGGTGGTGGAAAATAGATTACACCATGGCGTGGAGATGGTATTCTGTACGTACGCACGCGCGGTGATTTCATTTTCCGTACAATGGATAGATGGTTAAATAGGGTTGTTTCATACTTATAATAACATATCAGTATATTAGTGATACTGATGTTACTACTTCATAATGAAACAACTAAATAAGAAGAAGTTGAAGAAGAAAGAAATTGGAAAGGATCAGTAATGGATATTACCTCTTCTTTGAAGTGCTTCTTTGAGACCTCCTTTTAGGGCACTAAAATTGGTCTTTTAAGAAGACCAGGACCTATAGGATGTCTCTAGGGAAGTGTATAGGAGAAAATGGAAGGGGTTTTCCGAGCATGAAGGCTAAAAGTGGTGTGAGGAAGGGAGGGAGGAGGTGCCCTTTTAGAAGGGAGGAGAGGGGCACCTTTAGAATAACTAAAAATATTATTTTATTATAAAGTCAAGTTCGGTTTTAAATAGCTCCAAATTGATTAATTTCGAGGCTAAGGTGGGGATGGGTCGAAATCATCTCATCAAATAGAATTTAGACAAGTTTAGGTTCCTATTTTAACCTTATCATTTAGATTTAACATTAAGTTAAATAATTTTACTTTTACCATGTCTTCTTGTGTTCTTATACTATAAGGTTAATAAACATACTATATCAAGCCAAACGAACCCTAAGTTGTTTATTATTAATATATATAACCTTATATAAGTCATTTTGATGAGCCTTAGATTTTTAGGAATAAAATAACAATTAATAATATAATATTTGTTTTAAAAACTATTTTATGTCAATTTTGACACTATTTAGTAATTGATTTTTGTGAAAATCATAACAGAATTATAAGTTCGAAAAAAGTTACTTTAATCAATAATAAAATGTCATATTAACCTATAAAATTAGTGGAATTCATAATAAGTCTCAAATTATATTTATTTGGGTATTTATAACATCAATTATGTCAATATTTCATTAATAAGATAATTTCTGCATCATCGTTGTGTCATAAATAAATTAAAGTATTTAATGTCTAAAAATTAAAAATAAAATACCATTATGTAGGAAATATTTTTATCTTTCTAATTAATATTTATAGTCTAATTTAGCTTATGTATAAACCCATATTAAAAATTATTTAGTTATTAAACTTTGATTTTAACTATTTTAACCCTTCTTTAAATAAATTAATAATAAATGACCTAATCTAATCCAAGTGGGCCTAAATGGCTATATTTTATTCCAAAGTTTGTTTTTGGTCGAATTACACTTGTCCAATAGAATTAGGACACGTGTTAGGGTAATAATAATATCATTTTTACCCTTAATTACCATATTTACTTTTAACCGTGGTAAAAAAAAGTAAAAGTTACTATTCACCAAAAAAAATTATTTTCATCTCATTGAACCACATTTTACTTACTGACATCAACTGTGTCTCTCGGATTTTTGGAATTCCACTCACAGAAGCGGAAAAATTATGTTTTCTGAAAAATTCAGTATTTTTAACTACCACTTAGTGGTTTCACAATTCATCAAAAATTGAAAGTTTTCAGAAAAATACCAAAATTTCACCATAGGCTAATTTCGATATTCCGAATCCAAAAATGAAGTCCATTTTGAAAAATAAAATTTATAAAATTTCAAAAAGTGGTTATTACTATTCATAACGGCTAGTTTTAATAATATTTTAATAGCATATCGTTGTTTAGTGAAACTCGGTATTGCATACGACGCAAGCTATCGAGGAAGGTCGCGATTTCGTGTAAAGCAAGCCAAAAAAGTGTTGTGTAGAAAAAGATTCCTTTGATGATTTATATAACATAAAAGTCTCGGGTGTTACAGAACCAATGTGATACCACCATTGAAACACCCAACATAAGCTACATCACCATGAATTCAATGTCACAGTTTTTTCTTTCTATCAATGTTGGTAATCAAATGGAACACATAGATATAGATCTCAAGTTTGGAGACCAATACACGTGCTTGTAGATAGGAACTACCAATGTTACCTAAAACATGTGGTGTTCCTATTTGAGGGTATATCCTCATGATTTGATCTACTATACCTCACCAAGTAAGAAATTCATTATAATAAGTCATAAGGATTATGATACCTTAACACATGAGGTTCAAACATCATCTTTTTCTTCTCAATATGATATATATTCACTCTAGGAAAAAACATTAATATTACTAAAATGGCATCTATAGAATCTCATTATAGCATGGGAACTACTATAACCTTTTGATATGACATATAATCTGAAGTCATTACCATAGATATAACAGATTTTTATTTAATAACACTATTTTTTCTAACTATATTAACTAACGGTTCCTTGATATGTTGAGTAAATTCCTCTCTTATTAGAATTGTAACCTTGATTTCATCAACCATTTTCCTCTATAGATATCGAAAGATAGCCACAAGTACTGGTTTGTAACAAACATTAGTTAAATTAACCGAACCAAGTACATAAGAACTCTCTAGTTGTAGGTGGCATGCTCAACTATGGCTAAAGAGAACCCTGTACACCTAGTTTTGTTCAATGGTAAACAATATAAGGAATTTATGACTAAATAATTTTTTGAGGGGTTTTTAATATTTCTTGATGAATGTAATCAATTTATGTAAATTATGATTATAATATTTTATCACTCTCATATCTGAATATTAATTAATATAATAATATAAATATCTTTTATTTGCATTATTTTGTTTATTATTTTATGTCTTCGTGTAATAAACTTGAACAACCATAAAATAATAAAAATTTCATCAAGGAAATAAATTACATGATTTAACTTGATCATATAATATTTATTGATCCGTTTAAACTAAATGGATCAACTATGTCCTAGGGTTACCATATATGAGTTATGTCGTGACTCATACGACAACACACATCTGGCCGAGTGTCCCCACATCTCATCTGTATTATTGCCTCATCTTGGCATGCTCTATGTCTTACATCATCACCGTCAATAGTACATGTATACTTGCATTCATGTGAGGGGTCTCAAGAAGCTCAATATACATATAGATATATATATATATATAGACAATCAGGCCCTTATACATTGGAAATTAAAAGGACCATTCACATAATTCCATAAAAACTAATTAATTGGAATCACATGCATGTAATAAATGAGTAAATAAAATTAACTCAAACATACACAAGTTTGGTTATTTCTCAACTATTGTTAATATATATAAAACGTAATAAAATTAAATGTGATAAATTTAAGTATGAGGGAGTATATGTAAATATAATAAATTATTTAAATTTAAATAATTTATTCTCATTCGTTCTGAGTATTAATTTAATTTCTATTCAAAAAATATATTTTCAATTTAAATAATTTCAGAACTCCTATAAATTAATTTTTCATAATATTAAAAAAATTAATATTTTTTAAAAAGTATTAAAATTAAAATTTGATTATATAAAATTTTCCTAGTAGTTATAACCTTGCGTCAGACCGTTACGAGTTGGGACAACCCCATGTTGACTAATTATGGTCCTGGAAAACATTTTTTAGTGATTTTCTAAGTTTGGAAGACCCACCTAGGATCATTCTAGGTTGGGGAGACCAATCTAGAACTATTGTGGGGTGCTTTCGGTTAATCCATACCCACATGATTCTGGGGAACTGCCGATCAAGGTGGGGTTTTAGGTTCCTAGGGTGGTTGGATGCGGGTGGCATGGTTTTGGTGGTTATTTATGGTGAGGGAAGCTTTCTTCTTAGCCAAGTACTGGCAGAGGGTGCGACTCGACCGGGAATGGGGAGGCATAATGATGATAGACTGGTATGGGTCCACAGAGAATGCAATGGTGGATACCATAAAAGATGGTGGAGTGAGGTCAGTTCGTTGGAGATAAGGGTGGTGGTGGGCATAGTAGGGATGATGGTGACGACCGTCATAGGTTTGGATATAGAGCGGATCAAGCTATACCCATTCATGGAGCTGCAGTCAGCCATTGCAGTAGCTAGATATGTCCAGGATGGAGGTATAGAAATGGAAACCTTTAATGGAATATTTACCATTTAAATAATTTTTTTTTCTTTTGATAAAATGGGCTTCTAGATAACTTTGTGCCTCCATCGTAAATTTTGGTTGTTTTGTGGATTATTTCCATGCACCTGTGAATCAACCTGTTTTTTTAATTATATCTAACCCATAACCTCTTTAGTGATATCCACGATAATTAGTTTTTTGGGTGACCATGCAATAACCCAACTATTCCACCATAATTTTTTTAATCCTAATCAATAGGCAATGAAATATATACTATTTTTTTGAAATAATTACTTATATGCGGAATCTATCCCCACCATTAGAAAACATTGTTCCTACTAAAAACATGGTACAAATAGTTATTCTTTACTGGATATTGGGGTAATGTGATAATATTTATATATATATATATATATCATGTTCATCAAAATTTAATACCCTAATGATAAAAAATGATCCATATTGAATTTTTTTGATGGTCATAACTCAACAATCCAATATTGAAATTATGTGTGATTTTTTTATTCTATTGTGATAAAATTAAATCCCTCTGTATAAATTTAAGTCAATTTTTATTTTATTGGATATGTAATTTTTAGTGTTCCCTATGATACCAATTGATGGGATCAAGGAATGCATATGATGCTGGAGTATTGGGGATTTAAAATTGTCATGACCAGAGTGATGAAACTTCATCCACCTCCAAATCCATTTTTTTAATTTTCTAAAAACACTTTTAAGAAAAAGTGTGAAACTTCTCAAACACCCAACACAACACAATTCACTCTGAAAAAACCCAAAACCCAAAACCACCATAACTGCGCGCCAATGAAAACCAATATTGAAATTCAAAACACCTAAACCGAATGACCGTGCCTTGAGAACTGCACCGAACCGCGCCTCCTCGATTCCAAAACCACCAAAACACTAACATGAGGGTCACAGTCCACGTCATCGGTGCCATCATCGCTCCACCAACGTCATCGTCGTCGACATCACCATCATCTAAGAATCTCACATAAATTAACAAATAAAAAATTTAAAACCGAAAAATTTACCTATATGAATCGAATTTCTCTTGATACTAGCTCTTTATTGATCACTGTTGCTTGAAGTATCTGAGGTCAAACGCTCTTGGTCATCCACCAATGAATCTTGTATCTACACGTATATTTATTTTGAATTCTTGGTGCTAGTGTGGAGATCTTTAAATTCCATAAACATCATGAAAATAACCTTGATCCTGCACCTTTGATATGAGAAGTCATTATTGGATGGATATCTCACATAGAGAATCTCCCCCTATAGGATTTTTGAGGAGAGATGATATATGAATCTTATAAAAATATATAGTATAGTGGAAATGAACTCCTCCAAGCTTATTTAGTGGGTGCCCAAAATACCTGGGTATGGTTCCACAATCCCTGCATTTTTATCATCATCTAAATAAGACAAAAATGGATAGTTTTGACAAATAAACTATTTAATTATCATAATTTATATTTTATCACCTTGACTTAATATATAATAAATATATTACACGATAAATTGAATTCATTAACTCAACTCATAATTACCTCAAATATTTAATAAACCTGGAATATTAAAATAATATTCGTTCGTATAATATTTTCCAACATATTCAAATAACAAATTGGGGACACATTTGACAAATTAATTCAACCCAATTATTCGATACTCAAATAGTAATTAATTTATTTATTTTATGGTGATAATTAATACTTAGATAACTTTCATACCCCATGGTGTGTCCCACCATATCTTTTAAATCTATTCATTAGAATTGAGAAGAATCTTCAATATAATATTTTGTTTGAAAATCCGGACCATTATCTTGATTTTAGTGAATACTATTTGAAGACCAAGAGATGATCCTAGAATCCTATAAAGGCCCCTAAATAGATAAGTAAAATTAATTAGAAGTAAAACCATTATTATGAACATGAACAATGTAATACAATCTCTTTGTCTTGTGATATCTCAAAAAGTCGAATATACATCTTCTATCATAATCCATTATTTCATTTGTATTTATTCATGTACTAAAAAGACATAACTATCTTCTATCCTAGACATATATTAATTAAAGGTACTACCATCGCAATCAACCAAGGTCAATATATCACTTCATCAACATGCAAGTGACAAATAATTTCATGATCATTAAATATATTCCATACCACCAATTATACAACCAACACAAGCTACCACTCCATGACCTCAATGTCATGGTTTTTTATTGAATCAATGTAGATGATAAAATGGAAAACATTGATATTAATATCATATCAGAAGACCAATACACATTTATTTATATAAGAACTACAAATGATAGTTAAAAATGTGGCATTAAAATTAGTGGATTTGTCCTTAGGATCTCATTTACTAAAGGTCACTAAGTGCAATAATCATCAAAAAAAGTATCAATGATTATTATCACCCAACACCTGTTGGCCACACATCATATCTGTCATTTCATTGTGACGTAATGGTACCATATGACCTAACATAAAGATATTTTCATGGTATCTCTATTTTCTCATTATAGCCTTAGAACAACTATAGCCTTATGATATGATATGTAATCAACCGAAAATATCATAAATTTTGTGGATGAAGAAGTATAAACAGTATTCAAGTTGGATAAACACATGTATATAGAAAACTACATATATGTAATGGTAATCAAAGTACCTATATAATTTTTATCTTGAGAACCCAATTTCAATATTTCCAACCCAAGAATTGCTGACTCTCGGACATTGGTGTAATAAATTGGATATCAGAAAGGTTGTCCAAAAAATGCTTCAAATATAGACATATCAATAGAAGAGTTGTAACTATTATTACAGAAAAACCCCAATAAGTGTAGGTGTCTCAACCAAAAATCTTGAATGTACACACACAACATATCCTCAAGAGTTTGGATAGTCCACCTTATTTGACTATCTATTAATGGATAAAATGTTTATATAATGAATAAATGATAGGCAATATCATACTATAGACCTCTCCAAATTATATAGGTGAACCAAGGATCATGATAAGTGATTATCATTTTTAGAAACATAGGAATCCTCAGCACATTCTCTAGGTTCTTCCTCGACATAACCTCTACTGAACTCGAAAACTTATTCACTAATAAGAGAGATGAATTCACCATGTTTTCCATGATTACCAATATTGTATCATGATATCTTTGAGATTGTGGAAAGTGGTGAATAATTCCATTTAAATTTCTTCTCAAATCTACTGTGAAACATCAAGTGACTAATGTGGCCCACTAAGAACACAATTATCTACCATTGTCCTCTAGGAAACCTACAAATAAGAGAAAACTATTCAATAAATATCTTTCAGCTAGACCAACATAATTGACCTTAGAAGTTGTGATGCATGATTTCCACATCATGATGTATCACAAAGGGGTGAACTGTGGAACTTGTGGAGAACCATATCACATATCATTAATGGAATAAAAAAATTACATTAAAAAAACCCAATGATGACCATTATTAGAACATCCATTATGTGATTCAATATAAAAATGATGATTTAATCAATACCCAACCTCAAAATCCCCAAATTGGGAATCCTACTCCAACTTCATCAAAGATGGACGCGCTATCACATGATAAAGATACCCTTTACCAATGAATTCTCCATTATAAATATTTATCATAGAATTATCCACTTTCACCCTCAAATCATCTCCATAATCTTGCACAATTTCATTGTGTTATATCCTACACAATTTATTAACAAAAACATTCCATTTTTCTGATGTATAAAAAATATATAAGTCATAATCCTATAAGAATTTAATAGACCATTTATATTAAAAATTAGTGTTTCACTATGAATTTTTATACTTAATGTTCTTTTGATGTTTGGAGACCACATATCACTCATTGATCTCCACCTCCATAACCAAATCCCAGTTATCCCAATACAAATATAGAGATCATAAATATATAAGCATCTGTACTAAAAATATAAACGTGTTAACCTATATGTGTCATCATCATTGACTTACACCTTTCCATGATCTGTGGGAATATCTTGTTGAATATTTTTGACATAAACCTAATAGGGAAGTAAAAATGGAGCCATTCCCACAAAATAAAAAAAATTAGGCACTCCAAAACCGAGAATATTGAATATTTAATTTAATTAATTAATTAATCTTAATAAAATTACCATTATATCAATTTTATATCCAAATTTAAACATATAAATGGAATTTTATAATTCATGATGGTTTCTTAGGTCTCTCCCTTGAAAGTGGCAACACTTCACCTATCATTTTTTGTAGACATGGAGGTACTTTAACTTATATAATAGGGGGACCTAAAATCTCATTTTCTAACTGGTCTCCCTTGTTTGCATCACATGTTAAGTTTAGCTAACCGTATTTCCCCACCAACCCCTACACCCTCACTATTACTAATCTTCATATTATATAATATCTCCCAACCATTATCCTTTATATTAATCTTTAATGACCCACTCCACTTGTTCACCTCCTAGGGTTTAAATGAAGATAATAATGATAATCCTTGAAACCTTCCCCCAATAGGGAATGAGTTGATGACTAGCACTGAGGGTATATAATCAAAAATGAGATCAATTACCCTCTATTGGAAATTCATGGAAATAAGAGACAACATGATATACCGCCAATCAATACCATGAATAGTCAAATAAGTAATCCTAACCATGAATGTAATGTCTTAAATAACTAAAATCAACTTAAAATTAATAAATAAATTACTAGGCATTGACCATGAACTCCAGAAATATTTAAACTAATCCATGAGCTCTTATTGCGTAGCATGATCACTAACCAGCTCCTTTAGAGCTCCAAGTAGTTTATATATACCAAGGGTCACCATAAAGGTACACTAAATTTTATACTTCCTGAAATATGTTTTGAAAAATATTAAATAAGAAAACTAAATCCCAGTGAATAAGTAATGAAACCATCTCTTAACCAACGAAGGTAAAATGATATACCACCCTCACTATAGGTAAGTCACTAAGAAACACATTAAAGTAGGAAATCCAAATCAAAACACACAAACAAATATATATATATATATATATATATATATATATGAAAGGTTACTTTCATATATTTGTGCACAAGTGTGTAACTCCCATATGCTAAAAATTAATGTCCAATTCTCATTAGTCACATATATCTACCTATCATAACCAAATAAATCAATTCATGTCCATATTATTATATCATCGTGTATCCCATGTATCTTAGAAAATACTTATCATCATCTCATCTCATAACTATGTAGAATTTGGGACACCACTATATCCCATGTAACATGGATTATACCTCTAGCCCATATATCACATGCATATACTGTCGTAGGATTATATAGTCAACATGAGATGATACACGTATATATTATAACCATAATCCGTTATAACCCTCACATAAATGTATAGTAAATTAAGATCCATCCAAACCCTCATGATTCTATAACCTATACCTAATTCCATCAGAACCCTATTATTCTCACATAATATAAAATAGTAAAATAGAGTGTATGGGAGAGGGATAAGTGGAACATCTATTCCATTACAACCTCTATGTTGCAGAAAACACCCCCAAAAACATATAGGGGTCATTTTATCTACTGAATTACATGAATATGTGCATTAAATTAGAAAATATAAAGATACCATTGAACACAACCACAATAAGGAAAACTGGATAACCTTATACTCATATGTGGATATCATCCAAAAATACACCCTTCTTACACTTATATGTTCTAGGTACCATATTCAACCCAAGAATAAATATGAACATATTTATTCATATCCATATAGTAATTTGAGAATTACAATTCATTCATTTAAAAATCCATAAATTACTATTCTTCCATTAAACCATAATTGAATTTAAATTTAAACAATTTTTTTTGATATAATCCAACATGCATTCATAAATAATCTTATAAATTCCATATTCAATACCTAGTCCATCAGGACTTTATAATTCATTCAATTTCCAAATATTAAAACCCATACTCATAGATTATTTAATTCAACATTCCCATGGTTTCCATTAATATATAATTCTCCCATCATTTCCACTATCAAAAAAAATATATCCTTTGGGATTATAAATATGTTATTTATTATTCCATTATTTTCAGGTACTCTATGACCAAATCCCATATACCCCAACCAATGTTGCGGTTATTGTACATGGAGGAAAATTTCATCAAGAAGTTGGAATACCATAACCTTTAACCATACAATAAATATCTATTTAAATTAAATAATCAAAAAAATAATAAATGAGAAGCACTAGTTGTTATCTCATCATGACAACACCTATGTCATACTAACAACATTTCTTACACAACATCCCACACCACCATTACTAAAATCAATCCACTACACTAATTTCTAAATAACCATACCATTTTTCATTGAATTTACCAACAATTTTAGTTTATAAAAAAATACCTCAATCCTCTAATATCAAATTTTTCCATGAAAATAAATAAAATTATATTCTACATGGCACAATACTAGGAAAATAAGGCTATAAAACCAACATATTCAACCCATTATAAAATAAGAATTGGATTTCTCGATCCAAATCAATTTATCTTTCTAAAAACCCATTTAATTACCATCTTGAATAAACCCATTAAATATTAAAAGGATTGATCAAAACCCTATAAAAATATCTAATAAATGGATATGAATCGATCATAAATATTCTATTAGCATTACTTCAATATTTCATCACTATTATGAATGGACAATAATTATTGTACATGCCTTTTTCATTAATCGTTATATTATTATGACATTATGTTGTGTTCAAAATTTCACAACATATTAATCTTTCTAAATAATACAAAAATTAAATTGAATACATATAACACTTTCTAAAAAATTCATTGGTAATATCAAAAATTATAAATTACCTGCGATCAAAAATACCTAAATATAATTTCACATTTTATTTTAATTTTTATATTTTCAAGTTTGATTCCATAATTACGCAAAGTGTTAAACTATAATATGTTTAAGCTTTCGCATAAATAAAATGAGAAGTAATGAATCATCTTCCTAAATTATATGGTTTAAGGAAATCACCACTCAAAATGGAATAATCATGGAATCAAATTTTACCAAAACTAATGTGAATCTAAAAGAAACCTAAAAAATAATAAAACTTCAATCATTGCAAGAAATTTTCCAAATATAGAGGTAATTATACAAAAAAATTCATACCAAAATAATAAGAATAATGAGAATCAATAATAAATCATGATAAATTGTACATTCATATGAGTAATATTGATAAGATTATCCATGGTGTTTAGACTCTCAGAGAATATGATTGGAGAATGGTGAGAGGCCTAAGATTCAGCTAGGGTTTGAGATAAGGACCATAAATAAAAACCATGGATGTATTGAACCATTAATTATATAGGGGTTGAATTATCCTCCACTGTCTAATGGTTCCCTCACATATTTCATGGTTCCTTTTTCTAAAATAATATTTTTGTTCCCTTGTATTTGAGACATCTAATCTTCCAAGTCTTACACTCTTTATAAATAAAATTTAATTCCTCCAAACCACTGCCACACTATGTTACCAGGGTGTGGTGATTTTAGGGAGACTCTATTAGTCTTTCCCAACATCACTCATGTGATAGGCCCGATGACACCCTCACAGTCAACGTGCCTAATGACCAAGGTATTTTATTAATCGTCGTTTCACAATAGGTGACTAAACATGGACTATGTCCTATAAAATAGGTTTAGTTCCACCTTTCATTCTCATAGAGTAACTAAATGAGGCACCATTCTCCATGTTTTTGTTGATTATCCTTCCAATTTTTTCTCGTAAGTCCACCCCTAAGGCACTGTAACATGCTTCATTCCATTATGAGGGTCCTTTTTTCACACTAGGAAACTGACCTAGAACTTGTTCAACTAACATTGTATTTTAGCATGCCAGTTTCACATAGGTGGACACTTCATTCATAAAAAAATCACCATAAACAATTAACCAAATTTGTTTCACACAAGATCCAAAACAATTATGCCCACCAAAAACCTCTAAGTTGATTAAGGCTAAATCAACATCCCATCTTTCTCACATACTCAAGCATCCCAAAACATACAAAAAGAATATCACCACACAATTTCATATGGCGTGGTGGACCTATTAATGGATAATAACTAATCTTTAGCTTATAAAACACCAATGAACTTCGTCTTGATATATCCAAGCCTTGGTAATAAATAAATAGAGGGATTTATAAATATTTTTACTTACAAAAGTGTATTTGTTACTTGAAATAACCTGAATTTTATATTATAAAAGGAAGAAAAAGATTAAATTTTATCTTCCCATGAGTGTATAGGAATGTGATACACCTTTTATTTTTAGTATACCACAATTTGTTGTAGGTTTCTATTAGTATTTACATTATTCATTAAAAGGAGTGATTGTTTTCCCATATGGTTTTGAGAAATAGAGTGATAAATATATTTTATCATTCTTGTGGGGAGGTATATCTATGAGTTATAATGATTCCCCTTGTTATCAATAATATGTTCTAAATATTAATAATAAGAATAAATATCACTGACTATGTTTATTTATTGTTTGGTTATTCAATTTTATAAAGTGGACCATCATTGATAATATAGGTTATGAAATTTTTGAAGATATTTCATAATTCACATTTGAACCATGATTCTATTTGAGTTTTTAATGGTCAACTCACTATTTTGGATAACGTCATTCCCATTTAGAGGAAAATTAAATTAAGGATATTCGAAAGTTTTATATCAAAGATATTTTTCATATTTATAGGGTTCATGAGTCTATAATTTCTAATAAGGATACCATTATATATATTAATATTGTTTTAGTGACTTTAATAATCCTTGAATACACAATTTAAGAATATAAATACTTACTATTCTTTATTAGATGGAAATATAGAGTGGATTCTTCAAATTTTAGAGGATATTATTTAGTTTTTCATTCATGATATTAGAAAATTTGGGGAATAAAATTTATACGTTGTGAAGTATTTTTAAAATTAAAGTTATAATATTTAATCAATATTGAACTATTAATGGTTTTGATGAAAGGAATCATTAATCACCACTATTATGGGTGGATATGAGTGAAAGGTAACTTATTGTAATGAATATGGAGCATAAAAAATTAAAAAATATTAATTTTATTTGAAATTTTTTTGTGACAGTATACTATAAAAAAATTATTATACTAATCATTATTAAAGAATTATGATATTTATTGTGGGTGATCATGTCCTATAATGTGTTTCCTTATATTTAGGATACTAAAGGATTAGTGATACAATGGAAGATAACAGCTCAGTTTGAGAGTCCTTTGGTAATTGTAGAAAAGGTTGGTATATAATTTAGAATTACGATTATGATATGATGCGATTCTTTAATGAACCTACCCATTAGGGCCCACCGTGTTAGTGTAAGGTCGGGGTGCCACATTCCTAAGCATACCTCTATAGGTTAGGTGCTAGTGAAAAGTTCCAAGGAGAAATAAGTAAAATAGGATACCTTTTCTTAAAGTACATGTACAAACACTCACACCCAACCATATCCATATAGAGGTGTAATAACATATATAGTAAAAAAATGTGTAGTATCCTTCACAGAAAAAAAGTGTCAAACATTGTAATCCTAAATCTGAACAAAAAATACATGCCCACCCAGAAAAGATGTCTCAACCCAACAACAACTATAATATAAAATAAATGAGGGATCCAAACTCATAATCTCTATACCCATTCCCCATATGAGGTCTATTAAACCGAGTATCCCTATTCTTCTATTAAATCCCCACTGATTTTTTCTATTTCTACAAATTTAATGACACATGCAGGAATTGCTAATTCATTATGGAGTGTATATGTACCCAGTACGATGCCTAAAAAAACTAAAGAGGAAGAAATTAAATACACGATAGATGTAGTCATATGAACCCAACGAAAGATGAAAATGAATCCCAAGAAAAACAACCCACACACACACACACAGATATATATATATATATATATATATATATTCTCATATAATAAAAATAGATATGAGAGAGAGGGGATCTCTATCTCATAACCCATACCATGTTTATCTGTCTTCTAATTACTCTATGATGTATTTCTTTGATGCCCATTATCTCATGTTTCAGAAGATGTAATCATGTGGAGGACCCACAACTCTCCAATATTCCACACTATCGGGGGTGGGGGTACAATGTTCAATTAGTGAACCAATTACCTGGTGAATTAGAGGGGTTCCACTCAGTAGATATAGCAACCATTCCCATGTATGTCATGGGGTTGCACTCATCATGTATAAAACTCAAGACATAGTGTATTAGGGGGGTGCCACTAGAAGGTAAAGGACCCACACTCTATGTTGTGTTGTGGGTTCCCCTAAAATGGTAAAGAACCCATTAACTAGTTCATCATGTGTGTTCCACTCATTAGGTAGAGGCCCCACGGCTAAGAATGTTAAGGGGTGCCTCTCTAAAGGTGGAGGACCGACTCCCTAGGTCGTCAAAGAGGTTCCACTCAGAAGGTTGAGATCTATCACCCTAGAACATCACGTGGGTTCCACTCAAACTAGTGTGAGTTGTACAGGGGACCCACACCTTGGTACGATAGAGGGATTATAATGATAACCTCTCCTTGATGATCCTTCCTGATCACTTATGTCTTCAAGAGTCCCCTATATAGGATCCATGCTCTAAATATTCCACATCATATATAAAAATCAACTAAAATGGAAACCATCATGTAAAGTGTGGAAAAATCCTCATTATAGGATACTCAATATCCAAAATATGAGTCTGTTTGATGGAGATATGAAGGGTTGATGTTTTTCAAAAGGAGACTACATAATGTGTAAGGGTTCTAAATGATGTTTGGACCGACTCCAATATCTTGCCATGTTCTCCTCTAGACATGGCGTATAAGACTTTTCACTATATATAGGGTGTTTGGGACCCCCACAATGTGTCTCTACTACTGAGGTCCTTACCTTATGCTCCTAATAATTCATGTTTTTATTGGACTATTCCCAAGTACATGGTCATGTACATGGTCATGACTGGGTACCAGTGCATGCTCGTGTACTATCTAAGTGCACAACATGTCCTCGCACATGGTTTCCTAGCTGTGCGAAGATGTCACATGGATCAACCACTTGGGTGGGGTCACATGACATGTGATACCATCAACACGGAGTCTGATCATTATTTTCTCGGAAACCCTAACACCATAACTGAGAGGGTATGACACAATTTTTATTCATCCAACTACATGCTGTGTAGGTAGGTTTTCCACAATATGTCATGTTCTTCATGTGGATTCCCAATTCATAGCCTCTACTATAATTTGAATGTTTGAATAATTAAAATAATTTTTTTTCTTCTGACCATTGATTCTAGCCCTTTGGTGGCTGGAAATAGAATCCCAACCACCCGCGGTGGTTTTGCATACATCCCATACACCTCATTTCTCCCATTGGTCAACACAACTCAAATTTATATGGAAATCATCATCCATATACCGAAAATAAAATAGATACATCATTAATTAGCATTCCAGTTATTGTTCTCACAACTTCCATGAATGTGGGGGTTCGACCGCACTCAAACCTTCCCCACAATACTAAAATCATGACCTCATAGGCTAACAAAGAAGAATATAAATAAAAATCAGGGAATTCCTAATAAAATGGGTGATGAAAATTATCAACCAATAGTTATTGCGAACATATTTCAAAGTGTGCAATACCGGGTGAGATCACAAAATAAAATAATTAATTTATTAAAACAATTTAATTCAACAATGGGTTCATGTGATGGTTGAAATACATATATCAAGATCAAATAATAAAATATATATTCTAAAACGTTTATTCAAGAAAAAAACACAATTGATTAACCCTAACTTCATTTAGGATCATTATATAGAGGGGAATGGATCCAAAACTATTAAGGATTATCCACTACATTTGCAGCACATCAATCAACATCAATTTGATCACCTACTATTCTCCGATGTTGATTCAAAAATGATGGTTTTAAGAGATCCTATCAATTATTCCATAGTCTTTGTAGCTAAAAATAGATAATTGTTACAATGTGGTATTTATAGTGAATTTAATTAGGTTTTATTTAACATGTCCAAAAAATAATTTATTTGTTTATTTGAATAAAACAGACATGACAACAGCTTCTTTAACCTGATGTTCAGTGCTTAACAACCATTCATAGTTCCCAGGGTAAAACCAATGCTCCAAATTCAACCATGGTCTTAGATTTTGGATTTGAGACATTATTTTGAATATATTATATTATTTATAAAACAATTGCATATTCAGGATACTAATAAATTTAATATTTTTATAATATCAATTCCAGGTTCACTGGGACTTGGAATCTCATAATGTCTTAGTTCTTGACTCAAAAAAATATTTCTCAACATATTTCATTGTATTAAAAAAATTATTCTATAAAAACTCATAATGTATTTCATATATCTCCTTGAACAAGATACTTAACATATCCATCGAAATTTTTTTATTGGAAATATAAAGATTAGGAACATGATATGAATTTAACAGATTGACTATTCGAAATATTGAATGAGAAAATAAAATTTTTATGTTGATTCTATATAGATTTTAGTGTTGTAAAAATATATAAATTTCCATGATGAAATAAGGGAAAGAGGAACACACATATAACCATAATGGCTGATTCTATTTGTGGAAACCAACTTACTTAATTAGGTAATAATGTCTTTCTAGTGGTAAAAGATAATAGCATCCCCTTTAGTTTTACTTAATGTATGTGATAATTAAATTGATTTCATTAATTGAAGTTGAGTTCCATGGGAAAAAATATCTCTATTTAATTTGGTTTTTCTAATAAAATAATTTTTTACAGGCGTATTATTATTTTATTAGTTTAATGATGATAATACTTCTATGAATATTCTTGTTGGAATAATTTACATGAATATATTTTTTAAATTTCAATATATTCATTATGAAATAATTATTAGTTTCATGGATTTTTATCTAATTAATTTAACATTATTAAGAATTTAATATGGGTAATATCAATATATAATATTCTATAATTAATTTACATTACTAGATGAATTTTTGGAGGTTTTAATTAGATTAATTTATAATGGATGTTATTTAAATATGTGTCGGTTAAATTTATTTAAAATTTAAGTGATTTTTAAATATGGGAGTGGACCACTATAGATATTAATATGTGGGAATTTATTCTAAGATATTTATTTTCATTAATTATTATTGACATGTTTGTGGTGGGAGTTTTGAATGGATTTTTTATTAAAAAAATAGTTTAGTTATGCATGAATTAGAGTATTAAAAAATATTTTCATGATATATATATTATTATAATTAAAAAATATAGTGGGTGACCAATGGGTTATGTTGGAGAGATAAAGTGAGTTATTCAAGGGAAGTAACATAAAGGTTTTATGGAGAATGTTCACATGAAATGTTTATGGAATTGATAAGGGATTGTTAAATCATTCATGAATTTATGATATATGATAATATAGGGTTATATGGATTACTCATTATAAATATAAGTGGAATAGAATTATTTAATATTTAAGCCCTCTACATTCTATTCTCATTTGGTGGAGGTGGTAACATGGAATACCATGCTCAATGAATAGAGGGCTCTTTTAAATTATCAAGGTGTGTGTTGTATATTATCTACCATAATTTATTTTAGTTTTTTTATGTTTTTAATAATGTATTGATTTCAAAAAAATTATAATCAAAACATTTTCATATTCAAGGAATTAAGAAGTGGTGTAGGAAATTTGGTACAACATGTGTCTGATTTACCTGATGGTTATGCCAGAAACTATCCAAATTATTTATCTCAAAACCATTAACAAAGAGATTCACATGGGTCCATTTCATATTTCTATATAGAACATTATAATATCCACATTTAATACACTTTTAACCATAATTTTACATAATACCATGTTAAATTGACTCATGCCATTCAATATTGGAATGAAGATCGTTTCAAACTAGTATATACCATGCTAAATTTCATATAAAATAAAATTATTCCATTAAATTTAAATATTATGGTTTATAGATGTATTTTGGTGTTAGGTATTAGTTATTTACCCTATAAGTATCACCAAATTTAGGGTTCATGGAAATTTCTATTAAATGACATCTATCCAGGTGGATATAAACAATACAAAACTCAAGCTAAAAATTATAAAAATTATTAATGGAGTTTAAAATTATGATTATTTATTATTGATTTTATGAGAAAATTATATATGTGGGATCTAAATCATTGGTGTTTAAATATTATTTCATAAAAAATAGGATTTTCTATATCCTTTTAGTTATTTATTAATTTATTATTTTGAAAACAATGAGTTGTAATTGATATTAATTGATTTATTTGACTAATAATTTTCAATAGTTCGTTATCTTTTAGATTTCATTTGAAAATACTTTTTTTAATATGATTTCCATATTCAAATCACTAAATTCATGGGTCTTTGACTATTCCCAAGAAATTGTTTTTATTAATTTTCAGGAACGAATGATTTTATTTCATTTTGGTAGTGTATAGTTATTGGAAAACATTGGGGTTAGGTATTTAGATTAAGAAAATGGTTTATAACCAAACCATAGAGAAAGGCTTGGTGTCATTCCTTTGGATTAAATTGAGGGTGGGTATAAGGAATGGTGAAGGCTTTCTCCATGAAAATAGCTAAATGGTGTATGATTTATTTTGGTTGGGTTATAATAGAAACCTTTTTCATATTTCAATTTAGTTATTATTTATAATGTTTTACTGTGATTTGTGTGAAATAAATGGATGACCTACCTATCAGATTGATTATATGGAAGTCATAATTAAGGATCATTAAAAAAATATATTTCTACATAATTATCCCTAGTAAACATATATTTTATTTATCAGTGTATTATGTGGGATAGTTCATGATTTTTTATATAGTAATTGTGATCATTACATTAGGGTTCTATATTTTCTTATTATTACTTGTCAAGTTAAAACCCTTCTATCCTAATAATGGAATGGGGGTTTTGTTATAATTTTATTTTTATAAATTTTTCAATTTTGATGAGGGGATGTTTTATTTTCAAGGGTTTTGATAAACTATTTATGATATTTTTTTTATAAAATCATATATTGGAAATTTATGACTATATTACACATAATTAGGATTACTTTAGAGTCTGTAGGATATAATATTTAATTTATAAACAGATATTAATTATGTTATTTAGTGGACTTATAGATTTTATTACAAATGATGTCGTAAAATAGAATAAATCATTCTTTTTTATTAGTGGTCCATGGATCCAATACAAATATTTGATAGGAGATGAATGGTGTGTTATATTTGGGTCATGTTATTATATTTTTTATGCATGCTGTTTTCTTTTATTACAGGATTTTAGAACTCAATGATTTTCTACTAAACTATATATATCTGTTAATTTTATAAAAAAAGAGTTTTTCATCATGTGCAATCATGGTTTTCTATAATTTGAGAGAAAATGACTCCCTGATAGAATATTTCATATTACAACACTAGCTTGGAGCCTCTAGTAACCATGGAGTGTTTTGAGGCCATGTGGAAACCTGGTTTAGGTCTGAGAATACAGGTACCCAGATTCTGACATTAAAAGTCCTTTATAGACATATAATATCAATTACACTATTTGTGTCGATAAAAAATGGAGGGAGGATAATTTTCGTTGAACTTATTGGGTGTCTATGTTATTTGATTTGTTTGAAAATTTTCAATTACCTACTAGTAATTATTATTTAAGTGTATCCAAAGCATATAGGTTTGTGGTGGCTATGTGACATCTACGAGGGATAATGGTTGAATTTCATCATAATACTTTAATATTCCCATTATAGTACTTTTTTCGGAATCAATTCAGGTGGCCATGTAGTTGAACTAGTGTTGTAGTATGATGGGAGAATAGTGTTAGTGTGAGGTTGGAAATTATTAGGTTAGTCTCCAAGGTGGCCATGGGCCAACTAAATGTGGCAGTGGTGGTGTCCTAGAATAACTTGGGTTCAATGAGTTCATGTTTTGTTTCATTTTATTCTAGCATTTATGTTACTTTAAAATGATGATAATATTAATAATTTTTATTTCTTATTTATCTATATGATGAAAGGGAGTGGTTTTAAGAAATATATAAAGAGGTCTTTAAGAAAATATTTTATTTAGATTTTATTTAACAATTAAATAATGAATTTTTTCCCCCAAACCTAATAGTTTCCTAGAAAGGAACCCACCTATGATTACTATGTTCTACAGGATTTACTCAAAATAGATCTATTTTTAATTTCTCTCTGAATCTCTTCATATATTTCTAACATTTCTCTTAAAATATAAAAATATTCAATTTCATTCATATATATATATATATATAAGTATTTATGTATGTATGTATGTATTTATACCTAATTTTATTAATTATGGTGATATAAAAGTAAGACTAAACATATGTTGTCTATTTTTTTAAATAACATTTGATGAAATGTTTTTAGTTTATTTCATTTTTAATGGTCTGATTCCATCGATCGATTGATCTAATTCAATATATAAGAGTTTATTAATGCCAAGATAGGTAAAAAAACCCTTGTATGTTGATTTATTTTATATTATCTAATATAAAAATGTGTTTGAAATTGGAACCAAGGGATGATGATTCAATAGTAAAGGCAAATGCACCCTAAAAAGGAAAATTTAGAAGCATTATTGTAAAAATATTTATAATTATTGACAAAAAAATGAATTAATATTCAGTTTTAAATTTTTTATAAGGGTTTTGTAATATAAAATACGTAAAAAAATTGTAATATTTCACATATGGTGAATTTAATTTATGGGTTATATTATAATTTTTTCAAAATTATTGATTAATAGATTATGAATAAAAGTGAGATGTTTGGATACATTATTAGATTTTAATATTTATTATTATAATAAAATAAATAAATAAATATGATGTACCAATGAAGTTAATTGGTAACGTATAGTATAAAAAAATACTTATAGATGCCTAATTAGTGTTATAAACTATTGCAATTATTTATTAGGTGGTTGTTTTAATATATAATTATTATTTATTGAATTGCATTTATTTTTATGATGACAGAATTAAGTCTTGTATTTTAAATGAGATAATTTGATACATAAAAAACTAAATTGTAATATATAATTATTTTATATGTGTGTCTATGTATATATAGGTATGTATATTTTTGTACATGTTGATGAAACACATCAAGTTAAATGATATAAAATATTGATAAAAACTATAATAATTATTAAATAGAGAAGATATCCCATATGGGCTAAAAAATTGTACATTTTCCAAATATAAATTTACCATGTATTTATAAGCTACAATAAAATGGTCCTTTTGGTCCACATAATGTGAATTCCATCTAGTGTGTCGGTCATCGATGGCGGGGGATGGAACTTGACATATTTCTAACCAATTGGGGGTTTGTTGATTAATTTTTTTATAACCCCTCCATTGGTTGATAGAAATATATATGATTACAATTATAATATCAATTTCAATGCATCTAACATCATATTTTAGGTGTGGATATTCGATATCCAAGTGTGGTAGAGTTTGAATCTGATATCAATCCATTAATATTTAAACTATTCTAGAATTAAGGTAATGAGGTCTGCTGTGAATGAAATTGAAATGGTGAAATAATTAGATGGGTAAATGGTGGTAGATTGAGGTTGGAGTTTATTGAGTAATACAACATGTTGGGATTGGTTCAACCTAATGTGTGGGGATGCTGGCTTGAAAAATGTGGTTTTATGGAGTGCTTATATTTTATCGTTTGTCAGTGACCTCAAAAAGCATAATTATAATAATAAAAATAATAAATAGTATAGGTGAGGAGTTAGAGATCCTGGAACAAGTATTAAATAATATAAAATATACAGAGTGAGAATGGGGTTAGAAAATAGAAAACTACCCTCATTATTGAAAATAATAATAAATTGAAGAAATTTTTTGGAAGAAATATCGATGATCATAATGAAATTTTTCATTGGAATAATAATAATACTCATTTGAATGATAACTAGATATTAAAGTTTCATTATTTCTTATAACCATAGTTAGATAAACGTGTGATTATTATTTTCTATTCCATGATTTCCTTAAAAGAACTATTTGAAACCCCCATTTATCATCCAAGGTATTATTTGCTTTTAGTACTGAATCCTTATAAGGTGAATTTTGTTGAGGGTCAACATCCTTCATAAGATCCCATATACCTTAAATTCATTGAATCTATATATTTTTATTATTTAAATCAGAAAAATTAGAATATTTATCACCATTAAGATCGGATGATTCAATCTGATCTTGCCTTGAATTATTCATTTTACCAGTGTCCTCTAGATTGAGAGATTCAAATAAAAATTGCACATGATCTTCTAAATGAACCTCCAGTATATAATTATTCTCAATTAAACCTTCATTTCATGCATCCAAAAACGAAGAACCATATTTTTAATTCATATCACCGCTTTTAATATCCTGATATGTTTATCAAAGCCTATCCATACAAGTAGAATAGACACTATTCAATAATGGTAAACTGATAATCGGTTCTTTTCCTTGAAATGTCACTTAGGTATAATTATTTTATAAATCACCAACCATAAGATTAACAATTATAGGAGAATAATACTCTGTAGTTGGAATGACTAATCATCTATTACCTAAAATAATCCCTTCATTAACTTTATGTGTCATAACACTCCCTCTATAGGTCAATTAACCGGTAACTACATTAATTACCTCTAACTAAAACAATAAATAATCATCACTAATATTTATCGAATATCCATGTACATGATCACATAATATATGATTTTTTGAACCTGAAATACTAATTGTAGAATGGTCATATATATCTGTAACTAAATTTATACTATCATTGATTTACCATGGATCCACATCCCCAATATGAAAATTCGAACAACTCTATTGCACAAACTGATCCTATTAATCCTAAATAAAATTCACCAAACAAATATCATTCTTAGTATTACTTCCCCTTCCTCTTCTTCCAACTTATTGAATCATTCCATTTTAAAATGAAGAGAGAATAAAAAATATCATTGTGCTATTTTTTTCGATGAAAAATCATCTCATAATTATCTTAGAAAGAATGTATGAACTCATTTGTAACACCCAAATATAAATTATCATCTATAGTGTAATGAACCACATTTCTATCAAGGCGATACTTTGATTAAACTTAATTTGTATTCAAATTTAATAACCAATATGAGGTTCTTCAGTAGCCTTATCCAACTTGTCATAGATTCAAATTTGATAATAAAGGTCAAACAAATTTTTTGATTCAAAATGATCTAATTTAGTCCAAAATCAAATACATAGATATTAGTTATAGTATTAAAAAATAATAATGGTATTATACAATTTTATAGATAATTTACTTATCCAGAGAGAAATAAAACCAAATCCTCACAACCACTTATTCAAACTATAAAAGGGGAAATAATATTAGAATATGCATGCCCCATGGGACACGTATTCTATTCCATTAAACTCTATACATAAAGGAGTCAAAAAACTAAATCATAAACCATATATGGTATATTTCATGCAGGTAAAATATTTCTTGTGATAATAGAAAAAATATTATCAACCAATCCAACGTCACCACATTCATAAAAAAATGACCGGTTATCACCTTCTAATGATTCAGTCAGAGACCAATTCATTTAAGGACATGAAATTTGGATAGTATACACTATAAAAATAGATATTTCTTCTAATGGAGGATTAATCTTACACCTTATCATCCCATTAATATTTAGTTTGTAATAATGATCATGTGAGATTCCCTCTAACCAACAAATTGATTTTGATATTCCTCATAATTATCATCAGATTTAAATAAACCTATCTTTAAAATCCATTTTTATCATCTCTTGTAGGGATAATTATATATTAAAATTCTATAAATAATAATAAATATTAATATTATATTATGTATATGACCATGGAAATAATGATAATGGTGTAAGGAATAGTCTTTGAGAGGTCATAAAAACCCAAAAAAGGAAAATACTAGTTATTTCCTTAACCAGAAAACAATAGATTTTTAATCCCCATATTCTATTAGCCTAAGAATGGAATTAAATTTTATTTAAAGGACTAACTCATTATATATTTGATTCATTTATGTTCTCTCTCAATATATTGTTCTCTTTCCATGTTATCTATAAAAAATACAACACATTGCCTTCCAATTTCTAAGACTGTCAATGAAATTTGATCTATTAAAACGACATTAAAGCAATGACTAACTTATTTTCCCCATTAGGGGGGTTAAACATTTTAATTGTATGAAAAATGATTCTATTTCTTTTTTGTAAGCGTTTGAGGAAATAAATGGACCGTTTAATTGTAATATATAATCTTAAATTAAGGTCAAGGTAGGTTACCCTAACCATTATATTATGATTAATTATATATTATCTATAATTTTTTTATATAATTTGAATCAAGTATTAGTGGATCAAATGGAATGTATAATTCACATAGAAATAAAAAATAAATTATGGACCCATTTGAATAAATAAAATTATAATCTATCATATATAAAATTTATTTATGTGTAATTTCATTTTTTTTATAATTGAAACTCAATATAAAATTTAATTTTTTGTTAAAAATTTTCACATATAGTAAAATCAATTTATGTGATATATTATCTACTTTTTTAATTAATAATTAATTAAAATGAGTAAAAGGGATATGATAGTCAGTTTTTTTGGATTTTCATATTTATGCATATAATGAAATAAAATATATAATTATATTTCACCAATGAGATTAACTTTAAAATTATTGAATAATATTAGTCTTAAGAGACTAATTACTATTCTATACTATTGATGTTTACAAATTTTTGTTGTTTTAATAAGTAGTTTTAATTTCAAAATTGTATTTATTATTATTTTCGAGCATACTACATGTTATATATTAAATAATTGACTGTAATATACTGAATAAGTAATTGATATAAATGATTTTTTTTATTTGTGCTGAATTTTGATGGTATCATTTCTTTTATCTTTTACATGGTTCTGTGGTAATAATAAATGCCTAATATTGACATTAAAATGATTCATTTTTTATAAGAGTTTTTTACCTTATTAAAAATGTATTGTTTTGATATATTATATTTTATGTGATATATGATATGTTCATTCAATACATTTTATGTCATTACACATGAATTGGAATAAATTGATCAAATGGAAAACAAACTAAAATGTAGTTGATATTTCATCCATATAATATTCCATTTAGTTTGATGTGATTTGTATTTATGGAATACTTATTATCATTATTTATTTTTATAAATTAATTCCCTCAATAAACATATAAGGTAAATAAAAATAGGATCAATAAATTTAAATAATAATATTTCGTTAGTTTAGAATTAACTACATGAGAAGTTATTTTATTGGACTTCATTATTGCCATGTATTGTTAAATAGATTTTTTATGTTATATGAGATATTATATTAGGGGACCTTGGGATATGTTATGTTATTATCTAACTGATATTTGAATTATATGATGAGTTTTCTTATGTAATTATTTGTGATTTTCTAAATTTGGCTCATGTGGATCCAAAAATAATATATTATTAAAGATGAAAATATGAAAATAATGTTTAATTACAATCTTGTTAGTGTTTTGAAGCCCTTAACTAGCTTGATGTTATTGAATAAACTCACTACTCTATGTAATATGGGACTTGGTACCTGTTTAAAATTTCAATAAGTTAATGATTTTCCTTCTATAGTATTTCCACCATAGAACTACCCTCAAGGAAGCTATTTAGATTCATGAGGCATCTATTCCCTCAATAATGAAACAATTAGAGATTGTAGCTATTATTTATTCCCTCCAAATATAAACAAATATGATTTTAAAAAATTTTAAAGACACATGATTCCCTATATATTTAAACTATTGAGAATAATCCACATAACCATTTATATATTTGTTGTTATAATGTGGACATTCCTAAAAAATGGATGTTTTTAATGATACATGAATTAGGTGTGACAATCTTGGTGGTTTGGGTGAGTGTGGTGGTGAATTTTTTAATGATCTCATTTTTTGTATGATTCATGGGTGATATCATATTTTTTTACATGATATAACATATTTTTTGGTGTACTTAGATATATATTTTCAAATAAATCCTCATACATACACTTCCTATATAATTATTTATTGGTATTTGTTTAGAATTTTTTTGGGAGACTCCCTCTTATGATTATACAATCACCCACTATATGTGAACATTTTTTCATATACATAATAATTTTACATATTATTTTAGGGACACATCAGTCATATATGGTTGTCAAGAAGGTAAATGTCTAGTAGCGTCTAGTGGATGAACCCTTATTCACATTTATTCACATTGAAAATGTATTAATATAATTAAACTCATGAATTTTTTAATGTATGTTTATTGTTATATGAAAACAATAAATTACAATTAGATTAGGTCATCAAGTGATTTATTAGAATATGTTTTATATAATATTGAAAATTAATACAGAGAAAGATGTTTTTATCCTGTAGGTTGTGGGTATGTCTAATTTATGGATATCACATGTAAATGTTATAGTAGAATTAAATATCTAGGAGATTATTTTATTTAAAATAAATTTCAACCCACAAAGGATATAAGTTATTCTCCTATCCTAGTGGGATACCTATGATAATCAACATATGTTCTAGAGTCCAGGTAGTTACCTTTTTTTGTTATTGGAATGATTCATGGGGAAAGTCTTTATAAGTCATATTATAATATATTTAGGAAATCCATTCAATAGTAGGTATGGAGATAGGTTGGTCATAACTAAAAAGGTACTAATACAAATGATTCTGCATACTATATTTATAATTGTTCTTTGAGTTTCAAGGGAAGTATAAATAGAGTAAAAATAGATAATTAACCTTTTTTAAGTTTTTTTAAAATTATTTTTCCCAATTGATGTGTCATGGAAACTATAGTCCAATATGAGAAAAGTGTTTGTGTCCCTTATGTCATTATATGAACATAATATTTCTAATATAAATATATAGTTACAAAAAATTCTTCGGTATAATTCAATCCTTTTTTAGAAAATAAGGAAAATGAAAAATAGACTCAATTTAATTATAATCTCATAAATATCTTCTTAGTGATTTTATAATTTGTTATATTTTTTATGTAATTGGGTGAAATAAATAAATATTTTATTTTAATATGTTTCTTAGTATGCTATATAATTTCATAATATTTAGTGACTGTTTTGGGCAGTTTTTCATGATAATATTGATTTTAAAAAAAATTAAAGATACAATAAATAATAATTTTATATGGAAAACATATATTGTTTTTATATATACGTAATGATAATTATTATGAACATGGTTTTATAAAAATTTAATAAGCATTATCAATAAAGTGATTTTGTGTAAATATATTATGGTTATTTAGGTTTTAGAAAATATTTTCAATCATTAAATATTGGTTTTAAATTTTTTAATATAATTCATTAAAAATGGGACTTTTTGTTTTAAAAAAATTAAATTAGTGGGTTATGTTGAGTTGGTTTTTCAAATTACACATCGATTATCTATATTTTTTATTTCTTTATGTTGGAAATATAAATGGTGTTTGTTTTTTAATAACGTTTTATATATGGAACGACCTAATAGATTCACTATAGTTTCTATTTTTGTATGATATTTAATAACAATGATATTCCTTGAGATGAGACCATGTTGGCTGGGAAGTCTTTTTTTAAGATGAACGAAGATTTTATTTCATGTTTTTTCTGTGTTCTCAAAGAATAAATAAATCACCTAACTTTTTTTTTTGGTGATCAGACTGAAAATCATATCCAAAACTTTAGACTCACATTTCATAATAAATTACATCAGGTTGAAAAGAATTTTTCAGGAAGAAAGGGTTTATTAAACAAACCATGGGTTCAGAATGAGGTTTTTTTAATAAGAATCCATATTAGATCCTCGATGAAAATGATAAAAATTTTATGATGCTTTGTTGTTTTCTATTTAGTAAAATCCATAACATTTTTTGAAAACTTGTGATGCTACCCTTATGAAGTAAAGGAGAATATTTTTTGTTGCCAATAGTATTGGGGTTTGATTGGAAAGAAAAAAAAATTTGAAGAAGGGGAGTTACAATACTTCACAATGTAAGTCATACAATGTTATACCAATCCTAAACATATTAAATATCATGGGGGAGTCATTATATAATTACGGTTTTGTGGAAAAAAGAAGTTCTTTAACCCGAATATTTTCTATGTCTTTTCATCAATCAAAGATCATCTGATGTAGATTTTTTTGATGACTAATAAGGTTGATCAGAGTATGAGAAAACAAAGAAGATGGTTTTTACTCAAACCAATAATCCACAAGAGATAATTCTTCATATAATGAAGATGGTCTATTGTAATAAAAAAGGGAAGGATGTTTCTGATGTCTAAGCTAATAGAATCAGTCTGTTATATGATATGTGCCACCCATAATTAGATTCATATAGGCACCAATCATCAAATGCTATGATATTTGAAAAATAATCAGATTCAGAGTTCTCATCATTATTTTTTTGACCAATGAATAATATAAGAAGAAATGTTTTTTAGGACCGATGTGAGGAATAAAAATAGATATAAATTAAAAATGTAGTGACCCTTTTCATCAAGAAAAATTTTTGATTGGTTTTTAAGTGGAAACATTGTTTTACATGACATGTAGGTCAAAAGACAAAATAAATATGATATTTGTTTTTAAAATTTTGTCCAAGATCTAACAGACTACTTCTAACCCATTTATCATAGTGAAATAGAGACCAATCTATCAGATACCTGCTGATACTGATTAGTTCATCATACTCATGATAATTGTTCTGAAGAAAGGAATAAAATAATAAATGTTTCAAGAAGTCTCAAAATTATTATCAAGGGAAGGATGAAGTTTGAAGTGTAGAGGAGAAGTGTGTTTGAATGAAGAGTTATTTGGTTTAATCAATTGGTATAGAGAATCGTAATCAGAAGAAAATTGTTTTCAATATGTTAAAATTGGAACTGTGTAATGTAGTGAGATGTATTCAATTTTTTTTAAATAGGATTCAGATAATTGGAGATAAATTATTCTTCCATCATAGTGGGAAAATCAGAATGAAAATCCGAATAGAATAGAATATTATTCATATTGTCTGAAGTGAGATAAAATATAGTGAAGATTCAAG
Organism: Viscum album; assembly: GCA_963277665.1. NCBI lineage: Eukaryota > Viridiplantae > Streptophyta > Magnoliopsida > Santalales > Viscaceae > Viscum > Viscum album. The sequence continues at coordinate 1,208,481,478 of OY728161.1, read as the reverse complement.
AAGGTTTGAGAAGAGTTGAGAAACATTAATGATGTCAATAACTCATCCGAAATTTAATGAAAATTTATGGATTGGGAAATTTGGATTAGAGGGAAAGTTTTTCAAAATCCTACCTAAAATATGTTTCAGTTGCCTATAAAAGGGGAAAGTACATTGTATATTTTTATAGATGTATTATTGAAGATTAATAGATTACAACTAATGAATTCTAGAGATAATTATTATTTGGATCATTCCTCCTAGTGGATGTTTTACGGACAGAATAATAAATGAAAAGAGATAAGGTCATAATTATGGTTTTTTATTTAGAATAAAAACCAGAATAGGATTTCTAGACTAAGACAGAAGAAGTTCATATTTGATTCTGATGTATTTATGTAGAGATATATAATCTGACTGAGAAATAAAACATGTGAATTGGACTAAAAAATTTGAATGAATATCATTTTGAGGATAATGATGTTCATAATTGCTTCTGGATTTTGAAAATGAATATTTTTTGAAGAACTTATTTGGGAAAGATGGTAAGGTAGCACGGTAACATGTTTCATGTCAGGTTAAAAAAATTATTTCAAACTTTGGTGTTACATAAATAACAGTCATTGTTTTATTGAACAATGTTCTTGATGAGTGTAAGGTATTTCATAGAGAAGGATTATTTTCTTATGGATTGTTCGATATTTTATTGATTACATACCATACCAAGGATGTATGTGCTCTTATTGAGTAGTGAAACTTTTAAATTCATATGTTCCTACGGATATATGATTGTTTTTTTCAGAAAAATGATAACTCAATACTAGGAGGATAAGGTTGTTTAAAAAATAATGGAATATAAAATAAAAATATATCACTAATTTACACATCCCAATATTAGTGATAGTTGATCTTTACTAGTCACTTACAAGTGGTATCTACGCCAAAGGTTCCCTTCATTTACACTTTGCTGATGTTTTAAAGAATAATTGGTGGTGGATAATCTCAATTATGTGAATAGTAAGGTTATTATAGTCATTGATTATAAGACCTCACATGTCTAGAATGATATAAGGTTTCCTTATCTTATATCTATTAGGTATGATGTTCGTGAAGCTATGGTAGATGGATTCCGTTCTATTGATGATAATGTTTCTCATACATCTATTGAAAAGAATAATCATAACAGTGATGGAAGGGACAATAATTCATTACTCTCATCACTATATAAAGGGGATTTTTAAAATAAAAAGTTGTTTCCACTTCCAAAGGTATCTAATATAAAATGAAAAACATTTATGAATCCTATAAAATAGTAAATAATAAAATGTTACAAATATGGGGGATGAAGTATAATGATATCTATATGGGTGAATATGAATTTTTTGGTGACTTATTTACAAGGTTGAATAATATTTTCATCATGATTATGTGCCTTTTCCAAAAGTTATATGATTATACATTTATTGGAAATATCATTAGAATTATTCCTGACAAGTTTGTTGTTAATGTTTTCTCTTTAGAAATTAGAGATCTAGAAATAATATCTCTTTATGATATTCATATAAATATCATTACTTATGAAATTAGAAGGAAAAGGTAATGAAATGAAAATAAAAGCTGATAGAGAAATGTATTTCAAGGCCGCCAAGAAGGTAAATTCAAAAAATATTATTGTTGAAGAATAATCTTTTGATTTTGATTTCAAAAATGAGGTATATAAAAATATAGATGATTTTTTATCCTTATTTTTTAAAATTTTTAAAATAGGTATTGGTTAATAAAAATGAAAAATTTTGTTGAAATTTCTGGAATATCAAGTTGTTGGTAACATTATGGCTAATTGACCCTAAATAAATAAAGAAGAGGAAATCTAGGAAAATGATATAAGGTATAGAAGATCATTGAATAAGGGAAGCGATAAGGATAAATATTATTCCAAAGGGAACGATAAAAAATTATTCAAATCCAAAAATAAAATTTTTATACCTAAAGATGTTAGAGAAGATGATATTGAGGATAAATCTAAAAAAATTAGAAATATTTGGATATTTCATTTGAAATAGTGAACAATGAAGAATTTGGAAGAATTAGTTCTAAAGAATAAGAAACAGAATTATAATTTCATTTGAAAGAATAATTGAAATCATGATTGGGGAATATTTGGATGCTTGATAATGAAGTTAATTAGTTGAAAACTAAAGACGCTTCAAAAAATAATGAATAATTATTTATCGATGTGAAATTCAATCTACTTTAAAAGGTTGATGATTATATGAAATCTACAGAGAATGAAAATAATCAAAATGATCATTTGGAAGTAATGTTGAAGGCCAAAGAAAAATATTTGTATATTCTATAAAAAAATTCTCAAGATAAAAATAGAGATAAAATATTAAATAATTCTGTCACTATAGGTGTAGAAGGTTCTGGAAAGGGTAACTCTATGAAGGATAAAAAATTACCTTCAATAGTTGAGAAGAAAACTGAAATTGTTCCTAAAAATAAGAGTGATGGGAAAGTTATGTATGTGGATAAAAACAAAAAAGTGGAGAACTTAGAAGTTTCAAAATATTCTGACCCAATTGTTTTTATTACATCTATTTTTGATATGTCTGAAAAGAAGACAAATCTGAAAAAGGTGATTTCTTATGAAAATTTATATTTTTGGGGTCAGCGATGTTATGTTAATAAAGAAAATAATCTTGTTGAGGGACATTCTCTGAACTACATTTAGTATGGAAGTTTCAAAGGAAAATATTCGTGTCATGGATATTGAAAATATTGTGGTGGATTTGGGAATATGGTTAATATGTGTAGGTTTAATAAAAAACGTTAACACTATTCCAAAAACTACAAAAGGCATACTTTGAGGGTGTTTCAATCCCCTCAAGAGATGATTTCGGAGAATGATGTTTTAAAAGAAACCTAAGAATGTTTGTTTAAAAATTTAAAATCAGTTTCAAACTCTAGAAATTATCTATGAAAGATGTGAAAAACCTAGACACATTGAAAATGGTTGCCTTATTTTGTTTCCAGAACAAAAAAAGTTTGTTAAAAACTCTTAGAAGTTGATAGTCATAGAAGTTAAAGGGAGAGAAAAATATCTTTTTTGTAGAATCCTCTTTCCAAGATACAATGGGAGAAAAAACTTGGATTTTGGATATTGGGTCTTCTTCTCATGTGTTGGGTGATTTGAAATTTTTATAGAACCTGGAAGATTTCAAATAAAAATGGTAATATTTGGAAAAGATGAGTCTCTCTAAATCAAAGGTGTTGGATCAGCCATCACTTGGGGAGAAATATTGAAATCATAATAATCTTTGTTTTCTAATAGGTAGAAACACAACATCATAAGTGTTTCAAAACATTGTGATGAAGGTAAAAATGTTTTCTATAGAAAATATTTTTTTTGAGATGGGACACATCTATCATAGAAAAATGATAAGATAATAAAATAGATAAAATACTTTCATTGGATTAAAGGTTTTCTATAGAAAATATTTTCATCACAATGTTTTGAAACACTTATGATGTTGTGTTTCATCCACCATGCCAACGTAATAAAACATTTGTTTGAGATTCCTATTCTGGGTGAAATAAAATACTTTGATTGGATTAAAGTATCAAAAAATAAGAAGTAAATTTTTTTCCCATGAAAATCATTCAAAGTAAATTCTTAAGAACATCATCATGGATAATTTGAAACCCGTTTCCATACCAATTTTAGAAGAAACCATGTTGACTAAATATGTAAAAGGTATTAAATTAGATACGTAAGTGTTTGGGATATTTATAATATGTTTTTTATATTTTACTACTTCATGATGTAATAATTTTTATGATGTTAGCTTATAGTAAATATTTCAAAGTTCCCAAAAAAAACATCACATTCTTTTTCTTGAAAAATAATTATCAGATATATCAGAGGAACATCAAATTTCAAAATCAAGAATGAGAAACCAAAAAATATTGACTATTAGGGTATTCATATATTGATTGGTTAAGAAAAGATGATGATATAAGATCCACATATTTTGTAGTTTTATTTTAGGAAAAATTAGTATTAGTTGAAATAAAAAAAAAGAAAATTCATTTACTCGTAGAATATGTGAAGATTAGTATTTTCTTCCACTCAATATGCTACTCAAATTATGGGGATAGAAAATAAATTGTAATATTTTCATATTTAAGTGGAGTTACCCTTTCTCTTTGATTGTGAAAATTAGAGTTCCATTAAACATATCAAAAAATATGTCACAACATTCTCATTCAAAACAAATTGATTTCAAATATAATTTTATCAAATAGCATGTAGAGAATAATTAAATCATGCTGGCGTAAATTCTTACATCAGAATAAGGTGACCTAATTTTCACAAAAACCGTATCGAAAGAACCTTTTTATAAACTGAGGATTTACATGGGTGTTAAAACTCATTCTCATCCTGGTTGAGGTATGTGTTTTTTCCCTCTCTAATATTTTATTTAGATTTTGTTTCCAAAGGGGAGATTTGATTTATAAATTTATCAATTGATATGTGCTAAACCTTTTAATTAATTATGTATGTAGGGGATGTTTTGGGTAAGCTATGATCTAAAAATTTATCTGTGTGATCTATTCTAATTATTTTTCGGAGTGGTTGTAGGAAACTTTTGTTGACAGTAAAATTGAGGAAGTGAATGAAGTTTTTAGGAAAAGATAAATATGTTTCATGAGTCACTACTTATTGAAAATAAAGACTTTTCTGTCAATGATTATTATTTCCTACAATGATCTAACTCGTTTACGCTTAAAACTCTTGATAATTATTCGATATAATGAGGCTAAAATGTTTTATGATTTATGAAATTTGGTTGACAATAAAATATAAAGGAGTATATTATTTTGACCACATTGGATGGATGGTGTTATTTGAACCTAAGAGAAGTTTCTATTTCATCTCTTTTATTTTTTTATCAAAGAATAAATAAATTACCTAACATTGTATTTGTTGTTGATTGAACACACCATCATATTTAAGAAATTCAAGTCACATTACTTAATAAATTCTATCAATTTTAGGTGATTTTTTCTGGAACAAAAGGTTCACCAAACTCACCTCATGTCTTGTATTAGGTGTTGATTTTTATGAGAAGTTGTATTAGAGTTTTATGACTATGATAAAAAAATAATGATGATTTTTGGATTTAAATTTTACAAAATTCATCATATTTCTGCGAATCTTTTGATGCTAGACTTACGAATGAAAGGAGAAGAGTTGGTTCTACCAATTGTATTGTGGTTTGACTAGAAATAAAGAATTTTTTGGAACAATGGGAGTTAAGTTCTTCCTAATGGAAGTCAGATGATTCTCTACCAATCCTAAACATATTCAATGTTTGGAAGAAGTCATGATATAACAAGGGGTTTTGGTAGAATGATGTTTTTGATGCCAAATATTCCTAGTATTATTTCATCAGTTTGATATCCACAGACAAAGTTCTTTTTGGAGACTAATAAGGTTGATCAGAAAATTATAAGAAAAATATTTAGGTTTTCAGTCAAACCAAAAAATACCAATAAAAAAATATTTTTTCAATGAAGTGGGTGTATCATAATAAAAAATGTAATGAAGTTACTAATCCATATTATACTAGTAAAAGTCCATTAGATGTGGGGTTCCACTAAAAATAAGATCCATACTAACACCAACCAAATGATTCTTCGATAGTTAAAAAATAATCATAGGAAGATTTTTTTCATTGAGTATGATTTGGACCAATGAATAAGAAAAGAACAACAATTTTTTGGGATCGATGCGATAATGAAAATTATAGATCACTCTACAAGGTAGTAATACTTTTTCATCAAGATAAATTGTTGATTATATTTCAAGTAGAAACCTTGTTTTCATTATCATGTTGTTCAAGAAAAAGAATAACTCTGATATGTTTTTCTAGAATTTGGGAAAAGATCCATCTGACTAGAGTTGACACCATTTATCAAAGTGAAAAAAGACTAATCTATCAAACATAATATAAGACAAATTATTTAACTATACACAATATCATTGGTGAAAATAATATAAGAAAATAATAAATGATTCATGTAGTCTTAGAAGTATTATCAAGGGAATATTGATGTCTTGAGTGTTGATTCAAATTGTTTTTGACTGAAGAGTTATTGAGTTTTATCTATTGGTATGAAGCATCAAAATGAGAATACATGTGTTTCCTATATGTTAAAATTGCTGACATTCATCATAGTGAGATATATTTAGTTTTGGTTTGTTTTCAAGAATTTCAAGATAATCAGTTTGACCATATGCTTCCATCATAATGGGAAAATTAGAATGAATATTAGTATTAGACTATAGATTTTTAAAATAGTCTAAAGTTAGATGAATTATTGAGAAGATTTGGGAAGGATCTAGAAGAGTTAAGAAGCATTGAATAAGTAAAATATTAATAAATTATGTAAGGAAAAATTATTATTTAAGAAATTTGGCTATGGGGGAATGTTTTTTAGAGTTACACCTAAACAAAATTACGATATCCAATTAAATGAGAAAGTATTTTTTTACATTCTCGCAAATATAATATTGAAGAAAGAATGTGGAAAACTATTGTATTTTAGAAAGGAGACTTTTCTGGATCATGATTTCGTGATTAATTTTGATGAATATATGAATAAAAGATAATAGAGAAGCTCTTAATCATGGATTCTAGATTTAGTCAGTTGAATTAGATGATAATTTCTTAACTTAGATAGAATATGTTTAGATTTTTTTCATGGGTAATCATGAAAAGTGAAATTATTGTACTTAGAAATCAGACAAAGGAATAGGACTATATAATTAGAGTGAGTTTCATAATGAATTATAGGAAGTTATTACTATTTACAAGGTATGAATGTATTTTTTTAAGAACATATTTTTGAATTTATGCAAGGTAGGAAAGTAACATGTTTCTTAACTTGTTGCCCAAAATTTCATTACTTCATTTCATGATACTTGAATCACATGCCATTTTGTATTGAACATAGTGCATCATGAGTGTAAGGTAATGTACTATTCATTACATTCGAAACTAAATGATTTTTTCCTGGTTGATTTTGTGGAATTTGATTGTTTACAAACCATACCAAGGACGTAGCTACAATTTTTAAGTAGTAAACCTTGTAAATTTTTGTATTCCTATAGATGTTTTATTTTTTTCTTTTTAGTGAAAGTGATAAATTTTTAATAGGAGGTGAAGGACATTTCATAAAGAAGAAAACAAATAAATAAAACGATATCACTGATATGTCACTCCCCCTTTTAGAGATGCTTGATATTGAATGTGAAGTTACACCATCATTCTTTCATCTTTAATTGACATTATTTTCTAATTAAAACCATTCCACATTTTATATACATTGACTGATAGTTTTTGGATTGTAGGTGAATTTCTTTATTACCAATTAATATTATGAATGGTAGTATTGACCCAAGTACTATTGTTATGTAATTTGGGTCATTGTCCAACTAAATCATGTCTAATAAAGAATGATTTATTTATTTGAGGGCTTGGTGAATGATGTACACGTCATCTTTTCTATTTTAGTTAGGTATCATACTATGATTTTTATACAAGTTGAGTTTCATTCAATTGAGAATGGTATTTTGGAATGATAAGTGTGTGTGTAAAATTAAACTTTTCAATTTTAAGAATAAAATTTATGGACCCACATATTGTTGGGACATAAAGCCTTATATAAGGGGACATTTGTATTGTGATTCGGGGTACTAAGTCATTGAAAGGCCTAGGGGGGAGATTCACATTTTTTTGTTGGGTCCGGTGTATATTAACTACACAATAGAACATATATCCATACTATAATGGGTATTTTTTTAATTTTATAGTTTTAATTAATAAATAAAAATAATTTATAAAGGTGGTATTAGCCTTATTTTCACTAATTTTATTATGTAGATCACCATATTATTCATATCTTTTTCATCCTTTCCCATGTGGATAATTCATCATTTGTGAGCTATTATTCAAGCCATATGTCACAAGGAGTCTTCAATTATAATAATTTATGCCCCTTGTTGTCTAATTCTAATTTTGTCTCTATTGAGAGAGTTTGTAAAATCTCAATTGTATGTATTTATATACAACTTCTTATTTCCTTTAGATAGGAATTAAATTGAATGATGATATTTAATTTCAAAATATTTTCAATATACCTGAAAAGTGGTTCATAGATATTTCCATTTTTATATGTGTGCAGATACATAGTGTGATTTTCAGGCGTGGTTGGGGTAGTCTGTGTGATAGGGAACATAAAAAATTGTGATTTATGTTCTTCATGATAGATTCAAAGGGGTATTTTTATATGGGTGATGGTTTTTTAAGAAATTTTTAGCTTGTTATTTCTAGGTTTTTTACTTCAGGTCTTACTTGAAATGTTGTCGATTATTCTAAAATAAATGGATATTGTGGTGTGTTACTTGATATAGATTTATAGAAACATGAAATGTGTTCCCTGTGAGGTCATGGGGAATTTTAGTTTCTTGTGTTATATTGGTGGTGAAGACTGCTTCGATGAGAGGATATTTATATTCTTCAAAATTTTCTCGGTTGTACAATGTTTTAAATTCCTCTTACCATGTGTCTTATGATATTTGGGTTATGATTACACATATAATCACTTATGAGTTGGTATTTTCTACTATATGTTCATGGGTTCCTCTATAGTTTTATATCCTAAGGTGATAGTGTTGACCATCAAACTATATGTGTGATATATCATATTTTTCAACAAGATCTATGTGGTGATTTTCAATGAAATATGGGAGAATTATTCAAGTTGTGTGTGGAGTGGTTTGGGGTTCGTGATTTGGGAATATTGGATGTTAATGGGGACATATGGTTTATTGATATCTCATTCACATGGTGGTGTCATGTATGCTGATATTTTATTTCTTGTTTATTAGAATAGGGGTAAAACAACATATACCCTTAGGGTATTCTTAGACTGTGAGTGTATCTTCCCACTCTAGAACTGGTCATGGAAGGTAATGTAGTCATTTATAGCTGTTCAATCATATAGGGAAGTAGGTTGAGATAATTTTTAGGTGTTCATATATTACACTTTTAATATGATCATATATATATATGGATACTACTTAGAGACACTGATGGGGGTGCACTAAAGAGTTCAAAATTACACCCGACATTGGCCCTCTATAGCACGTGCAGACTTTAGGATTCTTAAAACATGTAAGGGAAAGTGTGTCATTATAAGTCCCCAGCCATAAACCTTACTTAATCTTGAGTTATTACAAGATTACACATTGAGTATCCTTTCAGGTTTAGAGTTTTATAGAATTAGATCATAAAAATTGAATTACATTCCACATATAAACAAAGTGGTTACAAAAAGATAGTATTATTCTTTCCCATCAATGGAAACATATTTAAAATAAAACATGGATTCTTTCTTGACACTTCTTTGACACTATCATCACATCATGTACCTTCCCCTTGACCTGTGAAAAACAATTCAAAAAAATGGGATGAGCATAAAAAGCTCAGTAAGGGATATAAAAATATGGAAAGGAAACATGGGTACATATATACTTAAGAATGAAATCATACATTACCCATAAAACATAAGCACTTTAACATACCTAATCAAATCGTGAATAAATCATAGAAATCATAAGACATAAAGGTAACTTGAGGCATTCATAACATTCTTACGTAGGGAGTAACCCTCTTGGTTACGTTTGGAATACCCATCACTGTATATTCCCTAAATTTCTTCGGAAAAACCTTAACATTTCACTCCTTCGTGTTACCCAATTCATTGGAGAGCTATATCGGGCTCACCCGCCCTTAGTCTATCACGGAACCACCCGTCTTCAAAATAATTCCCAACAACCTCAACATAATCGTATCACATAAAACATGCATAAAGGAAATATAAAATTTCCACCTTTCAATCACAAGATATCAATACAACACATTGATATAAAAACATTATGAAAAGATTTTTCAATACCAAAATAAAAGAAATGTAAAACATGTTAATTATTTTTCTTTTAAAAAAAGGTATGGCTTGTAGAGGAAGCCGAAACTCAAATAATAGTCACGGTGGTGGAGAAGTCGTTGTCGCCGCATACGTACAACAAAAACATTCCCTTTTTTCGTTTAGTAAATTCTTCCTATAAAAAATATTACTTTTGAATAAACGTAAAAGTCAAAGGGGTTTATACACCATATAAAAGAAGGTTGTGTATAAAACAAAATATGCCTCAATGAAAGGAGATTGAGACAAAGTCCCATACCTCGGGTTCGACTTGACTCAATCGTTCTTTAATGTCCTAAATAATAAACTTGAGTTAATTTCTACTTGTTTAAGAACCTTTTTCATGTTCATTATCACTTATTTCCATGTCATGAACACTATGTATTTATTTAAGTTAATAACGGTCGTTTTAACGATCATTGGTACTTGAGTCAAAAATAAGCCCTTTATAATTACAAGTTGTTCATGTATCCATTATATCCAGAATGGTATTCATGATGTAGATATCATATATGTCATATATATACAGTACATTCATGCATTTATAATATTACATAATCATTTAGAGGTAAGAAATGAAATGCACCGTTCATGGAGACGGTAAGCCGTACGTACGCATGAACGCTACTTTCATTTCTATTTCGTATTTTATAGAATGGAATCATAATGATATAAAGGTATATTATAATTCCAGTATAATATCTTATATAATATCATAGTTCCATCCTTTATACGTCCCACATATGGTATTTAACGAATCAAATCACTTCGAGGGGGTGGTAGTCCGCACTTCCTTAAATGAAGATATCATGTTTACCCATAATGAAAACCATAAAGGTGCCCAAAATGAAAAATACAGAAGCATAAGGAAAACATAAACATATTATATATCATATATAAATATAGTGACATCTTAATGGCCACCTTTGAATGTGTTAAAATAATTTTGAACAATCATCGTTTCGGGAGGCATAAATTCACCATCCACGGAAACAGTATGTCCTTTAACCCTTAGATGTTGGTGTGTGTAATTGTAGATAGAATCCTTATTATAACAACATCCTAGTATATTTAAGATACTGGAGTTGTTACAAAATAAATGAATAAAAATAGGTTAGGGGGTTGGAGGAGCAAAATAAAACAAAAGGACTCAAGTGAAGACATTACCTTAAAATCGGGTAACTCCCTTTGGTGTGAGCTCAAAGGATTCCTTGGGAAGACTTCTGCCCAAATTGATGCTTCAAGGAGTAAAAGAGGTAAGTGGAGAGGCAAAATGAGCAGGGCTTGGCCGAGCCAAAGGCTTTGGAAGTGTGGGTAAGGAGGTAGAGGTGGGGGTCTTTTATAAGAGGAGAGGAGGGGCACTCTTGGAAAATAAAGGAAAGTCACTTTATTTTAAAATGGTCTTCGGATTTAAGATGTCCCACATTGATATAATTCGAGGATAAAGTGATCAGGGTTAGAAATCCACTCATCCAATAAGTTTTGGACATGTTTAGGTCATAGATTTTACATTATCGTTTCGTTTTATTTAAATCCTTTATTAATGAGGTAATCGCTGCATCATCATGATGTCATAAATAATTTAATTTATTTAAAGTCTAAAAATTATAAAAAAAATACTATGATGTTGGAAATATTTTTATCTTTAAAATTACAATTTATAATCAAAAATCTGACTTGTATAACCCCATGTACAAATTGTTTTAGTAAAACAACTCATGTTTGTGTCATTTTAATTTTAACATTAAATAAAAAGTTATTTATGTCATTTCCCAACCAAAGTGTCTCCATGGAGTCCCCAAGTTGACCCATGGCTTGTCTTGGTCGGACATGACACATCCAATAAGGGTATGAAATGTGTCAAGCTCATCTCATATTATTAAAACATTATTTTTACCTTAAACTACACTAATTACCACTAATCGCGATTAAGAACTTAAAAGTTACTATTCACCAAAAAATTATTTTAATATCATTGAACCACATTTTACTTCTTGATGAAAAATATGTATGTCAGATTTTTGAAAATCAAATCACAGAAGTGGAAAAGTTTCATTTAAACGAAAAATTAGTTTCATTAACTACCACTTAGTGGTTTCACTATTCATCAAAAATTGAAGTTTTTCAGAAAGATACCAAAACTTAACCCTAAGCTATATTTGATATTCCGAATTCAAAAATGATGTCTATTTTAAAAAATTCAAAACTTTTAAGTTTCATTAATTAATTTAATAAATAATTCCCGCTGTCATGACAAATAGCGTGTTTTTATGAAACAATAAGTATCAAAAGATTGACAGTAGTTTAAGTCCAATTTCAAAGTGAAATTGATTCCAATGACCACCATTGGATAAAATGGTAAAAATATATTCTAATTTCACTTCAAAACCAATTCAAAAGATAATCTAATAATATAAATAAATTATATTAAAAAGAGGTTTTGAATTAAAATACAACATTTTTCACTATTCATTAAAAAATTAACTTTATCGGAGAAATACCAAAAATTCACACAAAGTAAATTTTGATGTCCCAATCATAAATGATAAGTTTATTTTGACAAACATAGCTTATAAAATTGTCAAAAGATAGATTTAAAAATGGTTTTCCATCAAAAGGCAGTAAAATAATCTTTTAAGAATATTAGTGTATTCCATGCATAAGATTGTATTTATTTTCATTTTAAGCCTCTAAAACACTATCTTAATCATTAATAGACATAGATAAAAATATCTATTATTAATTACTTACTTGGGATGTTACATCCTTCCCCCCTTTAAAAAATTGTGTCCCCACAATTTATTTACTTATCGAATAAATGGGGGTACATATCCCTCATTGCATTTTCAGATTCCCATGTTGCCTCTTCCATCATGTGGTTTTTCCAAAAAACCTTTACCTGATTAATCACCTTATTCCGTAACACTTTCTCCTTGTGGTCAAGAATCTGGACCGGTTGTTCCTCATAAGATAGGTTCTCTTCCAGTTGAACTACCTCTGGACTCAAAACATTAGATGGATCTGGCATGTACTTTCTCAACATCGAAACGTGAAAAACATTATGTACCAGAGATAAACTCGGAGGTAAAGCCACCCGGTATGCAACTGATCCAACTCTCTCCAGAATTTCATATGGTCTAATGAACCTTTGACTCATCTTTCCTTTCATACCAAATCTCATCACACTTTTCCATGGTGATACTTTAACAAAAAACATGATCACCTACCTCAAAAGAGAGATCCTTCCTCCTGTTGTCCGCATAACTCTTCTGCCTACTCTGAGCTGTTCTCATGTGTTTCTGTATCAGCTGAATGTTTTCTTCCATCTCTTCTACCAATTCTGGTCCCATCAACTTCCTTTCACCCACTTCATCCCAGAAAGATGGAGTTCGACACCAATTCCCATATAACGCCTCAAATGGTGCCATCTGTATACTGGAATGAAAACTGTTATTTTATGAAAATTCAACCAAAGAAATATGTTGGTCCCAACTTCCCTGATAATCCATCGAACAAGCTCGTAGCATATCCTCCATGGTCTGAATTGTTCGTTCTGACTGCCCATCTGATTGAGGATGAAAAGGTGTACTAAAATTTAATTCAGTACCCAAAGACTTCTGAAGGCCCTTCCAAAAGATAGAAGTGAACCTTGGATCACGGTCAGATACAATGGAGAGGGGAACTCCATGTAACCTGACTATCTCTTTAATATACAAACAGGAAAGTTGATCTGGGGAAAAAGTATCTCGTATAGCAAGGAAATGAGTAGATTTAGTCAAGCGATCAACAATAACCCAGATTGCATTATTACCTCGAGATGTCTTCGGTAATCCCCCAACAAAGTCCATGGATATATTCTCCCATTTCCACTCTGGCACTGGTAAAGGCTGAAGCATCCCGTTCAGTAACCTCCACTCTTCTTTAACCTGTTGACATGTCAAACACTTCACAGTAAAATCAGCAATATCTCTTTTCATTCCATCCGACCAATAATACTCTCACAGATCTCTATACATCTTAGTACTACCAGGATGAACTAAAAATGGAGAACTATGAGCTTCACATAACAACTATCTCTTAAATTGTAAATCACAAGTCACACACAATCTCTTCCAAAATCTCAAAACACAATCCTTATCAATGTTGAATTCAGGCAACTTACCTTTCTGAACCAGCACTACCTTTTTCTGCAACTCACTGTCTTGCTTCTGTGCTTTCTTGATTCTGTCTGATAGAGAAGATTTCGCTGATACCTGAAACAAAACAGAAGAACATCCTGCGACAAAAACTTCTATTCCAATGTTCATAAAATCCTTAACCGAAGGATCACGTTCCAAATGCAACATTGTTAATGAAGCAATACTCTTTCGACTCAAAGCATCGGCCACTTTATTTGCTTATCCCGGATGGTATTGAATTGTACAATAATAATCCTTGATCAATTCTAGCCATCTCCTTTGACTCATGTTCAATTCTTTCTGACTGAATATATACTTTAAACTTTTGTGATCAGTATATATTTCACACTTTACTCCATACAAATGATGCCTCCAAAATTTTAAAGCGAAAACAACAGCAGCTAATTCCAAATCATGAGTAGGGTAATTTACCTCATGAGTTTTCTACTGTCGTGAAGCATAAGCAATTACATGATCATTCTGCATTAGGATGCAACCATGTCCTTTCAATGAAGCATCACTGTATATAACAAACTCACCATTCCTAGAAGGTAGTGCCAAAACTGGATCATTCCCCAATCTTCTATTCAGTTCCTGAAAACAATCATCACATTCTTTTGTCTAGATAAACTTAACACCCTTCCAAGTTAGCTTAGTCATTGGACTAGACAACCGTGAAAAATTTCTAACAAACCTTTGGTAATAGCCTGCCAAACCAAGGAAGCTATGAATCTCAGTTACATTTGTGGGTCTTGGCCAGTCTTCCACAACTTTTGTTTTTGCAGGATCAACAGTTATCCCATCTTTAGAAACAATGTGACCAAGGAAAGATATTTGTTGCAACCAAAACTCACACTTGCTGAATTTTCCATACAGTTTCTTTTCTTTTAAGGTTTTCAAGATAACCCTTAAATCTCTTTCATGATCCTATTTACTTTTAGAAAACACCAAAATATCATAAATGAAAACCACAAAAAACTTATCCAAGAACTCATGGAAAATTCTATTCATTAAGTCCATGAATACAGCAGGTGCATTGGTTAGCCCAAAAGGCATTACTACAAATTCATAATGGCCATATCTTGTACGGAACGCGGTCTTCGGAACATCTGTTTCCTTTACCTTCAGCTGATGGTACCACGATCTCAAGTCAATATTTGAAAAATACTGAGCTCCTTGGAGATGATACAACTTCATTTGATGGCCCAACATCTGCTGAAGTAGTTGCAAAGGATTTCACCACCCCTTTCTTCTTGTAGTCTAACTGTTTCCCATCACTCAAGCTCTTTGTCGGACACTCGTTTTCATAGTGACCCATCTCATTGCACTTATAACATTTCACTAACTGTAAATCAAATTTGGTCTTACCTTCACCTTGATCCTTTTCAGTGCAATCACGAGCCTTATGTCCCATCTTACCACATCGGTAGCACTTTCTAGAATTCAAAAGACATTCCCCAGCATGCCTTTTGCCACATTGATCACAAACTGGAATCATAGTTTTCTTACCATCAGACTTTTTTGAAGAATTCTTACCTTTATCCTGCCACCTCGGTCTCTTCTTCTGTTGGTTTTTATAGGACACTTGATCATCGGCAAACTCCATTTCCACCTTCTCGGAACATCGAACAATATTTTCATAACTTTTAAACTCACGAGAAGCTAATTCCCTTCGATATTTTGTCTTTCATCCTGAGTAAAAACGATTGATTTTACTATCAAGGTCTCAGATAAAATTTGGAGCATACCTTGCCAATCGTGTAAACCTTTCTTCATAGGTAGCCACTGAGTCTTCCTCTTGCCTCAATTCCAAGAATTGTTTTTCCATCCTAAGTCGAACAGCCTTAGGAAAATACTTCTCAAGAAACATACCTTTGAATTCATCCCAGTCAAGAGCATCAATCTCATCGGTGTCCCTGATATTTTTAACCATAGACCACCACTGATCTGCCTCACCCTCCAAACGGTAAATAGAAAGACTAACCTTTTGATTGTCTGAATACCCCATGACATCAAAAATCTTCTCCAATTCTTTAATCCACCCTTCAGCTAGCACAGGGTCAGATGATCCTCTGAATGATGGGGGATGTTTCCTCATGAAATGTTCCACCACTGACATGTTCCTCTGCAGTTGATCTGGCTAATCTTGTGCATGGATACCACGACCATTTATCTCTTGAGTCAACTGCGCCATTACTGCAACAAACTGTTCATTTCCAATTCCGACCATCTCAGGATGATGATTCGGAAGGTTATTTCTTTTTGCATTCCTTCCTAGCACTGCTTCAATGATTATTCTGCAGAAAACCATTCTGAAAAAACATGTCTTAGATGAAGTAACATGGTAATCTTCAAATACTATATCACTTCAATTTGACCATAAAAAAATATTTTTGGATAATCATTTAATATAATTCTAACTCCTAAAGTTATCTAAACCGACCTCTGATACCAACTATAAGGCCCCAGCCTTCAACCTTACTTAATCTTGAGTTATTACAAGATTACACATTGAGGATCTATTCAGGTTTAGAGTTTTAGAGAATTAGATCATAAAAATTGAATTACATTCCACACATAGAAAAAGTGGTTACATAAAGATAGTATTCTTCTTTCCCGTCAATGGAAACATATTTAAAAAAAACATGGATTCCTCCTTGACACTTCCTTGACACTCTCATCATATCATGTACCTTTCCCTTGACCTGTGAAAAAAATTCAAAAAACTTGGGATGAGCATAAAAAGCTCAGTATGGGATATAAAAATATGGAAAGGAAACATGGGTACATATATACATAAGAATAAAATCATACTTTACCCATAAAACATAATCACTTTAACATACCTCATCAAATCATGAATAAATCATAGAAATCATAAGACATAAAGGTAACTTGAGGCATTCATAACATTCTTACGTAGGGAGTAACCCTCTTGGTTACGTTTGGAATACCCATCACAGTATATTCCCTATATCTCTTCGTAGAAACCTTAACGTTTCACTCCTTCGCGTTACCCAATGCATTGGAGAGCTATATCGGGCTCAACCTCCCTTAGTCTATCATGGAACCACCCATCTTCATAATAATGCCCAAGAACCTCAATATAATCGTATCACATAAAACATGCATAAAGGAAACATAACATTTCCACCTTCCAATCACAAGATATCAATACAACACATTGATATAAAAACATTATGAAAACAATTTTCAATACCAAAAATGAATGAAAAGTAAAACATGGTATTTATTTTTCTTTTAAAAAATGGTATGGCTTGTAGAGGAAGCCGAAACTCAAATAATGGTCACGACGGCGGAGAAGTCGTTGTCACCCCATACATACGAAAAAAACATTCCCTTTTGTCGTTTATTAAACGCTTCGTATAAAAAATATTCCTTTTGAATAAACGTAAAAGTAAAAGGGGTTTATACACCATATAGAAGAAGGTTGTGTATAAAACAAAATATGCCTCAATGAAAGGAGATTGAGACGAAGTCCCATACCTCGGGTCCGACATGACTCGATCGTTCTTTAAAGTCCTGAATAATAAACTTGAGTTAATTTATACTTTCTTAAGAACCTTTTTCATGTTCATTATCACTTATTTCCATGTCATGAACCCTATGTAATAATTAAAGTTAATAACGGTCGTTTTAACGATCATTGGTACTTGAGTAAAAAATAAGCCCTTTATAATTACAAGTTGTTCATGTATCCATTATATCCAGAATGGTATTCATGATGTAGATATCATATATTTCATATATATCCAGTACATTCTTGCATTTATAATATTACATAATAATTTAGAGATAAGAAATGAAATGCACCGTTCATGGAGACGGTAAGCCGTACGTACGCATGAACGCTACATTCATTTCTATTTCATATTTTATAGAATGGAATCATAATGATATAAATGTATATTATAATTATAGTATAATATCTTATATAATATCATAGTTCCATCCTTTATACGTCCCACATATGGTATTTAACGAATCAAATCACTTTGAGGGGGTGGTAGTCCGCACTTCCTTAAATGAAGATATCATGTTTACCCATAATGAAAACCATAAAGGTGCCCAAAATGAAAAATACAGAAGCCTAAGGAAAACATAAACATATTATATATCATATATAAATATAGTGACATCTTAATGGCCACCTTTGAATGTGTTAAAATAATTTTGAACAATCATCGTTTCGGGAGGCATAAATTCACCATCCACGGAAACAGTATGTCCTTTAACCCTTAGATGTTGGTGTGTGTAATTGTAGATAGAATCCTTATTATAACAACATCCTAGTATATTTAAGATACTGGAGTTGTTACAAAATAAATGAATAAAAATAGGTTAGGGGGTTGGAGAAGCAAAATAAAACAAAAGGACTCAAGTGAAGACATTACCTTAAAATCGGGTAACTCCCTTTGGTGTGAGCTCAAAGGATTCCTTGGGAAGACTTCGGCCCAAAGTGATGCTTCAAGGAGTAAAAGAGGTAAGTGGAGAGGCAAAATGAGCAGGTCTTGGCCGAGCCAAAGGCTTTGGAAGTGTGGGTAAGGAGGTAGAGGTGGGGGCCTTTTATAAGAGGAGAGGAGGGGCACTCTTGGAAAGTAAAGAAAAGTCACATTATTTTAAAATGGTATTCGGATTTAAGATGTCTCACATTGATATAATTAGAGTATAAGGTGAAAAGGGTTAGAAATACACTCATCCAATAGGTTTTTTACATGTGTAGGTTATAGATTTTACATTATCTTTTCATTTTATTTAAATCCTTTATTAATGAGGTAATCACTGCATCATCATGATGTCATAAATAATTTAATTTATTTAAAGTATAAAAATTATTAAACAAATACTATGATGTATGAAATCCTTTTATATTTCCAATTACTATTTATAATCAAAAATCTGACTTGTATAACCCCATGTAAAATTTGTTTTAGTAAAACAACTCATGTTTGTGTCATTTTAATTTTAACATTAAATAAAAAGTTATTTATGTCATTTCCCAACCAAAGTTTCTCCATGGGGTCCCCAAGTTGACCCATGGATTTTCTTGGTCGGCCATGACACATCCAATAAGGGTATGACATGTGTCAAGCTCATATAATATTATTAAAACATTATTTTTACCTTAAACTACACGAATTACCACTAATCGCGATTAAGAACTTAAAAGTTACTATTCACCAAAAAATTATTTTAATCTCATTGAACCACATTTTACTTCTTAATGAAAACCATGTATGTCAGATTTTTTAAAATAAAATCACAAATGTGGCAAAGTTTCATTTAAACAAAAAATCGGTTTCTTTAACTACCACTTAGTGGTTTCACTATTCATCAAAAATTGATGTTTTTCAGAAAGATACCAAACCTTCACCCTAAGCTATATTTGATATTACTAATTAAAAAATGATTTCTATTTTACAAAATTCGAAACACATAAGTTTCATTAATTAATTTAATAACTAATTCCCGATGTCATGACAAATAGCGTGTTTTTATGAAACAATAAGTATCAAAATATTGAAACTAGTTTAAGTCCAATTTCAAAGTGAAATTGATTCCAATGACCACCATTGGATAAAATGGTAAAAATATATTATAATTTCACCTCAAAAACAATTCAAAATATAATCTAATAATATAAATAAATTAGATTAAAAAGAGTTTTGGAATTAAAATACAACATTTTTCACTATTCATTAAAAAAATGAACTTTATCGGAAAAATACCCAAAATTCACACAAACTAAATTTTGATGTCCCAATCATAAATAATAAGTTTATTTTGACAAAAATAGCTTATAAAATTGTCAAAATATAGATTTAAAAAGGGTTTTCCATCAAAAGGTAGTAAAACAATCTTTTAAGAATATTAGTGTATTCCATGCATAAGATTGTATTTATTTTCATTTTAAGCCTCTAAAACACTATCTTAATAATTAATAGACATAGATAAAAATATCTATTATTCATTACTTACTTTGGATGTTACAGTCATCACTGGTATATTGTAATTTGGATGTGATCTAAATTAAAAAGCTGGACATTGTTGGATTTTAGGGGAACATAGAGTGGATCTATGATTCCATTTTTGAGCATCCTTTTATAATTTTTAACATGTTTACATATGATTAAACAATGGGTGATCTAGATACTTATATAAGGCTCATGTGACATTGTAGATATTTTTTCATACTCAGTATTATATTTTAGTTTATTCATATGATGTTATATATATTTAATTTTGATGTTTTTTTCTTCTATATTTTTCAATCATATATTTACAAATTGTATAGTCACCACAAAATTACCTTATAGACCCTCACCATTATTTGGAATATTATGGAATATAGGGAGGCACACAAGGTGTATGTGTCACATCAGCATAGGTTTTGTTTAATATATTTGGGTTATGAGTTCTACAAAATGATATCAAATTAAAATTATTATAATATGTTGCCTAATATGTTTATATCTTTTTCATTTAAGATACAATAGTTTAATTTCTAGGTATGTGTCTTTATTTGGGATAGGTTCTATATTATGTTCCATGAAATCATAAGTGTGGGTTGTACTCCAACTCCCTTGGGGAACTAGGATTGATGTGTTGATTATTTATATTACATTAATTATATTTTATCTGGATATAAATACTATTATATTTTCAGGAATTATGGATTTTACTCTTGGACCTGAGATTCTAGAGGTGGTATTCAAGAATCATTCTATGAATTTATGGATCACATGATTTTAATGTTCTTAATTATGATTTATATTCAGTTTTTATATATATTTGGAAATTTATAATGACAAAAACAACCTATATTATGTTTTCCCAATTAATTCCATTGTTACTTTGTACATAGATGAGTTGATTTTGTGTTTTATATTGTTATTGAGTATGTTGATCCTGCACATGTGTGGTGTTTGTTATACCTGGCCTTTGAAAGGGTAAGTGGGATCGTGTGGAAAGATGATATGAAATCGAGGTGTGAGTAATGAAGTATACGGGATATTAAAACATTTTTCCTGTAACAACATTTTCAATTTTTGATATTTGAGATGTAATATATTATTGAGTATAACATATGTTTCCTATTGATATAATATCCCAATAGACTCTATTAGATATTTAGGAATAAAAATATTTGTTTTCATTGAGGTGTGAACTAGTTGGGGGTCCCTAACTGTAGAGATGAGCATAATCTACACACAGATGTATTTCAATAGCTAAAGAATAAGGTTGTGTTGGGTTATTTTTTTTATGATAAGTCGAGGGTTATTTGTATAGAGGATATTTAAATTATATCCCATAGGAATATTGTATTTAATCCTTACATAAATCATTTAAGGATGGATTTCTAGTCCCAGCAACCTCCCATATTTTAGGGTGAGGGTAGACCCTAGGTTGCTGAATTTTGGATCGAGTTCTTAGAAAAAAAATTAATGAGACTGATATGACTCATGGATGGGTTTTGTAACATGACATACGTTCATATATAATTAAATTTCATCTTTATACTGTTTTAAGTATCAATAGTAGGTTTTAATAAGTAACATATGGTTATATTTTAGATTTCTTCAAGAGAAGTGAATTACAACGTAATTGTATGAGTTGTATTGGGAATGGTCAATTGGAGTGTTAAGACTCAACCTAATGTTATTTCATGAGTTTTGGAATTATCTATAAGAGTTTAGTGTTGAGATGATTTGAGTGAAGTTATGTTGTAATGATAAGGGTTTTCCTCATGAAACACAACCTTCTAAGTCCACTTCACATGATATATGTTATGTTATAGAGTATTCAAGGATGGAGTGAACGGTCATAGACAGTTTTGGTTTCATATTTTGTGAGTTTTGTTGTAAAATGGTTGGTTTTAGTTATGTAATAAATTACAATGGATTTTTTTTACATTAGGAAGGTTCTTGGGTTAATCTAGCATATGTTTTTGAGTCTACCTTACATGTGGTTCCCTTGAAGCATGAATTTATATATTTCCCTCTAGATTCTTTGGTGACAGATTTTTTTGTTCTTCTTTTTAGAGTATCATCATGCCAGGAATCCCTTATTTGTCCATCTTTTTCATAAATGTATTATTGTTTTATTTATAGGATTATATAAATTATATGTCAATCATTTTTTTATTGTGGCATTCGTTTAATGTATAGATTAAGGTCATGTTTGAACATGATATTTGGTGGTAGATAAGGGGATATTGCAATTTGATTTTTATAGGATCATTAAATTTAAACCTACTATGGTGTTTTCAAGACATATCATTACATGATTCCTTCAATTTTTAGTTCTGTTATAAAGATGCAATAACATTATAATTCTCTAAAACAAATTATTTTTTAAAACCATAAGTGAACCAAAGTGTATACATAGAAACCATGAAAAAACCCTTTATTGATTATGGATTTATAATTCAATAGGTCAACCTATTTTTCACCCATGTATATTATTTTGTACTTATTATTGGCTATCAAATCATTCTTTCTTCCTGGAACATATTGTGAAAATAAATATTCTTTATTTTTTGTTGTGATTTTTTTTAGTTTTTATGGGTAATGGTTGGTCATAGAACATATGGTCAATAATAATTTTTTGGGTGGTCTATTATTGGATACCCTTTCTTTCCATTTTTAGTGGTTGTGAAGGATTCATTTATGGTTTGAGATTCAATTTTTTACCATCTATATTTTATGTAAACCATAGAAGTATCATTATTTTCTTAGTGGGTGGTGAGGATTAAAATAATAAAAATATTCTATTATACTAATGGTAAATTTAATGAAATTGGAGATTCAAAACTCTTTTATATGATTTCATGATATGGATTATCATTAATAGATTTTTTATGTCTTTTCATGGATGATTTTTTATTGTTGTCTTATATGATCTATTTTATACTTTTTAATTGTTTTAATAAAATTCTATATTTGATTAATCACATAATTTTTATAATAAATTGGTTACATAGAAATCCTAAATATGTAATGATAATGATTGAATATATAATTTTTTTTAAAAAAATTAAATTGATATTATTGTCAATCCCTTTTAAGTGAATAACTATATTTGTTACTTTGTTTTATATTGAATTTTTAGTCTTTCATTCATATATTATTGGTTTTTTATTAGTTATTAATGATTTTTTTGGGTATGTGGTGTGGTTTTGTTATTGTGGTAATTAATGGGATATTATGTGGTAGTGGCTGTTAGTATTTTTTGTGGGTCGGTTTAGGCCTCAATGATTTTAGTTGTTATGGGGTTGTGTTATTATTGTTAGGTGGATTGGAATATGATTGGAAATAATTGATTTGATAATGGGTAATGATTAATAATTGATAACAAAGGGATATAAAATAATTTATTTTAATTTCTCAGATGTTTGTTATTAGAAAGTGATGATTTCTAGAATAAATTAGAATTGACAATAATGAACAGATTGAAGATAAAATTGATATATTAATGGAATGAAATAAAATATCTATATATTAGTTAAATAATAAATGTAATAAGGATGGTAAATGGTATATCAAGTGTTTTTTATTATGACCTAATTAAATTAGGATATGATGATGATTCGTGAAGATTCCTTATATAAAAGATAGGGTTTGTTTGAAGTATAATGAGGGGGTTATAGTTAGTTCATGGTAGCATTGATGTGTAGGATAATATGAGTGAAGAAAATATTGGTTTAGTGTAAAAACATTGGTTAGGATTTATTTAGGGATACTATATATTATATATTTTATCATCATTTATTACAAACCACAACCATAGTTTGATAATCCTACCAGTTCACAAATGTCACGGGTTTTGGGTATTTTCCATATCATCTAGAATGTTGAGGGAACAGATGGAATACTAATCCAAATTTTTTTATATCTCTTAATTGTATAGTATAATAAGTAGTGGCCTAAATCATTTATGTACAAGAAATAATGGATTACATTTTTAGTGGAATGAATGAGATGATGATACAATGATAATGATTGATGGGGGTATCGTATAAGGTTATGCATGGTATGAGGAAATAATTATTTTTATGTACTCTAGGATCATGATACCCTACTATGATGAGGATGTGGGCTGTGGATTTAATGTGGGGAAATGATATGTGGAAATGGGATGTTTCATATAGTTTTGATATGGGATGTTTTTTATGATAGAAATATTTTGGAAGGGAAGGGATCACCCAACACATTTCTATTAGGATATGAGAAAAAAACTAGTGGGTATGTTGCTTCATGGTACCATTTTGACATATATTATTGTGATATTATATTATTCTACTTGGATGTGATAATGGATGTGGGATTCTTGGTGATGTTGGGTGAATGTTGAGATTACATAGAGGTTTTTGGTTCTATTATTTTTTCATTTTGGAATTAATATGCTTCTTCAACATTTTTATGAGAGGTATTGAATAATATAATATTGTGTATTATTATATGAATACACAAACATATATATATTCATGTTTTTGGGAGATATTTTCTTATCATGATAGAAATTTTAATTTTGTGCCATAGTGTTTCTATGGGAGCCACTATTAAAAGACGTTTAGTTGGTATTAACATTGGAGTGTTTATTTTGTATGAAATTTTCATACATTGTCGGAAATTATTTTTCAATTTTATATTATGGAATTCATTAGTATTTTACCTTTTATATTCATCAGATAATGAGGATATTGCCTTCAATATTTTCTTAATCATACCCTTTATACCAGTGTCTTACCCATATTGTATGGGATATAGGATTTGGTGGTCACTCTCATATTTACTACAATCTAAGTGGGGTTCCCAGTGGCAGTGGTTCATGACATAATGATGTCAGAGATATGGAAGAGATATTGTGTGGGTTCTGGAGTGAGGAATTTGTGGGGATTACATGGTTTAGGTATAGAAACATTATTAATCAAACTTATTGAGAAATGTAATAATAGATACCTTCTATAAAATAGGTTATTCAAGCCCCCTATGATCTAATGTGAGGACCATAATTTTATTAAACATATGTGGTTAGATAATACAGATCGTGAGATATATTTCACGGATATGTACATGCATCATGATTGTTTGAACTTCTGTTTCAATTGAATTTTTTAAAAAAAAATCATCTAAATATAATTAATTAATTTATAAATAATTTATTGTTCATAGGATTAAGAATTTATTATTTTTTCTTATAGATATAGTTACATTTCATTTTCCACATGTGATTTATATTTATGAGGTACCTTAAGATTGTCCAGTTGATCATCAAAGGGTTAACACAGTTTATGATTATGGTTTTAGGATGAATATGTTGCATGAGTCTGCACATTATATTTTATAAAATTGTGAGTGAATTGTTACTTAATTTGAGAAGGATGACTCATTGGAGGATCTCAAGATAACTATTTATTTGTTCCATTTTAGGAAAGAGCATCGAGTCATACTATTTATTTGTAATATGAGAAGAGGTACACATCAGTGGTGGTTTCAATTTGTATGAAATTATTATGATTACATGATTTAATTGGATGATTTATAAGAAAAGTTCTGTGTATTTTTTATTTCATTGATAATGAATGTGAAAAATTGAAACAATTTATCATTTTCAGTAAGGATATCATAATAATTTTTGATCTTGAGACTCTAATAAATTATTTATAGTTCTTTTCCCCTGATCGTTTTTAGATGAGGAGGCTATAAAAATAAATTTTAGGTGTTTATACATCCAACTATTCCGCATATGGCCCCCCATATATGTTGCCTATGTATCAAGTGGTACATAAGAATGAAGATGTGATCAAGGGGATGCATGTGAATATGGGATCACATTGAGTGGGGATTCTTTATAACTTCTCGTGGATAATACTTTCTAATAGAGGATTCCATATGTCAGGGAAGCTAAGGTTTACACTATAATGAAGCTAGACTCCATAGTCTTCTTCATATTTTTATGGATTTTATAGTTCTTGTGTCATTACCCATTCTACTATTTTTTGACTATGTAGGTCATGTTAATTTTTAGTTATAGTGAAAGACTATTCTTAGTGGAAATTTTTGTGCTAGTGGAAAATTTAATGTACATCCCTAGTTGTAGTTACCTCATATCCCTTAACAATAATAGGCATCATATGTATTTTCATCCAATTTGGGGTCGATTAATAATAGGATGTCCCAATTCTGTCCCATATATTCAGGGATATTAGACCAAAAAAATTGGTTGATGTTATTGTCAACATGTCTAGAGAGGTATAATTTTAGGGTGTGGAAAGTTACATTATCTATATATTTCATATCTAGGTCATCCAAACATTATTCTATGTATAATTTTATTAGCTTTAACAATGTATTTCTAAACATTTTATTTTGTATATTCATATTCCTTTAATTTACCCACCATATTTCATTCAGTATGACTCAAGGTGGAGAGTCCTATGATATCCCTAGTGTTTACTATGAAATTTAAAGGATATTATGGTTTATTTGATGTGTAATAGAGTTTTTAGTTGATGATGGGGAGGTATCATTCAATAGGAGACTCATTTATACTATAGATATAATCATAAAATGTTGTTCTAATAATGGATTATTTTTATCTTGTTCATGAGGTTCTCTTATTTTGTAGTATAATAGTTGTTTTCTATAATGTGGAAGGATAAAATGAAATGGTCATTAGTGAACGACACTATCATAGGGGTCATATGAATTTAGATACTCTTTTTTACCAGCTAGTACATCAATCATTATTTTTTAAAAAGGAAAAGTTAGTGATGTTCCCTAGAGTTGTCTAGGATTTTCCAAATGCTTTTCTAAAATAGTTTGATATGCTACCCCTTGTCATGATAATTAATTTGGGATATATTTATGGTCCTGTTAATCATGTATTTAAATAGCTCTATATCCAAAGACACCTTCTGAATTATTGGTGTTAAGGATCCAGAATAAGGATTTAATGTAAAAGGGTTTCATCTAACCCATTATATCAGTTCTTCATGCTCTGGTGTCGTTCAAAAATAATGTAAGTATATATTTATGGGAATTCAAAGACTGTTGGTTATTAAATCATGTTATTATTAAGAAATATTATGCCCTCTAAAGGGTTAATGATTTTTTAAATTATTTATTGGGATCTAATAGGTCCTTAATGATGTATTTTTGGTCTGGGTATCATTATGTTAGTGTTATAGAAGATGATATAATGAAGACTACTTTATTGAATTATTTATGGAACTTTGAGTTCATAGTTATACTATTTTAAGTAAAAAATACCATAGTTGTGTTTATGGAATTCATTATCTATATATATGGGGAGTTCTTAAATTAAATCATAGTAGTGTTCATACTTGTATTCTAAAAAATTGAATAGGATCATTCTGTGAATAATTTTAATGACCATAAATTTTATAAATAAAATAAAAATTTTGAATAAATAAATTTATTATTTTGTAATATATTTATGGAAAATACATGCATGACATGGTTATTTTGGACCGATATAGCATGTTGAGTTTAAAAGATAATTAAGCATCTTACCTTTTGATAATATAGTCATTGAATTGTGAATATTATGAATAGTATATATTAAGGGTTATGATAAAGTCCAAATGAAATATATTGAAGAAGAAATGGACTCAACATGTATGATCAAACCCTATAAATCCAATTTATCAGAGGTAATGGGGAATATGTAATGATTGGAATGTTTTTTACCTAGACCAAGACAATATCCAACAACTATTGCTTGATTGAATCTATTTATGGGATAACTTTATGCTTATCTATGTCACAAACCACACCATATTCATCGAACCACCCCAATAAATAACCACCATCACACAGCTTACCCTTAGGGAATACACTAGTTTAAAAGGGGGATATATATCTAAACCTTACCAATATGAATTTTTATATTTTATTATAAATAATATAGTTATTATATTTTTCCCCTTTATGTATTAATTTATATATACAATTATATATGAAAAGATTTTTATATGAAGAAACCAATATTTTATTTTTGAAAAATATATAGTTTTAACACACTATTTGATAAATTCTAGTATTCAGAATAAATTATAATTTCATATAATATTTTACTATTGAATATTTATTTATATACAAATGATAATATAATATAATGAAGTATAGTATAATATTTATAAGGGAAAAAATAGTTATTGTCATAAATTCAAGTAGTTTATAGTAAATAAGTATTTTTATTTAAAAGTTAAAATGCTCATATTTTTATAAATATTGTATGAAAATAAATATTATTTCTTAAATAACAATTTGAAAATTATAAAAGGGATAATGTTTCCTAATTTTCTACGATAGTTATATTTTTTTGGATAAAAATTAAAAACGATATAAATATACGACTTGTATTATAACATTTTAATATCACAAAAGTGTGGTCATAAATTCAATGAAACCAATACATGACCAAATATATATTTAAAATTTAAAATATAATTATTTTGAAGTTACATGATTAATTTTATAATCCATTAATAATTCCATGAAAAAAAATATTTAATTTCAAGGTTTTAAAAACAATTCTGTATGAACATGACTCACTTCCTCATATCCAAAGGCATTATTTTAATATGCTTGGTACCTAGATCTATGAAATATTTAAAACCAATAATCTATATAATAATCCATGTCAAAATATTAGGTAAGGTTATTCATTTTTATTATTTTAACATATAGAGTTCAAATCATATGTTTAGAAATTAAAAATAAATCGACTCCCTTTTTCAATAAATACCTACCCGAACTCACACTCATATTCAATAAAAAACCCTTTTATAATTAATTTAAAATTTCTATCAATATCTAGATCCCTCCCATGGTTCTTCTAAACTCATAATAAGGTAATCCTAATCTTTTTTAATCACTCACATAAGGTAGGGGATTATCTCCCCTCTTTATTCAATCCCTTTCCTTGTATTCTTCCATCAGATTTATAGTTGTTCATTTTTAAATATTTGTAACCATAACATTTAATATCCTTATAATTTTAAATTTATTATATTAAAACATTCAACCTCACTAAACCATTTCATAAATCATTATGTACACCCATTATGCTGTGAAATTATCCTTTTATTTTCCATGCCAATTTTTTGTGTCATGAATACCCTTACCGATTTCCACATAATGGTATTCACCTATTTGTATCTATTATTAATTTATTGTGTACACTTATCAATGTAACCCACATGACTTAATAATGGGATTAAAATTTATTAAATAGATCCTTATGTTGTATGATCTATGTGGAACAAAATTGCACGTACATGATATGAATGTGATGGGTGGCTCTAAAATTTTATATTCCTCCAATGAATTAGGTAATTCTATTATCTAATGATATACCATGTATGGTTTATGTGACGTTATCATAATCACAGTATATTATTCTCGGTCGGTATTTTTCCATAACTTATTCTTTTGTTGTGATGTTTTATGTTGTTTCCAAATTGCTATATTTCTTTGATGTTACAAACATAATCTATGATTTGATGTTCATGCTTATGATTATTACCCATTTTATATTAGAATTATATTATTCTTTAGTAGCATTTGTTACATTTATTATTTTATTCTTAAATTATTTACATACTTGGATTTATATCTCACCCCTTTCTTATGTAGGTCCCTAGGTTATCTCATGCAGTTTTAGAAGAGTGAGGGAATTTCAAGACCATATTGTAGAGTTTTACAAGAAATTATTTTCCCCATATATCAGTTTATTATGTTATGTGTGTAATTTCATAGACACCTAGAATTTCAATCTTTTAGAATTATATTATTCATGTCTTTCTATAATAAATCATGAATCAATGTGTATAAAAGATATGGGTGGTCATAGTTGATACGTGAGAGAGATCAAATTAATTATTATAATTATGATTATAAAACCACAATAAAAGACTTCAGGATAAGATAAAACCTATTACGAAATATCTAAATTATTTTAAATTAAAGAATATGTGGTTTTGAGCAACAAAATCCTTTTCATGATACTTATACTATATGTGGATATGACAAAGTTGTACATATATGTAATAACCCCAAAAGGGTGCATTGGGTACTAAATCATTCATCACCTAGTTCATGAAAAAGAGGACTTATATTAAACCAATTGTTACACTCTTAAAGGATATGAATTTTTAAATTCATAATCTCATTTAGAACCATTATTAAGGGAACAAAAATTTTGGTAAATATTTTTTACAACGGTCAGGGGAGGAGTTAAAAAATAAAAACCTATCTAATAGCATGTTGGGAGGCTCAAAACCAAGACCACCCTAAACACCACCATATGAAACAACCACTATTATATTCCCATAGGAATTTTAATAAAATTTTATGTTAGGAAATAGATCACAGATAATGTTGATTAAAACATTAAAATTCATAGGTTAGTTAATTTATATCTTTTATAAGTTACCCCATAAATTATCAATGTTTCTATTTTATATGATTAATATTTTGAAAAATATCATCCAAAATTTACCCTTTACTTTATTCAAATGATGTAAATATGAGGAATCAAGTAAATAACCAATGTCATGGGAAATGTATTGACTACCAAAATTAGATGCTTCAACTAATTGTAGCGGGATTCAGGAACATCATGATAATAAAAAATAAAATTAATCAGGGTTTTGAATAGAAATTTAAATCAATGGGAAACCCACTTCTCCATATGAAATATAAATTTACAATTTATACCTTTATGAGACAAATACCTCTATTGTTAAGTGGATGTTAGGATCCCTTAATCATGGAATAATAGATTATATATAATGAAAATATCTTCACCACCATCAATGATCTTATTATAATAATGTTGTCTTGGTTGTTTAATATATATATTGATAGGATGATAAATAGTAGATGTTGATAAAAATTATGTGGCTCATGTAATAGATCATAGTGATGGAGAGGAAAAAATTCAAGAATTGTTTTTGATAAATGTTGTCCATGTTCTCTATGACATAATATAGATAAGGATTTATTTATCCATGTGAAAAAGAAAAATTAATCCATTTAGTCTAAAAATATTATATTCACAATACATTTACAATGTTCCTCTTGATTCATAATTTTTATATAATTTAGTGTTGAACACTTTTTTGGTGGGTTAAATCCATGTCTATGATTTTTTTTGGAAATTCAAGACTTTGAGAACTATGAAGAAGATTTACACTATTACCTAAAAGTCAAAATAGAGTTCAATGAATCTTAAGGTTTTTGAGATAGTATAAAGAGTATTGATTTCAATTCTTGTGAATTTATGGATAAATATTCTAGTGGAAAAAAGTTTCAATAAACCAGTAGTCAAATGTGTGGGAAGAAGCATCCCAAAAATTTCTTGAAGGGGATAAAGAAATTATTTTAGTATGGGAGGTAAGGGGACCTAGATAGTGAATGTTGATAGGAGAAAATTTTTATTGTGATAGAATTAAATATTATTCCAATCAACAATAATCCATATTTTCAATGTTTCAATTGGAATGAAAAAAGATGAAATATAAATCAATGCCCTAATCCAATTTATTTTTAGATAAATAATGACAACAACATATAAGGCCTTGAGAGTGAGATCGGTCTTATGGAATCATAATAGGTGAGAAATTTATTCATTCATAAATAAATAAAGTACTATTTATTTTGATTCTATAAATTCTATAATATCACACATGTTTAGATGAACAGTGAAAACACCACATCCAAATATAGAAGTAGATTTATCGATGAAAAGGGCATGTGAATAATTTATTGAATCCCAAATATATTACTTATCTCATATCACAATTTATGGGATGAAATTTCCAATATACCTTTTAATATTACCTTTACTGTAATTAGATGTAATTTTGGGTTTGTATTCAATTTTATTATATAGTGCCAACATAAATTTCCCAGGGAAGGAAATCACCCTCCCTGTGATGAATCTACCTCTAAATCCATACTAGTGAAAGAAGGATGTATATGATTTTGTATAATTATACTGATAATGTATATTATTTCCTTGTGATACAAAATATCTATCTAAAATTATTGAATCTTTGGAAAAGATCATACTTGATGACATTCCCATTGTAAGGTATTATACTGTTATATTTATTGAAGAATTGATTGGTTTTACTTGTAGTTTTGAGGTTCAATTATTAATAAATATTGTCCTGATATATTCTAAGCATCCAAAAAATCATATAGAATGAATGTTGTTTAATGTGAAGATATGAAGAATAAACTACATGAGAATTTTGATAAATGGTTTATATTTCAACATACTTCACTTAGGGGTGCACCATTCCTCTTCTTAAAGAAGAAGGATGGTTCAAAACACCTCTTCATTGATTATCGCCAATTCAACAAGATTATGAAGAAGAAATTGTATAATTTACACCATATTGATGATTTTTATCAATTATATACAAAGACCTGGGTAATTATCTATGATAGATATTCCATCAAGAAATTATCATGTAAGGTTGAACAAGGAGGATATCCCCGAGACTTCTTTTCATATAAGGCATGAGAACCATGAGTTCACAGTGATGTAATTTGGACTCAATAATGCTCAAACTATAATCATGGACTTAAATAATATATTCCTTAGGGGATAGCTTGATAAATTTTTTGTAGTATTTATATATAATATCAGTATCTACTACAAAATAAATGATCAAAAATAGGAGAATATTTATACATTATTAAAGACCATGTGAATGTAAAAGTTGTATGTGAAGTATAGAAAATGGGAGTTTTGTATGAAACAATAATAATTCTTGGGGAAATATATCTTTGGTAGATAAATATCATTGAATCTTTTAAAAATAGTGGAAATTAATAGTTGGCCTGGGCCAACATCCATGATATAGATCCATAGTTTCCATGGATTATCTGGGTAATATCTTGGATTTTTTAGAAAATTTTAATAAATTTCATGCCCTTAGAAAAATAAAACTCCAACAGGAGTCCTGTTTTTTTTGAATTGATAAATCTTATGAGAGCATTAAAGAGTTTAAAAATTGGATAATCATTGAACCAGTATTCACATTACCAACAAATGGGGAAGTATTTGTTATCTATAGTTATTTGTCAAAAAAATATGGATTGTATACTCATGTAAGATAAAAAGGTGATAGACTAAGGATCCCTAAGCTGAAATTCCCAACCCCTGATCTATAATTGGATATAGTGATCTTTACATTATATATTTAGAGGAATTATCTCTTTGGGGAAAACTGTGACATATGTATGGATCATAAAATATTCATGTATATATTCATTTAAAAGGAGGTCAATATGTACCAAAAATGTTGTTAGATCTAATCAAGGGTTATAATTTTTCAATCCATTAACATAATGGAAAGGTGAACAAAGTGTACTATTCTTAAAGTAGAAAGGATCTTAAAACCTTATTCATTATTAGGATTGAACGAGATATAATCTTCTTGGACATGAAAATGATGACTTGTTAATAATGAAAAGATATTCGTCCTATTTTTATAAAAAAAACTTATCAAACATCCATTCTTGAGTGGATTACATAGGCCCAAAAAGATGATTAGGAGTTGGAGAAAATTGGAGAAAAAAATTTAGTTCAACATTTCAAAAGATGAAGATATGTTTTTCAACCTAAATATGCATCCCACAAAAACCACATTTAAAGATTGAATTTCTAGATGATAAGATTAACTCATATTTATCTATTAATCAAGATATTTTTAAGCTGTGTTGATATATGAAGGACAGATGAATTTAGTCTAAGGGTTTGATGAAACCATTTCCCATACTATTATGAAAATGGGAATGATGTGTGTGTTTATTCATAGAAATACCCAAGACACCAAAAGGAAATAAAGTCATATGGGGGATAGTTGATGACCTTACAAATTCAATACATTTTAATTCATTCAAATAAGATTTATTTCTGGAACAACTGACTAATTTAAACATAAGGGAAATGGTAAGACTTTATGAAGTTCCAGTCTTCATTGAATCTTTTCAAG
Organism: Viscum album; assembly: GCA_963277665.1. Lineage (NCBI taxonomy): Eukaryota > Viridiplantae > Streptophyta > Magnoliopsida > Santalales > Viscaceae > Viscum > Viscum album. The sequence continues at coordinate 1,208,447,203 of OY728161.1, read as the reverse complement.
ATCTCAGTTTTACCTTGCGGTTTTTGAGAGGCATTTAGTAATCATTGGGTATAAAGTTGGTTTTGAGTATTTATTGTCAACCTAAAATGGATGGTATATTTGAAATAACTTTTCAAACTCTGGATGAAATGCAGAGGTCATATTCAATAAATTTCCCATGATATTGGGATTACCTTCTCCGCCAAGTAGAGTTTTGATTTTAAAATAGTTTCCATTCTTATTTTCAAATGGCACATTATGAGGATCTGTATGGTATGAGGTGTTGATCACCAAAATGTTGGGATAATGTTTGTGAGTGGAAGATTATGGGACCTATTCTGATCCAAGAGATAGAAAATAAAATTTAATCCATACAATGTGAAATGAGATCTAGAAAAAGTCAATGGGAATGCAATGTAGAAAATCATCAATATGACTTAAGTTTCAAGGTTGGATATAAGTAATTCCTTCATATATCTGTATGAAATAATTTCATGTTGATTAAGAAGAATGGAAATCTTAGTATTATATATATTTTCACCATTAAAACCCTTTATCACATTAAATATTTTTCCTATCGACTAGAAATAACACATAACTTTTCCCGAATACACGATGTGTTCTTTTTATCCCTCTTGAGGAAGTACATATCAGACCCATTACATGTACTAAATATAGAGGTGTTACCCTTTTATAATGATCATTCATATAGGTATCATAATGTGCAGAACAAAGATAGTAGAGACATTGTTCATTGAAACCAAGAAACTCACATGGTCAAGTTTTTGTTCCGGACCCACATGTTTGAGGATGAAATATGGGAAATGGAATAGGTTATGAAATAGAAAAACCCATGTATGTTTTATTTTAATTTATTAAATTTAATGGGTGAAGTTTTTAAAGGGTTAATTAATGTAATGACTCGAGATTTAATAAATGAAAATCCCATTTTTAATAAATAAATAACTTATTATATAAATAGTTATAGAAAATACATACCCTGCCTTGTTTATTTTGGATTAATATATCTTGTTAGCTTTAAAATATCAATAAGCATAATAACCCTTGATAATTTCCCCATTGAATAGATCCTATTTAGAATAGTGTATATTAACGATTTTGAAAAAGTGGATTTTACACTAACATAAGAATTGATGGACTCTACGAGTGGTATCAAACCCTATAAAGCCCATTTTTTAGAGATTTGGAGGGGGTGGAATAACTAGGATTTACCTAGGACTAATCCCATGTTGGGATTCAAAAACTAGTGCTCAAGAAAAAAATGTTTAATAGTGATGTTCAATATATTGAGGTCATAGCCCAAAAAATATTCTTTAAACCACCCTAAAAAATCACCACCATTGCACAACTTACCCATACGGCCTATACCGATGTAACAAGGAATTATATATCTAGACCCAAGTAGTACAAATTTTTATATTTTATTCTAAATAATATATTTTTTATTTTTACCCATTTTCAATATTAGTTTATAAATATAATTATATATGATTTTATTTTGATATCAAGAAATCAAAATTTTATTTTTAAAAAATGTATCATTTCAAAACTTTTTAAAAAAAATTCAATAATCATTAAAATAATAATAATTTAAATAATAGTTTTATTGAAAAATAATTATTTATAAAATGGTGATAACATAATTTAATGAATTCAAATATAATCTCTATATGGGTTAGAACATTATTGTTTTTATAAAGACAATAATTTCTTATAAATAAGTATTTTTATTTGAAAGTGAATTTTTCATATTTATATTATTATTTTGAAAATTTTAATATTATTTTTGAAATTAGCATGTTGAAATCATATAATTATGAAATTTTAATAAATTAATGAGAAAGTAAAATTTTTTTCTAAAAATTAAATATGATATAAATATATGGTCTATATTATGGCATTATAATATCAAAAAAGTGGTGTAATAATATAAGAGGAATAAACCACAAAATATAGATTTATCATTTAATTTTATGTTTTATTTATGTAATTTTATTAAATTTATGAAAATTTAATGAATCCTCTAATAATTGTATTATATTTTGAGGTTTTAAAATCATTTCTTTCTGAAAATGGAAAACTTTCACATCACTAGAGGTATTATTAAAATATTCTCATTTCGTCGAATTATAAACTATTTAATGCTACTCCTCTTTGGTAGAAACCGTGGGAATGTTTTTGGTTTTCATTATTTTAACACATAGAATCCAAAAACTATGTTTTGATATTAATAAAGAATTCACATATTTTCCACTATAAATACCAACCCAAACTCACACTCATATTCACTCAAAACCTATTGGGTGTGAATTTAGTATTCTTGTACATTTTTTAATTCATGTAAATGTGTTACTTATTTCATAAGAATATCCTCCCACGATTTTAGAAGTATAATCGCATGGTGTTGTATTCTCTCCTCCTCTATATGTAATAACTTTTTTTTTTAATTCCATTTTATGTCCAATTTTTCAGGCAGAAATATTTTTTTACACAAAGTTTTACTATGCATATGAGTTCAAAGTAATTATAGAACAAATTTAACTCTCATTAAACTCTTACATAAATCGGTATGTACAACCATTTGTTTGTTCATATTATTCTGTGACTTTCTTAGACAAGATTTTGTGTACTAAAAACCCATCCATATTTACACTCATGGGTATTAACCTAGACTTAAATATCCTTCATTAACTAGGTTCTACCATATATCTAACCCGACATCTATAATAATTGTACTAAAATTTATTAAATACTTCCCTATACTATATGATTTATATGGTCCGCAAATGAATGTTCATGATATGATTTTGATCTATGGGACTGAAATTATATAGCCCTATAATTCATTGGGATAGGTTTTCATCTCATGAGCTGCCATGTATGGTTCAAAAGGGGTTATCCGAAGAACAATATGTCATGATATCCTGATGGTTGTCTTTGAATTATGCATGTGATTTCATGTTTTCTGTTGTTTCTACATTTTTATGTTTCCTTGATATAATCATCTTATATCATGCTTTGGTGTTAATGTTTAGGATTATTATGCCATTCATGTAACCTTTCTATGCCAATTGACTAACCTTTATTACTTTTATAATGTAATTATTTGATTATTTTCTTGTTCGGACTTATATATCACCCCTTTCTTAGGTGCTTTACTAGGTTATCCCAAGTTGTTTTAAAAGAAATGTAAAATTTTAAGAGAATTTCAAGGAGTTCAAAAAACATTTATTATATCCTTATTTAATTTTATTATGTTATTTATCTAATTACACAATGAAACTAGGCCATTCAATATCTTGGTTTTATATTATTTTTTTCCTTATGTAACAAATATTTTATAATGGTTTATAAAAGATATCGATTTTCATAATCTTGGGACCATTTTATAAGTCCTTTTCCACTATCAGCTCTTTGGGAAGATGTCCGAGTGTATGTTTGGGTTATTTGAGATGTATTTACATGGGAATTTAATGTCTCAAATGGGATTTATAGTCAAACATTCAATTTTTTATGAGGTTTTTTATTTGGAATAGACCCAGAATATTTAATAGGTTCATAGTTAACATTGGATCAAAGTATGTTATATAAGGTTTTTGTCTGAATTCACTCAAATTGTATCCCTATTGAAAGTCTCATAAAAACATATCAATGTCCTATAAAATTATTCCCACATATTTTTGGGTTTCTTTATAACTTAGAAGAGGGTAGTGATCTCATATGGGTCTTGTAAGTTATGACTTAATGAGCATAACTATTCCACCCATTATCTTGAGTTGGGAGAAGTAGTGTTTTCTATGATTCCAAAGTGGAATTGTCTCATTAGTGAAATATTTATCATCATAAAAGATAAACAAATAATGAATTTTATCATATATTTGTTATATGTAATTCCATATCTTTGTAGATGTATGTAGTTCTTGTAGCACTATTGATTCAGGATCTCATTCACATTGGGGGAATGGGAATGTTGTAACTAATGAATTGAGTAGGAATCCATGAGGAGATTGAGTTTCCTTAGACCCATATTCCATAATCTAGTAATAAAAACTAAATAATTGTAAACATTATATTTCATTAACATCCATAATTAAAGTATAATTATATTTTTATAATAAAATGACTGCTTTAGTTTCATAGTTTTGGAGGATTAGGAAAAATATGTAAACTAGTAAAACCCTTGTTCTTTGTAACAAAGTGAAATTTTTCCCAATATATAAGTAACTTATTAATACAAAAAGATTCATTAGAATCTTCAAAAAAATATCAAACACAATATACAACTCAATAAACATATTATAATTTCATTTCATCATAACCTATGGAAATTGAAACATAAGAAAGGAGTGATCTATAATGATCAGTAAGGGTAAAAATAAGTGATAAAAATAAAATATCAAAAGATAGGTTAAAATGGACATATAGTTATTAATAGAAATAATAATTATGTTATACTCAATTAATTTTAGATTATACCATAACTATTATCATAATGTAACAAATAAATATAATTAGTGTGATAACATTAGTTAATAAACATGATCGATGAGATAATAACAAAAGAATGTAGAAAAAGCCAAAAAATATGAAATCCTGAAATATTCAACATAATGGTATAGAGAAAATTACAGTCATGATCCACACCATTAGTACCCACACTTATGAGTAGATAAAATGTACTCATGTATACATATCTCAGGAAACATCAAATTTTAACCAATACATTAGATGAATATATATAACCCAACTATTTATTCACACATACTTACATGTGTGATGTGAAATCAATCATCCATCATAACATAATGATTTCATGAAAGGAAAATGGGTTCCATTCACCACATTATAAAGATCCATAGATATAAAATGGGTTTTGTAAACTTTTCAAATTTAATCACATAAATAAAACACGAAAAATTCCATCAATAATAATAACATTATAAACCCAAGGGAAATCAAAATGGTATCCAAATACATCAAGTAATATTATAGGTATAAAAAATTAAATAAATATATTATAACATATATTATTTACACCATCTAAATTAATATAATATGTTTAAGTCAAAAATCTCCCAAAATAAATCTATATTTGGAATCATGTTGAACACCCATCAATCAAAAGAATGTAAATATAGAGTGCTAAAAATGAAATTGCATTGAAATAAAAATTATCATAATTCGTGATAGATGGTTATCTAGAAAAGTACAATTTTGGATCAAATATTATATAAAAAAAACGTTACATAATCCATATAGAGAAATAAGGTGAATGAAAACATTTAAATAATATCCTTGATCATGTATATGATTTATCAAAGGATAATGACTTTGGTGAAAAATATTTTTTTAGGGGTTTTAGGAAAATCCCTTCAGAAATAAGAAACATCCATAAAATTTTTAAATGAATTAATTTAAATAGAAATACATTTTATATATCTCGGATAATATGATTTAAATTTATAAATCCATTAATATTATAAAATAATCATCAGATAAAATTATTTAGATGGTGAAAATATGTGTTCCCCAGGAAAATGTTATAAAGAAATTATTTGGTTTATAAATATCCATATGGGAAAATATTAAATTGATTTTGTTTTAAAACATGTGGATGTAAATTGAAGGTAGTTAAAAATGAACATTTTCATTTATCAAAACTAATATATGGATATCCACAAAATGTGGAGTTGAATTCAAAATATGAGCGGTAAATGAAAATTTAAATTTTATATTTTTAAAATACTTCTATTAAATACCTCATTGATTTAAAATATTATTAAACATAAAATTGAAAACAAGATAATTATAATATAGATACTATCATGTATAACTATATTTGAATAAAATTATTGTGATATTGGTATAAAGACTATAAAAATTCTCCATTTGTGTTATCAAATTTTAGAGACCTTTATCTTAAAATGGGGTTGGGAAAAGAAACCTTACTACTTGAGTAACATTTAACTTAATATCATTGAAGAAGAAATAGAATGAAAGTGAACATGAAATACCCTGGATAAAATAAAATTCATGATATAATATAATTTTTAGGTAGTATATACACCATATAAAATTAAATTGGTGCATATCAAGAATCATTCCTCTTGAAATAGTAATTGAGACCAAGAAACCCCATTTAAGTTACTTAATCATTTAGGTAAGAATAATTTGACAGGGGGTTAAAAGAAATCATTCCTGAAGTAAAGAAAATATTCAATTTAATATAATAAAAAATATTTATTAGATTAAAAAATAAAAAATTGAACTATATAATTCTATAAGAAAGTTCATACATAAATGGAATAAAATTGGATATAGAAATAACCCTTACAGCTCATGTAACCCTTATGTCAAATCCCAATGGGAGAAATAAAATGGAATAAAAAGTTTAATTTCATGAAATTTAATATTATCATGAAACAAAATATTAAAGTGATAGTTGATATAACATTAAAAATAAAATATGGTTTATAATAAGAAATATGTCTCAAGTGGTGAAAATCTGAGACAAGACTCCATTAACATGTTTCAGGTTCATTCTGTCTGTGCACATAATTACCCAAGTAATCAATTTTTATTCATTATATAACATATTATAAACATTATTTTATTTATTTTATTTATTTGGGACCATTTATTTTCATGTTTATTTTATTATATTGTTTTTTCTTATGTGTGCATAAAAATTGAATCTGTGTTGTTTAATTTTGGTAATTATAGTGACTGAAAATGATATTTTAATAGAAAGTTAAACAATTAAAATAACCATTAAATAATGATAAATAATCATTATTTTAAAATTAAATTATTATAATGTTGTTATTTATGAACTCATCATCATCTATAATATATTTTTTTTGTCATTGTTCAAAAGGGAGGTAAGATCTACCCAAGCATGAACATACCATAATTCTATGGAAGGGTATAGTTAATAAAATGTTTATTTTGAAATAATATCTATATAAAAATTATGATATTATTTATTTTTTATGGTTTTAAATCATATTTTAAATGGTTTGGTTAATTATTGAAAAAAAAGAAAAAATTTAAAAACATTACTTCATTGAGGAGATTTTCAAAGGAATGCATAATTAATGTTATCATTTCTCGGTGAATATAAGGGAAAAAGGTAGATAATATATTTTTTTAGAATCATAATTTTATTTTGAATAAAATATTTATTTTTCTTTTGAAACATTATAACCATCCATGAGAGGTGGTTAAAAAAATAAAACACTAATTCATGGATGTGGTACTACCCACGTTCGCACTATTCACAATACATTTTTTTAGTGGATATATATTTATAAATAAGGGTTTTTTATTTAAAAAAATAACATTTTGTTACATAAATTATACATATTTTATTTTGAAATGGTGGATATAAAACGTTTGGAAGAGGATGAATGAAAGAAAATTATTAAAAATAATCTAATACATTCATCAAGAGCTTGAGTTTTCTCTTAGAAATGTCCATGTAAATAGAGGAATTAATATTATAAATTGTATCTAGTAGCTTAAAAACAATAAATTATGTTCTAGTAGAATTGTTTTTTATGTTTAGAATTAAATTTGAATTGATAGGTGTAACATGAAGTTATGTAGGGAATCCCTTTTATATGTGAAGAGCATGAATATTTTGGAAGAACCCTTCACATTTTCAATAATGTAAACATATAATTTAAAGATCAAAGGACAAATAATGGAATAAATATGAATTTTATGTGTGTTTTTTTAGATATATACCTTAAAAATATATTTGGAAATATTTTCTTAACATTTTATATTTATTTTCTCATAGTAAATAGGTATTTACCATTTTCACTTTAAAAATAGTAAATAATTGTTTACCTTAATAATTTCTTTTAATGATCAAAATTAAAGTTGACAATTTTACCTAATTTTATCCTCTTGATTAAAAATTTTAAAATAAATTTATCAAATATAATTTCTACTCGTTTGAATATTTAATCTTAGAACAACAACACATAATGAGAAAAAATAGTTATGAAAACTTTTTTTAAGCATAAAATAAATGTGAAGGTTATAATGAATGTTTTATAAATTTTAAAAAAATATATTTAAAAAGAATAATTTTTTTACTTTGACCTGTAAAAAGTTTATAAAAGTTTATTCCTTTTGTGTATACAGATAAAGTATTTAAAATACCATTTTTAAGAAAATTGTGTTTTTTACTGTAAATCTAAAAATCAATTATATCAGAAATAACATAAAATTAATACTAATTAAATATTTAAATGTTTAATTAAAAAATGAAGATTATTTTTTGAAATTTATATTGAAAAATATTCAAATTTAGTTTTAAAAACATAATAAAAAATATAAAGGAAACATCTTTTATTGGAAAAGTCCTTTTTACACATTATATGTCCTTAGTATTATTTTTTACAAATTTATATTTTATATAATACTAATAAATTAAAGCATATATTAAAAAAAATTATATTTTAATTTGAAATTTGATGATTTAATTAATTTAGATCAATATATTATAATTTTAGAAATAATTTGGGAATGAAAACATTATATTAGATTTATTATTTAATATCTAAATGTATAAAATTTTTATTTGAATAATAAATTGATATTTTACAAAGATTTTACTTTTTATATAGTTTTATTAAGAGTATTTATCTATTAGGTCAGGACTCATTTTATTATGGTGGTTTATACAAATATGTTTTGAAACCTAATTTTTATTTAAAGGAAAAATCATATAGTTAAATATTGGGTCAACACATTCTCTCATTTTAAATAAATTTCATCCCTAGAATTTTAATTATAACTCATTTATGGAATAATGCGAGGGTATTTTTAATTTATTCCTAATTCAAAATTTATCATCAAAAATAAACTTCTTATTCTCTTAGGGTATATTAAGTTACTTATCTTTCCTAAAACAACATGGATCTTTTATACAATCATATAATTAATTATGCATGTATATTAATTAAACAACTATATATTTTATCAAAAAAAAAATTAGAATAAATTTAATTATATTTATTTCTTGTGTTAAATGAAAAAATGAGTTTTTGACGAATAATAAATTATTATTAATATTATTATTTAAATAAAAACATTATAACCTAGCTATTAATCCTGGGGGTATGAATAGAAATAAAAAAATATTTAAATATTATGTATTATGTATATATAAAGATAAAACATTTCTGTAAAAATGAACTAATTTTTTTGAAAAGTCTTTATTTGCATCGAAAATATCTTTTTTCTTAAAAAAATATATTTTTATTTCTTTTCATGAACAAATAATAATTTTATTTTCACTTTTAGAAATATTTTTTTAAAAAATAAACTTATTTTTTAAAATTAAAATTTAAAAATTTTCTTAGAGTGATTTTTTGATAATTTTTTAAAAAGATGATTTTTAGTGACTATTGAAATACTGGTTTTTATTAAAAAAAATTCTTCTTATTCATGGGATTTGAAAGCTAAATTTTATTTTCAAAATTTCTTAATAGTAAAATTAGTTAAATTATATATTTATTTAACCAATTTAGGTCATTTTATTCAATTAAATTTTGTATTTTGATATAAAAGCAATTTAAGCTTCTGAAAATTTTCTCTTTGGAAAACATCTTTTTCATCAGGCCTTTAGGTTTAATGTTATGTTAAATTGTGTGACATCTATGAATATAATTTAATGAAATTTATTCTACATTTGGAATCATAAAAATTTATATTATATAATAATTTCAACTTTTTTTGTCAAAACAAATTACCTATGTAAAGGTTATACGTGTTTCACCTAGGGTTAAACTAAAAGGATAACGGGTAAAATGAGACACTATATTATCCAAATTCCATTTTTTGACACAGGTTTACCTTATAATATCTTATTATTTATAAATATTGATTTTTTTGATCCGTTTTTCATGTTAAAATCATGGGAACACTTTATTCTTTTCAAAAATTTCATACGTGTCTCTTCTCTCACTAATAAAAGGAAACCCCTCTATACTCCTATCCACACATCCAAAACCATTTCTTTTATAAAATACCTTCACAAATATATTTCTTAATTTCCTACCCAAATCCTTACGGCATTATTTTTATTAAAAATTCATCCTAAGAAGTAATTAGGTGTAAAACTAAACAGGTTCTCTAAAAAGAGTTATATTCCTTAAACATGGGTTTTAATTCTATTTCTTCCAATAACCAATAAAATATTATTTAAATTTTTTATTTAATAACATCAAAATTTCCCATATACTTATATTCTATGATTTTTGTGTCATAACCTATATCTACATACTCCATCAAATGGGAAATGAAACTGTCGATCGAGTGTGGTAGACTACAGCCTCACAAACTAATGGTATTTGTTTTCCATCACCAACTATCATATCTAGAAATAATTATGGATTTAATGTCTATATAAAATTTATATGATATTATATACATTTTAAATTAAAATATCACACAAAAATTCTTTCCATTCAACTAATTTGAAAATAATAATATCCCCTGTGTGTATGGTGGAACTACTGTCAAAACACAATTTAACCCTTTTTTCAAATTTAACAATGATTTTTAAATGTTGTATATATAATTGATGTTAAAAATAGAGGTTTTGGCCTCTGTTTTTGAAATATAATCGACCTCAAAACCCATAATTGGATCATATTTAGCGTTGGTTTTCATGAACACTAATACCAACAACCCTACAATGTTTTTAATGTTTCTCTAGTGGGTTCAATAAAACTGGTGCCTAATGTTAAAAAAATAGAAAATTTTGAATATTATACCCCCCAAAAATCAGATTCCTTATAATAGAAATAACATTATGAAAAAATCAAATAGAATGTTTATTTAAATAAAAATCTGTTAAAAAACATTCTTTTAATAAGTTAATGGAAAAAATTATACACATTTGTATTATAAAGTAAAATTATAAAAACATACCTAAAATCTACAACATGGTCATTTTATGTTGATATAAAATCATTCTTTTGTAATAGTCATGTTCAAATAGATATTATAACAAAATAATTATTTTTGATCACTTTTTATTAGGAAAATGTAAAATTAGTAAAATAAATTAGAATATACGTACATTAAATCATAATTATACATAATAAATAGTTCACAAACAAAAATAGAAGATTGGTATGTTCATATTCTATAAAATACTTGATATCATTAAATGTATTTAATAAAATTGAAAGATAAAATATTAAAAACAGAATACTATGATAGAAAATATAAAATAATAAATATAACTAACATTATAAAATTTAGTATTTATCCTTGTTGTGATTTTATCACACATGAATCGTAGAACATAATAACCCCATTCAACATATCCTTGTAAAAATAAAACTTTGGTAATAAAACATTTACATGATAATAAATACCAATATACATATATATATATCGAAAATAAGAATAATATCTAATATAAAAAAATTTCTATTACTTTCACATGTTGAATTTCATTTAGGTTCTTTATCAAAAAGTGATCTTTGTTAAAAGAATTAATGAACATCATTTTCTTATATATCATCTAATAATACATTTATATATAATAATAATTAAATAAATTATACTTATTAAAAATAAGAAAACATACCTATCTAATAAGGTGGTAATATGTTTTATAAACTTCACCTAATAAAGATAAAACCTAATAAAATGTTCTTTTTTCTGGCAGAATATGCTTAACATCCAATGATCCTATAATAAAAAAATTTCAAAATTAAGGACATTATAATTAACATAGGTTCATAATTATATTTGTGTTCTTACCCATCATGAAATTGAAAAAAACTCCCAAACTACATCTCTAATAATATTTCACATATATATGTAACTCTATCAGGAGTCTTTAAATATATTTTATCCATTGAAATGAATTCTGGATCTATAAAACCATAAAATTATGGGAACTAATTTTGAATAAGAAGATTATGTAGATATCTAATTTAAAATGTTAATATACTTATTCAATTTAAACCATATTGAATCAAATAAAAAAACCGAATCATAAATTTACATACATGAAAACATATTGCATCATTGGTACACTGAGCTCTTGAAAATAAATTATATCCAAGATATATTTCATGACCCATATCAGTGGATAGTCTCTTATACATATATCACACATTATCTGATACACATAGATATTATCCAAGGAAGAAGAATCCCGAGATAATCTTTGTATTAGATCAAAAATATTGGAAGTATCTACAGTGGATTATTCCTAAACCTTTTTTTCCTTTTTACCATTTAATTTTTTAGATACTATTATATATGTTAAATGAGAGAAAAATTACATGATATTATTAACAAAATGTAATTAATATTTAAAAAATTCATACCTTGTGTGAAGGATAATAAATAATGCTAGATGGAAAAGGTAAAAAATGATCCACACAATTCCCAACTCCAGTAACCTCTGTAGTAGGAAATGGTACTAGACCATTAGAATCAATATTATCATATATAGATACTCTAACCTGGCCCATCTCTATAGGATGGTGATATATAGAATCCCCCACAAAATAAATGACTGTGAAATCTAAAATATGTTCATGAGGAACTAAAGAATACAACTCATATTATAATTTTTAGAATAAGCGAGGCGTTGAAGGATCATAATTGGTAGGCTGCGTATGATGGTCCAGCTAGGAGGGATGTATAGGCTATATAGCCCACAGAATAGGCTAGAAAAGCTGGGAAGGTAATGAAAAGTTTGATTATCTCATCAATTGTTATAACATATCCTGAACAACTGATTGAATTTTGTTTCCCATGGACTAATTCACATCCTTCAACTCAACTTTTAAGGAATTTATTTTTCGATCTCTTTATTTCTTACTATTCTGACCAAAAACTTTCTTAATACTAACAGTCACCTATCTTTTTCTTATGTGGTTAGGGTGTTCCAGATTTTTTAATGTAGTTGCTAGGATATCCATCCAACCCTCAAGGGTAGATGTTTTGTGTGGTAGTTTCTCCTGAATTACATCCTAACATGATAAATGGAAATGATATATTATTTTTGTAAATTTAAAAAATATAAAAAGTCCTGAAAAATAGAAAAACATTACTTACAATTTGTTCAGCTACTTCTTTAGAATTCCCTATAATATACATTTCATTTCTTATTCTTGTCATTATTTTCCATTTTTATGGTTGGTGGGGGAGATGGAGGACCAAACTGGACCTCATGTGAACCACTATAATACCTAGCTCTTAATGCTTCAATATTTGCCTCAATAATTTTTATCTCCAATAAATGATACCCTCCACATGATAAATTTTGAGGGAATACATTCTAAAATTTTATGTCTTAATGTAAATTCATGGATTCATGTTATATAAAATGTAACCTAAAAAATAATTTGATACATCTATTAGAAATAATACAATATTATATAATTATAATATCACAATTTTCTCATCATGCCGGCATGAAAAAAATTTCATCCATTTCTCTACATCTAAAAAATAATACTTGAAGCATGGGTTTTCATTTTTTCTCTTTCCAGAAACATAATTTTTTGGTCAACTATATTTTTAAATCAATCTGACAAACTGCGGCTAAATAAACACAACCTTTCATAATTGATTTTCTTTATTTAAAATTGAATGTCATATATTATTGAATAAACGAAATATTAGTCATTTAAAATATATCATATTTTAAAAATGATTTAAAATATATCAATTCAAATATTTTACCATTATGGCCTCCCAAACCTGATTTATCACCATCTTGTTGACAAATATCTAATTTGGATATGAAATACTAATCCTATAATGACTCTACATAGATATATAGCTATAAACTACATTTCATTTGGGCTAGTTACATTAATATTTTCAAAAAAGGTAATATGAAATCACTCATCTCGATGAGAATGTGATAGTTTTTCTAAATGTCTAATGTCATGTTTACTATCTTGAGAACTCGATTTCTTGATAGTAAAATTAGAAGACTTCACTCATGAACTCTTATCAGTAGTCCGGTAATTATTTTTTGTAAATTAAAAGTTTTCTCTCAATAAATATTTATATTACTAGATATTTAATAATGTGAAAAAAGAAAAATACCGAGGTATATGTTCCTCTGTCTCTGTATCAATATCCATCATTGAAATAAGAAAATTAAATATTATTCTTGTGTAGCATCATATTATTAGACAAGTAAAAACTTGAAAAATATGAAAATAGAAATCTATTATCTATAATAAAATTGGATTCCTTCCAGCTGACGTGTCACCCTCTCATGGTTCCACATCACCCAAAAACATCTAATTCTACCTCTAAATCCACAAAAAAAGTGGTATGTCACACCCTGCTTGGGATTTTGTTCGGCTTCTACTAGGGGTCCCACTCCCTGACTCCCCTATCCCGCTCCCCAACTCTCCTATCCCGCTCCCACTCTCGACCATCCTCTCTAGTCCCACCACCGTTTCTGCATGATCTGCCTCCGACTCCTCCTCCCATGCTGCCACCAATCTTCCCTCCCTATTAGGGTTCCCGCGATGAGCTTCTTACATCTCCTCCAACTACCGATTTTCTTTCGTTCTTATTTGGGTTCTCGAATATCCTCTCATTCCTCCCTGACTCACCTCTCCTACCAAACATATGCCACCACCTATACCTTCTATCTTCCTTAGCCATGATTTCCCTCCTCCTCCCTAACTCTATACATCCTCACCCCCCCCCCCCCACACCACCGAACTCCCCGAATCTCTCTTCAACCCCTCTTGAAACTGCCTCACTCTCCACCCCCTTCTTCAACCCCCCTCTCCTTACATGCCTCACTTTACATCGAACCACCTCTTCCCCTGCTGTATGGAAAGAAGATGACTCCAAATCTCTACAATAGGTATATTATCATAATGTTGTATAAATTTTCAACCTTTTACCCATTATGATTTATTTTTAGTAGAACATTATTTTCTGATACATTCATAGTATACAACTCTTATTCGGAATGATCATTATTATCATTTATGTTAAATCTTTATTTTTAAACTATGTAGTTTATCTTCCTACTCGGTTCTATGGAGATTTTGAAATCGGTGCTGGTGTTCATAGATATAGAGATTTTACTTACCATTGTTGCAACTTCAATTCATAACACAATGACGAGGGTAGAAACAGATTGAATTCAGTAGAGAGATGATGTTTTCGTAATACTGGATTCTTCCCTTGGTGATTTTATCTTCTTTAATTTGTATATTTCATGGATTTAAACTGGTATATCATGTGATTATTTTTTAAATTAAAAATAGTTATGTAATGTGCATGCATGATCATTGACATGATTACTCTACTATGAACCTAATTTTTTAATAATAAAGTTTTGAATTGTTTTAATTATCAACCGGAGAAAATTCAATATGAAATTTGATTTGTTATAAAAAAACACATTCCCATTTTATTCATGTGAATTATAGTTTGAGTTGTTATATCTGTTATATTTAATTCAACGGTTTTTTGTTTGTTATTTAAATTTATAGGCCTATAATTCATTTGTTTCATTACTACATTTCATCATATTTTATAGTATATTTTTCCTCCACCTCTACTTGCTCTACCTATGCTTGCTCCCCCTCTATTTTCTTTACCTCGGTTTCCCCCATATTTCAGTCAAATGATAGGATTTCCCAACTTCAAAATTTTAAACTCTTACCCCCACTTCCATCATCTAGGTAATGATTAACCTCGTTCCATATCTCATTTCTTCTATAATTTACCTTTGTTGGGATTTTTGTGTTTTTAGTTTTTCCTTTGGCAAGGATCGTTTTCATTATTACATGTGTTTTAGATCCTTGATTTCATTGTTATATTGTTTTGTGAAATGGGTTTGGTGTGATGGATGTTAAAACATTATAGAACACACATTCTGAGGGACAATTGATGCATTTTGAATTTAAATATTGGATTGTTCTTTATTTACAATTAGTTACTCATGCCCCTTGATCACATTTATAGAATATGACGTGGTTTTATGTTTTGTTGTTTAATGTTTTTTCGGTAGGGGAATAATATTTGATTTAGCTGATGAAGATTCATCTTCCAACATCACTAGCATTGTGATATCATTTTATTTTCAAGAATAAAATTTATATGTTTAATTTTTTCATCAAAAACTACTTTGTATTGTGATCATTTCATTAATTTGATTTATGATTTCAGGTCAAGCATCATTACAAAGAATACCAACAATGATTTTTCGATGTTCCTCAAAGAAGGGTTGGGTGGAAAAAATTGTATACAAGGTGTGTAATTTGAACATTTTTTAATTTTCAATTTATATTCATAGTAATTTAATCCATCAAAATCATTAAAATTGTCAAACTTTTCAGGGATCTTTTCCTTTGATAAAGGTAAAAGAATTATAGAACCCACTTTTTGAGTAACAGGTGATGCATTTTTTATTTCATGACTGGAACATTCATTTTTTATAATTAGCTACTCATTCCCCATTTTCACATTATCATAATATGATGTGGTTTCATGTTTAGTTGTATAATGTTTTCAACGTAGGGGGTGAAATATCCAGTTTAGGTGATGTTGCTTCATCTTCCAACATCAATAGCATTGAAAAGTGTCAAACTCAGATATCTTTTTATTTGAAAGATTAAAATTAATTTCTTCGCTCTTATCATTAAGGAACCACATGGTATTGTTATCATTTGATTAATTTAATTTATGCTTTCAGGTCCAGCATCATTGGAAATAATATTGACAACGGTATTGAAATGTGCATTACAAAAAGGTTTTCTGGGGAGAATTTTATAAAACGTTTGTAGTTTGACTACTTCTCAATTATCAATTAATAATTATTTTAATTTTATCCATCTTAGACATTAAAATTTTCATAATTCCCTTAGATTCATTTATTATTTTATTTTTTCCATTTTTAATTTAATTTATTTCATTTATGAAATATATAATTTTCATGTTTATTTCTTCAAATTATTCATTTATATAAGTTATTTTTCAATTAGTTAAAAAAATTATGTGGTTCTCCTGTTTTTAGTTGCGTGTAACTTCTCATTTTTATATAAAATATTATTGTGTTCTCTATGTTAATTTTTTATTTCTTATTTCATTAAACACATAGGTGAATAACCTAATTATTTCAATAAAATGTGTGTATTCATTGTTTTTAAACTCTATATTAAAATATTCATTGTTTTAATGATGTCACTTTGACATTCTATTCGAACAACACATCAAGATGTGCCCAAAAATCAGAATTATGTAACTATTTTTGCTGCTTTTTTAGGTTAGGTCACTTTTTTTTATTGTATATTTATTACTTTGGGTTTGCACTATTTTATGGATTGATTTCAAAAAATTTAAATCATGATAGGCTATCAGAGTTCATTTTATATCAATTACATGAAGCATCTGACATTTAAAATATTATATATGTTCATGGAAAAAAGAATAAATGATGCATGCATGTTAGGGGGCTTCATCACCATATCTGTGCACAGAGATTGACTACCCAGAAAGTGTATATATTAATATCTATGTACAGATATTGTTTAATGTCTACATACAAATATTGAACTGTATTTCATATATTTACATAATATCTATATAGATATTAATATAGTAGGGATGATGTAAATGAAAAGCTTATAATTGTAGATAATATACGGTTCCAAATTTCCTAACCAATGTAAGAATTCAGTCATTACAGTAGTAGTGTGGATGAACCACTAATTGAAAGGAATCATTGTAGTTAGGGTTCTCCATATATTTTATAGGGTTTTTTTCTGGAGGTGGATTCATTAGAGGAGTAGGAGATGTTACATGATTAAGAATAGGTATTATATGTGTTCAACCAGCAATAATGTATTATATATATTCTCACTTATAAAGTGATTTCTCATGCAGTGTGGTTTTACAATAGGGAAATAGAGGTTCTATTTGTGTTAAACCATCAATAATGTGTTCCTTCCTCTTTCCATGAAAGGATCAGGAAATTTTGAATCAGATTACAGTTGCAACTGCTCTTGTAGTCAGATCCACCGCAATTCGGAACACATTTGATTCATGTAAAAGTGTAATTATCCAAATCAAATTGTCCATCAAATTTCATAGAATCTGGGATAAACCTATTTCTAATTGTTGATTTTTATAATTTGATTCCTCTTCACCCCATCTTTAACAGAGGTCTATAGACACCCAATATGGGGTCGATGCTATGGCATCTATAGTAAAGATCCAATGATCGTTCATCAGATGACTGATTTTATAACAGGTTTACATGGAGACATTGCATCCAATTACCCCCAAAACTTTCCTTATTTGGATGGACTGCATGCACATTGCACACTACTTTATTAAACAGGCTGTAATTTTTTAACAGAAATTCTTTGGTTGTTAAATTACATAAAATATTACCATTCCTTTACCCTTTTTGGAGTTTTACTGGTAATGTATTCTAATTTTAAAAAACTTTTATTTAATTTCCACAAACATTTGATTGTTATATTCATTACGATATTTTATTTTCTACTCACATATATTTAAATTCACTCCCATTGTGTAATGATGTCTTTTTACTGGGTTGATTCAATTTATTTTAGTGATTCTTTTTCCATTCTTCTATGTTTTGATGAGTTCAAATGGCTAATTATAAACCATGGGTCCATTAATCATGGTAAATAGTCCATTTTTCGTTATATTTCATGATTTTTGAAATGTTTCTTGATACATGGATTTTAATCGACTCATAAATTATCCAATAATCATGGTAAATAATTCAACATTAATTACTTTCTAGATACATGGATTTTTATAAAGGACATGTCTAAGAATTATTATGTGATGTGTTTTTTATCATGTATGATCTTGTGTAAACTATAGGCCATACACATTGTAATTGTAGGTGCATTTGTCATAAAATTTATGTATTATTTCAATCTCATCTATAGATCATTGTGTGAATTTATTTTAATAATTTTGATATGAAACCAGTGCTTTTATTTGTTGTGTTGAGTGAATAATACTTTCTATATTTTGATGCATTTCGCTTCCATATGTGTCAAATTTTTTATTCATTTACCAATTCAGATTTATATTTTAAATGCTTAATCTTTCATATTTATTTTCTATGTCTCATTTAAATGTTGTTATTTCAATTAAAAATATTTACTATAGTGAGGTTATGCTCTAGGGTGATGGAATTGGTCTTCAAAAATGTAGTGACAGCAGCATTGATGCTGCAATGATTGCAGCAAGTTTCCAGTCATTTTCATACCAATTATTTGGACACTTATATAATTAAAACTGATATATACTATAAAGTAATGTTTTAGAATGCAAATACACTGTATATTGTTCAGGGCCTTTTCAAGAAGTGGTTTCAGGTTTCTTGAAAGGCATTTAGGAGTAGTAATTCATTGTTACAATTGTGTCCCCATCAACATTTTGATTTATGGGACCTATGATGACATATTAGTGTCTATTTTTTGAGTATGTTACTAATAACACATGTTAATTGTGAACTGTTTTAGTTGAATCTTCTTAAAAAAAATTGGATGGTTTGGTGTTGCAGATGAGAATGAAGAATGTTGTATTTTACAATTCTGATGGTTGTCTTCTACTACACTGGACAATTTTCTCTCATTAGTATAGAATTTTAGTTGATCTATACAATATTATAGTGAAATGGGAAGTTATATGGAATAATAAAGATTAATTATTTAAGATTGTTACTAATAAAATAGGTTGATGTGAGATTTATAGCTTTTTAATGTTTCTACACTATAAAAATTATCTCGCCACCACCATCAACTGTAGTAAAATTACTCAACTTTCATAGCATGTTATACATATCTATTAACACACCGCACCAAATAATCAATGAAAATTCAACCCATATGAGATCTAAGCTCATGAAATAGAAGTTTCATATCTAGGAATCGTCTAATACATTGGAAACACATCAACATATTAGCATGATAACATCACATGATCACATCACATATATTTCAAGCGTCTCCCTTACCCTTTCATAATCCTTCTATTTTAAAATTATTCGACAATGCTTTCAATGTTTTTCTTTTCTGTGACATTTTCATACCATTTCCCTTCTACATCATGTTCATGCCCATATTTTTGTGTGGCTGGTCTTTTGAGAACATCCCCATCATTTATCTGGATTGAGGTCCCAGGTGAGTATTGTCACAGTCAAACAATGGTATTTGAATCCTTGGTTTTTTTCCTTACTATAAGTGCCATGTCCCTCTTACTAAAAAATTTTCATCGCTAACTCCTCTAGGTTTTCTATCGAGAACATCCACATCATTTTCTAATTTAACTGGAGTGGATGCAACTAACCAGTAAGGGACATATTGATGGGTATGCTGCATCTAGGTTTTCTGTGCATCGATCTAGAAATGATGAATTGGGAACCCAAAGTTATTGGAAGCCCCTAATAGATGGTCCTCTAGGTTCACATACTTTGGTGCAAGATTCAAACTCCTTATCTTTTTATGGGACCTCACAAATAGCCAAATCTATATGTGGTTATCACAGATTTAAGAATGGAATCACATGTACATATTCAACTCACTTCTCTATTAGTTACTGCTTCATTAATATGGGAGGGGTAAAAAAAAGTTTTAAGGATGGGGAACTTCCCAATCAGTGAAATATTGGTATTGGCTACAATGGAAATTACAGTTTTGAGGAAGGGGAAAAGACTGAATAAAATAGTCTTAACACATTCTGTATGATACATTACTAATTTATTCTTCTCTATTCTATTATTTTCCGTTATTTAGGTTGGATTTATTTTAACCAATTGAAATATTGTTCTTTTTTAGTGCTGATACATTATGAAGTTGATCTTTACTACAGGACTACCATTTTGATGTTTAGTGGTAGATGAAAATCAACCACACTAACGTGTCACTGATTGTAGTGCATTGTTTTGGTGCAGCGCTGATCATGTACAACAATTAGGGGAAATATATTCTCAAACACCAAAATCAAGTATGTTATGGAGACATCCCCTCAAGTCAAGCGCTGCTCAATGCATCCTTTTTCAGATTTATAAACCTTTTTTATAACATTGTACTTTTATTAATGTTTGATCTATATAATCCAGCATATTGATTTCTTTAACTATTCTATAAAATCATATACATATAATCAGTTTTATATTTTTTCCATATAAAGTTATTTCTTTATGAATTACATTTTTTTCTATTTATTTTGATGTTTTATACAGGTAAATTAAGTGCATTTATTTTTATAATTATTTGTATATAGATTTTTTAAATTATATATTTCAAATAAGTGCTCTCATGGATACATATATATATAATAAAGAATGTGGATTCCTGTTATTGAAGAAACTCAATGCATTTAAATAATTAATCACTAGCTACTATTACTAAACAATACTTATTACACCTTAAATAGACTTTATTACTATAACCATAAAACCTTAAAATGAAACATTTCATACCGATGAATGTACTTTTACCAACTCATTCTTCATATGGTTATGAATTATGGATAAGGACTGAAAAATTTTATATTATTTAGAACTCAAGGAGATAATGATTCAGCAATATTCATGAGCTTCTTCAGTTTGACAAGACAGTACTTGAATATGACTTATTTGGGAAGGTATGAGTTATTTTGGTTGTTTCTCCCTATTTATAAATGTTCATTATCTAACATATTTTTTTCAGCATGCTTGTTTGTCATTTTTATTTTCAAAATTTCATGCTCTCATTTCCTTATGTTTTATTTCATTTTATTTCGGCTTAAATTAATCTCACAGAACATGTTTTGTAATCCCAGTTTTATATTTTTTAGTAATTTTAATGATTCTTTTTATCTTTATAAATTTCAAAATATTCTGGTTATTTTCATTAAATATTTTTATATTTGACAGCTGGTAATCTTATGAGGGATTAAATTGAACATGCTGAACATTTTTTGTAAGCCCGGTTTTCCCAGTTTTTAATCATATCAATGAAATTTTTTATATTTGAAAATATCTATAGATCTTGGTCATTTTTAAATAATTTTTAGATTTGAATGGTGGTCCTTATATAAAGGATTATAGTGAACTTGATGTACATGTTTGGTAAGACAATTTTTCTAGATTTTAAACATTTTAATGAAATTGCTTATCTTTGTAAATTTGTAAATATACTGGTTATTTTGATTAATCATTTTTTAGATATTAAATGTAGTAATTTTATGATGGGTTTATTACTGATGTTCATTGAAACCAAACAACTACTAAACATTACAGTTTTGGTCATTACTATATAGGAAGATAAAACATGTGGGTGTTCAAGAGTAATCAGTGGAATTGATTATATCTAGGTATAATTTCACTCAATTTTTTCAATTTCTTTATCTAAAAAATTCATTTCACATTACTGACTTTGTTTTTAACATTTCACGATAGGTCCATCAAACTGTTAGTTCTTCTCCTGGGATAATAAATTTTGGCACAATATTTCATATGTCAACATCAATCATGTATTCTATAAGGGTATATAACTGTTCGATTTACTATGTTCTTAATTCGTTCAATTATTACAATAAAAATTTCTATAAATTAATTTATATTATATTTTTTAATTTTTTTAAAAAACATTTTCCTTTTATTATTGACCTATATACTGTTAAATAACTATTAACTCTTAAATAATTTATATGTGTTTCACTAATTTGAATTTCCACGTATTCTATCATCATGTCATCTAACAAAAATTTTAATTTAGAAAAAAATTTCACATGATTTTTATAATGAGGATGAACTTCAAGACTGCCCACATTTTGCGAGACAACAAGGCTACACCGATTATTATACTTTACAAATATGAAAAGTTTTTATAATGAGGATGAACTCCATATAAAGCATTTTTTTATTTTTTTTATCATATTTCCTATGTGTTCAATTTACATTGCCCGAATTGTTATACTTTTCAAATATGACAAGATTTTTACCTTATATCATCGTAATTTTCTGTTTGCATACTATACATAAACACCATCTTGGTATGTAGTATAGAAATGCAATATTATTCACTATTATTTGAAGACCATGTTTCAATGCTAATGGTTTTTAAAGTTCTCATTTGATGAAATAGGACACCCTATCTTCCAATCCTATGTTCGGTGGACTTAGAAAATCAAGACTATTTAGTTTTATTAGACATACAATGATGATGATCATTGTTAGCATTTATAATCTTCTTGGTCTACAATTTTTTCAATTGTTATGATGTATCCAATATTAGGCCACTAACATGTAACAAATATATGTTTCATTTGTAGGATGTATCAAAAAGGTGACAGAAATTTTACATGTTCTACAAACATGGAGTTCACAGACAATTGAGTAATTATAGATTGGGTTCTAACGTTTTTTACTGAAATTAATCCTCTTCCAGTAATGGAACAGAAGTAGGACTTGTATACATTTTGAAATGATTTACAAACATCCTCCGTGGAAAAGAAATTTCTTTTCTTGTATCCTTTGTATGTTCAAATTTTATTTTTTAGTATCAAGATTTTCCCCTTCTATTCCATTAATATGTACCAATAGTATCTGATTAAAAATTAATAAACATTACTATTAGTAGGTGAGTTTTACAAATACAATTATACTTTTAATGAAAAACCCTTAATTTGATATGTCGTGCGTATTCACGGTGAGAGTGCTAGTATTTAAATAAAAAAAGTTGTACACTTGTGTATGATTAAATAAATGAAGTTATGATTATTAACTAAAAAATATACAAGATAAACTATTAAATATAAAACTTAATTTTAAATGATAGATTAATTTATATATTTAAATATCAATGTTCAAAAAAGTGTTCTCAGATGCATAACTTTAACCAAAATAAAATACATTATGTCAGTTATTTAAATAAAAAAAATTTAACCATAACCATAGAATATAAAAATTTAACACACAAAAATCACATAAATAATCAAATATATATAAGTAAATATCCAATAGTTATTAAAATTTACATGTTTTACACATGTAAAATTCAAAAAAGAATAATTTAAAAAATTACTTGAATAATTATGAGTGTAATTTATTGTTTTCCCATATCACTTCTCAATGATCATTTTATTCTGCATGCATTATGTCTACGTAATAGTCATTTTTATCCAGAAATTGTGTAATAGATGAAGAAACTCATATAAATTAATAACATCATCATTATCCTCATCATCTTAAATGATTATTTTCCTTTGAAAAATAATATACCATTGATCATTCTATGGATCAATGACAGAATATTTTTTTGGAATGTCTGTCCAAGTTAAATAGTTTCTCATTCCAACTAAATTTTTTCAAAAAATGAGTTTGAAAAATTATTCATGTAGTTTCACAACACTATTACTTGTAACCCGATTACACTAAAACACAGTGACTCTAAATTTAATATAAACAATTTCCCATATATCTTCTATAACTCTAAAATATGGAGTTGATGCAGAAATTGGGTCTTTATCTTTTATGCTCAAAAGTTTTAGTGCTACCACAATGACCATTAAACCACTATTTTGAATGGTACTCGTATTATAATTTTTTTTGTGGAAAATGTGTAAACATTAATATCAAAACCATACCATGTGATAAAACTAATTGATGGGACCAATTCCAACCATTTCAATGTTTCTAAGGCACATATACATGTGATTACTATCTCTTCAAACCAAGAAAACAAATGAATTTTTATGCTCAATAATTATCCATATTTCATTTATTTTCTAATTTCGTAAATTTAATTTAGCATTATGTTATTATATATATGATTTCATCTCATTTGTGTTGTTTAAAATATGAAAATGTGTCTGAATTACTTCATCACATGGAATGAACTTTTCGTTTAAGCATTGAATCCCTCTACATTCACTATCAACCATCATATATTGATATATTGAGATACCAATATGCTCCCCTTCAAATAAATATTTAGTACATAATCCAATCACCTCCTCTAATACATATTTTTGAATAATAAATCCCTATGTTCGATAAGTATTGTTAACATACACCTTCAAAATTTTCATATATCTTTCAAAGGGATAAATCGATTATAAATAAATAAGCCAACATACTCTTATCTCACATGAAAAATGAATCACCCGATAATCCATTATATAAAAAATATTAGGTGGGAAATACAATTAAATTTAAAAAATAATAATATAATATTAATTCTCATACTCATTTAACAAATTTGGATCAATGACTTTGCTACAAATAGAGTTGAAAATTTTACATAACCTGGTGAGTCTTTTGAAAAGTTGCTGGAGATATACAACATAATATAACTAGTATAATTTGTTTTATCAATACATTAAAATCATTGAATTTCATACTTATTAATTTAATATCCATAAATAACACCAAAATCTTCACATTTAAATAATAACCACGGTTTAATTTAATACCATAAAGACACTGAAAAAATTAAACTTCTTAATTTTTCTTAATGTGTGACAATCCAAAGGTAAATATGATCTATTTCCGTTTATAGTGGGATCTAACTCTAAATTTATTTCCATTGATATAAAGTCTAAAATAGTATTTAATCCATATATTTAATTTCTTTTTATGTCTAACAATGATCCAATCAAACTATAATATATATTTTTATCAACATGCATAACATCAATTTAATGTTTTATCTCGAACAATATCATATAAGTTAGTTCAAAAAAAAATTATTTTTTCTTAAAAATATTTTTTTGAAGACCAAAAAATCTTTTTTTCAAATGTTGAATCAATATTTTTGACTCTAACAAAATATTATTCAATTGAAAATGGTTGTAGGTAAAGATTTTATTCTTGTAAACTATTAAATCGTTTTTTTAATATATGATAAGGATGATCAATTCACAAAAATATTCAATGTTTCTTGTACACTATCATTCATTCATTCTAAAATGAAAAATATGAAGTCCCTTCTTCACAAGTTGGGCAAGAGTTTTGTCTCTTAACACTATATCCAAATATGATTCCATATGATGTAAAGTGGTTTATAATGAACATTATCATTTGATGAACATAAAAAAAACTTTCCTATATGCATCAAAAACATTAACATATGTCTCTCATAGTAGATTCAAATAATCTGTCAATTATGAAAGATATACATCAATATCATTTACCAGCTAGTTTGGTTCAAAAATCATCAATCTCATCTAATATATTATTTCTTCGTATATATATCTGTTGTTAAATGGTGAAAATTAACCACAAAAAATGTCCGAAACTATTTTTACCATTTAGGCTCCGATATGGATTAATTCAATCAATACACAATCCCATTCTAAGATTTCTAACGTCACTTCTAAAATCCTGAAACTGTTTATCAAATTTCTTCCACTTTCATGAATCAGAAGGGTGACATAAGATACCATCAAAGATTCACCCATCTGAATTGAATATTAACATTTTTGCATCAATTGAATTTTAAAATATTATATTCAAATGAAGAACTATTGGAAGGTACCATATTTCTATAATATGAGCTTTAATTCTGGTACCAACGAATAAATCAGAATTGAATTATTAGATTTATATGAAGGAATAATTTGATAAATTTGTTAGAAAGTATAAAAAATTGATTCCTCATGTGGTTACATTACATTACCTAATAATTAATTTGAGGTGAATTTTTCATCCATATTATTATGTTATGTCACACATGGAGGACAGTTTTATAAATATTCACATTATTTCATATTCAACACACAATCATTAGGGAAATCATGTATATTTTTATACCCCAATCCCATTGGGAATAATATTTTATTTTCCCCATAGGTGGAATCTATAAGCTCATTAACATATGTAATTTTATCTTTCAAAATCTCATGTATGTTAGATAATATTTTACAATCCACCTATTTATTGCTTTCAAGTTAACTAATCTCAATACTGATGATAACACTATATATTTACGGCCACTTGGGAATAATGCTTTCTCAGAATCTCTATACAATCATTCAACAGTTGCAATTTATTCAACAATTTCGACACCAAAATCAGAAATTAATTATTCAATATGATCCTCTTCCTCATTATAAATATTGAAAAAATAGTTGATGTGGAATTTTTAGTTCTTTAACCCTAGTGGATCCAATGTGTATAATTAAGGCCAAAACCATATAAAATGAGATGCTTCTGGATTTTTCTAGAGATTAAATTTCTCATATTCAAACACATTATGCAAGGGAGAAAAATAAAATCTCTGTATTGAATATTTATTTTATAAAATTAAAATAAATCATTCACAACTTTTTCATATTCACTAGTGGTTCATCGTTAATTTTTCCAATTAAGACATATTCAATACTTGATATCTCTATACAGTCAGTGAATATATTTAGACATGTAAACATTTAAATATATATATAGATAAATTTTAATCATAAAATCATTAAATAAAAATGGTTGGTAATTAGATAGAAAACATCAATAATTATTAAGAATAAAATATAAAAGTGATCTACTAAAGGTAAATATTTTTCATGATGTGTGTCCTATTGATCCAATGTATATCACAAGTAATGACCCTAGTAATAATTTTTTTTCCATATTATATACATGTGTTTTATTGATATTATAATTTTATAATTTTCAATCATCTAACATGTATGATTTCATTTTACATAGTTGTTACATTAGTTCTGTGTCACATGTGTCAAAAGGTATTGAATATTGTATTAACTTAATGTGTGAAAAATATGGAGTAATTACATGTGATGTAAATTATATTAGTGAATGATGACACCTTAAATAATTTTTCATTTCATAATATCATCAAAAAAAATATAATGTCATTAAATAAAAAATTTATCAAAATAAAAAACATTGACAATAATATTTATAAATAAAAAATCAACTACATACAAATAATTGAAACAATAACCTAAAAATATACCTAAATGATAAATAATTTAACTTCACAATCAAAAAATACAAACAAAACATGGAGTTAAACAAGTATAAATAATCCTTAATCTAAATATTATCTCTCAAATTCATTGGAAGAATAATTACAACAAGATCTAACAAAAATGATTATAGAAAAGAACAATAATCCCAAACAAATAAAAAAATAAAACTATGGTTGATGGTTTGATGGAAAGTAGTTTTTTGGAGTGAAATAATTATTTGGATAATGAAATCAGGATATATAATGAATAATTGGGACCACATATCAAGAAATTATGAAAACAAAATCAAATAAAATCAACAATAATGTTTCTTGAGGATCGATAGGTGACCGTTAGGGTTGTTGTAACTCAAGAAAAAAGTTTCATAAAACCAAAAAATAAGGGTTTCACGATTCATGGTTTAATTTAATGTTTTTTGGGGTCATTTGTTTAAAAAAACAATCCTAACAACAAATTAACATTATTTGTTTTGTAAAAATAAATGATGTTATTTTTTTTATTTATGGCATTAGATTTTGCAAAAATTGTCACCATAAAATAATTTTTTTTTTTTGGAATAATATTTTTGAAAAACCAATACTTAAATCAATATAAATTTTTTTTGGTGTTTTCGTATGTTAAAAACTCCACCAAAAAGACCCCACAGCTATATTTTGTATCTGTTTGTAAAAAAAACTGATGGCAGTGCTTTGACATAGAAGCCACTATTTCTACAATTGTGGAGTAGCACATCATGAACTAATGTAATGTCTTTTTCCCACATACATTTGACTTGGATGGTAATATTAATAATTTTAATGAAAATGTCTCTTTTTCTAACATATTTACACATTTTTAGTTATGTTATCTCATATACATTATTATTTTCTATTCTATGGGGTGTATGATTTTGTAGCTCATGTTTATAGTGGACTGCTATCTCACGAGGCGATGTGATTTAGTTTTCACTAAAATTTTACATGAAAGGTAACAAGGATAAAGTCAATAAATATATATGATATATATGAAAACCAATTTATTGTTTAGATTTTAATTATTATTTACCTATTTTTTTACATCCATTGAAAAATTGAAATAGTTTTGATGGGTGGGTACGACCTACCATCTCCGTAAATGGTGCATCTCATTTTATATCTCTAAATTTTTTGGGTTACTATAAATAAATATATAGTGAATATATATGATAATTATATAATTTTTCAAAAATGTCATTTTATTTTACCATTTTCAATGTAACAAATATTTTAAATTTTAAATCCAAACATATATGAAAAACAGAGCCTTTATTACTAGAATTGTTATTTTAGCATGTAATTATTAAGAAAAGGGTAATTAAAGATCATAAGTAAATAATATATGATATGATATAAATAATTTTAGTTATATAAATTATGTATAAAAAATCTATATTTATTATACAGGAGCATTGAATGTGTTTGAAAGATTTCATAACTTGATGTAAGAGATATATATTCTCACTTTTATTTCTGGGAGACTTATGCCACATTCACCAATTGTTTTTTTGTGTGGATATATAATTCCCCTGTGAAATTTTATATTTTGAATATAATTATTTATATGATATTTATAGTTTCATTTTATGTTCTTCTTTAATGGGTATTATGATTCAAAAAATAACCATAGTGGTAAGGGATTTTTTTCTCCATTTTTTTAGATATGTGTTATGTTATGTGCATATATTCTTTTATAAAGTGTATATACAACCCATTTAACATTTATTATCTTGAATTTATATATTACAATTATATTTTATGATTAGGTTAATGTTATTATTTAAATGTTCTTATGATTAAATATTACCAATGTGGTGAGGATTTTATGTTACAATCATATCTTTTATCAGGATAGTTTGTGTTCATGCCTTTGATAGTGAAATATATTTATATACCTCTCAAGAAACTCATAAATGTTTTTTTTTCATATGGTTCTATCATGATCATAAATGTTTTACATTCATTTTTCTCTTTTTATATACTAAATATTCCAATTTATTAATTTTACAAAATAAAATTGACTTTATTTCTATCTTTGAGCGAAAAATAATTTTATTCCAAAACAATATTGTCAAAAAATGTTTTCAAGAATTTTTTATTGTTCGTATATGATTTTGTAAAGTCATTTTTAAACGTTTTTTAGTTTTAAAATATGTTCTAAAATTAATCTTCATTTTATTTTCCACAAAATTTACATTTTAGTTTTTTGAAAATGTGAAAGGAATCATTGTTTTAACATGTATGGAATAAACAAAATTTCACATATTCATCACCACTATGTGTTTTAAATATTTTACTAAATATATAAAATTTTATTTTAAATGATATTTTTTTCAAAAATAATTTGTGAATTTTTTTTTAAAAAAGTGTCTTAAAGTTTATAAGGAATATTTTCCTCATGAAATTTTGTCAATGAAATTGAACACTTCCTATTAATGTTTCCAGGGTTATTTTCAAAGAAAATTATTTTGAAAATGTTTTATGAATGCTTATTTTTGAAAAGTATTTTCTAATTAGAATTATTGTGTACCTTAATAAATGTTCCAAGAGATCTTTCAAAATAATTTTCCATCTAATAGGATATCCTTTAATGTTACTCCTGATTTAATCTGAATGTGATCCATGGATACCATTCTTATTCTTTGATGAAATGTTTTATGGTTATGATAACAAGATGTTTATGAACCCCATTTCTCTTCCAGGGGTTATAACAAGAAATCATTGTTATGAAACCTACTTTTTTTTCATGGGTTATGCTATGATGAAATGATGAAATTATTATGATATGTGTTCCACTTCTATAGATTATGCTATGATTAGATATTTATGAAACCTATTTATTTTTATGCGTTATTATATGAAGAATGTTTTATGACCTTGTGGAAAACATTTATATTGTTTTCATTATTTGATTGGTGTTACATATATCTATCTCCAATGTATTGGGTAAATATTTATATCTAATTGGATAAACATGACTCTAATGGGGAGCGAACCCAGTTCACTAAACGGATTTTTCAACTACGATAATCTTGGGAGTGAACCTTGACTAATACATCAGTTTGGGGTGTGAACCCATTCCAATATGATATATTAATAAATTATCATTGAAAAATACATAAGTTTCTCTCTATGGTATTTTTATGCCAATATTCCATGTCTTATTTCAATGTTAGTCTCACATGGATCATGTTCCTTGATTTCCTTATGATTCATGTCTTATGAACATCTAATATTTATCCTTGACTCAATATTTTTATCTTTGATATGTACGTTATAGTTTTCATATCCTATTCTTATGTTATCATACCCTTATGATCATATTATGTTTATATATTTCCCTTTTATATTCTTATTTGTCATCTGATCTCACTCTTTCTTATTTTTCTTTTCCCCAGTTTATGGTGATAGTTATTACATGTGATATTTATAATAAGGGTTCTAGTTATGAGGCATTGTGTGGGACATTATGTAGAACTTTTATGAAATAGTTTTTTATTTTCCCAAATATCTAAAGATACTATACATTTATGATCCTTTGGTTTTTTTTGTTTAATGTAATGAATAATAATCTAAAGATGTGTAATATCTATATTTGAGAAGTATGGGTCTCTATATTTGGTATCGGGGGATTTGTTTAGTTAACATTTACAAACTATAAGTAAAAAAACTTAGTGATATCTCTATGGATTTGTCTAAGGATAATTATTTGTATATGAAAATATCCTAGAATATGGGTGAATTATAGAGAAAGTGGTTTCCTTACAATGTATCTCAATATGGATAATACAATTGGATTTGGATCATGCACAGATGTCCATAAGTGTAATTACATTGAAAGTGGAATGTTGGGATTGAATCGAGCACTACCTAGTACATGAAATTGGATCTTATTGCACACCTAGTCAGACACTCCCAAGGAAAATTATTTAAAAATCACAATATCTTAACGAACCATCAGAAACGATTTGAATAATGACCATTAATTGCCGAGTTTAAGCATATGGTTTCATATATTGAAAAAGGTTTCATGATTTATTCATACTATAAGTGATTTTTCATGATTATGTGGTTCTCCACTATGATTATTGTTTCTCATACAGTTATTTATGGTTTTATAAAATGACTAGAACATGGGGGAATCATGTTAACACCGAATGTGAGGGGAAATTCAGTGATTTTGAGCATCCCAATTTGGTGATTATTGGAGAGAAAGATATTTTGATTTTTTATAATCAAATATCATGATATATGATTAAAAAAAGGAAATTCAATGATATTCTTAATCCATAAAATAATAAGAAAATGTACTTTTATTAAATTTTGTGTGTTAACAAACATAGAGGATAAAATATTCCTCTTCAAATATATAAATATAGTGGGATAAATAACATAGAAGAATTTCTCAAATAGTGTGAAGATGTTTTCTATGTGTAAATTAAGTTCATTGAGAAACTATTTTCAATAAATTTAATGTATTATATGTCAGGAACATAGGAATTATCCATGTAAATGACCTAAACTCAAGGTTATCCTTATGACCCTGGAAAGTCCTTTGCAATTCCAACTTATGAAGTAAAATTATTGAAGTGTGTATATATTTAATTCAATGAATTATCTTATGGAATTATTTAATCCATTGTATTTTAGTTATAATAATAATGAAACATATAAGGATTATATTAATTTTGGAAGTATATATGTCTTTATGTGAGATTAAATTAAGAGTTTTTGATACAGTCATGGGTTTATGAGTTTAAGGTTGATCATAAGTTCAAATTTATATGCAACCCCTTTTAGGTTTTATGTGATATATGTTTATCAAGATTAATTATATTTTAAAATATGTTTATAGAAATAAAAAACCATTATTTTAAAATATGTTTTAACAAAAAATCTATTTTAGGAGGGATTATTTGACCTATTATAGACATGGGATTAAAGGAATTGGTAATATTTTGGGTTTATCTTATCTTTGATGTTGAGGTGATTATTGGTTATTGTAGCATCCCAAGGGTTTATAAAAATAAATTGAAAATTCTTGAAATTTTGTTTAAGGTATATATTTATAAGTATCCTTTAAACATAATTTTATTTCTCCTATGTTTTGAATTTCAAGAAACTGTTATCTACAATTGTGTTCAGTATGTTATTTAGTGTCTGATGAAACAAACTTGTTTTTTTGGTGAATAGTAACCTACCATTATGAATAGTAACCTACCCTTATGAATAGTAATATGAAACTTATGAATAGTAAACAAGAGTAACATTACCGATGAATAATAAAATAAAATTTAGACATCTTAGAAAGTGACAATTTGACCTTAGTAAACGTTTTTGGTATTTTATAAGTTATAAATAATTAATTATAATTAATTAATTAATTTAAAAGAATATTTATTTTCCTGTAATATATTCATAAATTGTTGAATCAATGACTAATATTTTTTAGATAATTTTATATGACCTTACGCAATTTTTGAAGGAACTATAAATTCAGTTTTAATCTTAAAAACTGTTTTTTTAAGTAAATTATGATTTTTATTAATTATTAAATTAATAATATTTCAAAAATTATTTTTGAAAAATGGACTTCATTTCAGGATTCTACACGTCGAGAAATGGTTGGGGTAAATTTTTTGGATTTTTCTGAGATACTTGAATTTTTGATGAATAGTGAAATCCGATAATTCACAATAAATGCTAAATAATGTATTAATTGAGTCACCGATGATGTTCTGCTGATGTAAGACCACTTGGTTCGGGATTACATTATAAAATTACTATTATTGGTCATCCAAGACTCACTATTCCTGGTCTTTGGTGAAATTAATAAACTAATAAATTTTATATTAAGGAAACCCTTCTCCCCTCCACTATAAAAGCCACCCTTCACTCCCTCTTTTCCTCACACCTCTCAAGCTCCAATACTTCTCTAAACTCTGCCCAAACACCTTCCCTAGCTCATCCCCCACGTCCAAAAGCTTCTGGTCTCATCAAAAGACCAAGCCTAGCTTCCTTAAAAAGGATCTCAAGAGGAGGATTCTAAATGTAATTTTTCTCTCTCTTGTCCTTTAATTTCCTTTCATGTTCAAGTTTTTTTGTTGATCTCTCCATACCTATCTTCATCCAAATTGTTCTGTAAATCCAGTATTATATATACTGTAATATTATGATTCTAATGTTATATTATATCACCCCACACCCTTTCCCTCTTCCATTTATTTTATTAAAGAGAACGTTGTTCATGAGGTTTTAAATTTATCACCTTCAAAAACGACATGTTCTCTTCTTCCATTTAAACCTTCAATCTAGTCATGAAACCATTTATATGTTTGAACCAGGTTATAATATATGTTTTATGACTCACATAAGGTTCCGGAATTCTTTTGTGCTCATGATTAAAATTTATAAGACTAAATGAGGTTGTAGTTATCAAAGAACCACTTAAATGATCTAAACGAACATAATTAATGTTTTAACTTATGAATCATCATCATATAAAGAATAAAAGTGATAAATGGTATAATTTATGGTAATAGAAATATGTAAAAACTACCCCATTCCAATTCTGTAGTTTCGCTTCCAATCAACAAGAACGATTCACCATGAACCGTTTGTGAAAATCACAAAAGAACTCACCCAAAAAATGCAAGGAACAAAATACTAACAATTATGGGGTGAAATGAGGTTATCAAATGACCATATAAGATGTTATAAACATGAAAATGTTTCTTTAAAATACTAATAACACTCTTTTATCCATTATACAAGAGGTTTAAACAACATTTAAGTAAGACAATACCAAGGTAAGGGAATTTTTAACCCGATTTCCATTCTTTGGGTTAACCATCTACTTTATTATTTATGTGCTATTTAAATTGTTTTTGTGATGGGTTATGTCTATATTATGTTTCATTATGTGTTTTTACAGAGTATATACATATTCCATCCACTCTATTAAGTCTCACTTCAAGTATATGATGTTTATAAGGGACTTTTCTTCTAAAATCCCCTTTTTAAAATTATGTTTTACAAGATTCAAAAGAAATGTTTTTATGCTATTATTTATGTTGTATGATAATTTTTTGGTTATTGGGAATTGTTTATGATGATGTTTGGGACCTATATTTCCCTCCAATTCATTGGGTAAGAGTAAGTTAGAGTTCGGTCGTATGGTTACTCCATGTGTAACTGCGATGGTTACACAAAGTATGGTAGCCATGAGGGTTACAAATTTTAAGGTAGCCAAGATGGTTACAAGATTATGTAAGTAATGCCCCAAGATACCTCTATGATTATAATTATGTTTGGTGTGGATCTTGTGTAAATCTCATGTTACACAAAGTAAGTATTTATCGGTGGAAAGCATGTCTTTTAAAAATGTTTTCATACGTCATGCGTATTCGTGGGCTAATGTGAGTTTTCATTCTTTTTCATACCTTACTAAGATTCTGTGCTCATCCCAAGTTTTTAAATGATTTTTCACAGGTTAATGGATGAGTAATACAAGGAAGGAAGACATGTTAAATGTTGAAGAATTGTCAAGGAGTCTTGTTTTAAGTTTTAATGTTTTATATTCTGAGGAAAATGGAAACTGATTTTATGGTATCCACTATGTAACAATGTGTAATGTTATGAATGATTTGTCTTATTTCTCTAAAGATATAAACTTGAAATAATCCTCAATGTAAAAGGAGGTGTTTTCTTGAATAAATTCAATATTATGTATGAAACAAGTTTGGGTTGTTATAGTTGGTATCAAAGGATGGTTTAGATAACTTTAGGGGTTAAGGTGATGCTAATAGAATACCATAAATAATATTCACTCTATGTTTAATTTTTTATAGCATTTAAAGATTACGATGTTGCTTCATCTAAGAAAAGTTTGTTCAGAATGGTTTTCCACAGAAGGAACATGGATGCTGAAGAGGAGAGGCACCAACAGAATGACATCCTTCCTGATCTACAGCCTAGAATGGTAGGGATTGGAACCGAGCAATTTGTGACAGTAATGGCTCAGCTAACGCAGGCTATAAATGGTGGTGGAATCCATGCAAGAGAACCAATAGAGGTACCCCAATGGAACATGACAGTGGTGGAACATTTTATGAGACAACATCCTCCTGCATTCAATGGATCTTCTGACCCAGTGGCAGTAGAAGGATGGATTAAATCCCTTGAAAAGATATTTGATGTTATGGGATGTTCGGAAAATCAAAAGGTAAGTCTTTCCATTTACCATTTTGAAGGGGAATCTGATCAGTGGTGGTAAATGGTAAGGAATATCGGGGGTAGAGAGGATTTTTATGCCTTAGTGTGGGATGAATTTAAAAGTCTTTTTCTTGAAAAATATTTTCCTAAGGTGGTGCGACTTAGAATGGAGAAGCAATTCCTTGAATTGAAACAAAAGGAGGAAGATTCAGTGGCTGTGTATGAAGTGAACTTCACCCGACTGGCGAGGTATGCTCCAAATCGTATTCTGGATCTCGATAGCAAAATCAACCGCTTTTACTCAGGATTGAAGCCATGGTATCGAAGGGCGTTGGCCTTCCTTGAATTCAAAAGTTATGAGAAACTAAACCGATGTGCTGAGAGGGTAGAGATGGAATTTGTTGAAGATCACATGAATTTTAGAAACAAATAGAAGAAGAGGTCCCATTGGCAAGAAATGGGTAAGAATCAACCAAAGAAATCTGATGGTAAGAAAATCCAGTATCCAGTTTGTGTAAAGTGTGGCAAGAAGCACCCTGGGGAATGTCATATCAAAACAGGGAAGTTTTTTAAATGTGGTAAGTTTGGACATATGGACCGATATTGAAATGAAAATGATCCAAAGACTAATCCTTATAATCAAACTATAAAGTGTTTTAAATGTGGTGAGATGGGTCACTATGAAAATGCCTGTCCAAAGAGGGATCCAAGTGATGCAAAGAAGCCAGACTACAAGCAGAAAGGTTTAGTGAGATCCTTTGCGACTACGTCAGCAGGTGTTGGGACATCCAATGAAGTTGTATCAGGTACTTTGTTTGTTCACTTAGATTTTTCTAAAGTTTTGTTTGATACGGGTTCTACACATTCCTTCATCTCGGAGAAATTTTCTAGTAAATTGGAAAAATCACCTCAACAAATGAGACCCGAACTTGTTGTTAAAACACCAGGGGGAAATGTTATAGCAAAGAGGAATTATAAGAATATTTCTATTGTGGTATATGGAAAGAATTTACCTGCAAACCTTGTTGTTTTACCCTTAGTAGAGTTTAATGTTATTCTGGGGATGGACTGGCTTTCTGATTATCATGCTAAGATTGACTTTAGAGCTAAAGAAGTTGTTTTTCAGAAAGAGTTTTAGTTTGTATACAAGAATGAACCCATAAAATTGATAGCATATCAGGAAGCTGAGAAACTACTGAAAGATGGAAGTGAAAGTTATCTTTCTCATATTGTTGAAAACAAGGGAACTATTCAAATTAATGATGTGCCAGTGGTAAATGAATACCTCGATGTTTTTCCTGAGGAGTTACCCAGTGTCATACCTGAACGAGAAGTCAAATTCACAATTTATTATTTCCTGATGCTAATCCAATATCAAAACCCCCATATCGTATGGCTCCAATAGAACTTCATGAATTGAAAAATCAGTTGCAGGATTTGCTTGTCAAAGGCTTCATTTCTCCCAGTACTTCACCATGGGGAGCCCCTGTTTTGTTTGTTAAAAACAAAGATGGTTCCATGAGACTTTGCATTGATTATAGAGCTTTGAATAACATCACTATTAAAAACAAGTATCCTTTGCCTCATATTGATGACTTGCTTGATTAGCTCCATGGAGATCAGTACTTTTCCAAGATTGACTTGAGATCCGGATACCATCAGCTGAAGGTGAAGGAGGATGACATTCTGAAAACAGCCTTTCGTACTAGATATGGGCATTATGAATTTGTTGTTATGCCATTTGGGTTAACTAATCCACCTTCTGTATTCATGAATCTTATGAATAGAGAATTTCATGAGTTCTTGGATAAGTTTGTGGTTGTATTTATTGATGACATTATGGTTTTTTCTAAAAATAAAGAGGATCATGAAAAACATCTAAGGGTTGTTTTACAAACTTTAAAAGAAAAGAAACTATATGGAAAATTCAGCAAGTGTGATTTTTGGTTACAACAAATTTATTTTCTTGGTCACATTGTAAATAAGGATGGAATAACAGATGATCCTGCCAAAACAAAAGTAGTTGATGAATGGCCAAGACCCAAAAATGTTACAGAGATTCGTAGTTTTCGGGGCTTAGCAAGTTATTACTGACGGGTTGTTAAGAACTTTTCACGATAATCTAGCCCAATAACTATGTTAACACGGAAAGGGGATAAATTTTTTTGGAAAGAGGGATGTGATGTTTGTTTTCAGGAACTAAAGAAGGGATTGGTGAATGCTCCGGTTTTGGCCTTACCTTCTCAGAATGGTGAGTTTGTCATCTACTGTGATGCTTCTTTGAAGGGAATTGGTTGTGTTTTGATGCAGAATGACCGGTTAATTGCCTATGCATCGAGACAACTTAAACCTCATGAGCTAAATTATCCCACACATGATTTGTAATTGGAAGCTATGGTTTTTTCTTTGAAAATATGGAGGCATCATCTATATGGAACCAAATGCCAAATATATACTGACCATAAAAGTTTTAAGTATATATTCACTCAGAAGAAATTAAACATGAGGCAGAGAAGATGGCTAGAACTGATAAAGGATTATGACTGCACGATCAATTACCATCCAGGAATAGAAAACAAAGTTGCGGATGCCTTAAGTCGAAAAAATCATGCATCATTAACCATGCTACGATTGGAACATGATCCCTTGATTAATGATTTGATGAATTTTGGCTTAGAAGTTGTTGCTGCAGGGAATATATCTGTTTTGTTTCAGGTTTCAGTTTAGTCTTCGTTGTCAGACAGAATTATGAAAGTGCATAGGGAAGATCGTGAGGTACAGAAAAAGGTTGAATTGGTTAAAATGGGTATGTTTCCAGAATTTAGTCTTGATAAAGATTGTGTTTTAAGATTTGGAAAAAGGTTATGTTTGCCTTGTGATTCCCAAATAAAGAAAGAATTGTTGTGTGAAGCTCATAGTTCTCCATTTTATGTTCATCCTGGAAGTACTAAGATGTACAGAGACCTTCGAGAGTATTACTGGTGGAATGGGATGAAAAGAGATTTTGCTGATTTTACAATGAAATGTTTGACATGTCAGCAGGTTAAAGAAGATCGGCAGTTACCGAAGGGGATGCTTCAGCCTTTTCCAATGCTAGAATGGAAATGGGAGAATATATCCATGGATTTTGTGGTGGGACTACAAAAAACTTCTCGAGGTATCAATGTGATATGGGTTATTATTGATCGGCTAACAAAGACTACTCATTTTATTTCTATTCAATATACAATGACATTAGATCAGATTTCTCGATTGTACCTCAAAGAGATTGTTAGGTTACATGGAGTTCCTCTTTCCATTGTGTCTGACCGAGATCCCAGGTTCACTTATAAATTTTGGAAGGGACTTCAGAAGTCTTTGGGCACAGAGTTTAATTTTAGTACATATTTTCATCCCCAATCAGATGGGTAGTCAGAACAAACGATTCAAACGTTGGAGGATATGCTTCGAGCTTATTTCAATGGACTATCAGGGAAGTTGGGATCAACATCATTCATTAGTTGAGTTTTCTTATAATAACAATTTTCATTCCAGTATTCAGATGGAACCTTTTGAGGCCTTGTATGGAAAGCAGTGTCGGACTCCTGCATTTTGGGATGAAGTTGGTGAAAGAAAGTTGATGGGGCCAGAATTAGTAGAAGAAGTGGCTGAGAATGTGAGGGTGATCCAGCAACACATGAGGATAGCTCAGAGCAGGCGGAAACGTTATGCAGATAACAGAAGGAAAGACTTCTCTTTCGAGGTAGGTGACCATGTTTTCCTTAAAATCTCTCCTTGGAAAAGTGTGATGCATTTCAGTAAGAAAGGGAAACTAAGTGCACGGTTCATCGGTCCTTTTGAAATCTTGGATAAAATTGGAACAGTTGCATACCGCGTAGCTTTGCCTCCGAGCTTATTTGCGGTACACGATGTTTTCCATGTTTCGATGTTGAGAAAGTATGTTCCAGATTCATCACAAGTCTTGAGGCTGGAAGTAGTTCAGCTAGCAGAGAACCTTTCTTATAAAGAAAAATCGGTTCAGATTCTTGATTGAAGAGAACAGGTATTGCGGAATAAGTTAATCCACCAGGTAATGGTTTTGTGGAGAAACCACATGGTTGAAGAAGCAACATGGGAGTCTGAAAATGTTATGAGGGAAAAATACCCTCAGTTGTTTAATAAGTAAATAAAATTTTGAGGACGCAATTTCAAGAAGGTGGGGATAATGTAAAATCCCAAGGTTTTCTAAAAATAAATTGAAAATGCTTGAAATTTTGTTTAAGGTATATATTTATAAGTATCCTTTAAACATAATTTTATTTCTCCTATGTTTTGAATTTCAAGAAACTGTCATCTACAATTCTGTTCAGTATGTTATTTAGAGTCTGATGAAACAAACTTCTTTTTTTGGTGAATAGTAACCTAACCTTATGAATAGTAACCTACCCTTATGAATAGTAATATGACCCTTATGAAAAGTAAACAAGAGTAACATTACCTATGAATAATAAAATAAAATTTAGACATCTTAGAAAGTGACAATTTGACCTTAGGAAACGTTTTTGATATTTTATAAGTTATAAATAATTAATTATAATTAATTAATTAATTTAAAAGAATATTTATTTTCCTGTAATGTATTCATAAATTACTGAATCAATGACTAATAGTTTTTAGATAATTTTATAAGTCCTTATGTAATTTTTGAAAGAACTATAAATTCAGTTTTAATCTTAAAAACTTTTTTTTAAGTAAAATATGATTTTTATTAATTATTAAATTAATAATATTTAGAAAATTATTTTTTAAAAATGGACTTCTATTTTGGATTCTACACGTATAAAAATTGTTGGGGTAAATTTTTGGAATTTTTCTGAGATACTTGAATTTTTGATGAATAGTGAAATTCGATAATTCACAATAAATGCTAAATAATGTATTAATTGATTCACCGATGATATTCTGATGATGTAAGCCCACTTGGTTCTGGATTAAATTAGAAAATTACTATTATTGGTAATACAAGACTCACTATTCCTGGTCTTTTGTGAAATTAATAAACTAATCAATTTTATATTAAGAAAACCCCTCTCCCCTCCACTATAAAAGCCACCCTTCCCTCCCTCTTTTCCTCACACCTCTCAAGCTCCAATACTTCTCTAAACTCTACCCAAACACCTTCCCTAGCTCATCCCCCACGTCCAAAAGCTTCTGGTCTCATCAAAAGACCAAGCCTAGCTTCTTTAAAAAGGATCTCAAGAGGAGGATTCTAAAGGTAATTTTTCTCTCTCTTCTCCTTTAATTTCCTTTCATGTTCAAGTTCCTTTCTTGATCTCTCCCTACCTATCTTCATCCAAATTGTTCTGTAAATCCAGTATTATATATAATGTAATATTATGATTCTAATTTTATATTATATCACCCCACACCCTTTCCCTCTTCCATTTATTTTATTAAAGAGAATGTTGTTCATGAGGTGTTAAATTTATCACCTTCAAAAACGACATGTTCTCTTCTTCCATTTCTACCTTCAATCTGGTCATGAAACCATTTATATGGTTGAACCAGGTTATAATATATTTTTTATGACTCACATAAGGTTCTGGAATTCTTTTGTGCTCGTGATTAAAATTTATAAGACTAAATGAGGTTGTAATTATCAAAAACCCACTTAAATGATCTAAACAAACATAATTATTATTTTAAATTATGAATCACCATCATATAAAGAATCAAAGTGGTAAATGGTATAATTTATGGTACTGTAAATATGTAAAAAACTACTCCATTCCAATTCTGGAGTTTCACTTCCAATCAACAATAACGATTCATCATGAACCGATTGTGAAAATCACAAAAGAACTCACCCAAAATAATGCAAGGAACAAAATACTAACAATTAAGGGGTGAAATGAGGTTATGAAATGACCATATAAGATGTTATAAACATGAAAATGTTTCTTTAAAATACTAATAACACTCTTTTAACCATTATACA
Organism: Viscum album; assembly: GCA_963277665.1. Taxonomy (NCBI): domain Eukaryota; kingdom Viridiplantae; phylum Streptophyta; class Magnoliopsida; order Santalales; family Viscaceae; genus Viscum; species Viscum album. The sequence continues at coordinate 1,208,405,002 of OY728161.1, read as the reverse complement.
TGAGGTTTAAACAATTTTGATGTAAGACAAGACCAAGGTAAGAGAATTCTTAACCCGATTTCCATTCATTGGGTTAACCGTCTACTTTGTTATTTATGTGTTATTTAAATTGTTTGTGTGATTGGTTATGTATATATTATGTTTAATTATGAGTTTTTTCAGAGTATATACATATTCCATCCACTCTATTATGTCTCACTTCAAGTATATGATGTTTATAAGGGAATTTTATTCTAAAATCATTTTTTTAAAATTCTGTTTTACAAGATTCAAAAGCAATGTTTTTATGCTATTATTTATGTTGTATGCTAATGTTTTGGTTATTGGGCATCGTTTATGATGAATGGTGGGACCTATATTTTCCTCCAATGCATTTGTTATGAGTAAGTTGGAGGTAGGACATATGGTTACTCCACGTGTAACTGCGATGGTTACACAAATTATGGTAGCCGTGAGGGTTACAAATTTTAAGGTAGCCAAGATGGTTACAAGATTATGTAAGTAATGCCCCAAGATACCTCTATGATTATAATTATTTTTGGTGTGGATCTTTTGTAAATCTCATGTTACACAAAGTAAGTATTTATGGGTGGAAAGAATGTCTTTTGAAAATGTTTTCATACGTCATGCGTATTCGTGGGCTAATGTGATTTTTCATTCTTTTTCATACCTTACTAAGCTTTTGTGCTCATCCCACGTTTTTAAATGATTTTTCACAGGTTAATGGATGAGTAATACAAGGAAGGAAGACATGTTAAATGTTGAATAATTTTCAAGTAGTCTTGTTTTAAGTTTTAATTATTTATATTCTAAGGAAAATGGAAACTGATTTTATGGTATCCACTATATAACAATGTGTAATGTTATGAATGATTTGTCTTATTTCTCTAAAGCTCTAAACATGAAAAGATCCTCATTGTAAAAGGAAGTTTTTTATTGAATAAATTCAAGATTATGTATGAAACAAGTGCGGGTTGTTATAGTTATTATCATTTAGGGATGTTATAGGAATTATATAAATATTGTTTTTGGAAAAATATAACATGTATTCTGAGTGAAAACTTGTCACATTTGGTAAGGTCACATGGTATGAACCTACAACAGAAGTACCAAATCATTATCAGTGTATTCTCATTTGACTATCTCATAGAAGTGTTCCAGGTAAATCTTTTATGTTGTCTCTCTATGTGTGAATTTTAAAAAACTACATGAATCCCTCAAAAACATTTTATAGTTTCCAACCAATGAGGGAAAATATCTGGTACATTAAATGAAAATTTTAACACTCAAGTTCTCCCCTCCCCTCCCAGGGTGTTATGGGATCCTAAAATACATTATGTAAGTGTTAATGTTGGAATTATTACCACATTCCATTGTATCTAATCAAAATATGAGGTTTAAATATAATTCCTAGAGAAGTATGTAACAAAATTGTGATACATATTGGAGTTTCATCACTACATATCATCATTAGATGGACGGTTACTGTGAGAGAGAAATTCAAAAACTAAAGTATATTTCAAGATCTATTTAATTTTATTTCAAATGTGCATGGGATCTACACATTAATCTACTTGATTTTTCATACACCAATAGATTTAACTCAAGCATTCATATGGTTCCTTATAAATCCTTCTATGAATATAATTGAAGAGCTCCAATGTAATGGGATAAAGTTGGATAAAGATATCTATTGGGACCTGTGTAGCTGAATAAATGGTAGATAATGTTATATCCATTAAGAAGAAAAAAATATAACAAAGTCAGCATAAAATTTATGATGAAAATCCTCAGAGTGATTTGGAATTTGAACTTTGTGAGAATTTGTATCTATGAATTTATCCAAGGAATAAGGTTATGAAATTTGTAAATATATGGAATGTAATACCTATGTATATTAGTCCCTTTGAAATATTTGATCATATTAGGAAAGTATATTATCATTTGGTGTGTCTGTAAAACCTATATCATGTTCGCTATGTGTTCCATGTATCACTCATCAGGTAGTATGTGCCTGATCTATCACAAATACTGTATTCAGAGATCATAGCACCAAATCATGAACATTTTCATTGGGAATAAATAGTGGAGATTCTAGATCATATAGAAAAGGTTCTATAAAACACGAACATTCACTTGGTTGATCTTTTGTTGCAAAACCACTTTCATGAGGATGCTACAGGGAAACTTGAGGTTGTAATAAGGAAAAAGTATCATTAGTTTTTTTAAAAGTGATGGAATTTTGAGTTTTAAATTTATTTTAATGGGGGTAAATTTAAAACCCCTTGATTTTATGAAATATATTTTTCAATACATTTAATTTCTTTGATACCCTCGGTTTGAAGAGACACCGAGTACTTAATGAACTATAAATTATTTTTAACAATATAATTTAAACAGGTTCATTATAACCTATATGTTAAATATGGATGTATGATTATGAATAACTAATTTTAAAATATTAATTATAATACTTATATATAAATAAAAAGTTTCCATAAAAATATAAAAATTTTTTGGTAAATTATTTATATAAATTGAAAATACATTTTTCCCAAAAAATGATTATTATTTATTTTTGTAAAAAAATAATAAAATTAATTTCTTCCACTTCTAGGAAATTTGTCCAAAAAAATAAATTTCTCTTTTGAAATAAAACTATAAAAATTATCTTGGAATGAATATTTAATATTTTTTTGAATTGTTAACTTTTTCAATGAATAATGAAAATGCATATTTTTATTAAAAATTACCTTTCCATTCAACTAATTTGAAAGTGACATTTTATTTTGATATAATTTTAAATGTAAGATTAATAAAATTATATATCTGTTGCTAAAATTTATATCACTGGAATCAATTTCATATTGAATTTTGATATCGAAACATTTTTAAATATTTTAAAATTTTCTCTTTGTAAAACTAATTTTTCATCACATTTACATATTTCATTTTATATAAAAGCCTACCACATCTGTTAATGGAATTTAAGAAAAAGGATTCCATGTTTTTTATCTGTATAATTTTTTTATATAATAACATGAAATTATTTTTTGATCAAAATGAAAAATAAAAATAAAAAAATTATCATGCTTAAGTTTAAAATAGTTTTAATAGTGGTTAAACTGAAATGATAAGATGTATCATTAAAAATGCGGGTACACTTTATTATTTACAAATATTATGTGTCTATCATCACCTCCACTTAATAAATGCCACCCCATTTTCTCTCCACTTTAAACATCAAAAAACCTTTAGTTCAGTAAATAAATTCAATAAATTTACATTGCTCCGTATATCCTATATTCCTTGGTTTTTTAATTATACCATTCTAAGTCATTAGGTGTAATCCTAAAATGGTTCTCCAAAGAAGAGGTATAGTCCGTAAAATTGTCATTTATTTAATTTCTCCATATAAATAATTTAACCATTATTCAACTATGATGATATAATGATACCACCATCTCCCATACATTTCTATTTCATTATGTTAATGAAATAACCTATATCCATCTCCTCTTATATTATATGGTAAATTAAACTATCGATCATTTGTACAATTGACTACAACCTCACGAACTGATGTAATTTGTTTTCCGTCCCTTCCTATCACAACTAGATAAAATGATGGATTTAATTTTTAAATAAAATATTTATGATAATATTATACTTAAATAATAATAATATCACACATACCTTCTAACCTTACAACCTATTGATAAATAATAACATCGCATGTGTATGCGGTGAACTGCCTCCCTGTGGGGGAGATACGATAATGTCGTTTGTGTGTACGGTGGACTACCACCTCAAGAAGCGATGTGATTTGTCTTTTACTAATTCTTTTCATGGATGGTAATGAGGATAAAATTAATAAATATATGTCATATATATTAAATCATAATTTTTAGGTAATGGTGAATTAATATTTACCCTTTTTAATTCCATCCACTAAAAATGCAAATAATGCTCATGCGTACGTATGACATGCCGTATCCATGAATGGTGTATTTCATTTTATATCTCTAACTTCTACAGATGAAATTACATATATATATATATAATAAATATTTTTTATATTTATTTCATAATTATTATTCTTGATATTATGGAACCATGATCAAAGTAAAAGGATCAAAAATAACAAATTAAAACATACATAATTTGCAAAGAATTTATTACCTAAAACGTGATTTTACGAAGGAATTATGAATAAATGAATAATAAAAAGTCACAATTAAATCATATGTAGAAGGATATATATTATTATGGTAATGGAATATATTTTTAATAAACATAATTGTTTTACAAAAAAGGTTGAAATGTGTACAAATGAAATCATGAATTATGTTAAGGTATTTCTAGTCTTGATTTTATTTCAAGGAGACTTATGAAATATTCACCAAACTTCTAGTTTTTGGTTTATATAATACCACTTTGAAAAGTTATATTATGAATATAAATCTTTAAAATAAATTTAATTTTTCATTTTATGTTATTCTATAAAGGTAATTTTGGTTAAATAGATTACTTATAAGCGATGTTTGTCTCAGTTTTCCAACTTTGAGACATATGTTTGTTTATGCAAGAATATTATTTTTTGAGGTTTAAATACAGTACCTTTGACATTTAATATCATAAATTTATTTATCCTCATGATATTTTATGTTTCATTTAATCTTATTATTTTATATATCTTACAATTCTATTTTAACAAAGTTTAAAATGATCTATGACATAATCTTATTTTTTTCTTAGGTTATTTATTTTTATATATAAAATGATGAAATATTATGATACATATATAAATAAGATCATAACCATTATTATCCTTTAGTTCTATAATTATAATACAAGTTTTACCTTCATTTTCACTTTTTAAATCCTCAATACTCTAAAAGAATTTTATTAATTAAATATGATTTTATTTCTCTCTTCGATCGAATACAGTATTTCTTCCAAATCAATGTTTTCAAAATATGTTTTCAACAATTTTATATAGTTCCTATATGATTTTTAATGTCATTTAAAACCTTTTTTTACTTTTAAAAAATATTATAAAATAAATCTTCATGAATTTTTTCAAACTAATCCCTATTGTTTCCCAAAAAAATTTAGGGAGTCTTTGTTTTAACATTTTTATAATGAATAAAATTTACTTCCATCATGAACACTGAATATTATTAATTTATAATTTATATTATTTGAAAGATATTTTAAAAGAAAATTATTTTCAAAATTATTTTGGTGATTTTTTTGAAAATAATTTTTCCAATGTGGAATGGTTATTTTCCCCAATAAATGTTTTAAATTATATTTAAAAAGCACTTTATTTGTTTCCAAAGTTTTTTTCAAATAAAAGGATATTGAAAATGGTTTTTGAAAATTTGTTTTTGAAAATTTATTTCTAAAGTGGAAGTGAAATTTTCTTCAACCAGTGTTCTATGTGATCTTTTAAAATTGTCTTCCTTCTAATATGTCATCCTTTCCTGTAACTTATGACTTACTAAGGACAAAATCCAAGGATTCTATTTCTGTTATTTCTCTGAATGGGTTGTGTTTATGAATAAAATATTTTTATGAAACGTTTTTATCTTCCAAAAGTTACACTGTGATAAAATGATTATGAAACCCATTTATTTTTTCATCGATTACACTATGATGAAATTATGAAATGATTTTGAGACCAGTTTATTTCCCACAAGTTATGTTGTGATGAAATGTTAATAAAACCCATTTATTTTCATGGGTTATGGTATGATGAATATTTTATTATATAATTTCACAGATATGTTTTATTTTCATTAGGTAATAGGTGGGATGAATATATCTCAAAAACTAATTTGGTAAATATTAATATGTCTTAAGATAAAAAGGATTGACATGTTGAGTGAGCCTAGTTCATTAAAGGAATTTTTTGACAATGATAATCTTGGGAGTGAACATTGAATACAATTATGGACTGGGGATTAAACCCATTCAACTCTGATATCCTTGTAAATGAGCCTTGATTACTATAGAAATGACCTTATATTTTTATGTGTATACACAAATTCCAGGTCTTATTAAATGTGAAACTCTCAAAGATTGTATTATATGATTTCATAATGATTCATATCTTATGAATTTCTAATTCTTATTCTATGAATGAAGATTTTGTATATCTGATATGAAGGGTATGGTTTTTATATGTTATGATCATGTTTTCATAATGTTATTATCATGTTCTGTTTACATATTTCCTTTTTTACCATTATTTATCATCTAATATCACCCTTTATTATGTTATTTTACCCCATGTTTTGATGATAGGTATTACATGTGATATGTCTAAGAAGACTGCTAGTTATGAGGAATTATGTAGGAGAAGATGTATAAATCTTATAAAACCTATTGTTTATGTATCAAAGTCTCCAAAGGCATTGTACATTTTCAATCCCCAGGTATGTGTTTGTGTAATGTAATTAATATTCATATAAAAATATGTAAAATCAATGTATTAATATCCTATGTTTTATAACTAATCATGAAATCTCCATAATAAAAGTTTATGAAAACCATATGAATTTCTGAGACATTAAACCACATCAAAATGATATATTCCTCAAAAAACTAAATTTAAATTTTTCCATAAAATGTATTAACCACATGTTCAAAAATCCGAACATTGTTTAACATAGATCATAATACAAAAAATGTGATAAAATTCAACATAATACCACAAATCACTTTTTCATTAAATAAATATTCAATTCCAAGAATATCAATACTATCTTACCCACTTTTCAAAAAAATCGATCAACCAATTATTAGAAAAATATAAAGCATATTATAAATTAATATTTATCCGTACCTTATATTTTTTACAGAAAATATGATACTATCATTAAATAAATTTTTAAGTTTATTTATACCAATTAATATAGGTTTCAAAAAATTTAGAGTGGAGATAAGAATGATTAATCCTTTGATTTTTCACATAATACTCATAAATTCCTTAACATATCAAATTATAATCGATAAATATCACAAAGTAATGATACTCACTAAGAGTATAAATATTTAATTTCATTTATGATATCAACCTCACTAATATAGGTAATACTAGGAATCTCACATTTCTAGAATAACATGAATTTACTAAGATTATCATAGTTTTAATTATTCTCCCTTATTCGGTTATAAAAGATAGTTTTTTCTAGAAACATATCATTCTCATCACTATTTGTTGATCCATTTTCAATAAAATATAAAAAACCCAAAATGGATATCAATATAATTATACAAAATGAACAAACAAATATAAAAAATTAATCTAAGGACTTCTCTAATGAAAAATTATTTTAATCCTTTTATACATTCAGTTAAATATCCTATATTTTATTTTTGGTTCACTTGTACTTCATACCCTAATCCAAAAAAGATTTATCCCACTTATATCCTGAAATTTATTACAATATTATAAACCAAAATATCATTTAAATCCATAATCTCAAAGTTCCATTTAATTTTAATTGATAAAAACATGCATCAATTAATATGTACCATAATTTTTGAATACTTATTTTTAGTTTAAGATATCTGTATTTATTCACATTAAGGTTTTATAAAAAAGCATTTTATAATATTTTATAATAGTTAATAAAGAGAATTTAATACAACATACCCCCTTGAGAGTGTCAAACTAGGTGCGAAGTTCATTCTATTTTTCATGCACCAAGTTAGGATTAAGATAATACAAAACCTACCATTTTATATGTTATTACCCCTAAATATATCTATTTCAGTTCCTATATAAACTTAAAATATCCATAAATTGATTTTGATTCCAGTAAAACCACATAATTTATATTTTTATAAAACTTTAAGTTGTTAACTGATAATTATAATTATTCCTATAATTCTCTCCTGATATCACTTTTCCATATATATAACCCAAATAAAATATTCAGTTTAACCAAATTAATGTTTTATATGTACCGTTGAAACAATTATCAACCTAACTTAACAATACTTAAGGACCACTATAACTCTTAACTAATCTTCAATTGATAAAATTCTATCTTATAATGTTATCTAAACCATGCCTTTGATAAAAATTGAGGCTCCCCTTACCCGCACTCCTAGACATGGTGATAAAAACATATAACTTATAAATAATATCTTTGATTTACATCTATAATTATAAGATAATTAAATATTTTCAACAAAATGACATTTTTATATTTTGAGATTCATAACATTATTATTCATTTTTAAAGTAGTATAACCCATGTTATCCATATCAAACTGATATTTCTCCCATTTTATAATCAATTACTTAATACATAACAAGATTTCCACATCTCCCAAAAATCCCCAAAAAATATACACTTCTAGAAACATTTTAGGTTTTATTTCTTCATAACTTTGGTAAATGTAAACATAAGAAATAGTTAATATGATTTCTTAAGGAAAGGAAAAAATAAAAAATATCCATCAAATATCATTATTGAGTATAAAATGTGAAGATAGGTGTAATCAAGATATATTATAGTGTTATACAAAATAATTAATAGATAAATTCATAATGATTGACATAACATAATATATAAATAAAAATAGTGAAGAATAATGAATCAATAAACACGATGCATGTAAAAATAACATAAAAATGAAGAACAAGAAAAAAAACTATCACATATTACAAATATGGAATAAAAGTTAGTATAGTTAAATCTATTTTCATTATCCACACCACTAATTCCCACAAATTGGAAAGACCAAAACGTACTAACATATACATTTCTCATGGGATATAATCTTTTAACCAATGAAATAGGGGAAGATATAAGACAACACTAAATATTAATCCATACTTATGTCAATCACATGATATCAAAAAATAATCATAACACAATAAATCGATGAAATAAAAATGGGTTTCATTCATAACATGATAGAGGCCCATTGAATGAAAAGGGGTTTCATATCCTTTTAAATTGAAATTACATAATGAAATCACTCATAATTACATCAATAATCATAACATGATAAACCCAAGTAATATAAATTAGAACCCAAGCACATCATGGAAAATTATTGGTAACTATAATTCTATCAAAATGATTCATCTTATGGAATCAAGGTGGACGCCATTTTATCAAAAGAAAAAACATACTGTGTTCATTAATCAATGGAATTTGATGAAAATAATTATTATTCACATTTGATGGTTAAAAAGAAAAAGGAAATGATGGAGCATACATTTGATAAAAATAAATATTATATAATTCATCCAAATAATTAAGCTGGATAGTAAAATTTTAAGATTACCATTGACCAATAATAATATATATCAAAGTACAATGAATTATATGAAAAACTCTTTTTAAGAGTTTTCGAAAATTAATTTTTCAATTTGAAACATCCCTCATCCATTTGAAAAAAATATTTAGATAGAAATAGTTTTATAAATAAATGGTAATAATAATTTTTTTAAGAAAAAATTAAATTTAAGAATGTTAGTTTCATAGAAAATTAAAAATATTTCATAAATACATTATCATATATCAAATGTTTGAAAGAAATTACTATTTCAAAAAAGACCCATAAATAGAAATTGAAAATCGATTTTATTTTAAAAAAATTACAAGGGTATTTTAGGTATATTGAAAAAATGTTTTTAATTTTTCTAAAAAATAGTGATATCCAAAAAACAATTGTAGTTGAAGAAAATATTTGAGTATAAGATGTAATTTCCTCTTTTATATTTTTTAAATTATTTTATTAAAAACCACATCCATTGAAAATATTGTAATCATTAAAATTTTATAAATAGTAAATACAAAAAAATACCATAAATTTTAACCAAATGGGATGAAATGTATTGTGATATTGGAATAAGTTCTCTATAAATCAACAATATTTGTTATCATATTTTAGAGACCTTGATTTTAATGTGGTTTTAGGGAAAAAAACTTACGAGTTGAGTAAAATTTAAATAATTCTCATTAAAGGATAAATAGAATAAAGAAAAACCTAAAATTCCATGAATAAAAGATAATTCATGATATAATATAATATATAGGTCATAAATTTACCATGTAAAATAAAATTGGTTCATAACCTTAAGAACATCTCATGAAATACAAATTTAGACCAAGAAACCCAAATCAAATAATGTAATGATTGAGGTAAGCATAATTTAATTTTGTGGTTATAAATTATTATAGTAGAACCATTTAATAAAATGATGGAATAAAATATAATTTATTATTTAGTTATAATAAATTAAACATTGATTAATAGTGTTCAATAAGAATGTTTTTAATGTAATAAAAGAAAAGTTTAGTTTAAAAACCCTTATAAATTTTAAAATATTTAAGTAAATTACCCATGAGATAAAGAACATGAAATATAATAGTGAATATAATTAAATATAATATAATCATGATAAAAAATATTAAAGGTTATTTATATACATCATTCTAATGAAACAATATCGTGTGACAAAAAATATTTCTCAATGGGTGAAAATTTGAGACGAGGATCCCTTACCACATTCCTGATTTGTTCTACACATAAGATTAACATATTGAAAAATATAATAATTTTTTTAGATACCTATTTAAGAAATGTATTCATTTATATTTCATTTATTAAGGACCATTTAATATCTTAATCTATTCATTATATAGTTTTTTCTGAAGTTTTAATATAAAAAATCAGTGTCATCTTATTTTTTATAATTTTAGCAGTTAGAAATTATATTTTAATAATATGTTGAATAATTTATATAAACATTCCATAAATACAAAAAAATCAAAATATTATCATTAAATTTCAATAATTTTAGTATTTAAGTACCCATGGTCATCCATAATAATGTTTTTTATCATTTTTTAAGTTGGTGGTTAGATGGAATCAAACATGAACATACCATAATTCGATGGGTGAGTATGGTTATGAAATTTATTATTTTTAAATAATATCCTTATAATAGAAAAATAAATATATTATTTTTTAACATTTAAAATCATATTTTAAATTGTTTAGTTAAATATTGAAAACCAATACGGAGAATGAAAAATGTTTCCTTGTGGAGCTGATAGTCCACACAATGCAGAGTTAACACTATCATTTCTCGATGTATGAGAGGAAATGGAGGTAGATATTAAATTGTTTAGTCATAATCACAAATAAATTGTATATATCATATTTATTCTTCAATTAAATCATGATAACCAGACATGAGAGGCTATTATGAAAAATGGAATACATTTATTCATAGAGGTGGTAATTTTCACATATGCATTATTGACGTTCCGTTAATTTACTTGGTTGATGGAAATATATACTGACACATACATTAAATATATAAATATTATATATTATTAAGATAATATTCATTACATTACATGTTTTTTCATATGATAATCATATAGGTTTAGTGTCCATATGAACACCTATACATAAACAACTTCATAAAATATCTATATCACCCCCCACCCACACTATGTTCTTAAAAACTACCAACCTTCTTGTAAATTAATATTTAAACTCTATATTCAAATCATGGTGAAATAGAAGAGATATTTCAATGATCAGTTAATTAAAACATGATCATATTTTTTTGAGGACATGAGTTTAACATTTGAAAGACATACCCTATATATCATAGATCAAAACATTGATTCATGTAATTTATTATGGTAGTTTATAAGATAGAAAAAATAATTGAATCAATTAACTAGAGACATGAGAGCATAACATTACAATAAGGAATAATTTTTTGATATATAAATAATAATATAAAATATTTTACTTAGTCAAAGATCACTTCCCAAACTATCATGGTGAATTCGGTTCGCTCCCCATTCCATCATATCATTATCCAAGCTTCATTCCCAAGAATATCATAGTGGAAAAAGTCCCTTACAGAACTAGGTTCACTCCCTATTCCATTAATTATTATCACGTTATATATCCATCTTCACCCAATTTATTAGAGGGATAAATTATTCCAGGCCAACCCATCACATAGTTATAATCCATTAATATTTGTGATAAAAGATCATAAATCATTCATCATAAATTACGACCAATGTTAATAAAACAAGTTTCATAAAACATTCCATCATTTCATCATAACATAACCCATGGAAAATAAATGTGATTCAAAAAAATCTCATCACCACAGTCATAAACAATATATATAAATAATAATAATGGTATCATTGGATCATATCCATATTAAATCATAATTAACCTTAAATGGATTTATCATAGATGAAATTCTGTTAAAATATCAATTGGAATATTTCTTGAGGACAATATAAATTTCACTTTCCAATCACATCATTAAAATCAAAAAAATATCCAAAATGTTATTGAAAACATTTGTTTTCAAAAAAAATTCGGGAAAATTGAAAATTTATCTTCAAAAAATTTATCTTTCACAAATACAATAAATTTTATTCATTATATGTATGTTAAAAAAATATTCCATTAACATTTTCAATAAAAAAATAAAAAGTACCTAATTCATAAAATGATAAGAAGATTTATTTTAAACCACTTTTTGAAAACTAAAACGTAGATAAAAACTTATCTAAAAAATAATTGTATATGATTAAAATAATTCCAGAAAATGTTTTCGAAAATATTGATATGGATGAAAAAATATTTTTCAGTGTAGAGAGAAATAAATTAATTTTTAGTTTAAAAAAAGTATTCTGTATTGAGTAAATAGAGAGAGAAAAATGAAATTAAAACATGTAATATATAGAAACAAATAAGGGATAATATAATTAATTATGTTTATTGAGATATAGGACATAAAAATGATTATTGTAAACATAATCTTAAATATTCACTAATAAAGGATGAAATTGTAATATAAAACCCTTACCTTGAGTGTGAATTTTTTAAAATTGATTTAACCAACTATATAACAAATTTAGATTTATTATATTTATATAAAATAATAATTTAAATATTTATAATATATTATATAATCCAGATAAAAAATAACAATACACATTTTTTAATAGTTCATTAATAAATTCGTCATTTCCAAGTGTTAACTATTAAATTTTTTAGGATAATTTAGTTTCAGTAGTTCTAGTAATTATACTATAATAATTTTTAAATAATCACAAAAATGATCAGCATGGTATAAATTTCATATATATTCTATTTATATATATTTATTTTCATCCATAAAATGTATAGAAACAAAAAATTAATTACAATGTTCATTAAGAGGATTGGTCGTAAGTATGCATCAAAGATAGATCACGTTCCAATTATTTTTTTCATAAGTGAGTAATGTTTTGGGGTCTAGTATGTACTCCCTTAATAATAATATGTGGAACAGATCATGAACTTTTGATAGGTTTAGTGGAATTAAAAACTGATAATCCAAAATTCCATTCCTTTACAAAATTTAAAAGACTTTGATATTCTTAGGTCATAGTTTACCTTTCCTACCAAAACTTATAACACCATTCCATGGAGACTAATTCTTGAATATGTAGCCTCCCACAAGAAATTAAAAATCTCTTCTATGGTGTTCAATGTAACCCTTTTTCCTACTTGGAGCTGCATTAATATGATCATGAATTTTATTTACCCTTATCATTGTCTCCTCAACATGTTTAGTGCCTAAAAGTTTCCTTTCACCAAATGCATCCCAACAAGTTGGAGTATGATATCACGTTCAATGTAATGAATCATATATTTCCATTTCAATACATGGATGGAAACTATTATTATATTAAAACTCTAATGATTATAGATAATGATCACATATACCATGAAAATCATGTGATCATGAAATCAACATGTATTTCAGTATATTAATAGTCTTTTTAGACTATCCATCAGCTTCAGGATGGTAAAAAGTGCTCAAATAAAGAATATTATCATGATCCTTTTGAAGATTCTTCTATAAATTCAATGTAAATAAATTATTTTTATTAGATATAATTTAAATAGTAGAGCTATGAAGTCTTAAAACTTCATTAATATATGGAATATTTCGTACTAAAGAGGTAAATATTCTCTAAAAGAGAGTAAATTATAAATTTTAGTCAGTTTGTCAAAAATAACCCATATTGCTTCATTCTTTTGAGGAGAATTTGGTAGTCATGTTATAATGTCCATAGTAATTTCATACCATTTTCACATAGTAATAGGAAGTGGTTATATGAATCTTATAAGATTCTATCTATCATACATAACTTTTTGAGAGTCCTTAAATATTGATACATAATTAGCAATTTCCTACTGCGTTCTATCCCACCAAAAATGTTCCCTCAAATCTCTAAACATCATACTGCTACCAGGGTGTATAGAGAAAGTAATGATGTCAGAATAATATAAAAATTCTAATTGTATCTCAGTTATAAATAGAATATAGTATTCATAAAAATTATAGCACACCATATTCATGTGTAAAGACTACCAATTTATAGCCATTTATGGATTTAATTTCATTCTAAAAATTCTCATCATCGTATTGGTAATCTTTCATCATTTACAAAAAATATGGTTTGGAAATCAATTGAAAAAAAGTGACATTTATCCTTCTTCAATAATTCCCATATCCATATTTACTACATCTAGGAACAAATTATTCTAATCAATCCTAGTTTGGGTTAGTACTCTATAATCTTTCCTACTCAATGCATCTACTACATTATTATCCATCACTAGTTTTTTGTCTATTGAGAAATAAAATCATTGAATATCTCAAGATATCTCACTTTCCCCATGTTGTGTTATTTCTTTAAAAATATATATTTTAGGCTCTTATGGTCTTGTATATCTCATGTATTTCACCATAGAGATAATTTCTTCATATCTTCAAAACATTGATTATATTTTCCAAATCAAGATCATGGGATGGATAGTTCTATTCATGAGTCTTTAACTACCTTAATTAATATGAAATAACTTTATCATTTTACATGTGGGCACAAACATGTTCCTTCTATGTTGTGTCACTATATATTAAAAACCCATCATTTCTTGATGGAAAGTCAAAATCTGAGGGTTGACCAATATCCTCTTAAATTTATCAAAACATTATTCACATTAATTTATCTATATAAACTTAACCCATTTTCATCTAATTATAGTTAATAGGTTATCTATTCAGGAAAAGTTCAGAAAAAATCTATTATAGTTACCTACCAAACCAATGTAAATACAAATCTTGGTTATGTTTATTTGTTTAGGCTATTATCTGACTACCCTAATCTACAAAAAATTAACTAATATTACATACTAGAAGACAATATATCCAATAAAATAATTTCTTGAATCCACAATTTACACTGACTTAATTTACCATATAAATATTTTTTTTCTAAGAGTCTCAATAATGATTTGTATTTTATTTTCACAGTCATCATGGTTCTCGAATACACCATTATTTAATCAATGAATCCCACAACAAAATTATAAAAATATTCCTTGAATACTCTATTCATTAGACCCATAAACAATAATGATTTATTATTCAATATAAATTGATTTATTGTAAACTACTAGTGTCCATACCTTGTTCGAAATATAGCATTTTTACTTTCATTATTCTTCAATAA